>CM070059.1:22059297-23469455 GCA_036320875.1 Cotoneaster glaucophyllus
TGACTTAGTCAACCCTTCTTCTTCTTGGATTCCTTTTCCTTCTTTGACTTGAATTAATTTTTCCTCTTCTCTTAGCTGATTCCTAGCATGCCTTGGTCTTCAATTTCGTCCATCTACATTGCTCCAAGCATATGCTATCCAAAACATGCCCAAAAATGCTCCAAAAGGCTCCAAAATGCACTTTCTTGATACTTTACCCCTTGGGACCTACAAACATACGAAAATAGCTTAAAATACTAAATTAAATACGAATAATCAACATAAAAGCACGAGAACAAGCTAACTAAATCGCATAAATATGCTCATATCAGTATGCTAAAGAAAGCATACTGTATAAACCTCAGTTTTAAATATGACAATATGATAATGCATTTTCAGTGCATATAACTATACTTCCACAAATTAGGCTCCATCTGAATGTAATTGGTTTCTCTGCTAGATTGCCATGGATGAAGTATGATGTTTTATTTACCGCATCTAATGATCTTACTTATGAATTGCAGGAAAAAGTTATCAAGTTAAATGAACAATTTAGCCATTTGAAAAGTCTGGTAAGCATCTTATGCCTTGGTTTATGTGGAATCAATTTTCTCCCCCTCTTCCTTGCTGCTCAATGAAGGTAGGTTAGTTTGTGCTCCAAATTTCTTTTAGGGTTATTTTTCTGCTATGACAATGTTTGGTTGGTGACTGAGAAACCTGAATAAAAGTGTAATTTTGTATTACTAAAGCATCCGCATTGTTTTTTCGGCCAAGCATGTTGGTTATTTGTTCTCAGAAATGCAACTTTTACTAGGTATTCTATGTTGCTGCATGGGGATCATATATGCTACCAAACTAAACTAAACTAATATAAACTGAGATAATGCATTTTCTGACTTTGATAAGTTGTCGCATCATCCTAGGACATAGTGTTTGCTCCCATTTTCATGGATTTGAGCCGTATATCTATATTAACTATTCCCCCAGAATCGCCCCTGACGATATATCCAGGTTTCATAAAATTATTGAGGTAATCTTTTGACTTTATTTCTTGAACAGCTCAGATGTCTTTGTTTTTGTTAAGTTGCATTACTTTAATTCGTTACGTCTTTTGTGTTTGGTAATTCAATAGGGGAGGATGGGGGAGGTCACGGGAACAGCAGGGTACCAAAATTCATTTGCCGTATTGAAATGGTGTAGAAGAGGAGTATCATGTATGATCAGCAACAGGATTCTGAACCCTTTTCTCAAAATTGTTGTTGCTTTGCCAACAATGGTGGCTGGCTACCGTGGTAAAATTTCAGTTTCTTTAACATTCGATAACATGCAGGAGCATTAATTAGTTTCTTAAATGAAACACCTACATGTAGACAAATGCATCTTATGGTTGATTATCACATAATTTCTTTGACGATAAATGTTCTCCCGCATCTTTCACGTCTCTCTGTGTATCATTGTTCTACCCTCTATATCTACTTAATGAAAGATATGCGTACCCATTATGTTCATTAGCCTCGGCATCCATGAGTATGCCTTCATATATTCTCCAACTTACAAATAAGTTGCCAACTTTTTTACATATTTGTTCTTAGCTGGACGATGTTAGTAATTTTATAGTGGCTTGCTTCTTTTTTTCCCTCCACTCTACCGAGACTATTCAATCCTTTTTTAGGTTTCAAACGATACTATTAAATGGTTTTCAACATTGGATTTAATAAACCTCTAATATAGGTTTAGAGTTTTGGTTTGGCTTTTATGTTTTCCAATATCACAGATTTTCCCTGATTCTTTCTGTTTTTATTATACTTATAAATGAAATTGTTCCCTGGATTGCAGTTACTTTTCAGCATCTGACAATACTGATATAGCATTTGATGTACACTGTGCTTTTGAAACCCAGTCAAAATTATGCTTTGGTCAGTATTGAGGATCCAGGTAGTTCCAGGTCTCTTTTCTCTGTTTCCCCCTCCCTATATGTAGTTTAATATAATTGAACAACTCTATTTGTTTAAGATTTAGTTGCGTTCGTAATTACTGAAATTTGTTGCAAGAAATTGGGGGATGAATTTGGTTTCAGGGGAATGTTATCCTTTTTTATTCTTGTACTGCACAGAAAAAAAAAAACAACAATGCATTGGGTGCAAGTATGTGTTTTTTTTATCATTTATTTCTAGTTTGAAAGTCAATTATGTTTTTGTTGCCGCATCATATAATTATTCAAAATGCTCTTTTTAGCATTTCAATACCATTTGCATGTTTTCGTTAGCACTTTGAATACCTTATCCCCAATTTTCAAGATCATGCAAAACACTGACATTGCCTCTTTGTTTATCTTAACATTGCCTCTTTGTTTTTGGTATCTCTCTGAGAGACGAGTGCATGGTTGTCACATAATCACATTACATGTTTCTTTATCAAACTGTATACGATTTCTGATTCTTTCATGTCTCAGACAATAGAAGGATCTTGAACTCGAAGAAGACAACAAATGTCAGGCAGCTATGTACAGGTGAATACAAGCATCTGTATTTAATTCGAAAATCAGGTGAAATACATGTCTTTTGACACATCCCGACCAGGAATGTCCGCTAGGACTCCGAATCGAGCCGTGTTGGCCGACACCTGGAAGGTGACGAAGCCATAAAGTGTGATGATGTATAAAAATGTGAATAAATTTAAACCTAAAAGTGTCCATCAGAGTGCTCTGTGAGCGGGTAGGAACCCAATTCACACGCAATGGCAAAGCATAAGATTAGTGCAGTAAGATAGGGTGAGAATTATACCATCAAAAGTATCATCTACACCCAGATTTGCCACAGCTTCTTATCGATATGAAAGCTCAGCTACTAATACCTGGAGGGGCGCAAAACAGAAAATGTGAGTAGGCAAAAAAATAAAGATTTTCGAAAACATTTCTTTTCTCAAATAGGATATATATATATATCAAAATCTTTGCCAAGAACATAAGATCAATACATGTATGCCATGCAAAGTGTCACCAGAATAATCAAGTCAACCAGGTGAAATCAAATAATGAATAAGAACATGTCAGCTGGATCCACCTAAGGTGACCTGTACGGTTGAGTATATAGCTCATCTAATATGCCTGCACACGAGTCGGAACCACCTAATGTGGTCTGTACTACAGGGCTGAGTGTAATAAATACGCTCAGAGTGCTACGATCACATGAAGACTGCGATAACTCGCGGGTCACCTACATTTCGGAACCACTTATAGTGGTCTGTACGACAAGACTGTGCACCTAACTTGAATCCAAGGTGAGCGTATGGTGCGAGAGGTGAACATCACGTGAAGGACTGTGCCCTGGCCATGGGCGGGAGCACTAACACCGGGGTGCATGTTAATGAGCTCTAAATGCCTCTAAGCATATCCATAATCATGTAATTTACCATTAACCAAATATAACATTACCTGGAACTTACCTAAGCGTCCGCAGCACCAACACTAATAAATGTAAGTATTAAATGCATATTCTAAGTATAGAACATTTGGAATGGCATTTCCAAAGCATAAAACTATTTAAATGAGCTTTCTGGGAAAAATGCAATGCATATACATATATAGAAAACCAAAATGCCCACTCACCTGGAGTTCTCGTTACGACTTCCTAACATAAACATCGAGGCGTCCCAAAACGATTAGCGCCTAAAACAAATATCAAACTACATCTTAGAACTCTTAACCATAGAATATGTAAATCACATAAAACATATCCTCGAGGATATTCTAGAGTCATTTGAGACCCTTAATCAAAAGTCAACTGTTGATCAAAGATCGACGGTAGGGTCCACACCCCTACATACTTGATTCGGACCGATCTGTAACTTCCCAAGATATACATTATGCTTCTAGAACAACATACTAAAGTTTCGTTACAATCCAACGGTTGGATCTCCGCCAATTCCCAAAACCGAGTGACGGTTGACATTTTATTTTATGAACTTACAAATCCAATTCGGGAAGATCCGTAAATCGGATTCCCAATCCGTAAGTTCCTACATTCTTCAAATAATACATACTATAACGTATTAAAATTTGGTGACGATCCAACGGTTGGATCGTCGATTCATATTTTCA
The DNA here is from genome assembly GCA_036320875.1 of Cotoneaster glaucophyllus. NCBI lineage: Eukaryota > Viridiplantae > Streptophyta > Magnoliopsida > Rosales > Rosaceae > Cotoneaster > Cotoneaster glaucophyllus. The sequence goes on from CM070059.1 coordinate 22,063,376, forward strand.
CCTAACCACGTATCGTAATGAAATTAGGTTCAATTGCTCAATCTACGTCATTCAACTATCAAAACTGAACTGAAGACGTCAAACATAGCCTAAAAATGACATTGATGGCCCACTGGCCACGTGCCGCCGCACGAGCCGCCGTGGGTGGCGGTCGGCCGCCCCGACTCACCGGAAAATCCAACTATTTCCAAAAATTACCAAAATTTGCAGAAATGAAGATCTCAAAGAGGGGAACAACTTTCATACCTGTGACTAAAGCCAATTTGGCCTAGAAAGGTCCCAATTCCACTAAAACCGTGTGGAAACCCTAAGTATGGGTGTGTTCAATTCGACCTCCAAAACAACTCTGATGCTCCAATCACGGCTTGGGCTTTGTTCTTGGGTTCTAGGGGAGCGTCCTAGTGGCGGCAATTGAAGGAAATGGCTTCACGATTGATGGATCTCGAGCCATGAAAGTCGCGGTACCCACGGTTCATTTCTTCCAAAATATCTTCAAAATCCTTCAATTTTTTTGGTGGAACTAGAAGAGAGAGGGCCAAGGTGATGATTGGGAGTGGTTTATAGGTCCAATTCATCCGAAAATTGGACGAAAAACGGCGAGGAACGCCGGCTTGCACAGTCGGGTCACGGGTCGAACCCCCGATCCCCGGTGCCTCTTCCTCTCCTTTCTCTCATTTCTCTCATTTCCTTGTCCTCTCATTGGTCATTCTATTCTCTCTCTTCTCCTTATTCCTCCACTTATTTCTCATCTCTCTTCTATTCTTTTAATCCTAGCCGCCCATTTCTTTCTTTCATTCCATCCTAGCCACACACGTGGCTTTCCTGATTTCATTCTAAAAAAATCTGGAATTTCCCTGAATTTAGTTAATTACTAAAACGCCCCAAACTTTAAACGTTAATATCTTCTTCGTTATAGCTCCAAATCACGAACCGTCTACGCCCACGCGTCCGTAGCGACGAGTGCTACGAGGATATTCCAAGGAAACAAATCTTAGGTGACACGACACTGCAATTAACCCCAGTCAACACATGTGCCTCTAAGGGCTTTTTTGTTAATTCACTTTATAAAATTGTAAAATCAGGGACGCCTTGTCACAATCTCCCCACCTTAAAAAAATTTCGTCCCCGAAATTTAAAACCATTTATTAAACAAAAGTAGTGAAATCACAGTAGAGAAATAAATGTGTAAAGAAGATATCAAGTTAGAGTGGTTGCATAAAAGAGAATGCCATTCCGTCGCGATTGGAGTGCAATGATTCCTCTTTCATGCCTCCAGACTCCTACCTTTCTTCTTCTTCAACACAATATTATAATATGAAACCTTTCTTAAAACTTAGTGTTAAATAAATAGGCGTATAAAAAAATAACCTTAAAATATACATAAAGAATTAAAATAATTGTACGAAAACCAAAACCGATCATAGAGAATTCGCCTACGCTCTCGTAACGTAACGATTCTGAAAATAAATGTATAATACTGTTGGGTTAAGCCCAACCAAAAACAAACTAGTAACTGTAAACGAACCTAAATATTAACTTGCTTAACAAGTCCAACAATTAATTCTCAATATTACGGTCTGCAGCCCGTAATACTGACAATTCACTGTCGTATCGCTGAGCAAGTAACAATTTTCAGAGGTGCACTATTACCATCACGCCCCCTGGGAAATACATAAACCTCGTCCTAACAAAACTCGATCGTGCTCAACACTACCTTCTCAAACAATAATATCATTAACCAAACAATCTTTCTATATCATACTCTTGCTCAATGAAATACATGTTTGCAGTACTCAGCTGCCAATTATGTATTATGTACAGTGTCTCCATATCAACTCTCTGCAGTAACATACCCAAATCAAAACTTGTAACCGTAGTTACAAGCACTCAATTAAAGATAAGGGTATGTCATCACTATACCCACTATAGAACAAATAAGATGCAACACTTCCACTAAAATCTAGTAACCCCCCTTTCAGACCAATTATTCGTCTAAAGGTGAGAGATGATATTAGACAAACTAAGTACTCATAACCTTCAAAAGACTTTCCAAACTAGGAAAGTAAAATACATAACACGCGGAAATATACATATATCAAAGTGATAACCCGTTCAAGTTTCCGTTTGACTGAAATTGTATAGAAGTCCAAAAGCAGTTTCCTCATAATGTCCTTTCAACCTTAATCCAAAAATAGAGCGCATATAGACTGGAGATTCTTTTCAAACACATCAAGTTGAGACTAAATTTTAATTCCTTTCATATCTCCAAATCTCCACAACAAAACGATCATCTGACAAAAACTTTTAAGTTACAACCTGTGGGAAATTAACAACAGCCCACTTTTCTATCTTAGTTGGTCCCACAAGTGCCTCATTGATGAAATTCTAGCGCTCAGTTCGAGGAAAGAAATCATCACCATTTCCGATCGTAAACTTTAAAATTGGAGAAACACGGCATTTCACTTAAATAAGGTTATTCCCAATTGTAACACCACCGAAGTGTAGCATTGGTTCAGACTTTTAATTGTTGCTTCCCAGCTTTTCAATATGTATGAAATACTCCACACCATGAGTATATGATGATACGTTCCAACTCCATCTACATACAGGAACTAATTATAATCGTTTAGCTGATTTCCTGATAATTGTAAATAATGCCACGTCAATACTCGTAAATTCTAACTAAAATGGAATATGACGAGTTTAAGATGCGAAGTGACTACTTTCACACCACTAAGATGATGCACCATAGTATAATCATAAGAGTTGATTCCGTTCTTCCTCCACTGCTACCAAAATTTTAGTTATGCTCAAGGGAAAGGGTATTTGAAATGCTCTATGGTTAATAAAGAATTTGGGCACATTTTCTTATAGAGATGTGCCGACTGATTTTCATATGTGGAGAATCACTATATCGAACGAAAAGAATGACTATCAATCTTATATTAAGTATACGATGATTCCTTTCAACAATTCTCATCGTTCAATTATATGAATGAGATTTCGCCGTGCTACCTCTGCACAACTGAGATATTCCGAAGAACACACCAACATGAATTTTCCAAAATAATCAATGTCATTGAAAGACGTGAAACAGAGTTGAAATGAGACAACACTTTAGTTGTCAGAAACTTAATTATATACGATAACATCCCTCGATCGTAAGCAAGGGAGAATATTATAATCGAAAGGTCGCTGACAAATTGTCGATAAAGTCGACAAAATCAAATATGTCTCCAAATTCACCACACTTGATGAGAGTTTCAACCTTCTCTCACTAAACCTTGTCATGATGCATGTACACAGCCAAAACCCTCGAAGAAGAAGTCATCATGGATTTCGAAATTCTCAGTGCTATCGAAGATTGTAAAAATCATATTTGGACTTAAGCTGTCATAAATTTTTATTTATAATCCACATCCCACACTAACCAACTTCTTCGGCCAAAAGTGATGAAGAACACTATAACCGAAAGTTCGCCAACCAAAAGTAGATAATCCCGACAAGACTAAGAATATCTCAAATCTCACAACACTTTGTGAGAATTTAGACATTCGTCCTCAAAACTCTTTTTGGAATGAGAAATGAATACCTTCTGTGAAGATCATGTCTTCTGAGATAAGTACCAATCAAAACAAGGATGATGCGGAGAAATATGGTCTCACTACCGATGTAGATAAGAAAGTCGTCGAAAAGGCTACTACAAAATAGGCAGATTAAGGAAGAAAACCCAAGTTACGAGGAAAGGTCAACTAGATCTTCAATCAAAGTAGAGGATAATAGCTTTAATCGTCACTTAAGGAAGTGACTAAATTCTAGGTACAAACCTAAGGTTCAAAGTTCCCTAAATGGAGACTTGGTTGAATAAAGTCCTAATCGATAAACTTTAGTAATTAAGTTCTTCCAAATGGTGTGAATCACTCGAAAATGCAAGGTAACTAGCTTAGTCTGAGAAAGTAGTCAATGATAATATCTCAGATAAGACCTTGGAATGTGACGCCTAAATGTACGTCCTCGAAACATACTATAATATTACCTTTCACCGAATCACGGCTAAAGAGTCTTCACAGCTTCCTCAATATTCCAATCACTCTAACAAGGAGAAACTAACTTATACTTCGATTTCACTATATACCCGGTTAGGTGATCGAAAAGGTGGCTAATATGAGAGGTTATGCTTACCTAGATAGGTGATAAGGTGAAAACAACTGAGTTTGCTATCCTAATACAAGGCTTGCTTCTAACTTTCCGAAATTTAGTTTCTTCGACTCTAGCAATCTCTGTTAATCAGTCTATTGGTCACGCTCTAATTAACAAGTTCATGATATTTTTAATATTATTCGTTACCTTGAAACTGTGAACCGACATTTCGTATAAGGTATCACTCCCAGATACTAGCACCTTTGTCAGGTATCAGAAATCATACATTTTGGATGTTGGTCGACAGTTCCTGGATATCGAACAATATCGTCAATTAGTAGCGCCACCATAGGCCAATTACTGCCTAGAGTCCACTCAGGTAAATGGTTTACATGACTAGGAAGGAACTGGTCCTGTAAGGGGAATCTCATAACTCTAGGGAAAAAAGATACTCACTACTTCGACGATTTTGCACTGAACATAGGTATAACAACTCATACTTAGGTGCATATTCTCATCAAAATGACGAGTACATCACCAAAAGAAATTTGGAAACTAATATTAGTTAAGATGTCCCAGAGCCAAAAAGAGGAATTTACTAATGATCTACTTTAGAACGGCTTAAACGGAAGTTGATCTTTCTCTTGAAAATTCGTAATGATGACTAGTGATTAAGAAGGCTAATACTTTCGGGAATCATAAGTGATTGTCTCCCAAATATTTCCTTCACAGAATACTACCACTTTAGTACCTTGTCATCGCCCTCAACAACCTTGGAATCGTGACGACGTAAGCTTCGTAGGAATTCTAAATAAATAGGCATGCTAAAGAATACTGCTAAGGGAACCAAAACTAATTATGGTTTCCTAACTCGAAAAGATCGATAATTATGGCATGAAAATAATAATGGGATTGATTTATAACTCCCTGGTAACACCGTCATCGATACATTAGCCCGGCTTTAAGTCTATAAGTATTCGCCAAAATGACTTCTAAAAGGTCGACAAGTCGATAAAACTACTCAAAACTCAGGAAAAACTAACACATTTTTTGTATTCGACGAGGTGGCAAGATTCGAGCTTTAAGCTCAAGAACCGAAAACGCTCACATCACGCTGTGATGAACGCAATACTGCCCAACTTATGCTCTGATACCAAACTAACACACCCCAACCCGGAATGTTCACTAGGACTCCGAATTGAGCCGTGCTGGCCGACATCTGGAAGGTGACGAAGCCATAAAGTGTGATGATGTGTAAAAATGTGAATAAATTTAAACCTAAAAGTGTCTATATATATATATATATATATATATATATATCAAAGTGCGCTGTGAGCGGGTAGGAACCCAATTCACACGCAATGGCAGAACATAAGATTAGTGCAGTAAGATAGGGTGAGAATTATACCATCAAAAGTATCATCTACACCCAGATTTTCCATGGCTCCTCGTTGATATGAAAGCTCAGCTACTAATACCTGGAGGGGTGCAAAACAGAAAATGTGAGTGGGCAAAAAAATAAAGATTTTCGAAAACATTTCTTTTCTCAAAAGTTATAACCCCTCGCTGTAAAACCTGTATAATTCCCAGAAAATAGGATATATATATATACATCTCAAAATCATTGCCAAGAACACAAGATCAATACATGTATGCCATGCAAAGTGTCACTAGAATAATCAAGTCAACCAGGTGAAATCAAATAATGAATAAGAACATGTCAGCCGGATCCACCTAAGGTGGCCTGTAAAGCTGAGTATATAGCTCATCTAATATGCATGCACACGAGTCGGAACCACCTAATGTGGTCTGTACGACAGGGTTGGGTGTAATAAATATGCTCGAGTGCTACGATCACGTGAAGACTGTGCGATAACTCGCGGGTCACCTACATGTCGGAACCACCTATAGTGGTCTGTATGACAAGATTGTGCACCTAACTTGGATCCAAGGTGAGCGTATGGTGCGGGAGGTGAACATCACGTGAAGGACTGTGCCCTGGTCACGGGCGGGAGCACTAACACCGGGGTGCATGTTAATGAGCTCTAAATGCCTCTAAGCATATCCATAATCATGCAATTTACCATTAACCAAATATAACCTTACCTGGAACTTACCTGAGCGTCCGCAACACCAACACTAATAAATGTAAGTATTAAATGCATATTCTAAGTATAGAACATTTGGCATGGCATTTCCAAAGCATAAAACTATTTAAATGAGCTTTCTGGGAAAAACGCAATGCATATATACATATATAGAAAACCAAAATGCCCACTCACCTGGAGTCCGCGCTACAACTTGATGTGAAAATTACTTAACACGCAAAGTAAACCCTATTGTTGACAATGTAGTATAGATGTAAATAGGGATCGTTCTAGGCCGGGGATTAACTAGGGCTGCTAATCTACCACAAATAAGACTTAAAAACACAAAATTAAACTCAAAAACACTAGACTAGGTACTTATGACTCAAAACACTCAAAAGAACTAAATTAGGACAGATTCTAACTAAACTAATATGACAAAGTAAAGGGGCATTGATTTTGGACGAAATTGAACTAAACTAGACAGATTTTAAAAACAAAATAAACTTAGCACGAATTTGGGTGATTTAAATGGATAATGGACTAGCTAGAGAACCCTTCTCCACACATGAAACATATGCAACACAAATCAACTTCCAGTTATTATCTTTCTAAATCATGAATGACAATGCCCCAGATTAACTGTGAATTGCACTAATTAATCTTCAGATTTTCCTAAGTTCATTGAATTAGATAGAATACACATCCAACCAAATTATCCTTATTGATGACAGCATACTCAAAGGTCATTAAGTTCACTGAAAACCATAAGCATTGACGAGGAAAACATGACAGCATATACGTTTGCCCAGAATTTAACTTAACACGATTGTGACTAGCAACCTTTACTACTTATGAATACAAGTTCATAACAATTATATGCAACTCCCTTATATTCTAGCATCAAATTCATGCATGCAAATTAAGTGTGCACCCTTAACCCACACACAAGAATAAGTTTTGAATCAAACAGTTAAGCAAATTACATTCATAACTTATGTAATAATAACTGGATAATCAATTCATGTCACATATATAATCATGGCTTTGAAATCGCCCCTAGCTAAAATGAGTTTAGCCTCTCATGTTCACAATTACACACAAGAAAATTGAATTAAACATTGAAGTATAAGGATAGAAAACACCTAGAATAGAGCTCCACTAGGCACGACAACAGGTTCTTCTTCTCCTTCTCCTTGCAATTCGGCACCATGGGCAGATTGGTGTGAATGTATTGTGATGAGAGAGTGGTGAGGGGTGGTGAGTGAAGAATGGTGCGGCACATATGTATTTATAGGGCTGAATGAATAAGCCTCAACATGGCTGGAATAGGAGTTATAATGTTTAGAGGATTGGGACTTAGAATAAGTAGAGAAATGGGACTCCAAAACCACAAAGGAAAAGGGAACTCTCAAACACAATCCAAAGAGGAAAATGATGTGTTTTCCACCAGAAAATAGGCCATCTAGAAGGGTACATGCGGCTGGGAATTAGGAGAAGGAAAAAGCCTTCTAGAAAAGGTGTTAGGCGCCTGAAATTTAGGGAAGGGTGTGGCAGATTTGTAGGAGAGTTTTAAAGGTTTTGTTGCATGTTTTTAGGCTTCTAGAACCCCCAATTTTAGGTGATAAAACCTGATAAGAGACCCCCCCCCCCCCCCCTTTTTTGGCTGAAAATAAGGTGGATAAGATAAGGTAAGGATAAGGCAAGATAAGATAAGGTTATGGATAATGCTTCTAGATAATGCTCCTTATTTCTTGCTCTTCTCTTATCTTCTAGAACTTGAACTTGTTTCTTCCTTCTTCCTAGCTGATTCCTTTTCTTTAAATCCTCAAATTCGTCCATCCTTCTTGCTTGAATTATAAGCTATCCATCCTTGGCCCAAAATAGCTCCAAAACACTCCAAATTGGCTCTTTTTGCACACTTTGTCATGAGGCCCTGAAATTGCACGAAAATGGCTTAAAACTCTATACTTAACATAATTAAGCTAAGTAAATGCAAGAAAACAAGCTAACTAAGTCGCATAAATATGCTCTTATCAAATTCCCCCACACTTAGCTTTAGCTAGTCCTCGAGCAAAACGAAATAAACAAAACATAATCTAAACCTTCCAACGTTCGCCTCAGGGATTTCCAATGGTACATAACATATCAAAGATCATCACTCCCATAGATTTTAGTTATCTTTACCCTCGAGCACATACTTAATCACAGTCGCCACTTACTAGCTCACAATTAATCAATTAAAACAATGATTTGAATGTAGTAACATGCCTTAGAGAATTCACCCAATTCCTTACAAGATACACTCTATTTTCACACAGATTTTCTGACTACACACCCTACACTAGTTATATGTGAGGAGATTGATGTAAACATGTAGACGAACACTCACATATGTTTATAGCAAAGAAAACAATTTCTGGAATTAATGCATGTGTATAGATATGATCTCATGAATGGAATGCTACTACTTAGATGCGAGAACCAGGGATACCATATGCTCATACCAATCCCAAACTCCACTTTATTGAAATACATAAAACTTAAGATAGAAGTATAAGGTTGTCACGGGGCTAGGGTATTGGTTAACAAGGAAAGATATGGAAAACAAACGTTCTTAAAGCAATAGCAAGCAAAGTAATGAAATAGGCACTTAGAATTCACTTTTGAATGCAAAAATCAACTTTAAACACAAGGGGAAGATGCACACAACTTTTTAGGGCCGAATTCAAACTTTTGGACCCTTTCTTCAACAACCAACACTTAGAGCTCATTTTCTCTTATTTTCAACTCTTTTTCTTACTTTTCTTCACACTTTTCTTTTCTTTTTCTGTTTTTCACGAATTTTTTCTTTTTCTTTCTTTTGGCACACAAAACCCTTACCCCACACTCATTTTCTGCAATATGGTGATTAAAAGGAATTTCCTTCTAAGTTATGTTCCACTATGCTTCAAGAACAAGGGTATAGATGGTCCTATACTAGGCTTGGTAGGGTAAAACGTGGCTTAACAAAGAACATAGGCTTAAAACAAGGCTCAACGGGGTTAAACCTACAAAACATAATGCGAAGGGTAAGGCTTTTTGGCTCTAGCTTAACTAAACAACTTCATCTTGTTTACGTGTTATGCTAATCAATTTTATGCTTTGAATGAAACGGGTATGAGTTCTAGTATTTGGAACTATAGTGATGGAACGCCTTCTAAGTAGCAACCAAGCAAAGAATAATGAGATTATGCAACGACTTCCTTAGAAAACAACAAATGCACAGATTTTTAACTCTCCAAAGAAAGCATAGGCTCAAGTCTCTCAGGGTTGTAGCGTTAATTTGAGTTCCTTCCTTCAAGCATGTTACAAAAACTGATTTTTTTTTTCTTTATGATTAAACATGAATTCGTAAGTTACAACTACAACTAAGCATAAACCAAAGGCATATCAAACTTCCACCCATGTTTGTAACTTTCTTTAACAGTTATGCAATTAAAAACCAAATCCTCATCATTGTGTTGGAAGGTACCCTAAGACACAAACAAACACACAAAAACGACTCTTTTTGGTATTTTTAACACATTTTTCGATTTTTTTCAAGAATTTTCGGATTTTGTCTTAAAGAACACATAAAAACACTTCAAAACACTTCAAAACACTCTAAAAACACTTAAAAACAGTGAAAACAACATTGGAAGTGATAGGTGATAAAAACCCACGAATTTTGCATGAAAATACTTTGTTTACCCCCCCCCCCCCCCACTTAAATCAAACATTGTTCTCAATGTTTCAAACATATACGCACACACAAGCAAGCAAACAAACAACTAACAAATATGACACAAAATGTAAATTAAAATCAATAAAGAGTAGAGTTTAGGAACATAAACACCTGGTTTTGATGCCGGATCTTCCTAGGTCTCTTTATTGAATGCATGGGTTGCCTCCAAAGAAGCGCTTGCTTTAACGTCTTCCAGCCGTACGAAACTTCCTTTTAGTCTTGGATAGGGCCCACGGCATGGAATATGTTATCCTTGAATGGAAGGGGATAGTGATCCTTCCTAATCTTGGCGTTTCGTTTCCTTGGATCAGCTTGAACTTTCCCACCACCTTTGATTCGACAAGGTGCCTGCATCAACGAAGGTAACAACCTATTAGTTGAAATGGGAATCGAAATTGGGATTGGAGACTTACCCATATACTGCATTGAAGTGGTAGGTTTGTCAAGAATTGCACAATGGTTGCTCTCGGCCAGATTGGGCTTTTTGAGGGGTGTGGCCGAATTTCCTACTCCAATTTCGTCTTCTTTGCTGGTTTGAAATCCATTCTTCTTGATTCGTGATGAACATTCCTGCCTTATATCTTTAATTACATTAATAGCACAACAAGAATGAACATCATTAGTATGCTCAACTGATTCAGAAACTTTAAAATTAATCATATCACCACCAAACTGCATCGTTAATGCTCCCTTAGCCACATCAATCTTTGTGTTGGCTGTTTTCATGAAAGGTCGTCCAAGTAAGAGTGGCGGTGAAGGAGAGTGGGCGGTTTCCTCCATGTCAAGCACATAAAAATCTGCAGGAAAAATCAAATGGTCTTCCTGCACCAAAACATCCTCCAAAACCCCTTTCGGATATGCATTAGATCGATCGGCTAATTGAATAACAACACCATCATTTTTAAGCTCTCCTAGATTCATAGATGCATAAACAGAATATGGCATAACATTAATTGATGCACCTAAATCTAACATAGCATGATCAAACTTAGTCTTTCCAATAGCACAAGGGATAGTGAAACTACCTGGATCTTTGCATTTAGGTGGTAGTTTCCTTTGTAAGACCGCAGAAACATTCTCATTTACCTGGACCACATCTTTCTCCCGAATGCGTTTCCTTGTTGTGCACAGCTTCCTTAAAAACTTGGCATACTTCGGGATTTGCTTGATTGCATCAAGGAGCGGGATATTGACATGCACCTTCCTAAACGTCTCTAGAACGTCTTGTTCCTCTTCCTCGATCCTTGATTGCATAAATCTGCTAGGAAAAGGCGTATTTAGTGGAATAGAACTTGACAAATTCGGATTGGGACTTACCTTGGTATTTTGGGACGGTTTTGGGGCCAAAGGAGGCTGCGGCAAGTCTTTATCTTCCCTTGCCGTGGCTTGTACTTGCTGTTCTTCTTGTAGCAGCTTTTCATCCTCGTTTGGGCCTTGTTTGGACGGTTTTGAATGGTTTCCAAGCTCCTTGCCACTCCTCAACGTAATGGCCTTAGCGGTTTCAAAACCTCCTTTGGGATTCACAACGGTTGAACTAGGAAGTTTTCCTTGTTCTCTAAACTGCCCTAGGAACTTTGAAATCTGCCCTATTTGCTTCTTCATGTCACTCATCTCTTTGTCTTGATTCGCTATTCTATTGTTTTGATTTTCTATTCCCTGCGAAACAGAAGTTAACAATTGAATAACTTGATCATTATTAACTAGCGCACCTGAGTTTGGTAGGACAAATTGTGATTGAGGTTGAGATTGAGCGAATGGCTTTTGATAAAACCCAGGGGGTGGTTGTTGAAAACCTCCTTGTTGTTGAGGTTGTTGAGGTTCCCTCCACTTGAAATTTGGGTGGTCTCTCCATCCCGGATTGTATGTATTTGAGTATGGATCATTCTTTTGCTGATTTTGGCCTTGAAAACCTATGGCATTGGCACTTTCCCATCCTCCATTCTCAATCAATTGTGGACATTGATCATTGGGATGCCCTTGCATAGAGCACACGCCACACACACTTGGGTTGTTTCCTTGTATTTTGCATCCTTCCATAAACTGCGACAACATAGTAGTAAGGTTAGTTATTTGAGATTGCAAATCGGAATTGGAACTTACCTCATTAACTTGCTGCCGTGGGGTGTCTCTTTGGCCAACTCCCTCATATTGTTGTGCGTTCAAAGCCCGGCTTGAAATTAGGATCTTGGCAGCCACCGGTGTTTTGTCAACTAAAGCACCTCCTGCCGAGGCATCTAGCATTTGTCTTTCAATTGGAAGGAGTCCCTCGTAAAAGTATTGAATGAGAAACTCTTCCTTCATTTGGTGTTGTGGACAAGATGCAACAAGGGCCTTGAAACGCTCATAATATGCCGGAAAGGATTCTCCTTGGTTTTGTTGTATGCCACTGATTTTCTTCCTTAAAAGAATGACACGTGATGTAGGGAAGAATTTCTCTAAAAACGCACGCTTCATACTCTCCCAAGAAGTGACGGTTCCGGGTGCCAATTCGTATAGCCAATCTTTAGCCTTGTCCAAAAGAGAGAATGGAAAGGCTTTCATCTTTAGAATACTCCCATCGACATTAATGGGTGTCATACTCGAACATACCACTTCAAACTCCTTAAGATGCTTGTTTGGATCTTCCATGGACAGCCCATGATATTTGGGAATGTGATGCAACAAGCTAGACTTCAATTCGAACTCATCGGTCTTTCCTTGAGCAGCCTCAGGGTATTGAATGCAAAGAGGTGCGGCATTGGCTAATCCCGAGGCAGAAAGCTCTTTGATTGTACGATTGTCCGCTTCCATGGCTTGTTCTTCTTCTTCCTCTTCTTCAAATTCAGATTCGGCCTCTGAACTTGAACTAGGTGGGTTTGGTTCTGGTTGCTTCCTCTTTCTTCTCAACGTTCTTTCAAAATCGTCGTCAAAATCCAAGATGTTTGCACGAATAGGTTGAGAACTACGAGTCATAAACTGAGTACCTGAAACAAGAAAAACAAACAAAATCAGAATATGAAATAAAAACTTACGAAACAAACAAGGGATTTGCAATTTGCTAATCCCTGGCAACGACGCCAAAATTTGAGGTGAAAAATACTTAACACGCAAATTAAACCCTATTGTTGACAATTGTAGTATAGATGTAAATAGGGATCGTTCTAGGCCGGGGAAATCTACCACAAATAAGACTTAAAAACAGAAAATTAAACTCAAAAACACTAGACTAGGTACTTATGACTCAAAACACTCAAAAGAACTAAATTAGGACAGATTCTAACTAAACTAAATGACAAAGTAAAGGGGGATTGATTTTGGACGAAATTAAACTAAACTAGACAGATTTTAAAAACAAAATAAACTTAGCACGAATTTGGGTGATTTAAATGGATGATGGACTAGCTAGAGAACCCTTCTCGACACATGAAACATATGCAACACAAATCAACTTCCAGTTATTATCTTTCTAAATCTTGAATGACAATGCCCCAGATTAACCGTGAATTTCACTAATTAATCTTCAGATTTTCCTAAGTTCATTGAATTAGATAGAATACACATCCAACCAAATTATCCTTATTGATGACAGCATACTCAAAGGTCATTAAGTTCACTGAAAACCATAAGCATTGACGAGGAAAACATGACAACATATACGTTTGCCCAGAATTTAACTTAACACGATTGTGACTAGCAACCTTTACTACTTATGAATACAAGTTCATAACAATTATATGCAACTCCCTTATATTCTAGCATCAAATTCATGCATGCAAATTAAGTGTGCACCCTTAACCCACACACAAGAATAAGTTTTGAATCAAACAGTTAAGCAAATTACATTCATAACTTATGAAATAATAACTGGATAATCAATTCATGTCACATATATAATCATGGCTTTGAAATCGCCCCTAGCTAAAACGAGTTTAGCCTCTCATGTTCACAATTACACACAAGAAAATTGAATTAAACATTGAAGTATAAGGATAGAAAACACCTAGAATAGAGCTCCACTAGGCACGGCAACAAGTTCTTCTTCTCCTTCTCCTTGCAATTCGGCACAATGGGTAGATTGGTGTGAATGTATTGTGATGAGAGAGTGGTGAGGGGTGGTGAGTGAAGAATGGTGCGGCACATATGTATTTATAGGGCTGAATGAATAAGCCTCAACATGGCTGGAATAGGAGTTATAATGTTTAGAGGATTGGGACTTAGAATAAGTAGAGAATTGGGACTCCAAAACCACAAAGGAAAAGGGAACTGTCAAACACATTCCAAAGAGGAAAAGGATGTGTTTTCCACCAGAAAATAGGCCATCTAGAAGGGTACATGCGGCTGGGAATTAGGAGAAGGAAAAGGCCTTCTAGAAAGGGTGTTAGGCGCCTGAAATGTAGGGAAGGGTGTGGCAGATTTGTAGGAGAGTTTTAAGGGTTTTGTTGCATGTTTTTAGGCTTCTAGAACCCCCAATTTTAGGTGATAAAACCTGATAAGAGACCCCTCCCTTTTTGGCTGAAAATAAGGTGGATAAGATAAGGTAAGGATAAGGCAAGATAAGATAAGGTTATGGATAATGCTTCTAGATAATGCTCCTTATTTCTTGCTCTTCTCTTATCTTCTAGAACTTGAATTTGTTTCTTCCTTCTTCCTAGCTGATTCCTTGTCTTTAAATCCTCAAATTCGTCCATCCTTCTTGCTTGAATTATAAGCTATCCATCCTTGGCCCAAAATAGCTCCAAAACACTCCAAATTGGCTCTTTTTGCACACTTTGTCATTAGGCCCTGAAATTGCACGAAAATGGCTTAAAACTCTATAATTAACATAATTAAGCTAAGTAAATGCAAAAAAACAAGCTAACTAAGTCGCATAAATATGCTCCTATCACAACTCCCTAACATAAACATCGAGACGTCCCAAAACGATCGGCGCCTAAAACAATTATCAAACTACATCTTAGAACTCTTGACCATAGAATACGTAAATCACATAAAATATATCCTCAAGGATATTCTAGAGTCATTTGATACCCTTAATCAAAAGTCAACTGTTGATCAAAGATCGACGGTAGGGTCCACAACCCTACATACTTGATCCGGAAGATCCGTTACTCAGATCTCCAATTCGTAACTTCCTAAGATACACATTATGCTTCTAGAACAGTATACTAAAGTTTCATTACGATCCAACGGTTGGATCTCCGCCAATTCCCAAAACCGAGTGGCGGTTGACGTTTTATTTTATGAACTTACAAATCCAATTCGTGAAGATCCATTCATCGGATTCCCGATCCGTAAGTTCCTACATTCTTCAAATCATAAATACTATAACGTATTTAAATTTGCCGACGATCCAACGGTCGGATCGTCGATTCATATTTTCACCTAACCACGTATCGTAATGAAATTAGGTTCAATTGCTCAATCTACGCCATTCAACTATCAAAACTGAACTTAAGACGTCAAACATAGCCTAAAAATGACATTGACGGCCTACTGGCCACGTGCCCCCGCGGGTGGCGGTCGGCCGCCCCGACTCGCCGGAAAATCCAACTATTTCCAAAGTTACCAAAATTTGCAAAAATGAAGATCTCAAAGAGAGGAACAACTTTCATACCTGTGACTAAGGCCAATTTGGCCTAGAGAGGTCCCAATTCCACTAAAACCGTGTGGAAACCCTAATTATGGGTGTGTTCAATTCGACCTCCAAAACAACTCCGACGCTCCAATCACGGCTTGGGCTTTGTTCCTGGGTTCTAGGGGAGTGTCCTAGTGGCAGCAATTGAAGGAAATGGCTTCACGATTGATGGATCCCTAGCCATGAAAGTCGCGGCACCCACGGTTCATTTCTTCCAAAATATCTTCAAAATCCTTCCATTTTTTTGGTGGAACCGGAAGAGAGAGGGCCAAGGTGATGATTGGGAGTGGTTTATAGGTCCAATTCATCGAAAAATTGGACGAAAAACGGCGAGGAACGCCGGCTTGCACAGTCGGGTCACGGGTCGGACCCCCGATCCCTTATGCCTCTTCCTCTCATTTTTCTCATTTCCTTGTCCTTTCATTGGTCATTCTATTGTCTCTCTTTTCCTTATTCCTCTACTTATTTCTCATCTCTCTTCTTTTCTTTTAATCCTAGCCGCCCATTTCTTTCTTTCATTCCATCCTAGCCACACACGTGGCTTTCCTGATTTCATTCTTAAAAAAATCTGGAATTTCCCTGAAATTAATTAATTACTAAAACACGTTAATATCTTCTTCGTTATAGCTCTAAATCACGAACCGTCTGCGCCCACGCATCCGTAGCGACGAGTACTACGAGGATATGCCAAGGAAACAAATCTTAGGTGACACGACACTGCAATTAACCCCAGTCAACACATGTGCCTCGAAGGGCATTTTTGTAAATTCACTTTATAAAATTGTAAAATCAGGGACGGGCTGTCCTCCCCACCTTAAATCCTAGCCGCCGTTTTTAGATGCTTAGGTTTGTGATTGAAGTGTTATCTGTAGTTTTTCTTTTCAGAATTCATAATATTTGCAACTATAAAAAATGATATACTTTTATACCTCTGTTTCTCTTTTCTTTGTTTTCATGAGAAATTAATTATCATTGGCAGCACTATAAAAAACAATCTTTTTGGATTATTCTCTTCTTCATACATAATTAAATGATTTTAGGTTTAATATCTAGCTTTTTAGTTGTAGATTACTTATATGGGTCTTTAACTACAATATCAAATTTTCTTACTTTTGACTTACTGATATTTATTTTAGAATGGGGAATTATATATAATATTTGTTTATTTCCTGACTGTCTTAATTCCTCACTGTCTCTAGATTTTAAATTTTGGTAAGAACCATGAAAATGACTGAAAAGCATGATGTTGTTTTCGAAATATATATTAGCATCCCCTTCTCACCCAAATGCCAAAATCAGGTGGCTTGACTTGAGGTGTTTTCAGATATTGTAATTGAATGAACAATTAGGTTACACTTTAACAAAAATGTGTAAAAAGGGTTGATAACCACATTTTTAAGAGAGAAGTACTATTTTGTCTTTGATAGTTGTTAACAGATTTGTGGTTGAGTCAATAACTTGCTCTGAGTTTGGAATCTTTGCTCTTCTCTTTTGCACTCCCAAAATTTGTTTCATGTAGCTTGGGAAGAAAATTTTGAGCATGGGTGCAAGATCCTTTACATGTAAGCCCAAGATTATACGATGGTGCTCAATTTGGATTTGTTGCATAGCTAGAAAGATGATCTTGCAGTAATTGTTGAAGACAATTATATGCCAAGGTATTGATTCTTTCGAATCCCAATTTGAAAAACAGTCAGATTTATATATGTTTCGCATCATTATAATTAGTCTACTTGGGTTAGCTTAAGATTACAGAGAACAGCCTACTACATGGGGGAATAAATCTTTCTTATAGCATGCATATCCATATATAGCAAGCAAAGTTTCACTTTGTTGGTTCTTAGGATTTCTTACGGAAATAGGAGTCCTGAATTTTTTTTCTTTGAACATTAATGCTTGAATACTTAAGCTGCTGAAATAAAAACATAACACTTTTAATGTTTTTTGTTAACTGCTAAAATATGTGGCTGGCCTGCAGGACATATATTTTGCCATCTTAACCTCAGAGGCAATATATGTGTGAACTGCATGTTGCTTCTGTTTCTTATGGAAACAGAGGATTTTTTGCAACCACATCTTTTGTAATCAAGAACGTTCAATTTCGTCCTGTTAATTGTACAATGTCTTTTATAATTGTGTTGCTCACTCGGTGGCTAAGTTTGTATTGAAGGAGGGTCGTGCTTTTGTCTGGGACTGCATTGGCCCAGAATTTCTATTTAACATTCTAGCACAGGATGTAAACATTCCCATTCGGCTTTAATATATTCTATCTTTGGTAAAAAAAAAAAATTGTACAATGTCTTTTCATATCAGCTATGTCATGCACTGGCGGAGGCACCATGAGACTAGGGATGGCCGAGGCCTATCCTGACTTTTATGCATTTGGAAATTATGCATCTTTCATTTGCTTGAAGTCCTGCTCTTCAAATTCCAAACATAACCCCCATCGGTCCATTTCACAATTGAATTTAATATTTTATCTATCTCCCTAATACAAATTAATAGCATTTCAAATCAAAGCAACAATTCACCTTTCTTTGAAGAGTAATAGTTCAGTTTTAGCCATAAAAATTAAGAAACAGTCCTCCTTTACAGTGCATCTAGACTCCAAAGCTAATCCTCTTTCTTTTTGAAATCTCATGCATTTTATCATCCAAATCCGAAATCTTGTCAACAAATAAGTCTCAAATTTCTTTAATTCTCTATTGTTTCCTCTCTATTCTACACTTACATGAGAGTTAAGATCGTTCGTTTAAGTTTTTACTGATCTCACAGTAATTTAATAATATAGGAGGAAGGTTTTAATACAACGATACTAAAATATGAAAACTCGAGATAGAAACTTGTAATTTTTGTGAATGAAATATTATCGATGCATATATATTTTGGAATTTTAATTACCCTTGATGTATCTTTTTTTAAGAACCTTTGTAAGAGGCCTCTCCTCACAAAAAATTCTGGCTCCGCCACTGGTTGAATGTATATAAAAACCAAGCTGTTTATCTTACCGACCCCTTTCACTCATCTATCCCTCTATTCATTCATGATTATGTTTAATTTATTCAGGTTAAATGTGTCTTATTCATGCAGTTAAGGCTGGTGCATTCAAGCCCCGCAGCAACGAGCGTGGGCATATTTTCTAGTATTTTTCTAAATTACCATATAAGAGACCGATCAGATTTGGGTCCGAAATGATGTGGCATATCGCACAACATTAGTTTCAAGTTGACAATCAACCCAAGAATACTTATTCAGAAGTGAAAACAAAATCTTTAAAAAATATATTTTGATATAGTCCAAAACTTGTTAGTGTACAACACCCACCACCACCACCACCACCTAAACTTCCATGTATGCCGCCACCTACCACTCCGGCACGGTGGGAACTGGGAGTCATCTTTCTTTATCATTTTATGGATTTCATTGCGAGGATATGCCAATTACTAACTTATGATATATTAACGCTACCATGTAAACCCTACCTCCCCCCATATATATACGTCAGGGCCGGCCCAGGCCCAGGGGCAGGGCGACCGTCCGGGGCCCAAAATAATTGGGGGCACCAAAATTATTAGGATGGTATATTTATATATGTTTTCATAAGAGTATAAATTTATAAAATTTGGTTCAATGACAAAGAAATTTAACTAGAACGGGTGGTTTTGTTGTTTAAAATTAATGAGGAGGTCTTGGGTTCAAAACACCATGTGTGCTTATTTACTTTTCAATTTTTACAAATTTCTTTTCAATTTTTATAATTTTTACGAATTTTTGTTTGGTTGTTAAATTTATTTTTAATTAGTAGCTAGTAGCTATGTGGGTTGTTATTTTTAAAACATTTGTTCAAATTCAAGTCTAATCTTCAACAATGAGTAATGTGTTGACCAAATTTTTAGACCAAATTTACAAATCATATGACGTGTCATTAAAAAGTTTAATTTAGTACCCATTTATTACTTATACATATCAACTAAAGACTCAAAAACATCATTATTTTTTTAGTCTCATATTGACAAGGTTAGTAAGTAAGAAAAAACTCCTTACGATTCATACAAAAACACTTTAAAAGTTCAGATGGAAAACAAAACTCATATCTATCTACTTGTAAAACCAGAGTTTTTTTTTTGTTTCATTCTCACGATACAAAATAAATTAGCTTTTCCGTGTTTCTAAATTATTAAGTTTGAAGTGTTTTTCTAAGTATAATTTTATCGATGCCTTACGTGTGAAAACAAATATTTTTCTTATATAAAATAAGGGCACACTTTGTGGCATCGTCCCGGGCCTCAAAAAACTCTGGACCGGCCCTGATATACGTACTCACATGTATATATAAATACGCATACAATATATGTATGTATGAATTCTCCAGCATATTCGTGTACAACGGCTCATCCTTTATAAAAATTAAAGCAACATATCCATATTCTTATAAGGTCGGCAATATCTTTTGCAAACATGGTACCAATATGGTTTTTCTTGGCAACCTATCAGAATGGTAGGTCCGTTGTGAATGGCAACCATTATTTTCTGTAGCATGCAACTATACGTTAATGAGTACCAAGGTATGGGTATTTGTTCATTAATATATATGTAACGTTGGGAAGAGCATTACGCGGATGGAACACAACCACCAAAAATAAATACGTAACGATAAGAGTAATATAAGACAAGGCTGCTGTATATACACGTGTCCACTTTGTGTATGTGTGTGTATGTATTGTGTATCATTGTCGATAGTACTAGACAAACAAAAGAGCCACTTTGTTCATTTGTCCTTCTCTTCCCCTTCGCTTTTTGTATCTTGACGAAATCATCATCTTTGATTGTGGTCACTCGTTTAATCTGTCGTCAATCACTCCTTCTTAGTATATTTGCACAACATATTTGTCTTCTCTATAGTAATACACAAACTTAACAAGAACTTTGTTTGAGTGGGAAAAGTGAATTAGAAGAGAGCAAAATATGGGATCTCAAACTCCTCTCCCTCATATTTTTCTTGTGTGTTTTCCAGCACAAGGACACATAAACCCTATGCTTAGATTAGGCAAACGCCTAGCTTCAAAGGGCATGTTGGTAAGTTTCTCCACCACAGAAAACTATGGCAAAGAGATGAGAAAGGCCAACGATGGCATCAGTGACCAACCTACACCCGTCGGCAATGGTTTCATCAGGTTTGAGTTTTTTGACGACGGGCTAGCGGAAGATGATCCCAAATTCTCCAAGTTGGACGAATATATGCCTCTGCTTGAACTTGTGGGCAAGGATCTGGTAACACAGATGATCAAACGACATGCCAATGAAGGTCGTCCAGTTTCATGCCTGGTGAACAATCCGTTCATTCCTTGGGTTTGTGATGTTGCCACCGAGCTTGGGCTCCCTCGTGCCACGCTTTGGATTCAATCTTGTGCTGTGTTCTCGGCCTATTACCATTACAACAACAAGACGGTGCCGTTTCCGACAGAGGCTGAGCCGATTATCGATATCCAGCTTCCTGGTATGCCTGTTCTGAAGCATGATGAGATTCCCAGCTTCTTACTCCCCTCTGATCCATTTCAGGTGAATAACATATACTTACCAAAAATGTCATCCTGCTATAATTATTGATCCAGTTGTCCTTCTTTATAAAAATAAAAATAAAAAGGAATAGAAAAAGAAAAATCATGGGTGACGTATTTAAAAAAATCATTATGCACTTCGCATATGTCTGTTTGTATAAATATTAGAGAAAAAATGAACAAGAGAAGACCGTAAAATAATTTTTTGAAGTACCAAAAATGTCATCCTGCTATAATTATTGATCCAGTTGTCCTTCTTTATAAAAATAAAAATAAAAAGGAATAGAAAAAGAAAAATCATGGGTGACGTATTTAAAAAAATCATTCTGCACTTCGCATATGTCTGTTTGTATAAATATTAGAGAAAAAATGAACAAGAGAAGACCGTAAAATAATTTTTTGAAGTGCTAATAACAACCACCAAAATAATAATAAGATTACAACACTTTTGGTTCACATTTGGAGAAGCCTTCGTATTACTTTTTAGTAAGTAGAGGTTTAAAAATGTGGCGTTAAATGGTAATTAAAACTTAACAAACATATGAGGGCCACTTAGTCTAGTGATATTCTTTTTTACTTGTAAGCGAGAGGTTTTAGGTTCGATTCTCACCAAAAGTGAATTTGAACCATATTATTGCTAGCCGCCCACCCCCTCCTCTTAGTGTAGATAATATCATTTGTTAAAAAAAAAACCCATATTAGGGATATAACAGTACTTTACATTGGTGTTTCTCTCTAATTAGTTTGCTGGAAGACATTTTATGTTCGAATACAAACCTCCACCGTTAAAAAATAAATTAACCCTAATTATGACATTATTGACTAATTAATTTGTTTCAGGTTTTGGGGAGGGCAATATTAAGACAGTTCAAGAAGTTATCCAAATCACTCTATGTGTTGATGGACACATTCCAGGAGTTGGAGCCAGAAATAATTGAGCACATGTCCCAGGTGTGCATAGTGAAGCCCGTTGGCCCCTTATTCAAAAACCCTAAAGCTCCAAAAACAAGCATCGGAGGTGACTTAATGAAAGCCGATGATTGCTTTGAGTGGCTTGACTCAAAGCCCCCAACATCTGTCGTGTACATGTCTTTTGGTAGCATCGTGCACTTAAAGCAAGAGCAAGTTGACGAGATTGCTCATGGCCTACTGAGTTCTGGGGTCTCGTTTTTATGGGCTATGAAGCCACCTGGCAAAGCATTCGGATCGGAAAAACATGTTTTGCCAGATGGGTTTTTGGAAAAAGTTGGTGACAAGGGAAAAGTGGTGCAGTGGAGTCCACAAGAGCAAGTTCTAGCTCACCCATCGGTTGCATGTTTTCTTACTCACTGTGGCTGGAACTCTTCGGTCGAAGCACTAACTTCCGGCGTGCCACTTGTGACATTTCCTCAATGGGGCGACCAAGTCACCAATTCAAAGTTCTTGGTGGATGTGTTTGGTGTGGGGCTCAGATTGTGTCGTGGAAGAGCTGAAAATAGATTGATCACGAGAGACGAGGTTGAGAAGTGTTTGTTGGAGGCAACCGTGGGAGAGAAGGCAAACGAACTGAAGCAAAACGCTTTGAAATGGAAGAAGGCGGCAGAGGAAGCGGTGGCTGAGGGTGGCTCCTCTGACCGGAGTCTTGAAGATTTTATAGACGAGATTAGCAAGATCACGTATGTTGCTTAGAATAACTTTTTCTTAACGAACAATATTAGTATAATCTTTTCGAATTGTAAGTTATTATCGTTGATTATATCGTACTGCTTATTTCAATAGGAAGCCAATTAATCAAATAAAAATATGAATTTAAGTTCAATGATGTTCTTTGTTTGAGTGATATATGTATGATTAAGCTGTGACATTCATGTTTGTGTTTCCCTCTCCCTTTATCTTCTAACTTTATAGGGAAGAATTTGCTGCAAAATGTTATTGACATTTTAGGGTTATTCACTACTAGAAATTACCAGTTGCACGATAAAAGTTTGCTCGACGAAAAAAACTTTGGTTCGGCAAACTTGGTCAACATTTAGGATTTTGTCAAAGACTTTGCGCGATGAAAATATTTCGTAGGGCAAAATATGTTTTGTTGGGCAATGTTTTGGCGCCAAAAGGAAAAATTGGCGCACATTGTGTCATTTTGCCCGACGAAATTCTAGTTCGTCGGCTTATGGAACTTCTCTTGACGAACCATTTCATCGGGCAACATGTAGCCGTTGAGAAAAGGTCCACAATGACTTGTAAAATAAAAACACATCGACACTTTTTTCACTCGACGACGTTCTTAATTTTGCCTGACAAACTTTTTTGTTGTGCAAAACCCCATTAAACGGGTCCGTGCCTTCTCTTTCTCCTTCTCCCTTGTGCCGATCTGCTCTCTCCCAGCCTACAAGAATCTATCACTCTTTTGTAAGACATATTCTGAAATCACAACAAGACATTATGATCATGAATATCACAAATCGAATCAATATAAAATAGGAATTTAGGAATTACATGACTTGGTTCAATATAATTAGTTCATGAATTTGGGAATTACATAGGCATCAAAAAAATATCACAAACAGACTATGTCTGCAGAATTCTAGCAACATGGTATCACTTTTAAAATTTTACCATAAATTCATTTCTTGTCCAAAAAAAGGTGAAAAAAAAATACCAGCTGTGTATACAATATATTCTATATTACAACATGACCAAATTTCATACAATTTGGAATTGTGAAAGTCTATAAAAAATAGGATCTGTATCAGGCGCAGATTCTTGACATGAATGGTTTCCTTATCAAAATTACATCAGTTAAAAAAAACGAACTATCGATTTCAAAAGGATTTTACAACATAGTTTAAAAAGAAAACCAAGAACCAATGATTTGTTCTTATAATCCATTGCACTAAATTACGAAGAGGAATCGAATGAAATGAAATTAAATACCACTTGGGTAAAACCCCAGAAAACCCAATTATAGAATTACCTTAAACTAATGATATGAACACATCAATTCAAATCAAAACATAAAAGGAATTCATTAAATTGCAATACAAACACTACAAACTCATAACCATATTAATCCATAGAATGATTTTTATTTGAGAGTTCGAAAACAATCTAAACTATGCAATATATACAAAAGCATAATTCAAATTAAATATCACCCAAGTTACCTCATGACGGCGAGCTATTCACGGGAAGATGGTAGAACGAAAAATTGGAAGAATTGTAGAAGAAAAGTGAGTATTGTGTGGATGTTTGAACAAATACATAGGTATTTATAGAGTTTTTGGGTGAATTTTGAGTTAAATAATTTTTTTTAATTATTTTAGCCATTGGATTTAAATTCGGACCATTAGATCTTTTTTTTTACTGTTAGATTTGATTATATTCGATCTCAGTCGTTAGATTCAATTCAATAAATATATAAATATAAAACTAAAAAAAAAGTTTGAATGTCGACTATTAGATGAACCAACGGCCCAACTGATTGTGGCCGCCAGATCATAAAAGAGCCGTTGGGCTCAGTTACCCATTAGACGTCAAGGCAGACAGCCCTACGTGGATGGGCCATATACTCTGGGTCGGCCTAGCGCGTGCAGCTCGTGGTGCACGTCTGGGCTGGCAAGTCCACTTCAGTTCCCTTTATCCACTTGAGTTTTGCTTTTATAGGTTTTAACACTTAACCCAATTTTAGAACAAGGGTTGGAGAGAAATGGGGGGAATAGAAGGGAAAATTTAGGACTTACTCCAAGGGTTGGAGTTGGTATTAGGGGGTGAAAGTGTGGGTTAAGCCTCGCAATGGACTAACCATAATAATGTGTTTTAAATTCACTTTTAGTGAGAATTGAACTTAAGACCTCTCACTTATCAGTGAAGAGAAATAAAGAGGTCCAAAAAAATAATAAAGAATTCCAAAAAATTAAAAAGAGAAAGTAAAACAGGAAACCAGGCCGGGTCTTCACCGTTACAAAAAACCGGTTACCGACTACTCCCACCAAACATATAAATACAGTTTCTAATTTGCCGCTTCATTTGAATGATAAAATCTAAAATCCACCAACAGCTTCTCCAACACTCTTTCCTCCGTAGAAATGAGTTTGAATTCGTCTCGCTCCGCCGGCTCGTCCGGCCAGCGATCCAATTCCAAGCGGAGCCTCAATTCCAACTCTTCGAACAGTAACTCCAAGAAGAAGCAGCAGCAGACGGCGGCCAACCAGAAAACCCTAGGCGCCTCTTGGGGCGCCAATTCTCTCTCCTCCTCTCGCTCCTCCTTCAAAAAAGCTCCCTTCTCCGATTTCGGCAGGTACTTCTCTCTTCCTCTTTCGTTCATTGCCGTCAATTTTCAATTTTTGCTAAGAACTGCTTGGGAAATTGGAAAAATTGGAAATTGGATGAGATCAATAAAACCTAGTTTTGTTTAATTTTGCATTCAATTTTTGAATCTGTGTACTTGTTAGTAATTTGGAGTTATATTCTGATTGGTCTTTGCGAAATTGGGTGCAGTTACATGGTAGAGAAGAACAGGAAACTTCATAATCAGTTCGGTACAGAAGCTTCAGCTTCTTCACACGGTGGTTCAAATACCAGAAATGATATTTTTTGCGGGGTTTCGATATTTGTAGATGGCTACACCGTTCCTCCCAATCAGGTTTGGTTGATTTCTTGTGATTTTCTGTTCGCCACTGTTGGCTGTTGAGAACGGATGTGATGTACAAGAAATAAAAAGAAAATGGAAAAGGAAAACTGAATCGCCAAGTTCATTACGTTCCATTTATAGCATTAACATTTTTTGCAACTTAGTAGTGGAGAATGTAAAATTTGAGGTTCCTTTTCTACTGGTTTTCCTCAATGATTTGTGGCAGCGATAGGGAGAGGAGTTGTTTCATTACTACATGTGGGTTTTCTTTGAGTTGATGATAATCTGTTTCAGGAACTGCGAGGCTACATGTTGAACTTCGGTGGAAAATATGAGAATTATTTTTCCAGACATCGGGTCACACATATCATTTGCAGTAATCTTCCTGACAGCAAAATAAAAAATTTGAGGTTCGTATGTTTTTAATTAGTTTCGCATCAATAAAATCGTGAATATCGATATTTAATTACTCTCCAATAAGTTTCATGTACTGTTCCTGATCCTAATACAGGTCTTTTAGTGGAGGGCTCCCAGTGGTGAAACCCTCCTGGATATTAGATTCAGTTGCTGCTAACAAACTCTTGAGTTGTAAGTTCATGGGCCTTTTTCTCCTTTTTTCTGTTTTAGCAGTGTGAAATTGGACGAGGGGTATTTGATTGAAGGAATGTTTTGTGTTGGAGATTCTGACATGTTTCCCCTCAGTGTTATTGATCATGCCTTGGAGATGTCTACTCGCAGTCATTATTTTTTGTTTTTGAATGGGTGACATGAAGAACTATATATTTTCATGAATGGATAATTTAAAATTTTAACTGTGAGGGATTTTCATTTTCTCATTCCAGGGGTTCCTTACCAACTTGAACAGATTGCTTGCAACCAACCATTGCTGTCAGCCTTCTTTTCCCCAAAAGTAATCCCGGACTTTGGCGATCCTTTGAGAGATGCTGCTAATCAAGTAACATATGAAAGTGAGGTTACATCACTGGTGGGAGCCGTAGTGGAAGATGCTAGCGGATCTGATGTGGGCAGATCCACAGAACATAGAGGGCAAATTAGTGGAGAATCTGATAACATTATGTTTGAGAACGACAATGAACCACCTGGTCAGGTGCCATATGTAAGTAGTGAAAAAGATTGTGAAGTGCAAATTGCAGATATGACTACTTTGGACGCAGAAGAGCATGACAGTGTAAAAGATGAACTTCAGTGTAGTACCCACCAAACATCAGCTTCCGATTGCAGCTACCACTTGCCAAGCTCTTCAAATGTCGGGTCTAGTCGAAGTCATTCAACTCTTGGGGATTCCAATTTCGTGGAAAACTATTTTAAGGTACTGAACTGGATAGTAATTGTGTGCTTTCTTTACTAGTGCCACTTTTTTCATCTTTATTTGTCCCATCAAGATTCTTAATTCCTATTTGTCTTAAAAATAAAAATGGTTTCATTAGTGTTCAAAAGCTATTTATGCCTTCACCTCTTTTTTGTTTTTTCTTACGATGTCTTTGTTGAGAAGGGTATATACTTTCTATTGATACTTGTTGGCATACTCCATGACTCTTGTTGGCATGCTCCTTGCATTGATTTTCTAGAAATTCAAA
This sequence comes from Cotoneaster glaucophyllus, assembly GCA_036320875.1. Classification (NCBI taxonomy): domain Eukaryota; kingdom Viridiplantae; phylum Streptophyta; class Magnoliopsida; order Rosales; family Rosaceae; genus Cotoneaster; species Cotoneaster glaucophyllus. The sequence continues at coordinate 22,090,748 of CM070059.1, forward strand.
TGTAATTGATCTTATGCCATTTTCAAAACCAATTATCCTGACAGTTGCCTATTGAAACTTCACAAGGTATCTTTTGAGGGACCCATGAAATTTGTATATGGTGGGCAGCTTGGGCTATGTGGTTGAGATGATACTTGTATATTTGCTTGTACAGTTACAGAACTTTCTGATGTTGAGTTATATCTGTTATGTGGTTCTAAACTTCTAATGGATGTTATATAGCATACTAGTTAAACTTGCATTTTTGTTTTATTTTCATGTTGTCTTTGGTTACTGCAGAGCTCAAGGCTGCACTTCATAGGAACATGGAGAAATCGGTATCGTAAACGTTTTCCGAGTTCCTTTAAAGGGTTTAAGAGCACAGAGCCTAATCTTAGTGCTTCGACGAGTTTTCAGAAGGCTGCTGTTATACATATTGACATGGTACCTTCCAAATCCAAGGCTGTTAAACCTGAATTATTATGTCCTTATACTTGTCTGGTAATTACTGGTCTCCCTGTGTTATCAGCCAACCAGATGGGCATCCCTTGCGTGTTATAAATTTTGATTTTCATTGGCCATGCTATCTGTTGACAACTCATCACTATTGGCCGCAGATACCATTATTACCAAGACGACTGTCATTCTTAAATCTTGTACTTTAAATTCTCATCTCCAACACCAAAGTCATTTTTTTCCAAACCCTTTCTAAGTTTTAACCTCTATCTTAAGGCCAAGTTTGAAAATACATGATTCCTATAATTTCATTTAATCCCTAGGGATGTTATTGATGGATTAGTTAGAGGTGTAAAGTTGATTGGTCTTATATATAATAAGCAATATGAATATCTTGGAAGAGATGAAGTTTTCTGTACAACTGAGAATGTAACTGAGATGAACAATATGCTGTTGTAGGACTGTTTTTTCGTGTCAGTGGTCATCAGGAAACGTCCTGAGTTTAAGGATAGGCCTGTAGCTGTATGCCATTCTGATAATCCAAAGGGAACTGCTGAAATTTCATCTGCAAACTACCCTGCTCGAAATTATGGTTGGTTTTGGTGACATGTGTTTATAGCAGGTTTCTACTTTTTTAATTTTATTTTGTATTTAATAGTTTTATTTCTAACTTGCAGGAGTGAAGGCTGGGATGTTTGTTAGAGATGCCAAGGCTATTTGTCCAAACCTTGTCATTATTCCATATGATTTTGAAGCTTATGAGGAGGTATGTTTCTGGAAGATTCTCATTGTTTTGTCTCAGATACGTTTTTACAGAGACAGCACTCATTCTGTCATTTGTTTACTGTATTTTACCTTGTTGACTGGAATTCTATAAGCTATATGATCTGCTTTGTAGGTAGCTGATCAGTTCTATGACATCTTGCATAAGCACTGCAATAAAGTACAGGTATGTTTGCTTGTGGAAGTTAATTCTTAAAGTACATTAAGTTTTTAGTTGCCTTTATGTTAATGTGTTAATATTGAAGATTTTGAATTTAGGCAGTAAGCTGCGATGAAGCATTTTTAGATGTCACAAGTACATTAAGTTTTCAGTTGCCTTTGTGTTAATATTGAAGTTTTTGAATTTAGGCAGTAAGCTGCGATGAAGCATTTTTAGATGTCACAGATGTGGAAGGGGTAGATCCTGAGGTGTTAGCTTCAATTGTAAGAAAAGAGATCTCTGAGACAACTGGATGCTCTGCAAGTGCTGGCATAGCCATAAATATGCTTATGGCTCGCCTTGCCACTAAAACTGCTAAGCCAGATGGTCAATGCTATATTCCTACTGAAAAGGTGTGCTCTTTCTTCTATTCCTGTTTTGTTATGAACTCTCTTTGCATTTCAATGCACTTAAGTATACTGTGAAAAAGGTGGCGTACGGCATGATGATGTGTATAAGTGAGGTTAAGTTTTTATACCACAGCCGCGGGGGCGCGGGGGCGTGGGGGGGTTTGGTGGGGTGGGGGTTGCGTTGGTTATTAATGTTGTAAGAGCAACTCCACCCTTGGAGCCCTCCCCCCTGGCAATCCACTATTCAATCCACCCTATGAACAGTAACTGCCCTTAATGAACAGTAATTGCCATTTGCATCTCCACCATTGGAGCCCTTCCCCCTGGCAATAGGCAATAAAATATTAGTTTTTTTTTTTTAAATAATACAAAATAAAATTATTTGTAATTTCGGATAAGAATTTTTAAATCGTTCTCGTTGCGCCACGTGTCATTTTATCCAAAAAAACAATTATTTTAGCGATATTTATAAGGTAGATGGAGAAAATATGAAATTGTGGTGTAAGGTAGATGGAGAAGAAGTGGTATTTATAGAAAAGTAAAAACAATTTTTTACAAATTTTTTCAGATTTTGTACAATTTTTTTCGGATTTTGTACAATTTTTTCTTAATTTTAAAACTTTGTTTTTTTTTTTTTTTAAATTTCTAAAGCAGATTAATATCAACGGTTGATATTAAATCAGTTTTTTTTTTTTTTTTACCGTTGCAAATCGGACGGCTCGTATTGAAGAGCCGTTGGGATCGAACGGACCGTGGGAAGCCACGTGGCTTCCCAACGGTCATTGGGTTCTCTGCCGCGCGGGCCACGTGCCCTGGGTTTTTGTCGGCTGACGCGCCCCCACTCACGAGTGAGGGGCACGCGCCTGACAGAAAAAAAAAAAAAGGCGTCAGGCTGACGTCACACCCCTCGGGCTGAAGGGCTGGCAATCGCCCACGGGCTCCCACCCTCACTCGGGCTGCCCAACGCTGGAGCCAAACCCACCGGCCCTCGGGCCCTTTCCTCTTGCCCGTCCCCCGAGCAGTCCACAACGGTGGACTTGCTCTAACTTGTAACTGCATTACTACAAACATAGATATTCTTTTTCTTTTCTATATTTATGTGTATAAGGAAGACTGTAGACTCCTAGTCATTTATACACACATCAGTCACAAACCCTTGAATTTTATGTAGCTCTTTAACTTTTCAGTTTGTGTTGGTGAAAAAAGTAAGGAGGACTTAGATGCTTATGCACCTTTTAATACTAAGTTGGAACAGTGATTTTTCTTTTTTAACTTTTGAACTTTTGTATTGAATTTCAAATGACTATCAGCTTGTAATATGGATTATGGACAAGTCATGGAATGCTCTTTGCTGTACACACTTACATTGTTTTTTAGTACATCAGGTGGATGATTATTTATATCAACTTCCTATCAAGGAACTTCCAGGAATAGGACACACTTTAGAGCAGAAGTTGAAGAAACAAAATGTTCAGATGTGTGGACAGTTGCGTATGATTTCAAAGGTTTATTTATTTATTTTTTATCTGGGTCTTGATTTTCTTTCTTCATGTACTGAGATGGTTAAGTTGTACATTATCAGGAGTAGTTTGCAATATTCAATCAACTTTTCTGAGATGAGAAGACCATGATCTGAATGGCTTTAGTTAAACTTATGCTCGATGTTTTGTTTTCGAAGTAGAGAAAATTATATGAAAATGGTTATGGAGACAGCTACGTATACTGTATAAATGGAAGTAATAACTTTCTGAAGGGCAAAGCTTAGAAAACTTATCATGGACAACACATCAGCGAGGGACAACTTATCATTGACTCTTATTTTTAAGAGATTTATGATGACTTCAGAATAAGTTGCTGAGTTGTCTGTTAATGTGGTCTATTTGATGTGATATTTTACAACACTTTCCATTGGTTAGTCATTATTCAAATTCCTTAACTTATAGAAAAATAAGTTGCAACTTGGTTGTATTAACATTAGAGATGTTCAGATGTTAATTATGTCTTATTTTCTTGTTCAGGACTCTCTTCAAAAGAACTTTGGGATGAAAACTGGGGAGATGTTGTGGAATCATAGTAGGGGCATTGATAACCGGCTAGTTGGGGTGATTCAGGTTTGGAAAAGAACATACCTTCTTTACTTTGAGATCATCTGCTGAATTTCTACGTTTATATTTCACATATCTTGTAGTCTTTCCAACTCTCCTCTTTTCTATATAATTCCAATTCCCCATTCCAGTTGTGCTTTTCCATACTGGCTACTGTCCGATTATTTTGGTGCTTTTTTTCTTTGTTGCATGCTACTTATCAAAATAATTCCTTTTAAAGTTCATAATTTCCTGGAACTTAGGTAGACCTATGATCAATTGTACTTTGTTATTACTTAACACCTGAAGTAATTCTGAATGAGGTAATAATATGAATATGGTTAACTTTGCAAAAGTGTGGGAAAGACGCAATCATGTATTTGATAATTCTATATTGTAATTTGTAATCGACAAGTATGGTTGATAATTCTATATGTAATAGTTCTTTTTAGTATCACTTGGTAGGTTGCACAGGCTTACACAAGTATGCATATGTAGGTGTCGAGTGATTTCTTTGGAACTTAATTTTGTGGACCGTAGATACTTCGAAATCCTCCGGTGCGGAAGAGGGAGGATGATGAACATTTTAAACTTCGCATTATTTATAGAAGTGCACTGTTTCACACCAATGTTTTAAAAGGCTCGCCTAGGCACCCTGTGAGGCTAGGCTTGAGGGTTGCCGCCTCTGTTTTGAGGGAGTGGGCGGAAGGCGCCGGAAGGCGTTGCCGGAGCCGCCTAGGTGCGCCTCAGGGGATTTTTTATATATATATACTCCCAAACCCTAGGGTTTTAACTGTCTCATACCTCTTCCTTACACTATCATCTCTCTGCCTTTTTTTTTTATTTTTATTTTTTTATATAATGGATGTGTGTGCTGTCTATGTGCATTGTTATATGTGTGCTCATTGTGCTTTTCATCCTCTATTTTATATATATAATATAATATATGTATATATATGTGTGTATATGTATTTATAATATATGTGTGTGCTCAGGGTGATTATTGATTAATAATCTTCTTTTTTTTAATGTAATATATGTGTACGCTCAGTGTATATATTAAAAAAAATTAGGTCCCATGAGGCTTCGCCTCACGCCTAGGCTGGGCTATCCCTCGGACGCCTCGCCCACGCCTCACGCTTTTAATACATTGTTTCACACTACAATTTTATACAGCGAGGAAATTCTTGTCCCAATGTTCTCTCTAACTTTAAACATGTTTTTTTTTGTGTGTTTTAACCATTATACCATCATTGCTTACGTGTGGTTTTGCGCAGGATAGCAAGTCTATTGGTGCTGAAGTGAATTGGGGTGTGAGGTTCAAGGATTTGAAAGATGTCGGTAGTCTGTTAAACTGTTTAAAAGGGAACTATTATTGACATTCTAAATATCTAATTGTGCATTCCTCATATGAGTATTTTTCTTTCTAAATATAGAAAGTTTTTAGTGCACCTTTAGATTTTTGGAGTGCCAATAACAATTCCCTTTTTAAAATATCTATTAACATGACTTTTATATGTCAGCAGGTAAAGAGTTGACCGTTCATTGTTTTTTTTTCAGAGTCAACACTTCCTCTCAAGTCTCTGCAAAGAGGTGTCTTTACGCTTGCAAGGATGTGGGGTGCTGGGCCGTACTTTTACCCTTAAGGTGTATTTCTTCTCTGAAGTTTATTAGTCCAAAATTGGGTTGTGGGGTTGAATGGGCATTGTTTTGTATGTGTCTTTCTTTATCTCTGGATTAGTGTGTCTTGGTGATCTTGTGTACTCTGAACCAAGTTTGATATTGGTCTAGTTTATTTTATATTGTTCTAGATTAAAAAAAGAAGTAAAGATGCAGGGGAGCCAGTGAAGTATATGGGCTGCGGAGAATGTGAAAACTTGAGCCACTCTGTAACGGTATCGACATATACACTATTTACCCTCCATAAATAATCACATATGTGCAAGTAGCAGGCATGCAAGCATGTTTGCATGTTTACGTAAGAATTGTTGTATAATGCACCATATTACAGTGTTGTGCTTTTTGGGCCCAATATCTAAGTTGTTTAAACATTAGGTTCCAGCTGTTACTGATGATGTGGAAGTTCTTCAAAGAATAGTAAAGCAGCTTTTTGGGTCTTTCTCTATAGGTAAATTAGCTTTTGAGTTGCTCCGTAAAATATTCATGTTTTCATATGGGTGGAAGAAATCCTAGGAAAGCACAGTGAAGAGAATTTCATGTAATTTTGTGTTTGATGTAGTCGTCATCAACTCAGGTTTTTGTTTTGTAGGTTTATTACTTATTTTGGCTGTATCTAAAGAATGATGTAAGAGGAGAATGTTAATTAGAATTACCTTCGCAATAGTGCTGGTGATAGGTTCTAGGGGCAATGGGATTTGCATGGCTATAACAGCTATAGAATTCAGACAAAATCAAAGAAAAATGCACATATCAGTTTCAAAATATAACTGGCCTATGGTCGGAGATAATTTTTATGCACAAGTAATAACTTCATTTCAATCCTTTGATTGCTTGTACACAGATGTTAAGGAGATCCGTGGTATTGGCTTGCAAGTTTCCAAGCTTGAGAGCACAGACACTTCAAAGCAAGGTGCAGATTGCATTCAATTTGTTTTCAATCAAGTCATTTCAACCATTAAATTTTATATGTTGCGGGCTATACAGGAAGTGTCCTATATTTTTTTTAATTATCGTCTTGACCTCTCTCCTGACTTGATTTTGAAGGATTTGGCACAAAATCTTTAAAGTCGTGGCTCACATCAGCCTCAAGGAGTACAGAAAAGAAATCTAATTTTCATTCTATATCTAGGGTGAAGGTGAATATAGGTAATATTTATTTATTTTTCAGATAGTTTATTCTCCACATTTTGTGCTGTTATTAGTAGAAAAACTACTTTTGTGAATAAATATTTACAGATTTCACAGCGGATTATCTTACAGATTGTGAGGATCAGAGAAGTGGTGGAACTTCAGGCCCGGTTGGCAACGATTCACGTGGTATTCAAACTCCAGTGCTCAATAGTCTGTCTAGTGGTGAACCTTCTCTGGACCAGGTTTCTGAACCACCACCTTTATGTCATCTTGATTTGGGAGTTATTGAGAGTCTTCCTCCAGAATTATTTACGGAACTAAATGGAATCTATGGTGGGAAGTTAGTTGATTATGTTGCTAAAAATAAACGAGAAAATTCCAGTGCTACTGTACCACATGAACAAGTACACGGTAATGTTTTTTCCATAACTGTCTATTCATTGCAAACTCCATTATATTTCCCTAGTCCTGATGTACATAATGGCTTTGTCTACTTAGGTGCAACGATTGGGGTTGAGAGACCACTTCTTAATGATGTGGTCCCCAAGAACGAAACATCAGTAGAATTCAGGGTAAATTTTCTGTTCCACTTTCTTCTGCAGTTCTATTTTGCCAATGCTTCATATATTCAGCCAGTATCTTTCATCAGAATTATGTTAAAGAAACCTTCTCTGCTGGACTTCATATATTCAGCCAGTATCTTGTACTAGCAATCTAGCTGTTTGCTCAGTTTCCATAATAATAGATTTCATTGATGTGGCTGTAGTTGTGATGCAGTGTTAAGTTTAGATAACATTCCTGCCTTGTTTTGGACAGTACTAAATCAAGTTGTGGTTGGATTTTGAACTTTTTTATATAAGAATCCCTGTGTTTTTTTTCGTCTGTTGCAAATGTTAAATGAAGGTTCAGTTGGTCTATCTTGTTCTTACGCCCCTTCTTTCGATGCCTATGTTTTTATTCCAGAAAAAAATATATTGTTATTGAGAATCTTTTGTTCTAGTTGTCTATTGTATGTCCACGTTTTAAACTTCTATAGTTATATAATTGGTATCTCTCCTTATGTGATATAGCATACAATAGTAGAAAAAGAAGCAATTCCTTCTGCTGTGGTGGTAGGGAACCATCATGTGGAAGTTTCTACATCAGGTCTTGGAAACACTGATATAATGCCGTCATCTTTAAGTCAAATAGATACCTCAGTGTTGCAACAGTTGCCTCAAGAACTGAGAGTTGACATACTCGGGCAGCTTCCTGCACACAGGAAAAATGACGTATCTTCAAGTGCTTCCTTGGGCCCTCCTGGAGAAAAGCCTCTGGAATTATTAGGTCCGAGTAACAAGGATAATTTGGGACCAAGTGATCCTGCTTTGAACCACAAACTTTGGATTGGAAGTCCTCCTGGGTGGGTTGATGAGTTCAAATCCAGCAAGTGCATGGTGTTAAATGTTTTTGCTGAGTTGTATTACAAATCAGGGTCAAGTCAAAATTTATCCATCATTCTGCGAAATACTATTTTGGAATCTCAACATCCTCCGGATCCAAATTCTGACAGCTGGATTGAAGCTGTATACAGCTTCTCTGAGCTTCTCAGGGAGTATATTAACTTAAAGATTGACTCAGATATTGAAGAGATCTATGTTTGTTTTCGTCTTCTTAGAAGGTAAATATAGATGCCGATTGAGATCTATGTTTGTTTGTGACCTGTTTCTGCTTGCTTTTAATATTTTTGAATGCTAATTAGTTACTTTTAACTGATTGGAGTTTATATGTTCTATCAGGTTTACAATGAAATCAAAATTGTTCTTACAAGTATACAACGATGTCTTTCCTTACCTTCAGGTGAGTAGTTATGTTTACTTTTTGTATTGCATTTATGGAAACAATCAAATCTTTACTGTAGAGTCGAATATAATAATTTCTTATACCCAAAGTCCATGTGTTTCCAAAATCAAAATTCTCAATATCTGTGTGTTCCTATGACAGTAGCATGTGCATACAGATGACATTCTTCTCTGATAAATACTAGGGCTGCCACCCCTAGCATGAGCTAGAAGTTGAGACTAAAGAAAAAACACTAGCCAACTGAAGTAATTTTTTTGTATTTGACATGATCGATGCGACTAATTTCTTCATGTACTGCATTTTTAATCTGTTTAATATTGTCAGACCTATGATTTCCTTATCATCCAGCTCGTGGTTTATAGAGTTTTCGCTGTTAAGTATTATGATCCAGTATTTTCATGTTTTATTCTTTCCTGTGTTCTGCTCATTCTTCCTCATGGTTGTCTTGATTTAATGTTATAGGCATCTGTCACTGAGAGTTATGGAGGAAACTTGCACATATAGCTAGACTTGTGCTTCTTGTCATTTGACTACACATTGTGCTGATTTTAACATCTAAGGAGCATAACCTGCCATTTCTCAGCAAGGCATACCTTGTAAAGTTGTAATCATAAGTTCAATGGCCAGTAGTTAGGTATTCACATCCGTTTTCCATCAATACAGGTGAGATTGCATTCCTGTTGCTTCAAGTAATATGTTTCCGAGGATTGTTTACATCATTGATACTTGTATTAACTTGATTCCGTGATTAACATATGACCTTGGTAATTTACATGTGGTCACAACAGGCTGTGAGATTACGGTGATGAAACATTATGAAGGGCCTCTATCCAAAGATTTTGGGAACAGAGAAGGAGAAGGAAGAAGCTTGATGAAAGAATCTATCTCCTGTGGGCCTTCGTTCCCTATGCTATGGTAATTGGCCTTAAATTTAGGGCTGGCAGATTAGCACTAGCAATTTTGGTACACAATGAGTTTGATACCTAATCGTTATCTTGATTCTCAGACGGGCAACGCTTCCCTCCTCAAGAGCGATTGAGTTCGTGAAAGACTTGCAGAGGCAAAGTAAAAGGATTCCATGATGAGCTTGAACAGAAACTCAAATGATGGAGCTCCTGCATAAGGTTTAAGGTATATGGCGGCGGAGCTACAATATTGTCAATAAAGTGAATCGACTTTGATACTTTGTTCTTGTTAATTTACAAATCTAAGTAAATATGCAAATATGGACATAGTTATATTGGCGAGCAAATGTGTTTTCTCATGCACTTGATTTTAAATTTCCTCCCTCCCGCATTTTAGATTGATTTTTCTTTTTATCACAAGGGTTGAATTTCATTAATAAATTGATGGTTAGAAGAGGAAAGAGACGCATGTCAAGAAATCAAAATAATTCTAATTTCTATTAATGGGTGTGGGAGAATCAAACATCACATTTCGAATGCATGTATAAATATTCTTACCTATTTTATAAAATGACGTACGCTTGCAATATGAATTGGTTATCTTTGTTTTGTCGATAAATGACTCGTGTGAAAATGTTTTTAAAATGACTGAAAGTGTTTTTAGAGAAAATATTTTTAGGTTCCCAAAGTATTTGAAGCGCACTACTACTTCTCCTCGTGATTTTTATTTTATTTTTTTAAATAATCAGACAGTTACATTAAATTCATTTAAACTTTGGAGATGGCGATCCAAACTGGGATGCATTAAATAGTTTATTGCTTAGCTAACTCATATATCTTCCCATAGTTTATAGCTTTATAACAGTTTGACTTTGAAAAATGCATTTGGTCAAATCCAAAACAAATGAGAATGCAGTGGCACGTTTGGTGCCACCCAAAAGGAATCACCTTTCAACGCCGAGACATGTTCATACGTTGCCTGCCTGATAAGCTGTTTGCTCACTTTGCAGGGAGAACAATATATGTTTAATTAAATTAATCTCTTTTTTTTTTTTTTTCCTCTTCTTCTACACCTATGTTTAATTATGTTCGTTGTATCACTTCAGTTTATTCAATCCAGCAGACAAAAATAGAGCGGGAGTAATGACATAACCATTGATATCTAGAGCGATACGAGTAGACCTGACATTCGTGTCGTGTTTCCCGTGTTCGTGTCGTTTTCGTGTCATACCCGATATCTTAACAGGTCGTGTCGTGTAACACCCGTTAAAACAAACGGGTAAAATGACCCGACCCGAAATCGACCCGATAATATTAAAGGGTAATTTGACCCGACCCGTTACGCGTTAAGAAAAATATATTTTAAACCAATAAATAATTAAATAAAAAACATAATACTTTTTTTTAGAAAATACATATCATATTGTCACATCCAAAACATACCATATTTTTCTTTTAAGTATATATTTACATATTCAAAATAAGAGCATAATAAAAAAAACATTAGAATTTAGAACATTACAAAATATCAAATGTTCAAAATATTTACATATCCAAAATAAGAGCATTCACCATATTTAGATATTCAAAATATTTACATATCAAAACCCTTCAAATTTCCTCATTCACACCATGGGTAAAGTATTAGAACTTTGGCTTGATATATTATCTTCAAGAGTTATATTGAAGATGTTTTCATTGAGGCTTTCCACATTAGCACCCTCTTCCGCATAAACTAAACATGGAAAAATCAAACATTGTATGTAAAACATTCAAATTATGGGTACTAAAAATAATTATGAAAAGAAGTAAAACAGCACACAAAACACAGCACACACACACAGAGACAACATACACACACACACAACATACACAAATTATGGGCACATCACACACACAGTGCACAACACACACACACAAAACACACAGCACACACACACACACATAGAGCACACAAAACACACAATCAGAGACAACATACACACACACACAGAGCACACAAAACACACACACAACACACACACAGAGAGCACACAAAACACACACACACAGAGCACACAACACACACACACACAACACACAACACACACAACACACACACACAGCACACAAAACACACACACACACAGTGCACAACACGCACACACAGTGCACATCACACACACACAGTGCACAACACACACAACACACACAGCGCGCGCACACACACACACACACACACACACAGCACACAAAACACACACACAGAGACAACATACACACACACACACAGCACACAAAACACACACACAACACACACACACACAGCACACAAAACACACACACACAGAGCACACAACACACACAACACACACACACACACACACACACACACACACACACACACAACACATACACACACAGCACACAAAACACATACACAGCACACAAAACACACACACACACACACACACACACACACACAACACATACACACACAGCACACAAAACACATACACAGCACACAAAACACACACACACAGAGCACACACACGCACACAGAGCGCACACAACACACACACCCCCACACACACCCACACACACACACACACAAAACACACACAACACACACACACACACAGAGCACACACACAACACACACGCACACACACACACACACAACACACACACAACACGCACACACACACACACACAGACAGCACACACACACCCACACCCACACACACACAGAGCACACACGCAACGCACACAACACACACACACACACACAACACGCACACACACAGAGCAGACACACACAGAGACATCACACACACACACACACAACGCGCGCACACACACACACATGCATATCTAAACTGAGTGTTCAAAGCAAGGGAAAAATTGGGTGTCCAAACCCGATTCATAAAAAAACAACAATAGATGATGACAGCGAATTTCTTACCTGCGTCGTCGCATAAATCGCTGGAAAATGACGGACTTTGGGGATTTGACTCGCTGAGATGAGATGGATGCGCTTCTAGACAACGTAACATTGAAAAGATCAACAAGAGGAAGAGAGGAATCCAACGCAAGAAACACTGTGTCAATGTTGAAGAGAGAGAAATACTTACATAGAGAAATAAAGAGGAAGAGGCCGTACGAATGGAGGACGAGAAGATCGTGGCTGTCGTATCACTGCATTTTGGAAGAACAGACGGTGGGAAAGAAGGGCTAGGAGGAGCAGACGGCGCCGCGGGCGGGTTGGGAGAGAGGGTTATGGCGCGGGAGTGGGGAGACGGGAGAGAGGGATTAGAAATTAGAATTTAGGGCTGGGAGGGAGGGATGGCAGGTTTTGTTTTGATTTGATTTGATCAGATTCATGTCAGGACTTAGATGGAAAACAATGGAAAATATAAGGGGTTTTTTAGTCCAAAAAAATTGTAATAATATAATTGAAATAGAATCCAACGGTACAGATTTAATCTCATTTATCTAACGGCTGTTATTTAAGTAAAGTCTTTAATGGTTTTTTAATTAATGTAGATGTATAAAAAATATAGAAAAAATATATAAACACTCGTAATAACAAGCTTTACAACTTTCATGAAGAGTTTAACTTCGAAATTCGCCACTATAATCATATAAATCATAGATCAAAATTTAACCGTTCATTATTGTCTACATTTACACTTCATTTTTCTCATCAAATTTTTTTTTTTTCAGATTTTTTTTTTTTTAAAACATGATCTATTAGAGGATGCAAGAAGATGAACGGTTTAGATCGTTGATATTATGTTCAGAGTTTTACGATTAGTGAAAATATTGCTTGATGTTTATAAAGTTTCTACAAACTATATGACATCGACTCATATTTCAGTTAACCATAAATATCAAAACGTGATATCAAAGATCTGAACCGTTCATCTTCTTACATCCGCCAGATGATCATGTTTTCAAAAAAGAAAATTTAAAAAATGAAATTCAGTAACAAGAATAAAGTGTAAATGACAATCGACGGTTAAATATAAATTTAAGGTTTATGGATTATAGTGTTGGATTTTGAAGTTGACCCATTCATGAAAGTTGTAAAGCTTGTCACTATGAGTGATTGTAAATTTTTCTTACATTTTTTACATTTCTACAATAATTATTATTAATTTTGCCCTCAAATAAAAAACATTATTCATGAGGGTTTGGAGGATTTTAAAAATATAAACGATGATGTAAGTGTAACCATGATCTACTCGTAGAGGAATAATGATGAATCACAAGTGTTTATATATTCTTTCACATTTTTCATACTTGTATGTATAATGTATGTCTTATTAGTTATTGTCTATACAAATACTATATTAGTTTATTTTAATTTTGGACAAGAACATTTTAAGTAAAATTTATTATCTTAGTAATGATAATAAAGAACTCTCATAATAAAAATAAATAATGACTAAAACTTTTTTTTTTTAACTTATATAGAATAATAATACAAAACTATATATTTAATATAGAATATATTGTATAATTAATTTTTCAGTAATTAAACTTTAAAATGATCAAAATAATTTTTTTCTTAACGTGTCGAAACAGGTCACCCACGTGTTACCCACGTGTATACTCGTTAACGGGTTCTTAACGGGTCACCCGATAATGATCTGATAAGTTATCGTGTTGACCCGAAACCCGTTATTTTCGTGATGCTTTCGTGTCGTGTCATCGTGTCGTGTCAGAAACTGTCAGGTCTAGTATATATTAATATTGTATAATAAATTTTTCAGTAATTAAACTTTAAAATTATCAAAATAATTTTTTTCTTAAAGTGTCGAAACGGGTCACCCACGTGTTACCCATGTGTATACCCGTTAAGAACCCGTTATTAATGGGTTCTTAACGGGTCACCCGATAATGACCCGATAAGTTATCGTGTTGACCCGAAACCCGTTATTTTCGTGTCGTGTCAGAAACTGTCAGGTCTAGATACGAGAATAGAGAAAAATAAGAGTTGAATTCTGACCATTGATATAAATGATTTGTACATACCATGTTTCTTCATCTGCATACACTTGCTTGAAACGGTACATGGATTTTTTTTACTTTACTCGATATAAAGACCAAAATTAAATAAACGTGTGCATAAAATAGAAAAAGAAGTGTGAAAATCATTTTTGCTATTTATCTCCGTATCTAGTCAAACATGTGGTGCTACTTAATTAACACCTGCCTTTGACCTGTGCATAATAAAAAAGATTCATTGGATTTCCATTTTCCACCAACTCAGGCTTTTTTAAGATTATGGACTGTTGCAACCTGTGGGTTGCCTTGGTCGTTAGGTCATTCCTCTTCAATTCCCAGTGTTGCGAATTCAAACCCTTTCTTGCTCCTTTCGTGTAGAAATTGTAATATGCTAATTGAGCAGTCAGTGAGGTGAGAGTTTGAAACCGCAACAGACCGCAGAAAATGGCCCACTTCCAATGGCAGTAAAAAGTTGAAATGGGATTAACTAATACTCCAGCAGCTTTTATGGACCGGATGAATCAGGTATTTCGTCCGTACCTTGACAGGTTCGTAATTGTCTTCATTGATGACATACTCGTGGATCCTCAGAAAGTAACAGCAATGGAAAATTGGGAGCAACCTCAGACTGTCACTGAAGTACGGAGTTTTCTTGGTCTTGCTGGCTACTATCGACGCTTTGTGAAAGACTTGTCAGCCATAGAACTGCCTCTGACAAGGTTGACCAGGAAATGAGTTAGATTCAAATGGAATGATGATTGTGAAAGGTGTTTTCAACAGTTGAAGTACTGTCTCACTCATGTGCTTGTTTTGGCACTTCCTGATGACAGTGGGAATTTCGAGATCTACAATGACGCATCTCTGAATGGTTTGGGCTGTGTGCTGATGCAGCATGGAAAGGTGATCGCGTATGATTCATGACAATTAAAGCCTTATGAAATGAACTACCTTACTCATGATCTTGAATTAGCAACTATTGTTTTCGCTTTAAAAATTTGACGACACTATCTTTATGGGGAAACGTCGAATCTTCACTGACCACAAAAGCCTCAAGTATATCTTTACTCGGAAAGAACTTAATCTCCGACATCATAGATAGATGGAATTGATCAGCGATTATGACTGCATTATTGAATATCACCCTGGTCGTGCAAATACTGTAGCAGATGCTCTCAGTAGGAAATCTCACGGTCGACTCAATGCTTTTTATGCATGTCGTGTTCCTCTTCTGACCGACCTAAGATCTACTGGAGTGGTTTTGGGAGTGGATCGCTAAGGAGCCCTGCTTGCCAACTTTCAAGTCAGACCAGTTTTATTAGATCGTGTTCTCGAGGCTTAGATGAATGACTCAGAATCCAGGAGTTGAAGCAAGCAGTGTTGAATGGAAACATGAAAGATCTAAGGATTCGAAGGCCTGATGGTATACTCATGCAAGATGATCGAATGTGGAAGAACTGAAGAAAGAAATACTCGATGTGGTGCATATTTCAACTTATGCGATGTATCCTGGGAGTACTAAAATGTATCATATTATCCGACCTTTCTACTATTGGCCAGGAATGAAAAGAGAAATTACGGAGTACGTGAGTTGTTTTCCAGTCTGTCAGCATGTCAAAGTGGAAAGAAAGAAACCATTCGGGTTGCTACAACCACTTCCTATACCTCAGTGGAAATGGGAAGATATCACCATTCGGGTTGCTTCGGTTAAGATATTATGATTGGCGTATTTCCTAAATTATTGTTGATTTACATTTGATTTCATACTTATACATAGTATGATTTTCTGGAAACTATACATGTTTTACGGCAATGGGTTAGTATGTTCAGAAAATAAATGTGTTTTATAAACCTTTGCTTTTGCCCACTCACACCTTCTGCTTTTCGTCCCTCCAAGACTCAGCTAGTTGAATTCTCTGTGGCGTACGAGGAATCTCTGGTGGTTCTGACATATCTCTAAATAAATGTAGGAGCTTATTTCTGGTTGTGTAATAAGTACCTTAACTAGATTTGACTTCTCTTCTTATGTCACATAGTTGTAAACCGGGTTCGTGTAAGTATTGCTCCAAGAGAAGGACCTATAGCTTGGAAAATAGACGAGGGATGATCAAGTAGGACATTAATCAAAGCAGTGAAGTGAATATATATCACATAAAAGCAGCTAAAAAAAGAAGCCATGTTTTTATTTAGTATGTTCATGGCCAGACGAGGCCAAATTACAAGCAGCCACACCAAACATTTGTATACTTCTTCCCAGAAATCACCATTTCAAATTTTCCCGCATGTTGCTAATTTTTCGTACAACCGTCTCAGAAGTCGTTACTTTTACTGGTGTTGTTGAATGCATGAAATAACTTCGTTAATGTCCTGAAATTTTTTCCTCTCCTTGAGAAGGAGCTTTGCTAACTCAAGAGCTCGACGCTCACAACCCGCCCGCTTGCTGGCATCCGCTATTGACTCAAAATCTTCCACATGTGCAACTCCAACAATTCGCCTGTCAAAAACAAAAATAAAAGCATTATTATCGAAATTAATTCAACAGTTTCTTGATGCACTCTCTGTGTGTTTTTGTGGTGTTTGTTCTAGTAGGCCATCCTTCTCCGTGGAATATTTATTTTAAGCACGGGGTTTTCTGGTCTAGAAGCTCTTCCCTCTTGGTTTTAAAATGACTACTGAGTTACTAAAACAAAAATCTCACAGACGCAACGGGTAACAAGTTAAGAGACCATGTAAGAATGGCACAAAACTACAAACAAGAACGCAGTCTCTGCATATGGGCCATTCCAATGATTCGGAGAAGAGGATTCCAGTTAAGAATGAAAGTAAATGAACGATGCATGATCATGATTCTGAATAGATCTCATTATTAGTTTCCAATAAATTTCTTTTGTGCAAAAACATCAAATGCGAGAACTAAAGAAATATGCAGTCTGCCTTCTCACCTTATCATTTTTGCAGCACCAAATCCAAGAGTGTCATGAAGCAGATCTTTAATAAATTTCTTTTGTACAAGCTGTACAAGCTCAGGGTTGTTATAAATTGCAGGTAGATATGCGTCGCCAGAATCTTTGTTCGCATCCCATAGTGCAAGGAATTTTCTGTCGAAAAGGTTCCAAGTGTTTTCAATTGTCCTCAAAATCCAAGCCTTGTATGCCTGCATCATAAAACAAATTTCATACAAGACCATCACACCACACCGCAACTAAACACTAATAATAGCAAGTCGAACTATGAACCAATCAAGGGCGGAGGTAGAGTATGGGTAGGTTGGGCTATAGCCTAGGGTAAATTTTGGACTTTTAGAAAACAGCATGTAGTTTGATAAGCCAAAGTTGTCTAATTTTGAAATTAGCACAGCCTTCTTTGATAAAATTAGCCTACCTCGAACACAAAAAGAAAAATAGCCCACCCATATAAACTTTCCTAGCTCCGCCCTTGTAACTATTACTCCATAACTCTCAGGTTTAACATGTTATAGAACAGGCCTTATACTGTCAGAAATTATAATGAAACTACATGAAGTTTTCTTTTAGTTGCACAAACACCCCTGCTGTTGGATCATCATAAGCCAGGCACATGCATCGGTAGGAGACCATTTTTAAATACCAATAATAACAATAACTAAATCTAAACTATCTGGCAACCAAAACTGCATCCGGAATTCCAGATACTCAATGTATTTTAACAAAACACCACATGTTATATTCCAGAAACAGCAATGCTTTTTCTACTATTGAAACTAAAGCAAATCTCGAATCCATCATCGAATGTGAAGGACAAACTCTGCATCTATTCCTTCTATTCAAATCTCGATCTTACAAAAGCTTATATTTTGATAACTGAATTGGGATCACATTCTTCTCTGATTTTTACCTTTTCCTCATAATCTAAGAAGTTCCTAAAAATGTCTTAAGAGAATCAAGCTTTTAACTTTACCATTACTGACTGAAGAGGTGGCCTTCCCTAATTTTTAATCTGTTCTTCAACTTGAACACCTACAAGGCGACCACCGATTTCACTAAAGAAACAGAGCCGGCTTCTTACACTGAAACATCTAGCAGAAGTTGCCAACATTTCCAGTCCACAACTATCCAATTGATGGTTAATAAAATACAACATTTCCGGTCTCCACCGGGTCACATTTCAAAAACGAAAAAACAGATCACAAACATGAAGGTTGAAATTATTTGAGAAATCTTGAAGATCAATTTAATGTGATGGTTAAGATGATTAGCAAGGTCTTGATAGGTGACACAGGGGAACAATAACAATATACATGTACAGAACTAAATGACTTAACAACAATTTAGAATAATCACACTGAAATACAACATAACAAATTATATGCAAAAGACAAATAACACTGAAAAACAAATAACGTCACAAGAGCTGAAAAACTTGAAAGAATTCATCAAGAAGAAAAGAATAGTAGAAAGCAACGAGTTAAAGATAATGATTTAAGATAAAATGGACCAGGACATACTTTTCGATCATTCTGGTCATTAGCATGTCCATCTTGTGCATAGAAAGCCAAAATCAAGTTGCCCAGAAAAGCTCCAATATCAAAACCCATTGGTCCATAAAATGCAAACTCTGGATCTATAACTTGAGTTGAATCATGAGTCACCATTACAGAACCAGTGTGAAGATCTCCATGTACTAGGGCTTGGGCTCTCTCACAGAACCTACAGAAGAGGCAATTTGATCGTTCAAATGACAATTAAAATGAAAATATGACATAGAGAGTCATACTGCTACAAAGAATTGATATTCTCATTACAAGGATTTCAACTCAGCAACTTCAAGCTTCAAAGCATTATCCCCCCGCACAGCCTCAGCATCCGAATCAAGATAAGGAGAAGTCCATCGGTTATATTGAGATACTTTGTAAGGGTCAGAAAAAACAACCTGCGCAGTATGCCTACATAACTCCATATTGCCACAAAATTCGGCGACTGCAGAAAGTGGACATGAAGACGAGTTATGATATATATACAAAAGCAGATTGTTCATAAGGCAAAACTGAAATGGAATTGAATCTGTACACGTTGAAATCAATTTTAGAATACTAAGATTCAAGTCGAGTTCCTTTTCTCATGTCATGTGTTAAACTGAACAGAATTCAACAAGAGATTATCAATCTAAGAAATTGTTTTTTTAAACTCAATGACTTTCCTAATCATTTTGGCTAAGTATAAGCGAACCAATTATGAACCACAACTGGAGAACATGGTGCATGATTATTCTCTTCTCTCGCAACCAAATCAAACTATTGGCAGGGTTCAAAACAATACCACTTCTGTAATAGGACCAAAATGTTCAACCAATCAAGATCCAGGACAAAAACATCCTTTCAAATGATATAAGTGTATGATATGATTCACAATTTCATAAACATTCCGTTCAAAGCATTTCAACATCATGCATTCTATCTCCAACATGTTATAAGAACACAAAAACGTACATGACAACTATGTGAAAGCAAACTAAAATCAACTAAAAGAAAATACATTCATACCAGCTTTTTTGTGGTCTGTGGTATTGTGATACAGGAGGGATGTGAAGAACAGAGTCTTTGCAATATAGTCCGACATGTGGTCACCCAGCAAGGGGTACTCAACTCCAGCAATCAACCCTTTTCTCAGTATGATATGCGGGGGCTCCAAATAGCGCATGCCGATCAAAGACATGGTCTGATCGAAATGATACACTTCAGGAACATGATCAGGACTTAAACTTCCATGCTCTTTAAGTGCCAATGCCTCAAAATATGCTCTTTCCTTTGTCATTGGCCATGACTCCCCAATACAACGGATATATGGAAGAGCCTGCAAAACCAATCAACGTATTTCATCAGACGACATCCAAAGCTCACTAGTTTTACATTTTCACCCAATCAAAGTAAAAAAAAAAAAAAAAAAAAAATCTCCCGTTGGAGTTGAACCCAAGTAAAACATTTTGGAGTTGAACCCAACAAAATTTTATCTAACACCACAAACCCATTAACATATTTCATCAAAGGACATCAAAAGCTCACTGATTTTAATTTTACCCCTATCAAAGTCAAAGTCTAAGAACACAAATTAAACACTTTGGAGTACTTGATCAAATCCCACAAACCCAATACTACCCAAGTGTTGAAAAATCATCAGCTGCTTCGACTCCAATACAATTTGATCAAACATCCAGAACCCATTACTACCCATATGGTGAAAAATTATTTACCTGCTTGATGACGAAAGAACCAGAAGAACCAACGACGATGAAGACGAAGTTGAGATTGCCATCGCCAACTTCTTTGATGGTTAAGTTGTCAAACTTGTTGCCGAGCTTAGAAGCGAGAGAAGGCGTGGTCTTTATGTACTCTATGAGGACCTTCTCGTCCAGCGGCCGGAACTCGGAGAAGGCCATGGTGCAGTGGCAGCGGCGACCGAGGCGGGTGGAGAGTATTTTTTGTAGGGTTAAATAGGCGCGCCAGGCGGCTGAACAGCCGCCTTGATTTTGAAAATTAAGAACGCCTAGACTTGCTGCCCGCCTAGGCAGCCGCTTAGACTGCTCAGACACGTGAACGACACCCATCTACATCGCAACTCATTTAGACAAAAAATAAATAATTTTTATTTTATATTTTATTTTTTCTAATAAATTGTAACATTACGTTTGGATGAAGAAATTTAAAATTACTAAAGAATTTTAAAATTACGGAAATTGAAATGACGGTATTTTATTTTCTAGAATTTGTGATTTTTCTTGTTTGGTTAACCTTAAAAGAACAATGGAATTGAATACCAAATTTGTTATTTTTAAACTCTCAATCATAGAAATTGAGAAATGACACCTAGTTACATAGAATTTAAACTTGGGAATTGGAGGTTTCAAATTCTAAGTTGTTTTTCCACGCGGAAATTCTAAATTTCTATGTTTATGAATCCAAACAGGAGAATTGATGCATGTCAATTTATAAATTCTGATTTTTATCCAAATTCCAAGTTTATTTCCCCCATCCAAACATAGTGTAAGAGACTTGTTGAATACTTTAATTAACACATATTATATCCTTATTTCACATGTTTTCATTATGTTATAATATTTAATAATATATATTCATTTTATTTTGTAGTTTATGATGAAATTATATATATATTATGTATAGGAAGACACTTATTTACATGAAATATGATAGATTTATTTAAATTCGCCTGGTCCGCCTAAGAGCTTGCCTAGGCCCCGTCTAAACGCTAGGCCCCAGCCCGTCGCTCAACTAGCGCCTAACGTCTTTTAGAACCTTGAGTTTAATAAGAAAGTGAGAGTGAAGAGGTTTGAAAAGCGGTCTGAATAATAACGTTGGAATTTGAGTGCATTTTTGCCTACTATCAAATGGTAGTAATGCTCACTACGCTTTAAATGAGTTTGAGTTTTAAGATATGTGACTATTTACTATACGGGTATTGAAATTCAAACTCATTTAACGATGATAAAGAGATGGTAACGTACACCATAATTTATAGTGACGAACAAAATTAATCATTTTGAATTTGGATGGTGAGAGAGGATTTGTGGACTTTTATGGGCCGAAAATAGAAAAGGACAAATGGAGACTTGGTAGATTGGTGCAATGAATCTGGTCCGTTTGTGGGTTTTCTCATTGGTTGAATTGGGATGTGGCGTGGTTGGAACCAGATTCCCCAACAGAACCCTTGGCTTTTATCTCAGTTACAATATAGGGAAAAAGATTCGGCGAGAATCTTTTTTCTGGGAATCCCAAGGATTTCGTGATCGTGACCGTTAATCGTACATCGTGCGGTTAGAAATCATTTGAAATTTAAAATTTAAAATTAAACATAAATAATACCTAACGAAAACTGATCGCATAATGTACGATGAACGTTCACGATCACAGAATTCCTAGAATCCTTGAAAAGGATTTGACGATGATCATTTTTCATAATATAGTGGGAATAAATCAAACATGTATAAAATATGTCAAGTTTGACCAGTTGGATATAAACATGTAAACGTGTCAAATTCAAATTGGATAAACCTTGATCCATAATTAAATTAACGAATTCGATACTTATTTAAAAAATCGGATCTGACTTGTCGATCCAGATTCGATTAGCATCGAATTATGATCGATTCAGAACCTTATTGAATGTAATTTAAAACCTAAAAAGATTAAACATCATTAGTGTGACAACCCGTCCCTAATTTTATAATTTTATAAATTTTAAAGTGTGAATTTACAGAAATGTCCCTAGAGGCAAGGATTTTGACTTTGGTTGACCAGTGTTTTGGAAGACGTATGAACACGTCGCTACGAACATGTAGTCGCAAGTGGAAGTGAATTTGGAGTTACGGTTAAAATTTTACGGAACTACAAATCCAAAAAATATTTTTTTGTATAGAATTACTATTTATTATATTGTTATTTTAACATTATTTTGTTATTATAAGATTATTTATTATCAGTTTAGAAAGTTGAGGGAAGGAGAAGAAGAAACGGAGGAGGAAGAGAGAAAAAAAAAGGGGCATTGGCTGCCCAATCTGAGAAGGAGGCGAGGAACAAACCAGGAGAAGAGGGAGGAAAGTCTGACCAATCAGGAAGAAGAACATGAGGGAAATGAGAGAAGGGGGATAACAGCAAACTAGGGCCGGATCCCCTTGACCCGTAACTCGTTTCAAAACCCGGTTTCTAGCGGCCTCTTCCATCGCCATTTCAATCCATTTTCCAGATAGTTGGAGTCTCCCATTACCACCATTCGATTCAACGACCTTCCCTCTTCAAATTCCACACAAACTTGACGGCGGTTAGTGGAGATTTCACGACGAATTCATGTCGTCTTCTCAAATGAGCCCGATGGCACCCACGGTCGAATCCGCCATTTCTGAAGCAAACTCCACCAACCACCACCACCGATAGACATCCCTTAACCCCAGGAACAAAGACCAAGCAGTGGTTGCGGCGTCAGAGTGTGTTTGGAGGTCGAATTGAAGCACACCCAATTCTAGGGTTCCGGCGAGTTCATGGCGATTTGAGGCTTTTTCCAACCAAATTGGACTTGGCCACATGTATAAAACATGTTCTACTCACTGAGATCTTCACTTCTGTGAAGTTTTAGAATTTTTAGAAATAGTTGAATTTTCCAGCGAGTCGGGGCGACCGGCCACTGTGTGCGGCGGCACGTGGGCCGAGGCCCCACCTGACCTTCCTAGGCTAAATTTGATACCCCAATTTCATATGTGAAGCCCGATTGATGAAATCTCATCGTTTGAACATAATTTTGATAGAGACCGCCACTTGACCTTATATGAATCGATGATCCAACCGTTGGATCGTCACCAAACTTTAATACATTATAGTACATAATATTTAAGGAAATTAAGAATTGATGAATCGGGAATCTGTCTTACGGATCTTCCCGAATTGGATTTGTAAGTTTGTAAAATAAAACGTCGGCCGCCACTTAATTTTAGCAATTGGCAGAGATCCGACCGTCGGATCGTTCCGAAACTTTAGGATGTTATTCTAGAAGCATAATTTGGATCTCTGGGAATTACGGATCAGAAATCCGAGGAGCGGATCTCCCGGATCGAGTTATGTAGGGTTGTGGACCCTATCGTCAACCTTTGACTGACGGTTGACTTTTAGGTCAATATGTTACCAATTATTCTAGAACGTCCTTGGGGGATGTGTTTTATGTAAGTTACGTGTTCTATCGATAAGAATTCTGAGACATGATTAGATAATTGTTCTAGGCGACGATCATTCGTGACGCCTTGATATTTGTGCTAGGGAGTTGTAGCGCGTGCTCCCGCCCAGGACTAGGGCCAGCCTTCATGTGATCATTCACCTCTCGCACCGCACGCTCACCTTGGATCCAAGTCTTGTGCCAGCCTGTCGTACAGACCACATTAGGTGGTTCCGACTCGTAGGTGACCTGCGATTTATCGCACAACTTTCACGTGATTGTAGCACTTGAGCGTACATATTTATACCCAGCCTGTCATACAGGTCACATTAGGTGACTTCGACTCGTGTGCTAGCCTAGATCGATGAGCTATAGATCCAGTCGTACAGGTCACGTTAGGTGACTACGACTAGCATACTATTTCATATTGGTTTCACACCTGACTTACACTTATTATTGCTGTGATATTGGGGCATGGAATGCTTCTGTTTTACTGCACCTATGCATTCATTTTTCGTACCTACGTAGTATTATTTTCTGGAAACTATACAGGTTTTACGGCGAAGGGTTATAACGTTTTCAAAATGTTTTTATTAAAACTTTATTTTCAGGCCCACTCACCCTTATTTTTCGCCCCTCCATGTTTTAGCTACTGAACGTTTGTATCGACGAGGTTCTTGGTGAATCTCAGTATAGGTGGCTACCTCTGAAGGTATGATCATTATCCACTCTACTGTACTTTACTTATGCTCTGACGAGACTGGTGAAATGGGTTCATTCCCGCTCACCAGCGCACTCTTATACTTAGGCACTTTTAAGTTTAAATTATTCACATTTTACACATCACTTCACTTTATGGCTTCGTCACCTTCCAGGTGTCGGTCAGCACAGCTCGATTCGGAGTCCTAATGGACATACCAGGTCGGGGTGTGTCAATTAGTAACTTCATTCTTTTATATTTATTGCAAAAACCTAAACAACCATTACACAAAAGTATAAAAAAAAGTTATATTTAATCGGATCGAATCATTATTAGATTGGATCAGCCTTGATCGATATTTAGATCTATTTATATAATCGAATTATCGGATTCAGATCTTATTCCAATATCTGATTAGAAGTCACGATCCATATACTATTAATTACACCGGATTCTAATCGGATTTTGAATTCGATCCTGGTCAAATTCGATCCATTCACAGATTTAGTTGGATGTCTTTCCCATTATTGAAATATGTAAGTTCCAATATCTCATTTTCTTTTACTAAAAGGGAGGGAGATAATTGTTTGAAAAAACATCATTTCTTATAATTTGATAAAACGAACATAAATACTTTAATCTTGTAAACACCTCCTTATTCATACTATGATGACACCACTCGACTACTTTAGTAAAAACAATAGAGATTTCATAGCTTTTCTTTTAAGCATATATAGTTTTGTTCATGAACATAGCAGAGGTTGCAATCCATAGTCTGGTGGATAATCTCCAGTTGGATCAAATAGACTGTGAACAAGAACTTCTAAAAGGGCAGACGAAAACAAAATGAATGGCTCAATAGATCTGCATATGTGAATCTCTCCGAAGGATCCTTACAAAGCAATCATAATTTTGTTGTCAATTTCAACAAGAGAAGGAAAATACTGGGGCAAATTCAACAAGTAGTGGGTAGGGTTAGCTCTCTCTTGGTGGCATACTTTTGTCCATCTATCTATTCCTAACTCTCAGCCTAGACGCTTAACTTTCAAAGTTCTCAAATGGAAGCTGCCACATGGCGTGCTTGGGACACGCTTTTGAAAGTTGGAGGGGCTGGAGTGGTTCCCCGAACTGCAAATAATAGTTTTGTGGTAGGTTGTTCTAAATATTTTGAGTAGGCTTTCAACCCTCCTCGTGAAGGAAAAAATTTGACTATGTAGAGATTATTTGAGCTACACATGCATATATTAACAATTAAAGAAAGCATGAACTCAAAATAAATCTAAATCATATGAAATTCAAAGCCCGTTACATGGTGAACCATGACTCTTCTCATAAAAGAAAGAAGAAAGATTGAGCTTTCATACCCTTGAAGCTCATCCTTGTTTTCGCA
This sequence comes from Cotoneaster glaucophyllus, assembly GCA_036320875.1. NCBI lineage: Eukaryota > Viridiplantae > Streptophyta > Magnoliopsida > Rosales > Rosaceae > Cotoneaster > Cotoneaster glaucophyllus. Next base: position 22,116,925 of record CM070059.1, read on the forward strand.
ATGTTATCGCCCATGTTAGGCCATTTGATCTTTATATGCTCAATGGATTTGGCTCCTTGAATCCTTGGATCTTCCTTAGCTCATTGTGTACTTCCTTGCTCATTTTGGTCTTGTGAATGGATTCTCCAAGCACCAAAGAGATGGTGCCTCTAACTCTCCATACCAAGGATATGAGGTGAAGACAAGAAGGATGAAGTAGGAGAAGTTTGATTTTAGTAAACTTCTCCTAGATGGCCGACTGTGTATAGATGAAAGGGAGAGTGTGTGTTGTTGGTGCAATATTGGAAAATATAAAAATAACAATATAAATTCTAATAAGAATAATCATAAAAATCACAAACCAAATATACTACAGCAATATATGTGTATAAAATCAATGTAAACAACAGAGGAAGTAAGAAATACTGACAAACTTGGAGATTGAGGCTTGCATAATGCAATGTCCTAAAGACAGAAGTTCGCCCCTACTCTTGTGCTTGTAGTTCGGTAGGCGTCCATCTCCTAAGATTCAACAATCTATAATCCGAAGTTAAAGCACTTCAATCTTCGGACTCTGGTTAACTTTATGTATTCCCTACTCTCAAGACACGACTCGAAAGATATTTAATAATGAGAGAGACAATAAAGTCTTGGGGATCAAACTCTATTTTTACTCTATTGCCAACAAGCAATGGCTATGAACTTATATAGAACTCAAAGCCTTGTTTCATGAAGTGATGTAACTCTATATCTCAACAACAAAACATATAAAACCTTTGCAAAAGGCACGACAACTCTTAATAAAACTATGAATGAAGCCTTTCACTAAAATTTCAACAATAACTACCTATTAGCACACTCATTTAGGCAAGTGAGATTTTATTTTTATCCAATTATTGAATTTATAATATTATACTATTATAAATATATAATTTCCAACAATCCCTCACATGAATAAAAAAATTAGAAAGAATTTGAAAGTACAGGCGGATAAGAGATGCAGCGAGAGAGGTGTCTTTTAGACTTGAACCTACCCTAGTGAATACTTATTGGGTTTACTTGGTGATGCAGTGGATGTGGAAGATCTTGAACTGTTCACCGCAGCAGTAAACCGAGACAATAAGCGACACACATCACTAATCTTAATATATTAAGGTCCATACAATTGTGTTCATTTTGGTCCTGAACAAATTCTGGATTTATAGAACTTTAGAGAGTTTAGCCATCACATACTCATAGAAGCAACCCACTTCTACTCTCACATAGGTGACCACTGATTAAGAATAGTCTGCTCCATTCCTATTATTTATAAGATATCACCGTCATGAAGTATAAATATACACCCTATTACTTCTGCAAAACAACACACCTCTCCCGATGCATCTCTTGTCCACCTGTACTCTCAAATTCTTTCTGATTTTTCTTTCATGTGGGGGATTGTTGAAAATTTATATTATAATATTTATTAGATATTATAATATTTAATTTCAGATATTTAAATGAAAAATTGTTGTAATCATTGGTTGGTTCAATAGGTTATGCATCTTTTCCAAATGGAAAGGGACCGTTGTACATTTACTATTAGTCAAAATGATGTATACTTATAGATGAAAAGTTACATCTCTTTAACAAGAAGTATTTGGGTTCTATATAAACTCATGAAACCATTATCATTAAGTAGAGAAAAATTAGAATTAATTCTTACTCTTGAGAAGTGGGGGTTTCCACTATCTCTCTCTTATTCTTCATCTGTCAAATTCCAAGTCATGTCTTGAGATTATGGAATATATAAAGTTCGCTAGAGTTCAAAGATTGAAGTGCTTCGACTTTGGAATGTAGATTGTTGAATCATGGGAGATGGACACCTATCGAACTACAAGTACAAGAGTAGGGGTGAAATTCTTTCTTTAGGACATTGCATTTATGCAAGCCTCAATCTCCAAGTTTGTCAGTTTTTCTAACTTTCTCTCTAGCTGTTTATATTAATCTTGTTTACAATTATTGTTGTGATTTTCTTTACGGAGTTGTTATTAACACTCTAAAAATCTCATTCTACACTCCTCATAAGTTTATTTTTCTTTCTAATTATAGAAAGTTTGGAGTGCAAAATAAGATTTTAGAGTGCTAATGCCGGGATGTGACATTTGGGGCCTTTTAATGCAATAACCACAAAATTTGGGTTATTATGCAAAACACAAACTTTTGGGGTCACTTTTGTAAACAAGTGTTCACAACTTCATGTTATTACAACTAGAATCCAAAAATTTCAACAATCGCATAAACTTTATTAAAGGAGCAAAACAATTTGTCCTTCTATGAATTTGGGCCTTGATAACACAATATTTATGCATTTATATTAGGGGTGGGCATGGGCTGGGCCGGGCCCAAAATTGAAGGGACCGGACCGGACCCGCTTGAAAATACAACAGGTAGGGCCGGGACGGATTTTACTATTTTCAAACTGAGAACCGGACCTAACCCGGCCCGTATAAAACGGGCAGGTTCCTATGGGTCCAACGGGTACCCTGGGTTTTTTTTTATTTTTTTATTTTTTTATATTCCTTCTAATTTTCATTATCATCTCCAGCTTCTCTTGCTCGATTTTCTGCAAAATAACAAACAAACAATAACTGTTAGAAGATGTATCAAAATAGCATTGCAAATATGATAAAGAAACATAAAAATCAAAGCAATCATTCACGCATCATATAACATATCAACATATTTATGAGTATCTACACACGATAGCGATGAGATCCTACAAATCTAAATGTCTGAAACAATAAAAATGCATGGGTCATATTGTAATCCACTATAGAAACACAAATTATACAATTGCAAGCTCATCAAGATCAACAACAAACCGGTGCAATACAAAATAATAAGATACCCTTTACAGCAAGGGATTTATATAACACAAACATTTCATTTTCTAAAATAAACTAAAACATGAAGTTGCTTAAATAGGAAAACGTGAATTTAATTCAAAGGAAAATAACAACAAAAAAAAAAATACCAACAAGAACAAATAACACTAAAGCTATAGTAGTGTACACCAGATGTAGCAAAAACATATATATATATATATATACACACACACACACACACACACACATAAACCCAGTATACCAAACAATGCGGTCGATCATTTCAGCTAAAATTAGAAGGAACCCACCATTTAAAACACCATAAAACCAAGAAAAACATATAAAAAATCTGAAATTTCATATTAAATTACCAAAAAAACTAAGCATAAAAAATAAGTAAATCTGAGGAGGATTTAAGGAGGAAATATGATGCATAGCATCGTTGCGTCTCTTGAAAACGTATATTTCCATCTGAAAATCGTAGCTTTTGGTGCCCAGATGGACCTCGGCGGCCAACACCATTTTCACAAAATTTGTAAATCAAAAGTAAGAAATTGATGAAATTGGAAGAAATGAGGGAAATGAGTTACATCGGTGTTGAGATCGGAGGAGGAGACGAAGGAGTTGGTGGGGGAGGAGGGTGGCGGCGGCAACATATCATTTCTCAGTGGGGTGTGGGTGTGGGTGTGGGTGTGGCTCCGGGAAGAAAGTTGCAGAGATGGGGGGAGATTCTTCAAAGCAGAAGAATGAGGCAGAAGGTTCGAGAGATTGGGGGAAACACGGGAAGTGGGTTGTGTGCGTGTGGAGTGTTCTGGAGAGTGAGAAATGTCACGGCCCACGGGGGGAACAAAAAGAAGTGGGCTGGGAGACAGTAACAGTACCCAACATTGGGGTATTTTTGCATACAGGTCGGTCCGGGTACCCGTTTTTCTATACTTTTGGAACCGGCCCGAACCTAAAATTTCAAAGGCCCGTCCCGCCCCGCCCCGTTTCTCTTTTTTAAAATTAGGACCCGCCCCGTACCCATCCCGAACAGCTAATACCTGCCCCTACCCACTGGCCCAGGACCCGTTTGCCTACCCCTAATTTATATTGCCCATATTGCCTAAGTTTTATGCTATGTTTTCTTGTGAAATTGGTTGTTTGATGTGTTTAGTGCGTATTTTGTAGATAATGGACGGTAGAGAATACTTTGGAGTCTTTTGGTGATTTCAAGGCTAAAAAGGATCAAAGCTGAGAAGAACTGAAGTCAAGAATTATTCCAACAGTCATCAGATGTTAAATTGTTCAATCCACAATTTAATGGCTGATGTGTGAAGATTATAACTGCTGGAAGATGTTGCGCATAACTATCATTTTTGTTGGGACGTCAAAAATTCATTATGATGAACTGGGTGTCATGTCACATATTTATGGAAAGCCCTCGATGTCTAGTTTCAGAAGAATTTTACTGATCATGATTCAGATGCTTCTAGAAGAAGTTATACTTGTGTTAGTGTGAGAAGGTCAGCTCACGATTTCTACGCGGAAGTGGAGTCCAGTTTGGATCAGGAAACTGAAGTCTGATAATGTTGGGATTCCTGTTTGGGCTGGGATTCGATAATTGCGGTAAAGCAAAGCCTAACCAAAACCTACCTATATATTCCTTAGATGTTTATTTAAGAGTAGAGGAAGGTGAAAACAGAGGAGCAACGTAGAAAGAGACGCACTTCATATATTGTTGGACGATTGACCTAAGGGGAAGCCAAACGCCAAGGGGGTTCTCCATTGTTTTTCTTTTACATCTTTTCAGACTTGGTGATCATGATTGTGATAATTATGTCTTATTATAATTTGATGGTCGTGATGAACTAATTCTTTGTTAGGGATCCGATGTAGCCTTCATGATAATTCTATGTCTTAGTTAACTTTATTCTTTTGTCAATTAAAGGTTTCGAGTTTCATTCATTATGCTTAAATTATTCATTATGTTCATATTATTGATTAGCTACCCTTAATATGAATTTTCGGATGTATGAGACAAGGTTATAGTAGACACCATATTCTTAGCCTTGAGATAGCTCTCTTGAATGAATGAATTGTTGTTGATGCAGATGCCATGCTAAGACACTTTTTGGTTTTCTTTGTTCTTCTTGCACTTAATGTATTTTTGATTATTGACTTAGACTAGACGCCATGGTTAAGTTGATGATTAAGAATACTTGGTTACACCCGGACGCCTAACAGATAATCATAATAAAGAGAGAACGAACCCTAGAACCTGAATTGAATTGTTCTTACTAAGTTATCTAATGACATAGAATTGGACTGATATGGTGAAGTCGGATACCTAGTGTTTCAACCATTGTTTTCAGAAATTATTTACATAAATTTTCTTTAATTTTTCTTTAATTTACTGCACTTAAGATTACTTGATCAACTTCTCTTTGGTTAATTATTTGAATTTCGTAGTTTAGTTGTTTTCGTTATTTTAATTCTAGTGGGTACTACAATATTGGATTTAGTTAGGTGACTTTACAAATCCCTGTGGGTATGACACTCATATTTGCTTGCTATACTATCATATCGATTCGTGCACTTGCAAGAAATATAATTTGTTCATCAAGTTTCTGGCGCCATTGCCGGGGATTTGTCCTAAAGTCCCATCTAATTATTTCTGTTTGTGAATCCCTTGAATTGGTTTATTTCATTTGTCTAAATTTATTTATTTTTATAGGTAGTGAATGCAATGTCAGTGATCACAAGAAGGAGTACTCTTTCCGATTGACGATAACATTGATCGAATAAGAAGAGATACAAAGAAACGTTGAGAAGAAGAAGCGTTGGATCGTGAAGTTGATTCTAGTCATAGCCAAACATCCACATCAGAATTAGAAGAGAGAGAAGAGGACGTTGAAGACATCCAAAATGAGATGGCAAATGCGAATCCACATCCCATGAAAGAATTTGCATGCCCAGTTGTTGAAACATCACCATCATGCATTTTATTAGATGCTACTGCTAGAAATTATGAGTTAAAAAATATTCATTATAACATGCTTCCTTCTTTCTATGGTGTTGCTAGTGAGGATCCTTTGTCATTCATTCGTGATTTTTATGCTACAATTCAAACTTTTCGTTCATAGGGATTAAGTGAAGATCAATTGCGGATGAGATGTTTTCCATATACTATGAAGGACAAAGCTAAGCAATGACTTATGTCTTTGACACCTAGATCACTTGCAACATGGGAAGCAATTTACAATAAGTTTGTTGGAAAATTTTATTCATATCAGAAGACTACTGAACTCAGGAGCAAGATTGCCACTTTTTCCTAAATGGAAGGTGAACTGTTCCATGAAGCATGGGAACACTTTAAAATACTTTTAATCCAATGTCCGCACCATCATTATCCTTTAGAATTACAAAATCAATTTTTCTATGATGGATTAACCCAAGCTTGTCAGGTTATTGTTGATAATGTTGCAGGTGGTGCCATGGGTGAAAAAACTGCACAACAAACTTGTGAGCTATATGAGATGCTTGGTGCAAATACTCCGCAGAAAAGTGTTAGGGGTAAGCATTCAGGCATTTATGAAATTAGTCCTAATAATGACCTTGCTATGCAGGTGGTTGACTTAACCAAACAAATCAAAACATTAAGCAATGTAGTCATGAATAATGGATCAGCCCCTAGTGAGGTATGTGCAATATGTGGTATTTTTGGTCATGTCTCTAATGTTTGTCCATCTAGAGAGGCTTTTCTAGAGTATTTACAAGAGTAAGCTAATATGATGAATACCTATAATGGAATAATAACCAAAATCAAAATCAAGCTAGCTCTTCTTTCCAGCAAAGAAAGCCCTCCTTAGAAGACACTTTGAATAATTTTATACAAGTATGCCAAAATAGCCAACAAAGCAGTGAACAAAAATTTCAGCAACAAGAGGCCTCTTTAAGGAAGCTGGAAGTACAAGTTGGACAGATTACAGATGCTATGTGAAGCCATGTTCCTGGAAAATTTCCAAGCCAACCGGAGCAAGCCAAGGTGATAACAATACTTCGAAGTGGTAAGGTAATTAATACTGAATTAAATTCTAAATCCGGTAATGTGTTACTCAATGATGTAGGTGAAAAAGTTGAAGAAAAAGAGATGGATGAGGAGCCATCAAAGGAACTCACGGGTAGCACAAAAAAGGACATGAATGGACCTGTTTTCATTGCTGGGACAACCCCTTAAGTAAATGAGAAGCCACCTTTAGTTGCACCCAATCTCCACAAGGCATCCAAGCCTTATGTTCCACCTGTTCCCTTTCCGAGCCGCTTAAATAAAAGCAAATGGGATAAGTTTTTTGCTGAAATTTACGATATATTATCTAAAGTTAATGTGAACTTACCTTTGCTTGATATGATTAGGAACATGCCGGCTTATGCAAAAAATTTCAAGGAACTTAATACTTATAAGCATAAGTATGAACCACATGAAAAGGTAATGGTATCGGAAACGGTAAGTGCAGTTCTTCAAAGGAAATTGCCACCTAAATTGAAGGATCCTGAGAGTTTTAATATTAATATTACTGTTGGTGATACAAAGCTTGAAAAAGCCATGCTAGATTTAGGGGCAAGCATAAATTTAATGCCTTACTCAATATGCGTTCAATTGGGATTAGGGGAGTTGAAGCCTACAACATTGTCTTTACAACTCGTTGATTGTTCAGTTAAATATCCAAGAGGTATTGTAGATGATATTTTAGTGCAAGTCGATAAGCTAGTTATTCCTGCAGATTTTGTTGTCTTAGATATGGAGGATGCACCAATTCATGATCAGGAATTGCCTATTTTGCTTGGACGTCCATTCATGGCAACTGCCAAGACAATCATCGATGTTCAGAATGGCAAGCTCACCATGACAGTCCTTGACGAGACCGTGGAATTTAAAGTGTTTGATTCTCTATCTTATCCTTCTAATTTGTATGATTGTTTCTCGATTGACTCTTTAGATTCGGTTGTTGCTTCTAATTTGACGCATGATAAAATGAAAAAATAAATTGGAAGAAACTTTAACATTGGTAGAAGAAGACAGGGAATTGTGATGATGATATGGGGGAGATCATGGCACCGCAACCCCTTAATGTTGCACCTACTACCCCTCTCGAGTTTTCCGACTCGAAAGTGGTACAAAAAAAATATGGAATTGCAAGTGTCAATAATGACAATAATGAACTGGTGCCGACAAGAGTGACTACGGGTTGGAGGGTTTGCATTGATTATAGAAAGCTTAACCTTGTCACTAGAAAAGAGCCCTTCCCATTACCTTTTATTGATCCAATCATCTTTGAATCAGATCCTCCACTTGAGGCGCCTGAGATGGTTGATTACCTTGACTTAATCAAGCCTTAGATCGTGCATTCCGTCTTGCCTAGATGTTAACTAAAGCGCTTGGTGGGAGGCAACCCACCTCGGTAACTTCGTTCTTTTATATTTGTTTTTGTATTTGTTTGTGTTTCCATACTGTCAATATCTTCTCTACTCATTGCATAATTTTCTTGTGATCAACATTGAGGACAATGTTTAGTTTAGGTTTGGGGTGAAAGCGTTTGTTTTTCTGATTTTTTTTTTTGTGTTTTGTTTAGAGAACAAAGGAATATGTGTTTCAGAAGTATTGATGCAGATGATTTTATTACCCATGAGAAGCTCATAAGATCAAAGAAAAAGAAGGAATGTTGCTGCCGCCCTACTGGTTTGATGCTACAAAGTGATTGGAGCTATCATTCCTCCACAATGTGGAGCTACGACAGGTGTATCATTTTCCTTTGTATAACTGCTTTATTTTGTCTTCTTGTTATAGTCGTAGATGAGGAATTGCATAGGATGATGACCTAAAATTGAATTAATCATGGGTGGGCTTTAAAGAAAAGCACAAAAAAATGATTGGTCTGAAACATGAGATGTTAGAGGTGTCACTTTAATTTATTAATGGCAATGTATATGATGTGCTAAATCATTCTACCGTGACTAAAGGGTTGCCTAGGAGTTTTGTGCATCACACTTTTACTCATTCATTATGCCATATCTCAAGTGTTTTGGTGGATAAAGTGTCTATGTTCGGATGTTGTGGAGAAATAGTGGAGACTACCCTTGTGAGATTTTGAGCCTATGCTTTTGTTGTGAGTGTTTTATTGTTTCTACTCTTATTCCCTCCCTTTTTGTGTGCGCCAATATCCCATTTGAAGCCAAACACTTAGCCAATTCTTTCATCTCATCACCCACATTATACTCTACCTATTTTGCACTATTGTAGCGATACCCTATAGCTTGGGAGATACCAAGAGGATGAAAAACAAAAATAAGGTTTGAGCTCTACACCAAGGAAGTGGAGTATACCAAGGTACCATGTGTTGTATCATTATTTAGCAATTTCTAGCATTAAAAAAAAAAGAAAAAAAAAGAAAAAAAAAGGGAAAGAAAAAAAAAGAAAAAAGAAATAAATAAAGAAATTAGATAGACTAGCGTGGAGCCAAAAATAATCAAGAGGCGACACGTGGATTGTTTGGGTTAAAAAGACAAAACTACCCTCGAGGCACATCGGAATTCCTACGCGCAAGCAGTGGACAATCATCCCTCAATCAAGTCAAAAGTGCCCAAATAGGTATTTACTTACAATCCATCCTCATCATATCTTCTCCACAAGGTAACCCCCAAATCCTTCATCTTTTATTATATTAATTAGCCAATTAATCAAATAATTATCCCATCAATTAGCTAATTATTTCCATAACTCCCAAATAACACAAATCAAGAACCTAGCTCACAAACAAGGCTAAGTGGCCGGTCCTCTCTCACCCTAGGAGGCCGGCCACTCCCCTATATAAACCCCCTTATTCTCTCCAAAACCCACTTCCAATCCTCTTGAAAAAATTCTCCAAAATTCTCAAACACTTTCTCTCTAAATTCTAACTTTGGCATCGGAGGTTCTTCGGCCAAAGCCCCCCCCCCAATTCATCTTGGGCGCATGAGGCTCTTGGCCTTGACCAAAGGTGTTAATTGTTTTGTAGGTGCAATTTTGTCCAAGATCAAGGTGGAAGAAATTTGCATCCACAAATTGGTGCTTTCATTGAGAGGAAGAAATCCACACTCGTAGAAGACTCTCGCATAAAAAGATTTTTTCTCTATTTTCTAGTCCACTAGTATTTTTTCATACGTTCTTATTATTAGAATTTTTTATTTTACAAAGATTCTTTGATAAAACGTAAAAAAAGAAATACAATGGCTAGAAATATAGCAAACTCCACGAGTGAAAATTCCAATATTCAAGAAATGGGACCGCGGCGATCCACGAGGTTGAATGTGACAATAAGTGGAGCGGTACCACCACCACGAGTTTCCACCACGGGAACCATCGCGGTGGCTACTTGCGAGGTCCATGGCCCCATCACCACGGCCCGAGCCGTGCCATCCAAGGCCACGACCCAAGCTATGTTACTCCAAGCCCAACGCGAGCCTAATGTGTTGCCGAGCTGAGCCCAAGCCTCTCACCCACGTGTGCCACACGCCAAGCAGCCCACTGCCGTGGCCCAGCCTGCTCCCGCCGAGCAACCCACACTTGTGGTCCAGCCTGCTCCTGCCGAGCAGCCCACTCTCATGGTCCAGCCTACTCTCGCTGAGCAGCCCACCATCGTGCCCTAGCCTGCTCCCACCAAGCGGCCCACTCCTGTGGCCCAGCCTGCTCCCGTGGTCTAATCTGCTCCTGCCTAGCAGCCCACTCTCGTGGCCCAGCCTGCTCTCGTGGCCCACCCTACTCCTGTGGCCTTTTAAGTAGCCCAAGTCGGCCCAAGACTATCTCAACCATCCGGACCTACCATCGAGCTGGGGGTATTCTCACCATATTTCTCCAAGGATTTGGCATTTCCCAACTCAAATCTCGCGCTCGGAGTCTACCACCCTTCCGCTGCTCAAGGAGGCACATTCATTCTAAGCTCTTCCAATCCAAATGGTGAACAACACTTGTCTCGACAAGTCATAGAGTTGACGAGCGCCCTAGCACAACCGATGACCTTGGTAAACCAGCTCTTGCAGCGCACCTAGATGTAACGTGTCCCAAACGAGGTGTCCCGAAGAAGGACAAGGGTAGACGAACTATCCAGCAGTGTTCCGGCAAGCAGCCACTCGACCAGCCCCGAACCGAGCATTTGGGCAGAGTACACTCCTGATTGGGCCCCCGAGATAGCGTATACTCCCGTCTTAGCGCGCGAAGAAGCGTGCACTCTCGACTAGGCCCACAGATGAGCATACACTCACAGTTGGGGCCACACTTTGATAATCAACATGAGCAGTCTTCCAAGCGAAGTGTTTATTCGCGGCTAGGCCCGCAAAGAGCATCCTCCACATCACATCAGAGTAGGCAGCATGACAGGCAGAGATAAGCAGTTACTCAATCTGGGTCAAGTTCAATTAGCAGCCTGCGAAATCCCTCGCCTGTTAGGAATCCACCACATGCACCGCTACTGCGGCATAGACGAGCCGAGCACGTAGAAGAGCAGCCTAGACCAGCAGGTCAAAACAAGGGGCAGCCGAGAGCTCTGCTACCCCATCAAAGGCAAACTCAGGAAGAAGTAGAGAGGCTCCTAAACAAGCGATCACGTGATTTCCAATGCAAAGAAGTGGCCGACGAGGCACTACGACGAGACATGATCAACATAGGCAGGTCACCCTTCACGGACGAGATCGAGCAGGCAGAGCCTCCACGCAAGTTTAGCATACCACATTTCATATCCTTCAAAGGAGATGAAGACCCGGAGAGACACCTAAAGCACTACCGAAGCGTAATGATCCTCTATCGAAACAACGACGATTTCATGTGCAAGATATTCGCCACCACTCTAGAAGGTGAGGAACAAGGCCATAATCTATTCGAAGTTTTGACGAACTTTCTTTGGTTTTCATCGAAGTTTTGACGAACTTTCTTTGTTCAACGTCAAGAAGAATCCAAATGAGTAGCTCTGCGACTATGTGAAGAGGTTCAAAGCAGAGAAGGCAAAGATAGTCGGATGCAACAACTCGATAGCTAAAGCAGCCTTCCAAAAAGGACTTCCAGCAGACCACCGGCTGTTCAGAAAATTGATCATGAAAGAAGATCAGACTCTGGCAGACTCTTTCGCTCTAGCAGAAAAGCATGCACTTTGGGACGAGGCTTGCTGATCTAGATTCAAGGACCGGAAGGAGTACCTGAAATCACTCCCAACTATCTAAACCGGAAGCAGCGGATGACCTATTCACATATTTGATGGTATCCAAAACAGCAATAAGCTCTACCATTATACGAGAAGAGCTGGGGGCCCGACTACCTGTATTCCACAATTTAAAAGCTCTCCTCGATGATACCAAAAAATTCAAAAGTTAATTTTGGCGATAGTTGTTGCAACTCGAAAGCTTAAGTTTTACCTTCAGTCGCACGTGGTCATCATCATGATGCACTATTCCGCCCAATCCAGACGCGCGACAATAAAGGCGCATACACTGGTGATGCAAAGTTTTTTGACGAACGCAACAACTCAGCTCAAAAGGCACGTCAAGGGCAGACGAACACTAGAATGACACAATCAGAAGCAATTTTTGTCCTCGTCGCCCCAAAAGATTCTACATAAGAGCAACATGTACCAGCACCACCTCCTGATGCGCAACACAAGGCCTTAGCCGACCCTTGCTCTATAATTCAACTCTAGAATGGCCCAATAACGGTATTTGAACATCTCATGCTGAGTGTAACATGGCCCCAGCTCCATAGCTCCCTACTATGCCTTCACACCTAGCTTAGGCAACGCAACAGAACGGCCCAACGACGCCCCGGAGGCAGCCGAGCACACCTTAGTCGCACCTGCTCCCTCAATGGAGATTTCTGGCATTTGCATGTCGACGACGCATCCAACTACAAAGGCTTTGAAACATGTGTGGTCCTTGTCGCCCTAGAAGGTTCAATGCTCGAGCAAGCGATCACCTTAGGCTTCAAAGCATCTAACATTGAAGCAGAGTACAAGACCCTACTAGCAAGCCTCTGAATGACAAAAGACTTAGCGGTGAAGAAACTTGCAATTCATTCAGATTCCCAGCTAATCACCAGCCAAACTACTAGGGAGTACGCGGCAAAACATCCAAGGATGGCACAATACCTAGAGAAGGTACGCAAGCAATTTGAGGCATTCTAGACCTACACTCTCACTCAAGTTCCACGGGCAGACAACGTCCACGTAAATGCGCTAGCCGGCTTAGGCTCTGCCTTCGACCATCAACTTAAACGCTTTATTCCGATGGAGTATCTAGACAAGCCAAGCATAGAGGCAGAGGCAGCAGCTGATGTGTCATAGGTTAGTACAACTCCAAATTGGCAAAATTCCACTATAGACTACCTGGTCAATGGCACATTCCCTATGGAAAGATTAGAGTCTAGAAAGCTCCAAATAAGGGCAACATGTTACTACATGGGGAATGGCATTCTCATCCGAAGATCCTACACCGGACCACATCTCCGCTGCCTAACGCCTCTCGATGACTTGAAGGTTTTAAGCTCAATCCACGAAGGCATTTGTGGAAACCACTCCGAAGGTCGATCCTTAGCACAGAAGGCTCTTAACGCAGGCTACTACTAGCCTACCATGCACCAAGATGCTAAGGCATTAATACAAAAGTGCAACCGCTGCCAATGCTACAGGCCGGTACCAACACTGCCTACCAGCGAGCTACACTGGCAGACGAGTCCTTGGCCGTTCGTGCAGTGGGTAATCGACCTGGTATAACCTATATCGCCTGCTACTGAGGGCAGAGGCATGATGATCGTGGCAACCGATTACTTCACCAAATGGGTAGAAGCAGAGCCCATGGTGACCACGACTCAAACGGACATAGAGCACTTCATATGGAGGAACATCATTTGCTGATTTGGCATCCCTCAGTTCATCGTCACCAACAACGGCCCGCAATTCGCATGCGAAGATTTGGCGAAATTCTTCCAAAAGTATGGCATCAAGCAGCACATGTCTATGCCAAAATATCCTCAAGGCAACAAGCGAGCCGAAGCATCCAACAAGATGATCCTCGACTGCATCAAGAAATCCTTCACCGACAAGAAGGGAAAATGGCCAAACGAATTCCCCGGATGTCTATGGGCATATTGCACCACCAAAGGACGAGCAACCGGTGAAGCTCTTTTTTCTTTGGCATTTGGTTCAGAAGCAATCATTCTTCCCAATGTCATTGTGCCAAGTATCAGCACTCTACTGCCAAGCATTGAGTGGAACAGAAAGGAGATGGCCACAAGCTTAGATCTGGCAGAGGAAAAGCGCGAGCAGACCATCACCCACATCACAGCCTACCAGTAGCAGCTCCTCTCCAGCTACAACAAAAGGGTCAAGATCCGGCAATTTCAGCCGGAGATCTAGTCCTAGGAAAAGCCTTCATCACTGCCTGCAGAGAAGGCTCCAAAAAGATGGATACTATATGGGAAGGTCCGTACAAGATCAGCAAAGTAGGCGGCAAGAATAATTACACCCTCGCCACTATGAAACGACAAAAAGATCGACAAGCAGTGTAACGCCTACAATTTGAGGAAGTACCATGTGTGACCTCCCGCTACATCAAAGCCCGAAGACTCAAGCAGCTTGATAAGCACCACCTCACAAGCCGATGATTACCCAATTGTTATGCAATTCCTACCTTACAGCTAAGTTCTCGTTCGTTTCACTCTTTTTTCAATGAGGAATTCAGAAGTAATCACAACTTGGCTTGGTTGCATGTTTACAACAACTGATCACTATTGCACTTCAAAAAAAGATCACGCCCTTCTTAGGGACTCACCTTAGGAATTGCACCCCCCGAGGGACCAACCATGCTCTCCAGTGCGAGAGGGTAAACTAATTCCTCGACACCCACATGGGTCTACTCTCCAAAACGGGAGGATAAACTCTACACTCTGAATATCCAGATGTGGATGAGCCTGGCTGCCCTAGTATAACTAGATGCACGACGGCTTGTGCCGTGATTCCTAGAAGTAGCCATAATGGTCTTTTTCAAGGCTTAGCTAATTGAAGAATTTTGGGTCTCTTGGTTTAATCCGCAGGGAACCGGGCCCTAGAGACGGAGGGGGCACATTAAGCAGTACATCCGATGAACGACTGCCCTGGAGCCCTAAAGCTGCTACTGAGTGCACTAAGGTAGCCTACGGTTTTCGAAAGACTGCCTATGGCTTGCCTTTCGAGCAGTAAAATCGCGCTAGACTTATACAACTGCACATTCTTATGAAAGGTTAAATAAGCTAGCGTGCATATACGAAGTTTTATCCACTGCCGACATGTTACGTAGTCGATAAGCTTCACCTCTGCCAAGAGCGGAACGACTTACACCAAGTCCTAAAGTGTTGTGATACTTGCTACGCAACCTACGGAATTGGAGAAAGCCAAGGTTAACAGCCTAGTGGTCACGCGGACTTGTCTACTTCTGTAAGTAAGGCGTCCGGCTGCCGACCCTATGGCTAACAACTTTGCAAAGTTCTACACCAACACCTACGGCTGCATAGGCTACGCGGCCTGTCTGCTTATAAAAAAGTAGCACGCCTGCCATTGGTCTATAAAGTCTAAAGGTTAGGGCATGAACAAAAGAAGCGAAGATGGAGAAAAACGAAGGAAGTAAGTTTATTAAATTTTCTAGCAAAATCGATAAACAACTAGCAAAGACCGAAGAGTTCAAGCAAAGCAAAAAGCAACAAGGGAAACAAATAAAATCCTAAAGACTACCTAGAAGACTACTCTTCAACAGCTTGGACACTCCACGACTACTTGGTCGCCACACCTTCAGCAGCGGTACCATCCAGCGCTTCACCCCCTGGCTTTTCCAGCCTGGGCACCAACATCTCTCACTACTTCACCAATGGAGGCCTCAAAAGTAAAGGTGAACAAGTATTCCAGAGAAATAGAGAAGGTCTCGAAACCTCGAGCCCATCATTCTCACCCTTCAGCTGCTCATTCTCCTCGAGCAGACCAACATAGATGAGCTGCAGCTTATCCATTTCCTTCTTCAGACTTTCGTTGATCTTCAGTACACCTTGAAGTTCCAACATTTGGGGTTCAAGCCTATCGACGATTCTCTTGAAGTTGATCACTTGATTATAGGCAGCAATCAACTCTTCATCCTTTGCATAAGCAGCGGAACGAAGTTTAGAAATGGCACACTCAAAATCTTGAATCTGAGGTATGTAAAATCCGATCTCCTTCTCTGCACTTTCATACTTAACTTGGATCACTTCAAGCCTAGTCTTCAAGTCAACGGTCTCTTGGTGAGCAGTCTCAAGCTGCAGAGAAGTGGGAGCAGAGACATTAGACCCCTTCAAAGCAACGAGCTCAGAATCCAACCTCTTAATCTCCTCAGTCGAGGAATAAGCTTCAGCTGCCATAGTCTTCGCCACCTCATTGGCAACCTTGCTATATCTGCATCATAGTAAGCAAATCAGTCATTCTATATTGTGTCGTATGCTTCGCAAAGGAACTTGGGCAAGCAAACCTTTCTAACGCCATCAACAAACTTGGCACAATTGTCCATGTCTTGAAGCAGATCTTGTTTCAAGAGCACACATATCCCATCAGCCTCCTTAGAAGCAGGATTAGTGGATTTCTCACAGCTGCCCACACAAGCAGTCTCTTCCTTCCTAGTAGGTGAATTAGTCTCGGTAGCAGAGGAAGTGAGCCTTGGCGCCACCTTAGCAACATATTCCATCTTATTACTCTTTATAATAAAAAGCTTCTCCAAAGGTGAATTAGAGTTGGCTCTCAACGGACGTCTTGGTACAGACTTCGGCACTGGGGGCATGAAAGGACCTTTATGCTGAGCAATTCTATCAGCAATCGTACATGCCATTCTCGACATGGCAGGCGCCACATGCTCAAATCTAGCAGCATCATTTCTCTTCCCATTGGAAGAAGTCATGTCAATCACAGACCTCTCGGCAGCAGGCGGACCCTCACAAGTAGCGGATGAAGTCTTCAGTTTTTCCCAACCGACATCTCTTGAGCAGGCGGGAAGATCTCTTTTTTCCACCTTCATTCATAATAGGCTACACGCAGCGTTCAGACAAGCCAATGCATCTGCCTTGATTCTCTTTACCTCCTCTCTCGGGAGCAGCCTACTTTTCTCCCGACAAAGAGGACTGAGCAGCTGACGTCATTCACGATACTCAGCAGAGGAGCTCAACCCAGCATTTTAGCAGGCAAGAGGCCTGCATGCCCAGCATTCTAGCAGCCCATGAAGCCCGCGACCTCTTCATTTCTCTTAATCGCCAGCTTGGCCCGCGTCAGGTCCAAGAGCCTAAAGGATATGAGCCATGCGGCTACCTTAGCACTGCGCCGCAGCGCCTCAGTTCGCGGCCCCAGCCGCTTAAGCTGCCCTTGGCTCTAGCCAACCCAAGCAACCCAAGTAGTGGCCCTTGCCACAACACCTCCTCGGCCCATGCCGAGTCGACTCCTGGCCCTTGCCAGCCGACGTGCCGCACCACCCCGACGGTTGCCTCGTGACAACACTATCCAAGAAGAATATAAGAAAAATTAAATTTTTCTTACATCGGTGCGGCACGGAGAAGGCGAAGAAATCAACGAAAGATGGTCCTTTGCACGGGCAAGATGTAGAAGATTGCTAGAGGAGGGGGAACAAATATCCTTTAAGCTTTCTCTCTCTTGTAGGGTAGAGTAAATTGCTCTCCAAAGTTGATTTAATAACCCACTTAAGTTGGAATTAAATAGGCTTTAAGGGAAATTTATTTCCCTTTCCTAGAAGGACCGAATTTCCAATTAAAGAGAGAATCTACATCAAAATAGGAAACAAGCCTATGTTTCCTAAAGCAAGAAGATCTCTACACCTGCTGCCCTTTTCTATGAGCAGCTCAATAGGTGTGGGGGCATTTGTGGAGCCAAAAATAATCAAGAGGCAACACGTGGATTGTTTGGGTTAAAAAGACAAAACTACCCTCGAGGCACACCGGAATTCCTACGCGCAAGCAGTGGACAATCATCCATCAATCAAGTCAAAAGTGCCCAAATAGGTATTTATTTACAATTTATTTCATCCATCCTCATCATATCTTCTCCACAAGGTAACCCCCAAATCTTCTCCACAAGGTAGCCAATTAATTAAATAATTATCCCATCAATTAGCTAATTATTTCCATAACTCCCAAATAACACAAATCAAGAACTTAGCTCACAAACAAGGCTAAGTGGCCAATCCTCTCTCACCCTAGGAGGCCGACCACTCCCCTATATAAGCCCCCTCATTCTCTCCAAAACCCACTTCCAATTCTCTTGAAAAAATTCTCCAAAATTCTCAAACACTTTCTCTCTAAATTCTAACTTTGGCATCAGAGGTTCTTCGACCAAAGCCCTCCCCCCATTCATCGTGGGCGCGTGAGGCTCTTGGCCTTGACCAAAGGTGTTAATTATTTTGTAGGTGCAATTTTGTCCAAGATCAAGGAGGAAGAAATTTGCATCCACAACTAGAAATTGTTCATTTCTCATTACATGAGTCCTGGATGCCAAGAATCATACATAAAGTTTCAAATAAGGTCTAGCCAAACTGCATATGAAAAAATCTTGGTATATCTCAAGTTCTAGTTTTTCCTTATCCCTTCTTTCATAGCCCTTACCCTAGCCTTACATTACAACCATAGTAAAGACCTAATGGATTTACAGGGAAGCCTTGCTTAATGGTGAAGATAAATACCTATGTTCTTAGTATTTAATTCTTTTCATGAGATCTATTTTCAGAAATTGCCGTTCTTTTTAATATTATTCATATGTGATTATATTTTGATTCCCTTTGCATAACTTCATCACATATGCTTGTTAAGAGTG
The DNA here is from genome assembly GCA_036320875.1 of Cotoneaster glaucophyllus. Classification (NCBI taxonomy): domain Eukaryota; kingdom Viridiplantae; phylum Streptophyta; class Magnoliopsida; order Rosales; family Rosaceae; genus Cotoneaster; species Cotoneaster glaucophyllus. The sequence continues at coordinate 22,135,634 of CM070059.1, forward strand.
AAAGCTTAGGTTCTGAGAGAAAATTGAGAGATATCCAAGTGAGAATTAGAGTCAAGGCGAATTTGTACACACACCGAGTGTGGATTCTTTTAAGCTCGAGTGCTTGATATGTTGGCTACATACTTTTTCATGTCGTGTACTGGATTTTAAAGGCATAAATTTAGTTTTGTAAGTGTGATGGGCATACATTGGTGGGTAACGTAAAACGTTTGTGGGTAACGTAACTGGTAAACCCTTAGGAGACACAACTCTTCCAACTAGGGACAGGCCTTTATGTAAGAATATAAAATTTTGGATCAAAGTGCAAATGCAAAAAAAGTATCAAAACCTTATGTAATTGCAAGAAAGCCTCAAAGGCCCCACTTGTATAGGGTGGCCGATTTTGGTAGTGTAAAGTGGAGAGTTAGCTTTTAGTGAAAATTCAAAACTTAAAGATGGCGTTTGTTTGCCCTCACTAACTCTCACTAGACTAGATTGGACTAACTATTAGTCAAGTCTTGTGTTTGTTGTTATATGGGACTAATGTTGATGGGATTAACTGGGATTAGCCTTGACTAAGGACATCGCTAAAGGTTCTTAGCAAGAGTCCTTAGAAACAATGAGACTAGCTAAGACCCATCTTTGCTCTGTTTCATGAGACGACAGCCACATTGTTCCCTCTATCCTTCTCTTACACCACTAGATGGCCACCATTCTCTCCTTCCTTGCCCCGAACACATAATCACGAGACCTTAGTTTCACCCATCCCCGCGCGCATCTCGAATTTATCGTCGAGCTCGTTGTTGCAAGGGAACACTTCTCTGCTCAGTTCCTTGGCTGCATTGACTCCCAAGCTCTCTCTCCCAAAACCATTTTCAAACACAAATCAAACATATATGCAACACTTTGCTAGATAGGTTTTGGATTCGATCTCTCCTACTTCGATTCATTGTGGGTGTTTTGGTCATTCCCTTATAACTCCACCAATTTGCTCCAGGAGATGAATCAGCCGCCACCATGTTTCTGCTTGACTGCTTTTACGGGTTATGGCAGAAGGAGGCCAAGATTCTATTTCTGGGTTGGGGATTGGGTTGCTTTGGATGGAGAAAAAAATAGAGGAGGGAGAGAATAGTAGAATGGAGAATAAATTTGTTATAAAAAAAAAAAGAATGGAGAATAAGTATGATAATAATATATATTAAATAATATAAAATTAATATATATAGATTAAATAATGTAATATTAAGGTTTGTTAATTATCTTGCTTTTTAATCAGACATGACACCAAATGCTTTATAAATCAGTCCATCTTAGTTTATTCTAAGCGAGTCCAACTTAGTCCCTCAAGTTAGTCCAGTCCGAGAACGTCTAGTGCAACAAATGTATCCAAAGTGTGAGGAAAAAGCTTTGATGTGTGCAAAGTACAAAAATACATCACATAAAACAAGACAAATAAAGCATAAAAAAAATAAACTTAAAACTTTGAATCAAAACACCAAACTTTTTGTTCTTGTTATGAACATGAATAACAAATAAGAACAGTGAAGAACATCCATAAAAACCCATAAGAGCACTATGAATATTTTCACTCAGTAAAACTCAAAGTTACATTACTCAACAAGGAATTAACATACCAGGGTACTTAGGGGTTCCTAATGTCACTTTTAAACTCGTCTAACAAGACAAACATGAACTCAAAAATCCACCCTATGGATTTGGCCGAATCTCCCAAGTGCCCATGTCCCAATTTTTAGCTCTAAAATTCATGCTCATTTGAACTCCATCTACAACTCTTGAGACAACAAACTTTCAAGCACAATTTACATTCAAAGAGGCAAGAATAAAGCTTGCAACTATTACAACATTCAAATCGCAAACAATGAAGCACAAAACCCAAAAGGACTCACTATACACTAGATCTAGGCTCTGATACCACTAGAAGGAAAAACTTTGACTATGTAGAGATTATTTGACACATGCATATATTTGTTGGAGTATGCTTGAAAAGCAATTGACGTGGCAACACGCAATTGGTTATTCGTGGCAACCAAATGTTGAGTCATCGATAACAAAGGGTAACCATCACTCGAGCGCGTGACCTAATACTAATAGTAGTGTTCTAAAAATCAACCTATAGTGAAGGCCCGCCGCAATTTAGGGTAAATCGTTTCAAAAAATCAGTGTGGAGTTAGGCCGCGCATAGGCAGGCTAGGCGAGCTAGGAAGCTCCTAGGCGGTTTGGTTTGGTTTGGTTTGGTTTTTTTTTTTTTTTTTTTATAATTAATTTTGCGCTTTTTTCTTTTGTAGTTTCATGGTGGCATACTTATGGAAATGGTGTATCTAATTTGCAAATGATGGATTGACTACAAGTTCATCCAATTGTGAAATGAATTGTAGCACTTTTGAGGGGATACATACAAAGAAAATAAATAAACTTGATATAACAAGGTTAAATAATCTAGTCTACGTACAATCCAATGCAAGGATCATGAACAAGAAGAATTTAGTCTATCATCCAAGAATACTCCTCGTTATGATTATATGCTTACTGTTTTTAAATATTGAACTTATTGGATGGATGTACTTTGTGTATTCTTCTAGTTCTATTTTTGCATTTTATCATTATTTTATTATTCATACAAGTATAGTTTTTTATAACTGTAAATAGGCACTTATTTACAAGATATATAATAATTTTATATAAATCAGCCTAGGCGGCCTAGGCGGCCTAGGCGCTAGGCCCTTGCCTGCCGCCTGACTAGCGCCTAATGTTTTTTAGAACCTTGACTAATAGCGGATTAGGAAGGTTTTTATTGATTGGGATGAGTCAAAGGAATAACTTAAGTAGTAGGGACGTGATTGCAAAGATGTTTCAATCCTGAGACACATATTCGACAGATCTTAAGCTCTAAATTATGTTCCTTAGTCATAAGTTGATCAAAAGAACTATCGAACATCTACAAAGCCCGGTTTATGTCGTATTCAATAATATGTCTAAGATTAAGCATGTAGTGATATGGAATGACATAAAGGTGGTCGTCTATGAGATCGAGTTCACTTAACATTGGTCAACTAGATAAGTGTACGAATGGAAGATTACCTACTTGTCAATCATACCACACTTCTGAGTTATGGATACAACTAATTCTTAGACCTGAGGCATCATTGGTTATCTCGTGTTGATGAATGTGATCTTTGGTCTCGCCTTGAAGCTCTCAAACAATAGTGGAGCCTCATAGTGTAAGGTGTGGGATCATATGCATCAATATGGAGATACGTGAAGGCACAACAAGGAATATGTCACCTTCTAGGTAATCATGAAAGTTGATATTCCAAGAGTCGCTTGACGATCTATCACCAGAAGTCTTTGGCCAAAGCAAATAAAGAAGATACATCAGGGTGAACATTCATGCTTAGAGTTTGAAAAATGTTCCATGCTCTAAAATATATCATCAGAATATAGTGTTGTACAAATTGCATTGTTACCATAACTAAGGTTCTAAATATGTGTTGTACAAATTCAAACATATTTTGACAAATCTGGGTAGCCGAAAGACATTGCTAGATGTTGCTATTCGGTTTATGGATACTCCTATAAGTTTGATTTAGAATTGTTTCTAATAATGTAAAACTAGATTTTGATTAATCAAATTATCCACTGCCGGCTTTAGTCGGAGCCTACAAGGTCACACATAATAGAATGATATCGCAAGGTAAAATTGGTGAAGGTTGAATTTAGTATAAATGGTTTATATTAAATGTTTTATTTTGATTAATTGATTTAGGCCTTCTATGATGACCCGTCCCTAAAAATTTTAGTTTTTATAATTTTAATAAGTAAAATTACGAAAATACCCTTCAAGGCAAATGCTTTGATCTTTGTTGACTGTCATGTCGTGTCACGTAAGAATTATTTTCTTGGCATATCCTTGTAGTACTATTTATCACAACGAACGCGTGGACACAAACGAAGTGCGATTTGGAGTTATAACGAATGAGTTCTTAACGATTGAAGTCGAGGGTAAAATGGTAAAATTATTAATTTTTGGAATGCTCCAGAAGTTTTGGAGGAAATATGGTCATGCCATGTGTATGGTCTAGATTAAAGGAAAGAAAAATAGACGCTAGGAGAAAGAGAAAAGCAGGATCAGTGGAGATAAGTGGAGCAATGAGGAGAGGAGAGGAGAGAGGAAGGGTGAACCAATGAGTGATGAGAGAAAGGAGGGGAAAGGAGGGAGTTGAGGTGTAGCCAACCCGAACTCCAACCCGTTTCCAAGTTGCGACCCGGTCTCCGGCCAGGTATTTTGTGGCTTTTTCGACGTTTTTCACAGCGTTTTCCTATCTTTTCACGGCCAACCATTACTTGTAAACATCACTACGACATACTTACTATGAATTCCACCCCAAACTCAACGTGATTTAGTTTTATTTCGTGGAGGATAGCACCGGTGGGTGCGACGGGTCTCATGGCAGCGATCCGCCATTCTTAAAGTAAACTTAGCCAACCACCACTACCAGTGGACTCTTCTCAACCCCAGGAATAAAGCCCAAGCAATGGTTGGGGCGTCAGAGTTGTTTTGGAGTCGTATCAAGCACACCCAAGTAAAGGGTTTCGACGGGTTATCATGAAATTAAGGTGTTTTCTGGCCAAATTGGCCTTAGTCACAGGTATGAAAGTTGTTCCTTTCATTGAGATCTTCATTCCTGTAAATTTTGGTAATTTTTAGAAATAGTTAAATTTTCCGGTGAGTCCGGGTGGTCGACCGCCACCCACGGCGGCGCGTGGCCAATGGGTTATCAATACTATTTCTAGGCTAAGTTAAATATCCGGGATTCAGTTTTGATATTCGAATGACGTAGGTTGATCGTTTGAACCTAATTTCATTACAACACGTGACTTGGTTAATATATGAATCGACGATCTGACCGTTGGATCGTCTCAAAACTTTGATACATTATCATACGTAATATTTAAGGTCATTAGGAACTTACGGATCAGGAATCTGATGTATGGATCTTCCCGAATTGGATTTGTAAGTTCATAAAATAAAACGTTAACCGCCACTTGGTTTTGGCAATTGGCGAAGATCCAACCATTGGATCGTAATGAAACTTTATGTTATTCTAGAAGCATAATGTGGATCTCTGAAAGTTACCTATCGTCGATCTTTGATCGACGGTTGACGTGTGGTCAATGGGTCTTAAATTATTCTAGAATGTCTTTGAGGATGTGTTTTATGTGAGTTACGTATTCTATTGATAAGAATTCTGAGATGTGATTTGATAATTGTTCTCGACGTCGATCGTTCGGAATGCCTCGATGTTTGTGCTAGGGAATCGTAGCTCGGACTCCAGGTGAGTGGGCTTTTGTTTTCTATATATACGTATGTATGTTTTACGTTTTCCCATAAATTGTTTTAAATGGTTTTACGATTGCCATGTCAATTGCATTACATTTTAGAATATGCGTTAGTATAGTTATGCATATGGTTGCTTGACTATACTAAGTTTCAGGTGAGTATATATTGATGGTAGTGATTGTAGTGTGTATGATGATGTTGGGTTGCACTTAGTGCTCAATATCCTGCACCCTAGTGTTAGTGTTCAGCCCGAGGCCAGGGCCTAGCCTTCACGTGATCGTTCACCTCTCGCACCACACGTTCACCTTGGATCCAAGGCAAGTGCCAGCCTGTCGTACAGACCACACTAGGTGGTTCTGACTCGTAGGTGACTTGCGATTATTCGCTCAGCCTTCACGTGATCGTAGCACTTGAGCGTACTTATTTACACCTAGCCTATCGTACAGACCACATTAAGTGGTTCCGACTCGTGTGCATGAATTGATTTATGAGCTATAGGCTTAGCCGTACAGGTCACGTTAGGTGACTCCGGCTAACGTATCATTTTTCATTGATTTATTTCACATGGCTTACTTATTTCATTTCTGGGATACTTGACATGGCATATACTTGGTCGTCACTACTCTTAGGTATGATTTCTGTATACGTACGTATTATTATTTTCTGCAAAATTATACGGGTTTTACGGTGAGGGGTTATTACATTTTAAAAAGAAACATGTTTTCAAAAACTTTGTTTTTTCCCACTCACGTTTTCTGTTTTGCGCCTCTCCAGGTTTTAATTTCTAAAGGTTCGTATCGACGAGGATTCTTGGTGAATCTCAGTATAGGTGGTTGCCTCTGAGGGTATGATTCTTACCCACACTACTGTACTTTACTTGTGCTCTGACATCGCGTGTGAAATGGGCTTATTCCCGCTCATCGCGCACTTTTGTCTTTCGGCATTTTTAGGTTTAAATTTATTCACATTTTCCACATCACTATACTTTATGGCTTCGTCACCGTCCAGGTGTCGGCAAGCATAGCTCGATTCGAAGTCTTAGTGGACATTTCGGGCCGGGGTGTGTCAATTTGGTATCAGAGCATAAGTTGGGCAGTATTGCGTTCATCACCCGCGTGATGTAAGCATTTTCAGTTCTTGTGCTTAATGCTCGAATCTTGCCACCTTGTCGAATACGAAAAATGTGTTACTTTTTCCGGAGTTTTGGGTAGTTTTGTTGACTTGTCGACCTTTTAAAAGATCATTTTGGCGAACAGTTATAGACTTAAGGCAAAGAACTTTCCTGCCAAGGAAAGTTATAGATTTAAGACAAGTTGGTGGCCCTAAAACAGGGCTAATGTATCGATAACGGTGTATCACTAGGGAATTATAAATCAATCCCATCATTATTTTCATGCCATCATTATCGATCTTTTCGAGTTAGGAAACCAGAATTGATTTTAGTTCCTTGGCAGTATCCATTAGTATACCATATATTAGGATTCCTACGAAGTTTACTTAGTCAAGATTCCAAAAATGGTCTTGAGCAACAACATGGTGTTAAAGTGGTAGCACACGACAAAAAGAAACGTTTGGGAGACAGTCACTTATGGTTCTCGATAGTATTAACCTTCTTAACCAAACTTGTTATCATTTCGGCTCTTCAGGAGAACGATCAACTTCCGTTTAAGCCGTTCTAAAGTAGATTAATAGTAACTTCCTCTTTTGGCTCTGAAACATCTTAACCAATACTAGTTTCCAAATTTCTTTTGGTGATGTACTCGTCATTTTGATGAGTATATGCACCGAAGTATGAGTTGTTATACCTATGATGAGTACAAAATCTTCAAAGTAGTGAGTATTCCCTCTAGAATTATGGAACCCCCTCGCAAGACCAGTTCTTGATTAGTTGTCCAAAAACCATCCACTTGAGTGGACTCTAGTCTGTAATCGGCCTATGGTGGCACTACTAATTGACGATATTGTCCAATATCCCGGAATTGTCAACCAGTATTCAAGAGGTATGATTCCTGATACCGGACATAGATGTTAGTATCTGGGAGCGATACCTTATGCGGAATGTCGGTTCACAGTTTCAGGGTAACGAACAATGTCAAAATATCATAAATTTGTTAATTAGAGCACAACCAATAGACTGATTAACAATGGCTACTGGAGTCGAAAAAAACTAAATCTCAGAACGTTAGGAGCAAGCTTTGTATTAGGATAGTAAATTCATAGTTGTTTTCACCTTATTACCTATCTAGGTAAGCATAACCTCTCCATCTAGCCACCTTTTCGATCACCTTCGCTGGTAGACAGTAGAATCGAAGTACGAGTTAATTTCTCACAGTTAGAGTGAATGGAATATCGAGGAAGCAGTGAAGACCCCTTTAGCCCGTGGTGTGGTGAAAGGAAGTATTATAGTACATTTTGATGACGTACATTCAGGCGTCACATTCCAAAGTCTTACCTGAGATGTTATCATCGACCTACTTTCTCATACTACACTAGTGTCCTTGCATCTTTCCGAGCGACTCGTACTGTTTGGAAGAACTTAGTTACTAAAGTTTATCGATTAGGAATTTATTCAACCAAGCCCCTTATTTAGGGAACTTCGAACCGTTAGATCATACATAGATTTTAGTAACTTCCTTAAGTGATGATTAAAATTGTTATCCCCTACTTCGAGTTGATGATCTAGCCGACTCATCTTTTGTAACTCGAGTTTTCTTTCATAACCTGCTTACTCCGTAGTAGTCTTTTCGACGACTTTCTTATCTACCTCAGTAGTGAGACCAAATTTCTCAAACATCAGTTTGGTTTAGATGGGTACTTATCAAGGAAGACGTGATCTTCGCAGACGATATTCTTTCATTTTTCCAAAAAGAGTCTTGAGGATGAAGGTTTAAATTCTCACAAAGTATTGTGAGATTTGAGATATTCTTAGTCTTGTCAAGGTTATCGATTATTGGTTAGCGTTTTTTCGGCTATAGTGTTCTTCCTCACTTTTTGACCAAAGAAAGTTGATTTAGTTTGGGATGTGGGTTATTAATAAAATTTCTGACAGCTTAAGTGTTATCTTTTCTTCAAACATGATTCTTACATTTTTCGATAACATTGAGAATTTCGAAATCCACGATGAGGTTTTCTTCAGATGTTTTGGATGTGTAGATGCAGCATGACAGGGTAACGCTTATGTTTGTCATTTTCATTTGAAAACCGATTGGTACTCCTTTGTGAAGAAATATGTCCAAAATCTTATTTAACCATAGAACTTCTTAATTTCACTTACCTTTGGAAAGAGCTAAGTTTCTGGCAGCAACATTAGAAAAACTAAATCAACGCCTATGATTGGACTATCGTGTATTATCCCAGTTGTGCAAACGTAATTACTGAGCACCGTAGTAAGAGTTGTTTCTACCCTAAACAGTTTTAGTCTTCCTTATTCCATTTCAGTTGAAGTTCACGAATATCGATATGGCGTTATTTCTAACCCATCAAGAAATCGTTTGAATGGTTACAATCACTTTCCATATCCAAATGCAAATGGGAAATGTCACCATAAGCTTCTGGTACGAGGTATCTGGTACATGTGGAGATTGTGATGATGTCTCGATGTTTATAGATCGACTTGACAGTCAACACATTTTTCATTGGTCCAGAGGGACTATAGTTTGGACCACTTGGTAAAATTATATATTCTTGAATTTATCGGACTTATTCTAGTCAACTTTGGTTACGTGTCTACTCTATTGCAATTCGTATATTTTCGAAGACACGTAGATTGTTCAAAAGCATTACTTAGATGTTGAAATCTAGTTGTGATCATTGATTCTTCAATCACCCGTCAAATACTTCGTTGAATAGATCATTACTGTTGATGATTGAATATTCTGGAAGTTGTTTTGTAGTATGATGGCAGGCAATCAATCTAGATATCTTGAGCTTCCAATTTGATGAAGTTGTTTTGACTCTCAAATTCTTGAGTGTTATTTCAGCCTGCTCGACATGGTTTCTCGCCCAATCAATGAGAAATTCACGATAGGTCGACTTGGTGGATGCGTATGCCAGTTTCATATCGACACTAGCAGGAACCATTGGAGTACAATCTTCTCGTGAGTTTACTAGACTTACCAAGAAGAAATTCATGTGGTTTTGAAGATTGAATAGTTTTCGGCATAGGGTTAGTGAAGAGAGAATGCTCGGTAATTGTCATGTCAATCTCCATATATGGTTTGAGACTGCAATTGTCATTCGAATGATGTCGATAGATATATGGTTTCTCTAATTTAGGATTTCAGAGGTTATATCCCTGATTTGGTGAACAACGTTAGTAAATAGTCACGAAGGAAATATTTTACAATATGTGTTCATCTTTATGCATCTTTTCATTACATCATTATAGGACTTGATGGTTCGGGCGTACATGGATATTAAAGTACTTTTAGCAGCTGGATTGGTGCATTCTAGGATATTACGGCGTTGTGATCAAGGCATAAATCGGACGATCTAGATATATTTACATGTAGGGAGTAGAACGATATTTTGACATCCTCGGGAACTTCTCACTAACTTATTGAAACAATGATGAGTTATCGGCATTATAGGCTGCAGACTGTAATATCGATGGCTTAATTGTTGGGTTCACTAAGCTAATGGGCAAGACGGCTCATCTACGGCAACACTTACTAGTTAGCTATGGTTCAGATTTATTTTCGAAGTTCGTGACACGACAAATGTTTGGCGGGGTCCATTTTCATTTTTGGTTTCGATTGTTCATGCAAACATTTTTCTACGAGGTTATTCTATTTATATGAGTATCTCTATTATTGCAAATGTTGGGTGAGTTATTGCTACTCTTGATTTTAAACACTCAACACAAGTGTTTGAATGGTATGTTTTATGTATATATCTCTATTTTCGATATTTTATTACCTGTATATTTTTCTTATGTTATTATGTAGTAATTGGTGTTTTCAACTTTACGGGTTATATGGGTATTATACTACTATGTTATCGAGGAAGGAAGAAGGTATGAGCTTGGAGGCATGAAAGAGGAATAATTGCAATCCGATCGCGATGGAATGACACTTTCTTATATGCAGCCGCTCTAACTCGATTTCTTCCTTGTGTAAGTATTTATATAGATATGCTCTTCCTATTTTCAAGTATTTTACATTTAACAAGTCATTTTAAATTTTGGGGACGAAATTTTATTAAGGGGGAAGATTGTGACGACCTGTCCCTAAAACTTTTGATTTTTATAATTTTAATAAGTGAAATTACGAAAATGCCCTTCGAGGCAAATGCTTTGACCTTTGTTGACTGTCGTGTTGTGTCATGTAAGAATTGTTTTCTTGGAATATCCTTGTAGTACTCGTCGCTACAAACGTGTGGGCGAAAACGGAGCGCGATTTGAAGTTATAACGAAAGAGTTATTAACAATTGAAGTCGAGGGTAAAATGGTAAAATTATTAATTTTTGGAATGCTGTAGAATTTTTAGAGGAAATCTGGTCATGCCACGTGTGTGGCAAATTAAAGGAAAGAAAAATGGACGGCTAGGAGAAAGCGAAAAGGAGGATCAGGGGAGAAAAGTGGAGCGAGGAGGAGAGGAGAGAGGAAAGGTGAACCAATGAGTGATGAGAGAAATGAGGGGGAATGAGGGAGTTGAGGTGTAGCCAACCCGGACCCCAACCAATTTTCCTAACTTTTCACGGCCAACCATCACTTGTAAACATCACTACGACATACTTACTATGAATTCCACCCCAAACTTGACGTGATTTGGTTTTGTTTCTTGGAGGATAACACTGGTGGGCGCGACGGGTCTCATGGCAGGGATTCGCCATTCCTGAAGTATACTTAGCCAACCACCACCACCAATGGACGCTCCTCAACCCCAGGAACAAAGCCCAAGCAATGGTTGGGGCGTCAGAGTTGTTTTGGAGTCGGATCGAAGCACACCCAAGTTAAGGGTTCCGACGGGGTTTCGTGAAATTATGGTGTTTCCTGGCGAAATTGGCCTTAGTCACAGGTATGAAAGTTGTTCATCTCATTGAGATCTTCATTCCTGTAAATTTTGGTAATTTTTAGAAATAGTTGAATTTTCCGACAAGTCAGGACGGCCGACCGCCACCCACGACGGCGTGTGGCCAGTAGGCCGTCAATACTATTTTTAGGCTAAGTTAAATATCTTGGATTCAGTTTTGATATTCGAATGACGTAGGTTGATCGTTTGAACCTATTTTCATTACAATACGTGACTTGGTTAATATATGAATCGACGATCTGACCGTTGGATCGTCACCAAACTTTGGTACATTATCATACTTAATATTTAAGGACATTAGGAACTTATAGATCGGGAATCTGACTTACGGATCTTCTTGAATTGGATTTGTAAGTTCACAAAATAAAACATTAACCGCCACTTGGTTTTGGCAATTGGCGGAGATCCAACTGTTGGATTGTAACGAAACTTTAGTATGTTATTCTAGAAGCATAATGTGGATATCTGAAATTTACAAATCGGAAATCTGAGATGCAGATCTTTAGGATCGAGTTATATGGGGTTGTGGACCCTACCGTCGATCTTTGATCGACGGTTGACGTGTGGTCAATGGGTCTCAAATCATTCTAGAATGTCCTTGAGGATATATTTTATGTGAGTTACGTATTCTATTGATAAGAATTTTGAGATGTGATTTGATAATTGTTCTAGGCGCCGATCGTTCGGGACGCCTCGATGTTTGTGCTGGGGAATTGTAGCGCGGACTCCAGGTGAGTGGGCTTTTGTTTTCTATATATATGTATGTATGTTTTACATTTTCCCAGAAATTGTTTTAAATGGTTTTACAATTTAAATGCCATGTCAATTGCATTCATTTTAGAATATGCGTTAGTATAGTTATGCATATGGTTGCTTGACGCTACGGACGTTCAAGTAAGTTTCAGGTGAGTATATATTGATGGTAGTGATTGTAGTGTGTATGATTATGTTGGGTTGCACTTAGTGCTCAATATCCTGCACCCTAGTGTTAGTGCTCCGCCCGAGGCCAGGGCCTAGCCTTCACGTGATCGTTCACGTCTCGCACCACACGTTCACCTTGGATCCAAGGCAAGTGCCAGCCTGCCGTACAGACCACACTAGGTGGTTCTGACTCGTAGGTGACTTGCGATTATTCGCACAACCTTCACGTGATCGTAGCACTTGAGCGTACTTATTTACACCTAGCCTGTCGTACAGACCACATTAAGTGGTTCCGACTCGTGTGCATGAATTGATTTATGAGCTATAGGCTCAGCCATATAGGTCACGTTAGGTGACTTCGGCTGACGTATCATTTTTCATTGATTTATTTCACATGGCTTACTTATTTCATTTCTGAGATACTTGACATGGCATATACTTGGTTTTCACTACTCTTGGGGTATGATTTCTGTATACGTACGTATTATTATTTTCTGGGAAATTATACGGGTTTTACGGTGAGGGGTTATTACATTTTAAAAAGAAACATGTTTTAAAAAACTTTGTTTTTTCCCACTCACGTTTTTTGTTTTGCGCCCCTCCAGGTTTTAATTGCTAAAGGTTCGTATCGACGAGAATTCTTGGTGAATCTCAGCATAGGTGGTTGCCTCTGAGGGTATGATTCTTACCCACACTACTGTACTTTACTTGTGCTCTGACATCGCGTGTGAAATGGGCTTATTCCCGCTCACTGCGCACTTTTGTCTTTTGGCACTTTTAGGTTTAAATTTATTCACATTTTCCACTTCACCATACTTTATGGCTTCGTCACCGTCCCCGTGTCGGCCAGCACAGCTTGATTCGAAGTCTCAGTAGATATTCCGGGTCGGGGTGTGTCACCTTCTATTTATTGTTGGTTAATGAACTAAAATAAAATAAAGAAGCTTATTCTGAGATAAAATACCAGATTAAATAAATAAATAAAATAAGAAGCGAACCAGGCCGAAGGCTTGCTGCACATGTGTGATAAAAGATGATTAAATTGTAATCCTACTAGCCTATGGAATTGTTCTATATATATGCCTAAAGAGTCTTTAGATCTTGCATGTGGATTTTACTTATTATGAAATCAAAATTTAGAGAGAAGGAAATTATATTATCCAATTTAGAGAAATTGAAAAACAAAACACCGCACAATCATACCGTTGCGCCACACCTATTGGAGGAGAAGGACCTAGCAGTTCGTCGTCTTCTTGCTTCACCAACTAGAGATTCATTCGTGTGAATACTACTAGGGGCTAACACTTGGGAGCCTCAACAACGGATTCTTCATATGAAATTTAAATGTTGGAATTCTAAACTTAACTTAAGTTTATGCATGTGTTCTTAAAATTATTTTACATGAACAAGAGCACGTCAATTAACTTAGATCACACATATTAATTTAATAAGATTAAACAGAATCCAAAGATCCGCTAACTATGCGTGTAAACTGAATAAAATATGCTTACGTTACCTTACCACGCTTCCACACATGTGTGCTAAAGTAGTTCATAACCCAACAAGATTAACAATTAAAGAAAGCATTACACAAAACAATTCTAAGTTCTATGAAATTCAAGACCTAGTGGATGGCGAACCATGACTCTTTTGGTAAAAGAAAGAAGAAAGATCGAGTTTTCATACCCTTGAAGCTCATCCTTGTTTTCATAGGGTTATGACCCATGTAAGGGTCTTTAATCTTCTTTATATACTTTATGAATTTGGTACATTGAATCCTTGGATCTTTCTTAGGTCCTTATTTGCTTCCTTGCTTCTTTTGATCTTGTAAATGGATTCTCCAAGTTCCAAAGAGATGGTGCCTCTAAGTCTGCTCACGAAGGATGTGAAGTTAAAACAAGATGGAAGAACTAGGAGAGGTCTGAAGCTAGTAAACCTCTCATAGAAGGCTGTGAAGTGAGGAGAGGAAGAGTGTGTACCTCCAAATATCTTTCTCAAAACAACCCTAATGAAGTTTTGGCTATAACTTCCCTTTTATACCCACTCAAAGTTAAGTGGCATAATTTCAATTATGCCATCTTTCCTTGCATAGCTGGCCTCCAATTATTAGTGGACTAATTGCCCATTTTGTTTAAGTTGTCATACGAATTTGGCCTAATGGGCCTTATGGACCAAATTCCATCAGGCCTTGAAAAATCTGAAACTAAATTAAAGCCTATTACGAGCTTAATTATATGATTAATCAACAATTAAATTAATCTTGACTATGCTTAATTAAATATTTAATTGATCTTATCCATCTCTTTTATATCTTCATACTCATCTTTATAGGATGTACGATCCACTAGGTTCCAATTAGTGAGGTAGTGGGCAATTGTCTCTTACTAATCGATTGTGAATTGAAACTCATTTCAATTCTCCATATGATGAAGATTAGATGTCGCTAATCTTCAGGGATTCCACAAACCATGAGTGACACCTAGCAGTATATCATGGTTACTCAAGCTAAGTAGAAGTGGTTGAAGAACCTATTAAATTACAACTACAATGGAATACGGTCATTCTCTAAATCAATACTCTTGATCACAATGTTTTGTTGATAGTTTATCTCATGTCTACTATCCAACATGTCTCTATGATAAATCTATGACCCTACAATGTCTAGAAATGCCCAATATGAAGCATGTACTTTGTTACATTATCAAATGATCAAAGGCATACGCACAAGGCATCTCTAGTGCCTCAGGTTTTGACTACTTTCCATTATTGCAACCAATGAGTTCTTACATATCATGTATGTCAAATTTTTTTCTTGATCGTTGTTCAGTGTAATCAACAACCTTTGAAGCACCTATGTGTTTGTCATAGTTTCTAACACTAATGACTTTGAGACTAATCATACTCCCTAATGAGTTGACATAACACATACTAGACTTAGCGGACTGTCAATGCCCAATTAACAATCCTATGGCTAGGAACGTTTTAGGAATGAACATAACAGAAATGTCCTTGATCTAACACTTAGATCACTTTGCTTTTGGGTTGATTACATTTCTATATTCTATTACCGATTAAACTCATAATAGGTTGAATAGTGATTAACAATTAACATTGTCTTTCAATTAAACTAAATAAGAGTTTAACAAAATAAGTATTCCAAAAACCACTACATCAAATGAGTGGCTTTAGGCATACTTCTAACGCTTAAGGCAGAGGCTCTTACAGTGAGCGAATGCTTAGTTTTGACAACGACGAGGGATTATCATCATATAAATTTTGAAAGCGATATGCTTTATATTTCATAGCTCTAAGTGATGTCTCTACTAACCTTTCCCTTGTTGGAAATATAGTGGGGAACATCAATATCTGTTGTTGAAGGTCACTAAAGTTAACTTTACTTATGTTCATAGCCAAGCCAATTTTGTGGACCACTAAAGTCAACGTTAACTATGTTCGTTGCCAAGCCAATTTCGTTGTCCACCGCCTTTCCCACTACGCACTTCATGTTGGTAGACTTTACTATTGGTTTGAGGAACTCCCGATTTTATTGCAGATTTGTTATTTCAAGATTGTACTAGTTAGGTCCTATGGAGATTTGGTTGGAGTTCTTTCCCAACTCATAGTGTTGTACCTCGTTTACCTTCTTTAATAAAAGTTTATCGCTTTTATCAAAAAGTAATGGATAAGGTGATTTGACAAAAAATCCTCAATTAAATAATTACGTAATGTGTGTTTTTATTGTAGAAATTGATGAATTAAAGATAAAAGAACCACATAGGTGTGAATTGAACTTAGTGACAACAATTATCAATTTGAAAATGAGAGACCAAAACCATGAGTTTTTGTCAATTTTGAAAATCATTTGCGAGAAAAACTCAAAAATAGAACAAATAATATAAATAAAAACAATAAAAAACTACCTTTTAATCTTAAGCCCACTCTTCAAAATTTCAAGTTTGAGTTTCAATTAGGCCAAAATCAAAACGCACCCGGGTCAACTTCAACCCACCAGGACCCACCACCAGTGGAGAGTTGGTTGTTGGCATCACTCCACCAAAGCGCGCATAAATCACACACCTCAAACCCCCATAGAAAACAAACTAGATATGATTCATATGAATGCCATGCAACCCTGTTCCGATCACTCCCTTCCCCCTCACTCAATCAATCACTGACCTACAAAGAGATGGAGAGGTCGTCGCCAGTTGCGGTTGTTGTTGTAGCTTTCCTTATCGGCCTCTTGACCTCCGAAACCGTAGCAGAAATCGCCCAAAACTCGACCGAATTTTACAGAATCGGTTGCCGTCGTTCACCGCCGCAGTCTCTCTGTGCGCAGCTCATTAAGCCGTCTGGGTACATGGTGAGTACTATACCATTATTTCACTAAATATTGCCCACTTTGTATCTTTAATTGTTAAATTTGTGATTAAAATGTGTAACTTTGAGTAGTCAGATTGTTAAAATTCGTTGCTTCTGGCTTTTTGCTCAGATTCAAACAAAAGATGGGTACTTACTGGGTCTTCAACGCGTGTCGTCGCGAGGATTTGAGAACACAGCAGGGTCCTCCTTGTTGTAAACTAAACCAAAAACCAATCAAGCAATAAACAAAACACAACAATTTCAGGGTTCCTCCAATATAGGAGTACCTCTCTAACAACGGAAGCTTTATTGATTACCAACAAATACAAGAGAACTCACAAACACAAAGTGTTCTCAAGTATACAAACTTATGCCTCTCACAACTTTCACACACAAAACTCTGTCCCACATCCATCTATATCTATTTATGCTAATATAAGTCATAGGTTTACATAAAGTCCCTAGAATATAGGAAACTAAATCCTATACTAAAACCGAATCCCAAACCAACTAGGAAACACAAATCGAAATATTTTGCGTCCAAGATATCCTAATCCTTTTTAGTTTAGGCATGTTGATTTAATGCCAAATCCAACAATCTCCACCTTGGCATGAAATCCATAACGAGGCATCAAACAACTTATGTTGCTCCACCATATCGAAAGATCAAACTTGCTTCAACAACACCAAATCCAAGCAGTGCTCGAATTTAGCTGCATTAACCATTTTTGTCAACATGTCAACTGGGTTATCTTCTGTAGCAACCTTTTTTAGAAGAATCTCACCTTCAGCTCCCACTTCTCTCACAAAATGATATCGTACATCAATGTGCTTAGTCCTAGAATGATGTACCTGATATCTGGCCAAATAAATGGCATTTTGGCTGTCACAATATACATCCAACTTGTGTTCTTCTACACCTAAATCTCGTAACAACCCCAGAGTCCACATTGCTTTTTTGATAGCTTCAGTGATCACCATGTACTCTACTTCTATGGTTGATAGTGCCACCGTTGGTTGTAATATCGATCTCCAACATATAGGACCCTTTGCCATAGTAAACACATACCCAATCGTCAATCTTTTCTTGTCTAAGTCTCCAGCAAAGTCTGAGTCCACATATCCAACTGAGAACTTATCAATTCCTTCATCACATCTTTCAAAACAAATACTTTTGTCCCTCGTTCCATGTAAATACCTTAGTATCCACTGAGAACACAGTAGGGTCCTCCTTGTTGTTAATCTTCCAGGATTATGCATGAATCTACTAACAATTCCAACTACGTGTACTATATCAGGACGAGTATACACCATAACATACATTAATCTCCAACCGAATTAGGATATGGAATACCATCCATCTTCATGTTTTCTTCATCAGTTTTGGGACATTGTTGACTGCTTGATTTGAAGTGAGCACCCAATGGAGTTCCTATAGGCTTAGTGTATTTTGTTACACCAAACCTTTTTGTCTATCCCTTGTAATCTCCATTCTCAATATTTTCTTGGCTTCACCTAGATCCTTCATTTCGAACTCCCTTCTCATTTTCTCCTTCAACTTTTCTATCTCTGAAATATTGCTTGAGGTTATGAGCATGTCGTCCACATAGATTAACAAGTACAAGAATGAACCATCTTTCAACTTCTTGTGATAAACACAGTGATCATAGTGACTTCTTGTATAGTCTTGATCTTTCATAAACTTATCAAATCTTAAATACCACTGCCTGGGCGACTGTTTCAAACCATAAAGAGATTTTCTGAGCTTATAAACCAATCTTTCTTTACCCTTCACTTGATACCCCTTGGGTTGTCTTATATAAATCTCTTCATCCAAATTACCATGAAGGAATGCAGTCTTCACGTCTAGTTGTACCAATTCAAGGTTGAATCTTGCAACAAGAGAAAACAATATTCTAATGGAGGAGTGCTTAACTATAGGAGAAAAAAATCTCATTGTAATCTATTCCCTCATTCTGAGCTTATTCTTTAACCACAAGCCTAGCTTTAAATCTTACCAAGCTCTTGTCATCTACTCCATCCTTCTTTGCATAAACCCATTTGCAGCCAATTGCTTTCCTTCCTCTAGGCAGCTCCACCAATTCCCAAGTCTTATTCTTGTGAAGGAGAGCATTTCATCGTCCATTGCATCATGCCATTTACTCTCTTCTTCACTATTTACTGCTTCTTCAAAATTAGTGGGAATTTCAGCCTCAAGTATTGGTAATGCATATACCATGCAGGCCATGCAATCTTTATATGTCGTAGGTAGGGATATGTCTCTTTTTCCCTTCCTTTTGGCTATGCAATCATATTGTATCTTTAGTTATTCTGATGGTGTTTCTTCTTCGTGATCACTCTCTCCATGTTCAAGTTGATCACCTTGCCTTTTTTCTTCCACAACTTATTTACTTGGCTGTGAATTCACAACTACTTATTCCCCAAGCTCCGCCATCTGAACATCTTCCTTGACTTTCATCGAATGTCACATCTACTTACTATAATCTTGTTCAACTCGGGACACCAAAGTCTGAAGCCTTTCACATCACTATTGAATCTTATAAAGACAGCTTTCTTGGCTCACATATCTAGTTTGTTTTCCGTCACATGAAAGTAGACATTGCATCCAAACACTCGTAGCTTATCGTAGTCCTGAGTTGGTTCTCCAGACCACACTTCAATGGGTGTTCTACCCTCCAATGTTGTTGATGGTAGTCGATTAAGCATATGACATGCATAGCTCAAAGCTTCTGCCCAAAATCTCTTTGGCAGCTTAGCTTGAGATAGTATGCAATGAACTTTCTCGAGTAAGGTCCTATTTAGTCTCTCTGAAATCCCATTCTGTTGTGGAGTATATCTAACACTGAAATGCCGAGTAATCCATTCCTTTTTACACACTATGAAGAAAGGATCAGAGGTATATTCGCCTCATTTGTCACTTCTCAATGTCTTAACCTTATATCCAGTCTTGTTCTCCACCATGTTCTTCTATTCCAGGAAGATTTCGAGAACCTCGTCCTTTCGTTTCATCATATATATCCATGATCTGCGAGAGTAGTCATCAATAAAAGATACAAACCATCTTTTTCCACCTAAAGAAGCATTCTTTGTAGGCCCCCAAACATCAGAGTGAACATAGTCCAAAATCCCTTTCATTTGATTAACAGCTGAGCCAAATTTCACGTTTGTTTGTTTGCGAAGAATGCAGTGTTCACATAACTCTATTTTTCCTGTTTTTGCTCATTTTAAACACCCTTGCTCGATCCTTGCAATGCTTTTTCTCCTACATGTCTCAACCTCATGTGCCATAATGCAGACAAGTCACTTTTATCACTTTGCACTTCATTAGCTACCATGTCCACTCTATTTTCAAAAGTGTTTCCTTGTGCCATATAAAGTAAGCCATTTCGAGGCCCTTTCATTATGCTAAGTGCTCCTTTAGAAACTTTGAGCACATTGTTATTGGAGTAAAACTTGTAGCCTTGTGACTCGAGAGTGCCTAGTGAGATCAATTTTTTCTTCAGATTTGGGACGTACCTTACACCATGCAATTCTCCAATTACACCATCATGATGCTTGATCCTGATGCTTCCAATTCCTTGAGTTGTACATGGGTTATCATCTCCCATATACACAGTTCAATTCATAAGTTTGAAGCTTAAAAACCAATGCCTTTGAGAAGTCATGTGATGAGTACAACCTGTGTCGAGCACCCACTCTTTCATATAATCCACAGTGCTCGATGCAGTTAGGGCATAGACAAATTCCTCATCCTCGACTTCAACCGTATTTGCTTTTGAGTCATTGATGAGTCAATATTATATTATATATTTTACCCTATTCTTAGTATATTTGGTAATTATTTTGGTAGAATTTTAGTACTTTGCTTTATATTTTCAATGTAGGACATCCGACTTTCTCTGGAGAAAAACCTAACCAAACGGATATATTTTGGAGTGATTTCTACCAAGCGGTTATTTTCTGGCGATTAAATGAAGGAGCAGTGCGAATTGCTGGAAAGTGCGTTTCTGGCCTTAAACTCTGTTTTTGGAGACCAAGATGACCTCAAATGGGTTCGTGGCCTTCTGAAGAAGTGTTCAGAATAGTCCAAACTTGAAATCAAGCTATTTTGGGCCAGTTTTTGAGCTGATATGGATCCAAAACGTGGTTGTGCATAATTTTGGGCGAAAATTACCAAATCAATTTAGGATTATGTTTCCTAATTTATTTATTTAGTTTCCTAGTCTATTTCAAAGACCTTTTACTTGGAGGATTTTAATTAGAGTAGTATAAATAAGCCTTTTGGCAGACCTAGGGTTTAGGAGAGAACACATGCAATATTTTGGAGAAGATTTTGGGAGCGAAGTTTAGAGATTTCAAGACTTATACTTTCAAGGTGTTTTCATTCTTTTTCTAGTTTAATATAATTATGTTGATTTTAATTATGAATATGCTAATTAAATCCTCTTTGCTAGGGTGAGGCCATGATACTTAGCAAGAATATGTAGTGTCTTTTTAATTTGCTTATGAATTTATGCATGCAAATTTTGGATTGTTAATCACTGTGCTTTAAACTATCTATTTGTCTTAGTGATTCGCGACCATTAAGATATTTAGAAAAGTAATTTGATGCAATTTTAGCGGAGGGTTGTCCCTAAAATTGACTAAGGCTTTTTGTGGTTAATATTTGTAACCTCTTAGGATGGACGACACGTCTGAAGGGTTATATGGTTTTTCAAAGGGTTTTCACAAAACTTATTGAGTCTTGCATGTTCACATTCGATCTAGCCACCACAGACGGGTTGCATGTTAGATATACGTTCTATGTTGGAGGTTCCAAGTAGGATATACTTTAGGAAAACCTAACCTTCAAAATATGCATGTATGGTTCATAAGTAATTAGAAGAGCTACATAGGATTGTTAGGGTGACGGCGGAACCCTAGTACTTTCTCATTTTGAATTCTAAAAGCTTTCTTTTTCTTTAAAATTGCAGTTTTTAAGTAATCTTTTTAATTAAATTCGTTTTAATTAATTTAGGTCACTAAATCACCTTTTTTTTCAAAAACTTTGCTTTAATTAATTAGTTGAGAATTGATTTCACTTTAATCTTTTTAATTTAATCCATGTGGAGAACGACCTTACTTGAGCCAACTATACTACAATAACCTTGTTTCTCTTGCAAGTATTTAGGTGTTTTAACCCTTTTTGCGCAGGTGGTAAAAATAGAATTTTTTTTTTATCATATTCTAAATTAATTATTCCCGTATATAATTTAAAAAAAAATTATATTCATTTTTTTTTTTATTTTCTGCAGATTGTGCACTGCATGGTCAGTACCAGCTCACAAAAACAACAACTTGCAGATTTTGATCCAAAACCTGAACGAACAGCTAGACAGAGAAGTAAAGAGCAGAATCTGCAGTGGGAACCTTCACTGCAAGGAACAATTTTGCATAATCTGTTTACTAGGGTTTTGGACAACAAAGAAGCTATGGCGTTTGTTCTACCAACGGCGGGACAACCGCTGAGGGACTCCTTGGCAGCCCATGCCACAGAGGTCCCGAGTTGCATTACCTATCCTAAAGTTGAAGATGGGTCTACGTTTGAGATACGACATCATATGTTGGAGATTATACCTTCTTTTCATGGTTTATCAACTGATGACCCTAACATGCATCTAACTGAATTTCTGATGGGGTGCAAAAATATTATGGTGAGAGGCTTTTCAGCTGAATCTATTAAACTTAGACTTTTTCTTTACACTTTGAAGGATGGTGCAATGAGATGGTTACTCACGCTTCCATCTGGAAGCATTACTTCATGGAACCAACTCATTGATGCATTTCTAAGCAAATACTACCCAGCTTCAAAAACACTTGATATGAGCACTTAAATTTTAACATTTGTTCAGAAACCTAATGAAGCTATTCATGACGCATGGAAACGTTACAAGGATCTACTCAAGAAATGTCCATATTCAGGCAATAATGGTGACACTCAAATGAATTTATTTTACAGAGGGCTGAATTTGACTACTAAGACTCTTGTTAATGTTTCTTGTGGAGGAACGTGTTCAGACAAAAATGCACTATAAGCGTATCAATTGTTTGAGAAAATGGCGACAGAATCTGAATAGTGGGCGGTTGATCTACCTCAGACCAGGGATGTTTTTGAGATGTCTAGTGGCTCACCTTATGTATCTGCACAAATAGAGAAGATGAAGAAAAAGTTAGAAAATTTTGATACAAAATTTGATATGCTTTTGCAAAGAATGATAGGACCATTGCAGTAGGTTGCTATCCAGCAGCCTACTGCAGTAGCTTGTGCCATTTGTGGCATCACAACACATGACTTTATGGGCTGCCCGCATAGGGCCGCATATCCAGAGCATGCTACAAATGCTGGTTAAAGTGTCATACATATCCGCCAAGAAAGCGAACCAAATAAACTACTTAATAGAACCAAAGCCTAAATGTTCCCCACATTCTTCTTGAGATCCTCCTTGTGATCCGAAAGCCCTCGTCAAGTCCACATCAAATGCAGCTTCTACGAGCATTCCAAAAAACCCACCAGTTGGAACATCCGGGGAAAATCCACCAGGAGAAGGCATCTCGGGTTGATATACTGGCATTTGATATGGTGTTGTTGCATGTATGACACGGGCGGCTACTGGATGTATGACATGGGCTGCGTAGGCATTGGATACATAGGATATAAAGAAGGTTGTTGATTATGGCCTGTATATGGATATGCCGAAGGAGGCTGACTGTGGCCCGACTGTTGGGTTCCCTGTGGGCACGGATATGCAGGAGAAGGAGGCTGACTCTGGCCTGACTGTTGGTTTCCCGGGCTATACGATGGTCGCTGCCGAAATTGTTGCATGAACATCATCAACAACTGCTGCTGCTGATCGAACATCTGCTACTGCCTGTTGTTTGATTGTTGAAACTTAGCCTTAAGCTCCACCAACCGTTTAGCATTAGCTTCGTCCTTCCTTCTCAATTCACTGTTTTCAGTCATCAGTAGTGCTACTGAACTCCTGGATGATCTCCTAGAGGAATTAGAAGTAGAAGCTGAAGAAGATGCATACGACACCATATCAGGAGTAACCCCATGGCCAAATCCTCGGACCCTATTATGACTCTTAGGACCCATCGTCTCGACATAAACTCGGGTTCTAAGTTCATCATTGTCTTCTTGGCCAAACTCAATCAAAGATTGAATATTGCTATCCATGGTTGCCTTGCAATACAATATTTAAAAATAAAAAATGAACAATCATAAAACAGAAAAAAATAAGACAATAGATATTAAAAATTAATAACTATGAAATACTAACACGAAAAAAATCAGTTACCCCTGTGCGCTGAGATGTTTCATCAATCCAAGTTCTATCCTTTTGTGTATGACAATGACGAAAAAAAAAGAAACAGGGTCTGCCTCCTTCCCATGCTTATTCCACTTTAATTATATGCCAATGAAAAAATAAACAATTTTAAGCAAACTTCACATTAAAAATGAAATTTCTAATGTCACATCCCGACCCGGGGTCCACCATATCCCGGGCCCGCTCCACCACCGTAGCACGATATTGTCCGCTTTGGGCCCCGACCACACCCTCACGGTTTTGTTTCTGGGAACTCACACGAGAACTTCCTAGTGGGTCACCCATCATGGGAGTGCTCTCGCGCACTACTCGCTTAACTTCGAGTTCCTATGGAACCTGAAGCCAGTGAGCTCCCAAAAAGCCTCGCGCTAGGTAGGGATGGGAATATACATATAAGGATCACTCCCTTGGGCGATGTGGGATCTCACATCTAACAACTATATATTAAATTTAAAATTAACTACATTTATTTAAAATGTACAACCCATACATATTCTTCCCGCACTCTTGCAAATAATTTTGAACCGGTTGTATGGTTCATTGTTTTCAACTCCCGATTATGCTTATTTTTTTCGGCAATCTCTTGAAAAATAAGAGAATTTATTAGACAAATTTAAAGGTATTTCAAAATAAATCATAAATAGTTTACCTTTGTTCTTTCTTTATTTCAGTATGTCACCAACTCTACCCACTGTGCATGATCCACATCAGGAGGAGGGTTGTAGTGCTCCTCAACTGCTCTATTACCATAATAATTTTTTTCTTAATTCATTTCTATGCTCTGCAATCTGAAGCGTCATGTGGCGGATCACAGGCATTTTCACTATATCTATATCTTCTTCTTGAAAAATAACACTTCCCTAAATTCATTAAAAAAAATTCAAGCTAATTAATTATTATTATAGTCATTGACTTATTCTACTACTTTTAAGTAAAAAAAAAACATCTTTACCTTTATTCTATTCCATAACACTTCCTTGTCTTGTTCCTTAATCAAGCGCCAATCTCTCGTCAACGGAAGATTTCTGTGATCTCTAACCTCTGAAGCTACATGTTTTGAAAAAGCACTAGAATTTTCAATAATGCATTTGCCAGATGAATCAAATGAACAAGGTTGTTCTGCCCATTTGGGAATTGCGGGTCCGCGAGTTCTCCGTTGAGATGTACCTTATTAATACAAAACAAACAATTAAAAATCAAAAAACAAAATTCAATTTTTGATTTAAGCATAATATTAGTTAAAATACAAAACACAAACTGAAGATAATAATAATAATAATAATAATTTAAAAATTAATTAACTTCAAACTCTTCCTCTTCGAATTGGAGTTCCTCAGAATGTTGATCTTCAATATGTTGATCCATAGCAAAAGTTACTGGAAGGAGAAGGAGAAAGACTGAAATGAGGGAAGAAGGGGATGCATGGGGAAGAATGAATTAAACTAGAGAGAGGTAAATGAAAGCACAGATGAAATGGGGAAGAAAACGGTTTAAATATGGATAATAAGTTGGTGTCGGTTAACATCGATAATGATTGCACTGACATCAAATTAAATGCACGTGGTGTCGAATTAAATGAAGCTTGCATCGGTTAAAACCGACATAAAGTCTGACACACTTGACTGACTGACTGGTTATCCCCTTCCCAAGTGACTGATTGAAATTCCCCTTCCCAAGTCAACGTCCTGTCGATTATAACCAACGCCACATCTGACACACTTGACATCCCTCTCCCCTATCTCCTGCCTCAGTAGGACCACAATATTTAACCTCGAACATATCCACAACTCTGCCATAACAATTCACTTGCCCAATTGCACCAAGAACATTTGTAGGTACAAAGACACCACAATTTTGATTCTTATGCTTATCATCCACATATTTTATACGAAATATGAACCCATGAACAATGTGACTTTTATGTCTACTCACAACCCTACTAGGATAATTAGCTAGCCAATGTAGGTCTTGAGATATCAACGTGTCATTAGTATGACATCTTGAATTCATCTGTAATAAGTATGAAGATAAAAATTGATAGGATAACTATAAACATGTTATAATTAAAATGTAAAATAAAATAAATAAATAATGCGATTGTTATATCAACTCACATGTTGCTTGAACCATTTTGGAAATTCTTTCTTGCTTAGCTCCTTGATTTGTCGCATAGTTAACCTTTCTCGCTGATGTTTAGTTTTCAAGAATTCCTTGTGTTGCCTAGGCAATTATGTCCAAATTTAGATAATTAATTTTTCAAAGTTAATAAAACCAATAAAACATTAAGACGTATGATTAAGCGTTCTTACCTTCTAATGGGTTAACTTCATCACAATTATTTAGAATGTATCTACGGCACTGATCAAGAACATTTAGATTGAGTTCCACATTTTCTCATGAACCCTTGTAACATCATTTGGAGTCAAAAATTGATAACCCACTAGATACTCCACGTCCAATACCATCTTCATTTCGGCCTCTACAGGTGTGACGAGACTCGACATCTCTAAGATACATGGAACATAAGGACAAGCATTCATCCACCAAATATACTTCAGCAATAGAACCTTCAGGACGACCCTTATTACAAACATAGCGCTTCAATGTTTGCAAATACCTACAATTATAAAACGAAACACAAATTATTATAATTATTAATTAAAGTTATGGCTACAATTGTAAAAAATTGATAAAAATTTGTTAATTACCGTTCAATTGGATACATCCATCTATATTGAACAGGCCCTGCAAGAGCTGCTTTATCTGCCAAGTGAACTGGGAGGTGCACCATTATATCAAAAAATGCAGGAGGGAATATGTTTTCAAGCTAACATAATGTCAAGGCAATTCTTGAATTCAATTGCTTAAATCTTTCCTCATAATCCTTCTTACTACACAACTGTTTGAAAATTGCACTCAACTCTAATAATATCATAGTAACAGCTTTAGGCAAAACCGGAAGTATGGCAAGCGGGAGTAACTGCTGCATTAAAACATGGCAATCGTGACTTTTCAACCCATGTATTTTTCGTTCATTCATATGCACACATTGCGACAAATTTGATGAATATCCATCGGGGACACGAATTGTAGACAACACTTTGCAAAATGCAGTTTTTTCTTCTCTTTTCAACGTGAACAATGTTGGAGGTTGAAATGCTCTATGTCCTTCTCTACATGGGTGTTGACTGCGTCTTATTTTCAAGACTTCAAGATCTACACGTGCAACCAATCCATCTTTAGACTTTCTATATCTAGCAATGTTCCCACCACATTGTCACATACAATCTTCTCGATATGCATAACATCAAGATTGTGTCTAATCAACAGATGCCTCCAATATAAGGTAGTTCATAAAAAATAGATTTCTTCTTCCACTGACTATTACTACTTCTACTGCTCGAAGTTCTTCTCCTGCGTTGCCCAGCTGAAACATCTTTGTTTGGTTTTCCAAAAGTAAATCTCAATGTAGAAAAATTTTCAAGACATTGTATACTAGTCAACTGCCTTGGTGCAATACGATGCTCTCGTCAACCATTAAAAGTTGTGGTTTGCCTTCGAAACCTATGATTATCTGCAAGAAAGCGTCGATGCCCCAAATAACAAATCTTACGACTCGCCGGCAAGTAAATAGATTTTGTATCATGCATGCAATATGGACAAGCTTTATAGCCATGTGTACTTCATCCTGACAACTCGTTCAACTCGTCAATCAATGGAGTCATGCCTTAGTTTCCCAAAAAGATTAAATCCATCACTGGCCAACCCTAATCGGACATTTCAAATTTCTTATGCAAACTCCGGATATAAATGATCCAAATGCTTCCATGCTGTAGAATTTGAAGGATGCCTCATAAACTCATCCTTAAGATATTCAGTTGCGTGCCACCTCATATGTTCAACCATATGCTTTGACATAAAAAAAACCGTTGTAATTTTGCTTTTAAAGGAAAAGCCACATAATCTTAGCTGCGATTTTTTTCCTCGAGCTATCCTCTACTTTGGTAATTTTATATCTTGATTTATCACAAATCGAGCACACGGTTAACTTCGAAGTGTCTTTCCAATAGATCATGCAATCATTGGGACACATATCAATTTTCACATACGTCAGACCAAAGTCATTTATAAGTTTTTTTGCCTTATAAAAGGATTCAGGTAAACAATCCCTTGAAGCAATCGTTCAATCATTCATCCGAGATCAAGTCATCATGACTCGTGGATCAACAATCAACAATCTACATCAAATTTGAAGATTGAATCAGAGGAAAATTTGTAAACAGAGATTGTAACCAACAAATTCAAATCAATACAAATCTACTTTGTACACGTGTTCTCGTTTCATTCGATATAGAATTTTTCGTGTTTGCAAATTTGGCATGCCCGATGGGATCTCTTTGCCTCTCATCTATGTCTTCAAATCCACAAGAAACATAAATGGCATCAAGAAAGAATCAAGTTGTTCCCGTAACCAAAGCGAAGAACAAGAACATCCTTGCTGCAAGTGGTGGGACTTTGGGCGTCATAACCCGAAGCAAGGCAAGAACTCTCTCTATTGTGCCTTCCACCCCTACATCAACTCTGCCGAAGGAGCAAAAACACTTGAGGCACGAACCTGTGATCACCCTAGCCTTGCTAAGGGTGCCAAGAGAAGAAAGTCCGAGGAAGTACTCTGAGTCTTTGACTTCTGACACCGACTCAAGCAGCTTGTGTCCCGTAGCCATGCAAGTCATGACTACTGACGCGACTTCCATCAAGGAGTAGCTGGTTCAAATGAGTGAAACAATCGCATAGCTGACAAGGACCGTGGAGGAGAAGGACTTGCAAATTGCTACACTCATCAACCATCTGGAGACGCAGCACGACGACAAAGCTGACCCTAAAGGTTGATCCATCAAAGGAAGAAATAGATAAAAAAGAAAAGCCTCTGATAGAGCAAGCCGATGAGAAGCTGGACCAAGCAACGGCGCTCATGGGATCTCTCTCTATTCAGCAGCTGCAGCAGATGATCACTAACACCATCAAGACGCAGTACGAAGAAAGCTCACATGACTCCGTGTTATACCCAAAGCCCTACTCTAAGAAGATTGATGCCTTGAGGATGCCAAACGGCTATCAGCTGCCAAAGCTCATGCAATTCAATGGAAAGGGCATTCTTAAACAACATATTGCCCATTTCATCAAAACTTGCAACAATGCTGGGACAAAGAGAGACTACCTTGTCAAGCAATTTGTGTGCTCACTAAAATGTAATGTCTTTAACTGGTACACCGACCTCGAGCCCGAATCCATCAACAACTGAGATCAACTTAAAAAGGAATTCCTTAATCGCTTCTACAGCACTCGCCACACTGTAAGCATACTGGAGTTGACGAGTACAAAATAATAGAAGGATGAACGTGTCGTCGACTACATCAACATATGGCGTTCATTAAGTCTGGATTGCAAAGATCAGCTTTCTGAAACCTCCGCCATTGAGATGTCTGTTCAAGGCATGCACTGAGGGATACATTACATCCTCCAAGGCATAAAGCCGATAACATTTGAGGAATTAGCAACTTGTTCCCATGACATGGAGCTGAGTATCACCAACCATGGGAACAAAGAGCCAGTCACCGACTTCAAGAAGGACAAAGTGTTTGCTCCGAAGGTAGACAAGACTAGGAAGAAGCCCGCCAAGGAAGCTTTTACCATCAACACTACCCTCATCAAGACCTCCCATATGCCCGTCAAAATCTCCTTCAAGAACAAAGCGAATGAGATAAGGAGAGGTGAGACTTCTCGCACCCAAGATAGGTACAAAGACACCTTGAGGGAGCTAGAGCAGAATATCTACCCTTTTCTGGACTTTGACGTGACCGCAATGCTAGACGACCTGCTAGAAAAGAAAGTGATCGAGCTACCCAAATGCAAGTGCCCTGAATAGATGAATCGCGTTAACGATCCTAAATACTACAAGTACCATCGTATTGTAAGCCATTCTATTGGCAAATGCTTCATCCTTAAGTAGCTCATCATGAAGCTGGCACCACAAGGACGAATTGAACTCGACCTTGAAGACACAGCCATAACACACACTACTGCGATTGTGTTTGGATCCTTTGATCCCGTCCCTCTTCAAGTAACACATGACCACTCCCATTCATGCTCAAGCCGCACGTCACCTTCTGCACAACCATCGTTAGGGCACAAGCGACCAAAATATGCCTACTGATGATGAAGAAGGGTGGACACTGGTGACCTACAAAAAGACAAGGAACCCAAGACCACCAGCCGCAAAGCTAAAGGTGGAACAAGGGAGAAAGCACTGTCGTCGCAACAATAGAAAGCTTAAAAGAAACATAAGAGCTGCTAAGCCGACGTACGATGGGGGAACTTATAGAGCAAAAGCCACGTATTCCCGTCTCCCTGCACGAGTACTTCCCGAATGACTTCTTCCAATAGTGCACTACCATTGCCTGTCATATGGTGGCAATGGTTGAAGTAAAGATATAAGAGCCTTCAAAAGGCAAAGTTATCGCCATAGAGGAAACGAAAACTCCCACACCTGAAGAAAGCCCGGCGTCATACTTTAGCATCGAAGAGGCGCTGCGATTGCCTAAAGAAATGCGAAAAGCACTGGTAGTGGTCTTGGCGAGCCCTGACGTCCACGAAGCGCAAGAAAACAAGGATGAAGGCTTGAAGCTTCGGCCACATAAATATGCCACAGGCTGTGCCGCCCATAACGCAATCAACTTCACTAAAAAATACTTGTTGTTGGGATCAAAGCCTTACAATCGTTCTCTGTTCGTCTTTGGTTACGTAAGGGAGCACAAAGTCAACCGCATGCTTGTGGATGGTGGATCAGTCATAAACATCATGCCAAAGTCAACAATGACTACAATCGGCATCAAGGTGGTTGAATTATCCCGAATTCGGAAAGGCCTTGGATCCACAATAATGGAGTAGTGTCGTCCACTCTCCACGAATGCCTAAAGTTCTACCAAAAAGGGGTGAAGGTGATACAAGGAGACACCAAGCCATTCACCGAACCCGAATCGCACTTTGTAGAAGCCTAAGTTCTACATGGATGAAGAAATGGTGCCTGAAACTCTTCCAAAATAGATCAAGTCCATAGGCTAAGCCACATCCAAAAAGAATGAGTGGTAAGGCATACCCAAAGAGCAATAAGGGGAAGCCGCGCCATCTTCAAGCAAAGACGACGATGAGCCTGTTAAGCTTGCAACAACCAAAGGAAGTGTGACGCCCTTAAAAGGGTCAAACATACCCGTCTTCCGATACATCCCAATATCGAGAAGAAAGAATGGGTAATCCCCATTCAAAACTTGAACAAGTAAAGCCGACACATAGCTGCACAAGGACAATGTAAAACTGCTCAAGATGAATGTTGTTTTACCCCTAACACAGCTAGGCAACGCTAAATTTTCAAAACCACCTCAAAGTTTCGTAAAACCTCTGCCAAAGGGGGCTGAACCAAGCTCTCTTCCAACCAAGAAGACCGAAGAAGTTTCGACCCAAACGCCTACAAACTCATGTCAAATGATGGGTACGATTTTGCCTCCTCTTCAAATCTTGGAAAGAATGAATCAAACACCGTCAACAAGAAAGAACGTGACCTCATGGAGACTCAAATGAAGTTGAAGGAGCATGGTTACGGATTTAACAACAATAAAGTTGGACTTGGCATCACACCAAATACACCCGTGAAGATTTCAAGAAAAGCGAAAAACGTCAGTGCTCAACACATCAGCATAAGCGTTGAAAAAAGTCCAGATGAGCCTACACCCGCCTCTCAAATGTTAGTCTTTGATCAACTGAATCGTTCAAAACCTAGAGTTTCGACAGTTGATCGCATTGGTGTTCAAGATCGAACCTCCGTCTTCAAAAGGCTTAACACACCAACACCCTAAAGCTCTATTTTCGAAAGGTTATCAAAACCCAAGAAACAAAGCAACACGTCTAGCTCTCCTCCGCGGCGATCGGCCTTGGAAAGACTCGAAGAGACCAAGAAACCTTCTAGAAAAAGGAAGACAATGCCAAATGAATAAAAGCTCGACAGTCTAGCAGAAAAAGACGATGTTTGAAGCTCGATTCCTTCAAGGATGAAACACCAAGCAACCCTGGAGGTGGAACAAAAGGACCACTAAAGGTAAAAAGGTGCACCATCATCTATACTGGCCAATCTTCATGCCAACAAGCCCAGGAGGATGACAATAAAGAGAAGGTCCAAGACGTCTTCCACATCACAATCCAAGAAGACAAAGAAGACGAAGAGCCCGAGGAGGATGTCACTACTGCGTCATCACAACTTGAGGATGGGGCAAGCCACGGTTGATGATCTCAAGTAGCTCAACTTAGGCATAAGCAAGGAACCGAAGCCTATCTTTATAAGTGCATTACTAAGTGCAGACGAGATCGATGAGTACTACCAACTGCTCTTGGAGTACAAAGATGTCTTTGCTTGGACCTACAAAGAAATACCTGGCCTTGACCTTATCATTGTCGTGCATCGTCTTGCATTCAAACCTAGAACGTGATCGATAAAGCAAACTCAAAGACGTTATCAATCCAAACTCATCCCACAAATTAAAGCCTAGATTGACAAGCTAATAGAAGCAGGCTTCATTCGAAAGGTGTAATACCCTAAGTAGATTTCCAACATCATCATTGTCTTTAAGAAATCTGGACAAATACGTGTTTGCGTAGACTTTTGAGACCTCAAAGATGCTTGCCCAAATGATGGCTTTCCCTTGCCAATCATCGAAATCATGGTGGATGTGACCACTGGCCATGAGGCGCTATCATTCATGGTTGCTCATCTGGGTACAATCAATTCCGCATGGCTCCCGAAGACGAGGAATTAATAGCCTTCCACACTCCAAAATGTATTTATTATTACAAGGTAATGCCTTTTAGCTTGAAGAACACTGGAGCCATATATAAACGCGCCATGTAGAAGATCTTCAGCGACATGCTACACAAAAATGTAGAGTGTTACGTAGACGACGTAGTTGTCAAGACCAAGAAGAGATCTGATCACTTCAAGGAACAAACTACGACACTACAACCTCAAGATGAACTCATTGAAGTATGCATTTGGTGTCACCTCTGGGAAATTCCTCGGCTTTATTATTATCAAGCATCGTGGCATTGAAGTGGACCAATCAAAGATTGAGGCCATTGAAAACATGCCTGAGCCAAGGAATCTACACGAGCTGAAAAAGTCTACAAGGACGGCTAGCCTTCATTAGGTGCTTCATCTCTAACCTTACTTGACACTGTCAACTCTTCAGTCAACTCATGAAGAAGGACGCTCCATTCATATGGGATGATGCATGTCACAATGCCTTTAAGAGCATAAAAAGGTACCTGGCAAGGCCATTTGTCTTAGAAGTGCCCGTGCCTGGAAAGCTGCTCATCCTATACATTGCCGCACAAAAGGGATCCATTGGAGCACTCTTGGAGTAAGAAAATGAATACCAAAAGGAAAAAGCACTCTACTACCTAAGTACAACCCTCATTGGTGCCGAGCTCAACTACTCACAAATCGAGAAGATGTGCCTTGCCTTAGTCTTTGCCGTCCAAAATCTTAGACATTACATGCATGCTTACACCATCCACTTGGTTGCAAAAGCTGATCCGGTTAAATACGTCATGTCCAAACCAGTCTTGACAGGGCAACTAGCTAAATGGGTGTTGTTTCTCAATCAGTATGAAATCATTTACGCCCCAACCAAAGTCGTCAAGGGACAAGCCTTAGCAGACTTCCTTGCCAATCATCCAATCCCAGCCAATTGGAAAATCTCAGACAACTTGCTTGACGATGATGTGTTCTACATCGACATCTTCCCGACATGGACAATGTTCTTCGACGGATTCACACGAACGTACATAGCAGGGGCATGAGTAGTATTCATGTCACCATAAAGACAAATACTACCCTATTCCTTCCGATTAAGCGAGCTATGCTCCAACAATGTCGCTGAATACCAAGCGCTAATTATCGGACTCGAAATGGCAATCAACATGGAAATCACAACGCTATAAGTATATGGCGACTCCAAGCTCATAATCAATCAACTCTTGACTGAATATGAAGTGAGGAAAGATGATCTCATCCCAAACTTCCAGCTAGCAACTCAACTGCTACAAAAATTTGAGTCCATGACGCTAGACCATGAGCCAAGAAAAGAAAATTGAATGACGGATGCTCTCGCTAACTTAGCCTCAAGTATGGCGCTAGGAGAACATGAAGCTACAGACGTGCCAGTTTGCCAAAGATGGGTGATAAGAGCATATTTATGCGACTTAGTTAGCTTGTTTTCTTGCATTTACGTAGTTAGTTTGTACTTATTATAGTGTTTTAAGCTATTTTCGTGTGTTTTCAGGTTCAAATGGAAAAGTTGGCAAGAAAGTGCATTTTGGTGCATTTTGGAGCAGTTTTGGGCTTGAAATGGATAGCACATGCATGGAGCAAGGTGGATGGACGAAGTTGAAGACCAAGAGAGGCTAGGAATGTGCTAAAGAGATGAAGATATTAATTCAAGTCAAAGAAGATAAGGAGACAGCAAGAAACATGGAACATTATCCAAACCTTATCCTATCTTATCCTAACCTTATCCTAATCCTAGTCTACTTAAGTTCCAGCTGCAAGAAGGACTCCTAATTACATTAAGTCATCTAGAAACCTGGTTTTAGAAGGCCTTATCTGTCCCTAAAAAGGTGTCGCACCCCTTCTTCTAGAACCCTACAAATCTGCCGCATTCTCCCTTGTTCTCTCCTTCTAGAAACCTGCCAAAAGACCTATTCCTATTTCCTCCTGGTTTCTGCCATTTAGTTAACCTTTTCCTTGGTGGTTTAGGGCTACCAAATCCTTCTCCAAAGCTACCAATGCCGTGCATCCCAGCCTATAAATATCATTCAGTGCCATATATTTCATTCACCACCCACCATTCATCACACATACCTCATTGTGCCGCAGCAAGGAAGGAATGAGAATGAGCCCTTGGAGCCGTGCTTGTCATTCAAAGATCTTGGCTTGCTAGAGCGTTTTCTAGGTGTTTTCTATCTTTAGATTTCAATGTTTAATTTAAGTTATCTTTGTTTTATTGCGAACATGAGGAGCTAAACTCATTTTAGCTAGGGGCGAATTCAAAGCCATGAACATATATTGCATATGAATTGATTACATCCATTTATTGTTTCATAAATCGTGAATGCAATTTGCTTAACTGCTTCATTGATAACTTATTCTTGTATGTGGGTTAAGGGTGCACAGTTAGTTTGCATGCATGAATTTGATATGTATCTTTATCATGTTATTCGTGTAGGGAACTTGATTAGAATAATTTGGTTGCGACGCGATGTCCAATTCAATGAACTTAGGAAAATCGGATGTTAGTGCTGTTAACGGTTAACTTGGGGCATTGTCATTCATGGTTTATAGGAAGAATAACTGGAAATTGATTCGTATGCGTATGTGTCATGTGTGGAGAACGACCCTCTAGCTAGCCATTCACCCAAATTCGTACCAACCTTTGTTTAGTGTCTTAATTTGTTTGCTTAAGTTTAACTTCGTCAAAACCAATCCCCCCTTTAGTATTTAGTGTCAAGTTACTTGTTTCACTTTAGTTTTCATTCAAATCTGTTTCTTTTTAGTGTCTTGTGTCAAAATAGTTTGAATTTCGTCCAAAATCACCCTTAGAGTTAGTTTTGTGTGTTTTGAGTCAGTTTAGCTTATTTTCAGTCTGTTTGGTCAGTTTTAAGTCATTAGAGTCTAGTTAAGTGTTTTTAAGTCTAGTTTTGTTTATTTGAGTCTAATTTGAGTAGATTATTAGTCCCTCCTAATCCCCGGCCTAGAACGATCCCTACTTACATATTTACTACAACTACATAAAAGAGGGTTTAATTTGTGTGCTAAGCTTTTATCACATCAATGGGTGATCCCGGTCATTGCTGAAATGCTACTGGATGATACAAACATCATCTAAGTACTTTCAGTCGACACCGCTCTGAAATAAGTCGACGAGCACCTTGCTTCCTCTACTACAAAGGAACACTCTAACCACGCTCTTTTGAATGAGTACTTTTAAGATGCCTAGGTGAGGAAGAAGCTAATCAAGCCAGGGAAGAAGCACACTCAGGCATATGCGGAGCACATCAGTTTGGACCAAAGTTGTACTTCCAGCTTAAAAGGATGGGCTACTATTGGCCAAGTGTTGTGTTCCTTTCAAGTGCAAATATAAGGATAGTATAGTGGCACAAGTAAGGGTGTCGAACCACAGGGACTGATTAGACCTCTACAAATTGCTAGCTTTATATGAACCCTAACTAAACAATGAAACTAACAAATTGAGTTTGGATTTTGATTTGAGAAGTAAAGTAACTTAAAATGCAAGAGAATGTAAATATGAATGATAGATTGATTTAGAAATGATGGGAACGGAACTAGGGATACCGATTTCACCATTACAAATTAATTCCATGAAAATTAAGTCAAAACGCATTCAACTCTCCAATCTGCAACTAGGGTTCGTTTTGCTTATTTATGATCATCCATTTGATGTGTGGTTGTGATCAAGTACTCCTAATCTGCAACCTAGGTGTGATGTTCAACTTAGATTAGCAAGTAAGAATCCATTCAGAACAAACAAACTTCAAAGAACCAAAGAAATCACATGGCAGGATGTATGCATAGCAGTTTCTTCAATCATTCACATGTCCACCAAGATTAAGCATGATGTGTTCTATGATCTTGATCAAATAATCTGTAAGAAACCCTAATGGTGATCAAACATTAAGATAAACAAACAAATTAAATTGTAAAATCAGTGAATGAAACAAGAATACAGATTGATGAATCGAATACTTTAACTTAATAACATAGAATATGTAAGATCCCACATCACCCAGGGGTGTGGATCCTGTAAGCCTTATATGTATATTCCCTTCTCTATCTACCACGAGGCCTTTTGGGAGCTCACTGGCTTCGGGTTCTGTAGGAACTCCGAAGTTAAGCGAGAATAGGCCAGAGCATTCTCAGGATGAGTGACCCACTGGGAAGTTCTACTCGCATGAGTTCCCAGAAACAAAACCGTGAGGGCATAGTCGGGGCCTAAAGCGGACAATATCGTGCTACGGCGGAGTCGAGCCCAGGTTGTGGTGGGGGCCCAGGGGTGTGGATCCTGTAACCCTTATATGTATATTCCCTTCTCTATCTAGCACGAGGCCTTTTGGGAGCTCACTGGTTTCGGGTTCCGTATGAACTTCGAAGTTAAGCGAGAATGGGCCAGAGCATTACTGGGAAGTTCTCCTCCCGTGAGTTCCCAGAAACAAAACTGTGAGGGCGTAGTCGAGGCCTAAAGCGGACAATATCGTGCTATGGCGGAGTCGAGCCCGGGTTGGGGTGGGGGCCCGGGCCGGGATGTGACAGAATAGTTTTGCAAGGCTACATCGAAATCCCCAGCAATGAGCTTAATTACACAAGATGATTACAAAATACATAAATATCAAGAACAAAATGAGTGAAATTAAAGTTCATAGAAGAAACCCTCTTGAAGCAATTCTGATGTTGAACTTCTCCAAGAACATCGCGGTTGCGTGGTTTCTTCGGTGGCAGCGAATGGCGAAGGGGAATAAGGTTTTGTTTCTGGAAGAAAGGCCAATGAAAGAGAAGAGAGAGAGCTTTGGGCGACCCCAAAGGGTGCTTCTCTAAAAGTTATATGAAACCCTAGTATTTATATGCTAAATGGGGCCGCAAGATATTCCAAAGTGATCCCAGAAACATAGCCTTTATTTTACACTGTTTTGCCTTATTTGGCACCTCCAAATCAGGCTAGATATCCCAACTCCTTTCCCATTCTATTCCTGGTCTTCTAATAAGCCAAATTCATCTTGGATAGCATGGTGAAGGATTACCTAGAACACACCAAAAGATGCCAAGCGTACCAATTCCATGCCAACTTCATACATCAACCACTTGAGCCATTACACCATACGGTTGCTTCATGGCCATTTGATGTGTGGGGATTGGACGTCGTAGGACCAATCATACCAAAGTTGTCTGTTAGAGAAGCCTACATCTTAGGTACAACAGACTACTTCTCCAAGTGGGCTAAAGTCGTACCTAAGGGAAGTCAAGAAGGAAACTGTCGTCTGTTTCATTAAGGAACATATCATCTTCTGATATGGTGTGCCTCGCTACATCATCACCGACAATGGAAAACAGTTCTCCAACTGACTCATGGATGAGCTCTGTGAGAAATACAAATTCAAGCAGCACAAGTTTTCCATGTATCATGCTCCGGCTAACGGTCTTGCGGAAGCATTCAACAAAATGTTGTGCAACCTTCTGAAAGAAGGTGATTGGTCGAACAAAGAGAGACTGGCACGAAAGAATAAGCGAAGCACTTTGGGCATATAGGACTACTACACATAGGACTCTTACCCAAGGTATTCTCTCGTATATGGCATAGAAGCTGTTTTGCCACTCAAAAGTCAAATCCCCTCACTAAGGATGGCTATACAAGAAGGCTTGACTGAAGAGGAAAATGCAAAGCTACGACTTCAAGAGTTGGAAGCACTCAACGAAAGGAGGCTCGAATCTCAACAACACTTAGAATGCTACCAAGCATAGCTATCCAAGGCATTTAACAAGAAGGTCCGCCCTAAGTCTTTCCAAACTGGAGATCTTGTCTTGGCATTATGAAGGCCCTTCATCATAACTCATAAAACAAAAAGAAAGTTCACATCAAAGTGGGATAGACCTTACATAATACAAGAAGTCTACACCAACGGCGCTTACCTAATCATGGCAGAAGACAGCTTAAATATCAGCCCTAACAATGGTAGATTCTTGAAGTGCTACTACCCCTAAACCAAACACTCAATTCTCCTCACCTGCATGAGCCTAAACTGCACATGGCACAATGCTCCTCGCCTGCATGAGCCTAAACTGCACACATCACAAAGCTCCGAGCCTGCAAGAGCATAAACTGTGTACGGCAAAACAAAAACAAAAAATCACAATCAAGATCACCAAAACCCATCACCCCCTTGAACTACGTCAGGACTTGATCCCTCCTCAACCGAGGTTAGGTAGGCAACTTGAAACTTCAGAAAACTTTTAGTACAGTCACATAATCAACAAAAACACAAACACTTTGAAGAATAAAGAGCAAATTCAAAATGTGAATACTTTATTTGTTTAAAGAAAGAATTCGGCTACAAAGCCTTATTACAAAGTGGAAAAAAAAAAAAAAAAGATGGCCTACCCAGTAGTCGACAAGCTGTTATTCCAAGTCGCGGATACGATCACCAAGAAGCTCAAACGAAGCCGGTGGATTGTCACGAACATGGTGCGAAGGATTCAAGATAAGAATCCTTGACGTACACGCCTTCTTTTTTGTATTTGGTCTACCAAAATCTATCACCTCCAAAGATGCGTCAGAAGAACACGACTTGAAGTGCATCGAGTTATCTTTTGAAGGAAGAACAAGTGTCGTAGGGCCAATCAACGGCGCGCTAAGCTTTAACGTCGTCCTCTATCTTGCAAATCACCTTCCTTCGCAAGAATGGCAATGGTATTGCACTTAAAGTACTTGAAAAATACCATGGATGCAACAAGATAAACAAAGCAACATAAGCACAAAAGTAAGGCGGCAAAGAAAGAAAAAAATTGTTTCACTAAAGCAAAAGACACGCGAAACAAACCTCGTGAACATTGAAGAATGATGATGACAATGTCACAACAGCAAGAAGAAATCAACCACGAAGCTTGATCAAGCAGGGCAAAGAGGGCAACTACAAGACGGTCCTTCAAGGCACGCTACAGTAGCCACGTAATCACACTACGCAACCCCGCAGTGATTACGCAAGCAGTTTCTTGCACTGCACAACGAAGAGGGCAGCTACATGATGGTCCTTTGAAGCACGCTACAGTAGCAAAGAAAACCAAAATGCCATGTAATCGCACTACGCAACCCCGCAGCGATTATATAATCAGTTTCTTGCACTGCATGGTAACGTCACTGCCGAGGAAAACTGTGACCAAAAGACACTACACAACATAAACTCGCTGCAGTCTTTTGCACAGCCTACACGGTAAAAATGACGCATTGCAACAAGCTTCAAGCAGTTATAACTTGCACCAATTAGCAACAAGGGGCACGGCAAGGAGCAACAACAATGCACACGGCAACAGCAACAACAAATACGCACGGCAACGTCACTACTAAAGGAATGTTGTGACCAAAAGGCACTACACAGCGTCAACACGCTGCAATCTTTTGCATACTACCACGTGGTAAACAATGACGCATTGCAACAAGCTCTAAGCAGTAGCAACAAACAAAACCCACGGCAAAAGCTCCAAGCAAGCCCACGGCAAGGAATTATGTGTGTGAAAAAATACACACCCAATGGTCCTATAAATAGTGGTCAACTGCTACCTAATGCTAAAAGGAAAATACATACCCAAATAATAGCAAAAGAAAAATCGAAACAAGGAAGAACATTCCAACCAAAAGAAGGAAGCAAATTCCAAAAAAAAAAAAAAAATGGCAAGTTTTAGCCAATTTGCGCAAGCAGGACGCTTTTGGTGATAATTCAAAACAAGGAAAAAAAACATCTCCTTCCTTGCCGTAGGAAAGAAAGAAGGAAAGAAAAAATGCACATCCTACTTACCTAAGGACAAGCATTAAATCTTTCCAAAACCTTGAAGGAAATCACCAAAGCTTTCCAACACTTTGAAGGAAGTCACCCTCGTTACCAAAATTAAACGGGATTCCTATCGAAGGAAGGAAAACATTTTTCCTACAGCCATAAGGAAAAATTCAAAATGTGCTAAATGTATTTTGTCAAAGATTATGGAAAATCAAATACGCACAATAAGTATGTGCCAATTTATCCATTTTCAAAATTTCTTTCAAGATCAAGCCTCTACGGCCCTTGAAGAAAAATTTCATTTCATTCAAGATCAAGCCCCAATGGCCCTTGAAAAAAAATGTTTCCTCAAAGAAATACGCCTAAACGGCCCTTGACGAAATTCATCATCTCAATTCAAGATCAAGCCTCTACAGCCCTTGAAGAAGCAAGCTAATTCAAGATCAAGTCTCAACGACCCTTGAGTTAGAACATTCACATTGCAGGACTTCAAAACACGTTTCCTACATGTGACAAACACATACCTACAACGCGCCTTGAAGTGGGGGCATTTGTAGACATGTAAATTTCGTTGCATACAAGTTATGCATCACAAAGCTCCACGTGGCATATGATCACAAATGGGCAAGTCATCAATGACATGTGGCACAAATCAAGCAAAGAAAATATAAAACCTTCCTAAAAATCATCACAAGGGAGAAAACTCCCTTAAATTCGGAAAAAGGGTCTAGATCGATCCTAAAACCGGGAAGAAAATTAAGGCATCTTCATAAAACAAGCAAGAATTGAAGATTGCTCACAAAATAGGTAACAACGCCTCATAATTTCGGCTAAGGGAGTAAAGTGGCTGAAATTAAGACACAAAACATGCCTAAATTCTCCCATGGACAAATTAGGACATAAATCAAAGCCAAATCCACCCAAAGGTAAGCTTTGAGAAACCTATAAATACAAGGTCCTCCCACAAGCATAAGCGTCGAAATTCTTGCATTCAGAAGAACCTTTGCCAAACCTTTGAATACTAATATGCTACCAAAGCTCTCTTTGAAGAACATTCAATCAAAGCCGAAGCTTTCTCTAGACCAAAGCCGAAGCACTCCCCTTGAAGAATCAACAAGCACTCGTGCTGATTCCTTCAAGACTTTGTTGCAAGCTCATAAACTTGTAACGACGTTCGATTCAAGATCAAGTCGCCAAGACCCATGAATCAACAAAATCCTACAAACATCATCTTTGCCGCATCTTTGAAGCGAAGACCGTTTACACGTTGTTTTCAAGCTTAAAACATGAAGCAATTGTTCAATCGTTCGTCCGAGATCAAGTCATCACGATCATTGGATCAACAATCAACCATCTACATCAAATTTGAAGACTGAATCAGAGGAAAAGTTGTAAACAGAGATTGTAACCTACAAATTCAAATCAATACAAATCTACTTTGTACACGTGTTCTCATTTCATTCAATACAGAATTTTTTCGTGTTTACAGGGTAGATGAAGGATGTTGGTCATGTCTTTGAGAGTCAGAATGAACTCTCCCAAGCATAAAACGAAGTATGAGTATCTATACTCCACCTTCTAGCTACGTGATGAAGGAATTCAACTTCGACCCTAACCACTTGCTTCTTTGTTAAGAATCCCCCACATTCAGAACCTTTGCTTTCCTAAAGGTTGAGTAGTGGTTCACATGGACTGCTGGGAACCAACTTCTCTCGATGCAGCATCTATATATACACTTCGGGTCGACTGGAGCAACAAAATCCATGAGGGCTCGTCATCTTTGATGGCCTTGTTCAGAAACTCGAGATGCGGTGGCAACTTCCCTCTTTGA
The DNA here is from genome assembly GCA_036320875.1 of Cotoneaster glaucophyllus. NCBI lineage: Eukaryota > Viridiplantae > Streptophyta > Magnoliopsida > Rosales > Rosaceae > Cotoneaster > Cotoneaster glaucophyllus. The sequence continues at coordinate 22,178,165 of CM070059.1, forward strand.
AGTCTAACCTCAACGGAAAATGAGCTATGGACTACAGAAAGACACTCTAATTCGAAGCCATGGTTTCAGGGCCGGCCCAGGCCCAGTGCAGGCAGGGCGACTGTCCAGGGCCCAAAATAATTGGGGGCACCAAAATTATTAGGGTGGTATATTTATATATGTTTTCATAAGAGTATAAATTTATAAAATTTGGTTCAATGACAAAGAAATTTAACTAGAACTGGTGGTTTTGTTGTTTAAAACTAATTAAGAGGTCTTGGGTTCAAAACACCATGTGTGCTTATTTACTTTTCAATTTTTACAAATTTTTGTTTGGTTGTTAATTTATTTTTAATTAGTAGCTAGTAGCTATGTGAGTTGTTATTTTTAAAACATTTGTTCCAATTCAAGTCTAATCTTCAACAATGAGTAATGTGTTGACCAAAATTTTAGACCAAATTTACAAATCATATAACGTGTCATAAAAAAGTTTAATTTAGTACCCATTTATTACTTATAAATATCAACTAAAGACTCAAAAACATCATAATTTTTTTAGTCCCATATTGACAAGGTTAGTAAATAAGAAAAAACACCTCACGATTCATACAAAAACACTTTAAAAGTTCAGATGGAAAACAAAACTCATATTTATCTACTTGTAAACACGGAGTTTTTTTTTTGTTTCCTTCTCACGATACAAAATAAATTAGTTTTTCCGTGTTTCTAAATTATTAAGTTTGAAGTGTTTTTCTAAGTATAATTTTATCGATGTCTTACGTGTGAAAACAAATAATTTTCTTATATAAAATGAGGGCACATTTTGTGGCATCGCCCCGGGCCTAAAAAAACTCTAGACCGGCCCTGCATGGTTTATCTACAAGAAATAGCCAAAAGAAAGCAAGAGCCAAAAGTTTACCAGGCAAATCAAGATGTGCAAACTCATGAAGGAAAATGAGCTGAAATAAAAGCGTGCGAATCTAGTCCTGAACAACAAGCACATGTCAAAATTTTAAATTTTAGAGCATAAAGCTGTCCTACACCCATGTTGTCATGCAAGACATATCTTTTTCCTTTTCCACGCCATGCCAACAAGCAACAAAACAATTCTCAACAAAAAGGAAAGCATGCTATACAGATGTCCATGTCAAAAGCAAATTAATCACAATTAAGCAATCATGCCAAAGTAACGGACATCTCTAGACAAACTTCACTCGATGAGAACTGTCAAGTGATCAAATTAAGCTCCAAATATTAACAATTATAAAGCATGCAAGGAAGTAATAAGAATCAATCAATGGCATGTGAAACCCTCAAGGAAGCTAAACCTACTGCAAGAAACATAAATCCAATTTCCTCGAAAATTGCACTCCTACCTTCGAGTGCTGATGCTCGTCTAGATACGGCGAGCTTTTAAAAACTTCTTTTAGGGAAAGAGGAGCTTTTAAACCATTGTTTTTAAAAGGTAACGAGCTTCCATAGGGTAATCGGTCATGCATGGGAAACTAGGAGAATGACATCATCACGATGTAGTCTGGTACGCAGGAAGGGAAAGAGTCCTATTAGAGCGGAGCATGTTTTGAAAACTTTTGGGCCTACGTTTGATTATATTTGGCCCAATTCAATTCTCTCACAATCCAAAAAAGAAAAGGGCTAATGTTAGGCCCCAAAAATCTTATGTATAAGCCCAGCTACATCTCAAAGCCCGATCGTTGTAAAAATGCTATGAGCCAAACCTAAATACATGAAAAAGTGCGAAATCGAGGGGAATGTGAATTTCCGGTCACACCATGCCAAAAAAATAATAATCTATAAATTGGACGTTTGTATAGCCGCACCAAGCCCATAAAAATTCATGCAGATTTATCATGCCAAGCCATGTTACGACACCATCGTTGTAATTAAATCACGCCAAACACGCTACACGCTAAAGTGGGCCCAAGCAATATAGGGGCTTGCCAAGTGGATCGTGGAATGGATTGTTATGGAAGTTTATTGGGCCCACACAATGCTAAAGTTATGGACGACTTTAGGCTGCTTGGGAGCATCAAAAGTCCAAGCCTATAATTTTTTGTTTCATGTGGCTAAGTCTGAGAGACTAAATTTCCCTTTCCCTTGCAAAGCAATTAGGACACATAGGAAGAAACCAAAATCCAAAGCTGGGTTGCCTACAAGATCATGTTCAAACATAGTGCATCACGCTCTATTAATGAGGAGAAAAGGGATCTTTCCCTTCCACAATTACACAAGAAAATGAGGATGGAAAACGCATTGCCAAAAGAGAAGCCCATGGAAATTGACCATGGAAGAGGGTGTTGTGGGCAATGCCCTCAACCCAGTCTTTACGAGGCTAGCAGTGTCCTTCAAACGATACACCGAAAAGGAAAGTCATAGATGCACCTATGGAAAGGAGAAGGTAAGACATGGCAAAAAGATGAAGAAATAAGGAAACCAAAAGATTCCTTAGGGAAAGCTGGAAAGGAGTCTTGTGCCTATAAAATTGGAAGGAAGTTAGCACAATAGGGGGAGAGGACATAACGTGGGAAAACAACAAGACAACGTAGGGAGAATCAAGGCAAGATGCACCAGGCAGAGCACACTTTTCTCTAAGTGTAGGAAACCTTGATTCTTGAAGAAGGAATTCTCCTAGCTTTCCAGGGATTTCGTTAGGTTTCCTTAGATTTCCTTAGCCACTACGAATACTCATAGAACATCAAGAACCTTAGATTAAAACCATGCAAGCATGCATTGAGTTCTCTCTCATGCTAACCAATAAGCTTTTAGCTTCCACGTCAAGCCTCACTTAGGCAAGTCATAATTTATTGCAATTATTCAGTCTTTGAGCCATTGATTCAACTGAGGTACTTCCTAAGACACGCTAATTCTTTCAAGGTATCTCAGGACTTGGAACCAGAAACGAACTAGAAGAGCTGAGAATTTCCACCAAGGCTCAAATCCAACTGGATCAAAAGGTCCTCAACATCCTTTAAGACCCAACAAATATATAAATTAATAATTGACAAAATAAATAAAAGAAATAAAACATAAATATTCATAAAACATATTTAGGATTTTTTTTTTTTACTTTAACAATTTCTATTTTCTAACCCAACAAAACTTCTATTTCTCAATTCAACTCTCTCAAAATATGCTTCTAAAGTATATTTTAGGACATTAAGTTTTGAAAATACTTGATCTTGTACTTCTTAAAGGTTTACATAGAACTCATTATAAGCACATGAAAGGTCAATTCTCCTATAACTGTGGAATGCATTTCGAACAATCCCTTTTATTGTGGGAGCTCAATTGTAGTTTAACAGTAGCACTATTTGACTGTATACGATAAGAAGAAATGATTTTTTTTTTTGAACAAACGATATTATATACACTAATTTTATTCAAATAATCCTTTATGTATCGCAAAACATAATTTTCGCCGTTTATGTTTTGAATCAATCAATTTTGTCTTCCATGTTTTGACATTGGGCTTTGCTTTTTAAAGGTTAACTAGTTAGAGGTCATATGGGTCCTTTCATTCTCTCGTGGATATACAGTGGCACGACTTGGAGTTTTCATCCTACATTATTTTTTTCTTGTGCAGCGGAAAATTCATTTTTTTTTCTCATACAAGAAAATATTAGAGGATGAGGATTCAAAAATAAAACCTCAAGTGCATGGAAGATAGTTGTTATGCCGTTTGATCACAACTTCAGTTCAGTTTTTTTAGTTCTTGTTTTTTGGAAAACTTTTTCTGTTGGTTTTTAAATTTTCATTTTCTTGAAAATTGGACTGAAAACCGTTACTAAATAAGTTTTCAATATTTTTTAAAATTTTCAAAGTGAAAGAAAACCTAATAACTGAAAATTATATAAGTTCACATTATATAATTTAACTTAATTTTACAGGAGACAAATCCCAATTTACAAGTACACCATATATGGATAGTAATAGCTACACTGTGCTTGTATTGAGGGAATTATATATATTACAAATGAAAGTTATAAGCACCGGAATGTGCCAATTGCAGTCACGAACGCTTTGCTGGCTAGTGGCTACATGTATATATTAATAGGTTAATTACAAAAAGGAAAATAGTTGTAACTTATTTACTAAATAATTATTTAAGTTATGTATGATCTTGTTCACGCTATTTAGGGAACTATCGACAAAGGGGCCGATCCCTGGTTTATGCCATTGACTTTGTGTATGTCAATTTCAATGATGTCCTTCACCAGGGCTAGGGCCAGAATTCTTGACACTACTTCCTAGAGGAATTGTAAGGTTTACAACTTTGTGTCCTCCGGTACCACCAGGGCTCGATCCTGAATTGTTCACTGCCTTGAAGAATAAACTCTCAATCTCTCCAGTGACACCATTGCGTGACAACCTTGATGAACTGCTGAGTGGTCGAGCTTCTATTAGAGCAAGATTGGAGCTTAAGAGGAAGAAAGCAATAAGAAGAATAAGAAAGAACAAGGCAATAGACTTGAGTCCCATGGCCATTTTGGTAATATTAGTCACTAAGGCTCAAGTTTTTTCTCCGACTTAATGATGCCTATGGAAAAGTGGCAAGGTTGGGGTCTATTTATAGTGCTTTTAGGTGGTGAAATTTTTCTGTAAGGGCAGAGGGCCGGCGTTTTGAGTTATGCTACATGTGGCATGGAAAACTGCTCACGAGTTAGGTCGAAAGGCTTGAAGAACAGTAGGAGAGGATATAGTCAGTAGTGGCAAATTCATGAATTTTTTTTTTTGAGAAATTAGGTTCACATCCTTCTTTTTGCTACTCCATTGATTAAAATCCTATTCATTTTCAATTTTTGATCAAGGCCCTTGTGTATTAATAATGTCATTAATTATTTGAATAATAAAATATTTTTATTTTTAAATATATTCCTTTAGTGTTAAAAATGTTACAATTAGTATATTTATATTTATGGCTTTTTATCATATATTTTTATTTTTAGTTTGTACCTTTTTTTAATTTGCAAATATTTTTTAATTTGTACCAATTTTCTTTTAATTTTTAATTTGTACCCATTTATTAGTTTCTTTTTGTGCCCATATTTTTTAAAGTTTTATTTGTGTTTGTACCCATATGTATACCGTCACACGACATTGTATATTTAATCAATGATAGAAAAATTACATATGGTATATTTATGTTTTATGCCTAAACTTTGTATCATATATTTATATTTTTAGTTTGTACCCACTTTTAATTCGCAACATTTTTTTTAAAATTTGTAGTATTTTCTTTTTAGTTTTATTTTGTACTCATGTATTAATTTCTTTTAGTGCCTATATTTTTAAAAAAATTCATTTGTACTCATAATTTTTTTATCTTTTATCTGTACCCTAATTTATTTATAATGTACCCATTCTTCTTTATTAATGTACCACTTTGTTATATGTGAAATGTATCAATTTTTTTGTAAAATGTAACAATTTTTTTAACACTATGGATACATTCTTTTGCCATTTATTATTTCTTATTTTTACATAGTTTTTATCCATTTATTCAATCAAAATGTATGAATTTTTTTTATTGTAACTGTTTCTATTAATATTATAATGAAGGATTTTAAATTTATAGGATTATAAATCTCATAAAATATCAAACAATTAATGTCAAAACTATAAAAATATAAATATTCATAGTAATATAATGAGGTGTACAAAGTCAAAGGACTTTGATCAAACTTTGAATACTATTAAGATTTTAATCAAAGAATGTTAAGGATTAGGGACCGCGTCCAAAGTATCCTTTTTTTTTTTTCTTTTTTTTCGTGAAGGCATTTCAATACTGATACAATGAAAATGCCTATCTCGGCTCTTTGAGGCATTTCGTCACATATTGCCCCACCTTATGAGAAATTTTAATGAATCAACTCAATTGTTGAGCCAACGCCCTGTACGTTGCCTGCCAAGTATGGACACCTGACCTGGGGCATGCATGCCAGAATAGGTGTACTTGTCACACGAGTAGATTGGATTGCATGTGAAGTCTAAAGGTCACCCATGCACCAGTTTATTTAATTTGTGTTGTCTACATGGTAGGATTGAAAATTCGACAAAAAAGTGTGAGGATATGAAAGTCAAAGTCCAACATTAGAGAACAACCAAACTTTGCAAGGGCTTGCACTACTTTCCATATTATCAATTCATTGTGTGGTGAAAAACCTCGAATTCCTTTCGTATGATTACATGTAGTTGTGGTCAGATAATTTGATGAAAATGCACGTACCCAGCTCATCATGAGAATGCGATGGGACAAATGAAGTCACATATGTTGATGTGGCGTCTGCTTTGGTTCAGGACCTGGGAGAGGCGGCTACTTTAGAAATTGAGAATTTGGCAGTACAAGTTATGTTTGTAAAAGAGCCACCATGAAGCAAAGTCAAATGATACATTCATATATTGCTGCCCCAGTATTGGAAGATCCATGTAGGTCGTATTCTGTATGATATATTTTACGTGATAGGTAAGGATATCATAGCTAATGCATTTTAACCTCCCAATTTCAGGAGTTCAGAAGTGGAAATTATGGGATCTTTTGTAGCCCTTTAGACGGCACAAAGACAAGACAATAATGCAAAATATCAGACCATTACTTAATGAGTGATTGATTAGGTATATATATGCTTAATGAGTAATCGACCAAATCAGGAGATCCGTGCCGTTGAAATTTGATTCAACGGCTACAAATAGGGGGCCACTTTAAAAGTTATAATAACTTTAGCCGTTTGATCAATTTTCAACGGCACGAAAGAAAAAATTCTCTACCGCCGGCTCCTACCTTTGGCTTTGGAGTTAGTGGCAATCTTTTTAAAAATCATTCTTCGTCTATTTCCTCTCACTTTTTGTTTACTTTATTTTGTGTTTAATTGTCACCGTGAAACGTTTTAGTTATTGTGATAGTTGTCATCTTTTGACCCACGTACATAGCTATTACAAAGTTTCGGATCCAGTTATCACCTTCAATATGGGGTTGAAGGTGGAAGTCATGGAAGATGTCAAATTGCATCGGGATCGAGTTTAGTCAATATGACACTTTGGGTTTTAGCCGGTGCAGTGATATGCCTTTCGGATGTCGGAGGATGTGGAGCGAGGACATGATTTTATTATTTTATTTTGTTTTTGTTCAATAATTTTCAAGAATTGTCTTGGAGTTTGGTTTGATTTCTCTTTCTAGGAGAGTTTGCTGGTTTAATTGATCTCTATATGAGAGTGATTGATTTTAATTTTTATCACGATCCAAAAATGTAACGCGACAGCGCCGCGAATCTTAATCCAACTCTTCCATTGTATCTCACACAACACCTGAAAATGTAGGGGTGAGCATCACATACAATCATTTACACACCCTAGGGAGGCACCCTAGCTAGGTTTGAAACTAGATGTACCTTAGTACTACATATAAAGAAAGCAGTTTGCACAACAAAATCCTTTAGCTTGAGTTAAAATTTATTTCATGCTCATCTAGATGTACTATTCCCGAAATTCTTTTTGTTCTGACAACCGAACACGTGGCCAACTACCCGTACCCAAAATAAAATTCTCAAGTAATACCAACACAAGGTAGGGTAGGGAGAGTGTCCACTTACTACCTATACCACATAGACATAAGTACCTTCCCCTTACGGTTAATGGTACGAGTCCGTTTGAATAGGACCCTCCAAAGGTTTAGGGGATCGAAGCCCAAGGTAGTCATATACCCCCCCCCCCCAACTCTCAGGTCGTCATTGCAATATAGAATAACATAAATCACATGCTAGAAAAATCAAACTCCTTTTCCTAACATGCAGTTCTAACAACAAAAAAAAAATCCAATGCATAGCGTGTACGCATCAATATTTACATACATAATACATACTGAAAATCGCTAACCAGGGTGTGAGTCCCCCTACCTGATATTGCATGCTTTTTCCACAATTGTTCACTCTTATCACTTGATCTCGCTTAAGCCATGAGAGTGCCGAATTCGGAAAAAAATATCAATACACACTTCACATGCACCAACATGACACACCCTGACCGAGATCGAGGCATGCTGGCCATCACGTGAGTGTGACGTAGCCATGTGCACAGTGCGGAAGCAATAATATAGAAAGAATTACGAATGAATAAAAAAAAACAATCTTCAAAGAGTGCCAGAAAAGCTAAAGTGCAAGAACGGAAATAAGTTTGAATACACACTCAGAGCACGATTAGCCTAAGTGCAGTCAGCATAAGAAGTACTAATTTAAATAACACCCAAATGGGCCTACATATGTGATGGTCTGTCAGAACCTCCGCTGTAGCCTCGTGAGTCACCAACAAACGCTACCTAAAACCTGGAGGGGCGCAAAACAGAAAGCGTGAGTGGGCAAAAACAAAGCTTTTCGAAAATCATTTCATTAACAGCAATTATAACCCCTCGCCGTAAAACCTGTATACTTTTCCAGAAAATAGTATATACATATACTAAATCTCAACTCAAATCATCAACATCAAAATATGTAAACAAATCATGAATATACCATGCCATACAAACTAAATCATCAGGTAAGTAATCCAAATGCAATATGTCATCATCTGAACTCTAGCTCATAAATCATGCCTGCACACGAGTCAAACCCACTTATAGTGGTCTATACGATAAGACTAGGTGTAAAACAATACGCTCTAGTGCTACAATCACGTGAAGACTGTGCGAATGATCGCGGGTCACCTACGAGTCGAACCCACTGAAAGTGGTCTATACGATAGGACTGTGCACCTAACTTGGATCCAAGATGAGCGTGCGGTGTGGGAGGTGAACATCACGTGAAAGACTATGCCCCTAACCATGGGCGGGAGCACTAACACCAGGGTGCAGGTTAATGAGCTCTCAGTGCATCTGATCATAATCATCATAACACAACTCCTCTTCAACAACACATAAACTTACCTGGAACTTACCTGAGTGCCAGCAGCTTCAACAACCATGTATATACAATTCATAATGCATAATCAATAGTATAAATATATTGACATGGCAATTCATTGATAAAGTCATTTAAAAATGCATTTCTGAGAAAAATGCTTAGCATATAGGTATATACGGAAAACCAAAAGCCCACTCACTGGTAAGTAGACTGATCGTAACCTCTGTGCCTAGCCTGGCTACGCTCGTCCTCCAGATAGGTCTCGCCTATGTGAGAAACAACTATAATAACGTTAATTTAAAGCACATAAACGAAACTAGGAAATAACTTCTCATACATTGCTCAATTGGGGTGTTTGAATATACCAAAGTGATATACACAACCTCAGGAACATCCCCATATTTTTAGAATTATTTTTCGAGCACTCACGAGCCGGCCAAGGCACGGCCAGACGCGCCACCCACGCGCGGCACATGCCTGGCACAGGGGACGGAAACCCTAACGGCGTTAGGGAATATTCCATCTAATCTAACTGACGCCGTTCACTTGCGTTAGGAATATTCCGTCAACTTGACGGAATATTCTTCGTCTTCTCCGGCGATTGTTCGCCGGTTTCTGGAAAACCTTCTAACCTACTTTTCTACTTCATTTATGCACCATTTTTCACGTAATTTATACCAAAATGAAGCTTCGGACCTAAGGAGCAAGCTCGAAAGTCCGGTCACCTCTGCAACTCTTCGTATCTGGGCTTCCCGACGTCCAAATTTCAACAACGATGCACTCCGAGCATCGTGAGAAAGTCCTTAAGCTTCCTATGGTCACAGAAATCAAAGAAAATCGTCCATTTAAAAGTTGGTGAATAGTGACCAACTCGAGAATGTCCAGTTCTCGGGTTTTTCTACGTTAAACTTTAACAAAAACAACCTAAAAACCTTAGAGAAGAAGTTTAGATACCTCTTTGAGCTTCAAAATGCCGTGAAACCTCAACGACCACTTTTGGTTCACTGTACCCTTGACGGTGCCTTTGGATCTCAGGGTTTTTGACAGTTTTACAACCAACCAAGAGTATGGTTGTGTTACGGGGTTCACAAGGATCACGAAGATGGTGTTTGGAGACTCGATCTGTGAGAGTTCGAGGGTCAACGGACCTCGTCCGTACAATTGCAGAGAGAGAGTGAGAGGGAGAGAGCTCGGGTCCGAGAGAGGAGAGAGAGAAGGAAGGGTTCAGTTGGTGTGTGTGTACGTGGTCCTCACACAGCCAATCAACAAAACCAAGGTCTAAACTTAGGTTCTAATTGGCCTAATCCTAAGTTCACTACAAAACCTTAACCCTAACTGTAATCTAATAGGTTCCCACAAACTAGGAAATAATATCATTGGTCCAAAACCAAGAATTTTGGGCCTTCAAACTTAGCCCAAAATAGGAATATAACCCGAACGCTCAAGGATAAAACTGTACTTTCACATTTTCGAGGATAATAAATGTACATAAATCGGGACGGGCTGTTACACCAACATATACTAATACTTCTCAATTCCATCTGCACAGTGCATGTATGCCCCAAAATAACCAAATCTAATATTTTTTCATATGTGTCCCAGCTTAATTAACCTTTTCCATGAAATCCATTCAGGAGCCATATATCAAATGCCATCTACCAGCCAATGCACAATTGAATTCCATAACTCCAAATCAAGTAAAATTTTACGTATGTCTTCTTCAATAATGTTATTCGACCAGCCTTGGGACTTCCAAAACTCTCAATTCAACCATATAGCACTTCAAACATGAATTTTCAAAGTTATTAACATGAAATCCCCAATTAAAATAAAATTTCCAATATGCAAATAAGCTTTGAATTCTTACCTTCATTTGTAGAGCTCGACGTTATGATCGCAGAGGCGAAAACGGATTGCAAATCGGATGTCTAAAGATTAACCAATGCATTTTTTTTACACATAACCCACTTTAACTCATCTAAACCTTTACAAGCTCCATATAACTAAATATATATTTCTGGGGTTTTACATTCTACCCCCCTTAAAATAAATTTCGTCCCCAAAATTTGCACAATCACTCGAACAAGTAGGGGTACTTCTGCTTCATATCATATTCTAATTCCCATGTAGCTTCTTCAACTCCGTGATGTTGCCATTTTACTTTGACAAGTGGTACACTTCGATTTCAGAGCTTCTTTATTTCTCGATCAAGAATACAAATTGGACCTTCAACATACGTTCCATTTGGATCCAATGGTAAGTCCACCCATGGCTTATGAATATGACCAAGTTGGGGTGGCAGCTTCAGTTTGTAAACAACATTCCCTACTATTTCAATTATCTTGAAGGGACCAACATATCTAGGTGCCAATTTTCCTTTCATTCCAAATCGATGTATTCCTTTTTGAGGGCTTACCTTCGAAAATACAAAATCACCAGATTGAAATTCCAATGGTCTTCTTCTCCTATCTGCATAAGACTTCTACCTACTTTGTGCAGTCTTGAGTCGATCACAAATAAGCTAAACCTTCTCAGTTGTTTTCTTTATGATCTCTAGACCCAAAACTATTCGATCTTTTGCATCAACACAACAAATCGGTGATCGACAAGGTCTCCCATATAAAGCCTCGTAGGGTGCCGTACCAATACTACTTTAGTAACTGTTATTGTAGACAAATTCAGCAAGTGGAAGATGTACACTACATTTTCCTCCAAAATCCAAAATACAAGCTCTCAACATATCTTCCAAAATTTGGATGACCCGTTCTGATTGTCCATCAGTTTATGGATGGTATGCCGTGCTTTAATTGAGTTTCGTACCCAATTTCTCTTGTAGCTTTTCCCAAAGACGTGAAGTAAATCGAGAGTCTCAGTCAGAAACTATTTTTATAGGGATTCCATGCAATCGAATAATCTACTCAATGTAGAGCTTAGCAAAGTAGTCGATAGGCGAAATCATCTTCAGGGGCAAGAAATTAGCACTCCTCGTAAGTCGATCTACAACCACCCAAACTCCATTATGCCCTTTAATTGAGCTCTGTAAATCAGTAATAAAGTCCATCATAATGCTCTCCCACTTCCTTTCTGGAATAGCCAATTGTTGCAGCATACCAGATGGTTTTTGGTGTTCAATCTTCACTTGTTGGCATATTGAGCATTGACTAACATAATTGGCTACCTCTCGCTTCATCCCTTTCCACCAATACCTTCTCTTCAAATCTTGGTACATCTTATTGCTTCCTGGATGCATTGCAAATCGAGTATTGTGAGCTTCCTTCAGTGCTCATTCTCTTACTTTCTTATCTTTAGACACAACCATTCTTTCTTTATATCTTAGACCACCATCTTCATGAACTTTCCACTCTTCTGATGCTTCTCTAGATATTATCTTTTGCTTCAACAACTCTATTTATGGATCATCTTTCTGTTTAGCAATCAGTTCTTGTTCTAATTGAGGCTCCAATTGAAGATTAGTCAAAACACCTTCACCCAAAACATCTATGTCATATGCTTCAATAGTTCCAAACATGTCATTTTTAGCCAACATTAAACTTGACAATGTACTTCTCATTTTTCTACTCAATGCATCAGCCACTACATTGGCTTTTCCAGGATGATACAACAATTTAAAGTCATAATCTTTTATATACTCCATCCATCGCCTTTGCCTTAAGTTTAGATCATGTTGAGTAAATAAGTATTTGAGGCTTTTGTGATCTGAATAAACATAAAATTTACTACCGTAGAAATAACACCTCCAAATCTTCAAGGCATGAACTATAGCAGCTAACTCTAGATCATGGGTAGTATAGTGCTTCTCATGTTAATGCTTCTCATGTGTTTTCAACTGTCTCGAGGCATAAGCAACTACCTTTCTATTTTGCAACAACACAGCTCCTAATCCTTGTCCCGACACATTTGTGAATATTTCATATGGATCCTTACTATTTGGCAACACCAATATTAGAGGAATAGTCAATCTTGTCTTAAGTTCTTTGAATGCAGACTCATAATCTTCACTCCATGCAAACTTTACCCCTTTTTCGTCAAACAAGTCAATGGAGTTGCAATCTTGGAGAAGTCCTTTACAAACCTTCGATAATATCCGGCTAACCCAAGAAAACTTCGAATCTCAAAGACATCTTTAGGTCTTTCCCAATTCAACACCGCTTCTATTTTACTTGGATCAACTGAAACTCCTTATCCAGAAATTACATGCCCAAGGAAACATACTTCACTAAACCAAAAAGCACACTTTGACTTCTTTGCATAGAGTTGGTTATCCAGTAAAATTTGTAGAACTATCCACAAATGAGTCTCATGTTCCTCTCGAGTCTTAGAATACATGAGAATGTCGTCGATGAAGACAATCACAAACTTATCCAAGTAGGGTCGAAACAGATGATTCATGAGGTTCATGAATACATCAGGTGCATTCATCAATCCAAACTGCATAACAACAAATTCGTAAAAACCATAGCGAGTGTGAAAAGCTGTTTTAGGAATATCTTCTTCTCGGACCCTTAAATGATGATAACAAGACCTTAAGTCGATCTTTGAGAAGTACCATGCCCCAAAAGGTTGATCAAACAATTCATCAATCTTTGGCAAAGGATACTTGTTCTTTATCGTCACCAAATTCAACCTTCAATAATCGAAGCACAATCTCAAGGTCTCATCTTGTTTCATAACAAATAGAACTGGTGCTCCCCAAGGTGAAGTACTTTCTCTTACAAATCTTTTCTTGAGTAACTCTTCTAATTGCACCTTAAGTTCCTTCAATTCCACCGGTGTCATCCTATATGCTGGCAAAGAGATGGGTTCAGTTCCTGGTACCAAATCAATTCTGAACTCTACTTCTCGATGAGGCGATGAAGGAAAAATTTTGTCCTAGCTAAGAACATGTGAGAACATTTGAATACATATGCAAACTAATAACACTTTAAAGTAGGCATGCATTCAAAAACAATTCTAAAACCCAGGACTTTCAAAGCCTAGTGAATGGTGAACCATGAGACTCTTTAACAACATTAAAGAGAAGGAAGGTTTTGAGATTCATTACCCTTGAAGCTCATCCTTGTTTACACAAGGGATTCACCCAAGTGGAGGGCCTTCAAGTCACCTCCTAGCTCCTTGAATCTTCCTTGTGATTTTTCTTCCTTTTGAATGCTCCTCTTGCTCCTTGTAGATGTAAGGAAAGGATCTCCAAGAACACCAAAGATTTAGTGTCTCTAAGTCTCCACACCAAGGATGTAGTGTGAAGAGAAGATGGATGACTTAGAGAGATTTTGATGCTAGTGAAACTCTCCCTAAGTGGCCGGCCTCTATGTGAGAAAAGGAGAGAAAATGTTTCTCTTCTTTCCTTCAAGAAAACCCTAATGAGGTTATGGCTATAAAGTTGCCTTTATACCACCTCACATGTGAGTGGCACACTTGCAATTAACCCAAGTTGGGTACCACTCACCCTAGGCCGGTTTTGACTTTGTTTTTGGGTTAATTTCCATTTAGTTTTAGTTGTCACACAACCTAAACTCAATGGGCCTTGTGGACCAAAAACCCTTTTGGGCCCCGAAACCCAAAACCAACTTAAAAGCCCAATACGAACCTTTCGTAAGATTAATTAACTAATTAATTAATCTTGAGGGTTTAGGTTCCATTAATCTTGACCATTCTCAATTAAACTATTTAATTGCTTATCCATCTCATTTATATTTCTTCACTTTCATCCTTACTCGGTGTACGATCCATTAGGTTCCAATTAGCGAGGCAGTGGGCGATTGTTACTCTTAACGATCGATTGCGAATTGAAACTACATTTCAATTCTCCCTTTGATGAAGATTAGTGTTAGCTAATCCTCAGGGCTTCCACAAACCATGAGTGACACCTAGCAGTATGTCATGGCTACCCAAGCTAAGTAGAAGTGGTTGGAGAACCTATCCAGTTACAATTACAATGCAATACGGTCCTTCTTAATACAATACTCTTGATCACATTGTTTAAGTGATAGTTTATTTCATGTCTACTATCCAATGTGATACTTCTCTATATGATTCATTTGAATATGACTTGAAACATACTTCCTATGTCATATTCGTATGCTTTGGCCAAAGACTCCTGAATCATATCTTAGAGTATTCTCCTTCCACCATTGAAGGTTAGAGATCCCTTGTTGTGCATTCATATGCCTACATGACTAGATAGCTTGACCCCAACAATGCCGTGGACACTCTCGATGGAATGCCTTTGACATGATCAAAGATCAAGGACCTAACCATTAGACATCTATGATGCCTCAGGTCAAAGGACTACTTTGTATATTGCAACTTACGAGTTCTTACATGACATGTATGTTCGAACTCTCTTTTGATCGTTGTTCAGTGTACTCGATTACCTTTCGAGCACCTATGTGTTTGTCTCAGTGTCCAACACTAAATGACTTGAGACTAGTCATACTCACGCTTGAGTTAACATAACACATACTAACCTTAGCGGATTGTCAATGCCCAATTGGCAATCCTATGGCTAGGAACGTTTTAGGAATGAACATAAGAGAAAGGTCTCGTTAATCTAACTTACTTAGATCACTTCTCTCGTAGACTAAATACATTCCTTGGATTCCCTTATTGCTACATATAATCCAATAAATAATGATTAACAATAAGCTTTGCCCTTCATTAAACAATATAATAGTTTAACACAATAAGTATTCCAAAAGCTATTACATCAAATGAGTGGCTTTGTGGGCATACTTCCAACAGGCGAAACACCTGGTAAGTCTTCCGGGAACACTTTAGGAAATTCATCTACTATAGGGATCACCATCCACTCATTAGTATCCTCTTCAGTAGACACGATGAGTGCATAACACAATAATATTTTATTGTTCTGGAAACAATTCTTCAATAATAAATTCGTTGTCGTGCAACTTTCATTCACGCTTAGAGAGATTTCCTTCCCTTTAGGGGTCACAATTCTAACTTTTCCCCTTCCACAATCAATTTGGGCTTGGTATTTTCTTAACCAATCCCTTCCTAGGATCATTTCATACTTCATCTTTTCTAAAGGACTGACACACCCTAAAGATTTGATTTATAGATACTTTCCTAACAACGGTACACTTAGGGTCAAAGGTTTCGTCACAAGTTCAGATTTCAACCCTAAGGAACTAGCCAACCATACAGATATAAATGAATGTGATGCACTAGTATCAAACAATATTCTAGCTTGGTATTGGAGCAGAGAATCGTACCATTCAGAACCATCTTGTTATTTGTAGTAGCTTCATCATCTTCGGTCAAAGCATACACTGTGCCACTTCCTTTTATAGGTGCACGATTTTGAACTCCTCGACCTTGGTTCCCTTGGTTGGTCTTTTGAGATGTCTTTTGATTGCGTTGTGGTTGCTGAACCGTTTTTGTTTTAGCTCTTTGCTGAACTTAAGGTCGATTAACAACCGCAGAACTAGAGCCTTTTCTTTTAGGACATTTTGGGATGATGTGCCCAAATTCACCCCAAGTGTAACATTCGGGGCCAACTTGCTTTTTGCTTGGTCTTCCACTGCCACTCGAACTTCCATATTATTTTCTCACCTTCTTTTTACCCTTGTTTCCCCCAGTTGCACCAGTGGAGGCTTCTTCCAGATTCTTTTCTCACCTTCTTTTTACCTTTGTTTCCCCCAGATGCACCAGCTGAGGCTTTCTTCTTCAAAAAGCTGAGATGATCTTGCTCAAGTGCATAAGCAGCATCTACAATCTCCCTATAAGTCTTTGTTCCTTGACCCACAATATACCTTCTAATCCCATCTTTCAAGCCCAACATAAATTTTACTGTTTTCATATTTTCATCAACTACTAAAGCCTTAGCATATTTACCCAACTCCGTATACTTACAGACATATTCAGCCACTGTCATATTGCCTTGCTCCAGCTCAAAGAACTCTTTAATTCATGTTTGTTTCAGAGCAACCGGAAAGTATCGATCATAAAAATGTTGCTCGAAATCATCCCAAGTCATTTCTTTATTTGTATATTGATCGCAGACGGTATTCCACCATGAGTCGGCTTCACCTTCCATTACATGAGTAGCTAACTTAATTCGATTCTTAGATTGCACCTTCAAAATATCAAGCTTCTTTTTGATGTTCTTGATCCATGTCTCCGCTTTGTCAGAATCAGGTGTACCCCAAGACTTCGTAGCCTTCAACTTCAGGAAATGATCGAGATAGGTAGCTTCTCGCTCACTTTCTTTTTCTTCCTCATTTTGCTGGTTTGTTGGTTGACTAGCCAAAAAGGCTTGAAATAACTTAGCCATTTGCTCGGCACTAACTTGTGGGTTTGGCTGAACGTTGGGTAGATCGACATGATGCTCTTCAGGGGCACTTTGTTGTGTGCGAGGGTTGTCTTTAGGCTGTGGCGGCATCTTGTCAACAAAATCAATAAACTGAAACAAAATGCATGTCTCAAGAAAATGTATATTAAAAGAAAACAAATGACTCAAAGGAAACAAATGTTGCAAAAAATAAAAATAAATAAAATAATAAATTTGAAATACCAATTTTTTTTTTCTCTGGTTGCTTGTTATTTTAAAACATGTTATAATCCATGCTCTGATACCATTTTTTCTATCACGACCCAAAAATGTAAAGCGACAGCGCCGCGAGTCTTAAAAACGCATGAGAGTTGTATGCTCCATTCTCAGAACATGACAATTCTCCTGTATTTTTAAGATACACAATGCCTCTAAAGCTAATAACCAAATAAACATTCGAGTTCAAGCAAAAGCCATAGCATTCAAACCATTTCATAAGCAACCTTTTTACAAAAGAAATCCCAAATTCTTTTTTTCTCTCTTTTTATTTATTTTTTTTTTTTTAAGAACACAACCCAGTTTGACCCATCTAAACCTTTACAAGCTCCATATAACTAAATATATATTTATGGGGTTTTACAATTTTCGTTTTGGTGTGCTACTTTTTTGGATCTATTTGTGAAAGGTAGAGCTATTTGATTTGTTAGATTTACTTTATTTGGTGTTTTGGGATCATGGTGGTGATTGGGTGATGCGATTAACTCGTGAGCATCGTGCTCCCTATCTCAATTTATGGTTTGAGATTTTGTTCTCAAATGATCCCCCTGTAACATGAAGTTTAACAATTTTATTGATCTGTGTAATCGTGTGGTTCCCGATGAGCTCGAACGAGTGCTTGAAGTCTACTCATTGCTTTACGATACTGATGCTTTATTGTAATATTTTTAGATCTAGTTTGCAAGGACCCTGTTGGGGCGGAAGTCTTCATAATATGTATTTGTAACGCCCTTTTATCAATATATGAATGAAATATCGTACTTTTATGGGAAAAAAAATAATCGATCTCTACTAAAAAAAACTACTCAACTGCTCATGTGTGTGTGTATAAGCCATATATATAAGTTGTCATTGCTTCTTTAATTCTCTTTTCCAATATAATTGTATCACATCCAATCAGTGTTATTGGTTATTGAGGAAATTGTAGCAATGGTTCCTCAATTTTAACTTAATTGGAGTAGTGGTCCCTCAACTAAAAATCTATGACCATTGGTCTCTTAACTCTTCAAAATATGCAGCTATGGTCATTTTCGTCAACTTCGTTAGAACTTTCATCAAAATGAGTCACGTGTTTAATCAAAGGGAAAATATGGAAAACAAAATGAGAAAAATTGTAGCAATAGTCCCTCAACTTTAACCTAATTGTAGCAATGGTCCTTCTAATATGACTCATTTTGATGGAATTCTAATTGAGTTGACGAAATGATCATAGCTACATGTGTTGATGAGTTAAGAGACCAATGTATTAAAATTGGAATAGCAGAATCAGAAAATACCTTCTGTATTCGTTAATTGAAATATACAAACTAGGGCTAGGGTTTTATACAAAGCTACAAGAATACAATCACACTCGTGATCCCTACTAATCAGCTAAGTAAATATTTATACAAAGGGAAAGAATAAATCATTGTTAGTCAATGATCACAAAGCTACTAAATAGGAAGGAAATCATTCATATCTCAACACTCCCCCTCAAGTTGGCGAGTGAATGTCGAAAACCGCCAACTTGCTCAGCAAAAGCTGGAACTGTTCTTTTCCTAAAGGCTTCGTGAAGATGTCTGCAACTTGCGTTGAAGATGGAACAAATTCAGTTACCACTTTTCCTTCTTGAATCTTATCTCGAACAAAATGACAGTCAATCTCTATATGGCGTGTTCGCTCATGAAAAACGGGATTAGTAGCAATGTGAAGAGCCGCTTGGTTATCACAGTGTAAGACAGCAGGGCCCATTTCTTTGACACATAAATCACGGAAAAGACTTTGTAACCAAGTGAGCTCACAACAGGCAGCAGCCATGGAACGGTACTCCGCTTCTGCAGAAGATAATGAAACCGTCTTCTGTTTTTTTCTTTTCCATGAGATTAAAGAATCTCCAAGAAAAACACAATATCCGGTAGTGGAGCGTCGAGTCACCGGACATCCTGCCCAATCAGCATCGCAAAAAGCTTTCAATTGTAACACACTTTGGGAGGAAAACAAAATACCTTGGCCTGGAGTGTTCTTCAAATATCTTAAAACACGTAGAGCTGCATCATAGTGAGGCTTGCGAGGATGTTGCATGAAGCGACTCAACGTGTTCACTGCAAAGATAATGTCGGGTCTGGTAATGGTTAGATATATCAAACGTCCTATCAGTCTTCGATAGATGGTCGGATCATGAAGCAAATCTCCTTCATCTGGAAGTAGCTTCAGATTCTGTTCCATGGGGAAGCTAGCTGGTCGTGCACCCATGAGACCTACATCTTTCAAAATATCCAATAAATATTTTCTTTGAGAAATAAAGATCCCCTTTTTGGAACGAGCAATCTCTATTCCTAAAAAATATTTAAGGGCTCCTAAATCCTTGATGCGGAAGCGTTCATTCAGAAAGGATTTTAGAGCACCAATAGCCGTCATGTCATTACCAGTGATCAAGATGTCATCAACGTAAATGAGTAGAGCTGTGAATGATTTGCCAACTTTTCTTGTGAAAAGAGAATAGTCGGCTTTGGACTGTGTATACCCAGCTGCGCAAATAGCTTTAGAAAACTTGAAAAACCATTGTCGAGAAGCCTGCTTTAGTCCATACAAAGACTTGTGAAGGCGACATACTAAATGCTCCCCCTGGCGCCGAAGACCAGGAGGTGGAACCATGTAGATTTCCTCATGGAAATCACTATGGAGGAATGCATTGTGGACATCCATTTGATGAAGAGACCAGCCACTAGCAGCCGCAAGAGCAAGGAGGCAACGAAAGGTAACTAATTTGGCAGTGGGGGAAAATGTATCGTGGTAATCAACACCCTCAATCTGAGTGTAACCCTTGGCCACTAAACGAGCTTTGTAACGCTCAACAGTGCCATCAGACTTGTGTTTGATTTTATAGACCCAACGACAACCAATAGGAGTCTTGCCAGGTGGAAGTGTAGTCAAAGACCAAGTGTCATTAGTTTCCAGGGCTTGAATTTCGGAGGCCATGGCTTCGCGCCACCGAGGATCTTTAGCAGCTTCTGCATAGGTGTTAGGTTCAACAGGTAGAGTAATATTGGCAATAAAACCTTGATAAGATGGAGAAAGATGAGTATAAGAAATATACTTGCATAAGGGATGGTGAGTACCCGTTTTGGAGGAACCCGGAGACGATGCATGGAGTGGGGAAGACGAGGAAACATGAGAGCAAACATAGTCATCGAGATAAGCAGGTGGACGGGTAGGTCTATCAGAGTGGCGTAAGGAGGGGGCAAGAGGTGGACTAGTGGAAGTAGGAGGGTTAAGGGTGACGGGTGGGGCATCGGGAGGAGATGGGGGCGGAAGGTCATCCTGAGGAGATGAGGGAAGGGATGCAAGGGGAAGGGTTGGTGTATCAATGTCATCAGGAGGAGGGAGAGGCAGGACGGGTTGTGGAGGTGGGACTAAAGGGTTGGTTAGAAAAGGAAAGGTAGACTCATGAAAGATGACATCTCGGCTATAAAGACGCATTTTTGAGCTCGGGCATCAAATTTATGGAGAGGGTGAACATTAGTGGCATAAGTTAAGCATCCAAAAGTACGCAAGTGAGCATACGAAGGAGGACGACCATAAAGAACCTCAAAAGGAGATTTATTGGAAAAAAGTGGTGTAGGTAAGCGATTTATGAGGTAGATGGCCGTAAGGACAGAGTCTCCCCAAAAAAACAAGGGTAAGTGACTCTGAAAACGTAATGCCCTAGCCACTTGCAAAATATGACGGTGTTTGCGCTCAACCACTCCATTTTGTTGTGGAGTATATGTGCAAGAACGTTCAAAAATCACACCACTCTCGGAAAAGAAAGAATGCAAGGACAAAAACTCACTACCATTGTCAGTTCGAATTGTCTTAATTTTGTGATGAAATTAGGTTTCTACATAAGAAAAGAAAGTCTTAAGCAATTGTTGTGTTTCAGATTTATGGCTCATAAAAAAGAGCCAAGTGCTGCGAGAAAAATCATCAACAATAGTTAAAAAATATCAAGCCCCATTATATGTAGAAACTTTGTGCGGTCCCCAAATGTCACAATGAACAAGCTCAAAAATGTGTTTACTAGAAATATGACTTAATGGAAAAGGCAATCGAGTTTGCTTTGCTAATGGGCAAACATCACAAGGTTTATTTGAATTAGAATGAACATCTAAGGATTGCTTAGCTAAAAGGTGGAGTCGTTGTGGAGAGGGATGACCAAGACGTTGATGCCATGAAATGGAGTTAACACGGTGAGGTGAAGGTGAAGTGGTGCAGCTACGAGATGGTTGGGTGAGATAGTAAAGGCCTCCACGTTGTCTACCCCATCCAATCATCTTTCTCGTCTCCAGGTCCTGTAAGACACAAAAATCCGGAAAGAAGGTTATGGAGTATCGAAGGGATTTTGTTAAACGACTAACGAATATCAAATTAACCAAAAAAGAGGCAATTCGTAATACGTTAGTCAATGAAAGTTTGGGATCAAAAGTAAAATTGCCAATACTACTAATTGAAACCCTTTCACCAGTGGGAAGTTTAACGGGCGGCAAAGACTTGTTCACAGTAGAGTTGGATAAAGGAAGTGCCGTAACGTGATCCGTGGCTCCACTATCAATGATCCACTCTTGTGAATGAGAAGGAGACAAACCTGTAACGGCATTGGTCTGTGCTTCGGATGGCAAATTGCCAGCCATCATAGAAAAAAGTTGTTGAAGTTGCTCAAGAGTAAAAGTCATCGGTGTTGCTGATGACACGGAAGAAGCTGAAGAAGGTACGGCCTGAACATGGTTGGTCGCTGGTCTGCCTTCCTTAGTGCGGCCTTTTCCCTTGTTCTTTTTATGGAGACGATGGTCCTCGGGATACCCGTGGAGCTGGTAGCAAGTCTCCCTGGTGTGGTGATTTGTGTCGCAATAATCGCAATGGAGTGGTTTGCGAGGCCCTTTGCTGCCATGGTTGTGCTGATTACCTCGACCACCTTGAACCGCCATGGCTGCTCCTTCCATATTTGGTTGTGGGATGGCTGCAATGCCACGTTGCTTCTCCTCTTGATTAACCATTGAAAAAACCTTGAGTACCGAAGGCAATGGTTTTACAAGTAGAATCTGACCTCTCACTGCTGCATACGAATCATCAAGCCCCATTAAAAACTGCATAACTTTATTTTGCTCCTCTTTCTCATTACGGTCTTCCATGGCGCCACACGAACAGTTTTTATGACTGCCGTAAGAGGATAATTCATCCCATAAACCCTTCAATTTGGAATAATAGTCAGACACAGACATCTGAGTTTGAGTAAGGTGTGCAATGTCACGCTGAATCTCGAAAATACGTGGGACGTTATCTTGCAAAAAACGAGCCTTGAGGTCCTCCCAGACAGCATGTGCAGTTTCTGCATAAACCACACTGTTTGATAACCCAGAACTTACAGAATTTAAAATCCACATGAGAACCATGTCATTACAGCGCTGCCAAAGAGCAAGCTTCAATTGGTTTTTTTTTCCAATGGCTGCTTCACAGACCCATCAACAAAGCCAAATTTGTTCTTTGCGCTAAGGGCAATACGCATTGAACGAGACCATGTGCTATAATTGTTTCCAGTAAGTGGAGTGGAAACAAGATGCATCCCTGGATTATCAGAGTGATGAATATAAAAAGGATTTGAGGGATCGTTCGACACCTCAACAGACTTGGAGTCTCCCATGGCAAAGAGGAATGCCTTTGCTCACAAGAAAAACCGAAGAAACAAAGAGAAACCAAGGAAAAATTTAGGATCTTGGACGCTCTGATACCATATTAAAAGTGGAACAGCAGAATCAGAAAATACCTTCTGTATTCGTTAATTGAAATATACAAACTAGGGCTAGGGTTTTATACAAAGCTACAAGAATACAATCACACCCGTGATCCCTACTAATCAGCTAAGTAAATATTTATACAAAGGGAAAGAATAAATCATTGTTAGTCAATGATCACAAAGCTACTAAATAGGAAGAAAATCATTCATATCTCAACACAATGATCATGAATTTTTTGTTGAGAGATCATTGCTCCATGATTAAAGTTTGAGGGATCATTGCTACAATTTTCTCTCCGTTATTTGTATGTGAAAAAGGTATTAACCCCACCAAGGTGGCATCTGCTTTTTTAATACATTCGACCTGCCTAAACTGCCTTTAAACGAGTCAAATTGTATCGATGAAAATAGTTTCCCAAAGATGCGAATCGGAAAGTAGCCTGCAGCGGTTGTAAATCACCACTATTATTTTTTTGGGTCAATTTGCTTCACTATAGATGTTCCAAAAACTTGGGAACTTTTTGGCGCAGTGAAGCGATGGAACTAACAAAGTCCATCGGTTTCTGTTGTCTTTTTACTATTATTAGATTCCCAGTCTAGCATATGTTGCCAATTGGGGCATCTAAACAACATCGTTATGGAACTTTTTTTTTTTTTTTGAAAGAGACATTGTTATGGAACTTTTGCCTATGTTTTTGGGCATATATTGTGTATATATACTTCTGAAAAACAACCTTGTGGCACTAATTAATTAAATGAGAGCTTGTAGCTAAGGATGGGCAAATACCCATTGGTTATGGGTAACCGCGGTTACCCGCCCGTTTAAATTAAACGGTTACGGTTATGGGTAACCGTTTAGATAAATAAACGGTTATGGGTATAACCGTTTACCCACGAAATTTAAATGGGCGGTTATGGGTATTAACCGCGGTTATAAAAGGGTAACCGTTTACCCATTTATTTTATATATGTAAAATTAACACAAACCATATTCCCTATCGGACAAAACTTAGATCAATGCTATTGACTATAGTGCATGATTTCATGGTCCATTATATATATATATATATATATATATATATTATGTTAATATTTTACATTCCAAGTTAAATAACCAAAGAATATTGTCTTTTAACAGTTTTTCGTAACCCAAGAATACCTAGCCAATTTTATATTACCTTCATTGTTAACACTTAAAAATATCGTCCGTAAACTATTATTTCAATTATTGGAATGGTATAAGGACTTAAAAAATTAAAATGCGGAAATGTATGATGAATGTACCTATAACGGTGTTTGATTGTTAGAAAAAGAAAATTATGACAAATTTTTCTTTTTTAATTTTCAAGTTGTTAAAAAAACACTTAGACGGGTGAAAAATGAGTAAATGGTAAAAAAAGGAAGGATAAACGGGTTAAAAAATGATAAATGGGTAAACGGGTATTAAACGGTTATGGTTAAATGGGTACGCGGTTATGGGTATGGTTAACCGTTTATAAACGGTTATGGTTATGGGTATAACCGTTTAGGCAATTACCCAACGGGTAAACGGTTATGCGGGGTATGAGAATAAACGGTTATGGATAAATAACCACGGTTACCCGCCCGTCATAACTGTTGCCCATCCCTACTTGTAGCACTAATAAAACTTAAACGGATAAACCCTTTCATATATTTTATTTGCATGGCTACGGGTCTGCGACATATTATTATCTCTACTATTATAAAGGCAGCCCCTTATTTGGGGTGTCACATCCCGACTCGGGCTTCACCACAATCCGGGTTCGACTCCATCGTAACACGATATTGTCCACTTTGGGCCCCGACCACACTCTCACGATTTTGTTTCTGGGAACTCACGCGAGCAGAACTTCCTAGTGGGTCACCCATCTTGGGAATGCTCTGGCCCATTCTCGCTTAACTTCGGAGTTCCAACGAAACCCGAAGCTAGTCAAAAGGCCTCGTGCTATAAGAGGTGTGCATGTACATATAAGGCATAGAGGATCCATTCCCCTGGGCGTTGTGGGATCTAACAATCCACCCCCTTAGGGGCCTGACGTCCTCGTCGACACACTTCTGGCCAGGGATTGGCTCTGATACCAAATTGTCACATCTCGACCCAGGTTCCACCACAACTCAGGCTCGACTCCCTCGTAGCACGATATTTGTCCGCTTTGGGCCCCGACCACACCCTCACGGTTTTATTTCTGGGAACTCATGCGAGCAGAACTTCCCAATGGGTCACCCATCCTGGGAATGCTCTGGCCAATTCTCGCTTAACTTCGGAGTTCCTACGGACCCAAAGCCAGTGAGCTCCCAAAAGGCCTCGTGCTATAGGAGGTGGGCATGTACATATAAGCCATAGAGAATCCATTCCCTGGGCGAAGTGCGATCTAACATGGGGTCACAAAGGTTTCATAAAAAATAAGTGGACCAAAATAACCATGAAACAGAAGAAAAAAAAATTGCAACTGAGAAGAAAACATAAATAATAAATAGTATGAGCAATATTGTAAATCTAAAATGAGGAAATTTAATATTACCCTACAATTGCCTAGGAGGATTCTCTCCTCTCGTAATCTCTCTCCCCTTCCCTCCCCTCCTATTTGAACGGTTACGGTTTAGCCACGTCAACATCTAATGTTGATTTTTTTATAGAGACAATAAGACAAAAAACAATATAAACAATATGTGAGAGGAAGGGAGGGAATGAGATGGGAATATGAGGGGAGAGAATCCTACTCCCTCCATCTCTCAAATGATCTCCCTCCATTTCTCAAATGATCTCCTTAATTTATCCGCTCACGACAGTTATCACTACCACTACGTTACAATTGGATAAAACTCCACTTCTCCATGCATCTTCTTCTGTACAAAGACGTAGGAGAAAAAATCTCCGAAATAGTTAATCAATTTTGTATAACAAACTGCACAGGGTCGTCTCAAAGATTTCAGGGCTCATGTGCAAAATTTATAAAAAGGCCCATTCTTAAAATTTTCCAAAGAATAGTATGACAATATATTGATGCTAAAAAGCAATAACTTAAATCAAAACAAACTTTAGGACTCTCTGATTGTAAAGAAAGAAATGGAATTGATCTATGTATTTCTTGAAACAAAAGAAAAGGAAACGAAAGATGAAACATAAATCATGGATCAAATGTGCCTTCTCGGAGGCTACCAAACAAGAAAAAAGCTTAACAAACTCTAACTTTAAAATTTCACTTGAACATATAGCATTATTATCTAATAAAATTGAAAAAGAATTCGTTTTTCAGGGTATTGTTATTGGGACTCTAAATATCTTATTGTGCACTCCAAATTTAATTTTAGAATGAAAGAGATTTACATTACAAAGAGTGCGGAATGAGATTTTAAAGTGCTAATCAAAATAATTTTTTAATAAATAGCATCATTACGTACAAATAGTAGATGACAAAAAATTTTGAAGACTATGGGATTGCAACTTTCGCTCCCCCCAAAGCCACCTTTGAGATTGCAGGGCTATAAGCACGATGGCTTTGCAAAGCGTAGTTCATTTAACCACTTGCATATCCATTCATCAAATTTCTTATCCACTAATTAGGTACTTAATTGCTCTATTGTTAATGGTTAATTGATTTTGGGGTTCAATTAGAAGTAGAATGCACTAGGAGTTGCTAGTTAAAGGATTTTTTAAAGTGGTCGTTGATAGGGATTTTTACCACATGTAAAAGTAGGGATAAAAACACGTAAAAATACTTGCAAGAGTACAAGGTTGTCGTAGTATAGCAGCTCAAGCAAGATCGTTTTCCATAAGGATTGAATGAATAATTTGTATTTAAACCCAACTCTTAATTAATTATTTAAAACAAAGTTTGAAAATTGATGATTTTAGAATTTAATATAATAAAAACGAATTTAAATTAAAAACAATTAAATAAATTAACTAGAGAACAATTTAAAGAAAATCAATTTGTAAAAGCCTAGGGCTCCGGCGTCACCATTACAATCCTATGCAATTCTACTAATTACTTATGAATTTCTACATACATGCTTTGAAGGTTAGGTTTTCCTAATGCATATTTTCCTCGTGATGTTCAAGCAAAAACGTATATCTAACATGCAACCCGTCTGTGATGTTCAGATCAAATATAAACATGCAAGACTCATTAAGCTTTATGAAAACCCTTTGAAAAACCATGCAACCCTTAAAAGCGTGATGTTCGCCTTAAGTGAACTTACAATTACTAATCACAAGAAGCCCTCCTCAATTTTAGGGTGATGTTCCAACAGAAATTGCATCAAATTACTTGTCTAAAAACCCTAATGGTCGCGAATTACTAAAACAATTAGATAGTTTAATCGCAGTGATTAATAATTCAAAGCAAGCATGCATCCATTCATAAGAAAATTAATAAAATCACATATTCATGCTAAGGCTCGTGGCTTCATCCTAGCAAACGAAACTAGCTACGAACAATCATAATAAAATATAAAGAAAATATATTAACTAGAAAAAGGATTGAAAACACCTTGTAGGTAAAAAGTCTGAAGTTCTCCAAAATAATGTGTGCGTCCTCTTAATGTTGCGTCCCCCCTACCCTAATGGCTAAAAAACCTTATTTATACTACTACAAAATAAAACCCTAAAATGTCTTAGAATAAAACTAGGAAACATAATAAAATAATAAAACAGAAAATAAAAGGTTTCCTATTTGAACTAAAATTCGGACTTCTTAGAAAATTAATCTTTTGACCGAACAAATCAAGTCCAATTTGGTCCTAAAAGGTTTCTTTTGAAAGCTGAAGTCATTCCCTATGAATTCTCTGAAGAAATCTTCCTCAAAATATGCCATTTTGACCTTCAAAATACCCAAAACGTCCATAAACGTGAATCTAGGAAAGCTGCGTGCTGGGCCCTTATTTCATCGCCACAGTCAAACAGTTTGGTAGAAAAATCTGAAACTTTGTTACAATCATCTTGAAAGACTCACAAACTTCCTCCAATTTAAATCACTTCAAAATTCGTCCATTTGATTACTTTATGCTCAAGAGGAAGTCGTATGTCCTACATTAGAAATATATAACAAAGCATAAAAATCTCACCAAAATAATAACCAAAATATACCAAGAATAGGGAATAATATATAGTATAAAATAGACTCATCAAATACCCCCAAACTTAGCTTTTTACTTGTCCTCAAGCAAAACAATACTCAAAAAATAAAAACAAAAAAACTAACAGACTAAACTTCTATACGAAAATTAACATACACCGATTTTCACCTTCAAGTCGCAATCCATAGAAAACGTTAAAAATTAGAACATCTTTCCAAAAGTTCCAACTAATCTCACCACAGAGTCCAAACTATTTATAACCACTTAGAACAGAATTCATGAACTTCCTTTGGTGCAAAGTGTACCAACAACATTAAGAAGACTCGACAAAAACCTTTACCCCTCGTCTTCTTTATTCATACTAATTTGATATATATTTTTTCTTTTTTTCTCAAATTTCCTTCTTTTTTTTTCTTTTTCTAGTAATAGTAGCGGTCGTTCAATGCTAGTTCCATTAAGCTTTCGATCCAACCCATGTAGCAAGCTTTAGGTCAATGACTACCAAACCACTAGGGCTTTAGGGCACTAGTTGTAGAACACCACTAAGGACTTACTAACTCGAGTTGAAAAGGTTACCAAACCAACTAACTACCCTGCCCCATGCCAAGAATCTACTGTTTGATGCGAAAATCATTGTTGATCAGGCAGGACTGGCTCGGTTACTAAGCAAAGTCTCTGGTGGAATGATAGGAGCATATTTATACGACTTTGCTAACTTGTTTCTTTGCATTTACTTAGTTAATTTTCATTTATTATCGTAAATTAAGCTATTTTCGTATTATTGTAGGTCCAATTGATAAAGATGACAATAAATGGCAAAATGGAGCAATTTGGAGCAGTTTTGGACTTGGATTGGATAGCATGCGCGGAGAGCTTATGGGATGGACGTTTTTGGTGTTTAAAGAGTGCTAGATATGTGCTAAAATCAGGAGGAATTAAAGTTGAGGCTTGGAAGACAAGGAATTAGAAAACAAAGAGCAACCTTATCCAACCTTATCTTATCTAACCTTATCTAATCCTATCCTATCCTTATCTTACCTTACCTTATCTCCAGCTGCAAGAGGGAGTCCTTATCACATTCCAACACTTCCTATCTGATTCTAGGGGTCCTAAAATAATTCAAATAACCTAATCCTTTTCCTCAAGGGATTCAGCTGTGCCTTTACCCTATATATACACATTATTGCTGCAAGAAAGGAGAGAAGAGGAGTGTGCCGTAGCTTTCATTCATTCATTCAACCATTGGAGTTTTCTGGGTTCTTTCTATCTTTATTTTAAGTTTCAATGTTTATTTTAGATTGTTTTAGTTATGACGAACATATGTAGCTAAGTTTCTTTTTAGCTAGAGGTGAATTCGAAGCCATGATCATATGTTTTATATAAATTGATTACATCCAGTTATTGTTTCATAAAACATGAATGCGATTTACTTATCTGTTTTATAGAGAACTTATTCTTGTATGTTTATTAAGGATGCATACTTAGTTTGCATGCAGGGATCGTTATGAACTTATATTTGTAAGTAGTAAAAATCACTAGTCATGA
Organism: Cotoneaster glaucophyllus; assembly: GCA_036320875.1. NCBI lineage: Eukaryota > Viridiplantae > Streptophyta > Magnoliopsida > Rosales > Rosaceae > Cotoneaster > Cotoneaster glaucophyllus. The sequence continues at coordinate 22,208,028 of CM070059.1, forward strand.
TTATGTTAAGTAAATTCTTGGCAAGAGTATCATGCTTTTCATAGTTATGAATGCCTTGTCAATGCTTATGATTTTCACAGAACTTAATGATCTTTGAGATGTATCTCTATCATGCTTTTTATAGTTAGGGAACTTGAGAAGAATAATTTGGTTGCGTCGCTGAGTCCAATTCAATGAACTTAGGAAAATCTGAGAGTTAATTTGTGCAGTTCACAATTAATTTGGGGCATTGTCATTCACGGTTTATAGGAATAATAACTGGAAATCGATTTGTATGCATATGTTTCATGCGCGGAGAAGAATCCTTTAGCTAGCCTTTCACCTATATTTTATTCACATCTTAATTTACTTGCTGCTCTTTACGTTTGTTTTCACAAAATTCGTCCAAAATCTCCCCCCTTATTATTTTGATGTTAGTTTTACTTAGTTTTAAGTTTTAAGTTTAATTTGTGTTGATTAGCATCCCTTCTAATCCCCGGGATAGAACGATCCCTACTTACTCATACTACGATTGCATAATTTAAAGGGTTTAATTTGTGTGTTAGTTTCTACCACATCATGGAACAATTATTACTTTCTTTATAACAAAAACTAAACTTTCTTTATTTAGAACAAAAAGTAAATGTTTCAATCTCACTCCCCATAAACCATGTTGGTGTGAACGTGCAAATTGTCAAATTATAATTCATGAATTAGTGTCTAAACAACGATAAATAGAAAAGACTCTACTTTGAGATTAACCTTCCCCATGTCCATTTGTTTTAACATTTAAAATAAACTATGGATATTAACTTAAAAAAAATGAAAATTTAACTGACACAAAAAATTAAAAATCTAAAATTTCTTATTTCCCACCCCCAAACTTAAATCACACATAGTCCTCAAGGTGTGGAAAATAAAGAAAATAAAATAAAATGACTCCTTACTACTAGAAAATCCTAAGACACAAATATAAATGAATCTAATAAAATAAAATAAAAATACTGAAATGAATTAAAACATAAAAGAGACAAAGAAACAGCAGAAAATATAATAAAACAAATAAAATAAAAGAGCAAGAAAAAGAACGAGCTGACCTGGAGTCGAACTCAAGACGTGAAAGCATCATGCCGCACTGACCAACACGTGTAAGAGCACACATGTGTCAAACCCTCGCAACCCATCGCCAAGAACCTCCATCTCTGCCATATCTCTCCTCATGCTATGCTCTGCAACTTAAAGCCAAACCTTAGTAGCATCCTATCTCTCTCCTTCATTTCTAAACACGAGTTTTGGCCTCCCAAATTCAGGTCTTGAAGCTTTCCAAAATCAGAGTTGCACCCCATTTCACCACTGCCTCTCATCTCTCAGAATCAAACTTAAAGGTAAAAAATTTCCTCCGATTTTTCCAGTGCATGATTAATGTACAAGAACTGTAAACACTCATGCATGTTTGTTTTATGTGTCAGTACCACACTCTGAGACGGTGATGAAAATAAATACAAAATGATGGATCCAAAGTGCAGATCCCACGGAACCAAAAACAGCGAAAGTTTTGAGATTCTTGATCAGAAAAGAAAAAGGTATAAATCCCTGCCCCTCAATATTTTCTGCCATTATCTGTTGAGTCTGTGAGTCATTGTGATATGCATGCGTAGATCCGTGAAATGTCTCTGAAATATCTCTGTTATTTATTGATAGGTCTGGATGCTCATGAATCTTTGTGCTTGCATGTACTCACCGATGTGCGTTTGAGCCCAAAATTATGTAAAACCAGATTCGGATTTGAGCATCATAGAATTACCACTGTACTGCTTGAATTTTCTCAAAATTGTATGTAATGAAATATTAATAAACTGTGAGGGAGAGATTTAGCGAAAGGGGTCTCCAAGCAACACAGGGGTCTTATCAGCAACCCACTGTAAGCATTTCTAAACCCAGCTCTTTGATTTTCTGCATGCTTCTGATCTTCTGCACTATATGTTGATTTTTCATACCATGTATGTTGGTGAATGGATGATGATTGCTAGCACACTCAGTGAATTGTATGGTCGACTCAAATCTGAATGCAACCTGCAATCACAAATCACAAACCTAATTAGATAAGTACAGAAAAATAATAAGAGTTAAAAATTGCATTTTTTTTCTTTTTCAATTTTCTGGCTTTATTTTTTATTTTTTTATGATAAGTAATAAAAACAGGAAAATAAAAAGAAAAGAGTTTTAGAAAAATTAGGTTGCCTCCCAATAAGCGCTTTAGTTAACGTTTATAGCTAGACAGAGCGGAAGAAATTGTTGATCATGTCTCTTGTTCCTTCAAAGTCAACCACTCCTTAGTAGCATCAAAGGGTGACAGTATGTATTGAATGCGTTGATGTTTATCAATTATACATTGAAATTCAGTGGTTGAAGCCGTTGTATCCACCCATCTATGTGAATGAATTTTTGTAATTAAATATGGTCTTCTCCAGTAAGGCTTACGTTTCTGTTTAACTGACTTAAATCTTGTATTTAAACTCCCATAATTTCTGCAGTGGCTGAAGTTATCTACGAGGAATTCAGCTGTCTATAAGCTTATTCTTTCCCATATAGGTCTTTGCATGTTCGTATGACTCATCATGCCTTTCTTCGAGTTTGATGGGCTGTGCAGGTCCACTGCTCGTTAAAGTTTCTTGTGATGTATCAAATTCGTACATGGTGCGAACATTCCCCTCCAAAGCATCAGCTCTCACGCTTTCTTCCAGCCTTTGTGGGAAGGGTTCTGGTGGCACATAAACTTGGGGATGAGCAGATTCTGGAGAAATTGTTTCAAGATCAGCAGGTGGTGTTTCATCCCTTGGGGGTGAACAAATCCCCCTCTTTATTTAGGATTTCCCAAATAAAACAATTTAATTTTTAATAACAAAATAATAATATAAGATATTTTGAATGAAATGAGTGTTTAACACTTTCTTTAAACCACATGGTGACCTCACCACCTCCCTCCCTCACATCGGAAAAGGAATTTCGTGGAATCCTTTTTCTGGGGATTCTGGAGATCTTGTGATCGTGATCGTTCATTATACATCGTATGATGAAAAATCATTTGAAATTTAAAATTTAAAATTAAATACAAATAGTATTTAACGAAAACTGAGCGCACGATGTACGATAAACAATCACGATCACGAAATTCTCAAAATCCCTTGAAAAAGAATCCTCACATCATCCAAGGTTCCAAACCGTGGAGCCACGTCAAAGATTCATCCCACGTCTCTCAAATAACCCAAGGTCCCAAATTGAGACTCCAAATCCTATATCAGACATATGATTGCATAAAAAAATTAAAAATCAAAAATCAACACTAGCATTTAATGATAAGAGTCAGTACACACACCAACACATTTGACGCATTAGAAAGCGGAAAGCTTTTATTTGGGGTTTCTTTTTTGTATCCTCTTCCTCCTCCCTCATTTCTGCTTCGTCTATTTTTTTTCTTCTTCTATTTTGCTCTGTAACTTTCCTCCTTCTTCGATGGAGTGCAAATTTGCAATCTGAACTGTACTCTCAGAGCTAGAGAAAGAGAGACAGAGAGGGTTTGCAGAAGTGTGGGAAAAGATAGATGGAGTGGGTTAATCCCATTTAAGCTTTTAAGTTAAATTACAAAATTAGCCCTTCCTAATTTAGATTATTAGAATTAAGCCTTCGAGGCTTTGATTCGAATTTTGTTTTCGATTTCACATTCATGTACATGAATATAGTTAGGAAAGCATAAGAAAGTATAAGAAATTGGATTTCAAGTCGAGGCTCAAGAATTACTCAAGATATCTACTTAAGGGCAAAATAGTTATTTCATATGTCTCAGAAATAAAATACATTATTTTTAAAGTACGGGTTGTAACACATGAACGTGTGCAGAAAGACTAATGTACTTTAATCCTAGCAATTAGGGTTGTATAGGTGAATTGAGAGGTCAATCAAAGCTCAAAGTCGTACTCTTCATGGACTATAACATTAATTTAGGTGCCAACACTATAAAATATTGATCTAAAAGCTTGAGGTGGCAGAAAGTTCATAGAGAGTTCCACTTTTAAGAGAGTCTCCCTTAGATTTCTCATGAAATAGTAGCAAAATACAAACAACTTATGTGATAACTTTTCTATTTGTTCTATATATCATTATATGCATGAGTTCGATATCCGAACATGTAATTACTTTTAACCAACAAATAATATATATTCTTATGTTACATGCTATATCATTTAGTGTGAAAGTTTTAAAAATGTTTGGAGAATTCTACAGTATGTAACTGTTTGGGCCGAGACAGGTTGACCCAAGAAGGTTGACCCGAGGACCAGGATTCTCGGCCCAGTATAAGTCCTTTAGGCCAATGTTCTTTAAGCCCATATATAGGATCGACCGAGTTCTTATGAAGGTAGGAGTGTGAAGAGATCAAACGTGGGTGGTTTAGTGGAAACCCATATGAATTAAAATTGCCAGATCAGATTGAGCTTTGGATAAATGCAAATTATTCTAAGGATCAAAATGCATGTGTGATCAGGGCGAATGCCGAGCTAACACAGTCCCATCGAGACTTTACCTCGGCATGCTTGTTTTATAACAGATACCTCACCTTTCAACAAAATAGGCTCTGCAACATTGAAAGCCCATTCAACTCAACAAAAAATTCAAAACGCTCTACACGAAAACCCTCACCTTATGTGAAACCCTTCTCACATTTTCTGAGAAAAAAATTTACTATCTTAACTTTCTCGTCAACACATCTTGAGTTTGGACTAACAACACGGTATTGACAACCGACAACATCTTCAATTTTGATTAATATCACTGGAGCCGTAGAATGAGGTGATTCAGGAGACTACTCATGTTCGGATTAGTGAACTTGGCGGACAAAGAATTGCCAAATCTCTCATCTAAATAGGTCATCTCATTCACTTCGGCAAAGTGAGGTGTTACTTGTCACCCCTTTTTCGGCATAACGAAAGCCAAACTTGTTAATTAAACTTTGCAGTGAGCTAGTAACCTTGTCTTTAGGTTCTGGAACCTAAGGTTGAGACCCTCGACCGTAATCGCTTTGGTGCAGAAGCCAACAACGCATTCGACACCATCTCCACCTATTCTACCCACCCGATCGAGCTCAGAGCGAGTTAGCACGCACACATTCACAAGAATGACGTAGTTAGCTTATATTTACTTGACCTGCGCACAACGTAGGCTTTGTAATTTTTAGGGTCAACATTTTGGCATGCCCAGTGGGAACAGTGCTAATATAACTACGATTAACGTGTAAATTGGGATCTAAGCATTTAATGCAAGATAGTGGGCAATTTAAAGAATATTCGCTTCTTAGAAACCTTCAGGCCAAGTGCCCATGACTGAGGGTTTCAAAAGCAAGGGTTTACCCGAGGACCACGGTTCTCGGCCCAATATGAGTCCTTTAGGCCAATGGGCTTTTGGCCTATAGATAGGATCTGCCAAGTCCTTATGAAGATATGACTGTGAAGCCATCAAGTGTGGGTGGTGCAGTCGAGTTGTATATCCATTGGAATTTCTATAGATCAGATTGAGCCTTGGATAAATGCGAATTATTCCAAGGATTAGAATGCCTGCGTGATTAGATAAAGATGAATAAACCTCGTAATAGGGCTAGGTTCAGAGTCCTGGCGATAATCAAAGAAGCTAAGACAGATGAAGATGAAGTTTCGACTAAGAACGGATAAAGGAATATTCAAGCGAATGCCGAGCTAGTATAGTCTCATCAGAACTCTGCCTCAACATGCTTGTTTTATCACAGATACCTCACTTTTAAATAAAAATGCTCTACAACATTGAAAGCCCCTTCAACTCAACAAACAACTCAAACTGTCTAAGTGAAAATCCCCGCTCTATATGAATCCCTTCTCACATTTTCTTAGAAAAAAACATTACCCTAACCCTCCCTTCAACAAATCCAGTTTGGACTAACGACATTTTGTTGGCAACCATGGATATCTTCAGTTTAGATTAATAGAGCTAGAGTTGTAGAACCAAGTGATTCAAAAAGACATTCAATTCAAATCAGTGAACAATATTGCTACTCATTGGTTGGTTATTTATCCAGGTCTCGGCAGATAGAGAATTCCTAATTCTCTCGTCTAAAGAGGTTATCTCATTAGCTTCAGCAAAGTGAGGTGCTACCTATTACCCCTTGTTTGGCACACAAAAGACAAACCTGTTTATTGAACTTCGCAATAATCTAGTAACTTTGTCTTTAGGTTCTAGAACTTAAGGCTGAGGCACGTTCCTTCCTCGACCGTAATTGTTGTGGTGCATAAATTCGACACCACCACCACTACATCTATTCCACTCACTCGACTGAGCTCGGTTGTGAGTTGGCACGCCCGCATTCACAAGAATGACGTAGTTAGCTCATAGTTACTTGACTTGTGCGCCAAAGAGGCTTTGTAATTTTTAAGGTCAACATTTTGGTATGCCCAGTGGCACCAATGCTAAGGTAACTACGAACTTAGCATATAACTAGGATGGAGGCATTTAATAAAAGATAGTAGGCAATTTAAAAAAAAAAAAGAAAAAAATCGCTTATTAAAAACTTCAGGCCAAGTGTTCATGGCCGAGTATTTTAGAAGTGAGAGAGCAATATTTGGGCTTAAAATAACAGCTTGGGCCGAGATGCATTTACCCAAGAACCACAGTTCTTGGCATAGTATGCCTCACTTAGGCCAATGAGCTTTTGGCCATAGATAGGATCGACCAAGTCCTTATGAAGGTAAGACTGTGAAGAGATTAAGTGTGGGTAGTTCATTTGAGTCATATATGAATAAATGCTAATTATTCGAAGGATCAGAATGCATGCGTGATTAGTTAAAGATGAATACACCTTGTAACAGGGGTAGGTTCAGAGTACTAGCAATAACCAAAGAAGCCAAGACGAATAAGGATGAAGTTTCGGCTAAGAGGGGATAAAGGAAAATTCAAGCGAATGCTGAGCAACACATTCCCATCAGGACTCTGCCTCGGCATGCTTGTTTTATCACAGATACCTCACTTATAAATAGAAATGTCTCTGAAACATTGAAAGCCCCTTCAACTTAACAAACAACTAAAAAGGCTCCACGCAAAAATGCTTGCTTTACGCGAAACCCTTCTCACATTATCTGGGAAAAAACACTATCTTAGATCTTCAGTTTGGACTTACAACACTCTGTTGACAATCGGCGACATTTTCAGTTTGGATTAATAGCACTGGAGTCATAGAACTGGATGATTCAAAAGCACCTTTAGTTCGGATCAATGAACATCATTGCTACTCATTGGTTGGTTATCCATCCAAGTCTTGGCGAATGAAGAATTCCCAATTCTCTCACATCTAAAGAGGTCATCTCATTAGCTTCGACGAAGTATGGTGGTACCTATTACCCCTTGTTTGGCACAAGGAAAGCCGAACCTGTTTATTAAGCTTCACAGTGATCTGGTAACCTTATCTTCTAGAACCCAAAGTCGAGACGCGTTCCTTTCTTGATCGTAATCGCTTCGGTGCATAAGTCAACAGTGCATTCGACACCACCATTCTACTTGGCCGACCGAGTTCGGTTGTGAGTTGGCACGCCCGTATTCATAAGAAGGACGTAGTTAGCTCATAATTACTCGGCATGCTCGCCACATAGGCTTTATAATTTTTGGAGTCAACATTAACTTAATTATCAAATAAAATAATTACAGTAGTAGTACTACTCACTACTCATATCCTTTGAAAACTCTCAAAAACGAAAATGCTCTATCTTTCGGATTATATTGTGGGTGAAGATCACCCTCAACTTCACACTCAATTGGTGTTACAATTACATATGTGTGAATGACTTAACATGTTGATATTTCATGGACCTAGAGAATAATATTATAAATATAATAAGAGTATATTTGTAACACTATATGATGGTGTGACAGTCATATAGACAATCACATGTTGGTGTTTATTAATGTAGCAATCTATCATATATGAACTTTCTTCATAGCTTGAACTTGGGGCTACCTATAAATGAATCTTGTACGTTGTCATACATCACCAAATATACTAACACCCATCAACTTCGAGCTCTTTAAGGAGTTTTAAATGTAGACCTTCAAATTGGAAGATGGAGACCTGACTTAGAGTGTATTTAATCGGGTAAGAGTCCATTCTTGTTAGGGAGGATATATGGAACTTAATGGACGAAATCTTTCCATGGTACCAGGAGTTCGAAAATGACCAAGTTCATTATCATCAATTGAATTTGGAATCATCGAAAGTGACTTTTCTCAATGAAATCTCAACTCAATGAAATCTCAACGAAATCCTTTGCACGAAGCCCTTTAATTAATTGCTTATGTAACTAAACTTTGAAAGATTGCTTGGAAGTGGCTTTGTCCATCATATATTGTGCTGACCAAATCTGTAGAGTCAAATTAATGTTGTGAGAGTTATAGGCACTAGAACAATTATTATTTCGCAACACACCGAAAGTTCTGTACTTTTTGCGTGCATATCAATATCACACAGAGTTGATGTAGATTAGAGGAATAAAAAGAGGATGTGGAGGGTATATTTTACTTAAAGCATATAAAAATTTTAGTATGCACTTAACGTCATTGCATTACTCTTTCTAACTAATATCATTTGGTTTTGAATTTGATACTCGAACTTAAACAGCTCACCTTGTTTAAGAGTTTGAATTTGCACGAATATAAAATCGATTAGAACTAGAATTGCATAAGACGTGTACGTGGTTTCTAAATGATTTTAAAGTATAAAAAACTAACGAGCAGTACGTGGAAGTTTATCCTCGCTACGGCTACCCCAATTTGACTTCTACCATTACAGAGTTTCTTCATTGCTCCTAGGTAATCTTTGGCGCATAATACATTTCAAATCACACAGGAATATATCGATCATGATGTATTCTTTTGCATGTCGTGAGGGAGAAGAAAATGTCACCTTTTGGGGGTCATAATGTGCAAAAGGAGCATGCCGTGGGTCGAGCAAAACCGCAATTGCTGATTTTTATCATGTGCAGAGGTCAACAGACCTTGTGGTAATCACAAACTGATCGACCATGTTACTTCTTTAAAATATTGATACGAATCTAATTATCGAAGTCTATTTCTACATTATATATCAATACATGAAATTGAAAATTGTCGTCTTTATTATCGAAGTCTATTTCTACATACATGAACAAGAAAATTGAAAACTGTAGTGCTTTTTTTTTCTATTTCATAATGCTCTTCCTCCTAACTCCGCTATTCCTTTTGTTTTCCATGAAAAAACCTTGATACGGAGTCAATGCAGGTGAAAGGTACGTACATACAAATAAACTAATAACAAAAAGGGTTTATATCACAAATGGTCCCTGAAATTGACCCCATCAATCATGATGGTCCCTGAAATTGAAAATCGATCAATGTAGTCCCTGAATTTTAACCTCGTGAATCAATGTAGTCCTTCTGTTAGTGTTCCGTCCAAATTAACTTTAAAAAATGTTAGAGAACCAATTTTTCATGGTAAAATGACCAAAAATAACCCCGTTACTTATAATTTTACTTACTACTTCTCTTTTCCTTTTTCCATCTTCACTTTTCTCTCCATTTTTCATGGATTTGGTGCTAAAACTAAAATAAAAACAAAAAAAGTGGGAAATTTTAATTTTTTTTAATATCAAGTAAAAAACGAATTCTAACTAGGTTAGCTCCATTCTTTTTTTTTAAAGAAAATCAAGTAAAATTATAAGTAACATAGTTATTTTTGGTCATTTTACCATGAAAAATTGGTTCTCTAACCTTTTTTAAAGTTAATTTGGACGGAACACTAACAGAAGGACTACATTGATTCGCGGGGTTAAAATTCAGGGACTACATTGATCGATTTTCAATTTCAGGGACCATCTTGATTGATGGGGTCAATTTCAGGGACCATTTGTGATATAAACCCTAACAAAAATAACCCTTATTGCTTTTTAAACCCCCAGACTCACAATTGCATGAGTTCCAATAAAACTATAAAAGGACCTACTTAGAGTTAGTTGTTGCAATCTTGTGAAGCTTACCACCAACCAACATTCTGAAATTTTCATACAACTTTTGAAGCCCTCGAATTACAAATGGATGGAAAACGAGGGACTCAAGATTTTGGTGTTATAGTTCTTCTCCTTCTTCTGTTGAGTTTTAATCTTCTTGGATTAATGGAAGCTCGGCGATTAACTGATCATACAGGGATAACGGATGGTTTGTCAGTTGGGATGATGAAGTATTCAGGACCAAGCAAAGGTGGTGGAGGACACAGAGGGAGGTTTCCTGTTCGGATTATTCTAAATCAAATCAAAGACAACTCGGGTCCCAGTCGAGGGGTTGGCCACCATTAGTCTGGTGCCACTAGCATGCACCACTAGCTCACCTATTTTCATTTTACTTTTGTTGGACATGCTTGTGAGTTTATCATATTAGATATTATACAAGCTGTAATACTTGTGTGATGAATTAATGTTATTTGTTAACAATTGCTGGAAGAAGTTCTCCGCTCAAATGTTATGAACAACAGTTGTTAAATCAAGAATAGCATATATGTTAAGAGTAAAAGGACTAGAAATGTAAAAAATAAAAAAAAAATGCATGGGGATCAAAGCTCTTCACTTGTTTCAGCTCATCCATCATTATTGATGAACTCAAACTACATCTGGCTCACACTGCAGCTGAGGTTACCTGGATTTGCAAGGTTTTTCGTGATTTTGGCTTTCCTTTATCTCTCAAACCTACAATCTGGTGTGATAACATCTCTGCTATATCTCTTGCTTCTAATCCCGTTTTTCATGCTCGGACTAAGCATGTGTAGAAATCGATTATCATTACATTAGAGAGTTAGTTCTTTCTAATCTTGTTCGGGTTCAATATGTCTGCAGTGAGGATCAATTGGCTGATATTCATACCAAATCTTTGTCTAAGAACAGGTTTCTTTTCCTCCAGTCCAAGCTACCACTTGGAACTCCACTTTATTCCAAGCTCAGTTTAGGGGGTGTAAAGATGAGGATGCCAAGTCATGACATATGTTTCTTAGATAGCCAATCATAATATGCCATGTCTACAAAGTTTGTTTAGATTGTTAGAAAGAATATTGTAAATAGCTTTGGCTATATATATCACATGTGATGTAATTATTCATTCATTAAAAGAGAAATATTCAAAAAAAATTGTGTTATCAATCACCAACATCTACATCATTTGGTTTACAAAATTTGGTTTAGAAATTGGGTAATTCTAGTAGACTAAATTTGTATACAAAATTTTATAATTAAATAACATGAAAGTTTATAATTAGATTAGTATTTAAGCACTTAGACAAAATTTCACGATTGAGTCAATGGTTTTAAGTTCCCATGCGGAGGGTTTTGAGGTTAGAAGACCTATTTAAGAGCATAATTAGTATCTCGTTTTTCTCAACTAACCTGCACATGAACATTTCCTTTTTGATACCATCTTGGTAGGTGATGCTAGAGGTGTGAGATTTACATATATATATATATATAAAGCTGTAATTGGATTTCATTTGTTTAATAACATAAGCATAAAGATGAGGAGATGCCACCGTAAAAAGAGACTTAAGGAAAAATTAGGACGCCATCATTTGTTTACAACATTCTTTTATTAAAACCTTATTAGTTTTCAATTTTTGATCTAGGTTCCTTAACTTTTTCTACATCAGCATTTTTGCATTTAAAACATGACATGTCACCATTTTGCTTAAATATTTCTAATTTTTTGTTAACCAAAACAACCCATCAAATATATTATTGTATTGACTCATTTATGCATATTAATTTTCGAATTTTGATATCATGAATTCAGATCTCATCTCCTCCTACAATTTAGGCAAAATAAATTATGATTAAGTTAAAATCTGAAAGTCCATTTGAAATCAATGTCTCTCTTTTGTGCAAATTAAAGTCAGACTCTTCTTCCTCTTTTCATCTTTTTCCTCCATGACTACTTGCCTAACCTATGCTTGTAAGCTCTCATCCGAAACGATCACCTCTCTCTCTCTCTCTCTCCAGTACACACAGACGTAGCTTTTGTAGTCTGTTTCTTTTTCTTTTTGTGGGCTAATCAATTTCGTATGGGTACATGCTCTTGAATTTCATCCTTTTGAATTTATCCTCCTTGAAATCGAGGCTTGACCACCAAGTCCCTCCAAATTTTCATATGGAATTAAGCCGAAAAATCCACCTAAATTCAAAGCCAAGTCATGAGGAAACAACAATGGTCCATCATTAAGCACCTTTAGATTTTCATTTCGTAATAAGCCTACAAATTTACTTGTTGATTCGGTGCCAAGCCATGGAGGAAACAAATTAAACCCCGCTATTAAGCACCTCCAAATTTTAAATTTAATATAACTAAGATGGTGAGCATTATTACCATATTTAAATATTGGCCTGTGTTACCTGAGTTAACCATGAACAATAACTTTTAATTAATATAATAAAATACTATCTAATGATGGAGAATAATAATTTAAAATAAAGTTGATTACCTTCCATAATCCATAAGTTTCCTCGCTATATCTTTTTATTACTTTCATCTCGATGTGTTCCTTCCATAGAAGAATTGTTTGGCAACTTGTCATCACTACGTTTCTCTTCAACTATAATAAAGATATATAGTTTGACAAAGAAAAGTTACGGAATAGGAGCTACCAAAATGTGTGTCAAAATGTGTGCCTTTGGATCCTAACCCTATATGGTTGAAGAAAAATATAGTGGGAGGCAAACATTTTTGTGGTTCCCATTCCGTAACTTTTTTCAAAGATCTGACCGTCTATTTTGAATTCATCATTCATAGATCATTATTACAAAACATAAAAATTATTAAGACATTCATTTATAGTGATAAAAATAGACGAATACAATTCTACAATGAAACACTAAATTCAATCCAACTATCATATGGCTTCGGATTTTGGTGATTTTGGTTGAGATGATATTTGAGGAAAGACTTAAAAGATGGATGGTTACATCATTGAAATACATTATTGAGTTTCTCACAAAAATATGTGTCAAATCCGGATCCTAATTCATATATATATGAGCGCTAACTGCTAATTGGTTAATCCACTTTACAACAAAGTCTCATGATCCAAACTATTCATTTTAGATATAATCATCGCAAAAAATTAGCAAAAATCAAGCAACATTTAGTCATGTAACTATAATCAAACAAATCGATGAATAAAATATGTCTTATACCCTGTTAAAAAAAATTACAAGAATAATCAAATGGAGAAACGATTTTTTATTTGGCTAATTTTTTGCGAAAATGATCTTTAAAATGAACGGCTCGGATCAAGAAATTTAATTTCGGAGTGGGCCCAAATGTGTGGTTAGTTGTAGGGACCACTCCACGTCGAATTTTAACGATCTAAACCGTCTATTTTGTAAGTCTCGATTCACTCATAATCATTGCAAAAATTCAATTTAATCTAAAGTCATTTGCCTATTTAATTATCACGATGAAATTTAGAACAAAGTTTTCTTCAATTTCTTTGAACTGAATTAGTTGTCTCAAATATTTCCGATTTCGCTAATATTTTACAAGGATGATCTATGAGGTCCAACTTAAGAAATAGACGGTTCGGATCGTTGAAGTTTGATGTGGTGTGGACTCCACAACTAATCCCATTTTTCATTTTCCTTAAAGGTCTCATATATATATATATATATATATATATATATATATATATAAGGATAAGATCAAGGGAGAAAGATTTTGACAAACACTTTTACACTTCTTTGTAGCCTTTGTATCCTATAACATTCAACGGTCTAGATTAAGAATGATGTGGAGATTGTTAAACATTAAATGACTTGGATGATTTTGTGGATTATAACTAATAAGGAAAACACAAATTTAAATTAAATAGAATTATCTAATACAATAAAATTGAAAAAATAATCAAAATTTGAACTGATAAAAAAAAATGTAAAACCCATAGCGAAGAACACCCAATAAAGGTGAGGAGATAGGTCGATGTTCTCGCGCCTCACTACCTGTGATACTCTAATTCGATTGATACGAAATTTTAATTCACACTACAACGAATCAAGCTATCAGTCTCTTGAATCTTCTTAGAACAAAACCCTAAATTCTAAATCTTCAATCTTGACTCTTGGATTTCACTTTTATTTTTTATTTTTTAAATACGATGTAAATGAATGGTTGATGAGTTTGTGGCTATAGAAATCTCAAACATGCTTAACTCGATAGGGTTTTGCTATGGAGGTGGCAAAGTGTCGAGTTGCTAGCCTAGGATTAGGGTGCTTAAACTCAAAACAAATTATTGTCAAAGCAAAACTCTTTATGCCTGGTATCATGTTTTTTTTTTCCTGTAATTAGGGTTCTTTGTTTGAAGGAAAGAAAGAATTTCCATCAAGAAGTTGTAGACCTCTTCAGCAAAGGAAATGGAATTTCATGTTTTATTTTTATTTTTTTACACTGCATATTTCAAAGTTTGATTATTTCTTTTTCAATTTTATTATTATTTGATATTATTTTTATTTGAATTAGTGTTTTCTTTATTAGTTATAATCCACATAATCATCCAAGTTATTTAAATTTAAAAGCCTCCAAATCGCTCGTAATCAAGACCTTGGTTATTATAAGATGTAAAGGCTATAAAGGAGTGTAAAAATATTTGTCAAAATCTTTGTCTCTTGATCCTACCCCCCCCCCCCCCCCAACACACACACACACTGACACACCCCGACCGAGATCGAGGCATGATGGCCGTCACGTGAGGGTGACGTAGCCATGTGCACAGTGCAGAAGCAATATTAAAGGAAGAATTACGAATGAATAAAAACTAACTTAGAGGAGTGTTAGAATGGAAATTAAGTGTGAATACACCATCAGAGCGTAATTAGCCTAAGTGCAGTCAAGCAATTTAATTAACACCTAAAGGTGGTCCTACATTTGTGATGGTCTGTCAGAACCTCCGTTGTATCCTCGTGAGCCACCAACAAAGCTGCCTAAAACCTGGAAGGACGCAAAACAAAAGCGTGAGTGGGCAAAAACAAAGCTTTTCGAAAATCATTTCATAAACAACATTTATATCCCCTTGCCGTAAAACCTGTATACTTTCCCAGAAAATAGTATGTACGTATACTTTAGCTCAACTGAAATCATCATCATCAAAATACGTAATCAAATCATGAATATGCCATGCCATGTATAACAAATCATCAGGTAAGTAATTCAAATGCAATAATAACTGTAACAGCTCGTCAGCTGATCTCTAGCTCATAATTCATGCATGCACACGAGTCGAACCCACCTATAGTGGTCTATACGACAGGACTGGGTGTAAAATAATACGCTCTAGTGCTACAATCACGTGAAGACTGTGCGAATGATCGCAGGTCACCTACGAGTCAAACCCACTGAAAGTGGTCTGTACGACAGGCCTGTGCACCTAACTTGGATCCAAGATGAGCGTGTGGTGCGGGAGGTGAACATCACGTGAAAGACTATGCCCCTAACTCTGGGCGGGAGCACTAACACCGGGGTGCAGGTTAATGAGCTCTCAATGCATCTCATCATACTTTTCATAACTCAACTCTAATTAACCACACATAATCTTACCTGAAACTTACCTGAGCGCCACAGCACCAACAATCATGCGCATACAAATCACAATGCATATTCAAAGTATACATATGCATTGGCATGGCAACTCATTTATAAAAGCATTTAAAATGCATATTCTGGGAAAAATACGTAGTATATAGGTATATACGGAAAACAAAAGCCCACTCACTGGTATGTAGACGGATCGAAGCCCCCGTGCCTAGCCTGGCTACGCTCGTCCTCCGGATAGGTCTCGCCAATGTGAGAAACAACTATAAATACGTCATTTTAAAGCACATAAACGAAACTAGGTAATAACTTCTCATACATTGCTCAATTGAGGTGTGTGAATATACCAAAATGATCTACACAACCTCAGGATCATCCCCAAATTTTTAGAATATTTTTCCGATCACCCACGCGCCCTCATGAGCCGGCTAAGGCACGGCCAGACGCGCCTCCCACGCGCAGGCACGTGCCTGGTACACGGAACAGAATAGTGACGCCGTTAGGAATATTTCGTCTAATTCTAACAGAAACCGTCAACTTTAACTAACGGCGTGAGAATATTCCGTGAAACTTGACGGAATATTCCCTCGTCTTCAACCTCCAGCTCCGGCGACCGTCGCCAGCGCCGGAAACTGGGTAAAACTTCAAATCGATTAATCTCACTCAATACTCAACCATTTCCTACGTAATTCGTACCAAAATGAAGCTTATGACATGTAGAATCATGTTATACCTGTCTCGAGGTCCAACGTCAACGGAAACTAGTCGGAAAAGCTTCGATTCTCCGATCACACCTACAACTCCTCGTAACTAAGCTTCTCGTGGTCCAAATCTTGTCAACGAACCACTCCGAGGTTTGTGAGGACCTCCTAAAGCTTGCTATGGTCCTAGAATTCACAGAAAAACAACCAATAAAAAGTTGGTGAACAGTGACCAACTCGGGGATCTAATTGCCAGGGTTTTTCGACGTCCAAACTCGACCAAAACTCAACCAAAGCACTTAGGAGGAAGAAATGATACCTTTGGGAGCCTTGAAATGGTTTGAAACCTTGACAATCTTCTATGGTTCACTGTGCACTCGACTGTGCCTTCGGGTTCTAGGGTTTCTGATAGTCTCACAACCAGCCAAGGCTATGGTTGTGATCGTGAACTCACAAGGATCTCAAATATGGTCTCTGTAGGTTCGATCTGTAAGAAATGGATGGTTTTTGGGTGTGATCCGTACACTTGCAGAGAGAGGGAGAGGATGAGTCCGAGAGTGTGGGAGGAGGGAGAGAGAGAGAGAGTCCAAAGAGTGTGTGGTCCTAAACTAACCAACAACACAAAACAACCTACACTTGGTTTCTAATTGGTCCACAACCAAACTAACCTAACTAAAATCTCAACTTCTCAAAACTTACACTAAATGGTTTCCCAAAAACTAGGAACTAAGGTGATTGGTCCAATTCCAAGGATTTGGGCCTTTACTTAAGCCCAAGATCACAAGCGTAACCCAACGCCCAAGGGTAAAAATGTAAATTCACATTTTCGAGGATAATAAATATGCATAAATCAGGACGGGCTGTCACAATCTACCCCCCTTTAAGAATTTCGTCATCGAAATTTCAATTACAACAACTAAACAAGTACTAATAACCATAAAACAAACGTGGGTACAAATCCCTCATCCGATCTTCAGTTTCCCACGTTGCTTCCTCCATTGAGTGATTCCTCCACAAGACCTTTACTTTCCGGATTGTCTTGTTTCTTAACTCTTTGTCCTTCCAGTCCAGAATCGTCACTAGTTCTTCTTCGTAAGTCAAGTCCGGACTAATCTCAAGCTGCTGAGGAGGTATTACGTGTGAAGGATCCGAAACATAATGTCGAAGCATAGAGACATGAAACACATTATGTACTCTGGCCAACTCCGGAGGCAACTCAAGTCTATAAGCAACCTCGCCAACTCGTTCGATAACCTGATAAGGTCCGATGTACCTAGGGCTTAACTTACCCTTTTTCCCGAACCTTACAACACCCTTCCAAGGTGATAACTTCAAGAATACCCAATCACCTACGTCATACACTCTGTCAGTGGCATGTCTATCCGCCAAGCTCTTCTGTCGATCCTGGGCCGCTTTCATATTAGCTTTAATCACTTGAACATTCTAAGTAGTCTCCTCTACTATCTCAGGGCCCACTAACGGTCTCTCACCAACTTCTGACCAACACAACAGTGTATGACAAGCTCTACCATAAAGTGCCTCAAATGGTGCCATCCCGATGCTAGAATGGTAGTTGTTATTACAGGCAAACTCCATCAAATCCAACTTAGCATGCCAATCATCACCAAACTGAAGTACTGAAGCTCTCAGCATATCCTCTAAGGTCTGAATGGTTCTCTCTGACTGACCATCTGTCTGAGGACGATACGCCGTGCTAAAAAGTAGTTCTGCACCAAAAGCTTCCTAGAATGCCTTGCAGAAATTAGAAGTAAATCTAGGATCCCGATCCGAGATAATACTCACGGGCACTCCGTGGTACTTCATAATCTTCGACTAGAACAACTCAGCTAATTTGTTCAAATAATACTTTTCCCTCACTGGAATGAAGTGTGCTGGCTTAGTAAGCCGATCAACAATCACCCAAACACCATCATACCCGTTCCATGTACGAGGAAGCTTGTACACAAAATCCATAATGATATTTTCCCATTTCCATTGTGGAACGGGAAGTGGTTGCATCAAACCAAATGGCTTCTTTCTTTCAGCTTTTAACTTGTTGACAAATGGCACACCTACTAACGTACTCTGCAATTTCCCTTTTCATACCCGGCCAATAGTAGAACGGTCTAATGGTATGATACATTTTCGTACCTCCTGGACGCATAGCATAAGCTGAAATGTGTGCCTCGTCTAGAATCTCTTTCTTTAACTCTGCATTATTTGGCACGTACATTCGATTCTCTTGCATCAACATACGATCAGTCTCCCGAATCTTAAGATCTTTCTTTTTCCCTTCTTCTCTGGCCCGAATTAGTTCTTAGACTTCTTCATCTTCCATCTGAGCAGCGAGAATCCGATCAATCAAAATAGGCCTAACCTAGAAATTTGCAAGTATGGCTTCCTTTCTATCTTCCATTTGCAATTTCACTCTGATAGCCCTTAAGTCACCAAGAAGAGGAACTCTGCTAGCATATAAGGCATTAACTCGGACTTGAGCTTTTCTGCTGAGTGCATATGCAACTACATTTGCATGACCTGGATGATAGTCAATCGTGCAATCATAGTCACTCAATAGTTCCACCCACCTACGCTGACGAAGATTAAGGTCTTTCTGGGTGAAAATATACTGAAGGCTCTTATGGTCTGTAAAGATCTTACACTTCTCTCCATTAAGATAATGCCTCCAAATCTTCAAAGCGAAGATGATAGCAGCTAATTCCAAATCATGTGTTCATCTCATGCGGTTTCAACTGCCTCGACGCATAAGCAATTACCCTACCGTGTTGCATCAAAACGCAACCCAAGCCATTCAAAGAAGCATAACTGTAGATCTCGAAATTACCACTGTCATCCGGAAGTGTCAAAACTGGAGCATGAGTGAGGCAATACTTCAACTGCTGGAAACTTTGCTTAAAATTTCCGTCCCACTCAAACTTAATATTCTTCCTTGTTAACCTCGTCAGTGGCAACGCTAAGATCGAGAAGTCTTGGACAAACCGTCTATAGTAACCTGCTAAGCCAAGGAAACTCCGTACCTCTGTGACGGTTTTTGGTTGCTCCCAATTTTCCACTGCTGCTACTTTTTTTGTGGGTCTACCTGAATGCCTTGAGCCGAAATGACATGACCCAAGAATGCCACTTCTTTCAGCCAAAACTGGCACTTACTGAACTTAGCATAAAGGCGATGCTCCCTCAATTTCCTTAACACTAGAGTGAGATATCTTCCATGCTCTTCTTTCGACTTAGAATACACCAAAATGTCATCAATAAAAACAATGACAAATCTATCCAAGTATTGCTGAAATACCTTATTCATCAAACCCATGAAAGCTGCTGGTGCATTCGTTAATCCGAACGGCATCATAAGGAACTCATAATGACCATAACGAGTCCTAAAAGCCGTTTTAGAGACATCATCACTCCTGATCTTCAGTTGATAATAGCCAGACCTCAATTTAACCTTCGGAAACACACAGGCACGTCAAAGTTGGTCAAATAGATCATCTATGCGCAGCACTGGATAACTATTTTTGATCATTACCCTATTCAATTGCCTATAATCAATGCATAGTCTCAAGGTTCCATCTTTCTTCCGAACAAACAGTACTGAGGCTCCCCAAGGCGAAACGCTAGGTTGAATGAAACCTTTATCAACCAATTTCTGTAGCTGAATCTTTAACTCTCTTAACTCAGCAGGAGCCATTCTATATGGAGTCAAAGAAATAGGGTCCGTACCAGGTAATAAATCGATAGTGAACTCCACATCTCTATCAGGCGGTAACCCAGGCAAATCGTCGGGAAAGACATCTGGAAAATGCCTAAGCACTCGAACTTCTTCTACATTACTGGAGTAGCATCATTCAGCATAACGTGCGCTAAATAACCCTAGCATCCTTTATCCACCCTCTTCTTAGCCCTCATGGCGGAAATGACACCATGCCTTACTCCACTACGTTCACCTACGAACGTAACTCCAGGTAAACCTGGCGATGAAAAGTCACCGTCTTCTCGTGACAGTGGATGTCGGCATATTTATAGCGTAACCAGTCTGCTCCCAAAATCACATCAACGTCCACAAGAGTAAACCTTAAAGCTCGAGTCAAACAAGCAGAAAACGAGAAGTCATTTTTCCTAACAAGTAGTATCTCTTGGGAACTATTGTAGTGCTCAAACCACCTCTCCATTTTTGCTTAGTTGCAGATTTCTAGCTAAACAAGGTCAATGTTGATGGAAAGAGCGACTCATCAGTGATCAACCTAAAACCCCAAGAGAGAACACAGCCTTCCGAAAACTGCAGCTTCTAAATGTGCAAACGCCACAATACGAGGAAACACAACGCGTCCTCCAAAGTATAGATAATGAGGTTGAGTCAACTGAGCAACCGTATGAGAAATGACTGAATGGGTAGCTCCACAATCAAACAATAATTTAGCTTGATAACCAAGGATATTTAACGTATCCATTATTAAGTCAGGATTGTTCTGGGTATCCTGCAAAGAAATGTTGTTGATACGCCCCTGGACTTCTGTCATCCTCCTCGACCTCTATTAGCGTGAACACCTCGGCGCTGCGTACTATGCCCCTGGCCTGACTGACTGTGCTGTCTCAACGACACTCTCCAAAATGTCGATTATTGCCCCTACGGCATAAACGAGCACCTGAACCACATGAAGCACCAACCTCTCTTGGCCTCTGTAAGCGAGATCCTCCAGTGAACCTACCACCTCTCATCTGACCGGTGGCACTGAAACCCTCACTGGAAGAACTAAAACTAGTCCCACTTTTCTTAAAACTCTGAGTCTGTCGAGGTCCCTGAGATGATTGTCCTTTGCCTTTATCACACTTCTTCAGGTTACTGCTTCTTTCTTCCTCTTCTACTCTCTCGTTAGGCACTTTGTCAGAATCCTCAATCCTCAACAAAACATCGTAGAACTCCTGATATGTAGCACATGGGAGAATAGTCGCCATAGAGCGCCACTTTTTCTTAGTACCCAACTTAAAGCGGTGAAGCATCTCAACGGGATTAGCAGCAATCACCGGATCGTATCCAGACAAATCAGTGAACTTCCGGTAATACTCGTTAGCGGACAACTTCCCCTGTTTCAGGTTAGTAAACTTCTATTTCTTCTGATCAAGATACGCTGGAGGAATGAATCTCTTATAGAACGACTGTCTGAAATTCTCCCAATTTTCTTTTTCCTCCAGTGACCACCCAGGTCTTCTGATTCCACCAGGATGCAGGTTCTCTATCAAAAAACCAAGAAGTTGTCTCAACGCACCTTTCAGCATGGAGGCTGCCTTGACTCTGCATAACCTGAAAAGTCTTTCCACATACTCGATTCAACGCTCGGCCCCTTCATGTCCCTCGTTACCCATGAAAGTAGGTAACTTCAGGTCATATACAGTCTCTACGAAGCACTATGTGGAAAGCAAAGTGAAGCTTGAAAAGCATTAGCCATAGCTTCCCCTAACTGAGCAGTATCGGGGAAACTAGGCTCAACTGAAGAACGTGGATCTCTACGAGGCAGCATAATTCTGACAGAAGACATCACAATGACTAGATTACTCATAAAATATGCAGGACTACGAAACCTAGGCTCTGATACCAAACTGACACACCCCGACCGAGATCGAGGTATGCTGGCCGTCACGTGAGGGTGACGTAGCCATGTGCACAGTGCGGAAGCAATATTAAAGGAAGAATTACGAATGAATAAAAACCAACTTAGAGGAGTGTTAGAATGGAAATTAAGTGTGAATACACCATAAGAGCATAATAAGCCTAAGTGCAGTCAAGCAATTTAATTAACACCTAAAGGTGGTCCTACATTTGTGATGGTTTATCAGAACCTTCGTTGTACCCTCGTGAGCCACCAACAAAGCTGCCTAAAACCTGGAGGGGCGCAAAACAAAAGCGTGAGTGGGCAAAAATAAAGCTTTTCGAAAATCATTTCATAAACAACATTTATATCCCCTCGCCGTAAAACCTGTATACTTTCTCAGAAAATAGTATGTACGTATACTATAGCTCAACTGAAATCATCATCATCAAAATACGTAATCAAATCATGAATATGCCATGCCATGTATAACAAATCATCAGGTAAGTAATTCAAATGCAATAATAACTGTAACAGCTCGTCAGCTGATCTCTAGCTCATAATTCATGCCTGCACACGAGTCGAACCCACCTATAGTGGTCTATAAGACAGGACTAGGTGTAAAATAATACGCTCTAGTGCTACAATCACGTGAAGACTGTGCGAATGATCGCGGGTCACCTACGACTCGAACCCACAGAAAGTGGTCTATACGACAGGCTTGTGCACCTAACTTGGATCCAAGATGAGCGTGTGGTGCGAGATGTGAACATCACGTGAAAGACTATGCCCCTAACTCTGGGCGGGAGCACTAACACCGGGGTGCAGGTTAATGAGCTCTCAATGCATCTCATCATACTTTTCATAACTCAACTCTAATTAACCACACATAATCTTACCTGAAACTTACCTGAGCGCCACAGCACCAACAATCATGCGCATACAAATCACAATGCATATTCAAAGTATACATATGCATTGACATGGCAATTCATTTATAAAAGCATTTAAAATGCATATTCTGGGAAAAATACGTAGTATATAGGTATATACGGAAAACAAAAGCCCACTCACTGGTATGTAGACGGATCGAAGCCCCCGTGCCTAGCCTGGCTACGCTCGTCCACCGGATAGGTCTCGCCAATGTGAGAAACAACTATAAATACGTCATTTTAAAGCACATAAACGAAACTAGGTAATAACTTCTCATACATTGCTCAATTGAGGTGTGTGAATATACCAAAATGATCTACACAACCTCAGGATCATCCCCAAATTTTTAGATTATTTTTCCGATCACCCACGCGCTCTCATGCACCAATAAAAAGTTGGAGAACAATGACGAACTCAGGGATCCAATTGCCAGGGTTTTCCGACTTCCAAACTCGACCAAAACTCAACCAAAGCACTTAGGAGGAAGAAAGGATACCTTTAGGAGCCTTGAAATGGTTTGAAACCTTGACAATCTTCTATGGTTCACTGTGCACTCGACAGTGCCTTCGTGTTCTAGGTTTCTGATAGTCTCACAACCAGCCAAGGCTATGGTTGTGGTCGTGAACTCACAAGGATCTCAAATATGGTCTCTGTAGGTTCGATCTGTAAGAAATAGATGGTTTTTGGTTATGATCCGTACACTTGCAAAGAGAGGGAGATGATGAGTCCGATAGTGTGGGAGGAGGGAGAGAGAGAGAGAGTCCAAAGAGTGTGTGGTCCTAAACTAACCAACAACACAAAACAACCTACACTTGGTTTCTAATTGGTCCACAACCAAACTAACCTAACTAAAATCTCAACTTCTCAAAACTTACACTAAATGGTTTCCCACAAACTAGGAACTAAGGTGATTGTTCCAATTCCAAGGATTTGGGCCTTTACTTAAGCCCAAGATCACAAGCGTAACCCAACGCCCAAGGGTAAAAACGTAAATTCACATTTTCGAGGATAATAAATATGCATAAATCGGGACGGGCTGTCACACACACAGACATAAGCGCTAACCGATTAGTGTCCGGATCGGGAGACGCTTATTTTGTGACACACATTTGGGACTCACTTTATAAGGCTCACTTCTTAACTTTTTTTAACGATCCAAATCATCTATCTTTTAGGTCTTCCCTCAAAGATAGTATTTACCAAAAATCATCCAAATCTTAAATCATGACTATGAAATTAAATTATAGTCATTTTAGTGTTGTTTTCTAATTGTATTCGTCTATTTTCTTCACTACACATAATGGTTTTGGATTTATTTAATTTTTTGTAAGAATGGTCTATGAATGATGAATTGAAATATAAATGATTCGGATTATTGAAAAAGTTATGGACGAGAACAACAAGAAAATGTTTCAAAATGTATGTCAAAATCTATGCCCCTCAATCATAAACATCATAATGGCTTGGGAAAAAAAAGAATTGAGAAAGGAAAATAAGGAGACAACCATAACCACAAATATCATAATGGCTTGGGAAAGTTTTATAGAACTTTAGAGAGGAAATTTTCTCTGCATGAGAAAATTAAGCCTAAATTATTTGGTAGTATTGATATTCCTATTTGCACAGACAAGTTTTATTTTCTCACTCAACGTATTAGTGAAGATGTTCATGACAAATGAATGTATAGGGAGTCAGTATAGTAGCATTCACTAGACTTGTAAAAGAGTCGGAGTTACTCAGTTTAAGTCGAGTTAACCTGACTCATTAATTTAACGGGTCACCCCAACCTAGTCCATTAAGCTAACGGGTCACCCAAACTCAACCTGTTAATCTAATAAGTCACTTGCTTCACCTGTTAACTCCCATTCACAACTTTTTTTTATTTTTTTATTTTTTTTCAAATTTTGCATTTCCAATACAAGTTACCCATATTTAATCAAAATTTCACATTATTATATATACTAAAACCCAATTTTGGGTTACCGTTTACCTATAGTGTGCGGACGGATTTGCCCCTCATTTTCTTCAGTGTTTTCTGATTTTGGTGGGATTATGCAGTGAATTGGCGATTTTACCCTTGGTCATGTGTGTTGCGCGTGCGTGGCTATCGGGTTTTCTAGGGAAGATGCTGGAAGCATCTTTCGTTTCTCTCTTTTCTGCTTTTTGTTTGTCCGAGTTCCATCTCTCTGCTCTCTCTCGCCATTCTTATTTTGCAAGTATTAACTAATAGTCTAACATCATATATATATATATATATATATATATATATATATATATATATATGTATATATGTATGTATTATATATATCAAATTACAATCTTCCATATCAACTAATTAATAAAGCTCCATAACAAGGGTTTTCCAAAATGTGATTGAGTAGCATAACTATACATTGTGGGGGCATGTGTATTCAACATCATCAAGAATGTACCACCCAATGACATTGCCACTTCAAGGAAGAATTTGCAAATCGAACACCCAAAAATCTGCAAAACACAAGCATAACACGCGCACAAAAACACAGTTATTTTAGAATCACAAAACCAGATTTGACTTTCTAAACTAAATTAGAATCACAAAACACAATTATGTCATTCACGCCAAGCCTGATAAGAGTTAAAAAAAAAAACTACACAAAGTATGCATGCAGTGTTAATTTGTTTATATTAAAAAAAAAACTGGATAAAATGAAATTTTGATTAGTTTTGATACCAAATAAACAATAAAAGTAAGCATTAATCTTGCACAATCCTATTAAGCTATATGGGGGACTCCCAGAATCAATCTGAGAACCAGATGGCTAGCAGAATCCAGTGATTAAACATCACTTAAACTTATATTCTCCATCCTAATTATTAAACATCACATAAAATATTTTTAAAAGAACAAGTGAAAATACACGTCATGCTTAATCAAGACTAATACTATTGGAGCATTGTCCTGAAATTTCGTTAAGGCTCATATCAAAAATTTCTTTAGTGGGTTCTTCCAAGTCAGCATCCTCTTTCTTTAAAGATAAACATAAAAGGTAAAAAGGAAAACAATTACAATCTATTATATAGGAAAAAAAAATACAAAGTAATATAACATTTACCTCCTTTGCCAAAAATCTCTAGTACATAGCAAAGGCTTGAATGGTTTTTGGTCAAGGAAGTAAGATATTGATTAAGCACCCTACCACTAATACTAAATGTTGATTCGGAGTCAACAGTTGAGATGAGAATTATTAACACATCAGAAGCCATATGAGAAAGTACGAGATAACGAAATTGCTCAAGTTTCCACCATAAAAGAATATCCAACTCTTGCTTCCTACCAAGTCTCTTTTCTTCAAGATATAGATGTGATTCAGTTTTTTCAATTGAAGTTGACCCATTTTGGTAAGTATTAACAAATTCCTACATGTAAAAACAAAATAAAAACAAAGACCTTAACATACAATATAAAGATGCATATAAAAAGTATAAAAACACAATAAGAAATATAAATACTACCTCAAAAAGTTTGTCTCCAACTTTTATTTGAGTAGGATTTTGATTGATTGGGTTGGTTACAAGAAAATGAGAGAACTTGTCCATGTAACGATTAAAGACATCTTCAACTCTCTCGACTCGTTACTATAAAGCTTGTTATAACCCCACTTTACAAATTGCAATCGCAATGGCAAGAACCAAACTATAATCTGACCAATACTTCTCAAATTTCAAATTCATATAATTTCCCATCCATCTTAATCATCACAATCTGCCATAGCATCTTGAATACAATAATGAACTTTGAACACTTTCGGGAAGAACAAGTTTGATGTGGGATACTTTGTTTTGGAAAATAAGCAAGTAACTTCATAAAAAAAAAAAACCCCAAGAAATTGGAAATCTTCTTTGTTTTACCCCACTCTTCTAATGAATGACATGAACTAAAATTAGAATCAACAAGTGTCAGATTGAGAAAAGCACAATGACAGAAATAGCACTATCGAGCATTGTATAAGTTGAACTCCATCTGGTAGGCATATCTTGTCTCAACCCTCATTTACTACCTGCTAACCCTACATGTGCAACATAAGTAAAAACTTATTTTGTGTCCCTATTGAACACCTTATATATTTGATGCACTCACCAACTTTCGTCAATGATTCATTAATTTCCTTAAGTCCATCTTGGACTATCAAGTTTAGAATGTGAGCACAACAACAAACATGGAAGAACTTTCCATCCATTAATAGCAAACCTCTAAAATTTAATTGTTTATTCAATAGCTCAACAAAAACATCATGTGTAGAGGCATCATCCAAAGTAATGGAAAATAGTTTCTTTTTAATTCCCCACTCAACTAGTAAGGCATTAATTTTTTCAGACAAAGCAACCTAGGTATGTGGAGGAGGCATATGACAAAAATTAAAATTCTTTTGTGCATTTTCCATTCTTTGCCAACAAAGTAAGCTGTGAATGTGAGATATCCATCGGTTGCAGCAGAAGACCATAAGTCACATGTCAAACAAGTATTCATGAGCGTGGTTCATGTAGAGTCTGGAGACTCATACTCTCCTGTAATTGATTATGAAGAGACATACTCTCCTGTAATGGACGTAATTACGTTCTGTTACTTAATAAGTTTGGTGGTTTCAGAAAAACTTGACATGTGACTTATGGATGTCATCACTGCATATCTATATGGAGAATTAGATACTGACATATATATGAAAGTCCCAGAAGGACTTAAGTTGCCTGAAACAACTAACAAACCACGAGTTATGTTCTCAATTCAATTAAGGCGATCATTATATGGGTTGAAATAATCTGGACGAATGTGGTATAATCGTCTCAGTGAGTATTTGATCAAAGAAGGATATACCAACAATGCCATCTGCCCTTGTGTTTTCATTAAGAAATCCAACTCTGGATTTGTTATAGTGGCAGTATATGTCGATGATATGAACCTAGTTAGAACTCCTGAAGAGCTTAATAAAACTGATAAATATCTGAAAAGCGAATTTGAAATGAAAGACCTTGGGAAAACAAAATATTGTCTCGGCCTGCAGATCGAGCATTGTGCTAATGGAATTTTGGTCCATCAATTAGCTTACATTGAAAAAATACTGAAGCGATTTGGCATGGACAAGGCTTACCCACTTAGCACGCCAATGGTCGTTCGTTCTTTGGACATTAAGAAAGATCGATTCCGTCCAAAAGAAGATGATGAACTGGTTCTTAGTCTATAAGTACCATATTTGAGTGCAATAGGTGCTTTATTGTATTTAGCACAATGTATTAGACTAGATATAGCTTTTTCAGTTAACTTGTTAGTAAGGTATAGCTCTACTCCAACAATTCGCCATTGGAAAGGAGTCAAAGATGTTTTGCGATACCTTCGTGGGACAACAGACATGGGTCTCTTCTACTTAGAGAAATCCACAAATGACCAGATCCTTGTTGGATATATAGATGCTGGTTTCCTTTCTGATCCGCATAAAGCCCGCTCACAAACTGGATATGTGTTCACTAATGGAGATACAACAATCCCATGCCGCTCAACAAAGCAAACACTAGTTGCTACATCTTCCAATCACTCGGAAATACTTGCTTTACATGAAGCAAGTCGTGAATTTTCTTTGTTAAGATCAATGATCCATCATATCCGGAATTCATGTGGTCTACCTTCAAAGACAGATAATCCAACTGTCATCCATGAAGATAATGCAGCCTATGTTGCCCAAATGAAGGAATGATTCATTAAGGACGATAAGACTAAACATATATCTCCAAAGTTTTTCAGTGCACATGAGCTTCAGAAGGCTAAAGTTATTGAAGTCAGACAAATTCGTTCCAATGAAAATATGGCAGACCTGTTCACCAAATCTCTTCCAAAGTGCACGTTTCAGAAGTTAGTGCAGAGTATCAGATTACGTCGACTTACCAATCAGCTAAATTTGGAGAATGTTGAATCAGGGAGAGATACATATCGGGGGGAGCATCCATGATACATGCTTATTGTACTCTTTTTCCTTTGACTAGGATCTGGGTTTTTCCTATCAAGGTTTTAACAAGGCAACATAAGCATACTTAACACTATATCAACAATCCAGGTAAAGTTGTACTCTTTTTCCTTCGCTTTGATTTTTTTCTCACTGGGTTTTTCCGAGCAAGGTTTTAACAAGGCAACTGATGTTGATATGTGGGCATCCAAGGGGAAGTGTTATAGAATTAGTGGATGAATAATGAATGCCCACTCAAAGTTGTGAAGACTTGGGAATAGTGGTTGTATGATACTTTCAAAATGTAATCATTATAGTTTGGTTGAAAGTCACGGGAGTTGCTCTATAAATCGAGCACTCCGTATGCTATTGAGACACACTGCAAAAGAAAGCAAGAGAAATAATATCAGTATCTCTCACCTCATCTGCAATACTTTTGTGTTATAGTTATTGTATGATATTTTGTACCTGCTTCGCTCCTGTCTTTAGCAAAGGTTATCTCTCTAACTTTTGCCTATTTATAACATAAATAATATTATCGATCATAATTTTTTTTTTTGTCAAACGATAGTAGGTTTTATTAAACTTAAATAGAAATCTTTGCAACCTTGATTAAAACTTTAAACAAATATTTTGAAAACGACAAACCTCATTTATGAGATCATATAGTTTTATCTGGAAAGGAAGCCACAAAGTGAGGAGAAATTTTTCATTATCACGGGAACACGAGTGGTACATCACATATTTTTATGTAAGTGGTGGGATATTTTGTTTTTTAAGTTATTAACTTTTTAACACACATATCTCATCATTTGTATAGTAACACGTGATGTACCACCCCGTGTACCGATCACACTGACAAAATCTCTCCTAAGTGAGTCGCTCCCTTACAATATCGAGGAGTGTATGTGAATTTGACTGACTTCATTTGCAAAGCTAGCTGACAAATTGTTAGACTTCTGGGCATATAATTGGAATTAATTTAATATAATAATACACAACGAAGAAATTAAATCAACAACGTTATGTAATCCTAATTACATATGCGGTTGGTTGTAAATTGAAAATGTAACAAAATAAAGACAACAAAGAGATTAACTTACATGAATTTTTAGCCACACGTGTGCTACTTTGTAGGGTCATGCTTGTGCTTGTTTTCTTCCTTGTCATGATGATTAAGAAAGTTTTCCAAATGTTGAGCCTTTAAGAGTATCCGCACTGATACACCAAGGACGAATGATGGAGCGAGGGATTCGATTGTGTCAACAAGATAACTTAGTTGGATTAAATCTCTTGGGCACACTAGAGAGTTTTAGCTAGGTTTTTCTCTATTTTCTCAAAGGGAAAATCTTAGCATTTGGGACATAAGAGAAAAACACATGGGGTAACCCCATAGCCGTACCC
This sequence comes from Cotoneaster glaucophyllus, assembly GCA_036320875.1. NCBI lineage: Eukaryota > Viridiplantae > Streptophyta > Magnoliopsida > Rosales > Rosaceae > Cotoneaster > Cotoneaster glaucophyllus. The sequence goes on from CM070059.1 coordinate 22,238,274, forward strand.
TATAGTGGGCTCATGTTAAGGAGACTTTCTCCTTGAATCACATCCATCACTTTAGCCTTCAAGCTTGTGACTTGGATCCCTTTTAAGTAACTAAAACCCAACTTTATGTTAATTAAAACCCAATCTAATAGGTCCAATTAATTGCCAATTAATTATGTCTTATCATCATCCATATAATGTCACTAGTACTATCATAGGTGTGTGACCAAGGTTCTAACTAAGCCGATGGTGAAATTAATTAATTAAGTAAACTAATTTTACAAGTCATAAGTGACACCTAACAGCATGTCATGGCTACTCGAATTAGATAGAAGTATTGTAAAATAATTTAGAACCTTGATTGTAGTTACAATGCAATTCGGTCCTTCTGTCATCCATAACTCGATCAAGATTTGGAGCTTGCCTATATAATGCCTTTTTCATTCTATACATTTTATCTTCTATATTCTTAATCTTAAAACCCTATGGTTGATCAATATAGACTTCCTTTTAAAATACTCCATTCAAGATGGCAGACTTCACATCTAGTTGAAATAAATTCCAACCGTTTGGTGCAGCTAGAGCAATTTGAATCTTAATTGTATTTTTTTAGACACTGCATGATGGTTTTGTTCGAGGCTTCTCTCTATCCATTGCCTTGAGGATATCTTAGAGTGGAAGAGGTGAGGCGACGGATCCTAAGTTCTTTGTACCAGTCCATACTTCGGAACTGGTAAATTGTAGCCTGTTGTCAATTAGTATGGTGTAGGGAATTTCGAATCGACAAATGATGTTCTTCCTAATGAAATACTTGATGATTGTGGTTGTGATTCTTGTTAGTGGCTCCACTTCTATCCATTTTGAAAAGTAGTCTGTTGCCATGAACAAGTACTGCATGTTTCCTGAAGCATTCTTAAAGGGTCTTACTAAATTCATGAAGGCCCATGAATTTGTCGCAAGTTTAGGGGCAGCAAATTGCATCTTGTCGGATTATGGGCCAATAATAACTTGCGGTCATTTCTTTTTGAGCTAACGACCTTCCTCTGGCATGATTACCACAAACTCCATAATGGATATCATTCATAATTTACAAGTCGATCTCTGGTATGACGCACAAGGTATGAGGTCCAGAGTAGGAACATGGATAGAGCTTTCCACGGATGACTGTATATTTTGACGTCTTTTGGATTAATTTTTTGGCCAGATTACGGTCTCCTGATAGTCATTCGTCCCGTATATAGTCAATGATTTAATCCATCCAATTTTCTCAAGCATCGATGACGGCTACTACCTCGGGCTCCATCTGATGGATATTGTGGGCTTCTAGATATTTGAAAAGGATTGGTCGTCGAAGGGAGTAACCTACGTTTTAAGCCATCCCGGCAAATGCGTCAGCGTGGCTGTTCTCTCCTCATGGAATTTGTGTGATTTCATATTTCTTGAACTTCTCAAGTAGCACTTTAACTCTACTCAGGTACAGTCCTATGATGGGATGGTGGGCAGCATGATCCCTGTGACTTAGTTAACTATAATCATCAAGTCACAATGGATTAGTAGTTCTTTTACCTAGAGTTCTTTTGTGACTCTAAGCCCCGCCAATAGGGCTTCGTACTTTACTTCGTTGTTGCTTGCTTTGAACCCATGTTCTAGAGCCTGTTCGGAGTATGGATCCGTCCGGTGTTTGAAGCATCATCCTTGTGTAGGCCTCATGTATGCTGGACAATCCGTCTATGTAGAGCTTCCAAAGTCATGGGTTTTCCTAGGCACCTTGGGAACTGGCTGTGTCTGTGGTACCTTGAGCTACTGGTGTGAATTCGGCTACAAAGTCTACCATTGTTTGAGCCTTGACTGATGTCCTGGGTCGATAAATTATCTCATGTTATCCTAGTTGGATGGCCTATTTGGTAACTCTGGACGAGGTGTCAGAGCTATGCAAAATGGATCTCAATGGATACTCGGTCATGTAGATTACTCTGAATGACTGAAAATATTGTCGGAGTTTTATAGCTGTCGTTACTAGTACCACGATGAGTTTTTCCATTTTCTGATACCTCATCTCTGGTTCGAGAAGAGCTTTTGATATGTAGTATACTGGTTTATGCTCTCCCAAGTCTTCTTGAATCAGAGATGCGTTTACCACTCAGTCGGATACAGCTAAGTACAAGTACAGGTCATCTCCGTCGATCAACTTGGATAACAGTAAGGGTTTGAAAAGGTACTCCTTGAGTTTAGTGAAGGTTTCGTCGCATTCATTCGTCTAGAATAGACCCTTGCTCTTCTTATTGCCGTGAAGAACGGTTTACATTTGTCTGTGGATCATGACAGAAATATGCTGAAAACAGCTGCTCGTCATGTCAAACTTTATATTTCTTTCATAGTTTTGGGCAATCTCATTTATATGATGGCTTTGATCTGATCCGGGATAGCTTCGATTCCTCGCTTGGTAACCATATAACCCAAGATGTTGCTTGACGCTACTGCGAATGTGCATTTTTTTGGATTCAGCTTCATGTTGTATTTCAGAGTAAATCAAATGACTCTTGAAGGTGTGTTATATGAACCTTCTTTTCTTTGCTCTTAATGACCATGTTGTCCACGTAGACATCCATTGTGTCACTGATTGTTTCCTTGAAGATTCGATTGATGAGTCGCTAGTATGTTGCCCATGCATTTTTTAGTCCGAAAGGCATGACTTTGTGGCAGTATGTTCCTCGGTCCAAGACAAATGAGGTTGTTTCCCTATCTGGTTGTATCCAGAGTAAGCTTCCATGAAGCTCAATAGTTCGTGCCCTGCGTTTGAATATACCAATACGTCAATATGTGGGAATGCATATAGGTCTTTTGGACAAGCCTTATTCAGATCCGTAAAATCCACACATATTATCCACTTCTCGTTTTTCTTCTGCACCAGCACAACATTATGGGGAGTCAGGCAATCCATCATGTGAAAAGTCATGAAGTGATTATAGAAGCCTGGACCGCTAGCTTCATTATTCCCAGGGATCGTACCTGTTCCTCGTTGAAAGAGTGAAGAGTTTTCTTCCCTTTATTGATGTTGTCGAGAATTACCATCTTTTCGGCAGTGTCTTTGAACATGACGCGGACTCCCGAGCCATTGTCGACCAAGACGTGGCTTACCAGAGTGTTGGAGATTTGGATCTTGACGACGATATGGTTAACTTAGTTTTCTGATGGGTACTACTCTGATAGGGTGCGAAGCCGATATGATTAATTGAGTTTTCTGACATGTTGGTTGGCAGAGTGATCTGGCCGAGAGGAATATAAGTTCTCTCGCAATGAAAGCACCAATTGTTAGAACCAAATTTGTGCACCACCGTGAACGGTGGTCGAGCACAAATCCGAGTAAATCAAAGCAACCTGCAAAACAGTGAAACAACCATGAGCAAGTCTAGGACTCGGGGGGGGGGGGGGGGGGGGGGGGGAATGGGGGTGTGTCCGATGGTCAAGTTACTAAATGAATTACTCAAGCAGTAGGTAAGAGAATTCAAGTGTTTAGATTGCATTACCATAGATGAACCCTATAGGGTATATTTATACCATGGAGAGAGAGGCCTTTTTAGGATAAAATTCTCGTTCTAAGCTGGGAGAATCCTAGAGCATATCTAAAAGTAGATATTTCATCTTCTTAGGAGTTGTGATTACTTGTTGCGCACGCCATTCCTTAGGTTGAAGAAATTTCAAGACTTATAGGATTTGATTTTATCCATATCCGGATCAGATCGCGTGTCTTGCGGAACAAGCATGGTCATCCAGCAAAGTTATTAAGACTCCGCCTAGTGCCCCGGAGTAGAATGATGGTGGCACCACTACTTAGTCTGATACAGCTCCACTTGGAGCTGGTGAGTACATGACCGAACTTCTGAGGTAACTGTATTCAGATCAGCCTTACTTCTGGCTGGAAAATCATGGTTCCACAAATAGGCTGAAAAAGAAACTCCTCCACCACTTGGTTCAAAGCCCGTCTCCTTATGTTAGAGAAGTGCGAAAGGTAAAAGTATATTATTTCTCAATTGTAAAGTATATTGATTTTTTATTAGGATTATTTGATTTTTTTTTTCTTTAACATTTTATTTTCAGGAGGATTCTAAGTTTTTAGGTATCGACGTGTTCAAGGAAGTTTATGTTCGACCCGGGGATGAGACAGTTGAGCAGCTCCATGTAAGTTTATCTAACAATTACTTTTCTTTCATTTGTAAACATTAAAAATATTAATATATAATTGTTCTTCTCCAAAACTCATAGTTATCCATTTAATATTTGAGCTCTGAGGTGGCTGATGCTCGATTTAGACATTTCAGCACTTGAAAATCGATTTCTAGGGGTTCATAGATTTTTAAATCTCCCTACAAATAACTCACAACTCCCAGTATAAAACATCATCTGACGTTAGCTAAACGTGGCAACTCCTATAACATCTCTAGCCCTTGGGTTAAAACTTAAAACCTAGGTTTTAAACTAACCCAATCGTTCTCCAATGATTGGGCCTAAAATAAGTTTGGGTTAAAACCTAAAATTTGAACAAATTTAGCTCAAAATTCCTACTATGGTTAAAAGGACCACACCCAACGCGCGAGACACGAGAGGGCTGATAGGAAGTAGGCCCACCCTTGACGAGAATGTTGACCACCTAAAATGAGCTCAACATCTATTCCTTGATCTGACAGTTTTAATTATTGAACCGTCCAACGGTCTAGATTCAAACCTATTTATTTTTTAATTTTTAAACACATTAAATCTACGGCTGAGGTTGAATATGATCAAATCTAACAACAAAAAAAAGATATAATGCCCAAAATTAACTCCAATGGCTAAAACAATAAAAAAATTATTGAAATCAAAATTCACCCAAAAACTCTATAAGTACATGTTTCATGGGATCGGTTTAGTGAATTTTCAACTTTTATCGAATTCTAAATATTTTCATGTTAAAATATTTATAAAAATAAATTATTGTTGTAGGCCTATTTGATTGAACGATCTAAGGTTTAGAGAGAAAGGGGGCCGACAGTATTGACGGAGAAGAGAGAGTGATTAATTGTGAGGTGTGTTTGATTCACCCCATTGTGCGTTTATTTATAGTAGTAGGATAGGTAAAAACCTTTCATTTTAGGATTACAATATTTAATAGGTAATCGACTCCTAATAGGAATATAAGATACATTCCCAGATTCCCTAAGATTTACACAATCACATTCTTATTCTAAATATAACTACAACAATTATGATAATCTACATAAATTTTATTTTAAAAAAGATTACCGAATTTTTTTTTGACTAAATTCATTATTTAATAATTTCGGGCTAAAATGTTAACCCAAAACTATTAAAAGAAAAAAAAACTGTTTCTAGATGAAAACATAAAAAAATACACCATCAACATTTGGCTAGAAGACAAAGGTCTCACCTCCAGCTATACTAGCCTTATTCTAGCCTTATAAAACCAGAATTGAGCTCAGCCTTACATCTGTCATATTTGGATTGAAGTGCACAAACTCGCCGTTACATTCTTAATTAAGAAAGTGATGAAGCTGAGAAACAAGTTTGGTGCAAACAAGGCCTTTCCACATTGCAAGGTTTAGGCCTTGCCTAATTGGCCCAAACTAATCATGTTGCCGATGTCTTAGCCCGCCCTTTATAACCGTCCCATTTGGGCTTGTTATTAATTGGAGGCCCATAAGACATTAATTTACTGGTGGGAGACCCTTAGAGCAGTTCCACCGGAGGTGGAATAGCCCAACACCCAGCCAAAAAACCAGCTCGGGACCCATTGCATCCACTCCAGCCCACCCAATTGCATGGCACCCAGCCCAAGCTGGTCTCTAGGACAGCCCAAAATTGACTGAGACGTGGGCCAGTCCATCTGACGCCATGCTGAAGCCAGCGTGGCATCAGACAGTATTTTAAATTTTTTTTGCGCCAGGCGCGTGCAATAGACTCGCGCGTGGGCGCAATTAGGCGACAAGATTTCAGAGCGGGGCCCGCAGCGCAGGTGCACTCACACCTCACCTTGGGAGGCGACATGGCCCACTCTATGTCGTTGGATTTCCAACGGTAAAAGAAATTTGAATTTCCCTTTTAACCTGGATCGTCGGATCACAGATCAACAGTCCACATTTTTTCCCCCAAAAAAAAAAGGCCTAACGGTTAGAATTATGACCGTTGGCCACGTGGCAGCTCCTGGGCTGTTGGATTTGAATATTTTTCAAATCCAACGGTCCAGATTAATTAATAACATTAAAATTTATTAAAAATTAGGAATTTTTTTTTTTAAAATACAATTTTTTTTTTTTTTTTTTTGATAAATACCTAACCCTCATCTTCCACCTTACACCACATTTCAATATTTTCTACACTTTCTACACTTTCTACATTTCAATATTTTGTACACTTTCAGAGAAAAAAATGACTTCGTGGAAGCTCATTGAAGATGTTACGTTGTGTGAAAGTTGGGTTCACGCTACTCATGACCCGATTACGAAAGCGTTTTGCGATGTACATGGAAAAGGCGCTAGAACTAGTCAAGGTCTTCAACGTTGTTGGAAAAAGCTCAACGCATCCTTTACTTTTTGAAAAAACGCCATCTCTCATGCTTCCGGTAATCTGCGTAGTAGGACAAGTTTAGCGGATCAGGTGACAATATTTTTATTTATTTATATGCATTTCACCCGCACCAATCTTTTAATTTATTTAATTTCTTATGTAATTTTTATGTAATTTATATGCATTCCACCCGCATCAATATTTTAAATTATTTATTTGTGTTACACCCGCATTTTTTAATACTATCTTATCCCACATTTTTATAGACACTACAAGCACAAGCATTCTACAATGCAAAGAACCAGAACAAATCATTTAACAGATGGGAATGTTGGGAAATTGTCAAAGATTGCCCCAAATACAAAATTGTGCCAATCGGTCCAGAAGTTGTCATGCACAGCATGGGTCTACACAGTTCGCCAGAACCAGACATGGCCGAACAAGAAGCTGACACATTTGAAGACACAGAAGAGACGCCTGAACAAGTGCCGGAGACCTAACCGACTCGTCAGTCCCTTAGGCCTCAAGGTAAAAAAGCATCAAAGAAAAAAGGTAGTTCTTCCAAAAATGACTACACTAAATATATGGAGGAACTTGCTCGGCAAGGTGAACTGACCATGGAGTGGAAAAACGCTAGAGATGAGGAAAAAGCTGCTGCTATTGCATCAATACTAGCAGCTACTGAGGCTCGTGATGCGGGCGGCTGAGAGACAAAGAGAAATAGTTAATCGAGAGAACGAGTTGATTAGAGAAGCACTTCATCGAGAAAATGAGATGCTTAGAGAATAAAGGATGGCTCAAGCAGATCGTGACACTATGAACAAGTCTCTAGTAGGACTGTCTTCGAATTCAAAATATTTTTGGACATCGAAAAAAAAAGAGGTCGTGCGAAGGAGGCGTGCAAGAGATGCTGAAACAAGTCGAGGGGGTTCTAGCTACAGAAATCCTAGCAACGAAGATCCTACCACCATATATCCTAGCTCCACAGACTTTGTATAATTTCGTATTTATTTGTAGTACTTTATTTAATTTGTTATGTAATTTTTATGTAATTTCTTATTTATTTTTAGAACTTTATTTAATTTTTTATGTCATTTTTATGTAATTTCTTATTTATTTTTAGAACTTTATGCAATTTCAAATTTATTTTTTGTACTTTTTTAAACACATCAAATAAGATTACATAAACTCACCAAATAAACTTAAAAAAAACACCAAATAAAATTACATAACCTCCACCATATAAACTTAAAAAAAAACACACTAAATAAGATTACTTAAAAAATACACTTTCTTCTTCAACCACAAGCCTCATTTTAATTATCTTTGCCTTCGTGCAATCTCCACTGGTGCTCAATCAAGTCATTCTGGCGGGTTACGTGCCAGTATTTCTCTTGCAATAAAGTGTAACATCCATCCCGTTCCAACGGCTCGTGTTGCACGGGATCTTCGGTATTGTCATGAGCACAGTAGATACGTGTTCGTGAGTTGTTGATCGGATCCGGCTCGTATTCATCGACGGCATCATAATCATACTCATCTTCAACAATCATGTTGTGGAGAATAATACACGTCATCATGACGGATCGAAGAGCCTCGACATCAAACAATCTAGCTGCAGCCCTGACAATCGCCCAACGAGCTTGCAGGATACCAAAGCAACGCTCGACATCCTTCCTACACCCCTCTTGACATTTTGCAAAGTGTTTTTCTTTTTCACTCTGTGGATGTGGCACTGTTTTGACAAACGTTGACCACCTTGGGTAAATGCCATCTGCAAGGTAGTATGATCCCTCGTATTTAGTACCATTAACCCAATATGAGCATCTCGACGATTTTCCTTGCAGCAGTTCGTCGAACACTGGAGATTGGGCAAGGACATTTATGTCATTCTGAGCTCCTGGAACGCCAAAAAAAGCATGCCAAATCCATGTATCAAAAGAAGCCACCCCTTCCAAAATGATGCTTTTGCCACGCACTTGGATAATTTTTCCAAGTCCAGTGCATACAGTCGATGCTTCCAATCATGCCAGGGAAGCCTCGCATCTCACCCTTCCTCAGAAGCCTTCGCATGTCCCTTGGCGTGGGTGTCCGGAGGTACTCATTGGTGTAGAGGGCTTCAATTGCAGAGCAAAACCGCATCAAGGACTCTAGAACAGTTGTTTTTCCCATCCTCGCAATCTCATCCACTTGATCTGCAGATGCTCCATATGCAAGCATTCACAAGGCAGTCGTAATTTTTTGCTCGGGAAGAAGACCTAGAACATGAAAAGGCATCCTCTGTTTACACAAAGTATGGATCATGGTTGCAAACAGCACTCATGATTTTGTCGAACAAACATTGTTGCATTCTAAAACGACGTCTAAAAACATGATCAGGGAAAACGTTGTTGGGAATAAAATAATCTTCCAAGAGAGCTTTAACTCGTCTTTCTCTTTTTCTATCGAAGTTTGCGGCACGTCTGGGTTTGGCTATCTGACCCACAGCTTCCATGACAGGGCGGGAATGTGAGGCCTTCTGCCTTCTATGGTGATCATCCTCATCCTCCTCCATTGCGAAAGCCTCATCTCCACCTCCACCTTCCTCGAGATTGACCAATTATTCTTGTTGTGCCAACAACCTTTTCTGTTGCTCCTACAATTGTTTACACATTCTCCTTGAAGAAGACATTGTAAGAACTCAAGATTTGAAAAGGATGAAGAAGGATTCTGAGCTAAAAAAAAGGATTGAGTTTGGTGTGAGGATAGATGTAAGGATGTAGGGTTTATATGGACAAAAAAAATAAAGGATGAGGTTTTGGATAATGCCACGTGGCACTACATGATTGGTTGAAAATCTTATCAGAAATCTTGGCTAAATTATTGTAAACAGGAAGTGACACGTGGAGCGTTGAGATTGGTTGAAAATCTTATCAGAAATATACCACAAAATAGTACATTCGGATAATGACACGTGGCGTGACAAGATTGGTTGAAAATTTTATCGAAATCTTGACTAAATTATTGTAAACAGGAAGTGACACGTGGCATGTCGGGATTGGTTGAAAATCTTAGCGGAAATCTATTCACAAAATAGTACGTTCGGATAATGACATGTGGCATGACGAGATTGGTTAAAAATTCTATCCGAAATTAAAACTATTTTTTTTATTGTTTTATAAAAAAAAAATAATATTTTAAATGGGCTGGGTGCTAGCGCATTTTGTAGGGGTGGAGATCGTTTGTGTCAGCGTATTTTTAGACTGGGTGTCAGCGCATTTTTTTTAGGGGTGAAAATGCTTTGACCTATTACTGTTCATTGAGATTTATTACTATTCAATTTAGTGGATAAATGGGCTGGATGGTGGCACAAAACCCTTATGGGTGGAATTAGGGTTTATTAATTTCCCGGTTTCTAAAAACCCTTCCACTCTTTTGCGCAGCAAGAAGAGCGAAGGTAAAAAACCCCGTCTCCTCCTAAAACCCCAAAATCACTAGCATGGTGGGCCCCATACTCCTCTGCCGTCTCCTCTTCCTCCTCCGTCCACCACCGTCCTCCGCCGAGTTCGGCAGCGCGAGAATATACTTCTCAGCCTTCTACAACTGCCGATCTTACGCCGCCACCTCTGAAACAATTGACGAAGAGAAAGAAAAGGGCGGTCAAAAATGGTTCACTTTACCTCCGTTCACTGCCGCCGTAAACGGCGCCGCTCTGGGTAAAGAGCTCTCTCGCAATCGTTCAAACGGCGGCAGAGGTACAATCACAAATACTGCTTGTGCCGCCGCCGCCGACACCACCACCACCACGGCGCTTAAATGGGTTACTCGGTGCTGCCCGGAGCTTCCTAGAAGCCTCGTTCAGAAGCTCTTTCGCCTTAGACAGGTCGCCACACTCGCACCCACATTGAATTATTTTGAAATTTGAAGTTTGATTGCAAATTGCAAATGGGATTTCAAGGTTGATTGAAAAGTTGTTGCTTGATTGCTGTTACAGGTTCGAAGAGAATCATGTTCTGGTCAAGCTGTTGAAGCACATGAGCGCCCACTTAAAAGGGTAACTGATATTTCTATTACATTCATACTTTTTGGGGTTTTTATGTATGTTTTCGTTTGGGAAATTAAATTGATAGAGCTTTGTTTTGTGTAATTTAACATGGGAAAGGTTTCTATCTGATTTTAATTTATGGGAAGGTGGCGGCTAAAGATTCCATGAACATAGGAGATCGAATACATCTTCCTTTTAGTGTGCAAGAGTTCCCTGCTGACAAACACGAGTCGTCCAATTATAAACAAGAATGTCATTGTAGTGAAGAAGAAATCAACTTTATCCGGAGCCTGGAGTTGTATAAGGTTCTTAACGTTGGTCCCTGTTGTGTAAATTTCAGCCAGCTATGTTTTTTTTACAATATATGATCCAACTTACTCGTTATTCTGATATTAGGATCCAGCCATCATTGTCATCAATAAACCCCCTGGAATGCCTGTTCAGGTGAGTTGTTGATGCTTCAGTCAAGGTTACTGTTGGTACTTTAGGTTTGTAGGTAGTTTATTTCATACCGATATTAAAATGATGTTTGCACAGGGTGGGATTGGAATCAAACGAAGTTTAGATAAACTGGCTACCGCTTGTTTGAGTTATGACTTGTCAGAACCCCCTCGGCTGGTGAGTTTGTAGGCAATCTTAGTATCTTTATATTAAATTCATATATGTAGCTGTATGGTAAGCAAAATATTGTCAGACTTCTAAACTTTGGAATGGGAGGCTTTCATATAATAGGAAAAATCTAGAGTGAGTATGGAGTGGAAGGAGAGGGAGATTGATTGCATGGAAACAAGCCACAATTTAGAGCCATCTCATTGACTAGCAGTCTAGCAGCTTGTTCACGCATTTCCTGTTAAACGAGGTGGAACCAGTTGCGAGCTATATCGCTTCATAAGCCCGAGTGAATGCATGAATTGCTTAACGGAGAAGATACCAAATGTTTTAGACGTTCTGGTATTATGAATCTATACTTGATAAAAATGTGATATATTGTATGTAATATTCTGAGGTTAAATTTTTATCAATACATTGTAGAAATGAAAAGAATAAACAGTTTGATAAATATGTGTAAATTAGGATTATCCTTGTTTTAGAATTTCAATCATTGCATCAAATGTGTACGTGCATGGTCTTGTCTATTGCCACAACAATCTGAATCCTATGCATGGTTATCCCCGTTCCTTGAACAATCTGTGTGTGTTGTTTGTTTGTCTTTTTCCTTCCCTTTTTCGGGATAAGAAGTTTGTATTTCTTAGGTACATAGACTTGACCGAGATAGTAGTGGTCTCCTGGTGATGGGAAGGACACAAACAATTGCGGCTGTTCTGCATTCCATCTTCCGTGAGAAAACTGTTGGAGCATCAAATGATGTGAGTGAATGTCATTCCTTTCTCTGTTGGTGCTTGTTTATGGAATGACCCGTGCATGCTCATGTCATGTTGCGAGGCTGTTAGTTTTGTTCCGTGTCAATTTACCCGATGCTTGTACTTATTTAAAGGTAACTGACGAGGCAAAAAGAATTCTGCAAAGAAGGTATTGGGCACTTGTCATTGGATCTCCCAGGCAACGTAAAGGATTAATCTCAGCACCTCTGGTAAAGGTTAGAATATTCTTTAATGCACTCATCCTGGCACCCCATCCATGAGCACCTAGAGATTACCATTTACAAAATAATAAAATTCAGTTATAATTTAGTTACCAATTTAATTGTTATGTGGTTAAGTGGTTCCTGGTTGCAGTAACTCAGGGATACATTGAACTAATATCAGTGCATAAACTTTACAAGTTATCTGAACTTATAATAATTTGGGGCTTTGATTGCATCAGGTGGTGGTGGACAATGGTAAATCGGAGAGAATCACGGCTGCGAACGATTCACAAACTTTGTCATCTCAGCATGCCATTACAAAGTACAAAGTGATTGGATCATCATGTCCTGGTAAGTAACAAACACTCTTTTTCCATTGCACATAAGTATTGTGTCAACGTACAATTTAAAGGACTGTCTAGGGAAAGTTTGGTCGTGTGATGCATGCTGCAGTTTTGTTTTCAACGATCATTACTGAAGATAGTTTGGCACAAAGTTCTTGGTACATATTCTTTAAAGAATAATATTCCCGGTAATTATGTGCTTCTGATATTCCACTGTTAGCTGTGCAGGTTTCACATGGCTAGAGCTAACCCCTCTTACTGGCCGAAAGCATCAGGTATCGATCAGAACTAAGCACTAGTCATGATTTCTGTTTGCATTATTCCTTAGTTAAACAAGCCGCTTGTCACTGTGCACAACTCCTCTAACGGTGTGCGTTGAACTACAGCTGCGTGTACACTGTGCGGAGGTTTTGAGAACACCAATAGTTGGAGACTACAAATACGGGTGGCAAACTCATAGGAACTGGAAACCTTTATCTTCGTCTAATACTGAATCTCATTGGAATGAGGAGCTTCGCCCAAGAAGAAACCTCCCTTTTGATCTGAATATGGACAGTGGAAGTATCTCCGAAAAGACACCCCGCTTGCATCTTCATTGTAAGCAAATGGTTTTGCCTAATGTGTATCTGGCTTTGCAAAACGTGAAGCTGCATTCAGATTGTGATCTTTCTGAACTAGAAAGCCTAGAGTTGGTTGCTCCTCTGCCTTCATACATGCAAATTAGTTGGGATATTACAAATTATTAAGCTACAACGAGAATTTTCGAAGCTTTCTTATTTATTTAATTATATTATTATTGTTTGATTCAAGTTCTTGCTAGTTTTTTAGGAACAAGTTTACCAGGAAAATGAAGAGCCAAAAAACACATATTATCCTGGGTTGAGTAGCAGACAATGTTGCCTTCTTTAAGACATTTTGTGGCTCTGCCCAAGGTGTGCAAGTAGTCACAAGTGCCACGCCGTCCCCAGAATAAAACAGCCCAGAATCACCACTGAATAGACCTTCCTTTGCACTGAGAATATCCAAAGCTTTCACCCACTCAACTACTCAATGTTCTCATAGTATTTCTCAGTTTTTTCTAGTGTATTTCCACCAGACTAAAATCCTAGTATTTATACACTACTTAGAGGGATATTAATGTTGGGATAGTTGAGGAGAAAATGCTCACAAAATCCGGCCACTAAATCAACAAACATATCAGTTGAGAAAGAATAGGTCTTCTAAACAACACAAAACTTTCTGTTGAAGAAAAAAGATTCTCCCCAAATTTATGAGTCTAACGTTAACCTATCTGAGTAATCTAAATTTTAAATAAACATATAACCCCAACGATCCCCTACTTGGTTATTCAAACTTGAACATTGGGTAAACTGTCAAAAAAAAAAAAACTGTCATAGAGTCGTGTATAAATGATGGTGTTATTTAACTTGAACCATAACATTGTGACATTGCTTTAAAATAACAAGAGTAGCACTTGGTTTTGAACTCAATCTCTGACAACAAAGCACATACGACTCCTCTTGGGTGAAGCTCGAAGCCAGCACAATTCGGCCATGTGCTTGTATCCCAGTTTAGTGATAGTGCTAGAAGTTAGCCCTAGGAACTTTATAGTAGGCGGCCTCAGCTTCACTATCACAAAGGTGAAACAATCAAGGATACTCTTGTAGCTAGATATCCTTCTCAACTAGAGTATAGTTTCCATTAAAAGTTTCATAACTCATCCTTTACATGTGCTACATGATTTCATGCCTCTACAGACAACTTCTACAAGAAGTATGGCATGAGTCTATATCACTTCATGACTTGTTATTATCTATTGAACCAATTTCTTGGGATCTCTAGTCCAAAGGTTATGTTACCATCACAAGTGACTCAACTTATCAAGGGCTTTAACCCCATTCCACTAGAGGTTTTCCAAACTTTTTCTCATGCTAACCATTTCGTCAAATGGCCAGCTAGATTATCTTCAAACCTTACATGATCTATTCTGACAATCCTTGGGGAAAGAAACCTTTTTATCGTGCTATGTTTTCGACGAATCTGTCGTCTCTTTCCTTATAATATCGATTTTCCACTTTTGCAATGGCTGTTGTGCTATAATTAGCATAGCAAAACTGGTTTCTCCCACAACGGAATGTCAGACAAAAGATCTCTCAATTATCATGCTTCTTCCCTAGCTGTTGCTAGGGAAATCATTTCAAATTCCATTGTTAATTGAGCAAGTATGATCTGTTTCTTAGACTTCCAGGAGACTACAGCCCCAGCTATATTAAAAATATAGCCATTCATGGCTTTAGAATCTTCTGATTATGTATTCCAATCAGCATCATTGTATCTTTCAAGAATAGCGGGAAACCTTTCCTAACATAGGCTAAAGTTGATGGTCCTCTTAAGATATCTCATTACCCTTTCAACTGCATACCAATGCTCCATATTGGGACTGCTCGTGTACCTACATAGAACCCCAACTGCATAGGCTTTGTCTGGCCTAGTGCAATCAATAGCATATCGAAGGTTACCAATGATGCTTGCATACTCAGTTTGTCTAACACTGTCACCAGTGTTCTTGAACAACTTCACACTACGATCAAACGGTGTACAAGCAGGCTTACAATCAAAATAATTGAATTTCTTTAGAATTTTCTCCAAATAATTTGACTGACTTAGAGAAAACCCCTTCTCAGTTTTGTTAACCTTTATTCCAAGAATTAAATTTTCCTCTCCTAAATCCTTCATATCAAAGTTATTGCATAACATGGCTTTAACTTCATTTACTAAGTGAATATTAGAGCCAAAAATAAGCATATCATCAACATATAAACATATTACAACACATAGATTACTCTTAGTTTTAATATACATGCACTTATCACTTTCATTAATTTTGAAGCCATTATCAAGAAGTAAACAATCAAATTTAGCATGCCATTATTTAGGTGCTTGTTTTAATCCATAAAGTGACTTATTTAATTTGCAAACTTTATGCTCTTGCCCAAGTATTACAAACCATCAGGTTGATCCATGTAAATTTCTTCCTCTAATTCTCCATTTAATAAAGCAGTTTTAACTTCCATTTGATGCACAACAAGATTATGTAAAGAAGCTAATGCAAACATGACTTGAATGGATGTAATTCTAGAGATTGGTGAGAAAGTGTCAAAGAAATCGACCTTCTCTCTTTGCCTAAAACCTTTAGCTACTAACCTGGCTTTAAACTTGTCAATTGTACCATCAGATTTTAGCTTGTTCCTCAGTACCTATTTGCAGTCAATGGTTTTGCATCTTGTAGGTAGCTCAACCAAGTGAATCCATATCATTGTTTATGGCTTCTTGCCATGAATCTGCATCCAAAGAAGTCAATGCATGTTGGGAGTGTTGTAGGATCTTCTTCCAGTGCATAAGTTTGGAAGTCACCCCCAAAATCCTTGGTCACTTTGGTTCTCTTACTCTTTCTTGGTTCGAAACTAGTTTCGACCGAATCATTTAGAGCATGGCTGCTCGTTCCATCCTTCCTTAAATTAGTTGAGGTTAAACCCCCACTATTCCTTGACATAAAAGGAAACTTGTTCTCAAAGAAATCAACATCATTAGATTTAATAACAACATGGTTCTTTAAATCATAAAATCTATATGCTTTACTATAGAATGCATAACCAATAAAAACACACTCAAAAGCTCTACTCTCTAATTTTGACCTTTTTGGGTCAGGTTTTGATACGTAAGCCAAGCAGCCCCATGTTCTTAAGTAGGACACATTAAGCTTCCTATTTTTCCAAATTCCTTACGGTGCAATTTTAGTTTTTGAAAAAGCAACACTATTGAGAACATAATAGACAGTTGAAATAACTTCACCCTGCCAATATGAAGCACAACCAGAGTTAAGAAGCAAAGCCACTGTTAATTCACAAAGTGTCCTATTTTTTTCGTTCTGCTTTGCCATTCATTTATGGGGAATAAGGTGCAATTGTTTCATGTAATATGCCTAGATTTTTACAATGTTTATTGAAAGTAGCAGATTCATATTCAAGTCCCCTATCAGTACGAAACCTCTTAACTTTTCTATTAAATTGTTTCTTTACTTTAGTTAAGAAAAGTTTAAACATGTCAATTGCTTCACTCTTGTTTTTCATCAGGTAAACAAAACAATAGTTCGAACAATCATCGACAAAGGTGATGAAATAACGCTTCCCATTTCTTGTGATTACACCATCAAACTCACAAATACCAGAGTGGATTAAGTCAAGTAGTTTAGTTTCTTTATGTACTGATTTGTGTGGTTTTTTCGTCATCTTTTCTTGACTACAATACTCATATTTTTCAAAATCCTTTATTGAGATTTCAAGAATTAGTCATAAACTACTCATTTGATTTATTAAGTTCTTATTTATGTGACATAACCTAGCTTGCCAAATATTGAAAGAAGATAACATGTAAGCTAGGGATGGCAACGGTTCGGTTTGGGGACGAAAATGTTATATCCATCCCCATAACCACGAAAATTAACTATATCCATAATCGCGAATTAACCATCAGGGATTATCCATAACCATACCCAATGGGTAACGGATTTCTTATCGGTTAACGATTATATCCATCTTCGTCGATACCAAAAATATATTCGTTCAATTGATGCAGTATAATATAATATATACTAATTTCGTCATTATAATATAATAGATACATTAGTGATGTTGGCATATGTTTGATCTCTCCCATAAGCACCATTGAATTCTTTTTGGTTTTGATTCAGAACTTTGGAACTTTCTAAAAAAATGCAACTTTTGTAATTCTCAAGGTATTGAGTTTGGTGAATATATATAATACGTATCATTCGGGTCGGTTTTGGGGACGGACATGGATCGGGGATCCCTATAACTATATCCAAAATCATAACCGGATAATATTTTCAGTTTTTACCCTATCCACTATATATCCGAATTTTCATCCTAAATTTGTTTCATTCGGATGGTTATCCACGGTTTTCGGGTTTAACTGTTTGAATTGTCATCCCTAATGTAAGTAGAAATAACATTTTTATTCATAATATCATCATTGAGTTTAAACATTCCATCAATGGCATACCCCTTTCCCACAAAGACACCATTCTTTGTGAGAGTATAAGCCCCAATATTTTGTGTGAACCTAGCCTTGTTGATCAAGTAACCCGAGACCAAATTCTTCCTGATATCTAGAACATGCAGCACCTCCTTCAATATCACAATTTTCCTTGAGGTGAACTTGAGCTCCACTTCCTCAACTCCAGCAACATGTGTTGAGTGAAAGTAACCCAACAAAACCCTTCAGTCTTTTGCCTCAGTGTAAGACTTAAAAAGCCCACGATCATCGCAGACATGGCGCGAAGTACTAGTGTCCACTCACCACCCCTCAGATCCATCAACCAAGTTGATTTCTGACACCATTGCAATGAGTTGATCCTCTATGAGATTGGCTTGAGGAGCAGTTCTTCGTTTGTTGCGACAGTTACAAGCAAGGTATCCAGGTTTGTCACAGTTATAGCACATAAATGGCTTAACTGTTTCATCTCTTGAGGCGGGTAATTTTCTGTTGTTATTGCGATAAGTGTTTTGTACATTCATAGGGTTCTTGTTGCTGAAGCGAATCTTAGTAACATTCTTCATGTTCTTACAATTAGGTTTAAGAACAACAACATGGTTCTTCGAGTATGACTTCTTGTTGGTATTTGAGATGAATGACTTCTTGTTGGTATTTGAGATGACAAGGACCTCTTCTCGCAGATCTTGCTTCCTGACTTCCTCGATTCAAAGACAAGCTTTCAAGAGAAAACTCCTTTGTCTTGTGTTGTAGATCCTGGGGACTTGTTAATGATCACAGCAACCTGGAACTGCTCATCCAGGTTCATTCCTTCATATATGATTTCATGAGCAATCTTCTGCAACTCATGTGATTGGGCCTCCACAGATTTGTCATCCATCATTTGGAACTTCAGATAACGACTAACTATAAATTTCTTGGTTCCTGCTTCTTCAATATCATACTTCTTTTGGGGTGCATCACAAAGTTCCTTAGCAATTTTACAAGAAGAGTAGTAGACATAAAGAACATCACATAAACCATCTAAGATATAATTTTTGTAGAGAAAGTCATTTTCATTCCAGGTTTGAAACAGTTTGAATTGTTTAGCAGTTGGATGATCAAGTAGTAGTGGCATCTTAGAAGTGTAGTTTGAAGCAATTTTCTTGGTGGTTAAGAAAAATAGCATCTTTTGCCTCCAACGTTTAAAGTGAAGCCCTTCAAACTTGATAGGTTTGTTCAAATCAATGACAAAGAGAGTGATTTCAATGTCCATAGCAGAAAATAAACATCTTAAAATTGTTGAAAACGCTACACAAACTCAAAGACAAGGAACGAGTTTACCAGGAAAATTGAAAAGCCAAATAACACAGAATTATCTTGTGTTGAGTCGCGGACAATGTCGCTTTCTTTAAGACATTTTGCGGCTCTGCCCAAGGTATGCAAGCAGTCACAAGTGCCACACCGTCCCCAGGATAAACTAGCCTGGAATCACCAGTACTGGATAGACCTTCCTTTGCACTGAGGAAGATCCAAAGCTTTCACCCACTTAACTACTTAATATTCTCAAAATATTTCTCAGTTGATTCAAGTGTACCCCCTAGTATTTATAAACTACTTAAAGGGATTTTAACGTTGGGATAGTTGAGGAGAAAATGCTCACAAAATCCGGCCACTAAATCAGGAAGCAAGATTAGTTAGTTGAGAAAGAATAGGTCTTCTAACAAAACAAAACTTTTTGTTGAAGAAAAAAGATTCTCCATAAAATTAGGAGTCTAATGTTAACCTATCTGGCTAATCCTAAATTTTAAACAATCTTACAACCCCAACAAAAACAATAAACATGAATCAATTAAAAGCATTTATTAAAAAGCTCTTATGAGTATAATGCTTTCTAAATAAGTTGTCTCAGATGGATATAAAAGTCTAATTGATATAACAACCTTCTTTTTGTTGTAGGCCTAATTTACTGAACTGTATTTAGGACTAGAAAGGGAGAGGGCCGGTGGCAAGAGAGAAAGATGAGAGAAGTAATTCTGAGGTGTGTGTTGTATCACCCCATTGTGCCTTTATTTATAGTAGTAGGATAGATTAAATCCTTACCCTAATAGGATTACAATTCTAATAGGATAATATCTAC
Source organism: Cotoneaster glaucophyllus (assembly GCA_036320875.1). Lineage (NCBI taxonomy): Eukaryota > Viridiplantae > Streptophyta > Magnoliopsida > Rosales > Rosaceae > Cotoneaster > Cotoneaster glaucophyllus. The sequence goes on from CM070059.1 coordinate 22,257,959, forward strand.
TAAGGGGAATATTCCAAGATATCCTATATACACTACGATTTACACAATCACATTCCAAATCTAATAGGACTGCAACACTCCCCCTTGAATGTGTAAATACTCAAACAAAACTTCGCATCAGGTCTTCAACAGTTGAGGTAGAACGGTTAATGAAGTCGTCAACACAACGAGTGAATGCGAGTCTCAAATTTAAACAAAGTATGCATTGGTAGTAAAACTCACAAAACCTCGCTATGGTAAAACTTAAGGCATGTAAAAACCATATACTAAGGAGAAAAGTGAGAAGTATGCATAATGTCTAAAACAAACGTCAAACTGGACGAAAGTGTGAACTTAACAGAGTATGATCATCCCAGAATAAGTGCCTCATCAAAACCTCGTTAGGTAGCAAAAATCCAGTGGGAAAATTGCTCCTAATCGTAGGAAAAAGAGTATATTAAGATCAAGTGAGTACGCTTCTGGATACTCCCCCTTAGTTAGACATAACTTCCAAATAAGAGAACTACAAGCAATTCAACTCAGATAATTTACACATACCGATTCCTTGGACGAGCTTCTGAAAAGTAGAGTTGGGCAATGACTTGGTGAAGAGATTGGCCAAGTTGTCTTGTGAACAGATTTGCTTGACTTCAATGTTCTGATGCTGTTGTTGCTGGTCAAACTTCGACGTTATATGCTTGGTGTTGTTTCCCTTGATGTATCTCTTCTTTAACTGCTCGATAAATGCAGCATTGTCTTCAAAGATCGTTCTAGAAAGGTCAACGACGAAAGTAAGACCAATAGTGCTTCGAATGTGTTCCATAACTACTCTCAACTAAAAGCATTTACAGAGGCTTCATGCAAGGCGAGAATCTTAACATGGTTCGAAGAAGTTACAACTAGCATTTTCTTGGTAGACCTCTAAGATATAGTAATGTCTCTAAAGGTAAAGATATAGCCCATTTAAGAACGTGCCCTATGTGGGTCAGACAGATAACCAGCATCTGTGTAACCATTGAGGCGAGAATCAACCCGAGGACCGAGGGGGACGGCGGCTCCTCTTGAGGATTCATGGGTGTAGAACAAGCCCAAATTTGTCGTACCAATGAGGTAGCGAAAAATGTCTTTAACACCATTCCAATGTCTGCGTGTAGGCGCGTTGTTGTATCTAGCCAAAAGATTAACAACAAAGCAGATGTCGGGTCTAGTGCATTAGGCCAAGCACAGTAAAGCACCAATTGCACTTAGGTATGGAACTTTAGGCTCCAAATCTCTTCCTCATCCTCCTTGGGAAGGAAGGGATCTCATTTAGCATCTAGAGTTTGAACAACCATAAGAGTACTCGGAGGCTTCGCTTTATCCTCATTAAAATGTCGCAACACCCTTTAGGTGTAGTTCAATTGATGTACTAAGATTCCATCCGAACAATGCTCGATCTCCAGGCCAAGACAATATCGAGTTTTCCCAAGATCCTTCATCTCAAATTCCGATTTCAAGTGAACGATAATTTTCTTAATCTCTGCGGGAGCTCCGATGAGGTTCATGTCGTCGACATAAACTGCAACGATCGTAAATCTGGAATGTGACTTCTTGATAAACACATATGGGCATAGTTCGTTGTTCACATAACCCCTATCAAATATTCACTCAGACGGTTATACCACATCCATCCGGATTGTTTCAATCTGTAGATTGATCTCCTCAATCTAATAGAGAGGGTGTTCCGTGGTCTAGAACTAATTGAACTAGTCAATGGAAGTCATTCTGGAACTTTCATGTAGATTTTTGTATCTAGAACCCTATAGAGATACGCGATTACCACGTCCATAAGTTGCATATTCAGTTTTTCGAAAACTACCAAACTGATTAGGTAGCAGAATATTATGACATCCATTATGGGAGAATTCGTCGCCTTGTAATCAATCCAAGGGTGTTAAGAGAAGCCTTGCATTACGAGGCGTGCTTTGCATCACACTATTTCATTCTTCTCATTATGTTTCCTCACGAAAACCAACTAGTAGCCCTTGGGCTTCGCATGTGGTGGAATTGGAGCTATAGGCCCAAACACCTTGCGTTTCGCAAACGATTCGAGTTCGACCTGGATTGCTTGTTTCTAGTTTAACCAATTCGTTCTACGTTGACATTCATCAACGAAACGTGGTTCAATGTCATCGCTAAGCATGTTGTCGACAATAACTGTATACTCGAATGCATCATCGACAATCATCTCACTCTGATTCCAAACCTCATCCAATACTGTGTAATGGACCGAAATCTCGCGATTCTTGGAAGGTCGGTTTGTCTCATCTAAGACATCACCATAATCTAGAATAACCTCATGCGTTGGAACAGATGAGTAAGCGGTGGTCAGATTCAAACTAGGGTCACTAGTTTGTGCCGTTTTCGTCTTCTGGGATTGTGAATCCTTTGGACCATAGGGTTTGCCACGCTTTAAGGTATGAGAGATTATAGGCTAACCGCCAGTGTACCGGGCAGCGTGGGAGGTGCGGCTGCCCTACCTTCGGGGACGGTCTGGCCTTCTAAGGTGGTGTTACGGGGTACGTTAAGTACATCCATCCTTGCAGGTGCGTTTTCAGCGAGTATATGAGATCTCATCACTTTTGTTAGATCAGTAAAAGCATCTGGCATGCTTTGAGCAATGCTCTGAAGATCTAGAATACGACCTCACTTTAGTTTCAGACTGGGTAATGCGGGGATCTAAATGAGACAAAGTAGGAATAATCCACAACAATTCGCGGCATTCTAAGGAACATTAATGTTCTTATCTCCCCCTAACGATGGGAAAACTGTCTCATCAAACTGACAATCCACAAAGCGTGCAGTAAAGAGATCTCATGTCACGGGCTCTAAGTAGCGAATAATAGATGGCAAATCATAACCGATATAGATTCTCATTCTTCTCTGAGTACCCATTTTGGTACGTAGTGAGAACGCTATTGGCATATAGACTGCGCACCCAAACACACGTAAATGCGAGACGTCAGGCTCGTATCCAGTAACCAACTGTAACGATGAATGAAGTTGGGTAGTGGTGGGCCACAAAAGGACTAACATAGCTGCATGTAATACTGCATGGCTCCAGGCAGATACCGGTAATTCAGTTCGTATAACCAAAGTTCGAGCTATCGTTTGAAGGCGCTTTATGAAAGCTTCTGCTAGGCCGTTTTGGGTATAAACATGGGGTACATGATGTTCAACTTCAATCCTAACAGATATGCAATAATCGTCAAAAGTCTGTGATGTAAACTCTCCATCATTATCCAGTCGAATTGCCTTAATCGGATAATCAGGGTGGTGAGCCCTAAGCTTAATGATTTGAGCAAGGAGTTTCGCAAATGCAGCGTTGAGTGTGGACAATAAGCAGACATGTGGCCAACGCGTTGATGCATCAAGCAACACCATGAAGTATCTAAATGGTTCGTATGTTGGTTGGATAGGTCCACAAATATCCCCTTTAATCCTCTGAATGAACTTAGGGGGTCGTGAATAATCTTTGTAGCTGAGGGTTGAATATTTGACTTCCCGAGGAAGCATGCTTTGCATGGTAGATGGCTGGGATAAGATTTTAGGTGATGCATGTGTGATACTTTGATGATACAACGCATCATATCTCATCTGGGACGTTCCATTCGATCATGCCAAAGCAGGAGTGTGCTCTGGAACCCAGGCATAGGGTAGGCCACGTGGTGGGTCTCCACGGATCGAATGGTTATTATGTACAACTCACTCGAGAGACATTCCAGCTTCTTGTGAATACGCTTCTGGCCATATTCGTAAGAAGTGATACAAAGAATTCGAAACCACTATCTTCAGTGGTTTCAACATGATATTGATTATCTTGAATATCTCTAAAGCTCAACAACGTTCTTTCGGAACGTGGAGAATAAAAAGCCTCTTTAATGGTTAATTCGGTATCATTAGACAACATTATACGGGCACTGTTGTATCCTTCAAGCAGGTTGGATGGGCCTGAAAGGGTTGTCAAAGGTGCATTTTTAGGTACGAAGTTAGTAAAATAGTGTTGCTCACGCAAGATGGTGTGCGTGGTAGCACTATCAGCCAGACAACTAACTTCCCCACTAGTCATAGCTAGAAATAAATTAATTGAATTGGTCACATACATAAATATAATTCCATTCATTCAATTAATCAATCGAGAAATAATTTCCATAAAAATAATTATCCATAATCCAAAACAAACCAAAAACCAAACAAATAGTTCCAAAAACATAGAAAAATTGTGCAAAAATTTAAACCATAAACCTAGAAAAATAGGGGGTTCGGCAACACCTAGTGTGTTCGGCCACTAAGGGTGTAAAACACCCTAACATGTCTTAGAAAAATAAAACTTTATTCTTCCATGGGAGCGGATGTCTTCTGAAAATCTGAAACCTGTATAATTGTAGTAGCATCTTCGGGATGTTCCACATGCACAAAGTTAGTCTCACGACGGGAATGATACTTGGCAATAGCCTCGGGGTAGCTTGGCATACACGTGACCAATGATCCTTTGATCCACAGTGGTAGCACATGTCCAATTCAGTGGAAGCCGATTGAACGGTAGCTTTTCCCTTGTTCTTGAAGTTTGGGACCTTAGGGGCAGGGTTGGCACTTTTGGGTCAAATCTCCTCCCTTGGGTAGGCTTCTGCTCAGTTGACCTTGGGCCCGTGGTGGCTCTGCATCCCATTTCCATGGTCATGATGGGGTTTCCGTTTGTTGTGGCTGCTAGAATGAGTCGCATGCGCTTCATGCAGAGCATTCGAGCCAATAAGTCGAGCTTGATGATTCTTCATCAAAAGCTGGTTCTTCTTTTCAGCGAGAAGTAAAACAGAGATCAAATCCGAAATTTTGGTGAAATTTTGTGCCCTATATTGTTCCTGCAGGACAATACTGGTGACATTGAAGATCGAATAGGTCTTTTCCAGGAGATCCTATTTGATTAAGTCTTCTTCACATAACTTAAGCAGTGATGGGATTCTACAAACTTTAAAGTTGTATTCATTCACAGACTTAAAGTCTTGGAAGCGTAAATACTGTCAGTCGTGTCTTACTTCAGGCAAGTAAATGTTTTTCTGGTGATCAAAGTGATTGGCCAAAGCGACCTAGAGGGTGTGTGGGTCCTCCTCATCGAGATACTCAGTCTGCATTACACCATGGATGTGTCTTCGGATGAAGATCATAGCAGTAGCTTTCTGAGCTTCGTCAACTGGGTCATCTGTAGGTTCCTTGATGGTAGCTTGAAGACTCTTTGTAGTAAGATGAAGTCTCACGTCTTGAACCCACTTTAGGTAGTTTCTTCTAGATGCTTCCAAAGCAGTGAAATCGAGCTTGTTCAAGTTTGAAATGTCCCTAAAATAGAGGGTAATAAAAAAAAAACGTGGTTAGTCATATGGAAAGTCATAGACATACATTGTAGAATATTTGGGTTCTATAGACATGTATTGGTTTAATTTAAGCACGAAAGCTACAGGTTTCATGTGGTATGTTTTGAATGAAAACTTCGGGTTTCAAAGGCACCAAATTCAAAACTACAGGTTCGATTTAGTTATGAACGTTGAGTTCATATATAGGGGTACCTGTAAGAACACATGATACAATATACAACTAAGTGTAGTGAATTTGTGGATTGCTTTAGGAACCCAAGTGTGAGTGCGTCGGAACTACGAAAGATAGTCAAAGGTTCAATGAAAAAAAATAATTTATTGAATTGTTAATTGCCAAAAAGTGAGCTTCAGGCCAATAATTTTGGATTAATTGTCAGATTAATGGACTTCGGGTCATTTAATTAATTCAATAGATCGTAACCATTCAAGTTTAATTGTAGAAGAAAAATAATAACATTCGGCTTATTATTAGCTGGAATGCTAAAAATAGCTTTCGATTCGAAAAAGCATAGCCTAATATTAGTGGGCTGATTGCCGTGTACAGGGCAAGGCCTTAAAAGGGTTTAATAGGCCACGGGTTGGCTGCAAAGCCAGCCCAATCATGGCTGCAGGCCACGGGCCGGTTTTAGGAAGGACCCCAGCAGCCCATGCTGCTGGTTTTGGGCCAAAATGGCGCTGGGGGACACAGGCCTAGCATATGTGTTGGCCTAGGTGTGCCCGCGAAGCCTAGCTGTGGGCTAGCTTTGATTTTGGGCTGAGGGAAACAAGCACAACCATCTGAGCTGGCTTTGGCGTTCGCGAGCCTTGACAAAAGGCGAAGCCCAGCAAGCCGAGGCTTGCTATAGGGGGCTGAAGCTAGGACAAGGCCCAACAAGCAACGCAGGTATGCTAGCAGGTTGGGCCAGGCTACAGGGGACGGCCCAGTAAGGCTGCATGCCTACAAGTGGGCTCAGGGCTTCAGGCCCGTGTAGAACCCAACCCAAGCCGAAGCCTGGTTGTCTGTGCTGAGGTAGCAAGCCCACGGGGCTATTGCGTGGTGGTCCATGGTGTCGAAACAACATCGTCTTGGTGATGGAATGGATGCAGGCCACCCATGTCGACTTGGCGGCACAGCATGGAACCGCGGCTCAACCTCAAAAAATCCTTATTTTTTTATTTTATTTTTTTTCGAATTCTAGGGTTAAAAACCCTAATTGCTTCTAAACTAATTTCAATGCTTTGACTCACAAATTCCACATAGCATAATTTCGTATTGCATGAACAAATATATATATTGACAAAAATATGAACACATATGCAATATATATAATTGAAAGGAAAATATAAATATAGGGGGTTCATGCATCATGGGGAATGTTTTCATGCTTCAAGATCATTTCAAATATCTTGATTTATTTTAAAAGAACTTGATCGGCAGAAAACGATTAAGCCTTTGATTGTGTAGAAGAACCTCCTCCTACGATCCTTCAGTTCCTTAGCTTTTAGCAATAGGGTACTGATAACGTGTTTTAGGCCTAATTCATTGAACTGTATTTAAGACTAGAGAGGGAGAGGGTCGGCGGCAAGAGAGAGAGATGAGAGAGAAGTAATTATGAGGTGTGCGTTGTATCACCCCATTATGCCTTCATTTATAGTAGTATGATAGGTTAAATCCTTACCCTATTAGGATTACAACTCTAATAGGATAATATCTACTAAAGGAAATATTCCAAGATATCCTAGATACACTAGGATTAACACAATCACATTCCTAATCTAATAGGACTACAACATTTTTATCTTTTTCATTTCATTGGATTGTTAGCCTTACGATGACATGTTTGGAGGGTTTCTTCGACCCATCTTACCTTACCATGCCAAAACAAAATCTCACGGACCAGGAGCATCATGTGGAGTCGTGCTAGATTACCATGCTTGTTTCGCAAGACATACGATCTAATTCGGAGATGGACACAATCAATTCCTTCAAGTCGTAGAGTTCCTACAATCTAAGAATTGGTGTGTGCCGCAACTAACCATAACTTCTAATGCCAAAGATCAAGGAGAGTTCCCAATGCCAAAGATCAAGGAGCATCATCATTTGTTTTGGTGCCAACTTGGCTCATTGCATGATTACATTAGTTGTTTATGATTGCATTCATTTATTGATAGGTGCATTATTTTATCATATTTTCATGTTAATTATCCCTAAGTTTTGTTAAGGAATTGATTATAAAAGAACCTTGTTACTTTCCTTTTCTTAATTTCAACCAATATGCACACTTAGAACGTTTTTGGTGATAATTCAACTTTCCGGAGGAGTTTTGATGCAAGACCAGTTGGAGAAGGAAGCTAAGAGGCTAAAGCTCGTTGTGTCCGAATTTCATAATTTTCCATGAAGACAAACGTTCCAGTTTTGCAAGTTAATCACGCAAAAGTTGTTTTCCCGTCAGAACTGCGCAGCTGTAGGAGAATGATGACTTGATCGCTTTCCCGATTTTTCCTAGTGGACGCGATATATCTTGGAAAGATAAAAGATAAAGCTATGTTTCCTGTATTTTTACATAATTTTCCAGAAGAAAAATCGACCCCAAAATTGTCGTGCAAGAGAGATGACGGGTTTCCCAAGCCAAGAAGGATTCTTTCCTAGTTTGTGTCGTTAATTGTTTAGGAATTTGTTTTATTTAGGAAAGTTTCTCCCAGACCTTTTAGGGATTGTTCTAGTATAAATAAGGTGTCCTAAGCTCTCTCAACATACCCCCCGCATCCCTTGATATCACCCCACACCATACTACCATTCACAATCTCCGCAATTTGTGAAGAAGAGCTTAGGGACGTGCTTTGCCACGGACTCCGGGTTCTATCTTTCTTTTATTTTTTTCTATGTGTAACTAAGTTTTTTCTAAGGTTTATGATGAAGCCATGACATGAATATTTGCGAAGTACTTTGTTAATTATTATCTGATTATATGTCATGTTATATTCTTAATCTTTGTGGGTATTTTATTCTAGATTCAGATTTCTAATGGCTGATCACCTTTAGGAATTTTGCATCTAAATATTTAGATAAATCTATGAGGATGACCAATCAATTAGGTTTATTGGAACTAAGATTAAGAAGAGTAGACAAACTAGTGAGGATGACCAATATTACTTGGTTGACATGATTCTTCTACACTTAATGGGTTTTTATGTATTTAATTGTATGCCTAACCAATAGGATATAAGTATCATGTAGAGATACAAGACTTGTTGTTTGACCACATATTAAGTCATACATTAGAAAGAACAACCTTTAACATTGACATGATAATTGGATAGTAGTTGACTTTAGGAAAAGTAAATAGGATTGTTATTGGTGAATTCATAACGTTAGGTTTTCTTGTCGTGTGTGATTTTAATTAATTGTATTTTCTTTTTCTTGTTAATTTTAGTCTTAATCAATTACTCAATTATTCAATTCAATTTATCCTTTGTTTAATTAAGTCTAGTGTGATTAATCGTTAAATTTGTGTTATTGCAATCTCTGTGGGATCGACCTCGTATTTGCATATATTACTACAATTAATTCGTGCGCTTGCGAGTTTAATTTGGTTTAAATTAATATATTATTTAGGTTAGTTTAAATATACATCATGTATTCTAGTCAAGGATTTGGCTTCATCAGAAGAAAATGCATGTGAATACAGCACGCAGCATCTCTCGACCATTTCAACCTTCAACTTTTTCTTCTATACATATTATCCTACCTACTCCATTAATGGTATGAGTTAAGGAACTTACAGACTAATTACAGATAACATTAGGTTATCGACGGAAAGAAAGAAAGAAAAAAAAAACTCTAAACTAAATAAGATGCAATTTATCCGTAATGGGTTTTATACTTTTTGCGTCTAAAACACCCATTATATGTTTGCATGCAAGCTTACCCTCCATCATCTAAGGAACTTACAGACTAATTACAGATAACATTAGGTTATCGACACACAAAACAAAATAAAAAACAACTCTAAACTAAATAAGATGCAATTTATTTGTAATGGGCTTTATACTTTTTGCGTCTAAAACACTCATTATATGTTCACATGCAAGCTTACCCTCCATCATCTTCTTCTATCCATAAGCTTGGTAGATGGGTTGATGTGACTATCTTATCGTATCGTTTGGACTCAAATTATACATTAGGCGTATTCAAGGCGCAATTCTTTTATTTTTATTTTTTTCCAACTAAAAGCACTGATAGATATTTACTATGAATGGAATGAACAGTGCGCGTGTCCAAAGATTTCATAATAAGTACTTTACACATGCCATTGTGGGCCGAACAACCCCTTTCACACTGACTAAAGTTAACTCGGTCGGTTCGTTCAAAAAAGAAAAAAAAAGTTAACTCGGTCGGTTTGTACATAAGAAAAATATTCTCTGATGGCATTTTGGTAGTTTTGGGAGAATAAAAATTCTAGTTACAATGTAAATCTTATCCTTTACCAGCATTTAGATCAGCAATTGAGAACATAAAGGATTAATTTGTGAGGTAAGCTTAAACTGGAAGAAAAGCCTATTCTCTAAAAGGCAAAAGATAAGGACACTTGACTCACAACCCAAAAAGACTAAAGATCTGCAGCCTACCTTTTCCAAATTCCTTCTTGTAATTCGACACCTTTGCAATTGCATTTATATTTAAAGCTCTGTTACATTGCATGTACTATCGATTTTTGCATTAAAACTTCATTTCAAAGAACTTCAGCTACTAGCAAGAAACTTGCCCCGACTGTCAATAAAACTTGTCCAAATAAGTTTAAAGTTTACCCTATTGCTTATATCTCTCATTTCTTTCAGGTTATTATTTTGTTGTTGAATATTTGATAAGTGTTTAACATCATTTCCTTTATGACTTTTCTTTTTCTTATAGTTTGGCATACATTATGTGGTTGTGTTTATATGAGAATTGCAAATTGAGTTGAACCAAAATTCAATCAGTTTGTGGTCATCACTTGGCATGCACAAAGAAATACTTGGTGTCCTTTACTTAACAAGGCATAGAAAAGAACTTAACATAGATTTTAACTCTTCTACGGCACAGTCTCTTAATTAAGCCCAGTTTACTTGTGATGCAAGTTTACAATCTAACAATAATATCATTCAAACATTTTGTTGGACGTAACCAGTGGGCCGCCCAATATCCAATAGCTCATTTAAAAGAGTGATGCATACTGAAGGCTTCCAAAGGCATTTTCAAACTCACAAAGAGTACCAATGCTCACAAGGAAAATTGTGGCGCTAACACTTACTACCCGTTGCACTTAGGGTCAGTTTGGGATTGTTGTGTTTTTTTTTTTAAAAAAAAAAAAACTGCTTCTCTTGTGCTTGAAGAATAATCATCTATAAAATAAAGCAATTAGGTGTTTGATAAAATGTATTTTTAAAAGTGTTGTGAGTAGGAAAAGTAGTGTAAAAACTTTTAGTAAATTTCAACGTAAAAGTGATACAATTGTATGTAATGACAAAAATAGACATACTAGTGGGGGTGGTGGCAATGACAATAGTGTCGAGGGTAGTAGCGGTGATGACAACAACAATGGTGTGGGTATGGTGGTGGTGCCAATAATAGGGTGTGCTTATTGGGGTGTAAAGGTACCAGTGGTGGTAGGGGTAGTGCTGATGATTGCACATTGTTGGCGGTGGAAATTGTGTCATGTCGGTGGTTGCAATCGTATGTGGTGGCGACAACAATGGTGGCAGTGGCAATGACAGTAGCAATGGTGGTGGGACTGGCTATGGTGATGGTGATGGAAGCAACAATTGTAAGGGTATCATGGTGGTCCCAATAGTGGGGTGTGGTGGTTGGGATGCAGAGGTTATAATGGTGGTAGAGGCAGTGGCAGCAGTGTTGATGGTTGTGGTGGTAGTGATGGCGGCAGTAATGGTTGCAATTATGACGATAACAACAACAACGATGGTGGTGGTAATGGTAGTTGTGATTGTAGTGCTAGTGGTGGCGGTTGTGATTGTGGTTTTGGTGGTGGTAGTGGTGGTGGCAACGATTGCGATGTAATGGCGATAAGGTTAGTCGTTATAGTGGTACGTGGTCACTTTCTTCTGTAAGGGTAAAATGTAAATACAAGGATAAATAATGCTATTTTTAAAAATTAATGAGAGTATAACATGAATTAAAAATATTTATTAAAGGCTTAACTCTGCTTTTTATAAAAGCAACTTACAGACTATTTTCAAAAGCTGTTGTTTGAAGGTTATTGTTTTAAAAATAAGCATAATATTTTATTTTTACCAAACACTTTTTATTACTTAACTTTAAAGTGAAGCAGTTTTTAGTGTTCACAACGTCATTTGCAATTTTGCAAATATGGCAAGTTTTATAAATCTAGGAAAATTGGATTATTCTTCTAAATTGACAAGTGATTGGTTGCGCATGGCCTCAGATTGAAACCCTATTCTTTACGAATTGTCAAAATCAAGTGGGAAATTAAACTGAAAGAATCTTGGAAGCAAGACCAATAGACAGAAGACATGATGTTCTTTTCTGTAACTTAAAATTAAAAGATGGTGGCACTAATTATCGCAAAGCCTACCTGATTGATTGAACTTTTTGTGCAATCATATATTCTGCTCTACAAAGACGAATATTTAGTTTAATAGTTATTAATTAGGTGTCAAACTCACTTGTTAGGTGACTTTAATCCGAATTATGCCACTTATAATATAGAAAAGTATCATTAATTTACAATATCATGTTTGCACGATATAACATTCAGGAGGCTTGGCATCACTAAAATATGAACTCAGTCTTCTCTAAGGATGAAGGTATAAGTAATGCAATTAAGAATGTCATGGAGAGTTTGATTCTGGCTCAGAATGAACGTTGGTGGCATTGCTTAACACATGCATAAGAGAATGTTTTGAATGTGTTAAGTATTCTTATCATTCTGAGGTATATATAATCATGTACAATCCTACTACAATAAGAAAGAGTAATTACAATCAATTTACAACCTAAACTAGGAAACCCAATATTATGGTACCATTTGGTACGTGGGACGAGACGGAACGCAGTGGGACGAGGCGTTCCGTCCCACGTTTGGTGCGCCTAAAAACCGTGGAACGGGTTGTCCCATGGGACGAAATTTGGCTGATTTTTCGTCCCACCTCTCCCCCTGGAACGACCCGTTCCACATCTGTGGAACACAAATGTCTTTTTTCAATATTTACATCATCCGTTCCGTTCCGTTCCGTCCTGTCCCGTCTCGTCCCGTCTACATACCAAACGGTATCTATAGGAACCACAAAATTAACAGGAAATATCACACAAGTCAACACTTCCCCTCAAGTTGGTGCATTTATGTCACACATGCCCAACTTGTCCAAGAAGCTTGATAACTTATCACTTGAACCAGCCTTTGTGAGTATATCAGCCACTTGATCCTCGGTCCTAATCGGGGGCAATTCAATTATTTTTTTTCTCCAATTTCTCTTTAATGAAGAACCTCCACATGCTTCGTCCTATCATGTTGTATTGGATTATGAGCGATGTCCTTAGCAGCTTTGTTGTCACAAAATAACTTCATCGACGAACTATGGTTGAACCCCAAATCTTGTAAGAGAAACTGAAGCCACAAGAGTTCACAAATACCAAGAGCCATACCTCTATAATCTGCTTCTGCACTTGAACGAGCTACTACATTCTGCTTTTTCACTTCTCCATGTTACTAGATTACCACCAACAAAAGTGAAATATCCTGATGTTGAGCGTCGATCATCTACCAAACCCGTCCAGTCGGCATTGGTATACCCTTCGATTCTGAAATGCTCATTTTTCTTAAACAGAATGCCTTTACCTGGACTTCCCTTCAAGTAACACAATATCATCATCACCGCACTTATATGTTGTTCTCCCGGATCATGCATATACTGACTGACTAAGCTCAAGGCATGAGCAAGATCAGGTCTTGTATGTGCCAAATACATCAATCTCCCAACTAACCTTTGATATCTTCCTTTGTCTACTGGCACTTGATTCTTGTTGAGGCTTAAATTCAGTCCTTCAGCCAACAGAGTTGCTACAAGTTTACAGGTTGACATCCCGGTCTCTTTTAACAAATCAATGATATACTTTTTTGGGACAAGAATATCCCAAACTTGCCTCTTGATACCTTAATCCCAAGAAAGTATTTCAGAGTCGATTGTTCCACTGGGTCATTCTCGATAACCACTATGCCATCCACATATACAATGAGTGATGTAATCTTTTTATTCTTTCGTTTCAAGAACAGGGTGTGATCCCAATTGCTCTGGCTATACTTGAAGGCCTTCATTGATTTAGTGAACCTGTCGAACCATGCCCTTGGTGACTGCTTTAATCCATATAGTGACTTCTTTAGCTAACACACCTTACCCTTGTTCAAGTCTATTCTGGTACATCCCAGTGGAAGCTCTATATAAATTTCTTCAGTTAAATCTCCATGTAGGAATGCATTTTTGACATCGAACTGTTGAAGTGGCCAGTCTAGGTTCGCTGCCATGGACAAAAGAACTCGGACAGTATTGATCTTGGCTAAGGCTTCCTGCACACTGTTAAGAATATATACAGTAATCAATTGATTCACAGACATGTGACAGGTGGACACATAGTTGGTTAATGGGTACCGCACTCTTGAGTTATAGGCTAGTTCGCTCACTGAATACTTAGTTTTACACTTAGGGTCTACATCATAAGTGGGTTTAGGAATACCTTGATTAATTCTTTTCGAAAGACTATGGAGCAGTGGTCTTTCTAGCTTAGAAGACGATCAGTTATGAGAATCATTGAGAGACGAGTAGACATGTATTGTTTCTTTTACAACCGCGGGTTCCACCTGCAAGGGGGCCGAGAGGGCCATATCTCCTACTATCTCATACTCGGCATGAAGCTGTTGTGCATCAACAACCTGCTCGGAACTTGGTTGTCGTGCATTCAACACAGGTTCGGTGGTAGGATGCTGCACAATGGCCTGCTGCTTGGTGGCTGGCTACTACACCGTAGCTTGCTACTCGGCGGCAGGCTGCTGTGGAGTGGTATGTCGTTCAGTGATGGGTGGCTGCACCATAACTTACTGCTCGGTTCCATAGTGAAACATACGAACTTCATCGCCTTGAAACTCCCCCTAAAGTAAGGACCCAGAGGAACCAAAATACATCTCCATTTCATGAAAAATGACATCGGCAGTGATAAATTCGTAGTGGGAAGGTGATAGCATTAATAGCCCTTATGAGTGGTAGCATACCTTATAAACACACATCGATCGAGGTTCAAGTTTGTTTTGCCTTTGTGAATGATGCAAGTGGACAAAAGCCATGCAGCCGAGAACTCGTGGGGAAAGGTTAGGGGCTGGCGGGCAGCTGATCAGAGACGTAAGTGTCTGAAATGGTGTCTAAAACTCGAGGGTACGAAAGGGAAGCCGATTAATAAGGTAGGCAGCCGACGTAAGGGCCTTACCCCAATAATAAAGGGGAAACGTGCCTGAATAAGAGAAGCACAAACCATTTCTTTCGTTCAACCACCATATTCTGCCGAGGAGTATACAGACATGTGGTCAGATGAACAATACCGTGCGTATCAAAGAAAGAACGGAGTTCAGTATTAACATACTCGCCTTTATTATCACTTCGAACCACCTGAATGTTCATATTGTATTGTATCGGAACCATTTTTGTGAAATTTTTGAAAGGCCATACTCACATAGCTTTTTATTTTAGCAAAGTAACCCAAGTCATTCTCGTACAATCATCAATAAATTTGACAAACCAATGAGTTCCACCAAGAGAGGCAATTTTGGAAGGGCCCCAAACATCCAAGTGCACAATCATAAAAGGAATGAAACTCTTATTTAAACTTGGAGGAAAAGAAGTTCAATGGCTCTTTGCCATTTCACACACATCACATTTAAACTAAGAAACGTCGTTTTTCACAAACAAACAAGGAAATAACTTATGCAAATAACCAAATGAAGCATGGCTAAGACGACGGTGCCACATCCACACATCGGACCCTTTAATATTCTCGGCTGGAGTTCCATTCATTGACAGTGCTTGAGTGAGCAATCTCGAGCTACTGGAGTTCAACTAAAGGTAGTACAGCTTCCGGATGTCCTTAAATCCACAAAAATAAGGCCAAAACACCACCAAACAATGTAAGGTAAGGGTTATTTGGGCAACCGATAATAAATTATAATTCAAGGAGGGAACCACAAGAACGATATCAAGTTTCATGGTATCAGAAAGGGAAACTGTGCATTTCCCAAGGACTGGGGTGACATCACCATTTGCCACATTAACCTCGGTGTGGGTAGAGTTTTATAGTGAGGAAACTTGTCTAGAATCATAAGTCATATGTTCAGTAGCTCCAAAATCAATTATCCATGTATTATTCATAACAGAAGTGGAGACATTAAGTACCTTATCATCGGTACCTGCCACGGCAATCAGAGCTGATGCTTTGCTTGCTACATCCTCTGAATCATCCTTGGTTTCTGCAATCGAAGCTCGATGTTTGTTAAAGCGAGGGTCATGTGTATTATCTCAATTCTCGGGATACCCAATCAGCTCGAAGCATCAGCTTTTAGAATGTCCCGTCATACCACAATGGGGACATTTACCCTGAGAACGATAACGACCGGGTTGGCCGGTTCTTGGCTGCCCACTTTTATTCTCGGATCCACCTGGGTCGGTGCGGTTGGAGGGGTAGCGGGCCTTGGTTACCATTGCAGCCGGTTCTGAGCTTTGGTCCTCCATCTTTATAGCTTCCTTGCGATCTGCTTCACGACAGACATATGCATAAGCGGCCTGAAGTCCAAATGGTGGGTCTTTGCGCAGTAATTCTCCACGAACATGATCAAACCCATCATCAAGCCCACCAAGAAACAAATACAACATTTGTCACTCGGTTGTCTTCTGGAAAATCAGAACATCTTTTTCACATGCCACGGCCACTTTGTCTAATTCTTGGAAAATCTCTGTCAATTCTCCAAAGTAACAAGCCAAAGGCCGCCCATTCTGTCTGAGACGTGAAGCTTTCTGATTTAACGAATAAATTCTAGCCTCATCATTCTCATCAAAATAAGCAGTCTTAAGAGCATCCCATATCTTTTTAGAAGTTGCCAATCGAATATAACGTTTCATGATCTCCGACTTCATTGCCGATAAGAGCCAACTCTTAATTCTATAATCTTCAGAAAACCAATCATCGTATTTGGGATCATCCTCTGCAGGGGCTTTAATGGACCCATGAAGATATCTTATCTTCTTTCTTCCAGCAATATGAATTTGAATAAGTGGAGCTTTTAAATCAAAGTTCTTCTCATCCAAAAACATCCCAATGTTGAAGCTTGAGTTAACCGGCTGAATCATGACCGGAGCGGTAGCAAAAATGATTTGGTTGTTCTAGACAAACATCTTTCACAAAGAACAGGAAACCTGTGCAGCGGCAATGGTACTCGGGGCAGCAACAACACACGTTGCTCATCGAAACTCGGGGTAGAATATCGGGACACAACAACAACTTCATGTGGCTCACTGTTCGTCGAAGGCACCATGGTGGTGCTGGGTACGGCACAGTAACAAACCCTGTTAGGGTTCAAAACTTTTGTTTATTTTTTTACGACCTGGCTTTGGTGCATTCCATCAAATAACTTTCTATTTTTTCCGAAAAAGCATAAGATTTCATTGACCGAGAAAAACTCATTTTAGGTTATATCAAACAAGCTCAATAAAAACTGGAGATAGTCAAAACCCATCAAGGAGCAAGATAAAACAACAACGAAAAAAACCTAATCTCTATCCCACGAAGGCAAAACACAGAAGCCAATACCACCATGTTAGCAACCACAAAGGTAGCGTCCCAAGAAAACCAACTCCATGTTGAATTCGGTGAATGTATGGTAGCAAAAAAAATATCAACCCGCAACAAGAAACCATCCCCAACCAAATTTTGCCAATAAAACCGCCACACTGAGGAGAGTCACCAGATCTGAACCACTAACAAAGTGTTACAAAGTTAATATCAACTAACAAAAATTGTATGATATTTCACCCTTTTTTCAGTGGTCCAATAATGTAGCTCAATCAAAACTAAAAAGTTCAGCTCCCCTAATAAAAAGGTGTATGATACTCTGAATTTTATAATATTTCAATTTATTTTAATTATTTTTGTGTTTTTAACTAATTATTTTATCGTAAAAAACACCGTAACATCTGATATTCTTTAGAGTTTCATAAAAAGTCGTCTCGTCTAGTTCACCAACTCCGTCATAATTGGTTCTGGATTGTGAGTACAAATGACGCAACAAATGATTACAAAATATTATTTCACCAAAAATATAGGTCACAAGCATTTCAACATTGTCCAAATTTAGGTGGGTGTCAATCGAGTTGAGATTTTCAACACCCATTTTTCCCAGTGGCCCCTCTGGGCCTTTGTTTTTTTAACTAAACATAATTAATGTTAACTTGACAATAATTAAAATAATAAAAAATAAACCAAATTCTCAGCCAATTAAGCAAGGCACAGAGAGACCACAGACAAAAATGGGTGCAGAAAATCTCAACTCGTGTCAATCACCGAGAAATTTTTCTGGGTACCGAGTACACCAGTTGAGCTAGTGTTCCTCACCAATAAAAGCCAGACACCTAATTACCTAGTTTTTTAATTAAGAAAATGTCAACTAGTATACTTTTTTGTCAATTAGAATTCCTAATTCACCCTTAAGTGAAACAAAAATTGAAAATAATCACCCTCCCTCTCACAGCATAACCCACCGTACGCCGCCAAGAACTCACCCAACCACGGCGCACCTCCATCGAAGCTGATATTTTCACCGGAGAAACCCCATCAAATTCTCTCGCTTCCTACTTTTTCCTTTCTCCTCTTCCATTCTTAGCTTTACATGGTACCCGAATTGACAACAACTCCGACCTTTAGATCTGCAGTCATCGATTTCCGATCGAAGTGTAGGAGTGTCGTTGGCAATTTCTGAGATCCTTCTCCGGCATTAGGGAGGATTAGAATTAAAAATAGGAAGAGGAAGGGAAAAAGAGAGATGGGTGGGGTGGGGTGGGGTGGAGGTCGAAGAGCCAGAACGAGAATATGGGTTCTGTGTTTTATTTAACTTTTTCTGTTTTTTTTTTTTTAATTATTAAAAGTTGAGTATGAGGGACTAAATAGGAAGATGGTAACTCAAGTGCCAACATGTGCAATATAAAAAGAAGAAACCCAGGTGTCATGTGCCCATCCGCGGGGAACACTAGGTATCTTGTGTACCCTGTACCTAGAAAAATTTCTCCCCCCTCCAACTCCATGATACATGAATGCGATCGTGGGGACCACTGGTTCATCGAATGAGATGATATAAACCTGGCAGTTTTTGACACGACACGATGACACGACACGAAAACGACACGAAAATAACGGGTTTCGGGTCAACACGATAACTTATCGGGTCATTATCGGGTGACCCGTTAAGAACCCGTTAATAACAGGTTCTTAACAGGTATACACGTGGGTAACACGTGGGTGACCCGTTTCGACACGTTAAGAAAAAAATTATTTTGATAATTTTAAAGTTTAATTACTAAAAAAATTTATTATAAAATATTAATATATACAATATATTCTATATTAAATATATAGTTTTGTATTATTATTCTATATAAGTTTTTTAAAAAAAAAAGTTTTAGTCATTATTTATTTTTATTATGAGAGTTCTTTATTATCATTACTAAGATAATAAATTTTACTTAACATGTTCTTGTCCAAAATTAAAATAAACTAATATAGTATTTGTATAGACAATAACTAATAAGACATACATTATACATACAAGTATGAAAAATGTGAAAGAATATATAAACACTTGTGATTCATCATTATTCATATAAACACTTGCAATTTTTGGCGTATGCGATCTCAAAGCATATACAAACAAGTTTGACAGTTGGATCGTTGAAATTAGTTTCGTAGAATGCGTATCCCATCAAAACGATAGATTCACTAACACTTAGAGTTTATTTATACTTCCATTAAGTATAACATAAGATTTTGTGGTATCCACCAGTGTAAATATTTTAAATTGAAGATCGAATTCATTCATTGTATTCATATAGAGTCAAGGAGTGTAGATGTAAAAACTCATCAAAATCGGAGTTTAAATAACCGTTAAATCGTGATTTTTCGTTTATAACCGTCAAAAAGTTGTGTCCCATTACTTGATCTCTGAATGTTTGTTTTTTGCGATTTTTGGCGTATGCGATCTTGAAGCATATACAAACAAGTTTGATGGTTGGATCGTTGAAATTAGTTTCGTAGAATGTGTATCCTATCAAAACAATAGATTCACTAACACTTAAAAGTTTATTCATATTTTTATTAAGTATAACATAAGATTTTGTGATATCCACTAGTGTAAATATTTTAAATTGAAGATCGAATTCATTCTTTGTATTCATATAGGGTCAAGGAGTGTAGCTGTAAAAAATCATCAAAATCGGAGTTAAAATAACCGTTAAATCGTGATTTTTCTTTTTATAACCGTCGAAAAGTTTTGTCCCATTACTTGATCTCTGAATGTTTGCTTTTTGCAATTTTTGGCGTATGCGATCTCGAAGTATATACAAACATGTTTGACGGTTGGATCGTTGAAACTAGTTTTGTAGAATGCGCGTATCTCATCAAAACAATAGATTCACTAACACTTAAGAGTTTATTCATACTTTCATTAAGTATAACATAAGATTTTGTGGTATCCACTAGTGTAAATATTTTAAATTGAAGATCGAATTCATTCATTGTATTCATACAGGGTCAAGGAGTGTAGCTGTAAAAAATCATCAAAATCGGAGTTAAAATAACCGTTAAATCGTGATTTTCTTTTTATAACCGTCGAAAAGTTTGGTCCCGTTACTTTATCTCTGAATGTTTTTTTTTTGTAATTTTTGGTGTATGCGATCTCGAAGTATATACAAACATGTTTGACGGTTGGATCATTGAAACTAGTTTCGTAGAATGCGTATCTCATCAAAACAATAGATTCACTAACACTTAAAAGTTTATTCATACTTTCATCAAGTATAACATAAGATTTTGTGGTATCCACTAGTGTAAATATTTTAAATTGAAGATCGAATTCATTCATTGTATTCATATAGGGTCAAGGAGTGTAGCTGTAAAAAATCATCAAAATCGGAGTTAAAATAACCGTTAAATCGTGATTTTTCGTTTATAACCGTCGAAAGGTTTTGTCCCGTTACTTGATATCTGAATGTTTGTTTTTTGCAATTTTTGGCGTATGCGATCTCGAAGTATATACAAACATGTTTGACGGTTGGATCATTGAAACTAGTTTCGTAGAATGCGTATCTTATCAAAACAATAGATTCACTAACACTTAAAAGTTTATACATACTTTCATTAAGTATAACATAAGATTTTGTGGTATCCACTAGTGTAAATATTTTAAATTGAAGATCGAATTCATTCATTGTATTCATATAGGGTCAAGGAGTGTAGTTGTAAAAAATCATCAAAATCGGAGTTAAAATAACCGTTAAATCGTGATTTTTCGTTTATAACCGTCGAAAGGTTTTGTCCCGTTACTTGATATCTGAATGTTTGTTTTTTGCAATTTTTGGTGTATGCGATCTCGAAGCATATACAAACAAGTTTGACGGTTGGATCGTTGAAATTAGTTTCGTATGATGCGTATCCCATCAAAACGGTAGATTCACTAACACTTAGAGTTTATTTATACTTTCATTAAGTATAACATAAGATTTTGTGGTATCCACTATTGTAAATATTTTAAATTGAAGATCGAATTCATTCATTGTATTCATATAGGATTAAGGAGTGTGGCTATAAAAAATAATCAAAATCGAAGTTAAAATAACCGTTAAATCGTCATTTTTTGTTTTATAACCATCAAAAAGTTTTGTTCGTTTACTTGATCTCTGAATGTTTGTTTTTTGCGATTTTTTGCTGATACGATCTCGAAGCATATAAAAATAAGTTTGACGGTTAGATCGTTGAAATTAGTTTCGTATAATTCGTATCCCATCAAGTTCAATGGTATATATATATATATTAAGTAGATTTAAATCTATTTATTTTGTACGTATAATTGACCGGTACACGGAGTAGTATATCACATTAGCACGTGTCATTATAAAAATAGTGGGATATGTGTGATAAAAAATTAATAACTTAAAAAAAATAAAATTTCTCACCACTTCTATTAATTTTCATTTTTCCCTCTCTTTTTTGTTTGCTTTTCAGCTTTTCTTATAATTTTCATTTTTCCCTCCCTTCTTTTTCTTCAAAGGGCGGCAGCCTACCCATCTTTCCCTCTCTTTTTTGTTTCCTTTTTAGCTTTTCTTATAATTTTCATTTTCCCTCCCTTTTTCTTCAAAGGGCGCGGCAGGAATGGAATGGAATTATGGAATCAATGGATGCATATTAATTAATAATTATTATAGTTTTTATAAAATTTAATATATATATATATATATATAATTATTATAGTTAATATTTTCGGGGTATAATTATTAATTTATTATAGTATATATAATTATTATAATTATTATAGTTAATTTAATATATATATATATATATATATTTAATATAGTGTTTACTAGGTGACAATATGATATGTATTCTCTAAAAAAAAGTATTATGTTTTTTATTTAATTATTTATTGGTTTAAAATATATTTTCCTTAACGGGTAACGGGTCGGGTCAAATTACCCGTTAATATTATCGGGTCGATTTCGGGTCGGGTCATTTTACCCGTTTATTATAACGGGTGTTACACGACACGACCTGTTAAGATATCGGGTATGACACGAAAACGACACGAACACGGGAAACACGACACGAATGCCAGGTCTAAGATGATATTCTACGGATTTTCTTTGAAAGGATTTTAGGATCAATTCATTTTAGTCGTTTATCGTACATCATGCGGTCAACTTTTATTATGTACTATTTGAATTCAATTTTAAATAAAAAATTCAAAATAATTTATCATCGTAAGATAACTGATAAACGAATAGAATGAATTGATTTTTAGAATCCTCACGAAGAGGATAGGATCCTATACCAGGTTCACCTACCGCATACCGGTGATGTGTCAAGCTGAGTTGGCCTTTGTTTTTCCTTGTGTATATTTATATGCTTCATTTGCGTTTTTGATTTCCCAAAGCCAAAACCCAAACCCACTTTCCCAATGCTCTCACCAACTCATCCTCTCTCTCCCCCCTCTCTTTCTCTCTCCAAAACACATTCAGAAGGAAAAATGGGCAGCCTTGAAGTGAAGAGAAAGACTACAGGATGGGCTGCAAGAGACTCATCTGGAATACTCTCACCCTACACCTACAATATTAGGTAAACCGAAACATTATATCTCAAATCTTTGATTGTTTACAACAACTAAATTTATTCATCAAATAACGCGTCTCAATACACCCGTATTAACACGAAAAACATTGTTCATTTGATAAATAAATTTGCCGAGTGGATCAGTGTTTATATTATATATGTAGTTATCCTTTTGTCTACTGATTTTTAATCCTAACACAAAAAATAAAAATTGCAGGAACACAGGGCCAGTGGATGTTTACGTCAAGGTTCTATGCTGTGGAGTTTGCCACTCGGATCTTCACCAGATCAAAAATGACCTTGGCATGTCAAACTATCCCATGGTTCCCGGGTACGATTAATATATAAGATTTTCCATACCTAATCCCACGAATTATTTTCTTAATGTCATTTCCTTATATATGTTTGTAATAATTGTTTACAAAATCTTCGAATATTAACCAGGCATGCGGTGGTTGGTGAGGTGGTGGAGGTGGGATCAGATGTGACAAAGTTCAGAGCGGGAGACGTGGTTGGAGTTGGCCTCCTTGTTGGTTGCTGCAGAAACTGCAGCCCATGCAAAAGGGACAACGAGCAGTACTACAACAAGAAAATCTGGTCTTATAACGACACTTACACCGATGGCAAAACCACCCAAGGCGGCTTTGCCGGTGCCCTCGCTGATCAAAAGTAATGATCACCAAACCCTAAATAACTTTTCTCACATAGAATTCACGAGCACAAAAATTTGTACATTTTCTGGCCAACTCTTAATAATTGCAAGTTTCGGATCATTTGCGAATGCTTTTTTATTCAATAACTTTGATTCATGAGATTTGAATTCAGAACTTTCATCCGGCCGCTTGTGATTTTAGATTACCTAGTAATTAAACCAATCCGTTTTTTTAACTGATTTGTTGATTTGTTTGGTTAAGGTTTGTGGTGAAGATACCGGAGGGAATGATGCCGGAACAGGCGGCGCCGCTGCTGTGCGCCGGGGTGATAGTATACAGCCCGCTGAGGCACTTCGGCCAGAATGTGAGTGGGTTAAGAGGAGGAATATTAGGGCTTGGAGGTATGGGACACATGGGGGTGAAGATAACCAAGGCCTTGGGACACCATGTGACTGTGATAAGCTCAATCAGATAAGAAAAGAGAGGAGGCTTTGGAGCATGTCGGGGCTGATGCTTTCTTGGTCAGCTCAGATGCCACAAAAATGCAGGAGGCTGCAGATTCATTGGATTACATCATTGACACAATGCCTGTTGGCCACCCACTTGAGCCTTACCTCTCTTTGTTGAAGCTTCATGGGAAATTGATCTTGATGGGTGTTATTAACACCCCATTACAATTTGTCTCCCCAATGGTCATGCTTGGTAAGCCCACTCCACTCACTTCCATCATGATCTAATCTCTCCTTTTGTAGTGGGGAGTGATTTCTGCATTCTCCTTTTCATCTCTTGTTCGTTGTTCTCCTTTAAGTTGTTCATTTTACTGGATTAGTTAGAAATTATGGCTCCAAAAAACTTGGATTGTTGTTTCTGATCATATTGGGTACGTAATTTTGCATGTAGGGAGATAGACAATCACCGGGAGCTTTGTGGGAAGCATGAAGGGAACTGAGGAGATGCTTGAGTTTTGCAAAGAGAAAGGATTAACATCATTGATTGAAGTGGTTAAGATGGATTACGTCAACACAGCGTTTGAGAGGTTGGAGAATAACGATGGTACAGGTTCGTCGTCGATGTGGCCGGCAGCATTCTTATTTAATAAAGAAGAAAGGAGAGAAAAAAACAAAAAATCATGACTTTGTGAGAGTTAGCTGTTTTGTATTATAACAAATAATGAAATATGAACATTCCCCTTCTCGAAGTTTATTTTTTCAGATTGTAATGCTGTAAACAATTTCATTTTGGAGATTGAAATCAAAATGATTCCACCGGTTGCAAGACCCTCCTCTAGCAGAGCCGACTACTGGACATGCTCGACCTCGGTAATCTCTAGATGGGATTTGGTACCTAGATACACTGACATTGTATTATTCAGATTCACCATAACCTTGAATATCCTTCGCAGGGCTTGTCGTGACCCAGAATCACCAAATAGACCTCCCTATCTTAGGGAGGCGCTTGAGATTGTTTACCAATTGCTTTCTTCGTGGGCACACGAAGCTGAACACCAACTAAAATATCAATAAAAAAGTACAAACCGAGAGTCTGCACTAGCTTTTAGTTTGATTTTATATAATGCGTTGATCTCCGAGGGCTTTTGTACTGAGTTCCTAAATTTCGATATCTCTCGTTGCCGTACCCAGGATCTTTATAGATCACTCTTTAACATATGAGTTAGGATCTGCATCAACTTTCTCATTGTAAAGAGGGCTATGGGAATTTCCGGGGAGAATAGCCTACATATAAGGATGTACTTCTCATGGGCTTTTTTGAGAATATTATACATATCTAAAGAGGGACTTTTTTTATATATATCTAAAGGGAGTGTGTTGTTAAAAAAGTCCCCATAACAACACACCCCCCCTTTAGATATATATAAATAGGGAGCGGATCCGTGGCACCATGTTTTTTACACAATTTTTGACACAAGTGTCTAGCCATTAGATTAGTCCACTTTCAATGGTTGAGATGATAGGTTGACAATATGGCAATTAATTTTATTTCTATTTTCCGAAAAATACATTTTGAATAAAAATAATTCTTTACTATTATAATTCTCTTTCTCTCTCATCTATCTTTATAGACTTTCACCGAATTGGCATAGTCTAATAACCATCTTTGAATGTAATATATCCTCTAATCCTATTTTTGGGGAAAGTATTTTAATTAAATCTCTCTCTCTCATTTATTTCTAATAATCGATGAAGAACAAGAACAAAAACCCTAATTACGTTTCTCCTTCTTCCTATGCAAACCTAATAAGCTTTTCTTTTTCATCATCACTCAATTCATTTCTAATGTATTCTCATTCAAAATGGCAGCAAGCGTGGCAGATTTTGCATCAAACTCTCCCTCCATGCGAATCGTACAAAAAGACTTGGGCGAATATGTGGAGAGTGATGACCAAGAATATTTGGAGAGTGATGATGTTTAAATTTTGTAGGATAGATTACTCACTTAATTGTGCTATTTTGTTACAGTTTTCATAGTTTGGAAAATTGGGTGTATTTTGTTAAAGTTTATGCCAATAATGTTTTGAAATTAGTTGTGTTTTATTAACGTTATTGAGACTTCACAAATTCGATTTCCGTCAAGCTTTATGAGAAAGAAATTTGATTTTTTTTAATCAAAATGCAAAATAAGAATTTTCTGTGAGATATTGGGGGTAGAAAGAAGGATAATATCTCACATACTAAGGGATGGAGGGAGAGTTTGATGCAAAATCTGCCACGCTCTCTGCCATTTTGAACGAGAATAGATTAGAAATGAATTGAGTGATGATGAAAAAGAAAAGCTTATTAAGTTTGCATAGGAAGAAGGAGAAACGTAATTAGGGTTTTTGTTCTTGTTCTTCACCGATTATTAGAAATAAATGAGAGATGGAAATTTGATTAAAATACTTTCCCCAAAAATAGGATTAGATGATATATTACATTCAAAGATGGTTATTAGACTATGCCAATTCGGTGAAAGTCCATTAAGATAGATGAGAGAGAAAGAAAATTATAATTGTAAAGATTTATTTATATTTATTAAAGAGTGATCTATAAAGATCCTGGGTACGGCAACGGGAGATAATGAAATTTAGGAACTTAGTACAAAAGCCCTCGGAGATCAACGCATTATATAAAATCAAACTGAAAGCCAGTGCAGACTCTCGGTTTGTACTTTTTTATCGATATTTTAGTTGGCCTTCAGCTTCGTGTGCCCACGAAGAAAGCAATTGGTAAACAATCTCAAGCACCTCCCAAAGATGGGGAGGTCTGATTGGTGATTCAGGGTCACGACAAGCCCTGCGGAGGATATTCAAGGTCATGGTGAATCTGAATAATATAGCGTCGGTGTATCTAGGTACCAAATCCCATCTAGAGATTACCGAGGTCGAGCATGTCTGGTAGTCAGCTCTGCTAGAGGAGGGCCTAGCAACAGATGGAATCATTTTGTTTTCAATCTCCAAAATGAAATTGTTTACCACATTACAGTCTGAAAAAGTAAACTTCAAGAAGGGGAATATTTATAGATTGATTTGTAAGCATTCTACGTATAATAAGGAGGATATTCTTGAAAATTTTTGGAATCATGTATACAAAGAAATCAAAACTGAAAACAAATCTAGCAATATTCATAGTAATATAATTAATTTATTGACAAATAATTATTGTGAAAATATACACCCAGATACATTGGTAAAATTACATACTGAAATTGAAAATATTACTTTAAATTGCGATTATCAAAGTCTTTATAAGCACTATCCTGAGTTGATGCGTAAATTAATTGATAAGGAAAAGCAAATTGCTAAGGAATTGTTGGCGTAGAGGGTCATGGCACTTCGGTAGTGCATCAAGTGCATGTCCGGATCTTCACCTCCTTTGAACAAGGTGAAATGTGGCGTGCTGAACTTCCGTGGTGGTTCTGTCTGCTCGATGTCGTCTGTAAAAGGTGACCTGCTCAGGTTGGCCACTTCTCTACGGAGGGCATCGTCGGTAGTGTTAATGCGCTTGAAACCGCATAGCTGCTCTACTACAAGCCTTTGTACTTCCTTCTGGATTTGTGCCTGGTGGAGCAGCGGAGCCTCCAGCTGCCCCCGGTGCTGACCTGCCGGTCCCTGTTGCTCTTCGGCATGTCCTGCTCATCTGTGTGGCGGTTGCTGTGCACGTGGTTCATGTTGTGTTGCTCGCCGTCGTTCTTGGTTAGGGCTGCCAGTGGAACTTAAGCTGGACTGCTCACATGCTCTTCTCTAGGCGTCATGCGGCTGCCTACTCTGTTGCCTCGTAAGAGGATCTCCTTGTGGGCCTAGCCTCGTGTGGACGCTTTGCCTGAAATGTCCTGAGTGCTCGTCGGGGTGTGGACCCAACCTTGAATGCACACTGACTCGTGAGCCGAATCAAGAATTAACGTTTCTCTGTGCATTTGGGCAGGAGAAGACGTTTCCTCGAGGGCCCAAACGAGAGTGCACACTACCCGAATGCACGGTTCGTGGTGGGCTGAGTGGCTCTTTGCCAGGACGTCGCTGGAATGAGTCACGTTCTTCCACCATTGTCCTGCTTTGAGACACCTCGTCTGGGGCGCCCTGCATCTCGATGCGCTCGAGAAGTTGGTTCACCAAGGTGGTCTGTTGCACGAGGGCATTCGTTAAATTGACATCTGCTGAGGCAAGTGGTGCTCGCCATTTGGATTGGAGGAGTCTGGATGATGGGCATCTCCATGAGTGGTGGAAGTATAGTGGACTATAGGTACAAAGCTTAAACCTAAGGTGGGCATTCCTGCAGAAAAATGGGGTGACCCTGAATCGATCATGGGACCGATGGTCGGAATCTGGATCGCCGGAGGTGGCCTTGGAATAGATTGGGCCGCCGGCCGGGTCGTCGAAGCGGAGAGCGGGGAGCGGGTTAAGAGGCACGTTGGACTGGTGTCTGCTCGCCTTGGTCCTGCATGGCCGTTGGCCCTCCTGGTCGTTAGGCTGCCATATCATGACCTGCTGGCTGAGTGGCTTGGGCCTGGGCCCGTTAAACTGCTTGGTTGGCAGCAACTGCTGCGTTGGGCTGGGCCTCCTGCCCAGGGCTTGCCGTGGCAGCTGCCAGGTTTTGGGCCTCCTGCCCATGGGCTTGGAATTGGACCTGGAGCCCCTATTTAGGGTTTGGTAGAGTGAGGCACTGTAGAGGCGGTGGTGGTGGGAAGGGTGTCGTGGCCTGGTGGCCTTGTCGTGGCTGCTGGGTCACGGCAATGGTGGTGGTTGTGGCGTGGCTCTGCGGCGGTGGGGCTCCTCCTGCCGTCATGTTGAGCCTTGAGGATCTCCGTCGTGGGGCTGTGTCCTTGTCTCCACTCCCCGGTCCAAACCTTTGCACGTAAAAGGTTCCGTTCGTTGTAGTTTCTGAATTTTCTACCATTGTATCCTTTCTCCAGGGATTGATCAAGAAACTTTTCTAGGAAAAAAATTAATTGATACGACGTGTGAGAAATTCAACGTAATAGAAAATTCAAGAAACAAATGCGAGAAGCTTCTTCGAGTATTTTGAATCAGCTCTCAATGAAAGCACCAATTTGTCGATGCAAATTTTCGCCATCTTCAGTCTTGACGAAAATGCACCTGCAAAACAATCAACACATTTGATCAGAGACCTAAGCCTCACGTGCCCACGAGGTGGGAGGGGTTAGGTCAACGGATCTCCGATGCCTAAGTTAGTTTCTATGTAAGAGTAAAGTGTTTAAGACTTTTTAGGGTTGCAAAAACTCTCAAAATTTGGTAGAATTTGGGGTATTTATAGGGCTAAGGCCGGCCATATAGTGTTTAATGGAGAGATATTCTCTAATTATTCCCAAGATATTAAATAGGAAATAATATCTTGAGATAATGGTGTAATTATCCTAATTTAGATAAATTAGGATTGCTTACTTGATTGGAGTTATTCTTCAAGTAGGAATGTATTAAAGATAGGATTTGGGTAATTAATCTTTATCTTTAATTCCTTGCCAAGGGAAAGTGAGCTGTGGGCAGTTGTGTTCAGCTGCTGAGTCATCCAAGGATGTGAGCTGCGTGTGGGAGCGTCTGAGAAGCCTGCCCATTTATTGAGTGCAATCTTGTATTTCTTGAATAAAAGTGCACGTGTCGCCTCTAGAATTTTTTTAGATTATTTTAGGCTCCACACCACTCACCCTTGTTTTTTGTCCCTCCAAGTTTTAGTGGCAAAGCTCTTGTGTCGACAAGGATTTCTGGCAAAAGTTGATATAAGAGATTACTTATGATGGTTTAATTCTTATTCCAATTTTACTGTACTTTAATTATGCTTTGGCATTAGGGTTCAATCCCACTCATATACGCACTATTGTATTTAGTCACTTTTAGGTTTAAATTTAGGGAGTTTTAACAAAACACTCCCGGTACTGTTCACATCACTTTTAGGTTTAAATTTATGCACATCTTCCACATCACTACACATTATTGGCTTCGTCACCTTCCCGGTGTCGCACGGCTCGATTAGGAGTTCAGGTGGACCTTCCGGATCGGGGTGTGTCACCGAGTGTGGCCTTAAACCACTCAAAAAAAAATTTCACGTGAATTTACTATTTTGCCCATCATTAACCACGAACAAAACTTTGTATTTGTATTTTCGTAAGTCCGTTTTTTAATATGTTTTCACCCATGCATTAGTTAGTACGAAAACTAATTGAAAAAAAATTAGAAAACACGGGAAAAACGAATTTAAACTCAATTGTCCATAATTATTCAATACAAGCCTCATCGGAGCATTTAGTCATTTCACACTTTTAGCAATTAAATATAATTATTTAAGGTACGGATCATAATAATACGTGCTAAATATTATTGGACAAAACCAAAAAGTGAGTATTCACTGATGAGTACCATATATTATCATTTTGCAAATACTCGATAAGTCTGCAATTAAAAAATAATTGACAGTTTAATCGGATGTCCCCTAAGAAACGAAAAATATTTGGGAGTTCTTGATATTATTAAATAGGCAGCATCGAATATAAATGAACTTATGTCGAAAAATTCAAAAAAGTTATATGATTGGAATTCAAAAGTATTAAATGACACATCGGATTGCTAAGTATATATTTTGAATCGAGGAAGGACATCCATGGCTTATGAGTTAATACGAAAGACTAAATTATAGCCATGGTCTCTGAACTTTAACTCAATTGGAGCAATGGTCCTTCAACTAAAAATTTATTACCATTGGTTCCTCAACTCATCAAAACGTGCAGCTATGGTCCCTAAACTAAAAATTCATTACCATTGGTCCCTCAACTTTAATTCAACTGGAGAAATGATCTCTTAACTTTAACCCAATTGTAGCAATGGTCATTCCAACATAACTCGTTTTGACAAAAATTTTGACGTAGTTGACAAAAAGGATCATAATTACACACTTTGATGAGTTGAGGGACCCTAATTATATAAATGGTTATTCCAACATAACTTATTTTGACAAAATTTTGACTAAATTGATGAAAATGACTATAACTACACATTTTGATAAGTTGACGGACCAATGGTAATGGATTTTTAGTTGAGAGATCATTGCTCCAATTTGATTAAAGTTGAGGGACCATTGCTATAATTTACTCAATACGAAATGACTATTCTAACTCGCAATATGTTATGCAACCTCAGTTTAATTGGTTGGGTTGAAAGTATTTATGGCACGTATGCTTTGTTTTTTTCTACACCGGTGTTTTTCTCATATGATTTTTTTTTTTTTTTGAGGGGGGTGTTGAAATACCCGAATAAGTTTTGTTTTTTCTGAAATCCATTCCCTTTGCGTGCCCCAGGTTTTTATCAAGACCTTTTATTTTGCACCATGTCCTCCATGTAATGTATGAATTTCAAATTCCTTTATAAATGAATATCGTACGCTGAACTCAAACAAAAATATAGTGCGGTCTTTCTCTTAAAAAAAAATTAGTCGGTATATTTTTAATCAATCATTGTCCTGAGTTTAGGTACGGGTCACTTGTCCCACTTCATCTCCATATCAATCTAGTTTGAAAGTTTCTAAAATCGTGTCCTCCCAACGAAGACTTTTTGGCTTCTGGCTGGTGGAACTCTCAAAACTCAAAAGGAAGAAAATTAAGAGCCCATTTTATATTCTATTTGGGTTCAAGGTTTTTAACTCAAAAATTGTTTCTCAATTCACAACTCAAAAACTTATTTGGTAAGTTTTTTTTGCGAAACTTGAACTCGAAAACAACTAAAAAACTAGACAAAAATCTCAGAACAAAAGTCTTTTTTTACTTCTTTTTTTCCTTCTTCGGAACACCTGCATGGCCTTGGCGTCGAGGCAAACGACACCAAACATCAACTGAGAGTAACTGGCGATGATGAGAGATATGTTTCCGGCGACTGAAATAGATGTTCCGACTACTGTGACATGGACCTTTCCAGCAACTGAGATGTTTTCTTCCCACTATCCCCGACCCACCGTCCTCTCACTCTAATCGTCCACAAGCCCCAACCTCACCTCTCCGCCATTACCAAAGCTTTATTTCAACCTCAATTTGCTCAATTTCAATGGTAACATTTAAAATTAGCAACTCACCACCATATATGTGAACAAAACCCATCTGAAGACAACATGATTTCATACCAAACAAGTTTTTGGGTTGTAAAAAAAAATTGTTCTTGAGAGAAGTTCATCCAGGTTGTTTTTAAGAATTATAAACTTTTTGAGTTAGATACCAAATAGGCCCTAAAATTTTACTATAAAATTAATTGACAATATGAAGAGTAATCTAATTTCTTGTAAGTACTTACATAATTTGGTTTTTCATGAATGTAGAACTTTATCCTCACATTCTCACACTTAAGTCTAATCCACTCCACCCATGATGCTTTCCATGCATTTAAATAAGTCACTGAAGTAGTTATTTGTCAATTCTGCTTAACAACCACGGTTTGAAATTGGGTTAGTTCAAGAAAATCGAATTTCATCGCAAGCATCTAGAATGAGCTCGTAGTGAAAACAGAAAAGATTGTATAATGAAAAAGGTTTAATTGTAGCAATGGTCCTGAATTTTACCTTTAGTTTAGTTTTAGTCATTCAACTCTTATATTAGTTTCTTTAGTCTTTGAACTAAAGAATGTGTTGTACCATAGGTCATTTCATTAATGATGTCTAATTTTTCGTTAAATTTGGAGGTATACTAGAAATTTCATCCTACATCACTAAAAACGAATTTAAAAACGAAAAATGAGAAAGAAAAAAAAAACCTAAAAAAAACAAGTTTTATTTTGGCTAAAAGGTAAATTAAATATATTACCAACAAAAAAAAATGTACATAAGTATAGGCACAATTACAAGTCCAACACAAAACAAATAAATGGAGCTCACTAACTGACAAACCATAGCCCAACACAAGTTTTGGAGCCCAGCACAAACTAAAGACAGAACAAGAGAACCTAGAAACTTGCAGCCCCCGATGTCGTCGGAAAACCCCAGAGCCACAACACAATGCAGTCTGCAATCCAACCAATCAAAGCCCTAGGGATGAAGGAAACTAGTGCTCCATCTTCTCGCAAACAATACCACAAAAACCACACCCATAAAACCAAGAAACCAATGGGAAAACACAACCCACCAGCAACAGAGCCATTAAAGGCAGACAAGAGGAATGTGGTGGTGTGAAGGCCCGAGCCAGAACTATACACACCTTTCGATAAATCCAAGACAAAATGCTGTTAAGAAATGTGGTTGCAGATCGTGGAATCATGAAGTGATGGAGCAAATTGTCGGAGGAATCAAAGTGGTAAGAAAGGATGGAGGACGGGAAGAATCGAAGTGGTCGGAGATGAATATAGAGGAATCAAAGTGGTGGGAAACGAAGACGAAGGAATCGAAGTGGAATTGGAAATTGGGGCTAGATCGACCGGTAAAAAAGATAGGAAGAAGGGATGAAGGACAAGAGATGGGGGATGGAAAGTAGGGGAAAATGCAAGTAGAAGAAAAGGAAAGAAAAGAACAGGGGGTTGCCACCGACCCTAGCCATTGCCATAGCCTCTTTTTTTTGTAACAAAATTGAATACGTAGGAATTTTTCAATATGTGTGATTTGTTAGTTGTTTAAGTCCAGCCACAGTTCGATCTCCTAAAAATTTTGAAATCGCACTGCCTAATATTTATAAGTTGCTAAAATCTAAAAATTTTCAATTTGTATTTTTATAGTTCAAATTTCATTTTGCTTTAAGTTTTAGATCTTAATTTGTAGATTTTCATTTGTTTTTTAGCTTCTTCTATTGTTTTCGAAGTTTTAAGTTGAAGTTCCTAATATATTTTTGAAGATCCTAATATATCCTTGAATTTAATGGAAAGGTGTGTTATAAAAAGGATCAATGGTGCAACATATAGTTAAGTTCAAGTACTAAAGTGTCACATCCCGGCCCTGGCCCCCACCACATTCTGGGCTCGACTCCGCCGTAGCACGATATTGTCCGCTTTGGGCCCCTGCCACGCCCTCACTATTTTGTTTCTGGGAACTCAGACGAGAACTTCCCAGTGGGTCACCCATCATAGGATTGCTCTCGCGGGAACTCGCTTAACGTTAGAGTTCCAATGGAATCCAAAGTCAGTGAGTTCCCAAAAGGCCTTGTGCTAGGTAGACAGTTTGGTATCAGAGCCAATCCCTGGCCGGAGGTGTGCCGACGAGGACGTTGGGGCCCTAAGGGGGGTGGATTGTAAGATCCCACATCGCCCAGGGGTGTGGATCCTATAAGCCTTATATGTATATTCTCATCTCTACCTAGCACAAGGCCTTTTGGGAACTCACTGGCGTCAGATTTCATCGGAACTCTGAAGTTAAGCGAGTTCGCGCGAGAGCAATCCCATGATGGGTGACCCACTGGGAAGTTCTCGTATGAGTTCCCAGAAACAAAATCGTGAAGGCGTGGCCCGGGCCCAAAGCGGACAATATCGTGCTACGATGGAGTCGAGCCCGGGATGTGGTGGGGGCCGGGGCCGAGATGTGACATAAAGAAACTAATTTGAGATAGACTAAAATTAAACTAGAGGTAGAGTTAAAGGATCATTGCTACAATTAAGCCTAATCAGAAATTCTGAAGCTTCAAGGGTTTAGCAGAATTTACAATCAACCTTGTACAATGCGTAAATAGTAAACCAGTAGACGTTGCTAATGATTCTTTAGTCGGTTGAAACACAGTTTTAATTTTGAGATGTGGCTGAAATACTTATAAGTAATTAATTACAACCATCACCTCAGTCAAATGATGATTATAATGATTGTATTAAATACATATATTCATATAAATTATATTTGACCGTCAGATAATAATTTTTATAATTGAAATGGATCTATAAAGTTCTGAACTGATATCTTATGGACGCCAATGGCTATTACATTAAAATATGAGTGTTGTTATTCTCACCCCAATATGTATCTTCCTACCTACCTTATAATGAATTTTTTTTAATCACAAATTTGTCCATTTGTAAAATGACTAATAAGGACCTTAGTTACCCTCTTTTGCGTTATTATTATTTTATTTTATTTTTAAGTTTGGGCGTGATAAATCTCATGCTCTATTTAGACGATTTGTCTCATTTAAACCCTAACGCATCGTCCCATCTCCTTTCATTCCGAGAAAGCAAAAAGAATGAACTTAGTTTGGGGATGATAACTCTCACCCTCTGTTAGACGATTATTTTTTTTTTAATGAAACAATCATGTATTTTTCTTTAGTTTTATATATTATTTGTTTGGGTAAATTACATAGTAGCCCCTCATGTTTAAGGTCTATTACAACCCCATACAACATCTTTAAAACATTTCACTTTCATACCTCACGTACTATTTTATTTCAAAATAATACATCTGTTACATTTTCCATCCATTGATCCGTAAAGCGCTTACATGGCTGCCACATTTGTGCCACATGGCTGCCAAATGTGTGCCACGTGGCAAAATAATAATTTTTAAAATTTTTTTTTTAAAAAAACATAAATCTTCTAAATAAAAAATTACAAAATAAAATAAAATAATAAATAAATAAAAAATAAAAACAAACAAACAAACAAAATGAACCAGAAACCCAGGAAGAAGGAAGAAGGACCACCCTCCCCCCCAACCTGTACCTGCAACCTAGAATCACCCACCCCCCCCCCAAATCGAAAACCCCCTCCCTCCCCCCCCCCCCCCCCGACCGCGCGACCCTCCCTCCGTCCCTCCCCACGACCCTCCCCCCCACCTCACCCAGAAGCCCATATCCTTCCGCACCCCACCACCCGTACCTGCAACCTAGATGAAAAAAAAAAAAAAAAAAAAAAAAAACAAATCCCGGTTCATGAGGTGAAAATGGAAGGAATGGGTGTGGATTTAAGGAGTGGGGTGTGTAGATGAGAGAAGAGGGTGGGTGAGGGAGGGAGGGTGGGGTGCGGGTGCGGGTGCGTGTGCGAGGGCATTGGGTTTTGGATGGCGGGGGAGCGTAATGGAGTCATAGGTGTGGGTCTGCTGCCAGGGGGAGGGGGGAGGTTTCTGGTGAGATGTGGGGAGGGTGTGGGGAAGAGTGGTGCTGGGAAAGGTGGGGGTGGGGATGGGAGGTGCTGGGAAGGGGGAAATGGGTTTGCTGGGTTGAGGGTTTCAACTTTTGTTTTGGTTTTTTTTTTTTTTTAATTTTTAATTTAGAAGATTTAGGTTTTTTAAAAAAAAAATTAAAAAAATATTATTTTGCCACGTGGCACACATTTGGCAGCCACGTGGCACAAATATGGTAGCCACGTAAGCACTTAACGGATCAATGGATGGAAAATGTAACGGATGTATTATTTTGAATGTATTATTTTGAAATAAAATAGTACATGAGGTATGAAAGTGAAATGTTTTAAAGTTGTTGTATGAGGTTGTAATAGACCTTAAACCTGAGGGGCTACTATGTAATTTACCCTATTTGTTTATATTCTTTTTTTTAACAAACAATATTATCTATACTAAGGGGAGGGATTGGGTTTAGCCTCACAATGACTAGTAATAATGTGGTTCAAATTCGCCTTTGGCGATAATCGAACCTAAGACCTCTCACTTACAAGTTACTAGGAATACCATTAGACCGTAACATTAAGTGACTTATATATAAGGGTTATTTTAAAAATAATAGTTGGTAAAGAAATAACATTTTAATTTTTTTAACTTTTTATAATGAATGTATAAATATAACGTAAGTGAGGAAATAAGACAATTGGGTGAGTTTAGCTGTTCTCTAAAATATTAAGACATGCCCTTTTTGCCAATATGATTAGCCAATATGAATTAATTATTTGTTTAGAATAATATTAAAAGAGTTGGTATTAATTATAGAGTCACTAGGAGCTCACGAGAAGGATGATTGAAGTTGAAATTTTCTTTTTTTTTCCAATTCTTCTTAAATTCTAGTTAAAACTCACTTGGAGAGCTTACTGGAGCTTATTGGCCGCCAGAGTTCCACACGACCCATCCAACTCTTCAATAGCAATATCCAATCCCGATCTGCTCCCCGAGCACAATCATAAAATAAGAATAGTCGGCAACTAAACGAGAGAAGCCAACTACTTCAATAGCCAGATAACAAACAAACAAAAAGTACTCTTTGCATATGGGTCTGAATTCCAAACAAAAAATTTCATATCAATTGTACACACTGGAGACTAGTCATGTTGTTGATTGAAGTCTGATCAATGGGGGAGAGTTGAATTTCTAAGAAGGGATGGTTTGAAAACTTGCGATGGATATGAAAATTTTGAACTCGGAAGTGTACACACGTTCGTGTCAGACTGAATTTTCTTTGATTTACGCTTGCAAGCTACTCCATGAACATCTCTGCTAGCTGTTCTACATTAGTGATTATCCACCTCACCTGCCACGTCATGTGATATGAAATTGCAGCATAATCAGATGGTAAGAATACAATTATTATTTGTAAACCAACTACTCTCTAATTGATCACATGGATTATTTGAGCTCTATCCCATTGTAAAATTACTCTGAAAAATCCATTTGAATTTGAGCATACTCGCTCAAGACCTCAATTATTTAACAGACAAGTTACCGACGGTGTACTACTGCCATACTGGTTGAATCCAAAAGAAACACTCAATTTGGGCAAGCTTCCAAAAGATAGTGAAAGAAATCCAACAGTGCCTCCCGCGGAAGGGAGCATGATATCGCATCAGAGAAGCATGACACATGTTCCAAAGGCCCCTCCTAAAAGCAAGAACTAAAAGCCTGTGAGTTGATCGTTCCAAAAACGTGGATTTTATGATATGGCTGGAAAATATTGAAGTCGAGCTTTTCATTTGTGTCAAGTGTCACTATTTTTCCTCGTTTTTTTTTTTTTTTTTTTACTTTTGTTGGTGTTGGCGCATTCATGGGTGATGCTACGAACATTCTCAGTCGGACCTTCTCGTTCTGCCATCTCTGTTTCACCTTTAATTGTGCAATGTTGCACATAATCAGAACTATGATCTTCTTTTACAGTTCACCTTATGAAGATCAACTTTGTTAAAAATCAACCAAATCAAGAATCTTACAACTTTTTAGTTAACGTTATCAAAATTTGAACCTATAATTTAATAACATGGTTCACCATTTATTCAATTTCATGTTTTGACAAAAAACAAAAGACAATTTCATATTTGGTTTTGTTTGGAGAATTGAACCAAAATCTAAATGGTACTATTTCTACTTGCCAGTTGGATGAAAACGAGGAGGATGAAATGCACGTGTCAAAAGTATAGACCTCAAAAATGTCCCGATGTCAAAGAAACCAATTTTTTCTTCTCTTAATTTCAGTAGACAAAGCATAGGTGTCCCAACTTCTTAACCTAACTTTGGCTTTCCTTCTCTATTTAATGCCTTACTTTGCTTCTTCTAATACCCAAAAACTTGGCCTCTCTTCTCTCAAAGACTCACCAACCAACCCATCTTCTCTCTCTCTCTCTCTCTCTCTCTCTCTCTCTCTCTCTCTCTCCAAAACAAATTCAAATGGGCAACCTAGAAGTGGAGAGAACAACCACAGGATGGGCTGCAAGAGACGCATCTGGCGTTCTCTCACCCTATACCTACACTATTAGGTAATAAAATCTTATGGCCCTCCCTTTCTGTATAACATACAGATTCGCTAAATTTGTTTACTAAATGATTTTCTGTTCTCTCTCGTATTTGGAACTGAAGTAGTACGACATGTTCGTTTGTCTACTAAATTTGGTAAATAAAGATAGTGAGGAGTAGTGATCTATTTTACGTGGCAGCTGAATCTTTTTTATCAAAACCATATGCAGAAACACAGGCCCAGAAGATGTTTACATCCAAGTCCTATTCTGTGGAGTTTGCCACACTGATACGCACCAGGCAAAAAATCAACTTGGCATGTCACACTATCCCCTAGTTCCTGGGTATGATAAATCATTCTTTCTTTTCTTTATGTTTCTATCACGAGAAGTGCTAAAACCAGATGCTCACACCTGATTCTGTCCATTCCTGTTTTGTGAGGTCTACATTCATGCATGAAGAATGGTCAGAATCAGCTTGCGTACACATGCAGCTTATGATTTTATTAATTATAATGTGTTGCTCATGTACAGGCATGAAGTGGTTGGTAAGGTGGTGGAGGCTGGATCAGATGTGACCAAGTTCAGAGTAGGAGATGTGGTAGGAGTTGGTCTCGTTGTTGGTTGCTGCAGAAACTGCAACCCTTGCAACACAGACAATGAGCAATATTGCAATAAGAAAATCTGGACATACGCTGACGTTTACACCGATGGCAAACCCACCCAAGGCGGCTTTTCCGGTGCCATGGTGGTTGACCAAAAGTAAGGACCAAAGCATAATATGCCTAATAAAAATAGGATAATATTTGCAGTCTCCCTTAATTTTATGGGATGAGCTTATTCACTCACGTACAAATAATATATTCAGGGTAGAAATTTATCGTTTAGTTATTCTCCCCTTAATTTTGTAGATATGATTTTCAAATGAAGATTAGAAGATAGAATAGTCCCGATTATGAAAATTTGTTATAACTAAGTGGAGAAATGAGCTTATCCTTAGACCTACTTCAATTCTTGGAGTAAAAATCAAATTTTAGGTTTTACACTCACCCTAAATTGCTGCAACCCTTGGGCCAAAAATGAGTTTTAACCAAAAAACTCAATTTTGGGGCAAATTCCGTCTGGATTTAACACTGGGTTAGTAGGTTGGCCCAACTATGCGCGTGGACGCCCCCAGCACAAACATACACGCATAGCGCAGACGCGCCCAACACCATCAATGCGTGAGGCGCTAACAACACAGGGCCCCACGCACGTGGGTGTATGGGCCACCA
Source organism: Cotoneaster glaucophyllus (assembly GCA_036320875.1). NCBI lineage: Eukaryota > Viridiplantae > Streptophyta > Magnoliopsida > Rosales > Rosaceae > Cotoneaster > Cotoneaster glaucophyllus. The sequence goes on from CM070059.1 coordinate 22,297,723, forward strand.
TTATAAGCCCATAAATCATTATTCACCCAAAAAATCTATAAATACATATTTTAGCAGAATCTAAATATTTTTAAGTTAAAATGTTTATAAAATTAAATTATGATAGTCTACATTTTTTTTAAAAGTTACTTTAAAATATTAACCTAAATTCATTCTTTAATAATTTAAAGCTAAAATTTAGAGTGTTAAAAATTTTAAGTTTTGATCCAAGGGTTAGATACGGTCTTAAGACCAAACCCAACTCTGGGCTAAATGCTATTTTTTAGGTTTTATTTCCCTCCCATCCCCCCCCCCCTTCCCCACCCAACCCCAACCCCAATCCATGCTAAATGTGTGGGCTAAAAGGTAAAAGCCGAACAAAAGCCAAATTCCCCCCAAGATTTAGCCCAGAAAATGGTGTGGGCACCACCAACAGGACCCCACCCACATGGGCATGTCTCCCAGGATTTATTGAATCCAACGGCTGAGATCGAATATAATCAAATCTAACGGTTAAAAAAACAAAATCTAACGGCCCAAATTTAAATCTAATGGCTAAAATAATTAAAATAATTATATATTTAACTCAAAATTCACCCAAATTTAGTAATTTTTCAATATTTATCAGAATTAAAAAAAATTTAGGTTACAATGTTCATAAAATTAAATTATGATAGTGTACATAATTTTTTTTTAAATTACTTTAAAAGAAAAAATTAGCCTAAATTTATTCTTTAATAATCTCAAGCTAAAAAATTTAAGCTAGCACGGCTGTTTCTGTGCTAAAAGCCTAAATTTTATGAGCTAAAAATTTTGAATTTTAGTGCAAGGGTGGGAGATGGTCTAAGAAGAGCATTATCCATTAAATAACATTCTCTCGCCCCCGCCATATATTTGACGTCTCACCATTAACCAGAATGTGCACGTTTGAACAAATATTACCTTGTTAACTAGTTTTTGTCTCATTGTATTTCTCTTCCTTTGAAAGAGATTCCAAAGTTTGAATCTTTGTCCTTGTTATCCTAGCTAATTTTATTTATTTATATTTTTTTTGTTAAGGTTTGTGGTGAAGGTACCGGAGGACATGGTGCCAGAACAGGCGGCGCCGCTGCTTTGCGCGGGGGTGACGGTGTACAGCCCGCTGAGGCACTTTGGCCTGAATGTGGGTGGGTTAAAAGGAGGAATACTTGGACTTGGAGGTGTAGGACACATGGGAGTGAAGATAGCCAAGGCCATGGGGCACCATGTGACTGTGATAAGCTCTTCAGAAAAGAAGAGAGAGGAGGCTTTGGAACATATTGGGGCCGACGAGTACTTGATCAGCTCAGATGCCACAAAAATGCAGGAGGCTGCTGACTCCTTGGATTACATCATAGACACAGTGCCCGTCGGCCACCCACTCGAGCCGTACCTCTCTTTGTTGAAGCTTGATGGCAAATTGATCTTGATGGGTGCTGTTAACGCCCCATTACAATTTCTTTCCCCAATGGTCATGCTTGGTGAGTCCGATCTTCTGTCACCGCCTTCAACCGGCAGCGGTTTAATCAAATTTTCGGTCGGAAAATGATATTTGCACACCTTTTTTCACTTGCTGCAACACTCTTATTTATGACCCTTGTTAAAATGTGTGCAAAAATTGTTTCTCTTTTTAATTCCTTTCTCAGGAGAGCTGCTTATTTTTAAGGTGTAGAATTATCTTACGAGCTTAGATTTAGGTTTGAAGTCGAGATTTTTGGTCTTTTAGAACTCAGAAGTGGTAAACTTAGAATCTAAGCGAGGAAACATGAAGAACTCATATATATATATATATGTATATGTATGTATATTGTTATATTATTCCCTAACTGCTTAAGGTTTCTCTAACTAGTAACTGACCTATTGTTTTACTTTCTCTGCTTTGCAATTATGCATAGGGAGGAAGACGATCACAGGGAGCTTTGTTGGGAGCATGAAGGAAACAGAGGAGGTGCTTCAGTTCTGCAAAGAGAGAGGATTGACAACTATGATCGAAGTGGTTAAGATGGACTACATCAACACAGCTTTCGAGAGGTTGGAGAAAAACGACGTTAGGTACAGGTTCGTCGTCGATGTGGCCGGTAGCAATCTTTGATCAATAAAATGAAGAAACACGTTCATGTAAGACTGAATTTTATTTGATTTACGCTTGTCAAGTTGCTCCATGAATGTCTCTACTAGCCATTCTACATTAGTGATTATCCACCTCACCTGCCACGTTATGTGATATGAAATTGCAGCATAATTAGATGATAAGGATATTATTTGTAAACCAAACATGGATTATTTGAGCTATATGCCATTGTAAAAATTACTCTGCGAAAAATTCCATTTAAATTTGAGCGTACTCGCTCGAGACCTGAATTATTTATAACAAGAAGTTACCGACGATGTACAACTGCCATACTGGTTGAATCCAAAAGAAGCACTCAATTTGGGCAAGCTTCCAAAAGATAGCGGAAGAAATCCAGCAGTGCCTCCCGCGGAAGGGAGCATGAGATCGCATCAGAGAAGCATGATACATGTGCCAAGGGCCCCTCCTCAAAGCAAGAACTAATAGCCTGTGAGTTGATCGTTCCAAAAACGTGGATTTTATGATCGATATGGCTGGAAAATATTGAAGTCGAGCTTTTCATTTGTATTAAGTGTCACTATTTTTCCTCGTTTCTTCTTTTTTACTTTTGTTGGTGTTGACGTATTCATGGATGATGCTACGAACATTTTCAGTCGGACCTTCTCGTTCTACCATCTCAGTTCCCTCTTTAATTGTGCAATGTTGCACATGATCATAACTATGATCTTCTTTTACAGTTCACCTTATGAATATCAACTTTGTAAAAAATTGATCAAATCAAGAATCATTCAACCTTTCAATTAACGTCATCAAAATTTGAGTGTATAATTTAATAACATGGTTCACCATTTATTCAACTTCATAATTTGACCAAAAAAAAAATTCATATTTGGTTTTGTTTGAAGAATTGTACCAAAATCTAGATGTTACTATTTCTATTTGCTAGTTGGACGAAAGCGTGGAGAATGCAATGCACGTGTCAAAAGTACCTCAAAAATGTCCCCATATCAAAGAAAACCAACTTTTCTTCTCTTCATTTCAGTAGACAATCATAGGTATCCATCTTCTTAACCTAACTTTGGCTTTCCTTCTCTATTTAATACCTTACTTTGTGCTTCTTTTAATACCCAAAAACTTGGCCTCTCCTCTCAAACAAATTCAAATGGGCAACCTAGAAGTGCAGAGAACAACCACAGCATGGGCTACAAGAGACGCATCTAGCATTCTCTCACCCTACACCTGCACTCTTAGGTAATAAAACCTTATGTCCCTCCCTTTTTGTATGACGTACATATTCGCTAAATTTGTTTACTAAATGATTTTCTCAGTTCTCTCTCGTATTTGGAACTGAAGTATTACGAGATGTTCGTTTATCTACTAAATTTGGTAAATAAAGATAGTGAGCAGTAGTGATCTATTTTATGTGGCAGCTGAATCTTTTTTATTAAAACCATATGCAAACACAGGCCCAAAAGATGTTTACATCAAAGTCCTATTCTGTGGAGTTTGCCACACTGATACGCACCAGGCAAAAAATCAACTTGGCATGTCACACTATCCCCTGGTTACTGGGTATGATAAATCATTCTTCATTTCTATATGTTTCTATCACGAGAAATGCTAAAACCAGCCGCACACGATCGAGGTTCACAGTCACGCATGAAGAATGGTCAAAATCAGCTCGTCTACACGTGCGACTGATGATTTTAGTAATTATAATATGTGATGCTCGTGAACAGGCATGAAGTGGTTGGTAAGGTGGTGGAGGCTGGATCAGATGTGGCCAAGTTCAGAGTAGGAGATGTGGTAGGAGTTGGCCTCGTTGTTGGTTGCTGTGGAAACTACAACCCTTGCAACACAGATAATGAGCAATACTGCAACAAGAAAATCCGGACGTACGCTGACGCAAACCTATGGCAAACCTACCCAAGGCGGCTTTTTCGGTGCCATGGTGGTGGACCAAAAGTAATACTTGCATTCTCCCTCAATTTTATGGGATGAGCTTACCCTCACTTACAAATAACGTATATTCATCGTAGAAATTTATAATCATAACTGTTTAATCTCTTAATCTTTGTTTGAAGATCATCCCTAAGAAAAATCATTCAAATCTAATATCGTTTAATCATTCAACATATCAAATAAATCACAGGTGTAGGTGCTAAGAAATATATTCATGATGAACCGTTGATTTATTTCATTTATTTAGATTACTACCCATATCTGATTCAAATTTTTTTTTTTTTTTTTTTTTTTGTAGAGATTCATTATAACTATGTGGAGAAATGCGCTTATTCTGACCTACTCCAACCGTTAGATAAAACTCAAATTTTAGGTTTCAAACTCAACTCAAGTTGCTTCAACTCATGGGCCAAAAATGAGTTTTAACCCAAAATCTGCAAGTTTAAACAAATATTACCTTGTTAACTAATTTTTGTCTGATTGTAATTGTCTTCCTTGGAAAGAGATTCCAAAGCGTGAATCTCCGTCCTTGTTATCTTAGCTGATTTGTATTTGTTTATTTATTTTGGTTAAGGTTTGCGGTGATGATACCTGAGGGCATTGGTGCCAGAACAGGCGGCGCCGCTGCTTTGGGCGGGGGTGAGGGTGTACAGCCCGCTGAGGCACTTGGGCCTGAATGTGGGTGGATTAAAAGGAGGAATAGTGGGACATGGAGGTGTAGGACACATGGGGCACCATGTGACTGTGATAAGCTCTTCAGAAAAGAAGCCTGTTGGCCACCCACTCGAGCCGTACATCTCTTTGTTGTACAATTTCTCTCCCCAGTGCTCATGCTTGGTGAGTCCGATCTTCTGTCACCGCCTTGGACCAGCAGCGGTTTAATCAAATTTTCGATTGGGAAATGATATTTGTGTGCGAAACCTCTCTTTAATCCCTCTCAGTAGGTTGCTTATTTTTAAGGTGTATAATTATCTTACGAGTTCAGATTTTAGGTTTCAAGTCGACACCAGTAACTGAGGTATTGTTATACTCTCTGTGCCGTGCCGTGCAATTATGCGTAAGGAGCTTCAGTTCTGCAAAGAGAAAGGATTGACAACTATGATCCAAGTGCTTAAGATGGACTACATCAACACAGCTTTCCAGAGGCTGGAGAAAAACAACGTTAGGTACAGCTTCGTCGTCGATGCGGCCGATAGCAAGCTTTGAACAATAAAATGAAGAAACACACAAGTCCATGTTTATTGAGGAATCTGTTTTATAGTGTATGCAGAACAAAAATAATTAAGGAATAAATGGCTCAACCCTCTTCAATTGCTAGTTCACCATACATGTACGCTGAACCGTACCTATTCTATTCAATTGACTCCAAAACATCTTTGGTACAACGGGAGCAGAATCTTCAAAACAAGTCCACTATAATTTTTCGAAAATTTATGTACATGAAAAGCATAGATTTGCAGACAAATCGTAGCATTCGATACATCTCTGGGATCAATGTTCATCTCTAAAAACACACTTGATGCCCTATCTTTGTTGGTCCAATCTTCGTTCACAGTGGTAAAACGACTACAAAGGAAGCCACACAAGCTTTTTCCTATGCGACCTGCTGCTGATAATCATATCATGCAGAAGCATTCAATAATCCGCCGATGCCTTCTCAAGTTGTGGCCTCTCAATTAGTAACCCAAGCATGACATAAGTGCTGTCTTAAATGTTTGCCTCAATTAAATCCATACTCGTTGACTAAAGTACATGTTCATAAAGTATCTTGAAGGACTGAAGCCACTCAAAATCACTGCAGACGGGAAACAAACAATTTTGACACTAGGTGTACGGGAAAGCAAACTCAAAAGAGAGAGTTCATGCAACACTTACAGATCGGAGAGAGGACAATGACAACACTGATTGGATATAGGAAGAAAGTGGTCCTCTCCAGAAAGGGCAGTACTGCAAAACATAGGGCATGCAATCAGTATGACGCACGAAGGCAAACTAACTCAAGTTCCTAACAAAGAAGTATATCATTGACAAGTATGTTTCATAGAGTTCTTATCGTACATGGAAATGAAAAAAACTCAACAAGTTGCATTCGAATCTAAAGTCATTGTGTTACATTACAAGCTGATGAGCCAACTTAACTGGAAGAGAACTCCAAAAAGAAAAACAGAACTTGAAGAGAATTCAATATTACTGACTATAGAGGAGAACGCTAGAACTGAAATGTAAAAATCTATAATGCTGGCCACCTCTCATCTCCACCGCAAGTGGTGGAAGCTCTACATATTAATGCATAGGTGAACCGTTTAGATGGTTACTACTTACTAGTCTTTGTTTGACAAATCAATTGCACATTTCGCTCATCCTAGAAATAAGGAAAACTAATGAAAAGGGCTTGAAAACTTTGAGTTTTAACGAAAATGACAAAATAAAGGGTAAAGTGAATAGTACCAGGATCGACTTTTTAGTGTAAAAATGTGATTTTTCGTTAAGTCAACAGGACCGGGAGCTTTTCGTTAAAGCTCCCTTAGAAATATGATTGAATTCATTAATCTTGGCCTTTAAGCAACCCACATCCAAAAAACCAAATGAACCTAAACATTTCAATGAAAATTTTCAAGCACAGAACGGAATCATTAGCTTACCATCATAACCTAAAAAGTTGAGATAATGATAGTATGAAGTGGCCACCATGAATATCAAATTTGATAGCAATACAGGAAGGAAGCCATGAGCTACCAAAATTGGTGATAGAAAATAATGGATCACTGCAGAACCAAGACACCAAAAGCATTATTTCACACACTTGAGAATAAAAATATGATAAGGAAAACATATTTTTGTATTAACTACCATAAAGCAGAACAAACATCGGGAAGAAAGAGTTGCAGTGCACATCAAACGCGTACAGCCTTCAATTGACCAAAATCACAACAAAATAATTGATCAGAAGGTAATCAAACAAGAATCGAAATAAAAGTTAGAAATACACTTATATAATTTAAATTACTAGTTCTGGGAGATTCAATCAATCTAAAATCATATTCACATACATAACATGCACATGAACGTACATGCTGATGATATAGGATCAGGAGAAAGACTAAGTTGAATTGTTCAGTAAGAATCATATTGCTAATAAAGTGGAAATAAAGGATAATGGACTCGCCATTCAACACGCTGCTCAACAACATGGCTATTCGGAGCGTCTTCACGGAGGTAAGAATTAGTCAAAAACCTGCATGAACATTGAGAAGTGGACTTTGCCATTAGACGAGCAATACTTCACACTGAGGTGTCAAGTATGAATGAAGATTGAGAACTCTATAGATAAGGAGACAGAGAACTGAAACAGTTATAAAAGAGACTCAGAACTAAAATATTTACACTTAAAAGTTCTCCATATATTAGTTTCCTTCATAGACTTTTGAGAAATTAATAACGTGTTGTTACCAGCAACTAGCTATTTATAAAAGACCCAGATTCACGTTTACACCAAAACATATGAAATCATCAAGCATTTCACTCTCGTATGTTCATGCAACTAACATGATCTTTGTCTTTAGATAGATTATTTCATACTCACTATTTGCTTGTATAGAAGCCTTTTACTGAATGTTTAAGTGACTCGGAAACTCAAGGTGGCTTGGCATCGACAGGTGATATCAAACATACATGTTTTCCTACTTCTATGGAAAATAGCTTTGTTTATCTAAAAAAATTTATAAGAAAGCACAAGAAATTTGGCTCCACAAAACTTATTTGTTCCTTCAATTTTTTCATGAAACAATTGGGCCTGAATAAGAATTAAGAACTTACATATTTCAGGGATCAGACAATACAAGTAGAGAGCACTAGTTCTTACCAGCAAAATGTAGCCAGAAGCATCCCGATGAACAAAAAATGAAAAAGCAAAACGGAAAAAAGTACAAAAACAGCATGTGCAGCACTATGGTCGTACCTGAAATAATAAAAATAATATATAAGTCAACAAAGGATTCCTCACAGAACTCTTAGACCAGTCTAAAGCTATAAATATAAATGAATAATATAAACTGCAATTAGGCTTGAACTTTTGAGGCAAAGCAATATCAAATTCAGATGAACAACTAAATCCAAAATGCAACTATTACATGTAGAGTGTAGGATTAGCAACCAGTAAACTTACGCAGCACAATAAGCCAGAGTTGCAACTGCAAGTAGAAGGCTGCAGATTACAACAAAAGCAGGATCATCGCGTGCCCATTGATTCTTAGTTTCTGAGACCAAAAGGAAAGTAAACCAATTTTCAATTGCATCAGATGTAGCAGAAGTATTTCACAATTTTGACATGTAATCACTTCAAAGGCACACAAATAAATCAAAAAATTTAGAGATGCCAACCTTATAAATATTTTCCAAAAGAAAAGGAAAAGGAAAGAAATTATCTGCTTCTTATTTTTCATGGAAAAGGGACTTACGCTTGTGATATTTAGTGTGCTGATAGCTGCATCAGTCGCACAGTTCCACATGCAAGATACAAAACTCATTATTAAGGAAATCATGAGCAACAAAACACAACAGTAATGAGGATACTGATGATCTAGAAAGGTGAATACTTACACAACTTTCGGTGAGGTGCACAGGTGAAGCATTTGCCAAAAAGTATATTCAATATCCATTTGTTGCCACTAAAAAACCAACAAAAATCAAAAGAAAAATCATTGGTACATGCCTACAAAATCAAAATTATAACAAACTTGATGTAGCATACTAACTTGTTACTCATGAAAATGTTCTAGCTTCTAGAACCAAAGTTAAAAGAGATTTCAAAGAGACAACAAAACAGACATGGATGTGCTGAAAAAAAACTCCAGATTTCAGACCTATACCCAACACCTGGCTATGCAATAGACAGGACTAGAATTCCAAATAACATGATTATACATCGACTCAATGTTCAATTTGCTTCACATCCAAGAAAACTTCTTGGTTGCCGAAATTGATATTTAGTTTGTAATTTGCACAGTACACAGCCTTTATTTAGCAGATCTGGATGCCCTAACAAAATGCAGACTAATATACGTGTAGCAGGGTCTCAATTAATGTGCAGGCACTGTAAAACCAGGATTCCAAATGAGACTAAAAACTTACATCAAGCTGTGTGGGTTACATCAAATGAAAGGCTCAAAGTATGTTTGAATTAGATATATAGACACGATCTCCAACCCCCTCCCAGTAATAACATATAAAATCATTTATTTGGTCTATCGGCCGCTTTATCCAAAATGCTAAGTTACTGGATCTCTATATTGTTGCTCTGAACCCATCATGATGGAAAGTTCCTCTGTTCTCTTACTTTCTTAAGCCATTTCGCAATATCAGTGTACACTTTAGTTTTGCCATTTTGTAAGTGAGCAGTACGGAAATATTTAAGTGCTGATTTCTGAATACCAGAACCGAAGCACCACACCGACTTCACTCCGATATCTCTTTTAAAAAAGAATACCAAAGTCACACTGTTTTAACCTAGGGCAACTTCTCCACGTGAAACTAGCTCAAATGCACCACATTTCCCTACAATACCTTCCCCCATCTAAAAATGTGATGTTCTCCACATTCAACTGAACAAAGAACTCTCAAAGTCTTCCGAGACCGGTGTCGAAAAACCTTACCAGCCGCTCAAACAATTGATTAAAAAACACAAATGAGGATTAAATCCATATAAGCACCTACCTAAAAACCTCTAAGCAACCGACAACCCCGAACCCACTTGAAAACCAAAAAAGAACCCAAAATTCGGCCGCGCATCCAGATTCCAGAGCAATCAAAAACACTAATTCTTCCAGAATTCAGAGTTTTTACAACATTATTCGTCGAATTAGATCCAACCCACAAATTATGAAACGCTTAAGCAGCAAATTAGTACGCAGATCAGATCTAAAAGTATAAACCCAAACAATTAGAGACGAAGAAAGCACCTTGATTATTCGCCGAAGGTACTGAATGGGCATGGGGTTCGTCCGAGATGAAGAGGACGACGACCGCCCTCTCGACGTTGTCGGCAACATCTTCCTCTCTCTCCTATCTCTTCCTCCCGATTCCTCTGTGCTTCTTCGCTTGGAATTCTATGCACCTCCTCTCTGCGGATCTACAAAATCTCTGTAATTACCACCAGCTCTCTCTCTCTCCCTTCTCTTCGAAAGAGTTCAGAATTTTCAGATGGCAAGAAGCGAACGTAGAAGCAACGACTACTTCAGTTCCCTTTGCGCTTACGGCCCAAGTTTCGATCAATTATCGCATTGGGCCGGACCTGCATTTTGAATTGTGAGGTTGGATTGTGATTTCTCCTCTCACCAATAGACAACTCAATCTCCTTAAATAAATAGTAACTGTGAATAATAAAGTAACTGTTTAAACAATAATTATCCAAGTGCATCTTCAGTCCTAAACTGAATAGCCCAAGCAATTTGTATTAAAATATTATTATTTTTTATTTTATAAAATAATAAAAAATAACTTTATTTTTAATTTCAGATAATAATAAACGATTCTTTTAAGTATTTGAAAATATTAAAATGTAGTGTAAAGTGGAATAACACATTTAGGTATTTACAGGGAAAATTTTATAATTTTAAATATTTTTTATTGGTTTTTATTTTTTTAATAATTTTTATAATTTTTTAATAATTTAAATTATATGGATGACATCATGATGACGTCAGTCTTGCGTTACATAGGCATGGCGATGGGCTAAGCGATTATTGTCTGACTTCTCCATTGGGCTCACCTTGAACCCAATTGCCTAAAGGGGCTGGAGTGTTTTGGGGAGAGGGAAGGGGAGTGAATTGAGTTGCCTTATCCCCAAGGCAGTAAGCAACAATGGAGTTGCTCTAGAGGGATTGTTAGATGAGCAAACTAAAAGTGACTTTGATAAAAGAAAAAGGCTTATTTTTTGCTACGCTCCTTGGAACTCTGGTTTGATCTCATTTTGTCCCCTGTAACTCTAAAATCATCACTTTACCATTTACTCCCTAAACTCAAAAAATTATTCCACTTTGACTTGTGTACTTTCTCTTCTCCCTAGAACTTATAGGTCGCCTCCTAAAACATATGTAGGACCCAACACCTAATAAGATTATGTCACATATGCAATAAAGTTTATTATAAATCTTCATTATGCATTAACATTCAACAATCAGAGAACATTAAGTTTAAAATAAATTGAAGAGAGGTAAAAAAAAAAAAAAAAAAAAAAAAAAGATTACCCAACGCACCCAAATTAATATATCTAAGGGAATGTGGGTCGAATTGAATGAGATTACCAACCCCAACAAACTCCTTACCACCCCCAGACTCAGATTCGAGCTGTGAATGCTTGAATATGTGGCGGATGAGAAGGAAACCAATCAGGCCATGGTTTTCCGACCATTTTCCTGCCACATTCGACCAGTTTATGGCCTCAAATTAGGCATATTCGTGATCTACTCCATAGCTTCATTTCCATATATTTTATGTGAACTTTGGTTGAAAAATGGCTCTGATATAATTCTGTGATTTTTCCAGGCAAAAAAATTCAAATTTCGGCGAGATTCCCTCCAGTGCACGGTGGCCTCAACAATTAGACTCACCAGAGAAGAAGACGAAATATTCCTAATGACGTTAACAACATCAACATATACCGCCAAACCAATGTAAATTCCGTTAACTATAACCCTTCACGTCACAGTTAACGTTACTGCTACTGTGCTGAAATATTACGTCCGGCGGTGAAATATTCTACTCGATGACGAAATATTCACTCTAGTGACAAAATATTCGATCTCTGGTGCTTGTTTGCACAGTCGCCTCTAGCTGGCACATGGCGACATTGACTTGCGCATAGCAGCATGTGGCAGCTCCGACTGCCGTGTGGTGACACGTCTCGTCACGTGACATCATGCCAATCACGTTCCAAACACTTTTAATTCCCAAAACAAGCAGACAAAGGAAAAAATTTAGGTTTTTTGCATTACTATTAAAGTATTAATTAGTATAGTAAATTCTCATTTAAGAGAAACTTATGCTGAGGATAAGCTAGGCAAGGCATGTCACAGCCCGTCCCGAATTTTATTTTATCGACGACGTGAATTGACTATTTTACCCTTGGACGTTAGTTGGTGTGTGTGTGACATGTATGATGATTTTAGTCCAATTAAACATTTTCCTAAGTTATTGGACCAAATTGGACTAAAGACTTGGTTTTGGTTATTTTTGGTTGGTTGGACCACACACACACACAGAAACCACACATTCACACACTCTCTCTCTCTCTCTCCCGTGACTTTCTCTCTCTCCTCCCTCTCGCATTTCTGCAAATTTCGTACATGTCGTACGGACGAACCTCAAACCAGTCCTTCCAGTCGCAGATCGAAGTTTAGGTTGACACTTTTGGACTCCTCTCAACCTCAGGAGTCGAGCTATACCATTTTTAGGTAAGAACTCCGTCGAAAACTCGTGAAAATCCTAACCCGATTTATGTCACTGTTCATGTGGTCGTAATTATGGATGTTTCAAGAGATTTTAAGCTTGTAAGAAGCTTTAAGACGTTCTTACGAAGCTCGGAGAAGAAAAACCAAGTGATTTGGACGTCGAAATCGCGAGATCGACGAGTTTCAAGTTTGGCCGGATTATCGAAGCTTTTTCTGACGTGATCCCGTGGATTTTGAGGCTTCAAATAGGTATAACGTTGTTCTACTCACTCTAAGCTTCATTATGGTACAAATTTCATAGAAATTGGCGAAGAAACGAGCGAGAAAATAGGATTTGAAGTTTTTCCCAGTTTCTGGCGACGGCGATGGTCGCCGGAGCTCGAAGGTAGGAGACGACGAAATATTCCATCAATTTGGACGGAATATTCCTAACGGCGTCAGGTATCTTTAACAGATTCCGTTAGTTTTAACGGAATATTCCTAACGGCAGTTAGGGTTTCCGTCAAGGTTGGCCGCGCGTAGCCTTGCCCTTGCCGGCGCGTGGTGGCTTGTGGGGCATCGGAAAATTTTTCTAAAAATATGGGGATGTTCCTGAGGTTGTGTAGATCATTTTGGTATATTCAAACACCCCAATTGAGCAATGTATGAGAAGTTATTTTCCTAGTTTCGTTTATGTGCTTTAAAATAACGTTATTATACTTGTTTCTCACATAGGCTTGACCTATCCAGAGGACGAGCGTAGCCAGGCTAGGCACGGAGGCTACGATCCATCTACTTACCAGTGAGTGGGCTTTTGGTTTTCCGTATATACCTATATACTAAGTATTTTTCCCAGAAATGCATTTTTAAATGAATTTATCAATGAATTGCCATGCCAATATATTTATATTATGGAATATGCATTAAGAATTGTATATGCATGGTTGACGATGCTGCGGGCGCTCAAGTAAGTTCCAGGTAAGTTTATGTGTGGTTAATAAGTAGTTGAGTTATGAAGAGTATGATGAGATGCATCGAGAGCTCATTAACCTGCACCCCGGTGTTAGTGCTCCCGCCCAGGGTTAAGGGCATAGTCTTTCATGTGATGTTCACCTCCATCACCATACGCTCATTTTGGATCCAAGTTAGGTGCACAGTCCTGTTGTATATACCACTTTCAGTGGGTTCGACTAGTAGGTGACCCACGATCATTCGCACAGTCTTCACGTGATTGTAGCACTAGAGCGTATTGTTTTACACCCAGTCCTGTCGTATAGACCACTATAAGTGGGTTCGACTCGTGTGCAGGCATGATTTATGAGCTAGAGTTCAGATGATGAGATATTGCAGTTGTTAATGCATTTGGGTTACTTACCTGATGTTTTAATTTGCATGGCATGACATATTCATGATTTGTTTACATATTTTGACGATGATGATTTAAGTTGAGATTAGTATATGTATATATTATTTTCTAGGAAAGTATACAGGTTTTACGGCGAGGGGTTATAACTGTTGTTTATGAAATGATTTTTGAAAAGCTTTATTTTTGCCCACTCACGCTTTTGTTTTGCGCCCCTCCAGGTTTTAGGTAGCTTTTGTTGGTGACTCACGAGGCTACAGCGGAGGTTCTGACAGACCATCACATAAGTAGGACCACCTTTGGGTGTTATTTATTTAAGTACTTCTTATGCTTGACTGCACCTAGACTATTTATGCTCTGATTGTGTATTCACACTTATTTTCATTCTAGCACTCCTTGAAGTTTGTTTTTATTCATTCGTAAATCTTTCTATATTATTGCTTTCGCACTGTGCGCATGGCTACGTCACCCTCACGTGACGGCCAGCATGCCTCGATCTCGGTCGGGGTGTGTCAAGGCAACTACGACCTCACAATGTAACTGTGAGTGGATCTTTTTTTCAAAAGTATTTTTATTATTATTATATTAGTTTTCGTACTTGTGCTTGCTTGTGTTTATTTGTGTGACATGCCATGTTTAACTTAGAAAATAATAATGAATTCGGATCCTCACCAGATCCTCTTCGTGAGAATCCCGAGGATCCGTAAATCATATCCGTTCATTGTACATCGTGCGGTCAGAAATTATTTTAAATATTTTTATTTAAAATTAAATACAAACAGTACCTGACAAAAACTGACCACACGATGTACGATGAACGAACACGATTTACGGATCCCCAGGATCCTCATCAAAAGGATCCGGAGAGGATCCTGTTGGAATAATAATTACCTATACTTGGTTATTTTATTATTATTTTGTGAGTATAAACTATGACATGTATACACTTGTAATTTATCTACTCATTTTGAAATATATGCACGGTGTCACCTTTAGTTGTACCTTCTAGACCAAGACTAGCTTCATGTGTATGTTCACATGCACCATTTACATTTACTTTGGATCTAGAGTAGGTGTCAGTCTGCCTCTAGTTTTGCATTAGGCAACTAAGACTTGTATGTGAGCGTTTAGCGCCAGCTTCACATGATTATAGTATTAGATTGTAAATTATATGCCCAGCCTGTTTGTGTAGTGACTTTCTGCATGATTTGTGCGCTCACATGACCTGATGAGCAATGATAATCCGTTATCACTATTGCTTTTAATGTTTCGTACCCGTATTCTTTTATTACTACATCTATTAGGTACTATACAATATACTTATGAATAATAAGTTGTTTTGGGAAACTATACTTGTTTTTCACCTTTGTTTTTCTCCCTCCACAACTTAGTGATGGTACTCTTGCGGGGACGAGGATTATTGGCAATGCTGACATTCACTGATGTTATATAGGAAGTTTTTTCTTTCTGTACAAACATTCCTCATTTTACTGTTTCTACTTACGTTCTAACATCACATGTGTAATAAGGGTTCCCCCTACTATTGCTGACTCACTATTAGTTAAATTAATTCTAAACCTTTAGGTTCTAATTTATTCGCACTTTTTCACATCACATTCACTTATGGCTTCGTTACTTTTCAGGTGCTGACCAATACGCCTTGATTTGGATGTCCAGGTGGACTTTCCGGGTCGGAGTGTGTCAGTTTGGTATCAGAGCATAGGTTTAGGCAGTCCTGCAATCATCACACATGTGATATTATGTGCTAGTCATTCTTGGTGTCAAATGCAGAACTATGCCACCTTGCCAAGCATGTACCACGCTAGCTTTTCTTGATTTTGGCAACTCGGAGCGGCTATCGTTGACGCCTTCCAGATGGCTTTTTGCCATTCTCGGAAGAATGCTTTAGAGAACACAACTAGTCTTCAAGCGAGAAAACTTCTATGACACGAAGATCATGAACTAGCCAAAGCTTGGTTCGAACATGTCGAGAAGACGTTTTGTGCCATGTAGAGGCAGAGAAACTTCTCGGTTGATCAATAGATCACGACGACAGTATGTTCCTACAAAGATTAGTAAAGTCATGGTGAAAGTAAGAATGAACAAATCTCGAAAGACGAAAAAAGAAGACTGGATATATTCAAGTGGCGGTCCTTATAGAATTCTTGCTTCCAAAATACAAGACCTGGAAGAAAGACGAATTCATAGACCGAAAGTAGGACAAATATCGATAGTTAAGTACCAAAAAAAGTTCATTGTCTTGTCTCGTTACTATACCACCATCACCACAAACCCATTCAAGATACTTCACCAGTCCAAGAAATGGCCTCGCATGTGGCTTTGATTCACACAACGTACCTATAAATTTGTATAATCTTCAAAAATATTTAAAAATTTTAATTGACTACACATAAATTTGGATGCATTCTTTTAAATCTAATTCAATTCTTTTTTTATTATGCCACAATCTCAAAGTGAGAAATGCTAAGCTTTCACTTAATTTTGATTAATTTTATTTAAAATAAAAAAGTAACATTTAATGTGAAAATTAACTAAATGACACATGACAAATGATTAAAAGCACGATGAGCATATGTTGTGAAGAAAAATCCTCCCTAAATTAAACGCCAAAATCACGACACTGTTTCTGCCATTAGGGTTCTTCTAGTCTCAGAATCCCCCAAATTCCTATACCAAACTCCACACCTCCGAATCCAGAAGTAGGGCTTCTCTTGCACGACATGTCTTCAGGCAGACCCAAAGATGGGGACATGCAACTGGTGGCGGGGCCGGAGAGGAAACTAGCCCATGGGCCTAACAGGAAACTAATGCTACCGTCAAGGCCACCGACGGCAGCTGGTTCGACGGCGCTTGTGGAGTATACGTCGCCTATTCAATGAGAACGAATAGGACCTTAAGATCAAACTCCGAAGGATTCTCGAAAATTTCCCAGTTCGCGTCAATAACACCTCCGGTAGCTCTGCCAGTTCGGCTCTGGCAACTTCCATCAGGTATGATACGCGGATGCATTATTACAATGGTGACCTTGATTTTCCTTGTGATTGTGTTTATTGGATATTGATGCTTATTTGAGTAAATTACTGTAATTGGAGTAGATTCAGAGAGGATATAATTATAGGATTTATGTTCGGTTGTCTGTAGAAGTTAGGGTATTCTGAACTTAGATAGCTGGAGCTAGAACTAGGGGTGGGCACGGGTTGGGTCGGGTCCAAATTTAGAGGAACCGGACTAGAACCGTATGAAAATGAAACAGGCCGGGATGGGATGGATCTTCATATTTTCAAAACCGGAACCGGACCTAACCCGGCCCGTTTACAGATCCTACGGGTCCCCGTGTAATGCTTTCTTGCAATTTCGCCAAAAAACTATCAAGCTTTCCTACAATTCGATAAGGTATATGCACACAATCTGCTTCCCAAAAAAAATCCAGCATTTCTCATGCCCTAACCTAAATCCCCAAATAGAACAAATTAATAAAAAAAAATCTTCAAATACAATTTCGAATTCATCAAAAAATAAAATAAAACTGAAACCCTAGTTAAGTTAAATCCCCAAATTCGAATTCAGGATAAAACTGAAATTTGATGCCAATAAGAAGAGAAGTAGGAGCCTAGAGGTGGTAAGGTCAGAGGTCAGTGGACTACTGAAATTTGAACCAGCATAAAGAGGAGAAGAAGAAGGTGATAGCGGAAGATTTACCGGAGGAGAAGAAAAGGCTTTGTCTACGAACGCACGAAGCAACAAATTGCAAGATCTGAGGGACATCAGCGAGAGCTCGAGGGCGGCACAGCTCGAGTGCATTCGTCTTCGGAGAGAACCTGTGTGTGGATGCAAATTTCTTCCTCCTTGATCTTGGACAAAATTGTACCTACAAAACAATTAACACTTTCGGTCAAGGCCAAGAGCCTCACGCGCCCACAATGAATGGGGGGGCTTTGGCCGAAGAACCTCTGATGCCAAAGTTAAAATTTAGAGAGAAAGTGTTTGAGAATTTTAGCAAGAGAATTGGAAGTGAGTTTTGGAGAAAATGTGAGGCTTTTTATAGGGGAGTGGCCGGCCTCCTTGGGTGAGAGAGGACCGGCCATCTAGCTCCCTTTGTGGGCTAGGTTCTTGATTTGTTTTGAATCGGGAGTTATGGAATAATTATCTAATCAATTAGCTAATAAATAAAATAATTACCTAATTGATTAGCTAATATAATAATATAAAAGGGAAGATGAGGTAGCAAATATAAGGCATGGCCGATCCCTTTGGGAGAGAAGGTGACCGGCCTTTTGTGTATTTTTGGGTATAATTGGTGATTTAATTGGTAATTAATGGATTAATTAGGTAATAAACCCATTAATTAATCAATTAACATAATTTAAAAGGAATGTTTTGGGAGTTACCTTGTAGAAAGGATTTGATGAAGATGAATGAAATAGGTTTTGAATTGTTACCTATTTTGGGCACTTTTGACTTGATTGAAAGATAGTTGCTCGCTACCCGCGCGTAGGAACTTCGATGTGCCGCAAGGGTATTCTTGTCCTTTTAACCCAAAGATCCACGTGTCGCCTTGTGATTATTTTTGGCACAAACACCAAAAAAAAATTGATCACCTTATGAAGATCAACTTTGTAAAAAATTGATCAAATCAAGAATCTTTCAACCTTTCAATTAACGTCATCAAAATTTAAGTGTATAATTTAATCACATAGTTCACCATTTATTCAATTTCATAATTTGACCCCAAAAAAAAATCATATTTGGTTTTGTTTGAAGAATTGTACCAAAATCTAGATGTTACTATTTCTATTTGCCAGTTGGATGAAAGCGTGGAGAATGCAATGCACGTGTCAAAAGTACCTCAAAAATGTCCCCATATCAAAGAAAGCCAACTTTTCTTCTCTTCATTTCAGTAGACAAGCATAGGTATCCATCTTCTTAACCTAACTTTGGCTTTCCTTCTCTATTTAATAATTTACTTTATGCTTCTTTTAATACCCAAAAACTTGGCCTCTCCTCTCAAAGACTCACCAACCCATCCTCTCTCTCTCTCTCTCTCTCAAACAAATTCAATTGGGCAACCTACAAGTGGAGAGAACAACCACAGCATGGGCTGCAAGAGACGCATCTGGCATTCTCTCACCCTACACCTGCACTCTTAGGTAATAAAACCTTATGTTCCTCCCTTTCTGTATGACGTACATATTCGCTAAATTTGTTTACTAAATGATTTTCTCAGTTCTCTCTCGTATTTGGAACTGAAGTATTACGACATGTTCGTTTATCTACTAAATTTGGTAAATAAAGATAGTGAGTAGTAGTGATCTATTTTATGTGACATCTGAATCTTTTTTATTAAAACCATATACAAACACAGGCCCATAAGATGTTTACATCAAAGTCCTATTTTGTGGAGTTTGCCACACTGATACGCACCAGGCAAAAAAATCAACTTGGCATGTCACACTATCCCCTGGTTCCTGGGTATGATAAATCATTCTTCCTTTTCTATATGTTTCTGTCACGAGAAATGCTAAAACTAGCCGCACACGGTCGATTCTGGCCGTTCCTATTATGTGAGGTCCACAGTCATGCATGAAGAATGGTCAAAACCAGATCGCCTACACGTGCGATTGATGATTTTAGTAATTACTAATTATAATATGTGATGCTCGTGAACAGGCATGAAGTGGTTGGTAAGGTGGTGGAGGCTGGATCAGATGTGACCAAGTTCAGAGTAGGAGATGTGGTAAGAGTTGGCCTCGTTGTTGGTTGCTGTAGAAACTGCAACCCTTGCAACACAGATAATGAGCAATACTGCAACAAGAAAATCTGGAAGTACGTTGACGCAAACCTATGGCAAACCTACCCAAGGCGGCTTTTTCGGTGCCATGGTGGTTGACCAAAAGTAATACTTGCATTCTCCCTCAATTTTATGGGATGAGCTTACCCTCACTTACAAATAATGTATATTCACCGTAGAAATTTATAATCATAACCGTTTAATCTCTTAATCTTCATTTGAAGATCATCCCTAGGAAAAATCATTCATATCTAATATCGTTTAATCAGTTGCTTCAACTTTTGGGCCAAAATTTTTTAACCCAAAACTCAATTTTGGAGAAAATTCGGGCCAGGATTCTAACACTAGGTTAGTGGGCCTGGCCCACTTGTGTGCGTGGACACGCCCACCACAAACACACACACAGCGCAAACGCGCCCAATGCCACCAACGCGAGAGGCGCTTACAGCGCAAGGCCCATGCACTTGGAGGTGCTTGCCACCATTATGAGCCAAACGGGTTTTTCTTACATCCTGACGGTGCTGGATCATTGGATTGTTGGTTAATCCCACGGTGTAGATTTAAATAATCTTTTTTATATTTTTGTAAATTCATTGCATTTAACGATTGAGATTTAATATAATCAAACCTAACGGTAAAAAAAAAATTGTCAAAACTGTATTCTGGGTTAAAATCTAAATTTTTTGGGTTAAAAATTTAGATTTTAAGCTAAGAGTTAGAGATGGTCTTAGAGGGTAATGCAAGCATTATCCATTAAAATAACGTTGCCTCGCCCTCGCCATATATTTGACGTCACACCGTTAACCAGAATCTGCAAGTTTAAACAAATATTACCTTGTTAACTAATTTTTGTCTGATTGTAATTCTCTTCCTTGGAAAGAGATTCCAAAGCGTGAATCTTTGTCCTTGTTATCTTAGCTGATTTGTATTTGTTTATTTATTTTGGTTAAGGTTTGCGGTGATGATACCTGAGGGCATGGTGCCAGAACAGGCGGCGTCGCTGCTTTGCGCGGGGGTGACGGTGTACCTGACAAAAACTGACCACACGATGTACGATGAACGAACACGATTTACGGATCCTCAGGATCCTCATCAAAAGGATCCGGAGAGGATCCTGTTGGAATAATAATTACCAACACTTGGTTCCCCCCGCTATTGCCGACTCACTATTAGTTAAATTAATTCTAAACCTTTAGGTTCTAATTTATTCGCACTTTTTCACATCACATTCACTTATGACTTCGTTACTTTTCAGGTGCTGACCAACACGCCTTGATTTGGATGTCCAGGTGGACTTTCCGGGTCGGAGTGTGTCAGTTTGGTATCAGAGCATATGTTTAGGCAGTCCTGCAGTCATCACACACGTGATATTATGTGCTAGTCATTCTTGGTGTCAAATGCAGAACTATGCCACCTTGCCGAGCATGTACCACGCTCGCTTTTCTTGATTTGGGCAACTCGGAGCGGCTATCGTTGACGCCTTCCAGATGGCTTTTTGCCATTCTCGGAAGAATGCTTTAGAGATCACAACTGGTCTTCAAGCGAGAAAACTTCTATGACACGAAGATCATGAACTAGCCGAAGCTTGGTTCGAACATGTCGAGAAGACGTTTTGTGCCATGTAGAGGCAGGGCAACTTCTCGGTTGATCAATAGATCACGACGACAATATGGTTCCTACAAAGATTAGTAAAGTCATGGTGAAAGTAAGAATGAACAAATCTCGAAAGACAAAAAAGAAGACTGGATATATTCAAGTGGCGGTCCGTATGGAGTTCTTGCTTCCAAAGATGGGGACATGCAACTGGTGGCAGGGCCGGAGAGGAAACTAGCGCAGATGCCTAACAGGAAACTAATGCTACCGTCAAGGCCACCGACGGCAGCTGGTTCAACGGCGCTTGTGGAGTATACGCCGCCTGTTCAAGGAGAAGGAAGAGGACCTCAAGATCAAACTCCGAAGGATTCTTGAAAATTTCCCGGTTCGCGTCAGTAACACCTCTGGTAGCTCTGCCAGTTCGGCTCTGGTGACTTCCATCATGTATGATACGTGGATGCATTATTACAATGGTGACCTTGATTTTCCTTGTGATTGTGTTTATTGGATATTGATGCTTATTTGAGTAAATTACTGTAATTGGAGTAGATTCAGAGAGGATATAATTATAGGGTTTATGTTCGGTTGTCTGTAGAAGTTAGGGTATTCTGAACTTTGATAGCTAGAGCTAGAACTGGGGGTGGGCCGGGTTGGGTCGGGTCCAAATTTAGAGGAACCAGACTAAAACTGTATGAAAATGAAACAGGCCGGGACGGGATGGATCGTCATATTTTCAAAACTAGAACCGGACCTAATCCGACCAGTTTGAAACGGGCCGGTTCTTACAGATCATACGGGTCCCCATGTAATGCTTTTTTGCAATTTCCCCAAAAACTACCAAGCTTTTTTGCAATTCGATAAGGTATATATATCTACTTCCCAAAAAAAAAATCCAGCATTTCTCATGCCCCAACCTAAATCCCCAAATAGAACAAATTAATAAAAAAAATCTTCAAATACAATTTTGAATTCATCAAAAAAAAAAAAAAAAAAAAAACTAAAACCCTAGTTAAGTTAATTCCCCAACAGTTTTTTATGAATTTTTCAAGCAAATTAACTGAATCCCTAATTCTTAAATACCCAAATTCGAATTCAGGAAAAAACTGAAATTTGATGCCGATTAGAAGAGAAGTAGAAGCCTGGAGGTAGTAAGGTCAAAGGTCGGTGGACTACTGAAATTTGAAGCAGCAGAAAATGGAGAAGAAGAAGGCGACATCGGAGAACTTACCAGAGGAAAAGAAGAGGCTTTGCCTACGGACGCACGAAGCAACAAATTGCAAGATCTGAGCGACTTCAGCGAGAGCTCGAGGGCGACACAGCTCGAGTGCGTTCGTCTTCGGAGAGAACCTGTGTGTGGATGTAAATTTATTCCTCCTTGATCTTGGACAAAATTGCACCTACAAAATAATTAACACCTTCGGTCAAGGCCAAGAACCTCACGCGCCCACAATGAATGGGGGGCTTTGGCCGATGAACCTCCGATGCCAAAGTTAGAATTTAGAGAGAAAGTGTTTGAGAATTTTAGCAAGAGAATTGGAAGTGAGTTTTGGAAAAAATGTGAGGCTTTTTATAGGGGAGTGGCCGGCCTCCTTGGGTGAGAGAGGACCGGCCACCTAGCTCCCTTTGTTGGCTAGGTTCTCGATTTGTTTTGAATTGGGAGTTATGGAATAATTATCTAATCAATTAGCTAATTAATAAAATAATTACCTAATTGATTAGCAATATAATAATAAAAAAGGGAAGATGAGGTAGCAAATATAAGGCATGGCCGATCCCTTTGGGAGAGAAGGTGACCGGCCTTTTGTGTATTTTTTGGGTATAATTGGTGATTTAATTGGTAATTAATGGATTAATTAGGTAATTAACCCATTAATTAGTCAATTAACATAATTTAAAAGGAATGTTTTGGTAGTTACCTTGTAGAAAGGATTTGATAAGGATGAATGAAATAGGTTTTGAATTGTTACCTATTTTGGGCACTTTTGACTTGATTGAAAGATGGTTGCCCGCTGCTCGCGCGTAGGAACTCTGATGTGCCGCAAGGTTATTCTTGTCCTTTTAACCCAAAGATTCACGTGTCGCCTTGTGATTATTTTTAGCTCCACAAATGGCCTCACACCAGTTGGGCTACTCGCAGGAAATGGCAGTAGGTGTAGAGATCTCCAACTTTGATGCGGATTCTCTTTGGGACTTGGAATTAGATTCTTCTAGGAAAGGGAAATAAATCACGTTCAAAGCCTATTTAAGCCTACCTTAAGTAGAAGATTAAATCAACTTCGGAGGGCAATTATTTATCCCTACAAGAAAGAGAGAAAGCTAGAGGATATTTGTTCCCCTTCCCCTAGCACTCTTCTTCGCTTGCCCTTGCAAAGAACCGTCTTCCGTTGATTTCTTTGTCTTCTTCGCGCCACACCGATGTAAGAAAAACTTAATTCTCCTTGTGTTCTTCTTGGGAGATGCTATCATGGGGTAGCCGTCAGGGTGGTGCGGCACGTCGGCAGACAGGGGCCAGGAATAGGCTTGGCATGGGCCAAAGAGGTGGTGTGGCAGAAGCCATTGCTTGTGTTGCTCGGCTTGATTGAAACCAAGGATTGGCTCGGTATGGGCCGAGGAAGTGGCGTGGCATGGGCAACGGTTTGGGCTGCCACGTCTGGGTTGTTTGCCAAAAATGAGGAAACTACTTGAGTTTGATTTCTTAGCTGCCGTAGACGAAGTAGTCAAGGATGGAGCTGCCGAGATCGAAGCTGTCGAAGATGAAACGTCGGATGAGCGAACTGTTGATTGCAAAGTGGCTGCTGCTTACCCATATGGGTGTTAGGGAATTAGTTTACCCTCTCGCATTGGAGAGCAATTAGTTTACCCTCTCACACTGGAGAGCTTACCCATATGGGTGTCGGGGAATTGGTTTACCCTCTCGCAATGGAAAGCAATTAGTTTATCCTCTCGCACTGAAAAGCTTACCCATATGGGTGTCGGGAAATTGGTTTACCCTCTCACAATGGAGAGTAATTAGTTTATCCTTTCGCATTGGAGAGCTTACCCATATGGGTGTCGGAGAATTGGTTTACCCTCTCGCAATGGAGAGCAATTAGTTTAACCTCTCGCACTGGAGAGCATACCCTTTTAGGTGTCGAGGAATTAGTTTATCCTCTCGCATTGGAGAGCAATTAGTTTATCCTCTCGCACTGGAAAGCAGACCCATATGGGTGTCGGGGAATTGGTTACCCTCTCGCACTGGAGAACAATTAGTTTATCCTCTCGCACTAGAGAGCAGACCCATATGGGTGTTGGGGAATTGGTTTACCCTCTCGCATTGGAGAGTAATTAGTTTATCCTCTCACATTGGAGAATAGACCCAGAAAGGGTTTTGAGCAGTTGTTGTGGACAGCAGTTGAGCCAAGCTTATGAGTAACTTCTTGAATCTTCATTGAGAATAAAGAAATAAATTAACTGTGCAGGAAAGTAGAAACTGCATAACAAACTGGATAATCTTCGGCTTGCGAGGCCTTGTTCGTCGAGCTGCTTGAGACTTAAAACTTATTTGGAAAAAATTCAAATGGGGTTCAGAGGGTGATGGAGACTTCCCCTGATTTTGTAGGCCGTTTCGTTGACTTGTCAAGATACTCGTCACATCGTCCTTCATTTATCAGCTTCTCAAGGTATTGCTTCTACTTCAAGCAGCCTTTGATAGTGTGGCCCGGTCCTTGATGGAATGCGCAATACTTTTTATGATCCAGCCTGGTAAGATCGCCTTTCATGGGTGGCGGCAGTTCGAACCAAGGTTCGTTCTTGAGCTTGCAGAGAATTTGGTCGATTGGTACTGTAAACTTGGTGAATGTTTCAGGCGCTGAGTCTTCTTTGGTCGGGGAACGTTCCATGTGTTTCTTTTCCGACTCTTTTTTGTTAAATTGCTTGGCCTCGTCCCATAGTGCATGTTTTTCTGCCAAAGTATACGAAGCTACTAGGGTCAGTTCTTCTCCCATGATTAGTTTTCCGAATAAAAGGTGTTCGGTGGGAAGCCCAATTCGGAATGTTGTCGTTGCTAGGTCCTCGTTGTAGCCAACAATCTTGGCCTTTTCCGTTTTGAACTTCTTGACATAGTCGTGAATTGTCTCCCAAGGGTCTTTTACAATGCTGAAGAGATGGTCGGATGTCCTTTTGATTGAGTGGTTAGACGAATACTCCTTAATGAAAACAAAGGAAAGTTTGTTGAAACTCCAGATTGACTGCGGCGGTAGAGTGTGAAACCAATATTGTGCCTCGCCTTGTAGAGTTGTGGCAAAAATTTTGCACATAAGCGCGTTGTTGTTCCTGTAGAGGATCATGGTATATGGTAGTGCTTAAGATGTCGATCCAGATCTTTATCCCCCTTGTACGAAGTAAAGTGAGGCATAGTGAAACCGCGAGGTGGATCTGTCCGCTCGATCTCATTCGTGAATGGTGACATGCTTATGCTGGTCATGTCTCATAGAAGCGCATCGTCAGCAGCCTCGTTACTTTGGAAATTGAGCAATCGTTCAGTTAAAAGCCTTTCAACTTCTTCTTGAATTTGCCTTTACTGGGGCAGTGGAACTTTCGATTGCCCCCGGTCGTGACCTATGGGTTTGGGCCGCTTTTCCCTATGCTCGACTCATCTATATCGCGGTTGTGGTGCATGTGGCATGTTCCTGGCAGGCGAACGGGCTGTTTGCAGGCTGCTGGTTGAACTTGAGTCAGATTGAATGACTGTTTCTCTTCGTCCGCCGTGCTACCTACTCCGATGTGAGGTGGAGAATACTACTAGTTGTGAATGAACACTTTGCTTGGAAGATTGTCCATGTTAATAATCGGAGTGTGACCTCAACCGTGAACGTATGCTTGTCCGTGGGCTTGATCGGGAATGCACGCTCTTCCGCGCGCTAAGACAAGAGTATACGTTATCCCAAGGACCCAATCGGGAGCGTAAACTGCTAGAACGCTTGGATCGTGGCTGGTTGATGGGCTGCTTGCCGGGAATCTGGTGGATAGGTTCATCTACCTTTGTCTTACTTTGGGACACCTCGTCCGAGACACGTTGGATCTTGGTACGTTGCAAGAGTTGATTCACCAAGGTTGTCTATTGTGCAAGGGCGCTCGTCAACTCTATGACTTGTCAAGACAAGTGTTGTTCGCCATTTGGATTGGAAGAGCTTGGAAGGAATGTGCCTCCTTGAGCAGTGGAAGTGTGGTAGGCTTCAAGCGTGAGATTTGAATTGGGAAATGTCAAATCCGCAGAGAAACGTGGTGAAAATGCCCCCGACTCGATGGTTGGTCTGGATGGTTGAGATAGTCTTGGATCGATTTGGGCTGCTTGGAATACCGCAGGAGTAGGCTGGGCCGCAGGAGCAGGTTGGGCCGCGAGAGCAGACTGGGCCACGGGAGCAGGCTGGGCCACGAGAGCGGGATGCTCGGCGGGAACAGGCTGGGCCACGGAAGTGGGCTGCTCGAAGTGTGATGCACGCGGGTACGAGGCTTGGGCTCACGTTGGGTGTGGAGTGACATGGCTTGGGTCGTGGCCTTAGTGCCGTGAGCCGCCTTGGATGGCACGACTCGGGCCGTGGTGTTGACACCATGGACCTCGCCGTAGGTGGCTATCGTGGTAGCCACCGCGATGGTTCCCGTGGTGGAAACTCGTGGTGGTGGTACCGCTCCACCTATTGTCACATTTAGCCTCGTGGATCACTGTGGTCCCATCTCTTGAATGTTGAAATTTTCACTTGTTGAATTTTCTAAATTTCTAGCCATTGTACTTCTCTTTTACGTTTTATTAAAGAATTTTTGCAAATAAAAAATTGTAATAATAAGAACGTACGAAAAATCTAGAAATGGACTAGAAAATAGAAAACCTTGGATGCAAGAGTCTTCTACGAGTGTGGGACTCAACTCTCAATGAAAGCACCAATTTGTGGATGCAAATTTCTTCCTCCTTGATCTTGGACAAAATTGCACCTACAAAACAATTAACACCTTTGGTCAAGACCAAGAGCCTCACGCACCCACAATGAATGGGGGACTTTGGCCGAAGAACCTCCGATGCCAAAGTTAGAATTTAGAGAGAAAGTGTTTGAGAATTTTAGTAAGAGAATTGGAAGTGAGTTTTGGAGAAAATGTGAGGCTTTTTATAGGGGAGTGGCCGGCCTCCTTGGGTGAGAGAAGACTGGACACCTAGCTCCCTTTGTGGGCTAGGTTCTTGATTTGTTTTTAATTGGGAGTTATGGAATAATTATCTAATCAATCAGCTAATTAATAAAATAATTACATAATTGATTAGCTAATATAATAATAAAAAAGGGAAGATGAGGTAGCAAATATAAGGCATGGCCGATCCTTGTGGGAGAGAAGGTGACCGGCCTTTTGTGTATTTTTTGGGTATAATTAGTGATTTAATTGGTAATTAATGGATTAATTAGGTAATTAACCCAGTAATTAGTCAATTAACATAATTTAAAAGGAATATTTTGGGAGTTACCTTGTAGAAAGGATTTGATGAGGATGAATGAAATAGGTTTTGAATTGTTACCTATTTTGAGCATTTTTTACTTGATTGAAAGATGGTTGCCCGCTACTCACGCGTAGGAACTCTGATGTGCCTAAAGGGTATTCTTGTCCTTTTAACTCAAAGATCCACGTGTCGCCTTGTGATTATTTTTGGCTCCACACTGTGGAAGTTAGAGGATAATATAGTGGTGGTCGAAGTCGAAAGAGAGAGGCCTTGAAGTCGAGGCTCGAGTTGGGAATCTGTGAGATGAGAGAGTCAAATTGGAGTTCGAGTCTTCGAAGAGGAAAAGAGGGTCAAGTCAGCTACTAGAAAGAAGGATGCTGAATGCACTAATAGAATTATAGAAGGGGAAACAGTCCGGGTCGGGGAACCTTTTTTCAGAGATTTGGGATTCGCCCCGCCCCGTCCTGCCGATTATATGGACCCATCCTACCCCTCCCCATTTCGAGTTTACAAAATTTGTACCCGCCCCGCCCCGCCCTGCGGGTCCTAAACCCATTTGCCCACCCCTAGCTAGGACATGAGTGGTACAGTTATTAGAGGTTGCCACCTTCTGTTAGATTCTTGACAAAATTATGAATAATCAAATTTGAATTTACTTGTTGGGCTTATATGCCCATAGCAAGAGTTTGGTCACTTAGCATTAACAGAAAAACAAAATTGGAATTCAATTTCGATAACGTGGTATATGAGCTTGCCATGTATTAGGGATTTTCAATTTTGGGATTGAGCAAGTCTTTCTTTATGATAGTCAGACTCAATGCTAGATTGTTAGTATGTTGAGGGGGTTATATTGCATGAGCTTCGTCGAATTGTGTATGGGGTACATTAGGGCCAACTGTGTACCATAAATGTAGAAGAACGTGTTAATAAGAGTCATGCACGGTAACTGTGGTGTGGCGGTCGTTTTAGTTTGAGTTTTGAAGAGATTTTGCCAACAAGTAAAGCAATTTTTCCTCTTTACACTATGTTTGGATGATGGAAATAAACTTGGAATTTAGGTAAAAATCAGAATTTATAAATTGACATGCACCAATTCCCTTGTTTGGATTCATAAACATAGAAATTCAGAATTTCCGCGTGGAAAAAAAACTTGAAATTTGGGACCTCTAATTCCCAAGTTTAAATTCCATGTAAATAGGTGTCATTTCCTAATTTCTATGATTGAGAGTTTAAAAATAACAAATTCCATATTCAATTCCATTGTTCCTTTAGGTTTACCAAACAAGAAAATTCACAAATTCTAGAAAATAAAATCTCGTCATTTCAATTTCCGTCATTTTAAAATTCCTTAGTAATCTTAAATTTCTTCATCCAAACATAGTAGTGTTACACTGGAGTTGGTGGGAAGAATGGATATGGAGTATGGTTGCTCTCTTATACGTGTTATGTATGTGGGCAGTAGGCATGAATGATTGTTTGTCATTTTTGCATGTGGACCGCAGTACGACTTGTAATCCTTCCGTTAGCAGAATTGTTTGTCTTATGGATGAATGAATCTCTGCCCTTTTCTCTGCATTGAATTAGTGTTTTCTGCTTGAACTTGGGGATCATTTATGATTAAACAATGTAGTATTCTCTGCAAGGCTGTAGCTTGTTATATACGCATAGGGATGGAGAAACCTTCGATCTTGAGCAATGCAATAGAATGCAGTGTTGTCTACTTTCAAGTTTAAACTTTGGGACAAGAGATGCCCGGAACTGTCTTGTTTGTCTTGCTGCAATGAAATAGCGTCTTTCTCAAGGAAAAAGAAAGTGCCCGGATTTGTACGCACTGCAATAGAATGTAGTCAGGTGCAAGCGGAAACTGCTTTCTTCTCTATGGTTTTGAGTTTGAGTTTGATGTTGAATCAGTAATACCAATTCGATAAGTAATTAATTTTCTTTCCATACACCTGCTTTCGTGACATTGGAATATTTGATTGGTTATGATTTGTTGGACTCATTAAGCTGGCAGCTAAACTTCATGTAAGCAAACGAGACGGAAAGAGCAAGACAGGATTGCTAGGATGGACGTGGACTATCAGAGAAGGAAAGAAGAGGCCGAATTCAATATGACAAGGGAGGAAAGACTGAGAGAGGCTGAAGAAAAGACAGCAAAGAAGCGTTTGAAACACCAAAAGAAAACCAGAGAAAAAAGGAGAAGAAGATGAAAACAAATTCAGGTGGCGAAGAGAAACAGAAAGAAAGAGTCTTCGGACGATGAGGGGAATTCTGATGATCAAACTGAACAAGCTTGTACTAAGTTTTAATTCTTGATGCATCGGCTCAAAGCTTGGTATCCGTGTGCATTGCAAAGTAAAGGAGCAAAGCATGCACCAACGTAACTGGGATTTCATTGCCATTTTTGCCGCCTAAATTCGATTGTATGTATTCCAAGATGTAACATCCTAAGGGATTAGAACAAATTAAATTTTGATTTCGTTTAACTATTTTCTTGATATAAAATGCAATGTTGAACAAAAACAATGTTGTTTATGTAGTGTTTAAATTTTCTTCGATACGGTCAATATTTTCATGGAAATATTCGAAATGCCAGATAAAGATACGAAAATAGGGGATGAAGTCTAAAACTTCACCTTATATCGGAGAAACTCTAAGTTTAGGCTAAAATCGACATATATCGTTGATATCTCTACACATTTGTTAAATATCGTAGAAATTCTTATATTTTGTCCAAACCAATGTTTGATAATCCCTAAAGTTTCATTTCAATTTCCATCATTCTACCGAAAGCAACCGATATCGATATCAATATTTGATATATGTGTTGATATTTCCACAAATTTGCATACCGATACCGATACCGATATTTAAACACCATGTCTACGTCTCGGTCAGGTGCTCTATTCTCTTCTAGAATGGCAAGTAGCATTTGTTTGCTTGCTTGCAATTGCATCATGCTCGTGAAATTTGGCAGTTGATCAACATCAACCTAACCCAGTGAAGTTTCAAGTTTCAACTAATGCACCACAAGGCGATAGATCTAGGAAGGAAACATAAACCACAAGGTTCTATCCTCAACTAATTTTTTTTTTTTTGAAGTCGTTGATCATTTCGTTTTTAATTTTTGTTTTTGTAGTTAAATATATGGGGAAATGAGCAATAAATTATGGAATCGTAGGGTATAAAAAATGACGTCGGAATGATAGCCAAAGAGATGCGCAAGAAATGCATATGACATGGTGAATGAAATGAAAAACTAAAACTACATAACAATTTCAAATTGTCGTTTCTCAAGTTTTTGTTTCATATATTCTCCTTCATTCTTCACTAGTTTATTCACCTTTCTTTATTCATCATTCTGCCTGTATACTTTCATTCT
Organism: Cotoneaster glaucophyllus; assembly: GCA_036320875.1. Classification (NCBI taxonomy): domain Eukaryota; kingdom Viridiplantae; phylum Streptophyta; class Magnoliopsida; order Rosales; family Rosaceae; genus Cotoneaster; species Cotoneaster glaucophyllus. The sequence goes on from CM070059.1 coordinate 22,328,786, forward strand.
ATCTTCAGCCAAAATCATCAGAGCTAAAACCGCTAAGAATTTGTACTTTCTATATATATATATATATATATATATATTAACAAAATGATATTTTAAACTATCGTAATTAGATAAATTACAAATATAGGAGATCATACTTAAATACAAAGAAAAGAGTACACTGTCTCGACTAACTAACATAATCCGTAACGTACTTTAACCCAATCCAGCATATTTAGAATACCATCTTTTATGATAAGTAGGTGAGATTAGTGTTGAGAGTTAGACCACATGTTGCCCTCAACAAAATTGGTTAGGAGGAGGATATTTATTTACTTAAGATTTAATTTGTAAAAGACAATTAAATTAAAGTGTATTATTTTTTTGGGTGGGCAGGTAACAAAACACCTGGATTAGCAATTTTGGGCTTTTGTCTTGTATAGGGACAAATTTCAAGTTAGTATTTTATACAATACTTGTTAAGTTTGATTTTTGCTAAAAATGAAGTGCATGCATGATGATGGTGAGGAAGGGCCGAAACGCAATGTTTCGGACCCTTGAAATGATGAACAAATTGCGTTTCGGCCCCTTGAAATGATGAACAACTGTATCAAAGCCAAGCCCCCTTTTTATTTAAAATTTAAAAACAAAAAACAAAAAAAGTAAATAAAGTCATTGCCATTTCTTCTTCTTCTTAAATTATTTCCATTCATTTTTGTAATTTCCATCTCCCTCCCTATCAAGTACCTCTCTCCTTCCATCTCTCTCCTCTCTGAAACCCTAAATCTCCATGGGAGAATCTATGCCTCCTCGTCGCATTTCCGTTCACCAAACTCTCGGAGGTGGCCCTGGTACTCTCTCTCTCTCTCTCTCTCTACACATATGTACACACACACACACATGCACACACATAATTGCACGGATGCTGTTGATTTGTAAATCCATATAATTATATTCGCGATTTCGATTTGGTATGAATCGATCCTACTTCCATTGGCGATGACTAACCATAATCTTGTTTTAACATCCCGTAGATTTGGATTATGGAATAATCATTACATTGTTCTTGATCTTAATACAACCTAATTGACGTTGTGGGTTGATTTAACTTGTGATTAATATTGTTAATTTTGGGGTTTTTTGGTAGTTGCCGATGTGCTGCTGTGGAAGAAATGGAGTGGAGGAGTTTTACTGCTGACCTCTACGACGGCGTCGTGGTTGCTGTTTGAGCGAGCTGGTTACAATCTCTTGTCATTTGTGGCCAATGTTCTACTGCTTCTTGTGCTCATCCTTTTCCTCTGGGCCAAATCTGCTTCTCTTCTCAACAGGTAACCCTCTAATTTTTGGCCATTTTTCGCTGCATTTCTTGTATACTTTTTACTGATCTTGTTATCCCACTGAGAATTTCCGGGTTCATTTAGCTTAGATCAGACGTGTTTTTATTAGGAATATGTTATTTTGGACTATTGAACTAGTTTTTCCTGAATACGTCGTGGAGAAAGTAACCAAGAACGCAAGATCAGTTGAATTAAATTTTTTTGGGAACGATGGGTGGTGATTTATACTGTTCTGAGGATTGGTTTTAGTTTTGAGGCGATTTTAATGAAAAACGGGGTATGCTGTCTTTCAGACCTTTGCCTCCTCTCCCTGATATGGAAATCTCTGAGGCCAATGTTGTGAAGGCTGCTGATGCACTGCATGCTGTGATTAATCGTGTACTGTCTATTGCACGAGACATTGCTATTGGGAGAAATTGGAAGCTCTTTCTTCAGGTTAGGCATAGTTTATTTTTCCCCCTAGGTTTATGGTTTCAAGGAGGTGGTTTTTATGGAATACATAGAACAGAACATTATGAATTTTACTGATTGGAAATTTTGGTTTGCTTCTGTAGGTTGCTTTCTGCTTGTGGCTAGCTTCTTATGTCGGAAGTTTCTTCAACTTCCTTACTCTTGTCTACATTGGTAAGCTCTTTACTGCACATTGTATCTTTATATGTTTAGTTTAGGTGCATGCTTGAAAGATTTGCAATATTTATTTACGGACATTTCTTTAACTTTTCCAGGGGTTCTTCTAAGTCTTTCGGTGCCCGTGTTGTATGATAAGTATCAGGACCACATTGATGATAAACTGCATGTAGCAAACAGAGTAATACAAACACAGTACAGGAAAATTGATGATAGCATCCTAAAGAAAATTCCATTGGTTTCAAACAAGGAGAAGAAGCTACAGTAGGTAAGTGTGATCTCTTTCTCTCCCGAGACACTCTTCTATTTATCTATTCATATAATTTCTTCTTCCCCGTTGTTGGCAGTTAGCGTATCAAGGCATTAGAGGAATTAATTCAGGCTATTTTTTTTTTTTATGCTGAATCTATGTGCAATGTTGGTTTGAAAATTTTTCTAGGTTTTGTTTTTTATGGTGGACATGTTGAAGGATGTGATCAGTGTTTTTAGTTAAAGCATCTTGTGAACTATTTAAGTGTGCGAAATCTCATGCATCATAATGCTTTACGATGTTCATTATTTGTACTGAGAATGAAGCTGTAATTTTGCAAACCCAGTTTTACTTTATGGTATATGGTACGAATTTTTAAGCGAAACATACTAGTAATGAAACAGAGTCATGTAGTGGTGTGCTACCTTTCACTTTCCGGATGTTACTCCCAAACTTCCAAATCTGGGGAAACAGAAAAGGAAGGCCGGAACTTTGAATGGCTAGAGAGGAGTGGAGGACCATCTTTAGAATGGTTGGCACAAGTAGGTATAACTGATTTCTGGGTATGGATCAATGGTGTTTTACGGATTATGATGGGATGATTGAGCAATCTCTACAGCTTCTTTTCGCAGACAATGGAAAATATTGAAGTCCTTCCTATAATCTGTGTCTGTTTCGAAAAACTGTCTTGTCTTTACTGCAATATTTTTGTGTTATGAAAGTCTGTCAGACAAAAGGGCAGTGTTTACACTAACCCTGGTGCAATTAAATTCCTTAAAGGAACAAATAAATGTAATAAAAAAAACAAGGGAAAGGATTGCAATGTAAACATCGCAATTAATAAATTTATTTGCACCTGAAATTAGCCCTTTCTTCAGTGAAAAATAAACAGTAGTTCCATTTCACTCAATCTAATTTTCAGCTTCCGTAAAGTAAAAAAAAAAAAAAAAATTAAGGAAAAGAAAACACCGCACCAGATGGACGCCTACCTGTCATTGTCATTGTGGCTCTGAAGAAGAAAACTCACTTGGATTAGTTTAGTGCTGTACTAATTTTCCAGACTATAACTGTTTTGTGTTTTCACTTTGATGAGTAAAGCGAAACTCATTTTGAAGTATGAACGCTGTTGTTCAAGAGAATACGACGTTCTTACCAATTGTATTGATTTTATGACAGGCATTTGGATATGAAATAATTTAACAATGACTTTTCTTTGATAATTCTCAGTGGATACATAAAATTGAACAAGTTTTGGCATGTTCGAGTTCAATTTTGATGTACTTTGCTTGCTATTTTGTCTCTCAAAGTATTCACATGATATTGCCTTTAAAAGGTATTTGGAGGCAACAAAATCAGTTTCATTTAAATCTTAATGAATATAATTTCTTACATATTGCATTAAACCATTATTCATAATGCACACCAGGATATGTGAAACTCGAAAATTTTCCTAATTTAATATGACATTGGCCCTCTGAAGTGTTTTTTTGTTGTTTTTCTTTGAATGGACTACTCATTCGATTTCTTTTACCGTCTGTGTGTACACTGGTATCATATTTTTGTAGATTCTGTTGATTTAGTTGCTGCTGATTTTCTCTAAAACACATCTACGTACGGTGCAGGGTATTATGGAGCTCCGGAAAGTGTGATAACAACCTTATACAAGTTTCAACGTACGAAGTAGTGTACTTCGGTTATCTTTTTATTGGCATGCTGCGGCTATACATATTGACAGTGAAACAGCATCGTCGACAAGATTTGGGTGGATCTCGTTAGTGTCTGCATTCGAGTTTCAGCGTTACATTGTTTTTGGCTCTGGATCTTATAACTTGTTAGGTTTTTGGTGAATAGTTATTGGATCATTGGATCTTGGTGGTTAAAACTTTATGTGTTCATCTCCATGGGATGAAAGAGAGAAACTTAATACATCAAATGAAATAGTGTGTTTTGGTTTGCCATCCTTTTATGTTTCATCGTTGTATGTTGTAATTTTCCTCTTAATTCTGTGTGTGTTTGTTAGCCTAGAAACTTTTCGTGTATGATTTTTTGCTGGGTGCTACATACAACTACAACAAAATCTTATCTCATAAAGTGAGGTTGGCTGTATGAATCTTAGAACGTCATTACATTCGTTTTGTGTCATGTTTTTGGTTAGTTTCAAATACTTCACGTCTTTTCTTAAAGTCTCTTTTCAAATCTTTTTAGGTATTTTTCTATCCATTTTGTCCTAAGCCTATGTTTCATAATTGCATTTTCTAACCAGAACATCTGTAGGTCTTTGTTTTATACGTCCAAACCATTTTAACCGATTTTCTCATCTTCAATTGCGCCCACCCCTCCTACTTTACATCTAATATCCTTGTTCTTAATCTAGTCATTTCTCGTGTCCCCACACATCCAACGAAGTATTCTCATCTCTGCTACACTCATTTTTTGATCATGGTGATGCTTGAACGCCAAACATTCCATGCCGTAATGGATAGTGCAAATCTCATTTTTGTGTTAAAAGTTCCGAGTATAATACAATTGGAAAGAGGCAGCAAAACCTACGAATATAATACAGAAATGCATTTGTCTTATAACATCATATAGAAGCAAAAACACTTAAAAGAATCACGGCTTCAATGCTTTAAAAAAAAAGGTAGGGCAGTATTTATGCGAATCTGGGAATGGGAATGCCTTCAGAAGGTGGCAACGTTACTGAGCGCAACAGCTCTAGCGAGAAGAGAAGTCCCAGGAAGTGAGAAAGGATAGTGTTTGCCGATGCCTGCAACGAAAACGCCAAACAAACGAATAGAAATGTCAGTCTTCTCCCAATTGCAGATTCCTTTTTCAAAATCATGCCCAAAAACTAAAAGATAACTATACTCTACAGAGTTTGAGGCATACTGATGACCTGTTAGAACAAGGAAACTGAAAGTATACTCTGCAAGACTACGGGTATTATCTAACCTAATGTTTCATAACAGAATGAAAACTAAAGTGAGATCTATGAATCCACCTGCACCAAGAATACATCCAAGGCAAGAACAGGACTGTAACCCGGAGTGAGACCCTGATACGGATTTGCAGAGGAAGTAAGAGCCTTAGCAACCAACAGTCCCACCGTTGCTTGCATGCCAAGAACAGCAGCACCCATACCCAAAATGTTCAGAACAATGCCATTCTTTAAGCTTTTTATAACATCAGCGCGTGGAGGGGCCTGTATATTATAAGCAGTGAAACACAGATGTAATAGGTAAATGGTGCCATTGGAGAACAAAGTCGGATAATTATCGGTTATGAAAACATCTTTCAAATGTGGGTAGAATTTGAGCCAATTTCAACAAGAAACCCAATAATGGGATGACAATGACGGACGAAAATAAAGAAGAATGAAAGCAGATGAAGTGCTCACAGGCAATTATAGTTACAAGGATTCAAATTCATTGAAGTGCGACAGTAAGTACAATTTATTTGGGAGACAGTGACAGACAGACAACTCCATTGTTATCTTATTCTGTTATCGAAGAGTAGATCAATAGATTTTATACTTTCAGCCTATTCAAGCTGGCAACGGATATTTCAGTTCATTCGGGATAATGGGCATCGGTTGAACATATCATTATCAGCATGCCACGCAACTTAGCATTTGTCCGAAAACAGTGTTTTCGCCTTTATGAAACAAATTTCACAAAGCACAAACAATTCAATCACAAACACAAATAGCTTTCCCAAAATTGACAATTCCACAATACCTTTGCAGGGTCACTTGCAGTTCTTCGAAGCTTATCCGAGAGGCGAATGTACCCAAATGACCAAAACACAGAGATGAATCCCGCCACAATCCCACCGGCAGTGGCATAAAAAGTAGGTGGTGACGAAACCTTGCCGGTTATAACAACCGAAAACGAAAGAATCACGGCCGCCACAACAGTGCTCACCAGCTGCCCCCAAAACCCTAAACTACCCAACCTCTTGAAATACCTTGCTGTGCTCTCTAACCTTTTGGCTACCTGCACACCACAAACCACCTAAAGCACTTCACTTTTCAATCAAATCATCAACAATGCAATGCAAATTTTGAAATTGAAAAATCTATCGTTTCGAAATTGGGTTAATTCAGTAAAAAATTCTATAATTTTACTTCATGGTCTTACATTTCCCACATTTTCTCGGAAACCAAACAGAAAACAGTATAAATTAGGCAAAGTAGAAGGAGAACCTGAAGGAGCTTGGCCTTTTCGGTTTCGTCGTTTGGGGAGGTGAAGTTCTGAGAAATTGGAGGGGAAGATGCCCTGATGGTGCTGATGGAGAGCTTTGGTCCTCTGTGGGTGGGAGCAGCATACGAAGAAGAAAACGAAGAAGAGAGAGTGAGGCTGGGCACGTGGCGGTCGGAGATTGATCGAAAAGGAGCGTGATACGCTAAGGGCCGACTCGTGACAGCTGTAGGTGGCGGCGCCGTGAAGTAGGCGGCGCGTGTCACCGGCGATAGTAGAGTTTGCATAATAAAACGGTTAGCAGAAAGAGTGAGAGGGGGAGGGAGAGTGTGTGGGAGCTTTTTTTGCTGTCGTACTGAGTTTGGGGAGCTGATGAGGGCATTTTTTGGGCCCGTAAACATTTGACATCCTATGAAATTTGGGTCATAAGCCCAAAAGGTGAGAAATATGGAACCGGGTCGAATTTTGGGTCATCAACCAGGACTAGATATTCGGTCTGGATTGGATCGGTTCGGACCTCAAACAACACATTTGAAGCGTGGGTTCGAATCTTGTCGGTAGTTAATCTAACATCTAATCTAATAAAATCTATTGTTTGAAAAGAAAAAAAAGTTGAAGTGGAACAGTTCACACTAGACCCTTGACCGCTGATTCGTTTGATTCGGGCAGTTTGATTGGTATGGCAACAAGAAAATTAGTTCAAGAGGAGTTGAAGATGTGCTATATTTATTTGGGTTAAATAATATCATTTAGAGCTTGGTTAACCAATTTGAGAAAGCTTCATATGGTGATTTTCCACCCTAAAGCAATCAATCCTATCAAATATAGATAGAATTGAAGCCGAAGAAATTTGAGTTAAAACAAAGTTTTCTGAAGAAGGCAACTTTGATTTTATGTTCTAACAAACTTCACTGCACGAAAACTGGTCATAAGACATGAAGGCAAAAACGTCCCTGTTGCTAAAAAATAACGTTAAATTTGTAATGATCGTTTTCAACTATGTATGTTGTGAACTAGGAAACATGAGCACAATATTAAGATATAAGAAGCCTGGTTGGGCATGGCTTTCTAGCAATGATGTATTGGTACTATATCTACGAGGACGAGGAGTGAGATAAAGACATAGGAATATGCTTGCGTGAGAAGTATTTCTTCCACTCTAATATGGTTCAAGTTTTTAAGAAATGTCCAAACTTTAGTGTCACTTCAAACAAAATGACCACGTCAATTTGAGTCTTTCTCCAATAATATTGGTCCTATGAATAACATTATTTGGTTAATGATAAGTCGATATTAAGCTATATTTTTACCCTAATTTTAGTTATAGTTTATTTGATACTTTGCTTTATATTTTAATTGTAAGATATGTTAATCTACTTTGAGCAAAAACTGATCAAATGAAGAATTTTTGAAGTAATTTCAATTGTAGGACTTTTTGTAATTGATAATTGTAATTTCATTTAAGGCCACGTCTTAAGGTGTTCATACTTTTTCAAAAGGTTTTCATAAAGTTTAACGAGTCTTGTATGTTTAGATTTGATATAAATGTCATAGGCATATTGCTTGTTAGATATACATTCTTTTTTGAATGCCACAAGTAGAATATGCATTAGGAACACTTAAATTTCAAAGATTTTTTTCTTTTTTTTTTTTTTTTTTTGGTAAAACCTAAACTTCAAAATTTGCACATGTTAACTACGTAGTATTGTTAATGGTCACGGCTAAACCTAGTGTTTTTCACCTTTGGTTTTCTAAACCGTTTGTTTTGATTATTCTCTTTCATTTAAATTCTCACCTATTTCATTACTTTTAATTTCTTGCAATCTTTTATTTATTTTATGATCTCAACTTTCTATATTTTGTATTGCACAGTTAATTAAGAATTGGTTTTAAATATAACTTTTTCATATCAATCCCTACGGAGAACAATTTTGCTTGAGTTATCTATACTATAATAACCTTGTTCTCTGTGATTTAGGTGATAAAAATCCTATCAGTTAACAATGATTGATTTGGTTTAGCGAGACAAATTATTATCCACAACATAAATTGTGCTAGCAAAAATTTGTCGTCTTCGGTCTTAACGAATTTATACCTACAAAACAATTAACACCTTTGATCAAAAACCAAAGCTACACGTGCCCATGAGGTTTGGGGGGGGGGGGGGGGGGGGGGGGGGGGGAGGGGTTTTGTCAATGGATCTTTGATGCCTAAGTTAGTATCCATGAAAAGAGTGAGTGTTTCATGCTTGTATGCGTAGCAAAAAAGCTTACCAAAATTTTTGCCCTACACATGGCGACATCATATTGGTCAAGATGTGTCATCCGTTGGATGAATGAGTAAAGAATATTCTCAAAATATTAATAGGAGATAATATCTTGGGATGATAATGGAAGCATCCATAATTTATTGTGATAGAGATTCCTTACTTGATGGAGTTGATCTTCAATTGGGAACGTATTAAAGATATGATTTAGTAATTAATCCTACCATTAATGCTTTGGCTCTTCCATGCCACAAGCAGGGGAGCTATGACATGAGCAATCGTAGTCAGCTACTGGACCTCCAAAGATGTTGAGCTACGTGTGTGAGTATTTAAGAGCTCTGCTCATTTAGTGAGGACATTCTTGTTTTTCTTGAGGAAAAGTTCACGTATCGTCTTTTGAATTTTTGGTATTATATTTTGCTCCACATTAATAATGAGGGGGCCGACTCCATTAATCAAAGCAACCACACCTAATCACTTGTCTTCTCCTGTAAAGAAATATGGTGCCTCCAAATCCTATGTTCTAATTAACATGCTTAATTAACCTCTCTAGTCCCCACGCACCCAGAACACTAGTGGTTAATACTTATGCGCATGGTTGAAAGGGATTACATGGCTCAAAAAACATATATACATTCTCTATGCTGCTTTTCTGAGTAGAACTTAGTTCTATATGTAATTTTTTTGAAATCTATGATAATCTTGAAATCTAATCTACCAAAGAACAAGTTTTTAGCTCAGCAACCATATCTTGAGAAGGAGACAAAACCTTGAGTAAGGATGTTTGATCATGCCATTTGTAAGATCTTACAAAAATATGTAACTTTATGTATTGTGGTCTCTCCTAACTTCACGTTGATTCCAGAGTCGGCTATATGCAGAAAATGTATTAGTTTCTTGCACAAAATTATATATATGTCCTTACATGTATAATACACGTTAAAAGATCGGGTGTGGGATTAAGGATCTCAGCATTTTTCTTACTACAAATAATCCTACTAGAAGGCACATGATCCTGGGGTTATGGTAAGATTAATACCAAACATGAAACTGGATTAAGCTGAACCAGGTAATTAGCTTGATGGCCTACTTCTGCTGTCAATCGCCAAAACTTTCAAAATAATCTTTTTTAAAAAAATTTATCGGACACCTTACACATCATAAAAGACTAGGTCTAATGAATATGTAAGTCATCCATTTAATAATATTAAGGTGACTCCTTGAATTCTAATAATATTAAGTCATCCATTTTCGGTGACTCTTTGATGTGTAAGGTGTCTGATAAATTTTTAAAAAAAGATTATTTTGAAAGTTTTGGCGATTGACAGCAGAAGTAGGCCATCAAGCTAATTACCTGGTTCAGCTTAATCCAGTTTCATGTTTGGTATTAATCTTACCATAACCCCAGGATCATGTGCCTTCTAGTAGGATTATTTGTAGTAAGAAAAATGCTGAGATCCTTAATCCCACACCCGATCTTTTAACGTGTATTATACATGTAAGGACATATATATAATTTTGTGCAAGAAACTAATACATTTTCTGCATAGAGCCGACTCTGGAATCAACGTGAAGTTAGGTGAGACCACAATACATAAAGTCACATATTTTTGTAAGATCTTACAAATGGCATGATCGAACATCCTTACTCAAGGTTTTGTCTCCTTCTCAAGATATGGTTGCTGAGCTAAAAACTTGTTCTTTGGTAGATTAGATTTCAAGATTATCATAGATTTCAAAAAAATTACATATAGAACTAAGTTCTACTAAAAAAAATCGCTTCAACAGCCAGATTTGTTTTTTCATTAGATCGATAGGCTGTGCTCTTTAAATCGCTTCATTAGAGCATCCCTGGCTTGCCCATTTTTTTATTATTAATTTTTTTTTTTAAAAAGACTAGGTCTATAAATCGGCTCAAAACAATTAAAACTTGGATTGAGTGTGACTAAAGTGACATGTTCAACTTGTGAGCAACTCGTATTTTTCACGAGATAACCTTAACTAGCTAGATCTGGTCGTTTGATATGAAAAATCGTGTATTGCTTTTGGATAATTATATTTACTTTTTTATATGTTCGTTCGTTTTGCAATCCGATATTGAACTTTGTGCATCATGTTAAGCATATATTCTACTAACTATCAAAATTAATTTTGGATTGGATGCTCTATTTCTATCGCATGCCAACTAGACTTGTAAATGGATCGGGTTTATTGGGTTTTGGTCGGGTTCAATCCGACCCGTTAAGTTAACGGATCATCCGAACCCGACCCGTTAAGTTAACGGATCACCCGTTTCACCCGTTTACACCCGTTAACAATTATTATTATTTTTTGCATAGAGTTTATTTTTTGTTGTTAAAACTTTACTGAAATTACTAAAATATCATCAACTAACGGGTGCTAACGGGTTGACCCAAAGTGACCTGTTATTTAACAGGTTGTTAACGGATTCACCCGTTAACGACCCGACCCGTTAAGCATCCACCCAAATACTAATATTAACGGGTTGGGTCCAAAATGCCAGGTCTAATGCCAACACATTGTTTTCTATTTAAGAAATTAAATACTTCCTAATAACTTGCAGGAATCACCTTCTGACCTTTTTTTAACTAGAGTAATGCTTGGTAAATTAAATTTGTAAACTAAATGATGTGTAATTAATAAAATATAAGCGCATTAATCAACACTTAAGTAATAATCAAATTATCAACTTTCATGTGATTTAATTTACACATTTAGTCTCCTTAACATTGTCCACTAAATAGTCCCTCTTAAGCAACACCCAATAGACCAGATAAACTCTTTACTTAATTACATTGAGTCTCTCTTGTGCCTTTTCATTTTTTTTTTAACAAACGATATTATCTACACAATTACATTGAGTCTCTCTTGTGCCTTTCCATTTTTTTTTAACAAACGATATTATCTACACTAAGGGGGAGGGAGTTTGCCTCACAATGTGTTAGCAATAATATGGTTCAAATTCGCCTTGGGTGAAAATCAAATCTAAGACCTCTTATTTATAAGTAAAGAATAATACATTTAGACTATAGTACTAAGTCCCTTGTGCCTTTCAATTTTTATATTTCCTTATTGAAGGAATTTTAAGAGTTCCCCATAAGTTATTTAGTATAAGTACATCAAAAATGCATGAGTAGAGCATAAGTTGGAGGTCATATGACCCAACAAAGGCAACAGAACAGAGCAATTTCACCCAAAGCACCCAAAACCTAGAGTCTAGATCTGCTACGCCTACTTTTTCTCTGCCCAGCCTGTTACTTGTGACCTTTGTTGACATTTGTCCCTCATTTAACCCACAATCTAACAGTGTTAACTTTAGATAAAAATTTACAAATTAATTAAAATAAAAGGTAACATTGTTTAGGAGTGGATTCAGTTCCAATCGGTGTGATTTTTTGTCAAAATGGAAAATTAAATCGAAGTTGCTGTTTAGTTCGGTTCAATTTTTTTTTTCTGTTTAGTTTGGTTTTTTCATACATGAAAATTGTTTTTTTTATTTTTTTAAAATTGTCTTTCATTCTATTTGGATTTTGAAGAACACCAAGTAATATATTCGGTTTGGTTCGGTTTCCAAACCATTAAAATCGAAACCAAACCAAAAAGTTTTGGTTCTCGATTTTTTCTATTTGGTTTGATTTTTTTTTATTTAAGTTCGATTTTCGATTTTTTGAATACACCTCTAACATTGTTAGAGTGTGGGTTAAATGGGGGACAGGTGTGAACAAATGCTTCAAGTAACAGGCTGGGCAGAAAAAAAGTGGGCACAGCAAAGCTGGACTCCAAAAGCTACCGTTTTTCCAATAACAATATGATTATAATAATGGGGAACGATCAGGTGACACTATTATTAAAAGGGAAGAATGCGGTGCAGATTAGTCAAAAAGTGAAAAGTTAGGGAGTAGTGGATTAGCTATTGGGATTGGATGCTACATTTCTAGTTAGAACAAAGGTTTGTAGCAGTGGCTCAAGGGCAAGTAGACCAACTCTCATCTTTTAACATTGTTGAACGTCACACGTTGTTTTGAATACGTATATTGTGTTTGTTCTTGAGTTTATCTCTTTCGTTACTTGATAAAACTCATGAGTATATACTCCTGATGATATAACAGATTATCTCCCGCTTTACAGTGGATCTCAATTGTACAATTTATAATTCATTGATATGTCATCTGTCATATTAAACTTGTGCTTTGCAGTCCTCATGGACTATCTTAATATAACCATAAAAGTTATGTACTGTGCATAAATTGTGCAACATAGGGGTGGGCATGGGTCGGGCCGGGCCGGATATTACAAATCTGATCACTAGAATCGGACCTCGGGACGGGTCCACGGGTCTTCTTATTTTTTGTTATTTTTTTTCGGTTTGGATCACCTCCCGAACTCGCTTATCCTCCAGATCTTTGACATCGTCGGAGCTTACCGGATTCTGCAGAGAAGATCTAGAAATTGTCCAGGGTTAGAGGCGAGTTCCGGCACCTTCACCCAAAATTATAGAAGCCACATTTTTGGGGTCAGCCTTTGGAGTCTCAAACAGTGGTGCATGAAACGTTTGAAATCAAAAGCACAAACGCCAAAACTGATTACTCAAAAAAACCCAAATCAACAAGATCCCAAGATTTCGGTTTCAAAAACAAGAACAACAGTTACACACACAGGATCAGAAGACTTACCAGAATCTCTTTGTGGACATCGGTAAAAATGGAGTAAGTCACACCAGGAGGCTTAAGCTTCCTACCTCTGCTTTCAAATTTAGAGCTTTTGAGAAACAGGGCACTCAAATCTCTGCTCTTTGAACCCAACAAACATGCACAGGATCAAAAGCAGAAAAGCACCCAAACATGTACAGGATCAAAAACAGAAAAGCACCCAAAATACAAGAGGTGAAATCAGGAATTCAAGGACGGAGCGAGGAAGACAGAAGCGAATCAGGAGGAGAGATCGAGGTCTGATGATGATGATGGCAGCGTACGGAGCTGGGACGGTGGGAGCGAGTTAGGATGAGAGATCGATGTCTGAGACTCTGAGTGAAAGGAGAGGAACTGGGAGGAGAGATCGAGAAGACTAGGATGGGGAAAAAAATTCAATTCAATTCCATGCTAGAACCGTCCCACCCCGTTAATTTCGTATACCCGAACCGCCCCACCCCGTTTTGTGTTTAGAAATTTTGGACCCGCGCCGTACCCGCCCTGAACCTGAATTACCCACACCCTTACCTGCGGTTCCTATACCTGTTTGCCGACCCCTAGTGCAACAAACTTTTATTCAAGGCACCAGACAAGTTAGACTGCAAAAATAAGAGAACCAGACAAACAAGAAAGGGTTAATAAAGAGAAAAAATAAATTAAATCCCAATAAGATTAAAATAATTAAACGGAACAACGAACATAATTAAACAAGAATATTAAAAGGAGTAAAGGAGAGTGTAGTTATAATTTATTAAACGACACTATGATGCAACTCTTACCAATAACACGATACTACTGTCACTTGGTACTACGGTCTAGTAGTAGTCATCTTCACTTGTAAGTAAGAGGTCTTAAGTTTGATTCTCGCCAAAAGATAATTTGAATCACATTATTGCTAGCCCAGTGTGAGGTTAAGCCCACCCTCCCCTTTAGTGTAGATAATATCGTTTGTTAAAAAAAACACGATATTACTACGTGGTTTATATTCTCCAAAAAAAGCATTAATTTGCTTAAATTTGGAGTATTGTCCCCTTGACATTCTCATTTTATAGAAGTCATTCACGGTTTTTTTTTCCATTTCCTTTATTTTTTTCTTTCAAAAAAGGGACAAGCTGGTTGTTTCACTATGGCAGTCTACCATTTCAGAGACCGAAAAGACTCACAGATACATTTCAGCCTTCCCTGACCACTATTGAGTGATTAACCAGTGCCATGAATCGAATCTAAAATGTGTCGTATGAAATACGGGCCTAAAATTCGTCCTCAACTATTGGACAATCCGTGGTGGTTAAAAGTGCGAAGGCAGTACAGATAGATCAAATTTCCATGTGAATACCCAAACAGGATGGTAGAATTTAACTCATCTGTAAAACATATTATGGGCTCCATCTCGCTTGTCTTCCGCCCTAACATGAAACAAGATTCCCTCTCAGCTTTCCTCTCCTACTAAACTCTCCCTCAGAGTTGGCAGAAAGAAAGAAGAACAGAATCAAAACCATCTTTTCTCCTTTTCTCTAAACCCCCGACTTCTCAGTTTCCTTAATCCCTTATAGATTTGTTGACCAAAACAACAACCTGCAGTTGGCCACCATCTCTCTCTTTCTCTCTCTCTCAACCCTTTTTCTACCTCCATGAACCATTAAACCCAGCATGCTCATCTTCACCCAGCTCAAGAAACAATCATGACCTGGTCGAGGGTTTCTTCCATTTTTCTTCCTCTTCTTCTTCTTCATCTTCTTCCCTCAGCATTTGCTCTCAACTCAGATGGGGTTCTACTGCTTTCCTTCAAGTACTCAATCCTCAGCGACCCGCTCTCAGTCCTCGACAACTGGAACTACGAAGACGAAACCCCATGTTCCTGGATTGGCGTCACGTGCACCCAGCTGGGAAACCCAGGTACCCCAGACATGATCAGAGTCACCAGCTTAGTCCTCCCCAACAGCCACCTGTTGGGTTCAATCTCACCCGAGCTGGGTTCACTCCAACACCTCCAGAGACTCGATCTTTCCAACAATTTCTTCAATGGGTCTCTGCCTGTTACCCTCTTCAATGCCTCAGAGCTTCAGGTCCTCTCCCTCTCCAACAATTTCATCTCCGGCGACCTGCCGGATGAGCTCGTCTCTGGCCTCAAAAGCCTCCAGTTTCTCAACGTCTCCGGCAATGACTTGGCCGGAGACATCCCAGAAAACCTCACCTCTTTACAAAACCTCACCGTAATTTCTCTTAGGAGTAATTACTTTACCGGAAATCTCCCAGCTGGGTTTAATTCCATTGAGGTTTTAGATCTCTCCTCCAACCTCCTCAACGGGACTCTGCCTCTCGACTTCGGCCGCGAAAACCTGCGCTACTTGAACCTCTCCTACAACAAAATCTCTGGAAAAATTCCTGTTGATTTCGTGAAAAGGGTTTCGGAGAACTCCACCATTGATCTCTCCTTCAACAATTTGACCGGACCGATTCCCGACTCGCCTGCTCTACTCAGTCAGGAAACAGAGCAGTTTGCAGGAAACAGTGAGCTTTGTGGGAAGCCATTGAAGACCCTCTGTCCCATTCCTTCTACTCTGTCCACACCGCCCAATATGGCAACTAGTACGAGTTCTTCTTCTCCAGCGATTGCTGCCATTCCCAGAACGTTTGATAACGGCCCAGAAACGAACACTTCTGGGGGAGGAAATGGGACTCGGAATCAATCGCAGACCGGGCTGAAACCCGGCACGATCACCGGCATTGTGGTCGGAGACTTGGCCGGAATAGCTGTACTTGGATTGGTCATTCTCTATGTCTACCACGTTAGGAAGAGAAAAAGTCTCAACTCAAGAGGCTGTAGTGCCAAAGACCCGGTAATGAAACCAAAAGTTGTCACAAAACAAGACCCAGATCAAAAAGGTATGCACTAAATTTTGGAATTGATATGCAAGTAGCACTTTACTACGGTGGTGGAAGGTGTTGTACTCTTGTAAGACGATGTGGATTCAATTTCTGTCGATGACTTATCTATTGGTATCAATTTTTGCACATTTTTGTATTTTCAGACTCTCGATATTTCTGTTCACATCGAAATATACGATATTTAGATACAGTCACACAAAATATAATTTTTCTCCAAATCAAATATTGTGTGTAGTTCTGTATTTTCATACTCTCGATATTTCTGTGAACACCGATAATTAATACCTTTGACACAATGCAGCAAAATCCGCAGCATGGTCATGCATAACAATAAAAGGGGAAGAGAAATCAGAGGCAACAAGCTCAGACAGTGACCATGATGACAAAAATGGACCAGTAGTTGGTCTGCACAATCCGAACGGGGAGGCTCAGAAAAGCGGCGTCTTGGTGACGGTAGAAGGCAGGGACCAACCGGAGCTTGAGCTCGAGACACTGCTGAAAGCATCAGCTTATATATTGGGAGCCAGTGGCCCAAGCATTGTGTACAAGGCAGTGCTGGAGGACAAGACTGAGCTTGCTGTGAGGAGGATAGGAGAGTGTAGGGTTTTGAAGATGAGGGATTTCGAGAGCCAAGTGCGGGCCATTGCGAAGGTGAGGCATCCGAATCTGGTTAGGGTTCGTGGGTTTTACTGGGGAGACGATGAGAAGCTTGTTATCTATGACTATGTCTCCAATGGCAACCTTGCCACCAGCAGCAGCAGCAGTAAGCACTCTTTCCTCGCCCCTTTTGGCGTATGTTAGTTAAATTATGTGAGCTTAATAACTGCACGTGAACCATGAAAAATTGGAAAATCATTTTCCTGCTAGAAAAAGTTGAAACAGTAGAGCCCAGAGAATCCGTGTCCACATCGGTACTTGACATTGACAAGCTCTACTCCTCTGCGTCCGCTAGTCTGGCTTATAGCAAGACAGCGATGCTTCTTCTCCCAAAAAAGTAAAACTAGAGGGACCATATTATTTAGATAACGCGGCAATTACTTGCGTGTTACATTCACATTGAAAAGTCTTCGTATTTGTAGTCAATAGTACAATTGTTCTATGTTTTCGGTGCAGAACTTTTGATTAATTAGTGTGTTCCTTATCCCTCATGAATTTCTTGTACGAGTGTGGTTGATCTCAAACATGTTTGAATTTTTTTTGTAGGAAGAGCAGGGTCATCGCCGTGTCATCTACCTCTCGAAACTCGGATGAAGATAGCAAGTGGGGTTGCGAGGGGGCTGGCGTACATCCATGAGAAGAAACATGTGCATGGAAATATCAAACCTAGCAACATTCTTTTAAATTCTGATATGGAACCTATAATTAGCGATTTCGGCCTTGATAAGCTGGTGTTAGGTAACACGATTGGTCAAAAAGCTAGTGGTTCAGCCCGGGGGTACTTTGGAAGCCTAAAATCCACGGCCACTCGCGAAGGTACGCATGATGTGCTCCCAATTGGTGGCAGCCCCGCCGCAATGCCATCCGCGGGAGCGGGGAGCGCATCTTCCCCGTATCAAGCACCGGAGTCCCAAAAGAACTTGAAGCCAAACCCCAAGTGGGATGTGTATTCTTTTGGTGTAGTCTTGCTTGAGCTTCTCACGGGAAGGATACCTTCGGAAAGAGAATTGGTTGCCCAATGGACACCGGGTTCGCTGACGGAGGAGAAAATTCGGATTTTAATAATGGTTGACGTGGCGATTAGGGCTGAGGTGGAGGGCAGGGACGATGCCTTGCTGGCTTGTTTGAAATTAGGGTTTAGTTGTGCTAGTTTTAGCCCACAAAAAAGACCAACCATGAAAGAAGTCTTCCAAATCCTAGACAAAAGTAGTTCCACTTCTTCAAACTAATGTATGTGAGGTCCCACAAAAATGGCTTTGTTTATGTTAAAGCATGCATTTGTTTTTATTTTATTTTTGTTTTGTTGAGTTGAAAGTTGCATCAAAGCCATAAGAAATGTTCATATAGTTTAATAATTTATGTCACTTAGTATTACGATCTAGTAGTATTATTCTTAATTTGTAAGTGAAAAGTCTTAGGTTTGATTTTCACCAAAAACGAATTTGAACCACATTATTACTAGTCATTGTGAGGTTTAGCCTACTCTCAACTCCTCAACCTCAATGTAGATAATGTTGTTTGTTAAAAAAAAAAATCACAATTAGGTTAGTCAAGAAGCTACAAGTTCGCATAATTGTAACGGCATAGCTTGTGTTTATGTGCTGATAAGTGTAAGGTTTTTGTTGAAATTCTGTTTTTGTGTTGTAATTATGTTTGGACCCAATATTATACCATCAGTTTATGCAATTAAAACGGTTGAGTGAGCAGGATTTTAAAGTGTTGGATGAGAGAACTGTTAAGATAATTTTTAGTTATTATTGAGGGATAATACTATGACTTTTTAATTATAATATTATCTCTTAATAATGTACTAAATTATCTTGACTTTTTCTTATGCGAGATGAGATAAATGGAATGCAAACTATATCTCTGATATGGAAGCAGTACAGTTCATTTGGGGTGTTTGCTGTGGATTGGATATGGCGGCTGACTGGAGTGGTTTTATCATGTGATAAGGATATGGCAAGTGATTGGATGGGATAATATCGTGCAATTTATGCAAAGGACGTTAGGAAGAATAAATTTAATTTAGAAATTTGAAATTCTGCATTACTCTTATGCAAATGCAAATGGAGATAAAGATGTGATTACATAGTCAAAATATAAAAAAAAAAAAAAATTTATTTAAAATTAAATACAAATAGTACCTAATTAAAACTTGTCAGACGATGTACGTTGAACGGATATAATGTGAGGATCCTCACAAAGAGGACCATCCTCATCGTGTTTTCTTAAACTAATCAAGTTATTTTCAGTGGATTTGGATCCCATCTGGATCTAAATTGTGAGGATCCTATGAATCCTCACATCCTAACGGTTCATCTTACATCATGCGATCAGAAATCATTTTAAATTTTAAATATAAAATTAAACACAAATAGTACCTAACGAAAACTAACTGTACAATATATGATGAACGGCTAGACGTGAGGATTCCTAGGATCCTTACAAAGAGAATCTGAAGAGGATCCTCATCCGTTTTCAGTCTCTATACTGTCACTACACACTCTCTTTAATCACAAATTTCAAATCAGTGAACTTAATAAATGTAAGACCCCAAACTTTTTAATTTTAATTTATTTGTAGATATTATTTTTAATTAGGGTGAACCTTAGATACTTAGCTAGCTGGTACTGTCTCATGTAACCATGCATATTCACACATACGTTTACCTTCATGACTAAGCCTTTGAGTTGAAAGGATTAAGGTGGAGGTGTCTTTTAAGTTCGCATATAATGGACAAGTGTATTTGTGATTCATGTTACCCCAAGTAGGAGCTGTTGAAATATGGGGAAAAATTATCAAATATGAAGTTACCTTGTGGACACGTGCCCTATATTACCATGCAGTAGACACCTCATTACAATAGAGAAGAACCGGTTCTATTAAATTTTATGTCTTGGAACCGACTTATATTGCTATAAATAGGAGACCTTCTCCATTTGTTTTCCAAACGGAGTTAGCATGAAATGCATGCTTTGCAGTTCGTGTGTGTGTATATATATACGTGTCTCTATATTTTGACATGATAAATATGTACGCATACTTTTATACGTACTTACACGTATCTATATATTTATATATGATATATATGTATGTGTGTATATATAGTGAGAGAGATTAGAAAAGATAAAGAGTGGAAGAAATACATGGTATTTGGACGTGATCAAGCAACTTGCTTAAGTACATGGAGCTTAACTACTCCAGTAATGACGTGGATTTTTGTTTAGCTTTGGAATCCAGGTAGGGGAAATAAGGCAGACCTTTATAGAAATTGATTTTATTAAATTTCGTGAAGTGCTATAATATTCTTGATCTTTTTGGTTGATTTATATGGTTGGATTTAATTGGTTAATTGTTTCAGTTAAGTGTTTACTTGTTATTGGTTATAGAATTATTGCTGAAATGTTATTCGTTCAAAATATACTGTGATACATGTTAAAGATAAAATGATATTATTTGTGCATCATTCATGTTGATGTGGTGGGAATTTCAGTGTTGAGATTGGAATTCAGGAAATGAGGGTAGTTGGAAATGATCTTTTGTGTAGTTGAATCTATTCATTGTGAAACCAATTCCAGGCGAGCCCGATGTGCACAGTAGAATAGGATATCGACGGGAATTGTCGATGTGGGTGATTTGGGCTGGAGATCAATGAATTAGATAAGATGACTAGCAAAAGGGGTTTATCTTGGGATATCGTACGGGGGTTAGTTTCTATAATAGAACATTCGAACCACCTCTGCTGGGGTAAAATGCATGGTATGGGACGTGCAAGTCCGTGTGTTTTATTATATAAATTAACGGGGGTAACCGAAGAGGTTGCATTGCACTCATGCATTATTATCAATAATGATTTGATATTTGGCTATATGATTTCATGACACTTAATTTAATATCGTCAATTTACTGTGATAAGGTTATGTCCCTACTGAGCTGTGATTTTGCTCACCTTATACATTTTAGACCTTGCAGGTTTGGTACAAGATTAACAAATGTTAGAAGAGTTGAGGTTGTGATTGAGGAGAAGTTTTAAGGATTTTAATTTATTACTTGTGACCCTGTAAGGATTTTGGAACTATTCAATAAGAGAAGTTTTTTTTTTCCAACCCGTGTCAATTTCCTTTTATTTATTTAGCTTTTAACTCACGTCTCGGATTCGGGTTCGAGTTTTTATTTTCGACCCGGGTCCGGGGCGTGACAATAAACTTCACGTGAACCATGGAAAATTGGAAAATCATTTTCCTACTCGAAAAAGTTGAAATAGTAGAGCCTAGAGAATCTGTGTACTTGGAGAAACTTTTATATGACATGAATACAAGTGGTATACCACGTGTTGTTATATAAGTGGTGGAAAGTTATATACATATATATATATACATTTTTTTTAATACATCGATATTTTTGTACTAAGGAGATGGGGAGTTCAGCTAAGCCTGTAAGTTATTAATTTTTTAACACACATATCCCACCATTTGTATAATAAACACGTTGTTGGAACTTGTGATGGACTGGGAGTCCCACATCGTCCATTCCCTTTTAGAAAGTCATCTTTATAAGTGTTTTTCCTCACTTATGGTTTGAAAGAAATTGGGCCAAAGCTATGGACCTTGAGCCTTGGGCTTGGAGGGTTTGGGTATATATATTAAATGTTAAATATGGGCCTTGGGCCTTGGGGCTCAGATGGACGAAAATCACAAGTCTAATATTTTTCGTTTTTTATTTTAAGGATTTAGTTTTTAACAGTTATATCTGAAATGATAAGTTTGAACAGTCATAACTATTCACGAATGCCATTATATATATGGCTGTAATATCAAAAACTGAACAATCAATTCCATCACTTCTTTTTCCATCCTTCATAGAGAAACAACACAACCAATTCGCCAAGAATCCAAGTTCTAGTGCAAGAACTTGGGTTAGATAGTTGTATCCTACAAGATAAATGTCCATTGAACTATTGCACTGGTGTAGGGACGAATTTCTGTCTTAAGAGATTGCTTCTGCAAGTCTTCGTATTCCTAAACAAGTCAGTGATTTGTCATTTTCTATGCAATTTCATTAATTGTACGTATTTTGATATATATATATATATATATATATATATATATAGTATCTGTTGTGAAACATTCATTTGAAATAATCTATGCAATTGTTTTATATTTTATACCTGTTAATTGATTGGTCTTAACACACGTGGTTTACCACCCTGTATTCCGGTCACATTGAAAAATCTCTCGTGTACTTGATGTAAGTTCTATTGAGAGCAAACACTTGTTTATCGTGTAAAAGTGTTTTGGAATAATAAGGAAATTAACATTAGCTATGTGGAATGGATTATTAGAAATTGTATAATAAGGATAATAGCCTCAAGCAATCTTGATAGATCTAGGACTTTATTATCTGATATGTTTATTAGAGTTTTCACGGTGATAAAGATAGTTTGATAAGGATTACATAATGGGAAGTGTCCTTATTGAACTCTATCGTTTATAGTATAAAGCTAGGGTCCCTGCGCTCTCACAAATACACAAGCTTTCAGATACTCAAGCCCCATTGATTGAGCCTTGTTTCAAGTAGTGTAAAGTTGAAAAAGAACCCTTCTACAAAAGCAGTAATGTCTTCATCTTATGAGTGATTAATTTGGTATCGTGATTTAGTTTACATAAGTTATATACTTACAGTTGGTATCAGAGCCTTCATGTATCATCTTAATCCTATGTTGGAGGCATCAGAATTTTCTGTTTTCTTATTGCTGTGCATGTTACAGAACTGGTTACATATTATTCGGGAAAAACATGCACGAGCATGTGATGGCTAAAGCCATTCGTATTCATGTAGGTTTCTCATCTTAATATGTTTACTAGAAATGGCACTTGAACACTAATCATGAATGTTGATCCTCTAAAGAAGTTCAGATGTTCATATTTAGTTTTTGAGTGGCGTATCATTTTGACAGCCAATACATGAACACAACTATCTTGTCAGATCATAAAGACTTATAATCATAGTTAAAGAAATTCATGTATCAGCTGCAAAAGTGATATGAACAAAGAAAATATTCACATCTTTCATCAATGTAAAGAATGTTGATTTTTGTGATGCATGATTTGGGGATAAGGATTAATATTCGAAAGTTTTATACTTTGACATCCATGAACCTTAACATTGTTGAACCACTCACTGGTATCAACTATAAGAAATGGAAGCAGGATCTAGAGATCGTGCTAGGAGTCATGGATTGGGATTTAGCACTAAGAACTGAGGAACCCCCACTGCCTGCCGATGGAAGCACTTTTAGCCAAAGATCGAAATATGAAAAGTGGCACAAATCAAATAGAATTTCTTTGTTGATTATCAAAAGAAGCATGACTGATGCGGTTCGAGGAGCTTTCACAAATGCTACTAGTGCAAAGGATTTTCTCAAGTCCATCGAACACAAGTACAAAGAGTCACTAAAAATAGTCACAGATGCTACCAACGCAAAGGATTTCCTTAAGTCCATTGAAGATAAGTATTGAGAGTCACCAAAAACTGAGACAGGTAGTCTCGTGCATTCTTTAACAACCATGAGATATGATGGGATTGAAAGTGTGCAAGAGTACATTTTAAGTATGGTGGACATCGCTGGAAAACTCAAAACTCTTGAGGTACCAATCTTTGAAACTTTCTTGGTACATGTGATATTGAATTCCCTACCTAATAGTTATGCACATCTCAAAGTGTCCTACGATGCATTGCGTGAAAAGTGGGATACGAATAAGTTAATTTCTATATGTGTAAGTGAAGAAGAAAGGATGAAAAAGGATTGAGTCTGTCAGTCTCGTGCATGGTGCCTATAAAGCATATAAACATTCGACTGTTAATGTTACAAGAAAATATACTACCAAAAGGACTCCATCCCCTATTAAAAGAAACACCAAACTTCAATCTCGTGCATGGTGAGTATAAAGCACATAAACCTTCGGTTGTTGATGTTACAAGAAAAGATACTACCAAAAGGGCTCCATCTCCTATTAAAAGAAACACCAAACTTAACAAGCCACCGTTTTTCAAATGTTGTTTTTGTATAAGGCTTGGCTTGCCACATGAAGAAGAAAGGAAAAAACTTTTTGCTTGTTTTGAGTCTAATTTAGTTGATATGCCTATTGATGGTTGGTGGCTTGACTCTAGCTCTTCTATTCTTGTTATGAACTTCACAATAAGGAGAATTCCAAATAAATATGAAGTGAAAGTGTCCGTTGGCAATGGAAGAAGGTTGAAGTCAAGGCTATAGTCACCGTTAGGCTTCAATTTGATTTTGGTTTTTTGTTTAGAATTGGAAAATGTTATTTATGTACCTTCTACGAGAAGGAAGTTAATTTCAGTTTCAAAACTAGTTATGTGGGATTTTATTTTACTATTAATAATATTGGCTTCAACATTTTTTTTTTTAATAAATCATCTCAAATTCGTTTTGGTTTCTTGAGTGATGAAAGGTTCCAAATAAAGATAAATTTTGATGAACTTTTTTTAACATCCAAAACGGAAACACCAAAACTCAATCTTCAAACCCATAACATAAGAGACTTGGCCATATTTCGAAACAAAGAATGGAATTGCTTTGTTAAAAATGACATTTTTACCACCTTTGAATTTTAATGACTTTGTTTTTTGTGTGAATTGCATCAAAGGTAAAATGACAAATAGTAGGAAACAAGGATCAACTAGAAGTAAACAAGTCCTAGAAATCATTCACACAGACATTTGTGGTCTTTTTCCAATGCCTACAATAGAAGGAAACAAGTATTTTATAACCTTTATTGATGGTTTTTCAAGTTTTTGTTTCATTTATTTGATCATTGAGAAATCCAATGGTTTTGAAATTTTCAAAATTTATAAGAATGAAGTTGAAAATCAATTGGAAAAAAAAATAAAGATCGTTAGGTCTGATAGGGACGAAGAATATTATGGTAGATATACTCAAACTGGTAGACATCCTGGAGCTTTTCGTAGGGTATGCAGAAAGGTCGAAAGGTTTCAGATTTTACTATTCTAATTACACTTCCAAGTTAGTTGAAAATGGCAAGGCAATCTTCTTAGAGCATGAGACTGATACTGGTCCTGGGACTAATGTTGACACCTCTGTATTTGAAGAAGAAGAAAATGAAACCGCAGCCCAACCAATGGAAACTGAGATAAGTGCAGCAACTCTAGTAGTTGAAATTGTTGGACACATGGAGGACAATGAAACTGATGCATGTGAAGATGATCACGATGTTGATGCAGCAATTCTAGAAGTAGTAAATAATAATCAAGTTATCACAACAATTGAGGCAGCAACAACCATCATGGATCAGCAACATCAAATACAAGAAGGCAGCATCAACATCACCATTAATCTTTGAAAATCAACTAGGGTCAGGAACCTACAACTCTAGAAGATTTTGTATACTTGGCTAAGAGTGACATTAATTTATCAGAAACCTTTTGATTCTATAAGTTTTAAAGAAGCAATCTCAAGGCCAAATGTCGATAAGTGGATAGAAGCAATGAATAGTGAGCTGACCTCAATAGAAAACAATAGTGTATGGGAATTAGTTGAACAAACAGATGGAACAAAACTCATAGGAAGCAAGTGGGTTTTCAAAATTAAAAGGGATTCGAATGGTAATATAGAAGGGAACTTTAACAAAAAGCTCCCGACACTGTGAGATCCCACATCGCCCAGGGGAGTGATCCTTATATGTATATTTCCATCCCTACCTACGCGAGGCTTTTTGGGAGCTCACTGGCTTCGGGTTCCATGGGAACTCCGAAGTTAAGCGAGTAGCGCGCGAGAGCATTCCCATAATGGGTGACCCACTGGGAAGTTCTCGTGAGTTCCCATAAACAAAATCGTGAGGGCGTAGTCGGGGCCCAAAGCGGACAATATCGTGCTACGGTGGTGGAGCGGGCCCGGGATGTGGTGGACCCCGGGTCGGGATGTGACAGACACTATTCACTTTAACGAAAAATGACATTTTTACACTAAAAAGTCAATCCTGGTACTATTTATTTTACCCTTTATTTTGTCCTTATCGTTAAAACTCAAAGTTTTCAAGCCCTTTTATTAGTTTTCCTAATATAGAAAGGCACTAATATTAATGTATTGTTGTATGGTGTTTAGCAAACTGATGTGTTGTTACATGGTGAGCAACAAAATGATGATCATGCAGATTTCATGGAGGTAGCATCTTCAAGTGGCAGCAATCAACAACTGGACTCACCAGTTTATGGTAGTCGATGATGTTCCACCGTTTTGAGGGAATTAAATAGGGTAAGAAACTCAACATTATCATCAAATTTTGTGTGTTTGGCAGTCTGATTTTAATTTATTAAAGTTCGATGATCCTGGGACTTTCAAACAAGACATCTCGAGTCCCAAAGCAGACAAATGGATTAAAAACAAGCATAAAGACAATGGTGCTCGAAATTTTTAAAATGTTATGAAAGAATATGATTTCACTGAAAATCCTTCTGACAACTGCATTTACATGAAGGTTAGTGGGAGCAGTTTAATCATTTTAATTCTTTATGTCGATGATATACTGCTTGCCATTAATAGTAGAGTTTATTAAGTGAAACAAAGTCCTTCTTGCAAATAAATTTTGAAATGAAAGACTTGGGAGAGGCAACATATGTCTTAGGGATTGAGATAAAAAAAAGGGAGATGAGGAGAGGTTTATTGGGACTATCGCAGAGAGGGTACATAGAGAAGGTTTTAAAAATATTCAACATGTCCAGTTGTGGAACTACTAAATTGCCAATTTCGAAGGGAGAAAAGTTGAGTGAGTTGCAGTGCCCTAAAAATGATTTGGAAAGAAAGATCATGGAAGATAAGCCATATACTTCCTTGGTAGGAAGCCTAATGTACGCTCAGGTCTATACAAGACCGATCTTGTATTCACAATAAGTGTGCTTGGGAGGTTCCAATCGAATGCTGGTGAAGCTCACTGGAATGCAGTAAAGAAAGTGTTGCGATATCTTCAAAGAACTAATGCGCATATGTTGGTTTTCAGAAGGACAAATGAATTGGTGTTAGAAGGGTGTAGACTCTGATTTTGCTAGATGTTTGGATGATCTTAAATCTATATCAGGTTACGTTTTCTTGATGGCATGTGGAGCTGTTTCTTGGAAATGTGTAAAGTAAGACATAACGGCTGCATCTACAATGGTAGCTGAATATTTATCTTGTTGTGATACTGTTAACCAAGTTGTTTGGTTAAAGAATTTCATGATGGGACTTAAAGTTGTTGATTTAATTGGAAGGCCAATTCAAAATCTACTGTGACAATAATGCTGCAATATTATTCTCTAAGAATAATAAGAGAATAGCTGCAACCAGGAACTTGGACATTAAGTACCTCATTGCGAGAGAGAAAGTTGTGGCTGGGTTGGTTAAAATCGATTATTTGGAGACAGGTTCTATGATTACAGATCATATGAACAAAGCAGTGCCCAATGCAGTGTTCAAGAAGCATGTGATGAGAATGGGAGTGCTGGATGATTTTCATGCAGTGAATTAGTTGGAGTCAAGTATTCATTTCTTCTTCTGTGAGTTATCTAGTTTTGAATGTTTTGAATATTATAATAAAGAACGCTTAGCTAATAAAGTGAACTGCTGTATGGTTGTTAAAGTTTTCCTATCAAGCTCAGCAGTTAGTTATGAAAGTGCATGTATGTTTATAATGTAGGATGGATAATGATTCTCAGAATTGTTATAAAGAATAAACAACCTGAAGACTTCATTATGAAGTATTTGGAATGATTGTTTTATTAATCTTGTGGAGGACCAAGTGTAAGATTGTTATTCAAATACATGCACACATGTCTTACATTAAATTACATATCTTGTTAGAGTTTAATGTGTTATATAGCTTCATTACAGTGACTATGGGGACAGTGCTTCTTGAGTGGGAGTGTGATGCCCCTTGGTTCTTTATGAATGCTTATTAATGACAGGAACTTGTAATCGAGTTTAGCTAATATTAGTCTCTTAGCCAATCAAGTATTATTCTACTTCTATGATAAACAAGTATTAGCTATAGTGGGAGAATGTAAGTTCTATTGAGAGCAAACACTTGTTTATCGTGTAAAAGTGTTTTGGAATAATAAGGAGATTAACATTAGCTATATGGAATGGCTTATCAGAAATTGCATAATAAGGATAATAGCCTCAAGCAATCTCGATAGAACTAGGACTTTATTATCTGATATGTTTATTAGAGTTTTCACGGTGATAAAGAGAGTTTGATAAGGATTACATAATGGGAAGTGTCCTTATTGAACTCCATCATTTATAGTATAAAGCTAGGGTCCCTAGGCTCTCACAAATACACAAGCTTTCAGATACTCAAGCCCTATTGATTGAGCCTTGTTTCCAGTAGTGTAGAGTTGCAGAATAACCCTTCTACAAAAGCAGTAATGTCTTCATCTGGTGAGTGATTAATTTGGTATCGTGATTTAGTTTACATAAGTTATATACTTATACTTGACATTGACAAGCCATACTCCTCTGCCTTTGCTAGCTAGTCTAGCTTATAGCAAGATAGCGATGATTCTTCCCCCCAAAAAAGTAAAACTAGAGGGACCATATTATCTAGATAATGCGCCAATTACGCGCTTATGTTACATTCACACCCAAAAGTTTTTCGTATTTGTAGTCAATAATACAATTGTTATATGTTTTCAGTAAGGAACTTTTGCTTAATTAGTGTGGGTTTGAGTATGAGGTTATATCCACATAAAAGTTTAGATGATAATGCATTCTGGAATTAAATTGGTGCATGAAAATTTGTACTATGAAGGTCCACGTGGACTTTTGTTTATGCATTTAAAGATTAGAGACAATATTTGAAATAAATTGGTCCGGAAAAAGATCCTCTCCGGATCACTTGATCTCTTCCTCTAAAGCTCAGGGATCAAGTGATCCTGGCCTTTGAATTTTGATCTAGTGGCTAAAAACATAATAGTTAGTAAAAACTTTTAAAAGCTATAATAATTTTTGGTTGTTGGATCAAATTTCAAAGGTCCGGATCACTTGGTCCCTAGGCTTTGGAGGGAGAGATCCGGAGATGATCTTTTTCCTATTGGTGTTGCAAAGACCAGAAAATGGTACGACACTGGGCCAAGAAATTCTGACTTTGGCTAATTAAGGCTGAGGGATGTTTACTAAGAGGATTTTTATCACAATACCAGGATGCCATGAGTTAGAGTAGAATTGTGATACTTTATTTCAGGGCTGAGCAATTTGAGTTCTCTAACTACAAGACGCTCTGCAATGTGACTAAGACATTCAACCCAACACACAAGCGCCATGTTACACGAACCTCTCTCTCATACTTTCAGAAATAAATAGTATTGGAGCTGTAGAATCATGAGTAGCATCCTTAGTATGGAGTAACAACACTGCTTCAAATTCGGCACAACACCACTTCAAATTTGGCTATCAAAGTCTTAGCAACTGAAGAGTCCTTGCTCTTCTCATTAAAAGAGGTCATCTCATCAGCCTTCTTAGCGAAGTGAGTGTTACCAAATTACTTGAGTGTTCGGCACATTAAAAGCTAAACCTTATGTGAACTTCACAGTGACTAGCAACATTGTCTTCAGGGTCTAGAACCCAAGACCAAGACAGACGTGTTCCTTATCGCTCAGATACAGGAGTCAGAAGCGTGTTCTACACCAGTACCACATTAATTCTACCAAAAAATTGGCATGCCCGCATTCACCAGAAGAACGTAATTAGCTCTTAGTTACTTAGTCTATGCCTCACGTAAGCTTGGTAGCTTTTAAAGTCAACTCATTCTAAATGAACGGATTCGACAGATTCTTGTTTTTTTTTTAATTTTTTTTTAAATTTAACTAGTATATGCCCACACACAGTGTGTATGAAATTTTTTATTTTTGTTTTTAAAATTGTAGGAGATAGAGGAAGAAAGTAAGAGAGAAGGTTGGGGGGGGGGGAGGGAGCGAGGTTTAATTTATTTATTTATTTTTAATTTTTTTAAATTAGTAAATAATAAAATTTTGTTTTATATAATTACGTTACTGTCTTTAATTTTTTTTATTGTGATAAAAGATTAAATAGTATTTTCACTATTTTTCAAGGCTTTTTATATTAGCATCACACAAAATATTGAATGCAACCCCACATTAAAATTTAATATTAAATGATTTATTTACCCTACTATGCAATGACAATTTTGACCTTATTAGGTTAAAAAATAAAATAAAAAATTTCTAAATACACCCCAAATAATTTTTAACATATTATTTATCTTCTTCAACTATCAAAATCCTTCCGACCCTGCATTGTTGAACAAAATCCTAACTAATGAAACTACAAACATGTTAACTGAAAAAAATTATTTTTGATGAATGAAACACGAAATCAATTTTTCGGAAGCTTCAAATGATGTAAGACTTCATATTTTTTATTGTTTTAGTGATTTTGACGACATCGATAATTATTTAATCTTGCTTTTGATGTATTATTCAAGTTTCTATGTTTGTATTCATCTTTTAGGGATCACAGAGATTACATGAAGAATTAAACATTTAAAATTACCACCAAATATTAAAAACATACGACATGAGTTTTAATGGTGGAATTGAAAACAACCTGCATATGTTTTAAATCCTAGGCGGCATTTTTTGTCTAAATTAAAAGCTTTATAAGATTTGAGAAATGTGGGGTGTATAGAAAATATGGAGTGCATGTAGAAAATGTAAGGTGTATATTGAGAATATGAGGTGTGAAGGTATTATGGGGAAGTATGTGAGATGTATTAAGAAAATTATTCATTGAAAAAACAAATATGAGTGTATTAAATACGTGAGGTTTATTCAACAATGTATGATGTGTTAATATAATAAGCCTTTTTCAATTGACAAACAAAGTTGTATAGTTTAAATAGATGTTTTCTTTCGTGTTTTTTAATTCATAGATAAACCCCATCCCCATTGGATTATTTCCTTGACATTTTGGACGAACGCCAAGACAAATACGGCTCATCTGCCCTCAGATTACGAGGAACCAAACACCGACCCAGCCAGGATGGACTCCCTAACCCCCGACGCCAAACAGATCTTCATCTTATCCGGCCAGAGCAACATGGCCGGCCGCGGCGGCGTCTTCAGGGACCACCACCACCACAACCGCCAACAATGGGATGGCGTCGTCCCGTCGGAGTGCCAGCCCCACCCTTCCATCCACCGCCTCGACGCGCATCTCCGGTGGGTGCCCGCGCGTGAGCCGCTACACGCCGACATTGACGGCAAGAAGGTGTGCGGCGTGGGCCCGGGGATGGCGTTCGCGAACAAGGTGAGGGAGTGTGCGGGGGAGGTGGGGCTCGTGCCGTGCGCGGTGGGCGGGACGGCGATCAAGGAGTGGGCGCGTGGGGAGCACTTGTACGAGAGTATGGTGAAGCGGGCGAGGGAGAGCGTGAAAGGCGGGGGAGAGATGAAAGGGTTGTTGTGGTACCAAGGGGAGAGTGACACGTCGACGCAGCATGATGCGGATGCGTACCAGGGGAACATGGTGAAGCTAATTGAGAATGTGCGCCAGGATCTTGATTTGCCTTGGCTTCCAATTATCCAGGTTGGTGAGCTTGTAAATTATTCTTCGGTCTTTTGCATTGATGGCCATTTTATAAGCACATAATCACAACGAAATTAGCACATGAGCATCTTCAACCGATGCTTCCAACCTCACTAACCAATGAAGAGCAATACCACTGTACCGTAGTACAAAGAGGCATAATTTGATCAAATTTAAAATTCTTTCTTTTCTATTGCTATTGATACGTTTTTTATTTTTTAGAATCTCGATTGTTTGGGTTAAAAATGATATTGCTACTTTGTTTACAGGTAGCTATTGCGTCCGGGGACAACAAGTATATAGAGAAAGTGAGGGAGACCCAATTGGGAATGGAAATCCCAAACGTCGTGTGCGTGGATGCCAAGGGATTGGAGCTCAAAGATGATCATCTGCACCTCACCACCAAATCCCAGGTTCAGTTGGGTCACATGTTGGCTGATGCATACCTCCAGCATTTTGGACCCTCAGAACCCAATTCTCATGCTGCCCTTTGAAGTACACTATCTAATTTCACCAGGAACTTTGAACCCAATTATTGATACGGTGTTTGTTGGTGTATGACTAATGTCTACGACTGTGGTGGGATTGTGTTTTCATTTGGTCATATGGTTTGGGGACGAGGCCTTACAATGAACTGAACGCAGCTTTTGGGATTTAATCCAATGGGCCTAACGTGCCTTGCACTAATGCCCTAGGTCTTTGTGTTGAAACTGAGGTAGGGTATTCTCTAATTAACTGATGACGGGTTTATGGACTCTGTTAATTTGATTGAAACCTTTTATATGTTGATTCCGTTTATTACGTTAATTTTATTGTCGCTGACTTCAATGTTTGATCCCCCTCATGAAGTCTACATAGAAAATTATATATTATGATTAAGACAGACTATTTGAGTATATTATGTTAAGTTGCCAATCATATATGATTTTTACCTCTTCATTTTATAATTAGACAACATAGGGTTAGGTTACACCACACTATAGCAGATTTTCGTGTTTTACCATCTTATAAATAGAGTAATCTCCCATTTTCATGCAATCTTATAACGCTATTTATATATGATTTGTAAGCAAAAGAAGTAACAAATGGATTGAGTAAAATGACCTAAGATATAGTTTCAATGACGTCATCTGTGCAATAGATGTTGAGCTAGGATTTGGATCCCATCCGGATCTTCTTTGGGATACTTCGTACAGTCAGAAATCATTTTGAATTTTTTTATTAAAATT
The DNA here is from genome assembly GCA_036320875.1 of Cotoneaster glaucophyllus. Taxonomy (NCBI): domain Eukaryota; kingdom Viridiplantae; phylum Streptophyta; class Magnoliopsida; order Rosales; family Rosaceae; genus Cotoneaster; species Cotoneaster glaucophyllus. The sequence goes on from CM070059.1 coordinate 22,361,548, forward strand.
AAACACAAACAATACTTAACGAAAGTTGGCCGCACAATGTATAGTGAAAGGATAGGACGTGAGGATTTTTAGGATCCTCACAAAAAAGATCCGGAGAGGATCCTTCGTTGAGCTATTACCGTCACCCGTGTTAACGCTCAAAATTTGCAGGTTAACAAATTAAAATATTGAACCCTTGGTGGGTTTGGGGTATGGGCTGAAATGAAATGAACACAAAGATGTAAGTGGTTCACCCCTTAATTGGGCTATTTCCACTGTTTTACTTGGATTTAATTGATTACAAGACTAAAATAACGCTTGGCTAATACATGAACTCTTTCTATCTTTTTTCATCAGAACTCCATACAGATGGTCCTCACCCTTTTATATAGGCCCTTAATGAACCTCCTAGCCTTGGGTCTCCCCAACTTGGCATTTAATGTGTCACCTGTGTAGACTAGGCCTTTGACACCCTTTGACCTATCAAGCCAACATTCGGCAATGAAGTGACATGTGTAAAGCCAAAATGGTGCATTATGTCAAAATGATGCATGTCGAGCGTCCTGCTCGCCCTTGGTTATCCAACCCTGCCTATATGAGCGTTGTTTGAACTATCTTTACGTTTCATCTTAGGTCTCTGCCATAAGTTGGACAAGTTTCCAATACAGCTGTCAGTCTACTCATGTGCCTCCCGCCGGTCGTAAACTCTTTATATGTCCTGGTCGAGTTGAGCTTACAGGAAATATGCTTCAACACTCGGGAGCGCTCTCTTCTAAGCCCCTTAGGCCTTGGGCTTCTTGATCTTCTTAGGGCTTCTCGTGACTTCTTTTTAGGTCTGCACAGTTAAATGGGCCTAAAAGTGCCCAACATTAACAACCCATCCCATAGGTCGTTTAACTTACTACAATCAGTATATTAGCGACCATTTGAATGGTTGTGTTAGGCACATGTTTAATTTAGAGGGTTGCAGACTAGGACGTTGATCTCGCATCCGAGAAAGTGTGGAAAAGTAGTTCAAGAACTTGGATATAATAATAAAATTCGAAAGGGGCTAAATTTTTACTCATTTGGTGCATCTAGTCATCCTTTTTCTTCAATCTAAGATGCCAACGCTGGCATGCCTTACCAAATTTCTGAACTAATTATATGCTGCTGTTTCTTTTGTTTTCATTAAATCATACATTGCTTCAAGTTTTCGAGGCAAGGATGACTATCCCAATTGAAATGATTAGATTCGTTTGGTCGGTTCATTTAGAGGTTACAATGTAGAAAACGAAAGGCTGAAAAGCGTAGAGGAAATCTATCGGTGGAACCACATTAATCAAACTTACGATGATTTTGTGAAGAGGATGAGGATGAACGTCCGATTGAATGAGGATGAACCTCCGATTGAGAACTTGCTGCAGACAGCTGAATTCATGACCTTGGAAAAAGTGCTTCTTCCGAAATTTGGAGGACTTACGCAACGAGATGTCCTCGGAGACACCGCCTCTAGGTTGTGCTTTTGATGACGGCTTGTTCATCATCCTCCAACACTCGTTTTATCTGTTACTGCGATTTTACACTATCGGTCCGTTGCATTGAAGCCGTTGGATGACTCCGGAGATGAAAGAAATTTTCTTGTAATTACTGTTATAGTAATTACTTTGGAAATATCTTTGGCGTTTACAGAGTTGATTTGTGCATGGGATTCTATTAAAATTAATTATTAATCGATCCAATTGGTTTGGGATAAAGGAGGATAAGGACTGAATTCGTATTCCATAGCCGAAAACCATGCATGCAGGTTGTATTTTGGATAATAGAGGGATTTGTTGATCATCATCAGAATGGGATAAAGCTATAAGTGGGATTTGATAAACAAGATTGGTGACGATTATCACCAAGTAGTAATCCTGATGCTGCACACATTCCAAGTGGTGCACGTGGGTTTGGAGATAAAAGGATTGGATTCATGCATGTACGTAGGGAATTAGGAGACCATTTTCCATGCAATTCATGCATGTAGAATCGTAGATGATCTGGTGAATGGGTGATAAGATATGGCGCGTGGTGCCAAGGAATTTGAAGTTGGCAACAATTCTAAATACGAACCTTATCAGGAGACTAGTGTATCTGGTCTGAATACAAGGAAAATGCAGTTGCCAACTATACCAGGATATCAAGATGATGACAAAGGCTTCTGTGATATCTATCTCAGAGGAGTGTTCTGCTTTGGGCCGGAATTGCATGGGTTAGCTAGTAAATAACTCATTGCTATAAATACGAGGCACTGTGCAACGTGCAAGAGCTCCTCCAAATCAACACACAACTGTCATGCGCAAACAACTTCTTAAAGACCTTGAGATTCTTATTTTTTCTTTTTCTCGCCAACACACCTTCAATTTGGATAAATAGCAGTGTGAAGGCAACCGGAAACATCTTCGTTTTTAGTTTGGATAAACAACACTAAAGTCGTAGAACCAGCCAAGGAGGAGCACCTTTAGTTTGGATAAACATCACTGCTTCGAGACCGACTGGTTATTTATCCAAGTCTCGATCAACAAGGATTTCCAAGTCCTTGTTGGAAGAGGTTATCTCATTAGCCTTCTCGGCGAAGTGTGGTGTTACCAGGTTACTACACTGAAAGTTGAATTTGATATTGAACTTTGCAGAACTAGCAGCTTTATCTTCAGGCGTCTAGAACCCAAAGGCGGAGACGTGTTCCTTCCTCGGCCGCTGTTGCGAGATCAAGAAGTCAGCAACACGCCCAACACCACATCAACATTCATTTTACTCCACGGTCGAGCTCGGCCGACGAGTTGGCACGCCCCGCATTCAACTGAAGGATGTAGTTAGCTTATTAATTACTCGACCTACGAACCACGTAGGCTAGGTAGTTTTTAGGGTCAACAGTTACATAAGACAGGTACATTGCATATAAACACTTCATGAACAAGAAAGATGAAAAGAATCTCGAGTGGATTCAAATATTCAACAAATATGACATGTACTACAAGGGAGCCCTACATTGATTTCTTTTAAGTTTTAGTTGAAGCAAAAATGAATTTTTATTCTAACACTTACTCTTTCACTAACCAAGACAACAACATACCAACCTAAGAATCATGTAACATGCACTATATGTCCCCACCCATGCACAATTTGATTTTTGTTATAAAAGTAGTGTGAATGCCCACTGAAAAGGTAGTCTGGATGAAGATTTTGGAAGATAATTAATGTTTACTATTCACTTGATGTTTGGTTCCCATTAATATATTAAAATAACTCATGTGATGCGTTTGTTAGGTCTTGACTTTTGCCTATAAAAGATTGAAGAATACAGGAAAACAGTGAGGTGAGAAACATACGAAGGAAAGGAAGAGAGAAAAGAAGGAAGAGATATAAAAAAGGGAAAGAAAGAAGAGAGATGCAACAGAAAAGATCAGTGAGCTAGGCTAGAGAGAAGAGAGAAACCAGTGAGAGTTGTTTATGTTCTAGTACTACATCACGTGAAGTTGGCGCTAAGCGCATCACATGCGAGTCAAAACATCTAACCTAGGGACAAGTTGACAACTCTGGATCCAAAGCGAATGCAAAAAGTGCATGTGAACATACACGTGAAGCTGGTCCTAGGCCAGGACAATACAAATAACTAAGAGACATTGTGCAAACATGTAATAATGAGTAGATAATATGTAAGGATGTCATGCCACAAGTTTATACTCACAAATAATATTATAAACATAAAGTGTACAAAATGTCTATTTGTAAAGCTAAACATGGCATGTCACATCATAGTACATTAAAGCAGTCGTTGGGGAAAACCACATATACATATATATATATATATATATATATATATACATATATACATATATACATATATACATATATACATATATATATATAGACATATACATATACATATACATATATACGTATACATATATACATATATACATATATACGTATATATGTATACATATATACATATACATATATATATATATATATATAGGAATCCTTTCACAAGAGGGATCCCCATTTTTTTCCCTCTAAAAAAATGGGGACACCCTCTTGACCGTTGGATTTGACTTTAATGAAATTGTGTGGTTGAGATTGTGTGGTCTGTGTTTTAATCTCAACCACACAATTTCATTAAAGCCAATCCAACGGTCAAGAGGGTGTCCCCATTTTTTTAGAAAAATGGGGATCCCTCTTGGTAAGGGATCTGTATATATATATACATAAAAATGAAAAGACCCACTCACAGTTACTTACGAGGTTGTAGCCGTTCTACCTAGGAAAGGCAGGTCGCCAATAGTAATCGCACCTAAACATAATATAGAGACTCATTAGTAAAACTCAATTAAAACATTTGAATTTGGAAAAACAGAGTGTGAAAATGGAACCAACGTGCCGAAATACCTTAGAAGGGGTCTCGTGAAAGTTTCGAAAAAAAATCAACGCCAAACAGCTTTGATGGTCAAGGGTTAAAGCTAGCGGAATATTACATAAGCAACAAAAACAAATGCCCCATCACAAGGTCATAACAAGAACTAAACGAACTGAACAATTCAAACAGAAAATGCGGGTGGACATGCCACCCGCGAGAAGGCACTCCCATAATTCAAGCAAATAGGGTGATATGCACTTTGAACGCCACTTGTGTGGCGATCAGTCGAGTCGGTGCATAACCTCTTCGACTCGTCTGGTAGTTTAATTCAGTCTGATAGGCAGGAACTTAGACTTTCCCTCATATCAATGTTCACAACGTCTCGCTACTGTGATAGCTTTAGAGATATCCAATCACCAACTGTAAAGACTCGATCAGTAAGGTGTTCGTCAAAGGATTGAAGAACTATAGATCTTAGCATCTTCTGTATTTGGTCAGTTTTCTCAAACTGTATGTCCATCTAAGAATGACACGCGATGATGTAAGGTAGACGAGCACCTAAGGTTGACAGGAATGCCTTCCAATACTTGAAAGTGAAACTGGGATCACGGTCAGAAATGATGTTGACCGGGATGCCAGAGAATCTAACAAATTCTAAAATGAGGGATTCTACCAAGTGGTCTAGAGGGAAGTCCTCGTGGACTGGCATAAGATGGCTGACTTAGTGAGTCAGTTGACAATCACAAAACATCATTATAGTATTCATGTGTACAAGGTGACTCGTACAAAAAGTCCATAGTGATATCTTCCAATTTTCATTCAGATATAAAAAGTGACTGCAACAACTTGAACAATTTATTTCTTTCTTCTTTGACCTGTTGAAAGATTAGATTTTGCTTACTGACTACACAATCTCCATTTTCATCTCAAGTAAAAAATATACAGGTTGAACTTGGAAATTAGCTAAGGAGACATCTTGATGATTTGTAAGTAATGTCAGATCAGTACTCATGAGTTCTAACTGAAATGGGATATGATAGGTTAAAGGGTATTTAGTCATCTAAAAGGTTCTTCTAGCGAAGGTGCCTGCTACTAAGTTTGTATGACCGAGTCAGAAACTTATTCACATTTAGCGTCTCAAACTAAATTGACTCTTCTTGGTCAACTTGTGAGGAAAAACATTATAGCCGAAAATCGTTAACAACCTGCCGAAAGTAATTGAAAAGAACAAGGACATTCACAACACTTTGTGAGAATTTTTAATTTTATACAGCTGCATTGGGGAATGACAAGAACGACATCTGTTGAGATTACGCGTCTCAAGATAAACTTAATCTAAAAAGAAATGACACTTGTTAAATTCATTGTAAAGTTGATTCTCTTTGAAATCGATCAGGTCTAATTATCGATGTTTAGAAAGTTTGACTTTGTTGTTGGAGTAAATAAGGACGTTGTCGATAAGCCTATCACGAATCTGTCGAGATATGGGCGGAATGCCCAATCCATCAAGTTTATGAACAATATTGGAGCGTTTGTCAATCCTCATGACATCACAAAGAATTCATAATGTCCATGTCGAGTCTTGAGTCTTGGAAACATCGTCGTTTCTGATCTTCAGCTGGTCGTAACCAGACTTTAGATCAAACTCGAAGAAAGCTCAGGTTTTACAGAGTTGGTCGGAGAGACCATCAATTCGAGACATGGGTCAACGATTTTTAATTGTCATAAATTGAATTACTTGTAAACAGTGTGCAATCTTAAGGTTCGGTCTTACAACTTCATGAATGGGTTAAGAGGTCTATATGGTGAAGGTTCAAGGAAAACAGGTGTTATACCTGGAAGTACATCGAAAGAGTACCCCACCTCTCAATCTGGTGGTATTCTAGGTTGATCTTGGAAACTGACGTTAAGAATGTACGTCCTCGAATCGTACCATACTACCTTCTTTCTCTATGACATGTGCTAATAGGCCTCACAACTTTTCTCAATATATGTTTCGCCTTTATGGTGGGGATTAACTTATGCTTTAGTTTCTGATATTTGACATTGAAAGTGACCACAGGGATAACTGGTCATCGAAAAATGACAACTTCTAGTAGGTGCTCCACCTGGGTATGTTTGTGATGCAGTCAATCCATTCGTAAGATCACGTGAAGTCCACAATATATAACAAGGTAAGATTAACTAGCGTTATTGGATTGGTAATAAGAACGGTGCATTCACTGCATTAGGGATTAACTAGCATCATTGGATTGGTAAAGAGAATGATGTATTCATTACATTAGGGCTGATTATAACAAACTTTGTCTCATGACATTGGGATTCTCAAGTTGTACCCGACCGGGGCATCATGTGATTGAGTCATCATATCAATCAAGACCCTAGTGAAAGTGTCATAATAATGTACTCATGATAAGGTCGGGATCGTTTTGGTCATCTAGAAAGGTGATATGATTGACACTGCCACATGTTTACTATTCTCCTACATGGTTCACTCTTGAGTTTCTAGATTTGATTCCCTTGGCCCTAATTGCCTCTATTAACGTTTTTGCCGGTTTCGCCATTACCTAACACTTCGCTAGTATTCTAGTACTGTTTGCCTCCATAGGACTGTGAACCAGCGTTCTGGAAATGAGGTATGATACCCTTATATTGCATTGTGTTTTCAATATAAAGAAATCATACCGCTTGGATACTGGTTGACAGTTCCCAGATACCGAACATTGCCATTCTGGTGGCAAATAGCGTAACCTAGGTTGGCTATTACCTAGGGCATGTTCGGATGAGTAAGTATGGTTTCTAGCAAGGCTGCTCCTGTAAGATCATTCTGTCATTTCTAGGGAAACTAACTATAACTTATGGTATTGCTGACCACAGGTATAACAACTTGTACTCCCATGCACATACACACCATAGTGACGGGTACTGCATCTGAAGTAATTCTAGAAACTATTGTTTGTTAAGCTGCCCTAAGCTTGGGAATGGGAATTATGTTAACCTACTTCAGAATAGGGTTTACTGGAATTCGATCTCCCTTTTGAAGGTCTAGAATTATAACTACTACGTTTGAAAGATTAGTGCTATTGGGGACCAAAAGTGATTATGTCACATCTCGACCCGAGCCCCCACCACATCTCAGGCATGACTCCGCCGTAGCACGATATTGTCCGATTTAGGCCCTGACCATGCCCTCATGGTTTTGTTTTTGGGAACTCACACGAGAACTTCCAAGTGGGTTAACTATCATGGGAATGCTCTCACATAAACTCACTTAACTTCGGAGTTCCTACGGAACCCGAAGCTAGTGAGCTCCCAAAAGGCCTCGTGCTAGGTAGAGATGGGAATGTACATATAAGGCTTACAGGATCCACACCCCTGGGTGATGTGGGATCTTACAATCCATCCCCCGTAAGGGCCCAACGTCTTCGTCGGCACACTTCCGACCAGGAATTGGCTCTGATACCAAATTGTCACATCCCGACCCGGGCCCCCACCACATCCCAGGCACGACTCCGCCGTAGCACGATATTGTCCGCTTTGGGCCCCGACCATGCCCTCACGATTTTGTTTCTAGGAACTCACACAAGAACTTCCCAGTGGGTCACCCATCCTGGGAATGCTCTCGCGCGAATTCGCTTAACTTCAGAGTTCCTACAGAACCTGAAGCTAGTGAGCTCCCAAAAGGCCTCGTGCTAGGTAGAGATGGGAATATACATATAAGACTTACAAGATCCACACCCCTTGGCGATGTGGGATCTTACAGATTATCCCCTAGATACTCTTCTGTTGAGTGATACCACTTCTAACACTAACATTGTCATTCCAGATATTTTTGGAAACTTCGAGGCGAAGTAAAACCTCAAGGAAATAACTAAGAGACACCATGCAAGGATGTAATGCCACAAATTTATGCTCCCAAATAATACTATAAACATAAAGTGTACGAAAGGTCTATTTGTAAAGTTAAACATGGCATGTCACATCATAGTATATGAAAGCAGTGTCAGGGAAAACCACATATACATATAACATGAAAACGAAAAGACCCACTCACAGTTACTTGAGAGGTCGTAGCCGTTTGAACTAGGAAAGGCGGGGACGCCAATAGTAATCGCACCTAAACATAATATAGAGACCCATTAGTAAAATTCAATTAAATCATTTGAATTTAAAAATATATAAAAAAAAGAGTGTGGAAAAGGAAATAGCGCGTCGAAATACCGTAGGAGGGTCCTGGGTGAATTTTGAAAAAAAGTCAACACTGGTCAATTTTAACTATCAAGGTTAAAGTTAACGGAATATTACAGAAGCAACAAAAATAGCTGCACCATCACAAGGCCATAACCACCAAGAATGACCAAGCAAGAACCAAACAAACTGAATAATTCAAACAGAAAATGGGGGTGGACATGCCACCTGCGAGAAAGCACTTCAAGCAAATAGTGCGATGTGCACTTTGAACGCCACCAAACACCAACGCATGTCACCAAAGACAAGCCGTGAAGACACCTATTGAGTCGAGAACCAGAAGGCGGTGGTTGATGAATCATAATGAAAATCAGCTTTGGTTGGGTGGAGGACAACATAACAAAGTGGTGAGAGGGGATATGTAAGATTGAGAAATGGAGGAATAAATAGGATGTTGGTTGGGGGGAAAGAAACGAGGGAAAAGTTGTAGATCTTGGGCTAAATAGGAGTGAAGAGATGGGACAGAAATGGAACAAAGTGAAGGAAGAGGCATGAAGGCGAAATCTGAGATAAGCTTAGAGAAAAAATTGAGACAAAACTCAAGGAAAACTGACAAACTAAGAAGAAAATTGAAATACGAGAGAAAAAAATGGAAAAAAAGAAGGACGGAAGGAGGAAAAAAAAAGGTTGCCACCCGCTGATAGGAGCATATTTATGCGACTTAGTTAGCTTGTTTTCTTGCATTTACTTAGCTTAATTATGTTAATTATAGTGTTTTAAGCCATTTTCGTGCAATTTCAGGGCCTAATGACAAAGTGTGCAAAAAGAGCCAATTTGGAGTGTTTTGGAGCTATTTTGGGCCAAGGATGGATAGCTTATGATTCAAGCAAGAAGGATGGACGAATTTGAGGATTTAAAGGCTAGGAATCAGCTAAGAAGAATGAAGAAACAAGTTCAAGTTCTAGAAGATAAGAGAAGAGCAAGAAATAAGGAACATTATCTAGAAGCATTATCCATAACCTTATCTTATCTTGCCTTATCCTTTCCTTATCCTATCCACCTTATTTTCAGCCAAAAAGGGGGGTGGGGGGGTTTCTTATCAGATTCTATCACCTAAATTTGGGGGTTCTAGAAGCCTAAAAACATGCAACAAAGCCCTTAAACCTCTCCTACAAATCTGCCTCACCCTCTCCTATAAAGGTGGAGCCTAGATGTCCTTCTAGAAGCCCTATCCCTTGTCCTATATTCCTGCCGCATGTACCCCTTCTAGATGCCTATTTTCTGCTGGAAATTACATGTCCTTTTCCTCTTTGGATTGTGATTAAATTGGCCTAATTTCTGAGGGAGTTGGAGTCCTAAGTTGGCACCCATTCTAATTCCTAATCCACTCTTGCCGTGGCTTATATTCTCAGCCCTATATATAGGATGCCACACCCCCGCATTCATTCACCATCTCTCACCACAAAACACCTCTCTCATATTTCACTCTACATTCAGACATTCATCCACACTCATTCATTCACAAAGCTTCTTGTGCCGCAATTGCAAGGAGGAAGGAAGGACTTAGTGCCGTGGCTGCCCATTGTTCTAGGTGTTGTCTTTCTTTTATCTCAATGTTTAATTCAAGTTATTTTTGTGTAATTGCAAACATGAGAGGCTAAATTTCTTATTAGTTGGGGGTGAATTTGAAGCCATGATTATATGCTATATATGAATTGATTACATCCAATTATTGTTTCTTAAGACTTGAATGTGATTTGCTTATCTAAGTTATTAAAACTTGTTTGTGTGTGTTAATTGGGAGTCGACACTTAATTTGCATACATTAACTTGAAGCTAGAGTATAAGGGAGTTTCACCTAATCGTTATGAACTTATAGTCACAAGTAGTAAAGGTTGCTAGTCACAATCCTGTTAAGTAAGTCCTAGGCAAGAGTTTCATGCTTTTCCTAGTTACGAATGTCTTGTCAACATTTATGATCTTCAAATAACGTAATGACCTTTGATATGTTTTCTATCATGCTATCATAGTTAGGGACTTGATAAGGATAATTTGGTTGTAATGCATGTTTCATTCAATTCAATGAGAAAAGGAAAATCTGATGGTTAATTTATGCTTACATGGTTAACTTGGAGTGTTGTCATTCATAGTCTAAAGGAATAATAATTGGAAATTGGTTCATGTGCATATATCATGTGTGGAGAAGGATCCTCTAACTAAACTCATCATCCATTCAATTCATCAAAATCGTTTTTCTTAAGTGTTTTAAACAAAGTTTCTGTTTTAAAGTTTAATTTCGTCCAAAACAATCCCCTTTTCATCTAATCTTGTTATTTGAGTCAAAACTTGTTTTCTTTTAGTCTTTTGAGTCAAGTTTTACCTTATTTTCGTCAAAATCACTTCTTGGGTCTAAAACTGAGTCTTTTTGGTTGTTTTAAGTTGTTTTGAGTCTTTTAAACCTGTTTTGAGTCCCTTGAGTCTATTTAAACGTTTTCAAGTTTGTTATTGTGTTTTTAAGTCTAATTTGTGTTGATTAGCATCCCTAGTTAATCCCTGGCCTAGAACGATCCCTACTTGCATCATATACTACAATTGTCAAAAATAGGGTTAATTTGCGTGTTAAGTAATTTTCACATCACCCGCACCAAAGCCAAAGGCTAGGGCCAACGTCTAGGACTATTTCCTGTGTTTGTGTTTGTAGAGAAAGCTGCTCAAGAAAATAATATTTTTTATCTTAAAAATGTGGAAATAAAATTTATGTCTCTATAAATGCTAACAGACTCTCTCAAAGTTGGACTCTTCATGTACTCTCTTCATCTTATAATTTAACGTCAATTCCCTTACTAACATTATAAAACATTACTCCAAAAATATGAAATGACAGAGAATCCATGAAAACTGAAAAATTTCACAATCTCGTTACCATTTCTATTGAGGGACTTCCCTTAACATTATCATTTATCTTGTGTCAATTTAAATAATAAATAAAGTTGTCAGGTCCTACCAAGAAGGAATTGGATCCCATCCGGTTTGTGGAGGTTCTAGGGATCCTCAATTTTAGTTATTTATCGTGTATCGTGCTGTTAGAAATCATTTGAATTTTTTTATTTAAAATTAAACACAAATAATATCTGACAAAAACTGACCGCACGATGTACGTTGAACGGTTAGAATGTGAGGACCCTAAGGCCATCTCCAACCTAAGGGTCTAGAGGGTCAAATGGCCAGAAATAGCCTGAAAACCATCTCCAACCGAGGCCGAGGGCTAAGCCAAAGGGCTCGTGGGCCCCCACGGAATCTGAAAGGGCCAAAGGGTTGGCCCAATCCAGCCAGCCAGCCCTGGGCTGGGCCAGAGGGCTGAGTATTCCTGTCGGATATAACCGACAATATTGTTAATTATTCATGTCGGTTATATCCAATAAGAATGCTAGGCCAAATTTCAAATACAACGGCTAGTTGACATCAGCTAGCAGTTATTTTTGAATATTTTTTGTTTTATAGTTTTTTTTTTAAATTCTATTTTTTTCCTATAACTTCCTAAGACATTATACAACATTAAATTAAATTAAGTAACATGAAAGAACATTAAACAATATGAAACAACATTAAATAACATTAAATTTAAATAATAAATTATGTTTGGCCCTATGACCCTTTGGCCCTCGGTTGGAGACTGTTTTTCAGGGCTAAAACGAGCCATATGGTCCTTTGACCCTCGATTGGAGAAGGAAACAAATATGGCCATGTACTGTTCATTAAAATATTAATTTTTTAGAGGACCGGATGATTAAAACGAGTTATCTGGTCAGCCTTCAGTTGGAAATGACCTAAGATCCCCACAAAATGGATCCGAAGGATATCCTCTTCCTACCAAGAAATTAAAATGTGGCCGGGGTTGGTTCCCACTCTCGCTCCCTACACGCTCTCCCACTCATCCCGACTTTCCCGCTCGATAAACTAGCGCGTGCAAGTCCCCGCCTGTCTGAAACGACAAAGCTCCGAAACCCTGTGTCTGAGTCTGAGGGCTGACCCCTCACTCTCTCTCTCCCCCACTCTCAATCTCACTCTCCTCCCCACCCCACTTGACACACACCCATACGTACTCTAACACCTCGACCAGAAAAAAACATACATACAAACACCGCCGCCGCCACCACCTGTAGCATCACCGCCATCACCACCCAAATATGGCCACATCAGCATCGCAAACCCTCCGCTCCCCATTTTTACGGAACCCCGCCCTCTCTCTCTCTTCCAAGCCCTCCCTCTCCGCTTTCTCAGTTACTCCCGCCTCGCGCCGCCGGGCCCCTCCGCGGCTGGTCGTGGTGCTGTCTGCTGCGAACCTCGACGCCAAGCCCACCGTCCTCGTCTCCGAGAAGCTCGGAGAGCCCGGAATCAACCTCCTCAAGCAGTTCGCCAATGTCGACTGCTCCTACAATCTCAGTCCCGAGGAGCTCTGCACCAAGATCTCGCTCTGCGACGCGTTGATCGTGCGGAGCGGGACCAAGGTCACCCGCGAGGTGTTCGAGTCCTCCGGCGGGAGGTTGAAGGTTGTGGGAAGAGCCGGCGTCGGCATCGACAACGTGGATCTAGCTGCGGCGACTGAGTTCGGGTGCTTGGTGGTGAACGCCCCCACGGCCAACACTGTTGCGGCCGCCGAGCACGGGATTGCTCTCTTGACCGCCATGGCTCGCAACGTCGCTCAGGCCGACGCGTCTGTGAAAGCTGGTGGTTATTCTGTTAGTTGTAATCTTTCCTTTGTTTTGTGTTCATTGGGGCATTTCGTCGAACAGTTGTGATTCAATTTCGTTGTGTTGCAGGGAAATGGGAGAGGAACAAGTATGTGGGTGTTTCCCTTGTTGGGAAGACCTTAGCCGTGATGGGGTTCGGGAAAGTTGGATCTGAAGTGGCTCGGCGTGCCAAGGGGCTTGGTATGCACGTGATTGCCCACGACCCATATGCTCCGGCGGATCGTGCCCGTGCCATTGGTGTGGAGCTTGTGAGCTTCGATGAGGCTTTGGCCACCTCCGATTTCATATCTTTGCACATGCCTCTTACTCCCGCCACCGCGAAGGTTCTCAATGATGACACTTTTGCCAAGATGAAGAAGGGGGTACGAATTGTGAACGTCGCTCGTGGTGGTGTCATTGATGAGGATGCACTCGTCAGGGCGCTCGATGCCGGAGTCGTTGCTCAGGTTTGGTTCTTACCCTTTACATATTCAAATGCCATATGCATTTTAGTATTGTGCATGAAGGTTAATGATGTCATTGGATTTTTTTCGTCTGTAGGCTGCTCTGGATGTGTTCACGGTGGAGCCACCGCCACAGGGCAACAAGTTGGTGTTGCACGAGAGAGTTACCGCCACTCCTCACCTCGGTGCCAGTACCATGGAAGCACAGGTAGCGTTTTGCTGGTTTGCGTCAATATCTTATTTCCTAGCTTTTGTTTTCACCTGGGTGTCTTTATGATTTTTGAATATGATGTACAGGAAGGCGTGGCCGTTGAAATTGCTGAAGCCGTAGTTGGAGCCTTGAAAGGAGAGCTTGCTGCCACCGCAGTCAATGCACCAATGGTTCCTGCTGAGGTATCATCGCAATTGCCCAATATACTCGTCTCTTTCATTTTCCATCAAGTCTCTGGATAGTTTGTTTATTGTCTGCTCTGGAAATGTTACAATTGAACTGGATCTGCAAAGCTACTTGTTATGTTTCCAAGTTTCACGTACCAAATCTAAAATGTTCATAACGCGTTAGTGTATATAATATCAAGATTAAAGTCTTCAGGCGCCTGCGATAATTTACAATTTCTCTTGCCATTCTCGATTGTAGGTTTTGACAGAACTGAAGCCATATGTTGTACTTGCTGAGAAGCTAGGGAGACTGGCAGTCCAGTTAGTGGCAGGAGGTAGTGGCGTGAAAACTGTCAAGGTCTCATATGCTTCAGCTAGGGCTCCTGATGACCTTGACACTAGGTTGCTCCGAGCCATGATTACCAAGGGTCTCATTGAGCCCATATCCAGCGTTTTCGTGAATCTGGTAAATGCAGATTTCACTGCCAAACAGAGAGGACTTAGGATAACAGAAGAGCGAACCATTCTTGATGGTTCGCCCGAGAATCCACTTGACTCGATCCAAGTTCAGATTGCCAACGTGGAATCCAAATTTGCCAGTGCGATATCAGAGAGCGGAGAGATCAAGGTGGAGGGTAGGGTTAAGGATGGGGTTCCTCACTTGACCAAGGTTGGATCCTTCGAAGTTGATGTGAGTTTGGAAGGTAGCATCATCCTCTGCAGACAGGTTGATCAGCCAGGTATGATAGGACAGGTCGGAAGCATTTTGGGAGAGGAGAATGTGAATGTCAGTTTCATGAGCGTCGGAAGGATTGCCCCGCGGAAGCAGGCTGTGATGGCAATCGGGGTGGATGACCAACCCAGCAACCAATCCTTGAAAAGGATTGGGGATGTTCAAGCCATTGAAGAGTTCGTTTTCCTCAAGTTGTAGACTGCCTTTTCCTTATGTTTTGTTTCTCGTTTACCTGCCCGATTTTGGAAATCCGTATGATTTGTGGTAGATTTAGGTGAGAACGAAGAATAATTCAGTTTGCGACGATTATGTGTGTACCCTGTATTGCTTTCATACCACATTTGAAGTTGGTATTGTTTATTTCTGTGCAAGGAAATAGTGTCTTCCCTAAAAGCTCTTACAAATCTCGTTGAACTCATCGTCGCACGAATCTTATCTCCTCAACCTATGAAATAATTTTTATATATTGTAAGTGAGAATAATCATCGCTCTATTGCTCATTCACCGTCCACAATCACTAGCAATCTAATGTGAATAACACTCGTGTCCAAGTATGGACTGCATCATCAGAAGTTCCAATTCATGAACCAGAAATGAAAGGAACCTGAGCTACTGTCGTCGGTAGGGAGATGTGGAGGTTTTGAACTGCTAAATAGGCAGCGATACCAGCGGCATAACCGGCAAAAGCAAAACCACTCACCTGCAGAGGACGGACAACGAATTTTTTCGTGAACACCAAAAGGAGGATGAAACTTCAAAGATGTTATGTTTAAACAGTATTTGAAACCAGTTGACTCGTTGATACCTTCCGCAAGTACCAGAAGAAGTCCACCTTTTCCATCCCCATAAAAGCAACCCCAGCTGCAGAACCAATAACTAACATGGAGCCACCGGTACCAGCACAATATGCAACCAGCTGCCAAAACTCAGAATCCTTGGGAAAGGAAGTGAGGTCATACATCCCCATAGTTGCAGCGACCAGTGGAACATTGTCTATAATTGCCGATACTACTCCTATTGAACTTGCAATCAGTTCAATATTGGGAATGTGAGAATCCAGGTAATTTGCTAATTCCCGAAGAATTCCTGCTGCCTCCAGGCTAGAGTACAAGAGAAGTTAAAATGCAGAAAGTGAGATTTATGCCTTCTGTAGCCACTTTTGCATAGTCTGTAGAAAGCCAAGAGGTAGGATGCCAAGCCATGCGATATATATGATTGACTCCAAACTTTGTTACTGCTGCTAATTATATGACAATGATTTTTGCAATTGCAAGAAAAAGAAGTCGAGTACAGTTTCAGTGTATTCACCTGCTAACCGACAATAGGATGCCAAGGAAGAACAGTGCTCCTTGAGTGTCAATCCTTGACAAAGCCTGCGGCACTTTTAACTTCTGTCTTTCCGATTCACCATAATGTATAGCATCAGTCAGAATCCAAAGGACTCCGAGTCCCAGAAGCATACCCATGTAAGGAGGCAACCCAGTTAGGGCTTTGAACACTGGAACAAAAACCAAAGCTCCAATACCTACAGAGAAAACAAGCTGTCCCCGAGGTGCCATCTGTTCAGATGCCATGACAACGGACGTGTCTGGTCCTTTCCCGCTTACTTCACTGAATGGAAGAAAAACTCGTATCATTCATCTACGATTCACCAAGTTTAATACAAACTTTCACGTCTCAATTCCCTGTCTTTGGTTTGACAACACAAAAGAAGTACCTAGTCAGGGACATAAGCGCCAGAGGAACAGCAAGAGAAACGGCTGCAGGTATAAACAAGGTCTGAAGCAAGAAAAACATATTCATTTTAGGTCAGAGTATTGATAAAATAATTACTTCAAGGATGATCATTCTACATAATCAAGTGCCAGATATCCAGACGGTAAAACTTAGCACTCAGGAACAGAAACTCTAAATGGAAAAGTGGTTTACAAAACTTCACCACATAAAATAGTATGCTTATATCCATTCTCATTACATGCCTCTAAAGAATTCAGGTGAACAAAATTTCATAACATTTCAATAACGAAATCAAGTATATATTGTCATACTGAAGATCGGTGGAAGGCAAATAAAAAACCATTATAACTATCATCCTTGCAGTACAACCTTTCCAAATTTAAGATAGGACTAACATACAGCATAAGCTAAACCATGATTGGTTGCATAAAAGCTCCAGTTTTGCTTTGGAAAATACAATAACACGCATCAGGCATAAATCCCTAGTAAATAGATAACAGGACAACGTGAAAATAAAAAAAGAAAAAAGAAAAAGAGAAGAAATTTGATATATGAATACTTATGTCAGAGTGAAGAGAAAGACCTTCATTGTCTCCAACGTGGATATCTGACCGTGTATCCACAGCATAGTAGTGGTAACATCACCAATGGGAGTCCACGCACCACCAGCATTTGCTGCTATGACAACAACAGCTCCTAAAAGCCTGTCAATAAAATACAATTCGGTGAATGAAGCAGAAATTAAGCATCTGTTTGGGCTCCATTATTGCACAGTGCACAGGAAATATAGTACAACTTTATACATGGCCAAATGAGGTAGGAACTATGAACAAGCTAAAGTGGTGCTTAAAGAGACTATATTTGGAAACAAACACAGTTTTAGTTATTATCCTATTTCTAATTGACTTCCTAAGTAACATACACATAAAGTGGTATAATAAGTTTCTTTTAAATGCTAATCACAAGTTGTTAAAGATATAATAGAAACTGATAGTTTTAGAATGAGTAGGATGATAGTAATTCCGGGCTGGAATAACAAGTGGCGAGATTGCAGGTAAGGGAATAAATAGGGCAATTATTTTCTACTAGTTTCCTTATGCATCGGTGCAAGAGATGTACTCCTTTGACAGGGTCAAGGTATAGTCTCTCGCAATGTGTATAACTAGTTATTTGCAGGATCTCATCTCCTTTATGTTGCTTCGGAAATCTGGGAAGCAATGTCTTCATTCAAAAAAACATTTCAAACAAAAGCCTCAACAGATATACGATTCAGCTTAATATGATTTGTACTCTAATGACCTTGAAACATTGACCATTCATATCTAGTATTCTCCAACACATCACCAGGAAAGATTAAATTCTAAAGTTGGAACTATTAAAAGAAAAAAAATCACATTTGCCTAAATGCCCAAAAGTACCTTAATGTTGGATGATATTAGCTGAAACATTAGCTGAAACAGTATTAAGCAATCTTCAAATAGATATTAGATGGTCAGAACATACTTGCGAAATTCTGACTGAGGAACTAGCTTTCGCAATAAAGAAACCATGACAATGGTGGACGTCAGGTTGTCAAGAATTGAACTAAGGAAAAATGTCACAAAACCCACCTGAAAATTCAACAATTACTCATTATATCCAATTTGATTGACACATAAAGTAATGTAAACAGTAAAAGGACAACCCTGTCACAAAAAGTGAAGTTTAATTTGGGATTTGGCTGTAGTTTCTATTGAACACTCTTATCTGTTTGGATTTTAGCAGACATACAAATCTCTTATACCACAGGCAATCCAGCGAAATATGGTATGTTCCAAGAAGTTGTTGATTGAATAATCAAGAATGAGTCTGCTAGAGTAAGTCCATTATCTCAAATGTGCATTAGAAAATAATAATAGACATTCGCATGACAGAAGAAGCAAAGAACCCACCACCCAAAGGAGCGTCCTTGGCTTTCGAGTGGTTATATTGTCAGTAACCAGCTTAAATCCTTGATGCGAATCAACTATCTCTACAATCGTCATTGCACCAAGCAAGAAAAACACTATTTCACTGACTTCAGCAGATGCATGTTGTAATTCTGAGACAGCTATATCAGTTGAAGGAGCCTACAGAAGTATCAAAATTAGGTTTGGGAGAAGGAAATATGTACAAGATATTGCAAATGCGGTTGCACTTTCAAGTAGTAAATATAAATCTTACCCCAATACTTCTTACTACCCACAAGCTCACAGCCATTAACAAACCTACTCCACTTTTGTTGAAGGCCAGAGATTCTTCAAAAATGATGCCCACATATCCTATTCCAAACAGCAATGCCATGGCAACGTCCTGTATCACAAGTTCTGTCTTATCAACTTAGTGTTGTAATAAAGCATCCTTTTTAAATGTGTACAATTATATGCTGAAGAAGCACTTAGGAAATCATAGGAAAGGCACATTCAAACAATCACGCTGCAAATAAAATGTTACCTGATTAGCAGCAACCCAGGAATGGTTAATTGCCACTGCCCCTGTTCCAGCTGCAGCAAATACTGCAATAGCTTTCAGCAAATCAGTTTTTGGCCGGTAACTGGCTTCAAATTCTTGTGAGCTCGTTTCGTCAACCGAACATAAAGGATCACATAATCCGGAACTTGGGTTCAACTCCTGATAATATGCTAAAAGGTGATTCAGAAATTGAGAAAACCAACACCAAACAAGAGCAAGATGCCAACTAGAGGCCTTCAAAACTTTCGAGTTTCGACAATTTAGTTTACAAAGCAGCAAGTAATTGGCAATCCAAGAGAAACCCGTCTTATCCTATTAGGCAATTCCATACCCATGAACTAATTATATGTGCAGGTGCCACTGATACATTCCAAATTCTAATCTCAAAGGGATTAATTAAACTATATGCAGTAAGGAGATTCAAAACATCAACAGATTATCAAAGGGGCTTTCAAAGTTACTAATTTTCACAAATTTATCCGAGTATGTTGAACTTTTCACGAATTACCCAATTCAAATTTACACATACTTTGCTAAAATGAACCAACCAAATTGCTAAACAAGCAAAACTAACAACTGGGTACTGTTAAAAAAGGAAGCTTTTCGCCAAAGAAGAACCTGCAACTCTCTGTCGGAGCTGGACTTAACTTTCTGCTGCTGAGCTGAAGGAGAAGAAGAAGACCTCGAATCTCGTGCTTTGTCCTCAGCTCTGGCCAGCACGCCATTGCCGAGCAATCTGGAACCTCGAATTCCACGCAGAGACGAGCCGAAGCAAGGCAGAGAAGGAAATAAGCTTTGGGTCTTAGAGACAAAGGGGAGGGAGCGGTTCTTGAAATGGTGGTGGTGGGATGGAGGCAAGTGGGCCCCAATCGAGAGGGAAGCCATTGGAGCCATTGGAGCCACCGGCGAGCTAGGGTTGCAGAAGATGAAGAGGATGAGGGTAGTGGGTTTGGATCACTGAGGTCTGCAGTCTGCAGAGGTTCTCGTTTGTGAGTGTTAGGGCCAGTTGCATGGAAATTGAAAGGTATTTACAGAGGTTTGGATGGAGTGGAAATGGGAGTGGAAGTAGTGTTTCTTGGTGGGTAATGTTATTACCGGAAACTGGAATAAGTTTGCAACCACTCGATCGTCTCGACTTTCGTCTCTTTAAATCTTTACGGTGTGTAATTATGTTTTAAAAGATAATGTTAGGGAGAGTAAATTTATAGATAAAATATTATAAATTAAATGATGTGACAGCCCGTCTTTGATTTTAAGAGTTTTTAAATTCGTTATAAAGGATTTTACAAAAATGTCCTTTGAGGCAAGCGCGTTGTTCGAGGTTAATCGTTGTGTCGTGCCACGTAAGATTTGTTTTCTTGGCATATCCTCGTAGTACTCGTCGCTACGGACGCGTGGGCGCAAGCGGTTCGTGATTTGGAGTTATAACGAAGAAGTTATTAACGTTTGATTTTCCGGCGAGTCGGAACGGTCGACCGCCACCCACGGTGGCCCGTGGCCAGTAGGCCGCCAATGCTATTCTTAGGCTAAATTAAAGGGACATTCTGAATTAGACACCTCATTTTTAAATGTCATAGATTAAACATCTATTCCTTTTGCAAATTTGATTAAACATTTTCCCTACAATTTTGGTACTTTAATTTTATTTCATTAGAAGTCTATTCAAGTTAGTATTCCCTTTTTTCCTCCTATTTTTATGCATCTCTTATTATGATGATTTAAGATTTTTTTTTATTTTTTATTAAAATATTTATTTTAGTAAATTAAATAGAATATAACAAAACTCGTTGTTAGGTACGTTTGATTATATCGATACGATTGATTATAATGGTACATTTAGTTACTTGGTACATTTGAATATTTGGCCATTTGGCTTCTGGGTACATTTGAATTTTTGGTACATTTAGTTTTTGGTACATTTGAATTTTTGGTACATTTGTTTTCAAAACATAAGTTTTATTACTTTTTGTCCTAATAATGAGGAATTACTTTAATTAATTATTTTTTATAGAAAGAGTCGTTAACAATGTAAAAGTTTAAATTACTTTAATTATTTTTTTTTTTCTAGAAATAGTCATTAATCAACGGATAATAACCTTTTTTGTTTATTCAAAATTATATGATTTATCGTTATTATTTAGCATTATCCACAATAATAAGGATTTATCTTCGATCAACTAAAAGTTGTTCCAGAGACTTATCTACCAAAAAACAAGACTATCTATAGCATTGTGTATGAATCAAACATATTTTTAAACATTCCAAAAAGATGAATATTCATTTTAATATAGTTTATAATTGGGTACGTTTTAATTCGGGGTTGGTACGTTTTCAATTAATTCAGGTACGTTTCCATTTGGCATGGGTGTACATTTAGATTTGAAAAGTTTAAATTTTTAGACTTAAATATAGTTCAAATTATTTAAAATATATGGCAGATATTTAAATGTAAATTAATTTCAATTAATCTGAAGTAGTTCAAGTCTGAGTATCTTAATCAAATGTTTCAAAAGCTTAATCAAAAACTCAAAAAGCATAAATGTTTAGTCTACAAAAGTCTAAAATGGACCATCTAATTCTAATTTTCTCTAAATTAAATGCCCTGAATTCAGTTTTGATATTCGAATGACGTAGGTTGATCGTTTGAACTTAAATTCATTACGATACGTGGGGTGCTTAATAATGAATCGACAATCCCACCGTTGGATCATCACCAAATTTTGATACATTATAACAGATAATATTTAAGGATCATAGGAACTTACGGATTGGGAATCCGAAGTACGGATCTTCCCGAATTGGATTTGTAAGTTCATAAAATAAAACGTTAACAGCCACTCGGTTTGGAAATTGGGAGATCCAACCGTTGGATCGTAACAAAACTTTAGTATGTTATTCTAGAAGTATAATGTAGATCTCTGAAAGTTACCGATCAAAAATCTGAGAAGCGGATCTTCTGGATCGAGTTATGTAGGGTTGTGACCTTACCTTCGAACTTTGATCAACAGTTGACTTTTGATCAATGGGTCTCAAATTATTCTAGAATGTCCTTGAGGTTGTGTTTTATGTGAGTTATATATTCTATTGATAAGAGTTCTGACATGTGACTTGATAATTGTTCTAGGCGCCGATCGTTCGGGACGCCTCAATGTTTGTACTAGGGAATCGTAGCGCGGACTCCAGGTGAGTGGGCTTTTGGTTTTCTATATATATGTACGTATATATGTTTTACATTTTCCCAAAAATTAAATGGTTTTACGATTTAAATTTCATGTCAATTGCATTATATTTTAGAATGTGCATTAGTATAGTTATGCATATTGTTGCTTGACGCTGTGGACGCTCAGGTAAGCTTCAGGTGAATATATATTAATGGTAATGATTGTAGTGTGTATGATTATGTTGGGTTGCAGTTAGTGCTTAAAATTCTGCACCCTGGTGTTAGTGCTCCGCCTCAGGCCAGGGCCTAGCCTTCACGTGATCGTTCACCTCTCATACCACACGTTCACCTTGGATCCAAGGCAGGTGCCAGCCTGTCGTACAGACCACATTAGGTGGTTCCGACTCGTAGGTGACTTGCGATACTTTGCACAGCCTTCACGTGATCGTAGCACTTGAGCGTAACTATTTACACCTAGCATGTTGTACAGACCACTTTAGGTGGTTCCGACTCGTGTGCAGGAATTGGGTTATGAGTTATAGGCTCAGCCGTATAGGTCATGTTAGGTGACTCCGGCTGACGTATCATTTTTCATTGATTTATTTCACCTTTCTTACTTATTTCATTTTTGAGATATTTGACATGGCATATACTTGGTTTTCCTTACTCTCGGGTATGATTCTGTATACGTATATATTACTATTTTTTAGAAAATTATACTGGTTTTACGGTGAGGGGTTACTATTTTTGGAAAGAGAAATGGTTTTTGAAAAGCTTTGTTTTTGCCCACTCACATTTTCTTGTTTTGCGCCCCTCCAGGTTTTAATTGCTAAAGGTTCATATCGACAAGGATTCTTGGCGAATCTCAGTATAGGTGGCTACCTCTAAGGGTATGATTCTTACCCACACTACTGTATTTTACTTATGCTCTGACATCTCGTGTGAAATGGGTCCATTCCTGCTCATTGCGCATTTATATTTTTAGGCACCTTTAGGTTTAAATTGATTCACATTTTCCACATCACCATACTTTATGGCTTCGTCACCTTCCAGGTGTCGGCCAGCACAGCTCGATTCGGAGTCCTATTGGACATTCCGGGTCGGGGTGTGTCAACATTGGTGTACTAATATACATATGATTACAGTGAAATAGATTAATTAACTAATAAAGAAATAATATAACTGTTTAATTAATTAATTAATTCTAAAGGATATAACTGTTGGATATAACTGAACAATTGTATTAGGTTTGTATTTATTTGAAAACCACAAGTTCAAAAAGATGAAAAAGCCAAAACCACCTCATCGTCCATACAATCTCATCCAGACGAACTTCTTGTCCAAAAACTGATGAAGGTTGCTTCCTGATATTTTAAAGACTTGTTTTTAGCAAAGATGGTGTACAAAAAGTTCAACCAAATCGACCAACACGACCGCATATTTGAACACATCAACATTAGGGAATTTGAAGCTTCAACCCCCTTAGTCCTAGAGCAATAATGAAGATGTCTCGAAGTTCTAAAAAACACTGCATGGACTGGGGCAATTCCGACACCCTGTACATGCTAGGGATGACATACTTCTTCCAAGATAGTAAGAAAGAAGTCAGAATTGAGGCTCTGAAGATGGCGATCTCAAAGGGTCATGAAGTAGCAATGTACTTCTTTGGTGTCATCTTGGTGTGCTAGGAGGGATTTGAAGCATGAAGGCCTCAAGCTTTTGTATTCTCTCAACCGTTATGGAATGTAAGAGATGGTTCACCAGTCTTTGTAGCTTCTTGGGGTGGATAGGGAAGTAATAGGTGAAATTCTAAAATTTCACGATAACAATGCTGCCATGAAAGCATGCAACGACTGTGGAAGTCCACAGGGTCTTTTTGCAGTCCGATTGCATTAGGATTTCTTTGATTATGAAAAATTCAGTAACTGTAATTCCTGCAGATGATATCAGGAAGTAAATATATTTTGTGAAAAATTGTGTGGTAAAGATAGGTAGACTGAATTAGTTTATTTTCATTTAATTTTCTTGTAATAGTTGCATTTAAATTCCAACGCAGCCTTTTCTTTTTCTTTACTTTTCTCATGTACTTTTTTCTTCCTAATTATATGGCCCTTCTATTTTTCATTTTTACAAAAAAACCATCAAAGACCCTAAAATAGTAGTCATAATTGGAAAAAAAAAAAAAAAAACCCATCAATTTATGATAGTAATGGAGGGCACCCAAGGCAGCATCATTACCATGCAAGTTTGGAAATCAAATCACATCAACTTATTAAGAGCCTATATCTACCTTGTCTTATCACTAAACCCTATATCTACCTTGTCTTATCACTAAGTCTTATGAGAGTCATTTTGGCGCCAAGTGTTTAAGAGAGTCCCTAGGTGGAAGTCACATAGTCTCACTCATGTCATTTTTGCCACCATTTTTCCCACTTATGCACTATTTCATCTATTAAAAGCACACCTTTAACAATACTCACTCCACAGATGCACGATCAAATATCGACTGTATGCTTTTAGTTATGCTTAAAATAACATAACCAAATATCAAAACTTTAGTAAGCCCAATTTAAAAGCCCTGTATGAAGACAATTAATTATGAAATTGTGGAGAAATTTTACATTTCATGTTAATGACATGTGCATGTCTGATGGTGTGCTTGCATGGTTTGGTTTTTTTAATCATGGGGGCTATAAAAAATACACAAGAAATCGAAATCGACAGGAACCCCCTATAAAAGAATCGAGTGACAAATTTGCAGAAGATAGAAGAAAAGAAACGAAAACATTCATTTGGATATAGACTATTCCAAGTTTCTCCAGTTTACATTTTGCAAGAGCCTTCAACAGAGGATAAAACATTAAAATTGTCAACAATGTTTCCATAAAGTTTCTCATAATCGGTTTGTAGTGAACCTAAATAACAGGTCCATCTCGTAGAATAATAAATGTGCTTCCTTAAGCTCAAAAGCTTTTCATGCTCGTCTATCTCAAGAAGTTGAAAGCATCGTTAACTTTGACAACATATGATAATCTATTGAGTCCAAGAACATAACCATCTATCTGAAATGACCTGAGAGCACATAAGCGTCACCAATATAAATTTGTCTTACCTAAGCATCAAGTAAAGCATGGTAAGTAATCAAATAAGGAGAGCACCTACTTCCCAAAAACCAAATTCATGAATATATATATGGGTGAAGTGCTGACTTAGTTCTTGGACTATTACCTTAGTGAAAATTAGATTCCTGAATTATTTTTTTCAGTAAAATAAATCCCTTAATTCATTAAAAATTGCTAATTTCATCCCTACTATTATATTCAAAGTTATTTTATCCAATTTTTTGTCAACTTAAGTCATTTGACACACTTTAGAGTGTAAAACTGTTCTTTTCTCGCCTATAAGGCCTTAACATTTTATATAGGTTGCGAATCTAACGTCTAATTTACCCTCAAAAGTTAACTCCATACACTATTTCTTTATGTAAAATTACCAATCTACCCTCCAATGTGTTTCACATGCAAGTACTATGACTTAAATTGAGGGAAATTTGAATATAGTAGCTTCAAATATAATATTAATATATCCATTAAGTAATAACAAAAGGAATACCAAATGTATAAACCACCACTATTGCAAGTATGTCCATAAAATATGATTACGAAGAGGCATCTGAACTAAGCTTTCCTATTCTTAATCTGTTGGACATGCTTATTCGATATGAAATATAACATCGTATAATTTTTCAAATCAAACACCTTGTATATACTCATAACAATAAAGAAGCATAAGGAAGGTAAATCAAATCAAGAAGACAATAGTGTTAAAAATGAATACCCATATGACAAAATAAATACCTATCCTGTGCATAATAAGTGGAGAGTTTTTACATAATCCTTATGCTTCTGCATTTCAAAGAAGCGAAGTTTTCTGAGGATCTAGATTCTCAAAACATGAATATCACTTCATCAAGCTACGTTTGCCCAAACTAAACAGGAAGTATTAACTAAAATATTCACACACACTCACGAACACAGAAGCATAAGTATGTTTATGTGGATTGAATGCCATTGAAAGCTCCCAGAAAATAAGCTATAGGGGGATTTTCTGCTAGAGAGCTTGACAAAGTAATTATCCATTTCTTAACAGCTAACAGAAGGAATTATCAAAATTAAGCTAAAAACGCAAAAAAAATCATAGCAAACCCCACCTTTTCACGTTTTGTGAGAGGATCTAGAATTTCAAAAATTAAAACCTACAATCCAAAAATTAAAACATAGAACTCAAAAACTAAAACCCAAAAATTGAAACACAGAATTCAAAAATTAAAACATAGAATTAAAATTGAAACCCAAAATCTAAAATAACAAATCCCATAAACAAATACAAAAAAAACACAATTCAAAAAATCTAGAACACATTCTAAGCTCTCTCTCTCTTACCTATTCCTCTTTTCTTTGACTTGCCATCTCTACAAATAAAAAAAAATTCAATCGAAAAAACAAGTAATTAGAAGCAAAAATGGAGAAGAAGATCGAGTTAGAAAGAGAAAGAGATGAGAGAGACGAACCAGAAAGAGCGATGCTTGGCTAGTTTAGGGGTTCTCTTTGTCGTTCGTCGAGTAAGGGTCGCGAGAGAGGTCTTCGGAGAAGGAAGGAAAAAAATGTTGACTGGATCTTCGCAATAACCCATTTATATGAGAGGGCAATTTGGTCATTTTAAGTTTTAGAAAAATCATTTATGTCATATTGTTCTGCTTGTCATATGCATGTTCTGTGCATATTCAGAAAATCCTATCTTGGTCGCAAGATTATCAAAATGGGTCATTTCTATCAAATTTCCAAGATTAAAAAAGAAGAAAAAAAATTAGGTTCACATCTCTCTTTCTTTCATTGCATTGATTAAGTACTTGTTTGGTACTGAGGTGGTTTTATAAAAAGTGGGTATAAAAAAAAGCTGAGCTCGAAAAGGTGTTTGGTAAACACTTAAAAACAGCTTATTTTCACAGTTTTGGGTGAAAAAAAGCTGAAAACGTGAAGCAGCAAAAATAAGCTTATTCTCACAGCACAACAGAAGCAGTTTTTTTCTTTCAAAGCACATCAATACCAAAGTAGCCCTAAAACTTTATTTTTTGTTAATTTTTTTTATCAAAGTCCCTAACTCTTAATGAACGTCATTATTTCATTTAGTGTTAGACACACTACACTTGGTATATTATATTTATGGTTAGGCTTTGTATTATATATTTATATTTTTAGTTTGTGCTATTTTTAATTTGCAACCCTTTTTAATTTGTACTAATTTTCTTTTTAGTTTTGATTTGTACTAATAACAAACATATGAAAATACATATTAATGACAATAATGAGATGTACAAAGTCAATGGACTTTGATACAAAATTGAATATCATTAATATTTTAGTCAAAAAATGTTAGTGGATACGGACAAAATCCTAAGTCTCCTTAAAAAGAACAAATAACTTTGATTATGATATTAGTACGATTAATCTACTAGCTTTGCAGAGAAGAGCATCAATCGAAATTATCAAAAAAATAAGTTAGATATGGCAAGTTGGTAGCTAAGATATTTTTTCCCAGATAACTCTATTATCTATTTTTTTTTTGTAAAACTTATAATTGTTTTTTTATTATTTTAAATTACATTATATTGTATTTGAATCAAATAGTTTGTCTAAAAAAAAAGACCTTAGTCATCACACAACAATCCATTACTTGCAATATATTATTGTTTTGAGTAGAAGGAATTTAGTAAGATCCCAAAGTAATGTTTGTATTTTTCTTAATTTCAGTAAAAATGAATTTTGAAAATGTAAGAAATCAGAAGAAAGAAAAAGTGAAGAAATAAAAATTTGATAGGCACAAAAACTCTATCCAAAGCTTTTATAAAAGTTGTCTCCCTGAGCGGCATGTGTCATCTTACCCTCCTAAAGGTAAGCATGGTGACCTTCAAGTTGCACTACCCAACTTTTGCTCTCTCCACAAATTTAGCTCTCTTTCTCCCTTGCAAAAATGGCTGTAGCTCAAATCTCCGCGTCTCTCTCCCTTTCCATCAGAGGCGCGCTCTCTCTCTCTCTCTCTCATTGAATAGTAAATTTATATTCTTGTAAACATATTGAAATTTCCATATGTAATATGTTTGAAAAATTCAGCAGATGCAAGTGGAATTAGCTCACCAGCAGCAGCCGGTCCTGCTCAGCTTCCCCTTTTTAATTCCGCTAGAATTGGGACGGCCTTTGCTACTGGTTCTCCCTCAGTAAATAATATCGTTTATTAAAAAAAAATGAGTTTTCGCTTTTAGTTTTAGTTTTTTTTTTCAAATAAAAAACGGATATAATTATTAAAAAGTTTTCATTTTCATTTTTATTTTTAAGTGAGCTAAAAGCTAAAAACTAAGAACTGGAATAGTCAACAAAGGACCCTAATTTTTATCATTGCTGGCAAGAAAATATTTTTATTTTTTGGATCATGTGTAAATGGATAATGTGGCTCAATTGGGTTTTATACACAGTTTGAGGAACATTTACTGTTGAGGATTTCTCGACTTGGAAAGTATTAGGACAATGGGTTTTTGCTTTGCTCTATTTAGTTGCATAAGGGTCGATGTTTGATTTTGATTTCAGTTATAAGAAGAGCATACCGACAAAGGAATGCTGCATGTAAATCGATGCCAATTTCCGTAAGGTGTGAGCAAAGCACCGAGGAGGGAGGTTTGGATGTCTGGCTTGGCCGGCTTGCCATGATTGGCTTTGCTGTGGCTATTGGCGTTGAGGTATCAACCGGAAAGGGACTTCTCGAGGTATGACATGTGCTATGAATTTTTAGATCCAATCCAAGATCGCCTCTTTACTTTCAGTTGCATCGGTGCTTATGGGAATTAGTGTTGGTTTCTATCGACTGAACCACTAGCTTTCACCAATGATGATTTAAGAAGTACATCAAAGATATTGCAATGGGTAAAAGTTTTCATTCTTGCATTGTCTTGTAAAAATTATCCTTGATGTTGCTTTAGGTGTCGTTTTAATGGTGTAGGAAACTTACTGAACCCCGAACCCCCAACTAGAGTAGGGTCTATAGATCATTGTTAGAATAAAATTGCTAATACTCGAGGGAATAGAGTCGAACTCAGTTAAAAAGTTGTCAATTTGAGTGGGGTTTTCCTGTTAAACTATTAGAGCCAAGAACTTGATTAAGTTGCAGCAATCACAATCGAACAAAGCAGAAAGATCTTTTCCATATAAAAGTATTGCGATACACGAACCTGAAGATGCCATGAATACTGCAAACTTATCTCAGTGCACTGCAACTCTTCTCCTCTGTCAGATTATCTCAAGCTCTAACCAAGAATAGGGCTTAGTTCCAAAGAGAGCATTAACCTGAGAGCAGAGATCACAGTATATATATACAAATATGTATCATCTTCTCATAACATAATAAGGATTCCTATTAGAATCCTCATTAGAAAATATACATATCAGTTTAATGCCAAAACATAATCCTTTATAAACAAGAATTAGCATACATCTTCTCATAAGGCTTTCTGATACCAATTGGACTTAATCACTCACTGTCAAAACATCCAGTCTCAAGTTCACACTCTTACATTTCCTACATACCCAAGCCTCAGGGTTACGATGACCATTTGTTGCAGTTGTGCTTGTTGACATAGTGAGCTGTTTGCTTCCTTGTCACTGGCTTCTGCAATCTCCTATCCTGATGATTTATTTATTTCCAACTCTACTGGTTTGGATATGCCATTGCTTATGCAGATGTCTGTTGTCAATGACTGTCTAATGCACTACAGTTTTGAAGCTTCAGCTCCCTCTAGGGACTTTGGTGCTGGGAGGCTCTCATGTCGACGATGGGAATTGTTGTCTGTGTATTGGTTGATCACTTGAAATGGTTCCCAAGTACTCCCTGTGTTTCATCCCTTGGAATGTTGTACTTGAAATTAAATAACCTCTTATTCAACTGATAATAAGCTAAGAAGATTTCCGTTTTACCACGTAATTCTCAATGAGTTCAAGCTCTTTGACATCGTTCCTCGTGTTCTTTGTATGTTATTTTAAATAAATAGGAAGCAACCACGTAAATAGAATAAAATCATAGTCTCAAAGAATTTCCTTACATTATAGTCAATTGGTCATCAAGGATTCCTTTATCTTAAGGAGTTATATTCTCAGATCTCAACGAGTACAAAATATAGTAAGTATTTGTTTCGATTGTGCAGAACTTTGGCCTAACAAGCCCCCTACCTACAGCTGCCTTGGGTGTTACAGCATTGGTGGGAGTTTTGACAGTAGTTTTCATCTTCCAATCCGGGTCAGAAAAGTGAACACAATATCGGTTGCTTGAAGTGCTTGTATAGTTTGTAATACTGACATGTATTCCAAATTGAACATTTGTTTGTTACTGTAATTTTGTCAGAGTACCAACAATTGCGGCAACACTTACGGTTGAGGATGCTTTGTTATTTATACGAAGGCATCAATTCATAGAGGCTTTTGTCCCTGTGCTCTTGCTTTACTTGAATTTACTTGTCTCAGTCGATCACCGCTCTTTTTGCTCACCATCAAATTTATGAAGGGTCAGAATGTTATAAACGCCCGCACTGTAATACCCTACAATGGCACAGAACAACTCTTTGTTGGTGATGGCAAAGGTCTGTGTATTTCTCATACTAGACATGCTTTAATTCACACTCCTAATGCTGTGTTTAAACTTCATGATGTGTTATTAGTGCCTCAAGCTTCTTATAATCTCCTGTCAGTATATAAATTTGTGTATGACAATTGGTGTTCACTGACTTTTGATCCTTTTGGATTCTACATCAAGGATCTAATAACTGGGATGATGCTTTTCCAGGGCCCTAGTGAAGGTGGCTTGTACCCTTTCTACTAGAATGCTTCAAATGGTATTTCTAGTATTGCAATTTCACCTCATGCTTTAATGATAGCCAAAGGTGATATCACTACATGGCACAAAAGGTTTGGACATCCTTCTAGTCTAGTTTTAAATAAAGTAGTGAATAAAGGTCAATTGTCTGTTATTGATTCAGTATCTCAGAAATCTTTTTGCTCAGATTGTCAAATGGGGAAGGCCTCTAGATTGTCATTTTCGATTTTTCCTTGTACCTCCACTAGACCATTTAATCTTGTTCATGTTGATGTATGGGGCCATTTTCCCACTCCTTCTTGTACTTGATATAGATATTACCTAATTCTAGTTGATGATTTCACCAAGTACAACTGGTTATATCCACTGCATTACAAATCTGATGTGTGTGTTCTGTTCTTCAAACTTTTGTTATGAAAGTTCAAACATTATTTGACAGTAAGATTCAATGTTTAAGGTATGATTCAGGGGGTGAGTTCTTAAGTGCCACTTTGCAAAATTTCTTTAATGCTCAAGGAATAACTCATCAATTAAGTTGTCTCCACACTCCTGAGCAAAATGGATGTGCAAAAAGAAAACATAGGCATGTGGTTCAAATG
The DNA here is from genome assembly GCA_036320875.1 of Cotoneaster glaucophyllus. Lineage (NCBI taxonomy): Eukaryota > Viridiplantae > Streptophyta > Magnoliopsida > Rosales > Rosaceae > Cotoneaster > Cotoneaster glaucophyllus. The sequence continues at coordinate 22,393,297 of CM070059.1, forward strand.
GGTAGAACATTGTTATCGCACAATGGCTTACCATCTCAGTACTCGATAGAAGCTTTCCAAACCATTGTTTATTTTATCAATAGGCTACCTCGTCAGACTTCTTCTGTTAGTCCTTGGGAATTGTTATTCAAAGCTACTCCTAAGTATCATATTTTGAAGACATTTGGGTGTGCATGGTTAAAATCCTATTCTTCGAGTAAATTGGCTCCAAAGAGTAAGCTCTATGTTTTCTTGAGATATAGCTTAAACCATAGTGGGTATAGGTGTCTAGATCCTGTTACTAACAAGCTATATATTTCAAGGCATGTGGTGTTTGATGAAACTTCTTTTCCTTTCAAACACTCACAATTTTCATCCTTGCCCACTTCTTCTCTTTCTATCCCTACTACATTACCTAATCCTATTTCTCTCACTATACCCATCCGTACCACTACATCTATTCCTCCCCCTACACCCATCCTTGACACTTCACCAATCTCTTCATGCCCCCCCTTCATCAATTGTACAACCTACTTCATCTGTTCCAGTCAATCAACATCCCATGATTACAGGAGCCAAAGCCACTATATCTAAACCTAAGATTTTTACAGCCACTGAGCACCACCTCCGAACCTCTGTTGACAAACTCACCACCATCCCTCCTACACCTACCACTTATCATCAAGCTTCTAAGAATCCCAATTGGGTGAAAGCAATGGCAGATGAATACCAAGCACTCCAAACCATTGGTACTTGGGAGTTAGTACCTTCACACCCAAGTTACAATCTAGTAGGCTGCAAATGGGTGTTTAAAATAAAACACAAAGCTGATGGCTCCATAGAAAGGTATAAGGCTCGATTGGTGGCTAAAGGGTTCCACCAACAAGAAGGACTTGATTTTTTCGAGACCTTTAGCCCAGTAGCCAAACCAACAACCAGTAGAATTCTTTTGTTTATTGTTGTGACATATGATTGGTTTGTGCATCAGTTGGATGTGAGTAATGCTTTTCTGCATGGCTATCTTAAAGAGGATGTATATATGATTAAACCTACAGGTTTTGTGGATCAGTCTAAACCTCAACATGTTTATAAACTCAAAATGTCTCTCTATGGCTTTAAACAAGCTCCAAGAGCTTGGTATGAAGCTCTCTACAGTGCCATATTTCCTTGGGTTTCTCATCCTCATCCTCTGATACTAGTCTCTTCATCAAGAAAGATTTTCACATCACTTTCATATTGGTTTGTGTTGATGACATTATAATCACTGGGAGTTCCACTGAAGTCTGTCAATCCATTATTTCCAAGCTTCAATCCTTATTCCCAGTCAAAGACTTAGGAGATATCCACTATTTTCTGGGCATTGAAGTTCACAAGTCTGCCAAAGGATTGTTTCTCAATCAATCTAAATATGCTTTGGATTTACTTAAGAAGACTGATATGCTTGGTGTCAAACTTTGTGCAACTCCGGTTGGTTCAGAAAAATTGGATCACTCGGGTACCTCTCTCACTGATCCTTCCTCTTATCGATCAACAATTGGTGCTCTCCAATATCTCACTTGGACAAAACCTGATTTGGCGTTTGCAGTCAATCAAGTCTATCAATACATGCATAGTCCTAAAACTATTAACTTGAAGGCTGTGAAGAGAATTCTCAGGTACTTGAAGGGTACCATTGACTCAGGCTTATGGTTTACTAAAGGCAAGCAAGTTTTTACAGCATGGTCTGATACAGATTGGGCAGGCTGCCCTGTGGACAGAAGATCCACTAGTGGATATTGTGTGTTTCTGGGACCAAACCTCATCTCTTGGAGTGCCAAGAAACAAAGTACAGTAGCTCGATCCTCTACTGAAGCAGAGTACAGATCACCAGCTAATACTGCTGCTAAACTTAGTTGGGTATGCAAAATTCTGCAGGATATTTCATTTCCTCTTCTCAAAACACCAAAGTATTTTATGTGACAACAAAAGTGCCATTGCTGTAGCCATCAACCTAGTTTTTCATGCAAGAACAAAACATGTAGAGATAGACTATCACAACATTAGAGAAAAAGTACTTCTGGGTCATATCAGTATTCATCATGTGGCTTCCTTACTTCAAATTGCTGATATATTTACCAAATCACTATTTGCGCAGTTAAGCTCCAAGCTTTCAGTTTGATCCCCTTCCTTTAGCTTGAGGGGTGTATTAAGGATAGTGAATGACCACTTAGCTTAGCTGTTAAGTGATAGGAGCATATTTATGCGACTTAGTTAGCTTGTTTCCTTGCATTTACGTAGTTAGTTTCTACTTATTATAGTGTTTTAAGATATTTTCGTGTGTTTGTAGGTTCAAATGACAAAGTTGGCAAAAAAGTGCAATTTGGAGCATATGCATGGAGCACGTAGGATGGACGTTTTGAAGTTCAAGAGAGGCTAGGAATGTGCTAAAGAGATGGAGAAATTAATTCAAGACAAATAAGATAAAGAGTCAGCTAAAAGAAAGGAACATTATCTAAAACCTTATCCAAACTAACCTTATCCTAATCCTATTCTACCTAAATTCCAGCTGCAAGAGGGACCCCTACTTACATCAAATCAGCTAAAAACTTGGTTCTATAAGCCACATCCTTCTCCTAAAAGGGTGCCGCATCCCTTCTTCTAGAAACCTGTAATCTGCCGCACAAGCCACAACCTTTTCTCCCTAAGAATATGCCGAGTACCCTAATTCCCTTTCCTTGTTGGTTTGGAGTACCAAATCCTTCTCCAAAGCTACCTTTGTGTCGTGCCTTAGCTCTATAAATACATACGCATTTTGTCGCATAAGGGGCACCACCACCACACACAAGAGCTTTAGGGAGAAAAGACAAGAGTAGGCCGCATCTACAAGGAAGGAAGGAGAAGAAGAGTCTTGGAGCCGTACCTGCCATTCAAGATCCTTGGATTGCCGGAACATTTCTAGGTGTATTCTATCCTTAGTTTTTAGTACAATGTTTATTTTAATTTGGTTTTCAGTTATTATGAACATGAGGAACTAATTTTGTTTTAGCTAGAGGTGAATTCAAAGCCATGAACATATATATTTGATATGAATTGATTACCTCCAGTAATTGTTTCGTAAATCGTGAATGCAATTTGCTTAACTGTTTGATTCAGAACTTATTCTTATGTGTTGATTAAGGGTGCACACTTAGTTTGCATGCATGAATTTGATGCTAAAATATAAGGGAGGTTCACCTAATAGTTATGAACTTATATTTACAAGTAGTGGAGGTCGCTAGTCACGATCGAGTTAAGTAAATTCCTGGCAGGAGTATCATGCAGTTCATAGTTACGAATGCCTTGTCAATGCTTATGATTTTCGTAGAACTTAATGATCTTTGATATGTATCTCTATTATGCAGTTCATGTAGGGAACTTGATAAGAATAATTTGGTTGAGGTGTTGAGTCCAATTCAATGAACTTAGGAAAATATGAGGGTTAATTAATGTAGTTCACGGCTAACTTGGGGCATTGTCATTCATGGTTTATAGGAATAATAACTGAAAATCGATTCGTATGCATATGTGTCATGTGTGGAGAAGGACCCTCTAGCTAGCCTTTCACCCCCGTACTTCACCCAAATTCATGCTACCTTTATTTAGTGTCTTTAAACTGTTCGTTTTTACTTTAATTTCGTCCAAACAAATCCCCCCCTTTCATTATGTCGTGTCCCTTAGTTAGAACTCATTTAAACCTGTCCCCTTTAGTGTTTTGAGTCAAGTTAAGTCTAGAATTCGTCCAAATCACCCTTTAGTTTATGTTTTAAGTCAATTTGTTGGTTTTGTGCTGTTTTGAGTCATTCTAGTTTGTTTTGAGTTATTAGAGTCTAGTTTTTTTTATTTTTGAGTCTAGTTTAGTGTTTTTAAGTCAAATTTGTGTAGATTAGCATCCCTCCTAATCCCCGGCCTAGAACGATCCCTACTTATTCATACTACAACTACATAAAAGAGGGTTTAATTTGTGTGTTAGTTTTTACCACATCAAATTTTGGCGCCGTTGCTGGGGATTAGCAAAATTGCTAATCTCCCTTTGTTTGTTTTTCGTGTGTTTTTACTTTGTGTCATGATTTTGTTTAGTTTTCTTTGTTTTAGGTACTAGTTTATGACTCGAAGATCTCAACTTGTTCGTGCACATATCTTGGAGTTTGAAGACGATTTTGAACAAACTTTGAGAAGGAAGAGGAAGCAGCCAGAACCTAATCCACCTTGTTCTAGCTCTGAATCCGAATTGGAGGAAAAAGAAGAGGAAGAGGAAGAACAAGCCATGGTTGTGGATAATCGAACAATCAAGGAACTTTCAGCCTCGGGATTAGACAATGTCGTGCCTCTATACATTCAATATCCTAGGGCGGCTCAAGGCAATACCGATGAGTTCGAATTGAAGTCTAGCTTGCTGCATCACATTCCCAAATACCATGGGCTGTCCATGGAAGATCCAAACAAGCATTTGAAGGAATTCGAAGTAGTATGTTCGAGCATGACCCCAATCAACGTGGATGGGAACATTTTGACGATGAAAGCCTTTCCATTCTCTCTTTTTGAAAAGGCTAAGGATTGGCTATTCGAATGGGCACCTGGAACGGTCACTTATTAGGAAAGCATGAAGAGAACGTTTTTAGAGAAATTCTTCCCAACGTCAAGAGTCATTTTTTTGAGGAAGAGAATTAGTGGAATTCAACAAGACCAAGGAGAATCCTTTCCAGCGTATTATGAGTGTTTCAAGACTCTAGTTGCATCATGCCCTCAACATCAAATGAAAGAAGAACTTTTAATTTAATAGGTGGCGCTTTGGTCGATAAAACACCGGTAGATGCAAAGATCTTAATCGCAAATCGAGCCTTGAATGCACAACAATACGAAGGAATTGGACAAAGAGACCCCCCACGGCAACAACATGTTAATGAGGTAAGTTCAATTTCAGAACTGCAATCTCAAATGGCTAATCTCACTGTTCTTTTGTCACAGTTTGTTGACGGATCGAAAGTGCAAGGAAATACCACTTGTGCCTATGCTCTATGCAAGGACATCCTTCTGATCAATGCCCTCAATTGATAGAAAATGGGGGATGGAAAAGTGCCAACGCCATTGGGTATCAAGGCCAAAATAAGCTAAAGTATGATCCATACTCCAATACGTACAATCCGGGTTGGAGAGATCACCCAAACATGAAGTGGAGGGAGCCTCAACAAACTCAACAACAAGGAGGATTTTGACATCCACCTCCCGGGATATTTCAAAGGCCATTCGCACCAACATAACCTCAACCACAATCTGCCCAACAAATTCAAGTTCGTCAATGGATAGTAATAAAATTCTTCAATTACTAACCTGTTTGACGCAGGGCTTACAAAATCAAGCCAAAGAGATGGGCGAATTGAAAAAACAAATGGGGCAAATGGCAGAATTCATGGGACAGTTTAGAGAGCAAGGCAAACTGCCTAGTTCAACCATTGTCAATCCAAATGGAGGTTTTGAAACCGCCAACGCTATCACGTTGAGAAGTGGCAAGGAGTTGGGAACCAGCCCCAAAACGTCCAAACAAAGCCAAAAGGAGGACGACAAGCTACCGTAACAGGAAGAAAGAGCCACGGCAAGGGAAGAACACCTCATGCCGCAGCCCTCTATGCCGTCCAAAACAACCAAGGTAGGCCCAAATTCAATTCCTTCTAACACTATTCGACCAAATGTGCCTTTCCCTCGCAAGTTTATGCAAGCTAGGAACGAAGAGAAGGAAAAAGACATCCTATAGACGTTTAGGAAGGTGCAAGTCAATATCCCACTCCTTAATGCTTTGTAAAGTACGCAAAGTTTTTGAAGAAGCTTTGTACGACAAAGAAACGGATTCGGGAGAAAGAGGTGGTACATGTAAGTGAGAATGTGTCTACAATGCTACAAAAAAACCTGCCACCTAAATGCAAAGATCTAGGTAGTTTCACTGTCCCTTGTGTAATTGGTAATACAAGGTTTGAACATGCTATGCTAGATTAAGGTGCTTCCATTAATGTCATGCCATATTCTGTTTATGCATCTATGAATCTAGGAGAGCTTAAAAATGATGGTGTCATTACTCAATTAGCCGATCGATCTAATGCATATCCGAAAGGAGTTTTGGAAGATGTTTTGGTGCAGGTAGACCATTTGATTTTTCCAGCAGATTTCTATGTGCTTAAGATGGAGGATTCAGCCCACTCTCCACCATTGCCAATCTTACTTGGACGACATTTCATGAAAACAGCCCACACCAAGATTGATGTAGCCAAGGGAGCGTTAACTATGGAGTTTGGTGGCGATATGATTAACTTTAAGGTTTCTGAATTTGTTGAGAATCCTAATGATGTTCGTTTTTGTTTTGCCATAGATGTAATTAACAATATAGGGCAGGAACGTTCAACACCAAACAAGAAGGATGTATTTCAAACCACCAACGAAGAGGGAATTGGAGTAGAGCAAAAAGGACATGCCATTGTCCTAAAAATGCCCAAACTGCCCGAGAGCACCATGGGTGGAAATGTTGACAGTGCTGCCACTTCATCGCAGTACATAGGTAAGACACCTATTCCAATTCCCATTTCAATTAATAGGTTGTTACCTTATTTGGTGCAGGTACCTATTTGAATCCAAGATGGTGGGAGAATTCACGTTGACTTGAGGAAGCGTAAGGCCATAATCAGGAAGGATCAATATCCCCTTTCGTTCAAATATCCAATGCATGGACGTTTCGAGGAGCATGTCGTGGAGAATATACCACTCCATGCCGTGGGCTCCAATGAAGCTTAAATGGAGGTATCGTCCGGATGGAAGACGTTAAAGCAAGCGCTTCTTGGGAGGCAACCCATGCTTTCAAATAAAGAAGACTTAGGAATCTCCTGCTCCAAAACCAGATTTGCGTTCCTTAGCCCTACTCTTTATTGCTTTTACTTTGCCATTATTGTCATGTTTGTTAGTTGTGTTGTTTGATTGCTTGCATGTGAGTCTTTGTTTGAAACATTGAGGACAATGTTTGGTTTAAGTGTGGGGGGTAAACAAAGTGTTTGTCATGATTTTTCGTTGGATTTCATCACCTATCATTTCTAATGTTGTTACTCACTATTTTTAAGCATTTTAGTGTGTTTTAAGTGTTTTAGTGTGTGTTCTATAAAAACAAGAAAAAGACAAAAAAATTGAAAAATTTCGAAAATTTGGAAAAAAATCGAAAAAAGTTTGAAAAAACACCAAAAAGAGTCGTTTTTGTGTGTTGTGTCTTAGGGTACCTTCCAACACAATGATGAGGATTTAGTTTTTAATTGCATGACTGTTAAAGAAAGTTACAAACATGGATGGAAGTTTGAAATGCTCTTTGGTTTATGCTTTAGTTGTAGTTGTAGTTTACGAATTCACATATAATCACAAAGGAAAAAAAAATCAGTTTTAACTCAAACTAACACTACAACCCTGAGAGACTTGAGCCATGCTTTATTTGGAGAGTTATTAATATGTGATGTTCTTGTTTTCTAAAGTCGTTGCATTATCTCATTATTTCTTTGCTTGGTTGCTACTTAGAATGCGTTTTCATCATTATAGATCCAAATACTAGAACTCAACCCGTTTCATTCAAGGCATGAAATTGATTGCATAACAAATAACAAGATAAAGTTGTTTAGTTAAACCAGAGCCACAAAGCCTTATCCCTTGCATATGTATTGTAGGTTTAACCCCTTTGAGCCTTAGTTAGCCTATTTTCTTTGTTAGCCCATATTTTCCCTACCTAACCTAGAATAAGACTACTCATACCCTTGTTCTTAAAAAATAGTGGAGCATGACTTAGAAGGAATTCCTTTTGATCGACATTATGTAGAAAAACAAGTGTGGGGGAAGGTTTTTCGTTGAGAATATGTGAAGTATGTTTTTTGTGCCAAAGAGAAAGAGCAGGAAAAAAAAATCGTAGAAAAAGAAAGAAAAAGAGTTGAGAAATAAGTGAGAATGAACTCACAAGTATTGGTTGTTGAAGAAAGGGTCCAAAAGTTTGAATCTGGCCCTAAGAGTTGTATGAATCTTCCCTTTGTGTTTAAAGTTGGGTGCTGCATTCAAAAGTGAATTCTAAGTGTCAATTTCATTACTTTGCTTACTATCATTTTAAGAACCTCTGTTTATCCTTACCTTTCTTTGTTAGCCAATACCCTTAGCCCCGTTACAGCCCTTAGACTTCTATCTTGATTGTTGTGTGTTTCAATATGTGGAGGTTGGAATTGGTACGAGCATATGGTATCCCTGGTTCTCGCGTCTAAGTAGTGGCATTCCGTTCATGAGATCATATACATATATTAATAATTCCAGAAAGTGCCTTCTTTGATTATGACATATGTGAGTATTTAGTCTACATGTTTACATCAATCTTCTCACATATACCTAGTGTAGGGAGTGTAGTCAAAAAATCTATGAGAAAATAGAGAGTATATCCGGTGAGGAATTGAGTAAATTCTCTAAGGCATGTTACTACATTTAAAATATTTTTTTAATTGATTATATGAGAGCTAGTGGGTGGCGACTGCGATTAAGTATGAGCTCGAGGGTAAGGATAGCCAAAATCTGTGGGAGTAGTGATTTTTAACATGTCATGTTGTATTAGAAATCCCTGAGGCGAATGTTGGAAGGTCTAGGTTAAGTTTTGTTTGTTTTGTTTTGCTCGAGGACTAGCAAAAGCTAAGTGTGGGGGAATTTGATAAGAGCATATTTATGCGACTTAGTTAGCTTGTTTCCTTGAATTTACGTAGTTAGTTTCTACTTATTATAGTGTTTTAAGCTATTTTCGTGTGTTTGTAGGTTCAAATGACAAAGTTGGCAAGAAAGTGCAATTTGGAGCTGTTTTGGGCTTGGAATGGATAGCATATGCATGGAGCAATTAGGATGGACATTTTGAAGTTCAAGAGAGGCTAGGAATGTGCTAAAGAGATGGAGAAATTAATTCAAGACAAAGAAGATAAAGAGTCAACTAAAAGAAAGGAACCTTATCCAAAACCTTATCCAAACATTATCCAAACTAACATTATCCTAATCCTATTCTACCTAAATTCCAGCTGCAAGAGGGACTCCTACTCACATCAAATTAGCTAAAAACTTGGTTCTAGAAGCCACATCCTTTTCCTAAAAGGGTGCCGCACCCCTTCTTCTAGAAACCTGCAATCTGCCGCACAAGCCACAACCTTTTCTCCCTAGGAATATGCCGAGTACCCTAAGTCCCTTTCCTTGTTGGTTTGGAGTACCAAATCCTTCTCCAAAGCTACCTTTGTGCCGTGCCTTAGCCCTATAAATACATACACATTCTGTCGCATAAGGGACACCACCACCACACACAAGAGCTTTAGGGAGAAAACACAAGAGTGTGCCACATCTACAAGGAAGGAAGGAGAAGAAGAGTCTTGGAGCTATACCTGCCATTCAAGATCCTTGGATTGCCGGAGCGTTTCTTGGTGTATTTTATCCTTAGTTTTTAGTACAATGTTTATTTTAATTTGGTTTTTAGTTATTATGAACATGAGGAACTAGTTTTGTTTTAGCTAGAGGTGAATTCAAAGCCATGAACATATATATTTGATATGAATTGATTACCTCTAGTTATTGTTTTGTAAATCGTGAATGCAATGTTTAATTGTTTGATTCAGAACTTATTCTTGTGTGTTGATTAAGGGTGCACACTTAGTTTGCATGCATGAATTTGATGCTAAAATATAAGGGAGGTTCACCTAATAGTTATGAACTTATATTTACAAGTAGTGGAGGTCGCTAGTCACGATCGCGTTAAGTAAATTCCTGGCAGGAGTATCATGCAGTTCATAGTTACGAATGCCTTGTCAATGCTTATGATTTTCGTAGAACTTAATGATCTTTGATATGTATCTCTATTATGCAGTTCATGTAGGGAACTTGATAAGAATAATTTGGTTAAGGCGCTGAGTCCAATTCAATGAACTTAGGAAAATCTGAGGGCTAATTAGTGTAGTTCACGGTTAACTTGGGGCATTGTCATTCATGGTTGATAGAAATAATAACTGGAAATCGATTCGTATGCATATGTGTCATGTGAGGAGAAGGACCCTCTAGCTAGCCTTTCACCCCCGTACTTCACCCAAATTCGTGCTACCTTTATTTAGTCTCTTTAAACGGTTCGTTTTTACTTTAATTTCGTCCAAACCAATCCCCCCCTTTCATTGTGTCGTGTCCCTTAGTTAGAACTCGTTTAAACATGTCCCCTTTAGTGTTTTGAGTCAAGTTAAGTCTAGAATTCGTCCAAATCACCCTTTAGTTTCTATTTTAAGTCAATTAGTTGGTTTTGTGCTGTTTTGAGTCATTCTAGTTTGTTTTGAGTTATTAGAGTCTAGCTTTCTGTTTTTGAGTCTAGTTTAGTGTTTTTAAGTCAAATTTATGTAGATTAGCATCCCTCCTAATCCCCGGCCTAGAACGATCCCTACTTATTCATACTACAACTACATAAAAGAGGGTTTAATTTGTGTGTTAGTTTTTACCACATCATTAAGCTAAGGTTGTTATAATTAGTTATGTATTGGTGTTGACTCAACATTTGATTAGATATTTTATGGATACATATATATCCCTTGTAATCTGCAATTACAGTTAATGAGAATCATTTTCTTTGATCACAATCTTTGCCAATCTCTCTCTCTCTCTCTCTCTCTTCCAATTCTAATTACACAGACTCATAAACTTCTACATTAACCAGTAAAATCATGCCTGAATGTAAATGATTTAAGATCTGTATGATCATAGATTCTGAAAAGCTCACGTATTCTTCGAGAATTGATAATACAATTAATGCTTTCTCTAACTTTTGTTATCACAAAATAGAAAACTAATCCTTCTCCAACTTTATTTACAATTTCTCAATCAACAGTTTTCCCTGTGCTGGGACAAACATTTTTGTTGAGAAATAGAGTTAAATGGGGGCATAACCATAGTGTTGGAAACTTAACGTAAGTTTTCAAACCAGCTCTGTGAATCTGCTGTATGAATGAATCCTCCTTGTCGTTGCAGAATTTCTTTGTTTTATCACCTTCAAACAGTTTTCTGATGAGCTCATGTTGATCAATCCAGCCTCGTTGCATAAAAAAAAAAGTCCACTCGTCAGAAAAGTATTTGCTTACAAATTCATGCAGGAATCGAATCCGAAAAACTTCTGAAAGTTTATTGAATAGAGCTGTGAAAGTTTTCATTCTAAACTCCTCAGTTTCCTCCGCAGGTCTTTCGACAAAAAATACCTTGAAGTTCATTCATATACAACAATTCTTCAATATTCTCTTGCTGAAGTGTGGCAGATAGCTAACTGAACCGGTAAGTTGCCAGAGGTGAGAGTAGTTCATCAGCAGTGCCAGCAGACTACTCTAGCGCTCCAGAGAGGGGACTCGGAGTACTGACCGGAGATGATTCATTGACGTGCGACATTGCATATCTATATGGCAAAGTTTCTCACACCAACATTCCCAAATTGTTATCGGAATCAGGTGCTGTACAAACAAATCAAAATCCACAAACATGAAAAGTCAAGTTGGGATACTCCGCCGGCATGTTTACTTAATTGGAACGGAATAGATATTAGAATTATTGTGATTATTGACTTTCTTCGTGATTAATACACACGAGTGTTTAAATTATCTGTTTTCTGACTTCCGCTGCATTTACTAACACGCAAACAACAAAACATGAGGCTTCCTCATTAAAATTCGTAATCTAATACTTGGAAGGCCATGTATTAGATTGATTAGAGGGGAGTAGCTGATTACACTCCAATTCCTTCTGTGCCAACACTGGAGGCAATACTTGAGGTTGAGGATGTATATGATTATTATTTACTAATGAACGCTTTAATTCATAATTGATCTATCTCAACAATGACATGCTCCCAAAGCAAAATCGGTCCTCTTTTAGATAGCTTTCTCATCGTGGAAATGCTTCTAAACTGTTTGTTCTGGATAGCAACAAAGCATCTTGTCATCGATAAGCAGATGAGGAGTAGGCCATCTGAGTTTTGCTTTCAACTCAAGAAATCTCTTTCCCTGTGCTTATACAAAAACTGATTGCAACCCTTGTATTTTTCTTCTCAGATTCTAAATCTTGTTTAAATTCAGTGCTAATAACTTTGTTGAACTACTGTTTTTGGAATGGGCGGAGCGTTTTCGCTAATTGCAAAGAGGTTCTTTCTAAAGAATGCAGTGAGGATTCTAATGGTGCATTTGGTTTATTATTCTGTTGCAGTTCAATTATCTTTGATTTATACACTTGAGCCACTATATTTTTTATCAGAAATTTTTTGTGCCGGACGTTTGTTTTTTACTAAAGAACTGACGTGGATTGGTAGTGTTGAAATGTATCAGTTTACATAGAGTATGACATTGCCTTCACTTTTATGAAGCAGGTTTCAATGTGGAGACAATAGAGTACAAAAATATTACCTTCACTATTTGGGATGTTGGACGACAAAGCAAGGTACCAAGCTCTTTCGTGCTTCTATCCGTCCGTGCAAGGATGACTAATTTTATACATTTCTGGACATAGTTGGAAATGGCTTTGGTTCAATTATGCTGTGAGTTCTTCTGAGGTTGCTGATAAACTTGACCTGCACTTACTTCGGAAATCGTTTCTGGTATGCGTACAACTTCCCTACTCTATATAAATAGCTAGAAGAAAATGGGTTGCTTAATTTTAAAAACCTGCTACTGAAACTAAAAACAAAAGGCAACGTAACACGACTCAAAAAGTGCTACAGTCTGATCGCGTATTGATTCTGAGTTTCGATGGAATTTTAATGAGTTTTATTGCATAAGTACATACAAACCAGTCACGTTCGGACACTTCAGACCAGTCACCTTTGGCCAAGGACTATATGAAGGTCTTGCTGATAATATTCTTAATATAACAAGGCATGATGCAAGGGGGCTTCTACAACATTCAGACCAGTCACGTTTGGGCTCGATACATTTTAGTGGAATCAAATTGGTTAGCAGTGCCATGCGAACACATCATTTCTTTCCAAAATCCTGCATATTTGGTTCGAATGGAGCTTCAGTAGAACCTGTTGGCTTACGAAATGAGGGAAATTCATGCATGTCTTGCTGTCTTGGGGAGGTATAGAATCCCAATTCGCACTTCTCACTGCTGCATTTATGTTGGTTTCGATTTGAAGAATTGTTCCAAACCAGAAAGGTAAAAGATGTTTAAGCTCAAGTTTTGCTTCCTGGTTGCACCTATATATTTTATATCGAAAATTTGAGCATTGATATAATCATGATGAGATGTGGACATAGGCAAAAACGGCGGATGGATGAAATTCCACGGCTCATTGGTCCTCCACGGATCAGCCTGGAACGCAGGATGATTAACAAGTGCACTCAGATGCTTTCCTTCCTTCAATCTGATGAAAGCGTAACAATATTAGTCTATTATTTCCCTCGAATTTCCAAGATGTAGTGAGAAAAAAAAATTAGGAAAACTTACATTAGCTTGAACTTCTACTGAATCATTCAACTCAGGCAGAAAATCTGAGAGGGAAGAGAGATCATATGCATTCAGTTTCTTCCGTCGGATATGAAATTTCTTCGTCTGGTAGAAGTGAAATTCACTCATTAGCATACATCATGGATTTTATTCAAAAGTAAAGCAATGGGGAAATCTAAAGAATGCCAAAAGCCTAATGATGTTATCGGAACAAACAGTATGACTTGTGAAATATCTCTTATTTTTTCAAAGACGTGGGTGAAGCTAGTTGGCCAAGTAATATGTACTCTCCCTTTCGCATCTGAACTCAAATTTCCCCTCGCCGTAGCAAATGTCCACCAAATCATAATTTCCAATTTCCCCCCAAAAACCACCAAGTCATATAAAGGAAGTTCCTCGAACACAGAAATTGCAAATTTACAAACAAATAATCAATGATAAAAAAATTATCAACCACGATCACCATGAAAAATTAGATTCTCACCGTGAAAAAACCCTTCTTTGGACTCAAGGCTGTTGGAAATTTTGAGTAGAAATTTCTTTGTCCCACACACAATTCCTAAAAGATTTCCTCACTTTATAAGACTTTATCCCTTATAGAAAGTGATTGAAGTGATAGGCATTGGAGACTAAAATTGGGCTCACCCAAGGTTGGGCTTTGGGGTGTACTAATTAATTGGTAATTAATTATCAAAAGATGGGCCTTGGGCCTAATAATTAAATTAATTATTTTCAGATTTAATTAATTAATTTCGAATTTAATTAATTAATTATTTTTTACCAATAGACTCATCTTTTTAGATGAAGTCTGAAGTGTGAAAGAACACAGAAACAAAAACACCCCTCTGAGAAGATATCTCCCAACAGATTAATCCATTCCTCATACCTGTTGGGAACATGCATAATCATATTATATATACATTCATCTGCATGACATTTAGAATATAGAAAAATTACAAATCTTCTACTACAATCCAAAACATCATTTTTGAGAGAACCACAAAGAAATTCGCCAGAAGTTAAGTTTTCCGGTGCTGGAATTCTAACTTGATCGTTGAATCCTGGTGAAGCAGACTTCCGTAGAACTACAAGCACTGAGTAGGGGCAAAATTTCTGTTTCAAGGACATTGCAGTACGCAAGCCTCGATCTTCAATATTTCTGTTTAATATTATTTCATTGTTCATACACTGTTTGCATTTATTATTTATTAGCATATATAAATTTATCACAGATTGTTGACATATTTCCAACAAAGGCAAGGGTTTCTTTACTTGAATTTTCATCCATGTTTGAATTTTTTTTTTGTGTTAGAAAATCACTGAGCAACTTTTGACGACTTTTTTTTTGTGACAGGTGAATTAAATCGTAAACTAAACAAACAAAAAACAGAAACACTTTTTCTTGATCTTTCGGGAAAGGTGAATTAAATCGTAAACTAAACAAAGTGGTTCATGTATTTACGTAAACACCTTGGATTATTCTCCAACAAGATACCTGACAACCACAAGTCATTTTTGCAGTTTCTGTAACCAGACTTCTGTGACGAAAGATCCAAGCTCATGCAAATTCAAGTTTCAACTGCATCCCCTTTATGGATGGTAATTTAACCTGTTAAATCTGATAATCTTTGATAAACGTTCAAACAGGGCGAATTTGACAATGGAAATTCAGGTACTTTTCGGATATGCGGAAAAACCATGGATATTATTTGGTTATAGTTTTCGGATATGGCTATAGGGGTCTTCAATTCATAACAGTTCTCGAATCCGCACCGTATAATACATATAATACAATATAATATTTACAAGTACTAAAATTATTTGATAATTTGTTTCATCTTTCTCCTGTAGTAACTATTGTATTTGCTTCTTTTTTTCATACAACCAATTTACCTTAATTTGCTATTTGAAACCCTTCAAAAAGTATTGTTATATTTTTTTTTTATGATTTGATGTGGATATTTAATGATGGAACTTATATCTATTAAATTATAATGTGTCAATTGAACGAATAATTTTTTTACATTGACGAAGACGGATATAACTGTTAACCGATGGGGAAACCGTTATCCGGTGGGTATGGTTATGAATAATCCCGATGATTAATTTGTGATTATGGATATGGTTAATTTTTACGGTTATGGGGATGGATATGATATTTCCGTCCCCAAACCGAACCGTTGCCACCCCTAATCCACTCTGCTTCAAACCAAAATATGAGTTACATAAGACGGGTTTATCATCCCTACATCGTTTTTTTTTTCAACAAATGTTATGTTGTTGCAGTCATATTAGATTAGGATTGTGATCGTGTAAATCCTATCATATATGGGATATCCTTATGAGATTCTACATATCTCTTATACTAGATATTATTTTATTAGAGTTGTAATCCTATTGGGGTAAAGAATTTACCTTTCTTACTACTATAAAAAAGGCACAATGAGGAGAGATAAAAAAAACACCTCACAATTACACATCTCTCTCTTTCTCTCTACAGTGCCGCACCCCCTCTCTCTGTTTTTTATATGATTAAGTAAATTAGGGCTACAACACGTTATTAGCACGCTCTTGACGCTACGCTAAAGATAGCTTGTTCTTCAATTAGGAGAGTATTACGTTTTAATCATTCTTTTTATGATTAATTTATTATTTTATTGAATTGATCTACATGCTATTGATTCAATTTAATTTTCTTTGTTGAACGTGATACAACGCACTGGAGATGCAATTCCGGCTTTCCGAGAAGGATCTTCTACAAATTCAAAGGGTCATTTTTTTTTTTGCCAATCAGGTTCTTTTAAAATAAATTAAGATATTTGAAACGACCATGAAGCATGAAAACGTTCCCCATGATGCATTTGTTAATATATATATATATATACACATTCATGCAATACACAATTATACTATGTAGAATTTGTGAGCCTAAGCATCGAAATAATTTAGAAGTAATTAGGGTTTTCAAACCCTAAATGTCGAAACAAATTAGTTAATTAATTTATGGGATTTTCGCGGCTCCACACCTTGTCACCTAGCCAAGTTGGCTGGCCTGCAGCCACGCCACCATCCTGGACGACGTCATGGACCACCTGTAGCAGCCCCATGGGCTTGCTGCACTTACACAGACAACTAGGCCTTCGGCCTAGGTTGGGTTCCCACACGGGCTTGAAGTTCTGAGCCCACCAGCAAGCCTGTAGCCTTGCTAGGTTTTTCTCCACGCACACTGGCCTATTGCCAGCAAGCTCGATGCTTGTTGGGCTCTGTCTTAGTGCAATTGATGAGCTTGCCTGCGTCTCGGCCCATATCCAGAAGCCAGCCTTTAGCTGGGCTTTTCGCACCCAAGTCCAAAACCCGAAGCCAGGTATTAGCTGGGCTTCGTCGCACCTCACCCAGGCCAGCACATGGTGGGCTTGCCCCATTGCGCTGGTTTTGGTCCTCTGCCAGCAGCCTTGCACTGTTAAGCTTCATCCCAGACACGGCTCAAGGCCTGCACGCCCTTCCCCATGCCTAAACAAGGCCTGCAGCCACGCTGTAGGGCCTACCCCTTATTGCAGCCAACCCATGTGAGCTAGGCCGCATTGTTTTCGACCCCGATCCCCACTTTATAACCATACCCATATAATTATATTGGTTAACGCTTATCAAGCTATAATTTTATTGTTGCTTAGCCTGAAACTAAATTCAAGCTAATATGACCCCGAATGTCATTATTTTGCCCCTACGATCAAACCTGGATAGTTACGGTCTATTAAATTAATTAAAGTGACTAGTAGTCCATTAATATGACATGACATCCAAAATTATTAGCCTGAATCCTACTTTTTGGCTATTAACGATTCAATAAATTATTTCTTTTCTTTGAACCGTTGACTACCTTTCGTAGTCCCGAAGCACTCACACTTGAGTTCCTGAAGCAACCCAAATCTACTACACTTAGTTGTATATTGTATTTTGTGTTCTTATATGTACTTCCTTTTTTTGAACCAGAAATTCATAAATAAACTCGAACCTGTAGTTTCGAATTTAGTGCCTTTGAAACACGAAGTTTTCATAGAATAATACACCCATAAAAATTGAATTTTTCATGTACACCATGTCTTAGAACCCGAATGTTCTAACTTTGATGCTTATGGATATCTTATTTCCATACCACCAATCACAATCTTGTTTCATCCATTTAATGGATTGTCGAACCGTAACAAGTTCGATTTCACTGATTTGAACGTTTTTTAACCGAAACCACTTTATGTGGGTACAACACGTGAATCTCCACTTGACTATCAAGAAAGCCGAGTAACCATTAAAGCCAACAAGGGCATGGAAGAGCTGAATAAGCCTCTGCCATGATCTTTATTTGAAAACTTATGCTCGAAGCATTACAAATGGAAATACCTCCAGAACGAGGATTCCATGGCTCTTTGGGTTGCTTGTATGGACTGTCTAATCATGAAAGATATTGCCTGAAGCACACCATGATTACATCCATGAACGAGTATGATTTTGAAGTTTATAAATCCGATAGGATTTCAACTCGAGAATACTTTTTATCGTCCTTCCATGTTTCTAACTCGCTCATGAGGCAGTAGTGTAGAGAGCGGAAGTTTACCAAATTCTCGGATCTGATTACTACTATAAATGTGAGAGAATGGTATAAACCCAGTTCGGCTAGAGTATACCGAATGGCTCGACCCAGTTCGATCAGGCCCTCTGAACAACATGCCTTGCAGCGGCATGGATGTACCGAACAGACTCTCATGGTTCGACTAAAACCTTTCGAACCCATATGTCTTTCTCACCCACCTTAGGGTTGTTTTTACAATGTGTGATAGAATCCTGGTCTGCCAATGTGTGGCATCATGCCCGAAGTATAATCCTTGGCACTTAAGACCTAAAACTTCAAGAATTAGGGATATTGTTCCTGAACCTCAACCCTGTAGAATCTAATTCCGTCTCGATAGAATAGATCATTGGTTATGCACCTGTTTGTGCCCCTACCATTGTTGTTGAGGAGTACCATTCTAGTAGTCAATATGTGAAACTAATTTTGCTCTACTGAACTGCGTTGGAAGAGCATAAATTTTGACATAAAGGGCCTTGTTGGCTGAATCCCCTTAGTAAACCATTCACTTTATGAACATTTTTATATGTTCTTGGATTCAATTCTGGTATTTATTTTAGTTATGGATAATCTTATCGATATTGTCCTCGAATATGAGTTAATTGAATCATGTTTCGTGTATACATGTAACCGAATTCAATTAAGCAAGTGATTAGGTATGAATGTGGGAATGTTAGTTGTCTGGATGAATGCGATACTACACACACGAACTTTATACCTAAATCACATCTCTAGCAATGACTTCAGGTCTATCCAACATGATTAAGAGCATCGGCATGCTCCTCGTTGTATGAATGGTACTAATTGGGTTTTAAGACCTTTTATTCTTCTCGTTCCGGAAGAACGTCATTGAGTTTTAAGGATATTCTAGAGAACAATAATCATGAATGAAACCACTGATGGAAAATAGAGTAGAATATTTATGCACCACCTCCAAAAATGAGCCTCAAGCTTTAAGGCCAATGGGCTGTCTCCCAACTGGGAACACGCCACATGTGGCCGGCCTGGAGCCTGGTGATTGAGCAGTTTACTTGCCAGGGCACGACCATTTGGGACACTTAGGTCGAATAATGATGCTGCAACGCATCTCCTTACCGGAAATAATGATGTTGTGCTTACAAACACACTTTGCCAAGCTTGCTTATTTGAGGAATTTGATTTCTAAATCATCGCTAGCAAAGATAAGAAATGACCCTCTTTTCATAGTGCATTCAAAAGGGTATATGTGGACTAATCCAACCAAACTGCGGACCATATAAATACTTATGGTTTTGGTTGATGAATCGAAAAATTGGTCACATGTTGTCCACACATGTTGTTGCTAAACCTCCTGGCCGATTTTAAAGGTTCACCACCCTAATTATCCCATAAAGTTTAGAAGACTAGATAATGCTGGAAAGTTTATATCAAAGATTCTCGATAAGTATTGCACGTCTTTTGGGTTTATAATTGAACATCGAATTCCCATGTTCACCCCAAAACAACCTCGCAGAGTGATCACAAAGTGCAATTTCAATGATTGCCCGAACCTTGGTGAACGCACCAAGCTTTTGATTTCTGCCTAGGGCTAAACAATCTTGTACGCAGCTATGTTGGTCCTTATTGAGGCCCACTGCCACCTAACCTATTAGACGTTACAGTTGGTTACTGGGTAAGAACCTGACGTTTTGTACTTATATATTTGGGTGTGCATTCCATGTGCCAAGTTGCGCTGTCGCAAAGTACCAATTTGGGTCCTCAAAGAAGGATCTGAATCTTTGTCAATTATGATTCTCCTTCACATTAGCTCTCTTAGAGCCTTGCAAGTGATCTCTTTACTGCCTATTTATGGATTGCCACTTCAATGAGACAGTCTTCCCACCATTAGGGAGAGATAAGAACATCAACGTTCTTGTAGAACGACGGGAATTTCCGTGGATGTTGCCCATTATGTCTCATCTCGATCCCCGTATTGTACAAGTGTGATAAGCAAGTGTGATGTATTCTAGCTTTAAGAATGTTGCTCCAGATGGATTCCTCTGATCTAGCTAAAGTGACGAGATCATATACCAGCTACAAACATGCCTGTAAGGATATACATACTTAACGGACGTCGAGACAACATTCGTAAAGGGTGTGCCGCCCCTAAAAGACAGTTTGGCCACCTATGTTGGACGGTCTGGTACCCCGACGGATAGCCAATCAATCAGTTTCGGCCTGAATCACAACATATCACTTGGTTAATAGGATTCACTTCCTTAGAAAAGGAAGATCATGGCACAACATGAATCAATACTCGATCGCCGTCTCAAATCATTTCCATCGTATGAGATTAATCCGGATTACTCCCGAGACTTGAAGTTCTTGGTCTAATATACTACTTTGGATGAGATAATGGAATTGGAATGAGATTATCATCGATGATGTTTTCACTTATATGGTAGCTAACAACATAAATGAAAAGCCACGATATCAAACCGCCAAAATTATAATCTAGGTTAAATTCCTTACCAAAGTGTATTTGGACTCGTAGTTCCTACACTGCCTAAGGTAACACTGTTGTGTTACAAGTGGGAAAGGAAGCATAATGAGATGAATGAAATAGTGCAATATGATGCATGCCTTACGTTGCAAGGTTTCTCTCAAACGCCATGTGATTGATTGCAGCAATATTAAATGTGGTTAGTGTTTCTCCATAGGGATATTGATACGAAGATTTACATGTAACTTCCCGAAGAATTATATGGACTGGTTCAAATAGTTCCAAACCACGGAACACCCTTTCGACTCGTTTGAGGCGTTCACTTATCGATTGAAGCAATTTGGCAGATGTGGTATATCCATCTATGTGATTAGTTGATCAGTCAGGGATGAATTATGCCCTTGCATGTTAAATTATGAAGTTTTATTCCAAATTGCTAGAGTTACAGTTTATGTTCATGACATGAATCTCACTAAGACTCTGCAAGACCTTGAGAAAACTACCTCGCATCTAAAGATGGAAGGTTGACTTAAGTATACTCACTTGATCTTAATGTACTCTTTTCCCTACGATTAGGAGCATTTTTCCCATTTGGTTTTAGTTACCTAACTAGGTTTTGACGACGCACCCATCCTGGGCTGGTCATACCCTTGTGAGCTCTTCTACTTGCGTCCACAAGACGTATAGTTTTGACTTAATGCAACTTCTCACTTTTCTCCTTAGTCTATGAGTTTTTATCCCACCTTGGGTTTTACCATAGCGAGGTTTTGTGAGTACCTTTTTATGCATTATTCTGTTGATTTGAGACTCGCATTCGCTTCTTGTGCCGACGACTTCATCAACTGAATTTACTTCATCGCCAAATCCACACCGTATAATACATATAATACAATATAATATTTACAAGTACTACAATTATTTGATAATTTGTTTCTTCTATCTCCTGTAGTAACTATTGTATTTGCTTCTTTTTTCATACAATCAATTTACCTTAATTTGCTATTATGAAGCCTTTCAGAAAGTATTGTTGTATTTTTTTTATGATTTACTGTGGATATTTAATGACGGAATGTGTCAATTGAGCGAATAATTTTTTTACATTGACGAAGATGGATATAATCGTTAACCGATAGGGAAACCGTTGTCCGGTGGGTATGGTTATGAATAATCCCGATGGTTAATTTGCGATTATGGATATGGTTAATTTTTGCAGTTATGGTGGATGGATATGACATTTCCATCCCCAAACCAAACCGTTGCCATTCCTAATCCACTCCGCTTCAAATCAAAATATGAGTCACCTAAGACGGGTTTATCATCCCTACAACATTTTTTTTTTAACAAATGTTATATTGTTGCAGTCTTATTAGATTAGGAATATGATCGTATAAATCCTATCATATATGAGATATCCTTATGGGATTCTACCATATCTCTTAGACTAGATATTATCCTATTAGAGTTGTAATCCTATTGGGGTAAGGAATTTACCTTCCCTACTACTATAAATAAAGGCACAATGAGGTGAGATAAAACAGACCTCACAATTACACATCCCTCTCTTTCTCTTTACTATGCCGCACCCCTTCTCTCTCTGTTATTTATATGATTAAGTAAATTAGGCCTACAACATATATATATATATTTTATGCAGCATGGAAAAAAAATGATAGGTATAAAAAGAATAAATAGGTAGTGTCCATTATCGTTTAGTGCGAGGCAAATCTTGGAAATTCCAAGAACTTCTCTTCTAATACCAGCGTACGACGTAGACAACTAAAAGAACAAAGCAACAAACTCATAAACAAATGTAAGACACTTAAAAAAACGAGTTTACAACTCAAATTTCAATACTATATTTCAAACAACTTCTCCCCCTTCTGCAACTACAAGTTTTTCTACACTTACAACTTAAAATGAGAAATATAAAAAAATATATGAAATAATGGCCTACAAGAAAATATTCTAAGAAACTACAAATACTAAGTAATTAGATATTGCAAGTAATCTGATTAGCCATCACCACAATTGTATTAAAACACTATCTTTATTCTAATATATAATATCATCTTTTGATAATTTACTTCACGTGCTAATGCCAAACGCATCTTTTTATTTCACGTCGTGCATCAACTAAAAGAACAAAGCAACAAACTCGTAAACAAATGTAAGACACTTAAAAAAACGAGTTTACAACTCAAATTTCAATAGTATATTTCAAACAACTTCTCCCCCTTCTGCAACTACAAGTTTTTCTACACTTACAACTTAAAATGAGAAATATATAAAAATATATGAAATAATGGCCTACAAGAAAATATTCTAAGAAACTACAAATACTAAGTAATTAGATATTGCAAGTAATCTGATTACACTACCACAAAAAGGGCCTTTGGATACAAAATTAAGAACACAATAAGGGATTTGTGTCTATTTTCACAAAAAAAAAAATTAAAACAGTGCCCATTCAATAAAGGACACTCCATATTGTGCCTGATATCAAGAAAATTGGGCACAAACACATATTCTGACAACTTTGATAAAAAAAGTGGACTCAAATGTATTATTGTGCCTGTAATTGATGTCTAAGGGCACAATTACTTGTTATTTATTATTTTTCATAAACTAATGGCCCACACCCCAATTTCTCTCTTTCCCCTTAACCCACCCACACCCTCTCTTTCCCTCTCATCTCTCTTTCCCTTCTCTCTCGTCTCTCCCTCCCTCCCTCCCTCAGACTCTCCAACCCGCATTCTCTGTGCAACCCCTCTTCTCTCTCTACCTTCCCCAGATCCGGTCCATCTCTCTCTCATATCTCAGACTCCTTTCTCTTACCTCTGTCTCTCTCTCTCCAAGACTCCAACCCCCTTTCTATCTCTACCTTCGCCAGATTCGATTCAACTCTCTTCCTTTCCTAATCTCTCTCAGATTTAGGCTTTTCCGCCTGACACCTCGACGATCCGAGTTTTCTTGACTAGTGACGAGGTTCCTATGACCGTGCAAGCATCAGCAGCGCTGGAGGAAGGATATGAAAGGCTGTGCAAATCCCCATGAACTCTGCTTGGATGTTTGCTTTTTGTGGGTTTCATATCTTTTTTTTTTTTTGTAATTTTTTAACAAATTTTGATTTTTTTGTATTTAATTCCGCAGGAAACTCTACTTCTCCTCAGTGTATTTTGTAAGTGATTCACTTTTTTGGCCCACTAATTATTTGGTTTTAGAGATTCATGTCAACATTTATATCTAATCTTACCACTGAGATACAAGTCTAAACTTAGATTAGGTCCTCCGCACATAACTTAAATTATTAGTATTTGATTACTTTTACTTGGCTCATGGATTAGTTTTGCTGGTTTTATAGGATTATGACCAATGATTGTTTCAAAGCTTAATGTCAAGCATTACATCGGAAATCAAGATATACACAAAAGATATTTTGACCATATAGTTATGTATAATGAGGAACAAAAATAATTAATGTACTTGATTTTGAAGCATGACCAAACTGGGATATTGTACTGCCTGTATTTGTTATTGGATGAGAGATTTTGAAGCATCCAGTTGTTATAATTAATGTACTTGATTGCATGGATCTTTAGAAGATTAGAAGGGACATCTATTAGAAACTATGGCTTGCATAGATCTTATGCATAAGGACTTGCAAAAGTTTCAATATTTTTTCCCCTGTATGATGAAACTATAGAAATTTGAAATTTTGGTGTGTTGCTTTTGCTGAAGTCCCAGATTTCTGCAATTCTTTAGCAAATACTTCTTTGGTTGTGCTAGTTATTACGTAGAAGGAACATTGTAAAGAAATCTTTAGGAACCAAGTTAAGCGGTACCATGGCCCCTGGACCAATTTTCTTTCACTGAGATATTACAATTAATAGGAATTTGTAAATAAGTTTGAGTACAGTTTTATTCTCATTCCCTTTAATTTTATGCAATGTTTCTTTCTGAAGTTGTGTCTCCAACATTTCAAGATAAAAAGAAAAATAAATGCTGATGACCCAAGACTGTTCTGGGATTTTTCCCCCATATCTGGATTCTTTTATGATGGATGCTTTAAAGTTGCTTTAGTGTTTAAAATGAAAGTTCCAAAATAGGGATTCTTATAATTTTGAATTTGATTTTTAATCTTAGGTAAGTGAGCCAAAGAAGTGGCGATTCTTCTGGTTCGAAGAACGTACTCATCTATCCTTGGGACCCAACAAGTGTAAGTACCTTGGTATTTTTGTGTCCTTAAAACAATTGTGCATGGTTAATGTACTTATAACAGTATAATAAAATATGAAAGTACTTTTGCAATGCGATAGATGTCAGGAAGATTATACTGCTTGTGGTTTTGGACATGTTACATGACCGTAAAGATCATATATGTCTCATATAAAGTCTTAATTTTCATCTTGGTGTAAATTATGGCTCCTGTAGATTATGTGTTGGTATATCCCTTTCTCAACTTGGACAGTCGAGAAACAAAACCTTCATATTTATAGGCAATGCTTGTTCTCTAAAGTGAATAAAGCTAATATAGTTGATCACTGCTCGGCAAAAAAATTTACTGCCTTCTGGTAGCAGTAAGTTAAAGAACTGATCTGTCTAGATTAAAAAAAAGGGTTAAAGTTCTTTGCTACTTTTACTTTAATTTTCCGCTTAATAGAGTAGCAAGAAACAATGTTCAATAGTGGTTAATTCAGAAGTGAAACTGCCCCCTTGTATTCAAGAAAGCATGAGCTAGACAAAGGTATATACAGTTCCACTCTCTTATAAACCATAAGCAATCACCTTCAGTTGGAATAGTTCATGCTAACACTTGAGTTCCGTTAATGAAACATTAATTTGTCTCATCTTTGAATTGAAATAAATGCCTTATTTTCTTTTCAAGAACTTTGAACTTATTTTCCTTCCCTACCTGTGGCCGTTTTTTCGATCTAGCTAGCAATAGCAGATATTATGTTAACGCTATTCTGTAGTGAGCAATTCCCTGCTCAGACATAGTACATAGCTGAGGTCTTTTTGTCATGAGCCTGTAGTCAGCAATTTACTGCTTGGTATATTTCTTACTCATGGTCATTTTTCAGAGGCTATCAGAGCAAGGGCTGTTAATACTGGGTTCTATGCAGACATCTCAAAGTTCATAGATCTGAGGAAAGAAGGGTATACTCATCTACCTGCACTGATCTAAAGCTTGATCTGTGAATAGTGTGTTGCATCTCTGAACATTTATGATATTTTTTTTTTCCAAGTGGTCTGTGTAGTTTCTCCGTGTATTTGCCGACACTTGCTATGTTTCTTGGAAATTAATGTCATAGCTTTGAGATATAAAGCTTAACCTAAATGATTGTCCAAACTTTTGTTGTTTTGTACATCTTTTTTGCCAGTAATGTTAGTTTACTAATTATCTAGGTTCTCAAGGAAAGAATTACTTGGCTTGAAGCTGCTTGTGGTTATAGGCTGTTTTAATTTTATGAAAAATAATTTTTTGTTTATCCTCAATCTCAATTTGTAGGTGATTTCAGTTTTTAATTTTTAATTTTTTTTAAATAGTTTACATACTGGGCACAATAACAATAAATGTGCTAACATGGGTGGCAGTTGTCATCTGACAACTCTGTCAGAAATGGGCACAAAAGGACCTTTATTTGTGCTTACACTTTTCAGCACAGCATACCTTATTGTGCCCTTTGATCAATGGTGACACCCATAGAGGGCACAAACACAAAGATTGTAGCTGCATTGTTGCTATTGGTCTATGAGCACAATTGTTGGTGCTCTTTGACCTCAAAGGGCACATATAATTTATTGTGTGCATTGCCCATTTTTGTTGTAGTGTTAGCCCTCACCACATTTGTATTAAAACACTATCTTTATTCTAACATATAATATCATCTTTTGATAATTCACTTCACGTGCTAATGCCAAACGCATCTTTTTATTTCACGTCGTGCATCACTTTTCTTCTCATAACAATGTATTATTAAATCAAAACATTATATAAAAATAACTAGTTACAAGCAAATTGACCAGCTTTTAAATGCATAGTAGCCACAAAAATAAGAATATATGTGGTTACTCTGTCTCCTCCTCAACGTCTTTTGAAACCAATGTAGTATATACCACAAAATATAGTATATTGTATTCATCCATACATTTAGGCCTCATTTGGCTGACCGTATAAGGGACCGGATAGGACTAATAACACAGGCTCGGTCTTTGGTGTCCTCTCGTATTAAATAGGCCCCGAATTAATTTAACTGGTCTGCTTATTTAATACGCCATACACCTGCTTAATAAAACCGTCCAAAATGCTGGTATTATTAGTCGGGTTCACTTACCTCTCTCTCGCGAACTCAGCTTTCTCTCTCTTCGTCGTTCTCCCCGTCGCCTTCATAATAACTTCAATACCTATTCTAGGTATAAGTACAGGACGGGCCCTCAGGGTAGCCATAAGAGACGGCAGCCTAGAACCACCAAGTGGGAGGGGCCCTGAAATTCTTTTTGTCTTATGTGGTATGCTATACATAATAAGAAGTCAAGAACTTTAACAAAATGGAATGGCTACTATGTTGGAAAATCGAGGCTAGTTTACTTCCTGTGTGGGAATTCATCTCGCCATCTTTACTCTCCTCGATCCCTTCTCTCCATCTAATAATTGGAGACAGCCGTAAATTCTCTCATCGGTGGTCTAGCTTGCTCGCATCATCCACCGCACAAAGAGATTTGGGTTTATCTTTTTGTTGCTTTTTGTGATTTGGGTTTGGGATTTTTTAAACTGGGTATCTTGGTTGAGAATCGATGAAAGAATTTGAAAATTAGGAAAAATTTCATCTTGTTGTGGCCTATAGTTAACTGACGAGGAGAGAGAGGCCAGCGGCACGGAGAGAAAATAGAGAGAGAGATATGTTTGTAGGGTTGTGTAGAGGGTGTGTTATTCCCCTACGCAATGCCTTTATTTATAGTAATAAGGGAGGGAAGAGTCCTTCTCCTCCAAGGAATACAAGTCCTAATAGGGAAGAATAACTAATATCAAATCTAATCTAGGATTTACACAATCACACTTAAATACAAAGTTTATAACAGTCCCCATTGAGTGTGTAAATACTTAAGTAGATTCGGCATCATGTAGAGTTGAGGAAGTCGACTCGTCGGCATTGATTCTGGGAACACGCTAGTCTCAAAGTAAAGTAATAATTTGCATATAAAAACCCTAGAGCTATGGTAAAACCCGAGTAGGGACAAAATCCATAGTCTAAGGAAAAATGCGTAAGAAATTCAAAGTTAAATGAAACGTCTATGAGACGTCATCAGGGATATGATCAACCCCAAGGTGGGTGCCTCGTCAAAACCTTGTTAGGTAACAAAAACCCAATGGGAAAAATGCTCCTAATCGTAAGAAAAATAGTACATTAAGATCAAGCAAGTATACTTCAAGATACTTCCCCTAAGTTTGACATAATTCCAAAGAGAACTAACAATGTTACAACTCAGAAAGTTTAAGCATACCTATTCCTTGAACAAGCTTCTGAAACGTCGCCTTCGGTAATGATTTGGTGAAGAGGTCAACTAGATTTTCATGAGATTAAAGATTTGTTGGGTCCAACGCCATAATTAGCAATGAATGATTGTCTTTCGGTTCTAATGGCTCAATGAAAAATATTTTAATTGGATTGAAAACGCGTAATTAAAACGATACAATCTTCCCTAGATCTTATTCAACAATGTTGGCTGGTTGTTGAATCAACCTAATAAGTCTATAGTCATCCAAAGAGCCTAAGATAAATATAAAGTCCAAATTCATGCAAAAACCTTGGTAGTAGTAGTAGTTATTTCCAATATTTGAAAAATTCGTTTTTGATATTGATTTGTTTTTCTTAAAACAAATAGTGGGAGTATCATACGCTACTAAACTAAAATGAATACAATTAGTAGTAATATATATCTCCAATATTTTGAAAATTGTTTTGATATTGATTTGTTTTGTGAAAAGGAATAGTGGAGATATCATATGCTACTAATTTCATTTACTTTGGACTAGTAGTTGTAATAGGACACAATTTATTATAATATGATTAAATAAATAAAATGATGAGACCTTAAAATCCCTCAACCAATATCCAATATTAAGTTGAAAGCAGAGAGGTGCTTTGAACACTTCTTCGTGGCCTTCCACCATGGTAGGCTCTAATCGTTTATGACTCATACACCGCCTTCACCCTATCTTGGGGGAGTTCAAAGTATGTGCTTATTATACTCAGGAGGAGTCTATTTCAACATTCGATGTGGTGAAGGTAGGCAACGAGTTTGGCCGACATCATGCCATTGTGAGGTCATACTTGGACCCCTATCCGAACAGGATGGTGGGTCAAAACTTAACTAAGAGAAATGATGTCAACATCATATCATTGTGAGGCATTGTTCTCTAGAGGCCAATTAGATGGGTAATCACAAGAGGTTGTTGTGAATGGGTAACTTTACCCTCTCATTATTATTTTTGCTAGCCAACAACATATCATTGTGAGGTAGGCTTGGTAATAGTGAGCCTCTCATAACCCACCAGGAGCTTTCTTTGAAATCTCCCGGATTCCATCTTGAGGGATATGGGATTTGCCAAAAATAGTGGGTGGTGTCATTCAGTTTAAAGACCCGAATCGTTTGACTTAATCAACAATCAAACTAATTTATTTTATTGTTATGTATTTAGATATGGTTGAAAGCACACTATCAAAGATACTCGACAAGCATTGCCTTGAGGGGCACAATTTCCCATCATGGTACCGTAATGTTATGATTCTCTTAACCTTGGAGAAAATTGTTTACGTACTAGACAAGGCTTCACCTCACATATCTCTTGGCCCTAAGGCCATTGAGGATGAGCATACTAAGTATGACAAGCACGTTGAGGATGATACACAAGCCAAGTGCTATCTATTGGCTTCCATGAATGAGGATCTGCAGAGACAGCACGAGGTTATGTACAGTGCATCCTTCATAATGCTCCATCTTACGGAGTTATATGGTGAAGGGACGCGCAACCGTCGATTCAGCACTGTCAATGCACTTGTGAAGACCAAAATGGTCAAGGGAGCCCCAGTGCATCAACATGTACTAAAGATGATTGCACTCATTGAACAACTGGAGAACCTAGGTATTCCACTTGACGGGGAATTGGCCAAGGACTTCATCTTGGCTTCTCTTTCTTATTCGTTCTCGCGGTTCATCATGAACTACAACATGAACAAGATGGATAACACTCTCTGAGTTACTAAACATGTTAGTAACCGTTAAGAAGACTATGCAGAAAGAGAACGTTATGGGTACTTCAGCGGTAGCCTACAACAAGCCGTCTTCTTCCAAGGCTAAGCCGAAAGGCAAAGGCAAAGGAAAGGAGAAGAAGTCATCGACTCCTAAGGCCCAATGAGGAGTGAAGAAGAAGGCAAAAGAGCCCAAGGGCTCCTGCCACCACTGTGGAAAGGACGGGCATTGAAAGAGGAATTGCAGGCTATACCTTGCATCTCTGAAGGACAAGCCACAAAGTATGGTTTTTTGTTTTTATCTTCAATTCTAATTGTTAGATCTTCTAATCTTTATATTTGATATAAAATGCTAATCACTTATGCAATTGTATGTAGGTGAATGAGCCAAGTAGAAGATGGATGAGCAAAGAAAGGATGGAGTGAAGAGTTCGGCCCATATTTTTTTTTTTGCTAACTACTTAGGAAGTTTGTTAGGCACTTAAATACAGTCTTTAAACTTTCTTATTTTGCTAAGAACTTATTATGTGGCTTCATATGATGTAAGACCTACTTTTGGTGCCTATATGAAGGTATATAATTAGTCTCTAGTGTAAGAGCTAATTCTTTTGTATTAAGCATTATGAATGTTTAACTTATCATATCAATGTAATGTGATGAATGCCTTCTACTATATTTGTTCCTCAAAGTAGTGTTATGAATTGAATATTGTCTTGTTGTATTCTAGTTGAGATACAAGAAATGTATCACTTATATAATGTGATATCCAAACTTTGGATCCATCAATTAAGGATAGATCTCACATGTTGGCCATAGATGGATACAATGAATCTTTAGATTTGGTTCCAATTGCCTACATATGAGTTCTATATGAATTGAGAAAGTCTACAGATTCCTTTCTTGAAGAAAAGGAAGATCACATTATAATGAAGTGAATAATACATAAGAAAAATGTTTCTTATATGGTTATCACTTACTTAACCACCCACAATAACCAATATCACTCTTGGTTCAACTAGGAGTTTTGAACAACTAATTGGACATTCTTAAATTGTCTTAAGAAATGTCAAATGTATAAGTAATACAAACCAAGAATGAAGTGTCTAAATCTATAAAAGGTTTAAAGACCTTAGTCACTTAATAACAAGACATCAACTTAGTGGAGTTGGAACAATAAGCTTAAAAGGTTTGAAGCTACTCCACAATGTCCTATATCCATATACTTCATAATTATACACTTTGAATGTATAATGTGATTTCTCATTAAAGTCATGAGAAACAGTGGGAGGTGAGAAAAGGATATAAACTTGAATCTGATTGGTTTATAGTTGTCTAAAATTAATAGTACAATACTATTCTTATTGAGCTTGTAATTTTAAATTGTTAAAGGTCTCAAGCTTTTCAAAGCGTTAAAATTCTATGTTGTGTAACATTCTAAGGATAACCTATGAATGTTGGTTTCACCAACCTAGCATAAAATGGTTATGTGTTAGGAGTTGTCCATCATTCTCTATTATGAGAACAAGCTAAGAGCAAAGCAAATGGACAAGTTGATGAAATAAAAGGGAATAGCTTCAAAATGAGTTACAATATATTGTTTAACAACAAGACAATCCGATTTCGGCTCCTCATGTAACTATAATGCTCTATGTAGATTTGATAAAGAATTAAATCAACCACCTAGAAGGTATGGTTGAATTCCTATATCCTTAGTAGGAGCCATGCTTCCACTAATGATTTGGATAATTCTTATATGACTACTTTAAGGCCTCGTTTGACGAGTTGGACTGTACTGACTATTTCTGTCGGATAGGATAAATAGTCACTGAATAGTACTGACTAAATTAGTCGGGCGTTTGGTGCAGTATCGGACTATTGACCGTATTATTTATACTATGCTTGGTAGTATACCGGATAGGAGAATCAAACTTAAAATAGATCTCTCCGCCACAACCCCCAAATCCCTCCCTCTCTCCATTCTTCTTCTTCGTCTACTTCGCCATTTTCAGCACCACCATCGACAACTCCAACTACAACTTCTCCAAATCCTCCACCTCTTCCTCCATCGCCTTCCTCAAATCCTTTAAATCTCCCTCCCTCAAAACCCCCAACTCTACGACCTCTCCGAGATCCTCTCCGCGACCTTCAACTTCCTCCCCCACCACCGCCTCTCCTCCTCCTCCTGGCGCTGCTCCATCCGCTCCGAAGACGCCGTCGTCTTCCAGCGCAAGTTCCGCAACCCGAAGAACCCGAGCTACACCGTCCTGTCGTCGTGGCTCTCCCGGATGCATATCGCTACCGACCTCGCCCACGGCCTCGATTACATCCACCACTGCTCCGGCCTCGAGTCTACCTTCGTCCACAACCACATAAAGAGCTCCAGCATCATCGTCTCTGAGCAGGACCACCTCGTGCTCAGCACCAAAATATGCCACTTTGGTACGGCAGAGCTGAAAATGGCGGAGTTGGTCGAGTTCGAGAAGGCGAGAGAGAAGGCGAGAGAGAGGGGGTCGAGTTCGAGCGGAGAGCAAGAACGAGTGCGAGCGGAGAGGAAGGAGAGCGAGGCCGACTAAATTATACCGTGAATTTGGACGGTATAAGCAATCGGGTAAACGCCGTATAAAAAAGGTGGGCCCGGATTATTTAATCCGGTGCCTATTTAATCCAAGCGGCACCAAACACCATACACCGTATTATTAGTACTATCTGGTGCCTTATACGGTGTGCCAAACAGGGTCTAAAGGTTTTAGTATGACTAAAACTTGAAGTATGGTGCTTGACACCATATAATTTAAATGAATGGACTTGATAAAACAAGTCACACATTTCAAATGGGATTACTTGAGAAGGAATTCTTTTGTGTATGTTCGTTTAAATAACTTGTGTTAGCTAGAGTTGTTGATTGTCCCAAAACTATTGAGACATCATCAATAAGCTAATGGATCTTAAAGATTGTCAATAGATCCAAGACAAGTTAGTGGGAGCTATATGCATTCGAATCAAGAAAATATAAATGTTAGGTTTTTCTTAAAGTTTTGAATGAATGCTTAGTTCCAACAAGGTCAATGGGAGTGATGTCATACTTTTGAGCAACATGTTTTGAATGAAGTCTATTTGATAGACTTAATGAAAAAAAAAAAACAGATGTTACTCAAAATGAGAAATTGTGACACGGTCAATTTTGAAATACATACTTAAAATGGACTTAATGATACAACAAGGCTGTCTTAAGAATGTTATATAGGGAAATTGAATTTCAAACATTGAAGATTTGAGAAAGTATTTCTACATATGATAGAAAAACAACTTTCATGACCCTTATAAAGAATATGTCACAAAATCACAAAAGGGACACATGTATGGACTTGTGAGATGATATCCAAAGATGAATAACCATCGGGGCTGTCACTTTAAGATATTGCTATAGCCTAGGATCAGAACCGTAGCAACTGATAGAGTATTATTACTTTTGAGAAAGGAATATCAGAGTGAGACTCTGGAAGCGTGCATTCACTTAGGTTATAAACCAAAGTGATAATAACCTATTTTAACAAATGGAACTTCATGGGGGATGAAGTACTAATCATATGAATGTATTGTTAGTATGGTACTATAATGGTCTCAAGGTTGGAGCAAAGTTTGTATAAAGTGTACAAACGTAATATATGTCGATATATATTAAAGTTTTAGAAACTGCTTCAAAAGGTGTTTCGCATGGACGAGGTTTATTTTGAACCAATGATTGAATTCAAACCATAAGGTCGTTAGTAGGATACTGCGACATAATGGAGCGATAGCTCAAGCCATGAAATCAAGGTCTCATCAAAGTATTTGAACACAAGGAAGAGACAACGTTAAATGTCTTTGAAACATTTAAAGAAGTAAATAATTTTCTAAGTTAAAAGGATTAATATATAACCTGGTTAACCTACGAGCTCAAGATCAGTCGATTAGCATCTATAAGATGCACAAGCGATTGACTTTAGTGCAAGTGGGAGATTGTTGGAGATATGCCCTGAAAGTTAATCTTTGGAAGAAACCTTTCAGGACAATGTCCTTATGTATAGATAACTTTAATACAATAAAAAGTAAAGTCACTTATTAGGACTATCTCAATGAACGACATACGTCCAAAATTAGTGAGTCCATGGACAATGGATCGATGGAAGAAGTAATCTAAAGATGTTAGACTACAGAGACCTTCTTCACACAACCATAATGTCCAAAAGGTTCCTAGTCATAGGATTGTTAGAGGGATGCTGACAATCCGGATAAACTAGTACGTACTATGTCTGCTTCAAATAGGAAGGATGGAAAGTCTCAAGCCATTCATGTAGTGACACTAAGACAAGTATGTAGGTCATTAAAGGAATGAGTTCACTGAACACAATCAAACAAGAGTACTTGCATGGAGGTCTACTCACAAGTCAAGCAAGTAACTCTACTAGTTGGAATAATTAAGTAATCCTTTGACCTGAGACATCATAGTTGTCTTGGGGACATTTTGCTGATCATTTGATAATGAGACATGACTACATCTCATCTTGGATGTGTTCTATGCATTGTTAGGGTCAGTGATTTATTCTCAGAGGCATATGAATGATCAACAAGGGATCTCTAATCGTCTTTAAGAGAGGAAGAATACACTAAGATATGATTCGGGAATCTTTGACCGAAGTATCGAGCGTAATGATGGAAGGCATTCCTATATGACTCAATTGAATCATATAACTTGGTATAATCACATTAGGGGTTTGACATTAAGTATCCATACCCTAGTAATGTGATTGTGAGTATTGTATTAGAGAATGATCGAATTACATTGTAATTCCAACTGAATAAGTTCTCCGACCAAATTCTACATTAGCTTGGGTAGCCATGATATATGGTTAGATGTCACTCATGGCTTGTGGGTTCTTCTAGATGATTAAATAAGTAGTCATCAAAGAAGTAGGAGAATTAAAAGTAAGTTTTATTTAATTCATTAAGTGATTGGATAAATACTAATCAATTGGATTGGTACTAATCACCTCCTTGCCTAGCTAATTAGAACCTAAAATGATTGTACACCGATACACTCTTGTGGTGAGACAACTAAAGGATGATGGATTTAATTAATTGGATTAATTAGAAAGTCTAAACAAATCATAGAAGAGATGAAAGATCGTTTCGGGCTTAAAGAAAAGTTTGTGTTTATTTGGGCCCAACGGGCCCAAACCCATTGGGCTTTTTTATTCAAGCATATGATGACTTGAAATGATAAAAACCCAAAGCCCAAATCAACACTTAATGGCCGCCCAAGGATGTAGAAAGAAGAGAGAGAAAGTGTCAATTAGTTGACTTACTTCTTTTACCTTTATAAAGGGAGTTTAATGAAAAAGTTTCATAAGGGCTTTTTGTGTGTTCTTTTCAACAAGAGAAAAACAAGTCTCTCTCTCTCTCCACACACATATATAGCCGACCACCAAAGGGGATATAGCTAATTATCTCTTCTCCTTTGGTTATTTCAACATCCATCTCACTACACTAGTGGGTGTGGATCTTTAGAGGTCTTCTACTTTGGAGACTAGAGGAGAATCAAAGAAGTTCCAAATCTATCAAGGTGGAGGAATCAAGGAGGGAGGCTAGACTCAAGGAGTTCCAAGAACAAAGAGCTTGGAGGTGGTCCATCCTTGGTCTAAAGTCTCGATCAAGAGGTATAAAGCTCAACCTTCACTTTGTTCTTCAATAATTTGTTAGATGCATCATATATGAACCTATGCTTCTTGAAGAGGATTTGCATGACTATAGCTTTGGTGATATGTGATAATATGCATTCGTTGCTTATGTATATAAATTTAGAATTGTATATGCATGCTAGTCACTAGAAATCCCACTATAAATCTCATTATTTCCCTTCAAGAGAGGGACATCAGTGTCATCGATCTTGACATTCATGGACTCCATGATGGTTTTCGTCCTCAGATTGTAAACTCTATGTGCTCGACTTATGTTGGAGTAGCCCAAGAAGATTCATCTATCACTCTTAGTATCAAACTTTGCAAGATGTTCTCAATCAAGTTGAATGTAGTACTCACTCCCAAAGACTTTGAAATACTTTACCATTGCCTTCTTACCCCTCCACGGTTCATAAGGAGTCGCATTAGTGCCAGGTCTGAGGGACACACAATTTTAGATATAGCAAGCAGTGTTCATTCCCTCGGCCCAAAAGTGAGTTGCCAAGTTTTTGCTGTTAAGTAGCACCCTAGTTATCTCAATCAAAACATGATTTTTTTTTTCCACTACACCATTTTGTTGAACGGTGATTGGAGCAAAAAATTTGCTTGATGTCGTTGGTTGAACAAAAATCATCAAAGTGAGCATTCTCAAATTCGGTTCTATGATCAGTTATGATTCTGAGTAGAGCATGGCTAGACAAAGATTCATTCAACATTATTTTATATACAGTGAAGAACTATTGAAAGGTATCATATGTTTCCCTTAAATAACATAACCAAATGAATCTATAGTAGTCATCCACAATTACCAAGATGTACTTCTTGCTACCAAGAGATAAGGTTTGAATTGGTCCAACAAGATCCATATAAATCAAATTGAAAAGGCTTAGTTGTTCCGATGTCAATCACTTTGTGCCACCCTAAATTGTTTTCCCAATTGACATGGTCCACAAACATGAGTCAGAAACTGAAAGAGGTGGCAACCTTCTCACAACCTCATGTTTGGACAACTTATTGAGGTCTTTGACGTTCACATGCCCAAGTTTCTAATGCCACAAGGCACTAGCTTTATCAATAGCTTTGTGGTAATTGGAGTATTCAACAACTTTAGAGACATCAAGAATGTAGCAATTGTCTCCAGATCTCAGGAGTACAAGCAAGTTCTTTCTGTGTTCATCTACAATTCGACACCCTCTTTTTAAGAAGCACACTTCATCAGCCACATCATCACACAATTGGCTAATGCTAATAAGATCTTACTTCAACCCATCAACATAGCTAACATTTTGAAGATTAGGTAATCCAGGGATCATGACATCACCTTTCCCTGTGATCTAAGACTTATCTCCACCACCAAACACAACACCACCACCAATAAAAGGAGTAAGAGATGAGAAAGCTCTTTGTCTCCAGTTATGTGACGAGAGCATCCACTATCAAGATACCATACATTTGGCTTAGTAACAGATAAAGCGTTTAGAACAACAAGACACCTATTCGAGGCCTTCTGAACCCACTTTGGACTTTGCTTAATTTTTCCAGATGAAGAAGACTAAACAAGCTAGGCAATTATGTTGACTTCGATGACCAGACGATCTACCTGACCTTTCGGCGAATTGATCTTTCCAGAGTACAATTTTATACATTTTGGACGAATATGTCCAACTTCACGCAGTGATGACATGTAGGAATAGATCTTGTCATTGGACATGGTTTGATTTTCTGAGATATAGCCCTAGATTCTCTCACAAATTTTGTTTTGGTGGGGATAGAACTTGAGCCACTTTCTACATAACCAATACCACTTTTGCCAACGTGTAGTTTCCCAATACTCAGCATCTTGTCAAATTTTTCAACCCCAATAGTGAGATGAATAACCTTATCATTTGCCTCATTCAGTTTAAGTATCTGTTTCTTGTTGGCCTCATGATATATCACATTATTTGCCTTCAATGCATGAATTTGATTCATCAAGTTCTCTTGAGATTCTAGCAAGTTTTGAACCTGAGCTTCACGAGTAGTAATAACATCATCCTTTTCAACTTTGTCATTGCAATTAGAAGCCTTCTCATTCATCTCCTCAACATGGGCCTCAAGATAACCAAATTTTTCATCCAGTTCAATTCTGACTAGACGAAGAAACTTGTTTTCTTTCTGTAACTCAGCAATCTTCATAGTTAGCTCGATCTTCTCCACTTTTGTAGTACAAGTCTCATCAAAGAGAGAATCATACTTGATGCATAATTCATTATAAGACATCTCCTCATTGCCATTCAAAACATAATCATTATCACTCAAAGACACTTCCTCAATTGGAGCAACAAAATCAACAACTTTTCCTTCATTTTCTGACGATTCATCAGAATGTACAGAACCTTGATCATTGTTATCACTCTAAGTAACCATCATCGCCTTTTTTTGCTTTTGGCCAAGGAGTTTGGTGTCAGTACAATCAACAGCACGATGCCCAATTCCTCCACATGCAAAGTAGGGACCAGGTACCTATAACAAACCTTTGTCTCATTTTCTAGTGAACCCTTTGTACTTCACTCTAGTAGATTGTTTTTTTTCCCCTATTGTTTGATAACTCACCAAACCATTTAGAATCATTTTCTTTGTTTATGAGAATTCCTCTGAATTGTTTGACAAATAGAGCAAGATCATCTTCTGAGGCATGTTTACACACATCACCAACAACCTTACAGTTCTCACACTTTGAAGAGCCACTTCTTTTCACCTCTCAGAGACACTTTCATCCATGTCAAGCTCCATCTCATATGTAATGAGCTTCCCAACCAATTTTCCAAGCTTGATCTCATTTAGGTCTTGAAACTCTTGAATGGCAACCTTTTTTGCTTGAAATCTCTTGTGCAAGCATCTTAAAATCTTTTGAACAATGGCTGTTTAATCAATAGACTTTCCTAACCTCAAGGCTTCATTTGTTAACATTTCAACTTTCTCAAAACAGACCAAGAAAGTCTCAAACTCGAGCATT
This sequence comes from Cotoneaster glaucophyllus, assembly GCA_036320875.1. Taxonomy (NCBI): domain Eukaryota; kingdom Viridiplantae; phylum Streptophyta; class Magnoliopsida; order Rosales; family Rosaceae; genus Cotoneaster; species Cotoneaster glaucophyllus. The sequence goes on from CM070059.1 coordinate 22,431,821, forward strand.
CTCAAATCTTCAAATTTTGAAAGGGCTATTTGAAGCTTTAAATCTCTCACTTGTTTATCACCCTCATGAAGAATTCGGAGTTTGTCCCAAGCTTGCTAGACAGTTGTGCAATATCAAACATGAGCAAACTGACTAGATGAAATGGTAGAAACAATAGCATTTTTTGCTTTCCTATTAGCCATGGCCAAAGCAATTTCTCCTTGAGTCCAATCACATTTTGGCTTAATCACAAACTCTCCATTGACTAGCCTCAATGAAGCCTTCCAATCAAGGGTGAGATAATCAACAACTATAAGATCTTGTGCCTCATGGAATATCTGGAACTTCTCGTTCCAAGTACCATAATTTGTACCATCAAAGAATTGAGGTGTATTGCATGACCTACCGATATGATCACGATCCATGGTGAGATTGCACCTAATACTAGCAAATTCCAGAGATCACTCTATGTATATCTAGAGTAAGGCTCTTATACCAATTGAAATTGGTACCAGGTGGAATATCATGTATATATAAATTATAATCTGTTGGAACAGAAGATATTTTTGGCACAATAAACATAACTTGAACACAATCTACAAACATAATTTGCTGGGATGTGTGACACAATAAACCTAACTTGAACAAAAGATATTTTTAGCCGGAAAAACCCACATATGGGTTAAAAAATCGGGGACACTCCACTGAGTCCAATCCATTAGGGTAAACAAAGGTTCATAAAAAGACCCACACGCTCAATATCCCTATCTAAGAAGCAGTTTTACCTTTGTGCAACCTTGCCTTACACAAGATGGATGCCTTCAATCTTCACAAAGTGGTAGCTCCTCCTGAGCTCATCACCTTATGGCACCGAGATCAACACGATCAATGATATGATATAATTTTACGATATGCACATGAAATCTGGATTCAATTGATCAGTCATATTCTCCAGTCAAATAGTTGAAGGAAGAATCTAACTTGATTTCAAGAGCTTGGTCTAAAACTGATTTTAAAGCTTAAAACCAGACCAAGACTTAAATGCAAAACCTTAAAACAATGCAACACTAATAGACAATGATTGGGTGTTTAATGCATGAGGAAGGTTTGGCAATTAGGGTTTATAAATGGAGAAAATGAAAGCTTCAGGCTTTTAACCAACTCTCTTTCTTTCTCTCTCTCTCTCTCTCTCTCTCTCCTTCTCTCTCTCTCTCTCTCTCTCTAACAAATACATTTTGAACCCCTAAGAACAAATCTGAAACCCTAGAGGTAAATAGACCCAAGGAAATCAGATTTTTCATCAGCCAACTTGTCCCAAGGATACTTGTCGGTTGCAAAAGAGATATAGGCAGATCAATGGCCAGAAACTAACTACCATCAGAAAGGTGTCAGTCAGCCCATGTGGGCTATCTTACTCTGTGTGCCTAAATAGCTAGAAGTCAGCGCGCAAAACTGACTAGACAATCAAACTAGACAGAATGCAACATAAATAGAGATATGAAATGCACATGCATGAATAAACCTTTGAGTTGAAATATTCCACTTCTTAAACATTTACTCCAGCAGCAACAACCCATAAACTAAGTATATTCTAAAGTTAGATTGAGCATGTGTGATGGTTCAATCATAATATTTGACAAAGAAAGCCAAACACTTAAAGCTAGACTTTACCATTTATGTTAAGCTCAAACTCAATGGGGAGTTCCTTCTTGAACGTCATGGTGGCCATACAGTCATCTCACCTATCCACCTTTGTGAATTTAGTACAAAACCACTTGAAGTAGTCTTAAGACTCTCATTGTCTCTTTGGCGAAATAGAAACAAGGTATCTGTCCCTCGCTTCACCCCCTTGTTACGCAGAGAAAGCCTTCATGAACGCAACACTCAAGGTCTTAAAATCCGTGATAGATCCTGACGGGATACTTGCATAGCACTTCATGGCATCTTCCTCAAGAATAAAATGGAACATCTTGCACATCAAGGAGTCAAAAGATCAGAGTATTCCTTGAAGTACTTCACTCTTAGCTGTATGAACTTATCTGGAGGCCAGAGCATCAGAAAGAGGATTGCCTTGGTAATGTGACTGCGTTCCGCCCTCTGAAGGCACCTGACTGGAACCACAAAGATCAAAGTTTAGTTGCCTTGAGTTGTTAAGAGGGGTCCTTGGCTGGCCTCTTAAACCACGGGACTGCACAATGGGCGCAGCCTCAACAGGAGTTACCCCTTGCACAGGGAGGTATCTACATGGTCATAAGAGGGAGTATGAGTGAGAGTAGTTCTCCTACAGTGTTCAAATACCTTATACTGGTGACAGGAATTCTACCATCCTCATGCTCAAACCGAGATTCCAGTCGAAACAAATGCCTCTCAGTAGTGTAGGTTGAAGTCATATGGTTACGCCAAAGGTTCTCAATGTCAGAGCATATCTTCTTGAGCATCTCGCGAATAGGGTCTAACAATGTTGATAATGCATGTAGCAGTGGCAGGGTGCGATCTTATCCGGTAGGTATGAAGGTGCATTCCTAGTGGTGGTCGTTTTCGATCGTAAGAGGAATGATATCTATCCCAATGAAGTACGGTGGATCAGGATGATCATGCATGTGTGAAGGTAGTACCATGTGCAAGGGAATATGGATTTAAACTCTCAATGAAAACACAAAAATGTTGGAGCAGTTTTTGGACAGCCACCGTGGTTCCAACCTGCAAGATCAAATCCAAGCAATGACCCTTAAGCCTTGCGCCAGAGTTAGTGTTTCTCGGCATAGGGACTATGGTGGTTAAGTCAGTTTTTGTATTAATGGGGGGAGGTTAATTGTTTTTTTAGGTTCAGAAAGTCTAATCCCGCGTGAAGAGTTGGTTCACCTATTTATAGGCCAAAATGAATCAGCCTATGGTCTCTGACTCTTCTATTAGTTAATAGCCTGAGTGGGAGCTTGTAGCAGGACATGTCTGTGTAATCATGATCTTTGCCAAGACAGGGCAGTCTGTCCTCTGCACGGTATGAGAGGAAGTACCTGCCATGCTGGTCAGTCAAAACAGACATCCTCTATGACCGAGTAGGTACTGCCTTGAATAGACAGAGCGGTGGATCGTCTAAGTAGGAGCAGTTGATAGGGCTAGGCAGCCATGTTGGTCCACCCCACCCATAGTGGTGTCACTTTGGCAGCTAAGCGAGTTGTTGTGGTCATGCCTGGAACCACCTAGTTTTATTGCCTCTTCGTGAGAGGATGTTTGACCTCTTCCTCACTCTGAATTGGAGCCGACAGATTGAGTTTGAAAGTTCACAATTTTGAGAAGGTGACAATTAGGGTCTTACACATATTAACCACAAGATTATATTAGTTTATACTGAAAATTTGACATTACTCCTTGAAACTATATTTTCCTTAAGTAAAACCCATCTCCTTTTGTTTTCTTGACTAAAGCCCATTGACTAGGCTCCAACTAAGCAAATTCTTTAATTAAATTTGACTTTTCAAATTGTGTATTTTTCGAATGCCTAAACTACCCTTATTAATACTTGGATTGGGTTTTTGGATCAGTTACTTGTTATATCCATTTAATTAATTATATTTATTTTACAAAATATTTCATGCCATTCATTGTATATTCAATGTATTAACTTTCAAATTGTTATAAGGTGACGATTGGAAAATATAATACTAATTTCGTGATTTTGTGCATTAAATATACAAGTTTATTTACCTACAAACACAACAATAGACCTAAAACAGCTTCGGTTATTGTATATATACTTCAATCCCTAATTCACAAAACAAAAGCTATATGTTCCACACAAACAAAATAATCTAATTTACCTATATGATTTGACACACCCCGACCCGGAATGTCCATTAGGACTCCGCATCGAGTCGTGTTGGCCGACACCTCGAAGGTAACGAAGCCATAAAGTGTGCTGAGGTGTAAAGGTGAATAAATTTAAACCTGAAGTGTCTAAGAGCAGAAGTGTGCGGTGAGCGGGATTGAGCCCATTTCACACGCGATGTCAGAGCATAAGTAAACTACAGTAGCATGGGTAAGAGTCATACCCTCAGAGGCAGCCACCTAAACTGAAGTATGCCACAAATCCTCGCCGATACGAACCTTTAGCAGTTGATACCTGGAGGGGCGCAAAACAAGAAAATGTGAGTGGGCGAAAACAAAGCTTTTCAAAACCTTTCTACATTATCAATAGTATAACCCCTCACCTGTAAGACCTGTATAATTTCCCATAAACTATAATATACACAAATATATATGTCTCAAGATCAATTCCATAATCCAGAAATCCCAACATGTACATCCTGCAAGATACCATATAAATAATCAAGCCAAACAGTTGAATTAAAACGATGAATAATAATGTGTCAGCCGGATCCACTTATAGTGACCTGTACGGTTGAACCTATAGCTCATCACATATGCCTGCACATGAGTCGGAACCACCTATAGTGGTTTGTACGGCTAGACTGTGTCGGAACCACCTATAGTGGTCTGTACGACAAAACTGTGTCGGAACCACCTATAGTGGTCTGTACGACACATAAATAAATCTATGAAATCACATGAGTCGGAGTTGCCTAACGCAACCTGTACGACAATATCAGAGTTACCTATTATGGCAACCTGTACGACAATGTCGGAGTTACCTATTATGGCAACCTGTTCGACAATGTCGGAGTTGCGTAAAACACACTATAATCATGCCATAACCTAATCATTTCAAATAATACCAAAAACTCACCTGAACTCACATGCGCGTCCTGTGTTCACCTTAGCACTTCAAGCATTCACGACAATTATAGGTAGGTAATATGCATATGGGTATGCCATAATGCAATCTAAAACTCATTTATATCATAGTATATGCAACTAATAAATACGTAATCTAGTGTATAAACACTTAATATAATATAATATTTCAAAGCATATAACCAATTATATAATTTTTCTGGGAAAACATAAGATATATACACATATATAGAAAACCAAAATACCCACTCACCTGGTAGCCGCGCTACGATTCCCTAACACGAGCATCGAGGCGTCCCGAACGATCGGCGGTTGTGACCAATTATCGAATCACATCTCAGAACTCTTAACAATAGAATACGTAATTCATATATAACACATCCCCCAGGACATTTTAGAATGGTTTAGGTGCCATTGACTAAAAGTCATCCGTCAATCAAAGTTCGACGATAGGGTCACAACCCTACATACTTGATCTGAAAGATCTGTAACTCATATTTCCGATCTGTAACTTCCAGATCCACATTGAACTCCTAGAATCACATACTGAAATTGCGTTACGAAACGGTCGAATCTCTGCCAATTGCCAAAACCAAGTGGCTGTTAACGTTTTATTTTATGAACTTCTAAATCCAATTCAGGAAGATCCGTACGTCGGATTCTCGATCTGTAAATTCCTATGATCCTCAAATATTATGCATCACAACATATCAAAGTTTGGTGACGATCCAACGGTCGGATCTTTGATTCATATTTTCACCTAACCACGTTTCGTAATGAAATTAAGTTCAAATGATCAACCTACGTCAATCAACTATCAAAACTGAACTCATGGCATTTAACATAGCCTAAAAATAGCATTGGCGGCCCACTGGCCACTCGCCGCCGCACGGGCCACCGTGGGTGGCGGTCGGCCGCCCCTACTCGCCGGAAAATCCAACTATCTCTAAAAATTACCAAAATTTGCAGAAATGAAGATCTCAACGAGAAGAACAACTTTCATACCCGTGACCATGGCCAATTTAGCCTGGAAAACCTTCAATTTTGCTAAAACTGTACGGAACCCTAGGTTTTGGGTGTGTTCAATCTGCCTCCATAACAACTCCGCTACTCCAACCAATGATTGGGCATGATTCCTGGGTCCAAGGGAAAGGTTTTAGTAGGTTTGATCGAAGGCAATTGATGCACGAACGGTGGTTCACCACCGTGACACCCATGGCTCACCTTCGAGAATTTCTCTTCGTTTCAGAGCCGGATTCACTCAAATTGAAGATGGAACTTCAAGAAGAAAGATCATGGACTTGTTTTTGGGTTGTGGCGATGTCGGTTTTGCCAAGAAAATGCCAAAATTCGGCGTCGGGGTGCTAGAAGGTGGGTCGGGTCGACAAGAGGAACTGGGTCGTAAGCGATCCTGTGTTACTCCCTCCCCCTCCTTTTTCGTTCTGCTTCTTTCTCTGATTGGTTAATCCAATCTCCCTCCTCCTCTAACTGGGCAATGCCTAACTCTTTTATTTTCTTCTCTTTACATCCGCACCATCCATTTCTTTCTTCCATTAAATCCCAGCCACACACGTGGCTTGCTAATTTAATTATATAATCTGAAATTCTTCTTAAAATTAATTAATTTCCTAAAATACCCACAACTTCAAACGTTAATAACTTCTTCGTTAGAACTCCAAATCACGAACCGCTTGCGCCCACGCGTCCGTGGCGACAAGTACTACAAGGACATGCCAAGAAAACTGGTCTTACGTGATACAACACTGCAGTTAACCACCGTCAACGTACGTGTCTCGAAGGGCATTTTTGTAAAATCACTTATTAAATTATAAAATTATAATTTCAGGGACGGGTCGTCACATGATTTATGTGCATTAGATTTCAAGTTTATTTAATTGCCTACAAGCACAAACCCACAACATTCAACATTATCTAATATCACTATTTTTTTTTTTGGAATAGGTAAATTAAAGTAAGTAAATTAGTATAATATTTTATGAGTAGGTATATTAATTTATATGTAGGTAATTACATGATTCAAACAATATTATTTTTTTGGTACGAGATATATCTATTTTTTTAATATGATAAATTAGTTTATATATATGTTACTAATATTTATGATACAAGAAAGGTAAATATTGTCACATCCCGGCCCGGGGTCCACCACATCCCGGGCCCATTCCACCACCGTAGCACGATATTGTCCGCTTTGGGCCCCGACTACGCCCTCACGGTTTTGTTTCTGGGAACTCACACGAGAACTTCCCAGTGGGTCACCCATCATGGGAGTGCTCTCGCGCGCTACTCGCTTAACTTCGGAGTTCCCATGGAACCCGAAGCCAGTGAGCTCCCAAAAGGCCTCGTGCTAGGTAGGGATGGGAATATACATATAAGGATCACTCCCCTGGGCGATGTGGGATCTCACAATCCACCCCCCTTAGGGGCCCGACGTCCTCGTCGGCACACCACAGCCAGGGTTAGGCTCTAATACCAAATTGTCACATCCCGACCTGAGGTCCACCACATCCCGGGCCCGCTCCACCACCGTAGCACGATATTGTCTGCTTTGGGCCTCGACTACGCCCTCAAGGTTTTGGTTCTGGGAACTCACACGAGAACTTCCCAGTGGGTCATCCATCATGGGAGTTCCTACGGAGCCCGAAGCCAGTGAGCTCCCAAAATGCCTCGTGCTAGGTAGGGATGGGAATATACATATAAGGATCACTCCCCTGGGCGATGTGGGATCTCACAAATATCCATATGGGTTTAATTGCTCATCATAATTAGGATGAGTAATAACATTTATTGACCAAATTAGGATTTTGTGGCATAAGTTGTAAATGTGTTGTAATAGTTGGTTAAATATTTGTCTACATGGCAGTCTATTTGAAATTTGGGTTTTATTTGAATGTTTAAAATTAGGTGGGTTTTGGTTTGAAAAATAGGAGTTTCAAGGGCCTATATCAAAAGAACCCTAGTTTATATCCAAAAGCTTAAAATATTTGACAACATAATAAAACAAAACAAGAAAAATGATTTTTTCTAATGATTCATGCATTTTAAGTTTGTTTGGCTTTATTAAGGTATTAAATATTTTAAACCTTTGAATATAAACTAGGATTAATCTCAGTTTACTACCCTAAAGTTTCTTGGTTTTCAACATATGGTACATGAAGTTTTTTTCATCCCAGAGTGGTACATACAGTTATAATTTTGGGACACTTTCATACATCCGTTAAGGTTGCTGTTAAATTTATCGTTAACTGATGATGTGGCATCCACATGGACAATGACTGGGCGCCACGTGGATATTAAAAAAATAATAATATAAAATAATAAAAACTAAAAAAAATTAAAAAAAAAACAAATTTCGGCGTCTTCTCCCTCACCCCTACCGACACCCCTCCATTCTCTCCTCTACACCCACCCTTCCCCCTCCTTTTTCGACTCCACCCACTCCATTTCTCTCTCTTCCTCTCCCTCCCACATCTAGGCCTGGCAATTCCTAACACAACCCAATAACCCGACACGACACGACATGAAATTAACAGGTGTCGGGTCGACACGATAACAAACCGGATCGTTATCGGGTATACACGTGGGTAACACGGTACACGATAAGCAAAATATTAATTTTATAATTTTATAACCCTAAAAAAATAGTATAATAATTATATATATTAATTTAACAATTTTATACCCTAAAAACTATAATACTTATAGTTTAACAATTTTAACAATTCTAATATATATATATATATATATATATATATATATATATATATATATATATATTAAATATTAAAAATTGGTGACCATTGGATCTGCTTAAATATACATACCATTCAATTTCTTAAGTGTTATACGTACAAAATAAATAAATTTAAACCTACTTAATATATACATACCATTTGAACTTGATGGGATACGAATTCTACGAAACTAATTTCAACAATCCCACCGTCAACCTTGTTTGAATATGCTTCGAGATCGCATCAGCAAAAAATCACAAAAAACAAACATTCAAAGATCAAGTAACGGGACAAAACTTTTCGACGGTTATCAAAGAAAAATTACGATTTAACGGTTATTTTTTAACTCCGATTTTGATGATTTTTTACAGCTACACTCCTTGACCCTATATGAATACAATAAATGAACTCGATCTTCAATTTAAAATATTTACGCTAGTGGATACCACAAAATCTTATGTTATACTTAATGAAAGTATGAATAAACTCTTAAGTGTTAGTGAATCTATTGTTTTGATGGGATACGCATTCTACGAAACTAGTTTCAACGATCCAACCGTCAAACAAGTTTGTATATACTTCGAGATCACATACACCAAAAATTGCAAAAAATAAACATTCAGAGATCAAGTAACGAGACAAAACTTTTCGACGGTTATAAACAAAAAATCATAATTTAACGGTTATTTTAACTCTGATTTTGATGATTTTTTACAACAACACTCCTTGACCTATATGAATACAATGAATGAATTCGATCTTCAATTTAAAATATTTACACTAGTGGATACCTCAAAATCTTATTTTATACTTAATGAAAGTATGAATAAACTCTAAGTGTTAGGGAATCTATCATTTTGATGGGATACACATTCTACGAAATTAATTTGAACGATCCAACCGTCAAACATGTTTGTATATGCTTCGGGATCGCATACGCCAAAAATTGCAAAAAACAAACATTCAGAGATCAAGTAACGGGACAAAACTTTTCAACGGTTATAAACGAAAAATCACGATTTAAAGGTTATTTTAACTCGGATTTTGATGATTTTTTACAGCTACACTCCTTGACCCTATATGAATACAATGAATGAACTCTATCTTCAATTTAAAATATTTACACTAGTGGATACCACAAAATCTTATGTTATACTTAATGAATGTATAAATAAACTCTAAGAGTTAGTGAATCTATCGTTTTGATGGGATATGCATTCTACGAAACTAATTTCAACGATCCAACCGTCAAACTTGTTTGTATATGCTTCAAGATCGCATACGCCAAAAATCGCAAAAAGCAAACATTCAGAGATCAAGTAACGGGACAAAAAAATTTTATGGTTATAAACGAAAAATCACGATTTAACGGTTATTTTAACTCCGATTTTGATAATTTTTTATAGCTACACTCCTTGACCCTATATGAATACAATAAATAAACTCAAACTTCAATTTAAAGTATTTACACTAGTGGATATCACAAAATATTATGTTATACTTAATGAAAGTATGAACTCTCAAGTGTTAGTGAATCTATTGTTTTGATGGGATACGCATTCTACGAAACTAGTTTCAACGATCCAACCGTCAATCATGTTTGTATATACTTCGAGATCGCATATGCCCAAAATTGGAAAAAAAAAACATTCAGAGATCAAGTAACGGCACAAAACTTTTTTATGGTTACAAACGAAAAATCACGATTTAACGGTTGTTTTAACTCTGATTTTGATAATTTTTTACAATTACACTCCTTGACCCTATATGAATACAATGAATGAATTCGATCTTCAATTTAAAATATTTACACTAGTGGATACCACAAAATCTTATGTTATACTTAATGAAAGTATGAATAAACTCTTAAGTGTTAGTGAATCTATCATTTTGATGGGATACGCATTCTACGAAACTAATTTCAATGATCCAACCGTCAAACTTGTTTGTATATGCTTCAAGATCGCACATGCCAAAAATCGCGAAAAACAAACATTCAGAGATCAAGTAACGGGACAAAACTTTTTTACGGTTATCACGTGACCCGACCTGTTAAGGACCCGTTAAGATAATAAGTGCTACACGAAAATGACACGAACACGACAAACACGACCCGTTTGCCAAGCCTACCCACATCTATCTCTATCAATGGCCTCCTCCAAGTCCACATCTCTCCTAAACCCTATCAGGCTTCGAATCTCCTCCTGGACCCACGTCTTCGCTTGTTTCGTCAGCCTGGCAGCACCACCTGGACCACCTCTTACTCTGCTGCTCACAGCCGCACACTATTCCTACTCCTTCCCCTCGCCACCGTTGCTCTGCTGCTACTTTCATTCGTTTTGGTTTTGGTGGTGAGGTGGCACTCTACCATTCACCGCCGCCACCTCCATCATCTTCTCTGTCTCTGTTTCTTGGTCTAGTTCTCCTCCCTCGTATAAGTCAACGGCGCGGGGCTTCTCCGAGAGGTACATGTCGGATTGCTATTAACTGGGGTTTGAGGGTGTAGTGGAGTGGATTGACATGCAGGTGTAGCAAATAATACGAAGCAGAGGAGGAAGACGGGACAAAGGACAAAAGAGAGAGAGAAATGAAGTGGGTGGAGTCGAAGAGAGAGGGGGAAAGGTGGGTGCAGAGGAGGGAAGGAAGGGGTTAGGGAGAAGACGCCCAAATTTTTTTTTTTTTTAATTTTGTTTAGTTTTTATTATTTTATTATTTTTTTTTAATATCCACGTGGCGCCCAGTCATTGTCCGCGTGGATGTCACGTCATCAGTTAACGGTAAATTTAACAGCAACCTTAATTGATGTATGAAAGTGTCTCAAAATTATAACTTTATGTACTACTCTGGGATGAAAGAAACTTCATGTACCAAATGTTGAAAACCAAGAAACTTTAGGATAGTAAGCTGAGATTAACCCTATAAACTAATATAATCTTGTCACTAATATGCATTTGGTCCTCACGAGTCCTCAAAATGAGGGCTTTAGAAGAGCATGATTGATGGGTTACTTAGTATGATATGGATTAGTGACATACTATGCAAATTTTATTTCTAAAATACGACATTAATTATCAAAATTGTCAATTATGAGAGTCTGTGTAAGTAACACAAGTTTCAAACTTGCCAACAATCCAAATAAAGCTTGAGACTCTAGTTTCAAGAGGAGGAGAAATAACAATAAATTGTAATGCTTAGAAGTATAATATCGGCGGTATAAAAGTAAAGTAGGGTTAAGTATAGACAACCACCCAACTTTCAAGGATGATTAAGTGATTACGTCAGTAACAATAAGTGATACTTAGACAAATATGAAAGTTGGTTTTTACTGGGGTAAATTACATAGAAACCCCTCAGGTTTGAGGTTTATTACAACTTCATACAACATCTTTAAAACATTTCACTTTCATACCTCACGTACTATTTTATTTCAAAATAATACCTCCGTTACATTTTCCATCCATTAATCTGTTAAGTGCTGATGTGGCTGCCACATTTGTGCTAATGTGGCTGCCACGTGGCAAAAAAATAATTTTTTATACATTAAAAATATTATAATATTAACCCTATTAAAAAAAAAAAAAGCCTATCTTCATACGATATGGGTTTCGCACCGGGGGGGGGGGGGGGGGGGGTGCAGTGACGGCAGCGCGGGGAAGGCTCTGTTTCTATGAGATATGGTTGTTGAACTTCTTGGTTAAGGTAGTAATGGCCATTGCAGAGAGAGATAGGGGGGATCTGGGTTTCGCAGGCAAGGGGGAAGGGAGGGTGCAGCGACGGCAGCGCGGGGAAGGGTGGGTGCGGGGGGGGGGGGGGCGGGGGGGTTTATGGGATCTGGGTTTCGCAGGCAAGGGGGAAGGGAGGGTGCAGCGACGGCAGCGGGGGGGGGGGGGGGGGGGTGGGGGGGTTGCGGTGAGGGCTGGGCTCTGGTTTTTGTTTTTTGTTTTTTGTTTTTCTTCCTCATTCTTCTTCTTCTTCTTCGGGGGAGAGGGAAGGGAGGTGCGAGGGTTACGGGTTTCAGCTTTTGTGGAGGGGATGGAGGGGTGGAGGGGATGGACGGACGGGAAGGATGGGTAAGGGGGTAGGGGTGGGATGTGGAGTTGCGGGGAATGATTTCTGGATTTGGGTTTTTCTGTTTTTTTTTTTTTTTTTTAATAGGGTTAATATTATAATATTTTTAATGTATAAAAAATTATTTTTTTTGCCACTTGGCAGCCACATTAGCACAAATATGGCAGCCACATTAGCACAAATATGGCAGCCACGTCAGCATTTAACAGATTAATGGATGGAAAATGTAACGGAGGTATTATTTTGAAATAAAATAGTACATGAGGTATGAAAGTGAAATGTTTTAAAGATGTTGTATGAGGTTGTAATAGACCTCAAACCTGAGAGGTTTCTATGTAATTTACCCTTTTTACTGACACATCATTCGTCACTTAACGCTAATAATCTAACATATGTCCAATTTTTAAAATGTTATCTATTTATTTGGTACTAGCCTCTTTGCACGCGCTCACGCGCATGCGAAAGGCCTTTTTTTTATTTTTTTATTTTTTTTATCATGGACGCTACACGCCCCTTAAGATGGTTGTGCTAGCTGTTTTCTTTCTCATATCACATCTTAAAATAAAATACAACATACATTGCAAACAAAAGAAAATAAAACATAATTAAGTCTCTAAAATGCATGAGAAAAGGAAGACTCTTCGCAAGCACGAAAGCACGTTTGAAGAGGTTAATAATGAATAAAGGAAGAAATACAGCAAGGAACCAAGATATATCATATATATCATCTCTTTCCTGCCGTTTATCTTATTAAAAGTTGCTAAAAATGAGTTGATAGGTTTATGGCTTCATAGTATAATATCTACTATTTTTTTCTTGACATATATGTTACACATTCCCATTCCACCTGCAAATTGCTTTGTCAATTCAATAGCGCCACAACACTAATGTTTGTTTGTATAACTGCAAACGGAGCGTTTCAATGAGAATATGAGTTGAAGTGTAATTTGCATTATAGTATGTAGAAATTAAAATGTACATACATTGACAAAAAATAAGAAAAAGAATAGTCGTATTCAAGGAAAAATGCATCATTTGTAGCTTTTTCCACAGGTTTTTCTTATGGTAGTGCTTTGATTTTTCGTGTACTGTCTTTACTGTAAGCATGGAACTAACACCATTGTCTACGTGTTTTTCTCAATAGAATGCAAATGTCATTTAACTTGGAGAAATACTGTTTGAGCACCCAAGCTTAATTACTGCTACACTACAGTCACCTATGTATGTTCAAATCACATATCATATATAGATATTGTATTGCATTTTAAACATTTGTACATAATATTTTAATTGGTACTAACAATGAAGGTAAAACATTGGAGATGACCACCTCAATTATTCTAAATCCTTGAATTAACAAAAAGCCATGATACAATTAGATTACCAAATGTTAGGCATTTAGAAGATAAATACATAAAAATGAATCATTGCAAACACCAACAAAACGGAAAAGAGAAGGTCTTGAATCTTCAAGTTCCTCAACCAAACAATCCTATCCAGTATCTCAAGCCAAAAGTCTTTTATGCCTACACAAAATTTTGTCCACATACCATGTAATTCATATTGCATTTCAGAAAAAGGCTTTTTCATATAAAAGAAAGTAAATAGCGAAACATATACAAATATATAGCTAGAAATATAGTGTGCACTTACTATGGAGAACGTCTAAAATTGAAATAAAAGAAACTAAACTATCCAATTATTATTCCAAACAGGTTGGGAATGTAGAATTAAGCTATGGTCTTCACTAAGAAATTAGAATAAAGTTTTAAGTTTGTCACTTTAGTCTTCATGCTAGGCACGAACAATTTTATTTTATTTTATTTAATTTAGATTGGGGCATTTAGTTAAACCACTATTAATTCTAGATATACTTGATAGTTGTAGCCTTGTAGGCATCATATAAAAAGATGTAAGATGTAAATCATAAACACTATACACATTTATCTATATATACTTGTACTTTCAACTGTATATGTCAAGAAACTTTGAGAATACATCTCTACGGGGCTTGAGAGGTTTGTACACTGAAGAAAACGAATGTAAAGAGCTTTTCAAAAAAAAAAAAAAACGAATGTAAAGAAGGCATCTTAACAAATGAGAATGTAATTAAACAAAAATTTCTTGACTCATATGCCAGCATTTAATAATACCTAAACAAATGAAGAGTAACATAGGATGATAATTAGATCAAACAAACAGTGAGTTAATCAGTTACAACACAATCACACACACTTAAAATTTCATGAAAAACTGAACAACCCAAGCAACAAAATCGAAAAGTCTCTTTAAGGTTTCGGTTTCATACCTGAGTCTTCAAGTTTCTGGGGATCAAAGTAGAGTGATAGCAAAGTCTACGGCTCTACAGGCCAATGTTGAGAAAAAGGAATGATTTGGAATGATACTCTGACTTCGTATATTTAATCCCCTTCCTTGATCCTTAGGAGTGTAGGTGAAATAATATCTTGTATAGGTTGATTTGTAGGATCAAAACGTGTTGTATATAATCTCTTGTACCAATATATTACAATATACGACATTCAGTTTTTACATGGCAACCGAGCAGCAACGCTTCTGGTGACCTACATCAACCTTCCGCTCAAAACACTAGCCTCTTCCCATGGCTGAACCTACTAAAACCGAAAAGCCCTCAACCAAGCTTGAGGAAAACCCATACGATGATCCAAATCATCTGATGTACCCGCACTATTCAAATCTGCCCGGTGTCATCCTTGTCCCGCAGCCGCTGAATGAAGAAAATTATGGAACATGGAGTCGTGCCATGACCATGGCTCTAAGCGCCAAGAACAAGGAAGGCTTTATCGATGATTGTATCAGCAGACCAAACAAATCCTCCACCTCTGAATTGTAGTAATGGAACCGCTGCAATAACCTCGTAAAATCGTGGTTAATAAAGTCAATCTCATAGGACATTCGAGCAAGTGTTATCTACAATGAAGTCGCCACTGAAATCTGGAACGACTTGAAAGATCATTATTCTTGTGCCAACGATGTTCATCTCTTTCGCATAGAGCAGGCGATTCATGATTGTACTCAATTAGGCGTAACCATAAGTGCTTACTACACCAAACTCAAGGGCCTTTGGGTTGAGTGTGATGCACTGTGCACCATTCTTATCTGTGAGTGTGGAACTATGAAGGAAGTCATGCAATACCGTGAGAACCAAAAGACTATGAAATTCCTCATAGGACTTGATACATCATATGCTGCTTCTCGCGATCAAATTCTACTTATGGACCCTCTACCTTTAGTTAACAAGACGCACTTGCTCATTCTACAAGACAAGAAGCAACGTAATGTCTTCTCTACCACAATAACCATAGCTAATATTGTAGCCTTCGTAGAGGCTCCTCAGCACGGAACCTTCTAAAATGTGACCGATGCGATATGGTTGGGCACACTTCGGACATTTGTCGATCACATCTTAAGTGTGACTTTTGTGGTTGGAAAGGACACACGATTGATGCTTGTCGGAAACTCAAGAAGGCCAAGGAGAAAGGCGATGCATAAGATCGGCGTACATCCAAGATACATCATGTCCAGGCCAAGGAAGCACCATCCTCACAATCTAGTCCCGTCAACCTGACAGCCGAGTAATACCCAAATCTCTTGGCATTGCTAGGTAACAACAAATCACCAACCATGGCCAACCTTGTAGGTGACGTTTTCAGGATCAACAACTTATCAGGTAAATCACTTCGAGGTATTGCTCTTTGGAAAAACAGGGCTTGGATTTTGGATTCAGGGGCAACAGACCACATAGTATGCTCCCCAAATCTGTTCACCATCCAAGATGACAAGGCAACATGCACGTTTGTTGGGGCATCGGTTACACCATCTTCACACCTTTGGCATCAACTCCTTGGGCACATTTCAAATAAATTTTTTCGTTTGCTATCTTATTCTGTTAAAGACGTTGATTTTTGGCTAAACATACTCATTCTCCTTTTTCCACAGGTTCCATCAACTCCAAAATACCTTTTGAACTTATTCATGTCGATATTTGGGGTGGCTATCACGTAGCTACATACAATGGCAATCGTTATTTCTTAACCATCATTGATGACTTCACACGCTGCCCTTGGGTTTACTTAATGCACCACAAATCTGACACATCTCATTTTTTAACAACCTTTATTAATCTTGTGGAAACCCAATTCTTTACCAAAATAAAAATTATCCGTAGTGACAATGGTCCCGAATTCACCATGGCCAAGTATTACTCTGACAAAGGAATCATAGACCCAACCAGTTGTGTTAATACCCCTCAACAAAACGAGATAGTAGAAAGAAAGCATCGTCACCTTCTCAACACCGCTTATGCACTCCTTTTCCAAACAAAACTCCCTAAACAATTTTGGGGGGACACCATTTTAACAGCCACTTACCTTATCAATCGAACACCCACACCACTTCTTCACGGCAAAACACCCTACGAATTTCTCCACCATAAACAGCCCATATATCACCACTTGAAGGTCTTTGGCTGCCTAAGTTTTGCCTCTACCCATGACAAAAGACCCACCCAATTTGATGCACGAGCCACACAATGCATTTTTCTTGGTTATCCTTATGGACAAAAAAGATATCGTCTCTATAACCTTCATAGTGGAAAAGTTTTTATTTCTAGAGATGTTTTGTTCCATGAGCACATATTTCCATACTCTTCATATAAACCACCATCTGACTCCATTCCACCATCTGATTTCCCTACCTATTTTGATGATGTTGTACATCCTATTCTGCCTACAACTACCAACGTACCAACAGTGCCCGACGACAACTCCACACCAGCACCGTTTGCTCCAGCCACACCTTTTACGTTGGCTGCGACATCTGGTGCACTTGATACAGTACTCGAAGCCACTCCACCTCGCCTTACGCGACACACACAACCACCTCACCATCTACAAGATTATCAAGTTGCAGCCCCCCTTCTTTCACGCTCCCATAAGTCATCTACCTTAGCAGCGGTCCACACACCAGGTAGTCCTTACCCTTTAGCAGATGTGCTTTCTTATGATATGTTATATCCGCAACATCGGGCTTTCACTACCTCCATATCCACGGAGATCAAACTAAGCTCATTTTTGTAGGCTATGCAGCAACCGCAGTGGCGTCTTGCCATGTGCCAGGAAATTGATGCTTTGGAAGCCAATGGTACCTGGACACTCCAACTTTTGCCTCCCATAAAGAAGCCAGTTGGTTACAAATGGGTGTACAAGATCAAGTATAACCCAGACGGCACCGTATAACGCTACAAAGCTCATTTGGTGGCAAAAGGCTATAACCAAATTGAAGGTCTTGATTACAAAGAAACCTTTGCTCTAATTGCCAAACTTACCATTGTTCGCGTCTTGCTTGCTATAACCACTACCCAGAATTGGAAACTCCATCAACTTGACGTAAACAATGCCTTTTTGAATGTGACCTTGATGAAGATGTGTATATGACTCTCCCACCCGGGTTCGGACGACAAGGGGAGACATGTGTGTAGACATCAAAATTTCGGTGAAACAAATGTTCACCAATGCATTAAAGTTTTGATATGTCAAGGCATACATGGCATACGCCACGTGTCGTATAAATTGTACACATGGCGTATGACTCAAACAAAATAGGAAGAAATACCCTTGGAGGATCAAAACAAGTTTTTCTTCTCATTTTGGGAAATGACAAAGCAAGCACATTTTAAGTTTAAAATTGCATTAAGTGGGAAATTAGGCCATAAATTTACCACTTCAAAGTTTAAAATGTTATTAAGTGGGAAAATTAGGTAATGGTGCTTGGGTGGGAAAATTTTGTGGTGGTAATTCATTCCCAAAAGCCTATAAATAGGCCTCTCCATCAAGGTATCAAATCACCAATTCACAAATACATCTCTCTACTCCCAAATTGGAAGAGAATTCCCCCAAAGCCTTGAAGCTCTAAAGCTCCCAAGCAAATCCCGAAGGATCAAGAAAGCTCTCTTCGTTCTTCGCCAAATCCGCCTTCAAGATCAAGCCCCAAGGCCCTTGAAGACCTCCTACCAATTCAAGATCCAACGGCCCTTGAAGAACTTCCACCAATTCAAGATCAAGCCCCGACGGCCCTTGAAGAAAGTGTTCATCAATAAATTCATCCGCCATTCTTCAAGATCAAGCCCAAAAGCCCTTGAAGATCCGTTCATCCTAAGATCAAGCCCCAACGGCCCTTTGGATCAACAACATCAACAAATCCACACATCAACCTTCAAGATCAAGCCCAAAAGCCCTTGAAGAAATCCGCACAACCGTTCTTCGAGATCAAGCCCAAAAGCCCTTGAGGAAATCCGCACAACCATTCTTCAAGATCAAGCCCAAAAGCCCTTGAAGAAACTTCCAATCGTTCATCCAAGATCAAGCCTCGACGGCCCTTGGATCAATCACACATCCACAAATCTACACCTTACGGAGATCGAATCAGAGGATAAAGTTAAAAGAGATTGCAAACCTAAAATCAAATACAAAAATATTTGTTTGTACACGTGTTCCCTGTCGCGTTTCGTTTCAGGAAATTTCCGTGTTCACAATGTGTTTGCAAGTTGCAAAAATCCCTATATGGCCTTGAACAATCGTCCCGGCAGTGGTTCATAAAACTTTCGACATCCCTCAACGTGCAAATTTTCGACAGTCCAAGGCCGACTACTAACTCTTCGTCCGCATCCAAGCTAAAACATTCACTGCCATTCTTGTTTACATCGATGACATCATCTTGGCAGGCAACAATTTGGAGGACATTGAAGCCACGAAAACATTCCACAAGGAAATGTTCAAATTAAAGGACCTCGGACAACTGAAATATTTCTTGGGCATTGAGGTGGCAAGATCAAAAAAGGGATTGCCATTTCCTAGAGAAAATATGCGTTGGAGATTCTTGAAGATACAGGATTCCTTGGCACTAAGCCAACGCCAAGTCCCATGGAAGAAAATTTATCTCTCAGCAAAGATGACAGAGAGTATTTTCAAGACCCTTCATCTTATCGGAGGCTTGTTGGTCGGCTCATTTACTTGACTATCACACAACCCGATTTAGTATATCCGGTTAACATACTAAGTCGCTTCATGGATAAGCCACGAATGCCATATTTGGAGGCAACATATCTAGTACTACACTGCATAAAAAATACTCCTGGACAAGGTTTGTTCTTCTCCGTAAAAAGTCTAATCCAATTGAATGCCTTCTGCGATGCAGATTGGGCTCGATGTCGTGACACTCGGCGTTCAGTTACTGGGTATTGTGTATTCCTTGGGAAATCATTAGTCTCTTGGAAAACCAAGAAACAAGTCACTATATAGCGATCAAGTGTAGAAGTGGAGTATCGCTCCATGGCAGCGACGTGTTGTGAGATTGTTTGGTTGAAGTCCATCTTAAATGAGCTAGGCATTTCACATCCATTTCCTGTCAAATTATATTATGACAGCCAGGCTGCTCTCCACATTGTTTCCAATCCCGTGTTTCATGAAACAACGCACATAGAAATTAATTGTCATCTTGTACGGGAAAAGGTCCAAAGCGGAATGATCAAGACATCTCACATATCAACATCCCAACAACCAGCAGACATGTTTACGAAGCCACTAGGTTTTTCATAGTTTACAACCTTACTTGGCAAGTTGGGAATCATCAATATACATTCCAACTTGAGGGGGAGTGTTGAGAAAAAGGAATGATTTGGAATGATCCTTTGACTTTGTATATTTAATCCCCCTCCTCGATCTTAGGAGTGTAGGTGAAATAATTTCTTGTATAGGCTGATTTGTAGGATCTAAATAGATCACCGTGTTGTATCTAATCTCTTGTACCAATACATTACAATATACAACATTTAGTTTTTACAGCCAAAAGTGAAAAAATAATTAACCAAACAAAGACGGAAATAATTCAAAGCACAGTACCTTGAAGGATATGAGTGCATGACTTCATAGCTTCGTCTTCCAAAACGAACACTGGAAAGGAAAACGTAATATTTATCTAGTCTTGCACGCGCTCACTTACATGCGAAAAGGCCTTTCTTTTTATCACATGAGCCCTATCCTTGAATATGAAAAATTAAAAGTGAAAAAGCTGCTTGACGGAAGATAGTGATCTTTGTTCTTCAATCCAACAATAAAATGAATAAAGTTTTACACGTAGCTTACCAAAGGGAAAAATGCAAAACAAAGATTCACTAACTCGTCAACTTGTCAGACTTTTGTTTGTGAAGTTTAAAATTTAAAAACAAAAAGACAACAAAAAAAAAGCTGAGCAAATAGGGAGTAAGAGATCAAACAAAGAGTGAGTGGGCAAATAGGGAGTAAGAGATCAAACAAAGAGTGAGTGGTTCAACTACCTTCTTGGTTATCTTCTAGGGAAAATCTTCTTGCTTCTCTTACGGGGAAAATTCTGCTTTCCTGTAATCGGCTAGAGAGAGCATGCGAAGAGTTTGAATCAGATTGCGCCAAAATGTGTTGCGTTATTGTTTCCTTTAATATGAAAAATGAGCCTAAAATATGAAATTTCATAACAATTGAACAACTACAAATTAAAAACAACTACAAATTAAACTACGCAATTACAAATTTATTGAAATTCAATAGAAATCATCATAAAATCAAAATTACGCAAAAGAAAGAAACAGTCTTGGCATTGAAATTGAAGTACCTTTTGTGGTGTAACTGGTCCAGTGTCCACCATTTCAAAACCCCCAAATCGACTCCGAACTTCAAAATCAAATTGTAGTTCAACAAAACCTAAACAAAGTGAACTAGGATTAAAAAAGGGAATTGTTATTAACACTCCAAAAATCTCATTCTACACTTCAAACTTTATATATTAGGAAAGAAAAATACACTAGCGAGGAGTGTAAAATAAGATTTTTGGAGTGCCAATAACATTTCCCTTAAAAAATTCAATGTTGAAGAAGCACCAAATGAAAGAAGGTGGACCGGTACCTATAAATTATACCAAAGAAGAAGCTTAGATGAAGAAACACCAAATTGTAAGGTGGATAAGCACCACAAAAAAAAAAAAAAAAAAAAAAAAAAAAAAAAAAAAGACGATATGAGAGACACGTGTGGTTGAGTGGGTTTCTCCCGAAAAGTGGAGATTGTGTCCCTCTTAACGTGTGGTAGGTAGTGGTTTCAATCGTGCAACTCTACAACCGTTACAACTGCTTGTGGGGAGTTCCCTGAGTTTAGTGTGGTTTCAATCTAAAACTCTGCAACAGCGACAACTGCTTCTCTATATATTATTCTCTTTTTTTTTCTTTTTTTTTTCTTTTTTTTCTAGTCACGCAATTTATAAATTTCTATTCGATTTTGGACATTTATAAATTTCTATTCGATGACAAATTGTTATTCATCCAGCTTTGCTAAAAATATTAATAGTGTGCTATTACACTAAAGGTACTATTGATCTTCTAAATTAAAACTTCTGCAAAAGATCTATAAATATTACGAGATATAGAAACTACTTATGATTGGTTTTTGACATTTACACTTTTTGATTCTTAATACAATGGTCGATTATAAGTCATAACAATCTATCAGACTTAAATCAGGACCAATTCAAAAAATAGAAGAGAAACCATAAGCTTCACTTTAGAACACCGCTGAATGTTCTCCTTTCATACAAAAAAAATTAAGGAAAACTAATGAAAATGACTTGAAAACTTTGAGTTTTAACGAAATGACAAAATAAAGGGTAAAGTGAATAGTATCATGATTAACTTTTTAGTATAAAAATGTGGCTTTTCGTTAAAGTGAATAGTACCTGAAGCTTTTCGTTAAAGTTCCCAAAAAATTATCCACATTTTGTCCTCTACTTATTTTGACATGTATTCATTCTCCCTTAATGAACCAGTGCAGTCAATGAATGGAAGCTTTCCTTGCAATTAGTCTACAATAGGAACAAAATGAGAACAATTAGAATCATGGTATTGCATTTCTTAGTAGTTAGTACTGATTCAATTAGAATCATGGTACTGCATTTCTTAGTAGTTAGTACTGATTAGGTAGTGGTGAGGGTTTAATTCTCAGACATTGTCCGCGTGGATGTCACGTCATCAGTTAACGGTAAATTTAACAGCAACCTTAATTGATGTATGAAAGTGTCTCAAAATTATAACTTTATGTACTACTCTGGGATGAAAGAAACTTCATGTACCAAATGTTGAAAACCAAGAAACTTTAGGATAGTAAGCTGAGATTAACCCTATAAACTAATATAATCTTGTCACTAATATGCATTTGGTCCTCACGAGTCCTCAAAATGAGGGCTTTAGAAGAGCATGATTGATGGGTTACTTAGTATGATATGGATTAGTGACATACTATGCAAATTTTATTTCTAAAATACGACATTAATTATCAAAATTGTCAATTATGAGAGTCTGTGTAAGTAACACAAGTTTCAAACTTGCCAACAATCCAAATAAAGCTTGAGACTCTAGTTTCAAGAGGAGGAGAAATAACAATAAATTGTAATGCTTAGAAGTATAATATCGGCGGTATAAAAGTAAAGTAGGGTTAAGTATAGACAACCACCCAACTTTCAAGGATGATTAAGTGATTACGTCAGTAACAATAAGTGATACTTAGACAAATATGAAAGTTGGTTTTTACTGGGGTAAATTACATAGAAACCCCTCAGGTTTGAGGTTTATTACAACTTCATACAACATCTTTAAAACATTTCACTTTCATACCTCACGTACTATTTTATTTCAAAATAATACCTCCGTTACATTTTCCATCCATTAATCTGTTAAGTGCTGATGTGGCTGCCACATTTGTGCTAATGTGGCTGCCACGTGGCAAAAAAATAATTTTTTATACATTAAAAATATTATAATATTAACCCTATTAAAAAAAAAAAAAGCCTATCTTCATACGATATGGGTTTCGCACCGGGGGGGGGGGGGGGGGGGTGCAGTGACGGCAGCGCGGGGAAGGCTCTGTTTCTATGAGATATGGTTGTTGAACTTCTTGGTTAAGGTAGTAATGGCCATTGCAGAGAGAGATAGGGGGGATCTGGGTTTCGCAGGCAAGGGGGAAGGGAGGGTGCAGCGACGGCAGCGCGGGGAAGGGTGGGTGCGGGGGGGGGGGGGGGGGGGGGGTTTATGGGATCTGGGTTTCGCAGGCAAGGGGGAAGGGAGGGTGCAGCGACGGCAGCGGGGGGGGGGGGGGGGTGGGGGGGTTGCGGTGAGGGCTGGGCTCTGGTTTTTGTTTTTTGTTTTTTGTTTTTCTTCCTCATTCTTCTTCTTCTTCTTCGGGGGAGAGGGAAGGGAGGTGCGAGGGTTACGGGTTTCAGCTTTTGTGGAGGGGATGGAGGGGTGGAGGGGATGGACGGACGGGAAGGATGGGTAAGGGGGTAGGGGTGGGATGTGGAGTTGCGGGGAATGATTTCTGGATTTGGGTTTTTCTGTTTTTCTGTTTTTTTTTTTAATAGGGTTAATATTATAATATTTTTAATGTATAAAAAATTATTTTTTTTGCCACTTGGCAGCCACATTAGCACAAATATGGCAGCCACATTAGCACAAATATGGCAGCCACGTCAGCATTTAACAGATTAATGGATGGAAAATGTAACGGAGGTATTATTTTGAAATAAAATAGTACATGAGGTATGAAAGTGAAATGTTTTAAAGATGTTGTATGAGGTTGTAATAGACCTCAAACCTGAGAGGTTTCTATGTAATTTACCCTTTTTACTGACACATCATTCGTCACTTAACGCTAATAATCTAACATATGTCCAATTTTTAAAATGTTATCTATTTATTTGGTACTAGCCTCTTTGCACGCGCTCACGCGCATGCGAAAGGCCTTTTTTTTATTTTTTTATTTTTTTTATCATGGACGCTACACGCCCCTTAAGATGGTTGTGCTAGCTGTTTTCTTTCTCATATCACATCTTAAAATAAAATACAACATACATTGCAAACAAAAGAAAATAAAACATAATTAAGTCTCTAAAATGCATGAGAAAAGGAAGACTCTTTGCAAGCACGAAAGCACGTTTGAAGAGGTTAATAATGAATAAAGGAAGAAATACAGCAAGGAACCAAGATATATCATATATATCATCTCTTTCCTGCCGTTTATCTTATTAAAAGTTGCTAAAAATGAGTTGATAGGTTTATGGCTTCATAGTATAATATCTACTATTTTTTTCTTGACATATATGTTACACATTCCCATTCCACCTGCAAATTGCTTTGTCAATTCAATAGCGCCACAACACTAATGTTTGTTTGTATAACTGCAAACGGAGCGTTTCAATGAGAATATGAGTTGAAGTGTAATTTGCATTATAGTATGTAGAAATTAAAATGTACATACATTGACAAAAAATAAGAAAAAGAATAGTCGTATTCAAGGAAAAATGCATCATTTGTAGCTTTTTCCACAGGTTTTTCTTATGGTAGTGCTTTGATTTTTCGTGTACTGTCTTTACTGTAAGCATGGAACTAACACCATTGTCTACGTGTTTTTCTCAATAGAATGCAAATGTCATTTAACTTGGAGAAATACTGTTTGAGCACCCAAGCTTAATTACTGCTACACTACAGTCACCTATGTATGTTCAAATCACATATCATATATAGATATTGTATTGCATTTTAAACATTTGTACATAATATTTTAATTGGTACTAACAATGAAGGTAAAACATTGGAGATGACCACCTCAATTATTCTAAATCCTTGAATTAACAAAAAGCCATGATACAATTAGATTACCAAATGTTAGGCATTTAGAAGATAAATACATAAAAATGAATCATTGCAAACACCAACAAAACGGAAAAGAGAAGGTCTTGAATCTTCAAGTTCCTCAACCAAACAATCCTATCCAGTATCTCAAGCCAAAAGTCTTTTATGCCTACACAAAATTTTGTCCACATACCATGTAATTCATATTGCATTTCAGAAAAAGGCTTTTTCATATAAAAGAAAGTAAATAGCGAAACATATACAAATATATAGCTAGAAATATAGTGTGCACTTACTATGGAGAACGTCTAAAATTGAAATAAAAGAAACTAAACTATCCAATTATTATTCCAAACAGGTTGGGAATGTAGAATTAAGCTATGGTCTTCACTAAGAAATTAGAATAAAGTTTTAAGTTTGTCACTTTAGTCTTCATGCTAGGCACGAACAATTTTATTTTATTTTATTTAATTTAGATTGGGGCATTTAGTTAAACCACTATTAATTCTAGATATACTTGATAGTTGTAGCCTTGTAGGCATCATATAAAAAGATGTAAGATGTAAATCATAAACACTATACACATTTATCTATATATACTTGTACTTTCAACTGTATATGTCAAGAAACTTTGAGAATACATCTCTACGGGGCTTGAGAGGTTTGTACACTGAAGAAAACGAATGTAAAGAGCTTTTCAAAAAAAAAAAAAAACGAATGTAAAGAAGGCATCTTAACAAATGAGAATGTAATTAAACAAAAATTTCTTGACTCATATGCCAGCATTTAATAATACCTAAACAAATGAAGAGTAACATAGGATGATAATTAGATCAAACAAACAGTGAGTTAATCAGTTACAACACAATCACACACACTTAAAATTTCATGAAAAACTGAACAACCCAAGCAACAAAATCGAAAAGTCTCTTTAAGGTTTCGGTTTCATACCTGAGTCTTCAAGTTTCTGGGGATCAAAGTAGAGTGATAGCAAAGTCTACGGCTCTACAGGCCAATGTTGAGAAAAAGGAATGATTTGGAATGATACTCTGACTTCGTATATTTAATCCCCTTCCTTGATCCTTAGGAGTGTAGGTGAAATAATATCTTGTATAGGTTGATTTGTAGGATCAAAACGTGTTGTATATAATCTCTTGTACCAATATATTACAATATACGACATTCAGTTTTTACATGGCAACCGAGCAGCAACGCTTCTGGTGACCTACATCAACCTTCCGCTCAAAACACTAGCCTCTTCCCATGGCTGAACCTACTAAAACCGAAAAGCCCTCAACCAAGCTTGAGGAAAACCCATACGATGATCCAAATCATCTGATGTACCCGCACTATTCAAATCTGCCCGGTGTCATCCTTGTCCCGCAGCCGCTGAATGAAGAAAATTATGGAACATGGAGTCGTGCCATGACCATGGCTCTAAGCGCCAAGAACAAGGAAGGCTTTATCGATGATTGTATCAGCAGACCAAACAAATCCTCCACCTCTGAATTGTAGTAATGGAACCGCTGCAATAACCTCGTAAAATCGTGGTTAATAAAGTCAATCTCATAGGACATTCGAGCAAGTGTTATCTACAATGAAGTCGCCACTGAAATCTGGAACGACTTGAAAGATCATTATTCTTGTGCCAACGATGTTCATCTCTTTCGCATAGAGCAGGCGATTCATGATTGTACTCAATTAGGCGTAACCATAAGTGCTTACTACACCAAACTCAAGGGCCTTTGGGTTGAGTGTGATGCACTGTGCACCATTCTTATCTGTGAGTGTGGAACTATGAAGGAAGTCATGCAATACCGTGAGAACCAAAAGACTATGAAATTCCTCATAGGACTTGATACATCATATGCTGCTTCTCGCGATCAAATTCTACTTATGGACCCTCTACCTTTAGTTAACAAGACGCACTTGCTCATTCTACAAGACAAGAAGCAACGTAATGTCTTCTCTACCACAATAACCATAGCTAATATTGTAGCCTTCGTAGAGGCTCCTCAGCACGGAACCTTCTAAAATGTGACCGATGCGATATGGTTGGGCACACTTCGGACATTTGTCGATCACATCTTAAGTGTGACTTTTGTGGTTGGAAAGGACACACGATTGATGCTTGTCGGAAACTCAAGAAGGCCAAGGAGAAAGGCGATGCATAAGATCGGCGTACATCCAAGATACATCATGTCCAGGCCAAGGAAGCACCATCCTCACAATCTAGTCCCGTCAACCTGACAGCCGAGTAATACCCAAATCTCTTGGCATTGCTAGGTAACAACAAATCACCAACCATGGCCAACCTTGTAGGTGACGTTTTCAGGATCAACAACTTATCAGGTAAATCACTTCGAGGTATTGCTCTTTGGAAAAACAGGGCTTGGATTTTGGATTCAGGG
This sequence comes from Cotoneaster glaucophyllus, assembly GCA_036320875.1. Lineage (NCBI taxonomy): Eukaryota > Viridiplantae > Streptophyta > Magnoliopsida > Rosales > Rosaceae > Cotoneaster > Cotoneaster glaucophyllus. Next base: position 22,459,525 of record CM070059.1, read on the forward strand.
GCAACAGACCACATAGTATGCTCCCCAAATCTGTTCACCATCCAAGATGACAAGGCAACATGCACGTTTGTTGGGGCATCGGTTACACCATCTTCACACCTTTGGCATCAACTCCTTGGGCACATTTCAAATAAATTTTTTCGTTTGCTATCTTATTCTGTTAAAGACGTTGATTTTTGGCTAAACATACTCATTCTCCTTTTTCCACAGGTTCCATCAACTCCAAAATACCTTTTGAACTTATTCATGTCGATATTTGGGGTGGCTATCACGTAGCTACATACAATGGCAATCGTTATTTCTTAACCATCATTGATGACTTCACACGCTGCCCTTGGGTTTACTTAATGCACCACAAATCTGACACATCTCATTTTTTAACAACCTTTATTAATCTTGTGGAAACCCAATTCTTTACCAAAATAAAAATTATCCGTAGTGACAATGGTCCCGAATTCACCATGGCCAAGTATTACTCTGACAAAGGAATCATAGACCCAACCAGTTGTGTTAATACCCCTCAACAAAACGAGATAGTAGAAAGAAAGCATCGTCACCTTCTCAACACCGCTTATGCACTCCTTTTCCAAACAAAACTCCCTAAACAATTTTGGGGGGACACCATTTTAACAGCCACTTACCTTATCAATCGAACACCCACACCACTTCTTCACGGCAAAACACCCTACGAATTTCTCCACCATAAACAGCCCATATATCACCACTTGAAGGTCTTTGGCTGCCTAAGTTTTGCCTCTACCCATGACAAAAGACCCACCCAATTTGATGCACGAGCCACACAATGCATTTTTCTTGGTTATCCTTATGGACAAAAAAGATATCGTCTCTATAACCTTCATAGTGGAAAAGTTTTTATTTCTAGAGATGTTTTGTTCCATGAGCACATATTTCCATACTCTTCATATAAACCACCATCTGACTCCATTCCACCATCTGATTTCCCTACCTATTTTGATGATGTTGTACATCCTATTCTGCCTACAACTACCAACGTACCAACAGTGCCCGACGACAACTCCACACCAGCACCGTTTGCTCCAGCCACACCTTTTACGTTGGCTGCGACATCTGGTGCACTTGATACAGTACTCGAAGCCACTCCACCTCGCCTTACGCGACACACACAACCACCTCGCCATCTACAAGATTATCAAGTTGGAGCCCCCCTTCTTTCACGCTCCCATAAGTCATCTACCTTAGCAGCGGTCCACACACCAGGTAGTCCTTACCCTTTAGCAGATGTGCTTTCTTATGATATGTTATATCCGCAACATCGGGCTTTCACTACCTCCATATCCACGGAGATCAAACTAAGCTCATTTTTGTAGGCTATGCAGCAACCGCAGTGGCGTCTTGCCATGTGCCAGGAAATTGATGCTTTGGAAGCCAATGGTACCTGGACACTCCAACTTTTGCCTCCCATAAAGAAGCCAGTTGGTTACAAATGGGTGTACAAGATCAAGTATAACCCAGACGGCACCGTATAACGCTACAAAGCTCATTTGGTGGCAAAAGGCTATAACCAAATTGAAGGTCTTGATTACAAAGAAACCTTTGCTCTAATTGCCAAACTTACCATTGTTCGCGTCTTGCTTGCTATAACCACTACCCAGAATTGGAAACTCCATCAACTTGACGTAAACAATGCCTTTTTGAATGTGACCTTGATGAAGATGTGTATATGACTCTCCCACCCGGGTTCGGACGACAAGGGGAGACATGTGTGTAGACATCAAAATTTCGGTGAAACAAATGTTCACCAATGCATTAAAGTTTTGATATGTCAAGGCATACATGGCATACGCCACGTGTCGTATAAATTGTACACATGGCGTATGACTCAAACAAAATAGGAAGAAATACCCTTGGAGGATCAAAACAAGTTTTTCTTCTCATTTTGGGAAATGACAAAGCAAGCACATTTTAAGTTTAAAATTGCATTAAGTGGGAAATTAGGCCATAAATTTACCACTTCAAAGTTTAAAATGTTATTAAGTGGGAAAATTAGGTAATGGTGCTTGGGTGGGAAAATTTTGTGGTGGTAATTCATTCCCAAAAGCCTATAAATAGGCCTCTCCATCAAGGTATCAAATCACCAATTCACAAATACATCTCTCTACTCCCAAATTGGAAGAGAATTCCCCCAAAGCCTTGAAGCTCTAAAGCTCCCAAGCAAATCCCGAAGGATCAAGAAAGCTCTCTTCGTTCTTCGCCAAATCCGCCTTCAAGATCAAGCCCCAAGGCCCTTGAAGACCTCCTACCAATTCAAGATCCAACGGCCCTTGAAGAACTTCCACCAATTCAAGATCAAGCCCCGACGGCCCTTGAAGAAAGTGTTCATCAATAAATTCATCCGCCATTCTTCAAGATCAAGCCCAAAAGCCCTTGAAGATCCGTTCATCCTAAGATCAAGCCCCAACGGCCCTTTGGATCAACAACATCAACAAATCCACACATCAACCTTCAAGATCAAGCCCAAAAGCCCTTGAAGAAATCCGCACAACCGTTCTTCGAGATCAAGCCCAAAAGCCCTTGAGGAAATCCGCACAACCATTCTTCAAGATCAAGCCCAAAAGCCCTTGAAGAAACTTCCAATCGTTCATCCAAGATCAAGCCTCGACGGCCCTTGGATCAATCACACATCCACAAATCTACACCTTACGGAGATCGAATCAGAGGATAAAGTTAAAAGAGATTGCAAACCTAAAATCAAATACAAAAATATTTGTTTGTACACGTGTTCCCTGTCGCGTTTCGTTTCAGGAAATTTCCGTGTTCACAATGTGTTTGCAAGTTGCAAAAATCCCTATATGGCCTTGAACAATCGTCCCGGCAGTGGTTCATAAAACTTTCGACATCCCTCAACGTGCAAATTTTCGACAGTCCAAGGCCGACTACTAACTCTTCGTCCGCATCCAAGCTAAAACATTCACTGCCATTCTTGTTTACATCGATGACATCATCTTGGCAGGCAACAATTTGGAGGACATTGAAGCCACGAAAACATTCCACAAGGAAATGTTCAAATTAAAGGACCTCGGACAACTGAAATATTTCTTGGGCATTGAGGTGGCAAGATCAAAAAAGGGATTGCCATTTCCTAGAGAAAATATGCGTTGGAGATTCTTGAAGATACAGGATTCCTTGGCACTAAGCCAACGCCAAGTCCCATGGAAGAAAATTTATCTCTCAGCAAAGATGACAGAGAGTATTTTCAAGACCCTTCATCTTATCGGAGGCTTGTTGGTCGGCTCATTTACTTGACTATCACACAACCCGATTTAGTATATCCGGTTAACATACTAAGTCGCTTCATGGATAAGCCACGAATGCCATATTTGGAGGCAACATATCTAGTACTACACTGCATAAAAAATACTCCTGGACAAGGTTTGTTCTTCTCCGTAAAAAGTCTAATCCAATTGAATGCCTTCTGCGATGCAGATTGGGCTCGATGTCGTGACACTCGGCGTTCAGTTACTGGGTATTGTGTATTCCTTGGGAAATCATTAGTCTCTTGGAAAACCAAGAAACAAGTCACTATATAGCGATCAAGTGTAGAAGTGGAGTATCGCTCCATGGCAGCGACGTGTTGTGAGATTGTTTGGTTGAAGTCCATCTTAAATGAGCTAGGCATTTCACATCCATTTCCTGTCAAATTATATTATGACAGCCAGGCTGCTCTCCACATTGTTTCCAATCCCGTGTTTCATGAAACAACGCACATAGAAATTAATTGTCATCTTGTACGGGAAAAGGTCCAAAGCGGAATGATCAAGACATCTCACATATCAACATCCCAACAACCAGCAGACATGTTTACGAAGCCACTAGGTTTTTCATAGTTTACAACCTTACTTGGCAAGTTGGGAATCATCAATATACATTCCAACTTGAGGGGGAGTGTTGAGAAAAAGGAATGATTTGGAATGATCCTTTGACTTTGTATATTTAATCCCCCTCCTCGATCTTAGGAGTGTAGGTGAAATAATTTCTTGTATAGGCTGATTTGTAGGATCTAAATAGATCACCGTGTTGTATCTAATCTCTTGTACCAATACATTACAATATACAACATTTAGTTTTTACAGCCAAAAGTGAAAAAATAATTAACCAAACAAAGACGGAAATAATTCAAAGCACAGTACCTTGAAGGATATGAGTGCATGACTTCATAGCTTCGTCTTCCAAAACGAACACTGGAAAGGAAAACGTAATATTTATCTAGTCTTGCACGCGCTCACTTACATGCGAAAAGGCCTTTCTTTTTATCACATGAGCCCTATCCTTGAATATGAAAAATTAAAAGTGAAAAAGCTGCTTGACGGAAGATAGTGATCTTTGTTCTTCAATCCAACAATAAAATGAATAAAGTTTTACACGTAGCTTACCAAAGGGAAAAATGCAAAACAAAGATTCACTAACTCGTCAACTTGTCAGACTTTTGTTTGTGAAGTTTAAAATTTAAAAACAAAAAGACAACAAAAAAAAAGCTGAGCAAATAGGGAGTAAGAGATCAAACAAAGAGTGAGTGGGCAAATAGGGAGTAAGAGATCAAACAAAGAGTGAGTGGTTCAACTACCTTCTTGGTTATCTTCTAGGGAAAATCTTCTTGCTTCTCTTACGGGGAAAATTCTGCTTTCCTGTAATCGGCTAGAGAGAGCATGCGAAGAGTTTGAATCAGATTGCGCCAAAATGTGTTGCGTTATTGTTTCCTTTAATATGAAAAATGAGCCTAAAATATGAAATTTCATAACAATTGAACAACTACAAATTAAAAACAACTACAAATTAAACTACGCAATTACAAATTTATTGAAATTCAATAGAAATCATCATAAAATCAAAATTACGCAAAAGAAAGAAACAGTCTTGGCATTGAAATTGAAGTACCTTTTGTGGTGTAACTGGTCCAGTGTCCACCATTTCAAAACCCCCAAATCGACTCCGAACTTCAAAATCAAATTGTAGTTCAACAAAACCTAAACAAAGTGAACTAGGATTAAAAAAGGGAATTGTTATTAACACTCCAAAAATCTCATTCTACACTTCAAACTTTATATATTAGGAAAGAAAAATACACTAGCGAGGAGTGTAAAATAAGATTTTTGGAGTGCCAATAACATTTCCCTTAAAAAATTCAATGTTGAAGAAGCACCAAATGAAAGAAGGTGGACCGGTACCTATAAATTATACCAAAGAAGAAGCTTAGATGAAGAAACACCAAATTGTAAGGTGGATAAGCACCACAAAAAAAAAAAAAAAAAAAAAAAAAAAAAAAAAAAAGACGATATGAGAGACACGTGTGGTTGAGTGGGTTTCTCCCGAAAAGTGGAGATTGTGTCCCTCTTAACGTGTGGTAGGTAGTGGTTTCAATCGTGCAACTCTACAACCGTTACAACTGCTTGTGGGGAGTTCCCTGAGTTTAGTGTGGTTTCAATCTAAAACTCTGCAACAGCGACAACTGCTTCTCTATATATTATTCTCTTTTTTTTTCTTTTTTTTTTCTTTTTTTTCTAGTCACGCAATTTATAAATTTCTATTCGATTTTGGACATTTATAAATTTCTATTCGATGACAAATTGTTATTCATCCAGCTTTGCTAAAAATATTAATAGTGTGCTATTACACTAAAGGTACTATTGATCTTCTAAATTAAAACTTCTGCAAAAGATCTATAAATATTACGAGATATAGAAACTACTTATGATTGGTTTTTGACATTTACACTTTTTGATTCTTAATACAATGGTCGATTATAAGTCATAACAATCTATCAGACTTAAATCAGGACCAATTCAAAAAATAGAAGAGAAACCATAAGCTTCACTTTAGAACACCGCTGAATGTTCTCCTTTCATACAAAAAAAATTAAGGAAAACTAATGAAAATGACTTGAAAACTTTGAGTTTTAACGAAATGACAAAATAAAGGGTAAAGTGAATAGTATCATGATTAACTTTTTAGTATAAAAATGTGGCTTTTCGTTAAAGTGAATAGTACCTGAAGCTTTTCGTTAAAGTTCCCAAAAAATTATCCACATTTTGTCCTCTACTTATTTTGACATGTATTCATTCTCCCTTAATGAACCAGTGCAGTCAATGAATGGAAGCTTTCCTTGCAATTAGTCTACAATAGGAACAAAATGAGAACAATTAGAATCATGGTATTGCATTTCTTAGTAGTTAGTACTGATTCAATTAGAATCATGGTACTGCATTTCTTAGTAGTTAGTACTGATTAGGTAGTGGTGAGGGTTTAATTCTCAGACATTCCATAATTCAAAGGCTGAAGATTACGTTTTCTTGAAACAATAGCAAGGCGTTCACCAGCCCTAGTGTGCACCAACTTTTTTCTAGTTAATTTGCCATAATTGTTACCGGCAAAGAATATGTCACCCTCGACTGAGCCATTTTCGATAATCTTCAGGATCAAACAACCACTTTGCTCGAATGAATTACAGACCCAAAGACACGAAACCAAAAAACATCACAACCACCATATATACTTGTTCAAAAGGACATCGAAACTTTAGATAAGGCATTGAGACAATCCGTGTATGAAACAAACAAATGTCAATAAATTTGATATTTAAATATATACGAACATGCACCTGTAACCAAAAGTGTTTATCGTTAAAAATCTGCAAATGTTAATTCAAAATTCTACATGATGCATTCATCTCCAGGCCAAGGACAATGAAGCAATGATTTGAAAACCCAATATAATTGGAAGAAATAAAAAGTAACTGAATAACTTTTTTTTGTAGAAGGAGAAAAGGATTAAGGCAACTGAAGGAAAAATTCACTAATTAGGAATTGTACCGAGATGAGAATAATGTTGGGGTATTTGAAGGTCTTATAGAAAACCAACAAAATGATGGGTAATAAATGCCAGAACTTCAGTCATGCAAAACGTTTAAACTATCTGATTCATAAGACTTTTTACCTGTATGCGCAAGCACTCATGAGATATGATTGTGATCATTATTTAAATATAAGAAAGTAAGAAAAAAAAAAAAGCAGAACCTTAGAGCATACCTGCTTGAGTCATGTCATATGACGGTCAAATTTTGACCCATGGATTGTTGAAAAAATGAAATATGAACAAAATTCTGAAAATAACAAAAATGTAAAATTACCGAACACATTATAATATAGAAATGAGAGATAAAGAATAGGTTTGACTGGAAATGGAGTGCACACTTTGTGTTTGTGCTGGAGTCCAATAACTGTTGGCATCGTGGTACCAAGACTGAATCAGTCAAAAGCCTATTTTATGGAAAAATGGAAGAACTTCGGTTGAAATTGCTTCCCTACAACTTCCATCTGAAACATCTACACCTTGGTTAAGGGTATGAAGAATTCTACGGGTTAAGAATACCTTTTGTTTCCTTCTACTAGTAGTAGTAGTTGCTTTCCTTCAAAAAAGAAACTACAAAAAAAATTGAAAAAAAAAAAGTGATTTAAGGCAATTGAAAGAAAAGTTCACCAAAATCCTGATTAATATTAGAAAGTAAAGGAAAAATTACAAAACCAAAGAAAATGAGAAGGTTTCTTTATCTACCCCATTCCCAAAGTACCACCTCTCCATCTGTAGAGGAAAAGGTAAAAGAGAAATCCTTTCACAAGAGGGATTCCCATTTTTCTAAAAAAAAAAGGACACCCTCTTGACCGTTGGATTTGATTTTAATGAAATTGTGTGGCCTGTGTTTTAATCTTAACCACACAATTTCATTAAAGTCAATCAATGGTCAAGAGGATGTCCCCATTTTTTTAGAAAAATGGGGATCCCTCTTGGTAAGGGGCCTCAGGTAAAAGAAGAACAATTTGTCATCGAAGAAGGCAACTGGGCAACTTATGTAAAAAAGTCTGAATTTTAAAGAAAGTGGTACATAAATAAATCATCTAGAGAGGGGAAGAGGGAAAGAGGGCCTTAAGATTAGGGGTGGGCACTTGGAACCAAAAACCGAAACCAAAACACGAACCAAATCAAACCGCACCGAACGGTTTGGTTTTGCGGTTTTGAAACGGTTTAGGTTTTGAAATCGAACCGCAATGTAGGAAACGGTTTGGTTTCTGTTTTGGCTTTTGAAAACCGCACCAAAACCAAAACCGCATAACTTTATTAAATGTTAAATTCTAATTGGTTATTGCATTGAGTCCATACATTTAGTATGGACTCAACCACATCATAATATTTCCACATAATCTCTAGCTTTTCTTTCTAGTTTGTAATGCTCAACTTTATTCATCTAAGTTTCTAGCTCTCTCTCTCGGTCTCCCCTCTGGCCTCCCCTTCATTCCAGCTCTTAACCTCTAGAGTTCTATAATATGGTAAGAACTATGATCTATAACTTATTTTACTTATAACATGCGAATAATGGGTAGATACTAGATAGGTTTCCGCCCAGTATGTTTCCACCCAGTATACACACACCTACACGAATTGAATCCGCCCTCTCCAAGCCAATCAAAAGGTTCTAGTTCATAAGGATCAATGGCTTCCCATCAATTGGTTTTAAATTTACAACGTGCAAGGTCTTCCCAACTATCGGCTAGTAAACCTTCGGCTAGTAAGTGTGCAAAAGGAAAGCGAAAGGCAAAGGTTTGAAACTTGAATGATGCAAAGTAAGTTGAAACACCAAAATTTTTTTATTGAATTGGATGAACAATTTATTTTTCATAATGTCATAATGCATTAGGTAACCATAATAGCTTTTTCAAACATCAAAACTTTTTTTATTGAATTGGATGAAATGAGATACAACTAGGTAACCATAATAGTTTTTTCAAACAATGAAACCAAACCAAAACCGTTTAAAACCAAACCAAACCAAACCAAATGGTTTGGTTTCATTTCGGTTTTAGCCTCAAAACCGCACCGAACCAAACCGGCAAAAACTTGCGGTTTTAGTTTTGGTTTCACTCAAAACCGCACCAAACCAAACCGCGCCCACCCCTACTTGAGATTGATTCTTGCCTCCTACTTTTTCCTTTCGACTTTTGTTCCGTGATCTGAAAATCGTAGGATCACTACATATGCGAGTGAAGTGACAGTGTTGCTTCTGCAGTGGTTTTACGAAACTGGAACCGCAAGTCTGCGAAGTGGGAAGAAAACTGCAACGACTGTGAGAATATTTTGTACTATGGAGAATGTGATATTTACAAAAAAGAACCTAGTTGTGTATGATGATTCACAGTAATTGCATGTTTACAATATAAGACACAAATTTTGTTAATTCCAAGAGATACAAACACAACTCCGAAATTAATTTGGGATCTTTTTCTACATACTTTGGCATTTAGCATATCTTATGGCACAATTTCGTCGTTTTACCACACTTGATTGTGAGAAACTGAAACCAACTTCGATATACTCAAAAAAAAAAAAAAAACACAAACAAATGTCAAAGTCGAATCAAACAGGCTAAGAAGAAAGATTACAAATAAAACCAAGTGATAAGCATTTTGAAGAACCAAAAGTGAGTATTATCATGAGCTGTAGGGTAACTGCAATTGGTAACTACATATAAAACCAAGTGATCGAATACCTCACAACGAGGCTGAGCCTCAAATTCTAAACATCTGAAACTTCATCTTAAGCCCTAAAAGCCACAAACTTGATCAGTCTAATTGAAATATATTGAAACATTGAGCATAAACTATCCACACATAAAGTACTATATCTCAGGATATATTTCACAAAAACTATTAGACACACGAACAATTTTAAGATGAAGAGAATTTTCCAGAGCATTTTGAGTGGAATGACCAAAATTTTTGCAGTGCATACCTAAAGTTAAACGCCAAAGCTGAATCCTGGTTCATAAGTCTGCAAGATAGAAATAACTACCCAATCAAATTAATTAGAAACATAATGATATTTGAACAAATGATACTTGTAATTCGTTTGCAGGGTTGACATGCATCACAGATTCTGAGATGATGAGTTACCTTTTTGTTATGAGTTGCTATGTTAGCTTCTCAACTTGAGAACCGAAAGACCATCATCAAATTATCAAAATCCAGTCAAACATAAATGAAAAAAGACATGAGTAAATAGAAAAAACAAACGAACTCCATCATCAAAATTAAATCGTGCATTTGCATCGCCTCCTCATCCACAGGAATAACACATAGAACCCTCGCCCTGGAAGTTCCTGAAGGCATCCTCATCCACAGGAACAACACACAGAGCCGTTGCACTGGAATTTCCAGAAGGCATATAAATTATTAAAGATGCCTTTGCATCGCTTCCTCATCCACGGGAACAACACAAAACCCTCGCACTGGAATTTCCAGAAGACATCTTCCATGAAAATTAACACGTCACATATAAAAATGTCGTAGAATCTCATCATGCAGATAAGACTCCATTTGAAGAGAGTTGCCGAGTTTTTTGCCTGAAAAATAGACAAAATCGAAGAACAAATGAACCCAACTCTACAAATTCCATGCAATGCAGCACATGATAAGATCAAATCCACTACATGTTCTCTTCACATGAACTACTCCCATTAGTCACAACACCATCAATGGACTGCACGTTTTGCTGCGGCTCCGATGCTTTCTTTCTACCAAACTTGGCATCCTAAAAATACAAATAATTTTATCAGTAGAGAAAACAGAAGCAAGCAAAACAAACAAAAGCAAACAGTACTCTATAACGCCAAGCAAAACCTAAAATTTAAAAGAAAAAACCCAAAACCACTGCTCCCTTTTTGTATTGAAAATTCATTTGCTCTTCTCTTGAAAGCTTCTAGTCGAGTTTATGAGGCCACGTCATTGAAATTTTGTACCCATTTTTTGCTGGCAGTTTATTTCCTCTTTATAACCGTTCCACTATGTTTGCAAAGCCAGAGACATAGAGGAAATACTGATGTGGGAGTGGGAAGTTATAGGGGAAAAGCAATGCTATGCACGCGAAGGAAATGTGGAGGTTTGAATCATACGTACAATTTTTTTACTTTTTTTTTTCTCTTTTATTTATTTTATTTTACTTTTTAGCTTGACAAAAATATCCATCATGAAATATTCATAAATTCTAGGTAGCTTTATATTTGAGGTAGTTGTTTTTTCTGTTTGAGGGGTTTTTTAGTCCAATTATTTTTTATGAAGTCTTGAGACACCAAACTTGACTTCTGACTTTCTAGTATTAGAGATTAGAGATTAGAGATTAGAGATAGATTTGTCTTTTAAATATTTTTAAATAACTATTTTATATTTTTATTAAAAAATTATTCAGAAAAATGAAGCAAAACCATAAAACCACCCACTAACATGAGATGGATTTTTTTTTTGTTTTTAATTTTTTTAATTAAAGTTTTAGATTTAAAATTCATTCAAAAGTAAAATGTGATGAATTACTTTAAATTTTTATTGTTTGATTGTAATTTTTGAAATACTTAAAAGGACAATTTTTGATATTTTGAATGTTTCACTTTTTTAAATGCTGATATTCTTTAATATTAGAAGAGTAAATTGTAGCTATGGTCCCTGAACTTTAACTCAATTGGAGCAATGGTCCCTCAATTAAAAATCTGTTACCATTGGTCCCTCAACTCATCAAAACGTGCAGCTATGGTCCCTCAACTAAAAATCAATTACCATTGGTCCCTCAACTTTAATTCAACTGGAGAAATGATCCCTTAACTTTAATCCAATTGTAGCAATGATCCTTCCAAAATAACTCATTTTGACAAATTTTTTTATGTAGTTGACAAAAAGGATCATAATTACACACTTGATGAGTTAAGGGACCCTAATTACATAAATGGTTATTCCAACATAACTTATTTTGACAAAATTTTGACTAAATTGATGAAAATGACTATAACTACATATTTTGATAAATTGAGAGACCAATGATAATAAATTTTTAGTTGAGGGACCATTGCTTCAATTTGATTAAAGTTGAAGGACCATTGCTACAATTTACTCATATTAGAAAGCTAAAAACGCTAAAAGGCCCAAAGGCAAAAACCCTCTGCTCATTCTGTCTTCACCAAAACCCTCTCTCTTCCTACCCCGGACATTCACACTAGTGAGAATGGAAGGTAAATCGTACCAGAGACTCCCGCGCGTCAAAATCCGCGAAATGCGTGACGACTACTTGAAGTTCGAGCTCCGCGACACTGACGCCAGCGTCGCCAACGCGCTCCGGCGCGTGATGATCGCCGAGGTCCCCACTGTCGCCATCGATCTCGTCGAGATCGAGATCAACTCCTCCGTCCTCAACGACGAGTTCATCGCCCACCGACTCGGCCTCATCCCCCTCACCTCCGACCGGGCCATGAGCATGCGCTTCTCACGTGACTGCGACGCCTGCGACGGCGACGGACAGTGCGAGTTCTGCTCCGTCGAGTTTCACCTCCGCGCCAAGTGCCACTCCGACCAAACCCTAGATGTCACCAGCAAGGACCTCCTCAGCTCCGACCACACCGTGGTCCCCGTTGATTTCTCTGATTCCTCCGGCTTCGAATCCTCCGAACAGAAGTATGCACATTCCCCCTCTCTCACAATTTTAGGGTTTCGCAAAATCATTACTTGTACTCGTTTGGAGTAAGTTGAAATTTTTTTTGTGTTGAATTTTGAGTCTACCTGCATTTGGATTGCTTTGCTTTTGTGGTTTTAGGGGAATTATCATTGTGAAGTTGCGAAGGGGGCAAGAGCTGAGGCTGAGGGCCATTGCCAGAAAGGGGATTGGCAAAGATCATGCTAAGTGGTCGCCCGCGGCCACTGTCACTTTCATGTATGAACCCGACATTCGAATCAATGAGGAGCTGATGGATACTCTGACTCTTGAGGAGAAGAAGGCTTGGGTTGAGAGTAGTCCCACCAAGGTCTTTGACATTGATCCTAAAACCGACAAGGTTGGTTGGTTTCCTAACATCCGTACTTCTTTTTTATGGTTATGATAGTTCCATTGCATGTTTGTGATTGTGTCAGTGGTAATTTTGCTTAAAGACATCCTTTAAAGGTTATTGCTTTAGAGCATTTGGGATGCTTGTTATCTGATTCGTTTTATTGGTAGGTTTGATTTTATAAGCATCATTTAGCTGCTTCTTTGTTCGTCCGGGCTATACTATTTATAAGTATACATTTGATGAAGTATTACTTAAGTAATCAAAGAACTTCGGTGCTTCTTAAAGGAGATGGAAGATGTAAGCAGAGTTTCATTTTTGTAAGTGCACTATCTGGAGGAATGTTTGTTACTTGTTTATGATAATATGGGAGGCATTTGTCCATGTCAGAGTTTATATTCCTTTGCAATTCTTTGATTTCCCTTCAAGTGTCCAAGGTGTAAGCTTATGTCTCTCAATGTAAAAGTCATTGGTCACCTATAATATGTATGGCTGTTTTACCTTGTCAAACTAAACTTGTATGTCCTGCTGAGTTTTAAGAAAATCATGTGCATTGAAATGATGGTGAACCTCTATTAGGTGTAATCAAAGGGTGCTTAAGATGTTATGTTTTTGTTTTCCCCTGATGAAACATAGATAAAGGGGCATGATGGAACATAAATCAACTGTATTTAGAGGGCTTTAACATATTTAAGTAATTAGCTTGAGGGTGAAGAGTTTCCATAAGATTGAATTGCTGTATTCGTGCTAACAATTCTGTAATAGAGCTACTATGTTGTTTTCCTCAGTGGTATGTGGGCCCTGCAGTTCTTTTCTTTCTCGGGAGTAGTCTAGTTAACCTTTACACAATTTGGATTTGATATTTAACTAAGTAATTACTGGCTATCAAACTTTTATTTACATTTCATTATCTTTTATTGCATACCATCTTGTTGCTGTTTAACTCTTGAAACAGGGAGATTGCTCAAAGAATGAGCCAATCTCCAGTCTTTTTTTTACTTAAAGTAGATTGGAGATATTCCGGGTCAGTTGCTACATCATGGCATGAGTAGTGGGTTGTCAGTTGCTACACTTGCAGGACGTCTAGAATATTTTGTTTGCAGGAATATGTGATTTCTAGGAGGGAACATACAGACACAGATCATGAGGTAGCAAAGATTTAGAAGACACTGGTGGTTATGCGGTTTAAGCATGGTCCTAGTTTTGAAGCTCTAGTTCATGTTGCTAGGTTTTGTGGGTTTATACAAGGTATAGTTGGAATCAGAGAGCGGAAACGATGCCCAAAATAACAGGACTAGGGACTGCAATGTGATAAAGTTTCTTTATGTGGAATATATCATCTTGAATGGAGCCATATTGAAATCATTTCCGTAAACAAAATTTTAGCATGAAACCAATATCACATAAAGGGGCACTCGATCTCTACAATAATTTATTGCTATAGCAAAGAATGATTCAGTTTAATTTTCCATGCATTCTATAGTAGAGGTTGAATTAACTGGCCGATGCTCCCGCCCGATTATTTGGTGTGCATTTGAGACATTTATGTATATCTAGAAAGCTGAGTACAAATATAACGAAAGGATGATATAGTAGGTTCAGACCCCAGCTGCATTGGTTAGTTCACTTGAGTTGTATTATGATTTATGACCATAAAAGGAACAAAACCTAATTGTAGTCAATAAAAGTTCGCATAGTATTATCAGTGCTTAAATTACATAATATAATTATCAGCTATGTTGTGACCTTTGTAAAATTCTTCTCTTTTTGAACTTTTCATTTTGAAAGGTCGTTGTGGTTGATCCTGAAGCGTACACCTATGATGATGAAGTGATCAAGAAAGCAGAGGCTATGGGGAAGTCTGGGCTTGTGGATATCACTGCAAGAGAAGATAGCTTTATATTCACAGTGGAATCTACCGGTGCGATTAAAGCTGCTCAGTTGCTCCTCAATGCTATAGAAGTCCTGAAACAGAAGTTGGACGCAGTGCGCCTTTCTGAGGATACTGTAGAAGCCGATGACCAATTTGGTGAATTAGGTGCACATATGCGAGGAGGATGATCCAAATGGGTAGCTCTGAAATTGATCCTCCGTAGATTTCAACGAGATAATTGGCTTCAGTTTACTTTGTGGTACATGTTTATATGCTGGGCTTACTGCCAATACAACCCCCCTCTGATGTGGATGCTAATTTATTATCTGCTATGCTTTCCTCACATTTTGAAGCACAACGTGAAGCGGACTCCAGTAGAGCTTGCAATATATGTTATAGCTTCTGTTGCAGTTGTCAAGGTTGAACCAAGTATTGCTTTTGCAAAATCCTCTCTGAGAACTTCAAGCTTGACTTGGTTGTGTTAAATTGGATGCATGCGTTTAAGGAAAGTCTACATACCCATTTGGAAAAGTTTTGTTAGAAGGTATTAGAAGCACATAGAAAGTTTTAATAAAACGTAAATATGTTTTGAAAAAGCACTTCTTCTTCGCATAGAAGGTGCTTATACCAAAAAGAACTTTAAATGTTTTTTTCTATTACCTCAACAATTTTTTTTTTCTTTTTCCTAACAATATTGTCAAAAGCTTTTTTTTTTTTTTTTTTTAGTTATTAAAAAAAAAAAAAAAAAAACTTCTGAACGGGCTCTACATAAGTGCTTAAGCAATCTTAGGCCTCTCTACTCACTGTCAAACATGTTTTTTAAGTTGGATCTTTACTTTCTCAGAGTTAAAGACCATTACAAGCTACGCAATACTAAGGGAAATTACATTTTATTCTCTTAGGTTTATGTCCAATTACAATCTCATACATCTTTAAAACATTTCAATCTCATACATTTATTACCATTTTATTTCAATATGATACAATTGTTAGTCAATCAATTAACTTGACTGTTAAGTGGTAATGTGGCAAATTTGAAACTTACTTTTGTGCTGACATATATGTCACAAATATGCCACATAAGCCAAAAAACAAACTTAAAAAATAAATTCTTTTAAAAATAAAATAATTTAAACTTTTATTAAAAAAGAAAACTAATGAAAAGGGCTTGAAAAGTTTTAAGAGTTTTAGTTTTAATAAAAAAACCATGTTATAAGTTTTGTTTAATTATTAGTACAAAGTCCATATTAAAGCAGTCCAACTAAAAGTGGCCAAACTGTAATAAATTGTGTTTTCTCGCTTTTACCCCTAACTTTTTAGGTTGAGTTTTAAATTTGTTCAGTTCGATTTTCTTGTTAAGCTGTTTTTTGTTGGGGCTGGTTGAAGGCTTTGAGAACCAGAATTTCGAATTCTTATCAATTTGAACGTGATAGTCGTTTCAACATTTGAAGTTCTGATCAAATTGAATGTGAGCGTTGCTTTTATCGTCCGTCATTATTCATACTGTATTCGAGGTAATTTTTTCCAGATTTTCGTCTTTAATGGAGTTCATCGTTGTTTTGCAGACCTTCTTCTTTTTATTTGAACCAGAAATATAGATCCTGATGCTATTTAGTTTATTGTTTGTATTATTTTGTTGAAATGTGAGTCATTATTCATAGCGTATTCGAGTTATTGTTTTTGAATTTTTCTTCGTCAGTGAAGTTCATCATTTGTTTCTCCAGAAAATCAATTTGAGATCTGCATGTTATTCAATTTGTGTTTCTTTATTAAATTTGAGAACTGCATGTTATTTCAATTTCGTATTTATTTAGTTGATAATTGTATATGAGTTGCATAAGGTTT
Organism: Cotoneaster glaucophyllus; assembly: GCA_036320875.1. NCBI lineage: Eukaryota > Viridiplantae > Streptophyta > Magnoliopsida > Rosales > Rosaceae > Cotoneaster > Cotoneaster glaucophyllus. The sequence goes on from CM070059.1 coordinate 22,476,129, forward strand.
TTTCTCGTTTCGAAGATACAGCGTTAGCTTTTGGTTCAGTTTTTCCAGATACAGTGTTTTTTTTAGTTCTTTTTTCCATAAACAGTTTTAGGTTTGTTCAGTTATTCCAGAAACAGTGTTATGTTTTGTTTCCGGTTTTCCAGAAACAGTTTCATGTTTTGGTTCTTTTTTCCATAAACAGATTTAGTTTTTGTTCACTTTTTCCACAAACTTTGTTATCTTTTTGGTTTGGGTTTCCAGAAACAGTTTTATGTTTTCGTTCTTTTTTTCATAAACAGTTTTAGTTTTTGTTCACTTTTTCCAGAAACATTGTTATCTTTTGGTTCTGGTTTCCAGAAGCAGTTTTATGTTTTCGTTCTTTTATCCATAAACAGTTTTAGGTTTGTTCAGTTGTTCCAGAAACAGTGTTATCTTTTGGTTCCAGTTTTCCAGAAACAGTTTATGTTTTTGGTTCTTTTTCCATAAACAGTTTTAGTTTTTGTTCAGTTGTTCCAGACACAGTGTTGTCTTTTGGTTCTGGTTTTCCAGACACAGTGTTATCTTTTGGTTCTTTTTTCCATAAACAGTTTTAGTTTTTGTTCAGTTGTTCCTGAATCAATGTTACTTTGTTGTTCATTTTTCAGATACAGTGTTAATGTTCTATATGTTTATTTAATATTTTTGTATTGATTTTTGTTTTGTTTTGTTTTATTTTGTGTTGTATAGTTGTGGAGAATGGTAAACTAGCTCAGTTTACTTATGGTGGTTTATCAGTGATTAGTTCTATTTCATCAACGTGTACATTCGATCAGATTTGTGTTGATCTTTGCTCTAGGTTTAAAGGTTTGAGACTGGGTTGTTTTGAGTTGAGATATTCTTTGAGCGAAGGTTCTACTTGTATATTGGATTGTGATGCCGATGTTAAGAACATGTTGTTGGTTCTTGGAGTTGTTGGAAAAACTCTGGTAGAAATATTGGTTTTAGATAAATGCGCAGGTGATCTAGTTGAGTTACCTACAGATAGTGTATCTTCTTCATGCTATACATTAGATTCTACAGCGCTTGTTAGTGAAAATTATCATCTAGGGAAGTATGGTTCTCATGGTATTCATAGCTACATGACTTATGAATGGGAAAACTATATTGAATCCGTGGGTCAAGTTTTTAAAGGAGGTTGTGCTAATTTTCGTGATAAGTTGAAGAAGTTCTCTGTTGAGTGTGGGTTTGAGTTGAAATATTTGAAGAACGATAAAAGTCAGATTAACGCTGAGTGTTCCAGGAAAGAATCCAATGATTGTCTTTGGCGTGTATATGCATCAAAGTGTTCGATTAATGATTTTTTTGTTATTCGGAAATTGCACAATGTGCATACATGTAAGGGAATGATCCGAAAGAAGAAAAACAAAGTTGTTGGTCGGAAGTTTGTTGCTTCTATCATTAAGGACAAGGTTCAGTCAAATCCACTTATCAAACCGAAGGAAATCATTTCAAACCTAAAACAGTTTTACGGACTAGACATTGATTATTCTACTGCATACTTCGGTAAAGAGAATGTTGTTTCCAAGATAAATGGCAACGTTGTTGATTCTTACAAGTTGTTGCCTTGGTATATAGAATCTAACCTTGCAAGCAATCCCGGATCTGTCTTTGAGCTTGAAGTTGTACTAGAGTCCAATAGGTTTCTTCGATTGTTCATTGCTTATGATGTATGGATCAAATGATTCATGTTTTGTCGCCAAATGTTATTCATTGATGGCACATTCATCAAGAGCAAATACAATGGCACACTTTTATCTTGTTGTGCAAAACATGGGAATGATGGTGAGTTAATAGTCTAATTTTATATTTCATGTTATTTGTTCAGTTTTTGTATATGAGTTGCAAAAGATTTATTATCGTTATGAAGATACAGTGTTATCTTATGGTTCAGTTTTTTCAGATACAGTGTTTATTTTTGTTCACTTTTCCAGAAACAGTGTTATCTTCTGGTTCGGGTTTTCCAGAAACAGTTTTATTACACCTGATGGTATTTTATTCCTTTTCTGTTTTTGCAGTTGCTTATGCTATTGTTGATTCAGAAACAATAGAAAATTGGAGATGGTTTTTGTCAATATTATCTCGTATATTGAGGCGTCAAGAAAGGGTGATCACATTTATGTCGGATAGACATGATGGAATTTTGAGGTGCATTCCTGAATTTTTCCCTGAATCTCCACATTCATATTGTATTGTTCATTTAAAACAAAATGTTAGTAGCTTATTTCCAAAGAGTGCTGGTGAGGGACTAAAGAAGAAGATGATGAATCTTTTAGCAAACTGTGCTTATGCATGCACTGCATCAGATTTTGATGATTGAATTGCTGAATTTATGGATAACGGGAGAGGGCATGTGAAGAATTTTTTAGCTGATTTGTCTAAAGAGAACTATGCTATTGCTCACTTTCCGGGTAAGAGATGGTGATCAATGAGTAATGCACTTTCAGAGTCTTTTAATGCCATGGTGTCGAATAGCCGTTGTATGCTACTTATAGATCTTCTTGAAGACATTAGAGTTCGGTTGATGGTTAGCATGGCTGAGAAGAAATTATTCGGTCAAAATATTCATACAATTTTGTGTCCAAAGAAAGAAAATGAGCTGAAGTTGCTGTTAAAAGAGGGCATGCATTGGCGGATTAGTCGTTCTGACATGGATGTTTTTGAAGTTAGGATGGAGTGGAATCGTTTTGTTGTTTGTTTGGATGATAGGGCATGCTCTTGTGTTCAATGGCAGCACAATTGTTTCCCATGTTCTCATGCATTGCAGGTGTTGTGGCATGATAATCGTGATGTATTTGAGTATGTTGAAGATTACTGGAAGGCATCTTTTTATCGGGAAACATATCAGTTTGTTATGAATCCAGTTTCAAATTTGGATAAGCCTAATGTTAATAATTTTACGAATGGTGTGAAGCCTCCTATTACTAAGGTTCCGTCTGGAAGACCAAAGAAGATTAGGATTAAATCTGCTGGTGAAATTAGTCGAACGAAGAAGACTGTGACTTGTAGCAGATGTGGAGGTCCGGGACATAAGAAAGTTTCATGCAAAGTTGTTCTACAAGACGGTTGATTTTTTTTTTTTTTTTTTTAATAGATGGGAGTTATCTGTGATATGTAACCAATTTTATTCTTTGGAGATTGCTTATTTGTTTTCAATTGATGTTTCAGATTATATAAGTTTTGGTTTATGCAAATGTACTTCTTTTAGTGTTAGTTTGTTGTTCAGTTTTCCAGACACATTGTTCGATTTTGGTTTAATTTTTCAGATACAGTGTTCGGTTTTAGTTTCTTTTCAAAAAACAGTATTGGTTTTATACAAATCAAAATGTTTGTGGAATCAAATTGTAATATGTGCCACTATTTTCTGCAAAGTTACCAAACAATCACAGAGTTTGTTGGATTTTCCAGAGACAGTGTTAGTTTTTCCAGAGACAGCGTTAGTTTTTCCAGCGACAATGTTATTTTTCCAACGACAGTGTTAGTTTTTCCAGCGACAGTTACAAATTCAAGTATTTACACAAATCAAGGACATTGTTTTCCAGCGACAATGTTAGTTTTTCTAGAGACAGTGTTAGTTTTTCCAGAGACAGTGTTGGTTTTTTCAGATACAGTGTTAGTTTTTCCAGCGACAGTGTTAGCTTTCCAAAGACAGTGTTATGTTTTGGTTCTTTCCAGAGACAATGTTAGTTTTACATAAGGGAAAAAAATGTCTCTGTTTGGAAATCATAATGTTAGTTTTAGTGTCCAGAAACATTTTTTTTCTGGTCCAGTGTTAGTTTTTCAGAGAAAATTGTTTGTTTTGTTTTTTCCAGAAACATTGTTATGTTTTGGGTATTTCAGAAACAGTTGTATTCCAGAAACAGTATTATGTTTTTGGTTATTTTTGCCAGAAACAGTGTTATGTTTTGGTTGACTTTCCAGAGACCATGTTAGTTTTACATAAGGGAAAAAATTGTTGGTAGTTTTACATATGTTATTTTGCAGAAACAGTGTTTTCCAGAGACACTGTTAGTTTTACATATGAGAAGAAATTGCTTGCAGAGACAATATATATTGAGTAGCATCAAACATGTTTGACAACAATATTTGTTAAACCATAGTAAAAAGGAAATCGTGAATATTAAGAAGTACATTCAGTTGACAAAAATATTCTAATGCCCAATGCTTGTCAATTTCTGTGAGATTGCTACGAAAACTTCTTATTCTTTTGTCCAGCTGTACTCATGATTCATCAAATCCACGAGGATATATTTCCGTGCTTTTAAAGCTTGATAATCTTGGATATGTTCTTGAATTTTCTGGTTCTTTGAGAGTTGGTCAATGAAGCTAAGCATGTATAAGCTGCAATCCAATCTGATTTACAAGCAAATTTAAATTGTAATGAACATGAGTATTGAAGGCAAGCAAAGTATGTGAGAGATAAGTAGTTCAAAAAGCACATTGTTGGTTTCTGTATACACAAAACAGAAACTGTATATATAAGTAAAACTGGTTTCAATTTTTTCACATACGCTGTTGGTTTCTGTTGCGCACAGATTCTGTCCTCGTTGACTTGGAATTCAAAGTCACTTTTTATGGAATTGATTTTCTTCATTGTTTCTTGGTTTAAATCCTTAAGTTTTGAATGGCTTGTTGATTCTCTTGCCTTCTCAAGCCAATACTGAACAAAGTTCCCCTGCACAAAATTATTATAGAATAATAATATACTTATTTGCAATATATATGAGAGAGATTTGTGATTTTGGTTTTTTGGCTTACCACTATTGATGCATTTTCCCAGTAGCAATCACTTTCCAGATCTTCATCTTTTGAGTTTTGGCGAGCTAAATTGTAATGAGTCATTTCTGTAGTTTTTGTGTCCAAAACTACCAAGGAGAAATGGTTGTAATGGAACAATGGGAAGAAAATCTTTGATACTTTTCCATATTGGTCCATCAATTGGTTGTAGGGCCTTTCCTTGTTTTGGACAGTTTCTTGATTGCTTTGTTCATTGATGTTGTTCTGTTGGAATAAAAATCATGTAAAATCATATCACAGCGTTTCTACATCCAAATCATAATATGGCATACTGTTTCTGGAAAATAGCCAATTAGAAACTACACTGTTTATGGATTCAGAGCAAAATTGGCACATTGGTTGTTCAAAAGTATTACACAAACACACTGTTTTACATTGTTTTCCAGCGACAATGTTAGATTTTCCAGAGACTGTTAGTTTTTCCAGTGACTGTTAGTTTTTCTTCCAGAGACAGTGTTAGTTTTTCTAGATACACTGTTAGTTTTTCCAGTGACAGTGTTAGTTTTCCAGAGACAGTGTTAGTTTTTCTTCCAGAGACAGTTACAGATACAAGTATTTACACAAATCAAGGACATTTTTTTCCAATGACAGTGTTAGTTTTTCCAGCGAACAGTGTTAGTTTTTCCAGCGACAGTTACAGATACAAGTATTTACACAAACCAAGGACATTGTTTTCCAGCGACAGTTAACAAAAAGTTGTTTTATTAAACATGCAGTTAACAAAAAGTTCATATGACGCAAAATTAGTTATATACTTACAAAGATTGTTGTAGAGACGTAGAAGTTCTTTTGTTTTTTTATTTTTTCTTTTTCTCTTTTGAGATAGCTGAAAGAGTCAACAATCTGAGTTGATATAGGTCCATTTGATATCAAACCGTGCAGGTCTTCTTTCAACACCATTATTCTTGAATAGTTGAAATCTATAGTTTCAGCAGTCCAGTATATACCGCTGCAGGAAATTTCAGAAGGTTTAGTTATGTTATATTTATTTAGTGCTTATAAAGTTATAGGAGTTTGTAATCAAACATTAATTAAGAGTTTTTTGCAGTACTTACATGTCGTCTGTTGAGTAGAATTGAATTATTTTTCTTTTTTCATCTGGTTCCAGCATCTTGTACACTTGAAGTTGTCTCCAGTTCACGCCACTATATGTTAGATTTGTTGCTGGAAAGTCATCAAGCTGTGATGAATTCTCGTCTTTTAAATTCAGACTGAATGACGGAGTGCTTGGGAGGACTATATTTTTGCATTTGGTGGTTGTGTTTCTAGATGTTTGTTTTTTTTATTGCACATCATTCTTCTTAAGAGAATCGTTCTGTTTCGGAGCTTGAATTTCCTCTTCTTTCTGTTTTTCTTTTGCCACTGATGAAAGAATTTTGTTCGGCAGTCCTGCAGTTTTGTCATCATTCACCATGTTTTCTTGAATTTCTCCCTCATTTGATTGTGAAACAGATTTGGCTATTTCTTTTTTCTTCCTCTTTATCGTTGTTGTTGGTTGCAGTGTTTCAGTGTTTTTCGTTTGCCTCTTTGTTCTGCATTTGCTGTTTTCTTTATGTTCTGTCTTTCTCTTGTGCTGCCTTTGCCTTTTTTTTCTGTGTATTTTGCATTGAGTCTCCAATGATATCTTCTTCGGTACTTCTTTCAATCTGCAGATGTATAGTTTCCTTCTTGGTGTATGCTATTCTTTCTACTTCTCCAATCATTCTCCTCTTTTGTGTACTTTTCGTTGTTTTCGATATCACTTTGACACTAGTTCTTGTTGAGTTTGGCACTTGTATAGTTATCTTAAGTGAAGCCATCTGCTAATATAGTTTTATTAGAATTTAACTTGTACATAAGCATATATAAATTAATATGAGTACACATTATTTCTGAACGTAATACAAAAATGGAGCATTGTATCTGTAATTGTAAAAAAATTATATCACTGAATAAATTTTTTTTTTCTTTCCTATAATTGAAATAGAGTACACATTATGCATGAAATACTGCTAAGATCACTATAATTTTATACTAAACAACACAATGGGGAAGAATAACACAATGTTTCTGCAACTAAAAAATGCAAAAGTTGTAGTTTATAATCGCAGTGAAACATGCTCTAAATAGATTTCGTACATTTCTTTTCTCAATTCAACACTTTTTCAACCAAATGGAAAATATATTTTCTAGATCCTTAACATTTAATTTCAGTTAAGAAAATGTTGGGGGATCAAGTTTGATTGTAAAAGTGGTTTTTCTATTTATGCAGATGAAAAACGGTGATTAATTTCATGCATGTTATTTTGTATACGCTTGATTCAAGTAGATCTAACTTATGTATACAATGAAATGATATTCTTAAATTATTTGAGAAAATTTGTAAGAATTTTTTACCTCTGTTTGTATATGCTTGATTCAAGTGAAGTCGATCACCGGAAGTTGCTCGCCGAAGTTGAAAATGTTATGATTTTCTGAAATCAAAGAATGAATAAGGATGACTTTGGCTGAAGGAAGTTGAAAAGTGTGTGGGTTTTCAGGTTTTGGGTGTGAGAAAATTGTTCTTATGTTAAAATGATTTAAGTGGCAGCCTAATATCAGTATTATTGTGATATCCCACATCGCCCAGGGGAGTGATCCTTATATGTATATTCCCATCCCTACCTAGCGCGATGCCTTTTGGGAGCTCACTGGCTTCGGGTTCCGTAGGAACTCCGAAGTTAAGCGAGTAGCGCGCGAGAGCACTCCCATGATGGGTGACCCACATGGGAAGTTCTCGTGTGAGTTCCCAGAAACAAAACCGTGAGGGCGTAGTCAGGGCCCAAAGCGGACAATATCGTGCTACGGTGGTGGAGCGGGCCTGGGATGTGGTGGACCCCGGGCCGGGATGTGACAATTTGGTATCAGAGCCTAACCTTGGCCGTGGTGTGCCGACGAGGACGTCGGGCCCCTAAGGGGGGTGGATTGTGATATCCCACATCGCCCAGGGGAGTGATCCTTATATGTATATTCCCATCCCTACCTAGCGCGAGGCCTTTTGGGAGCTCACTGGCTTCGAGTTCCGTAGGAACTCCGAAGTTAAGCGAGTAGCGCGCGAGAGCACTCCCATGATGGGTGACCCACATGGGAAGTTCTCGTGTGAGTTCCCAGAAACAAAACCGTAAGGGCGTAGTCGGGGCCCAAAGCGGACAATATCGTGCTACGGTGGTGGAGCGGGCCCAGGATATGGTGGACCCCGGGCTGGGATGTGACAATTATATTTTTCTTTTTTTTTTCGGTTTGTTAATGATAATTTGAATATTTTTCCAGAAACAGAAAACACTTGTTCCAGAAACAGTTTTAGTTTTTGTTCAGTTTTTGGTTCGGGTCTAATTTCAGTATTGTACGTTGTTGATTTTGTTCATTTTTCCATAAACAGTTTTATGTTTTTGTTTTTTTTTTTTTCATAAACAGTTTTATTATGTTGTTCATTTTTTTCAGAAACAGTGTTATCTTTTGGTTCGGATTTTCCAAAAATAGTTTGATGTTTTGGTTCTTTTTTTTTTTTTTGCATAAACAGTGTTGTTTTGTAAGAATTTGTTACCTTTGTTTGTATATGCTTTGATTCAAGTAAAGTCGATCAATGGATGTTGCTCGAGGAGTAGATAATCTTATGATTTTCTGAAATCGAAGAATGAGCATGGATGACTTTTGCTCAAGGATGTTCAAAAGTGTGTTTTCAGTTTTTGCGAGCGAGAAAATGGTACATTTTCATTCTTATGCTAGAATGAAGTAAGCCACGACCTAATATTAGTCTCATATTTTCCAGAAACAGCGAACCCTTTTCCAGAAACAGTATATGTTTCCATAAACAGATTCCTACAACCTTTTGACAAAAAATAAAAAAATGAACTAGACTATATAATTTGTAATTGTAATGACTGAGTAATTACAATGAAATATGGTCATCATCATCTCCAAAAAGTTCATCAATGTAATCATATTTCCGTGTGAAAAGTGGATTCTATTGGTTTGCCCTCATGAATTTGGTTTGCATAGTGAATTACAAATATGCCGCAATCCAATCTGCATTTTTTGCAAAACAAAGAAGTATGATTTATAACAGTAAAGTGTTGTCTAGTTTTTACACATCACACTGTCTCTGGATCCAAAGCAAAATAGGCTTAGTGTTTATGAAAAAGAACTCAAATAATGATATGAAACTATATTTTTGTACTTACGAGTCTTCTCTTTGCTGTGCACAAGTCAAGCATCTTTCAATCTCTATTTTGATGGTTTGATCAGCCTTGAAATCCTTGTACAATGCTTCTATTTTGTCCCTCTATAAAACAGACAATAATAATAATGAGATTTGATTTGTCTTTTTTACCTTGAAATCCTTGTACAATCCTTGTACAATGCTTCGCTGGTATCCTTCAAGCTACGGGGGGATCGGGTTCGGTGTTATATCACTCTGCTGCGGCAGCTGAGGCCTGGGCCATCCGAGAGGCTATCTTAGCGTGCTCTAAACTTGGGTTTGATAGAATCATTATCGAATCCGATGCCAAAATTGTTATTCAAATGCTCAGGAAGGAAGTGCATGTTGACTACAGCCTGGAGTGCATTCTTGGTGACATTGAGGTTCTAGCTTGCTGCTTGACGTCCGTTTCGTTTAAGTTCGTGTCTAGGAAGTGCAACCTTGCTGCACACTTAATTGCTAAGTTTTCTTTTAAGGAGGAGAAAGTCTTTGAATGAGACTGTATTGGGCCTGAATTTCTCTTTAACATTCTAGCTCAGGATGTAAACATTCTCATTCGTATCTAATATATTTTTATCTTCTGGAAAAAGAAAAAAATAGTTTGTAATTGATTTAAGTTTGTTTTCTTACCACTTGCACAGCATGCTTAAAGTATATGTCTGTGGTGCCTTCTATCCTTGGTAGTTTGGAATTGTAGTGTGTCATTTTTCCATTTTTAATATCCCAAACTACCAGGGTGAAGTGGTAGTAATGCTTTATTAATATGAAGACATTTCCCACTTTGTCAACATTCTCTTCCAAGAGTCTCTTCAATGTTCGATCAATATGCTGCTGGTCACTCTCCGAATTTGTTTTCTCCATGTCATTCTGAAACAATAATATAACCTTTTTTACTGTTTATGAAATTGACAAACTGAAATTTGTTGTAAATAAACTTGTTTACACTTACGAAGAGGAAGGAAGGAAGATATAGATTTTGCTCTTGTCCCATCTTTGCTTCATTTTCTGACATGATGTAGAATGACGCATCAATTATATTTGAGTCAATTGCACCATCAATGAACAATGTTTTCAAATCTGACTTCAGAACAACAAGCTCATGCGCCATGTTCTGTTTCTTTGGTTGCATCCAAAAATAATCCCTGTGTAAGAAAATTAAATGTTAAATATATATATATATCTAAGTTCACTGTTTATGGAATATGTACATTCTTTATGAATTTTAAGAAAATAAGCATTCTTTATGAATTTTACACAAATCAAGGATATTGTGTCTGGAAACAGTTATGTTTTGGTTCTTTTATTTTTCCAGAGACAATGTTGGTTTTTCCAGAGACAGTGTTGGTTTTTCCAGATACAGTGTTAGTTTTTCAACGACATTGTTAGTTTTTCCAGGGACAGTGTTGGTTTTTTCAGATACAGTGTTAGCTTTTCCAGCGACAGTTACGAATTCAAAGTTTCTGGATATAACTAACTGTTTCTGGATTGCAAGCCAGATTTTATAGTGGTAGAAAATAGCAAATATCAAAATTTCTGGATTCTAAGAAAATAATCATACTGTTTATGAAATATAAGTTGATAGCTAATGTTACCGAAAACTTACATTTCATTTTGTCTGTAATATTCCTTGATTTTCTCTCTTGTCTCCTCGTCAAGCAACTTGTAAGTTTGTGTTGCCGAAGGGAGGTAACTGTCTTTATCAGTCTTTGAGCTCTTTGCATTTGTCTTCTTTTCAGGCTTCCCTTTTGTTTCTTTTGCAATTGACTTTGCTTTTACCATTTTTGGGTTCTGCTTTGTTTTGTCAACCGACTTCACCTTTTCTTTGTCAAGCACTTTCTTGTTCTTGTCAGTTTCGACCACTGGCTTCTTCTTTTCAATTTTTTGTTCTTCAAGTATCCGCTGCTCCTTCTCTCTTTCAATAATTGGTTCCAAATTCTTCTCTGGCTATGACATAACAATTGAAGGGCTTTCACTGTCACTAACAACATATATGTACTTGGCCTTCTTTTTGGGGATTTTCTGGACAGGGACATAATCAAACTCAGGAAGAACGTTTGCTTTACGATCGTTTCTGGTTCGAATATTTCTGACCAAAGTTCTTGGCCGCTTTTTTTCTTCGGCGTTTTCTTCTTGTCCATCTTTAGTGTCCTTGCCTTCTGGAGTAGCCATGGTATCTTCTAGGTTGACAGCTTCAACATATTGACTGTCCATTTGAACATCAATTGGAACTTGAACTTGGCTTTTTCCAGTGATCGCTTCTGGTTGTTTGCCAATTTCTACATCCTCTGTTTCAGCCTCTATTTGAACATCTTCCATTTCATCTTTAAGGATTTCTTCTCGACTATCGATTTGATCATCAATTGGAACTTCAGGAACTTTTGTTTGATTTTTTTTGTAGCCTATTTTTCAGGATTCCAATTTCATTAAGAAGTAGATTCACTTTTCCTGAAGCTTCAGCGTTCTTCATCCGTAACTGCTGGATTTCAGCATCCATATCATTGATTTTCTTCTTGTTCAACTCTTTTTCTTCTTTAAGTTTTTCAATGTCTCTTTTGAGCTGTCCAGTTGTTAGTCCAAAAACTACAGAAGCTGTTTGCAGATTATCAATTGCATGCATCATCATGTGCTTGAGCACCATATACCTCATTTGTTCCATGGCTGTACATTTTTTTATTTGGTTGAACATCTCATCGGTTATTGTTGTGTCAATACCATGGATATGAGTTTGATAATCGGGATTGAGCTTTAGAAATTCTTCACCGTACAACTTGTCAAACTGTTGTTGGGCTTCATCAATAGTGTTGTACTCAGGTGCTTCATCTGTTTTACTTCTCTTATCAGGTTCCATGACATCTTTTGCAGCAGGAATCCTCTTTCTTTTCCTTGTCATGGTCTTTTCTTGAGCTTTTCTTAAAGAATCCTTTACTTTCTCAGTAGTAAGATCATCAATCTGTACACAGTTACACAAGTATTATTTATTAATTCAAATAGTTAGTGTGCTACTGTTTATGGATTTTCAAAATGAAGTCTAATTACACAGCTTATGGAATGTAAAACAACTGTTTCTACATTGTATGGTGCTAGAAAGTAAGTGACTGTTTCTGGAATATAAGTCATTGTTTCTGGAATATAAGTCACTGTTTCTGTAGGTCTTGATTCCAAAGACGGTTAGTTTTTCTAGCGACAGTGTTAGTTTTTTCTAGCGACAATGTTACTTTTTCTAGAGACAGTTACATATTCAAGTATTTACACAAATCAAGGACATTGTTTTTCCAGTGACAATGTTACTTTTTTCAGAGACAATGTTAGTTTTTCCAGAGACAGTTACAGATACAAGTATTTACACAAATTGAGGACATTGTTTTCCAGCGACAGTGTTAGTTTTTCCATAGACCTACAGATTCAAGTATTTACACAAATCAAGGACATTATTTTTCCAGCAACAATGTTAGTTTTTCCATAGACAGTTACAAATTTAAGTATTTACACAAATCAAGGACATTGTTTTCCAGCGACAGTTAACAAAAAGTATGCAGATATCAAAGTTTCTGGATTATAAGTTACTGTTTCTGTTTATTGGTCATTACCTCAATATCTTCACCTTGGTCATGTTTTTGAGCACTTGTGTTCTATCTTTTCTTTGATGTTGTCTTTGTTTCACCATTTTTGGAAGGGACCACTCCTTTTTCACTAGGAAGAATCGCACCGGTAATCTGCACACAGTCACACATTGGGTTGTTTATAGTTTTTTGAAAGTTGAATTGTTTCTAGAAATGTAAAATCTAAACATTATGTGGAAATGATTTTGATTATTGGTTATTACCTCAATATCTTCAACTTTGACATCTCTAATTGCTTGGTGTATCATTGTTGTGTCCCATCTTCCTATCGTCGGAACCATATTTTCTCGGTCTTCAATCGTGGCAACAAGGTTTGATTTAAGACATAGCCCATACTGGACAAATTAATAAAAGTGAGAATAGTTACAATTTGAGAATCATAACAAAAATTTAATACTTTTAAAACTAGAATTCTTATATTCTTACCAAAATAAGAACGGTGCAACCGCTGCTTGTTGATTCATCCCCTCTTTTCCTCTTCTTGGTTTGTGATTTGTCTATCATTTTGAAGAGGTAGTCTCTTACACCCTTGGCCCAATTATATCTGCTGATTTCGTCCAACCTCGCACAAATTTGCAGGAAGCTCCATGTGATGTATGAGCCAGAGTTTGCAAACAATAGTGACTGGATGAGATGTGCACATATGATGGAAGCCGTATCTCTTGCACCTTGAGGAGTTCGGTAAACGAGTGATTTTTTATATGCTTGAAGAATGAGTTTTTGTTTCACTCGTTCAACATTATGAAAGTACTTCTCAATGAATCTGTCCTCCTTACCAGATTTGGAGGATTTGTCGGTGTTTGGCAGTTCCACTCCATCATTGTTCAGTCCAAAGATTAGGGCAACATCATCAGGTGTTATCCCTCTTGCATCGCGATCTCCAAATCTGAACTTTTGCTCTCTGGGGTCGTAGCATTTTATAAACTTAATTAAGTCCGTATCGGACTTCTTCTTTCTTTTGGTGACAACAAGGAAGTGATTCATGTATAGTTTAATAAGACTCCAGAATGGTGTCTTTGCAAACTGTTCGCAAACATCTTTGCGTTCTTCAAGCATTGGCTTGTATGTTTCCATTAAGTCTGAAAACCCAGTCATATTGCACCGATATTGGAGATATGAAGTCCGGTGTCTTCTCTTCTTCTCAGTTGAATCTGGAGTTTTCTTCTTATCCGTTGGAGTTTTCTTCTCCTTCACGGTTGTTTTGCGTGCAAAAGTCTTCATTCTAATTTTCTTGTTTACCTGTATTTTTGTAAAAAAGAACAAAGTTTTAGGAATTATAATCAACTGTTTAAGAAGAACAAGCAGAATATGGATTGAAGAAAACAGATAGTCAAAGGTCAAGTATTTACACAAATCAAGGACATTGTTCCTGGAAACAGTTATGTTTGAATCCTTTTTTTTTTTTTCTAGAGACAGTGTTAGTTTTTTCAGAGACAGTGTTTGTTTTTCCAGACACACTGTTAGTTTTCCAGAGACACTGTTAGTTTTTCCAGCGACAGTGTTGGTTTTTCCAGAGACAGTGTTAGTTTTTCGAGCGACATTGTTAGTTTTTCCAGCGACAATGTTGATTTTTCCAGAGACAGTGTTAGTTTTTCTAGAGACAGTGTTAGTTTTTCCAGAGACAGTTACAAATTCAAGTATTTACACAAATCAAAGACATTGTTTTCCAGAGACAATGTTAGTTTTTCCAGCGACAGTGTTAGTTTTTCCAGAGACAGTGTTGGTTTTTCCAGATACAGTGTTAGTTTTTCCAGAGACAGTTACAGATTCAAGTATTTACACAAAATCAAGGACATTGTTTTCCAGCGACAATGTTAGTTTTTCCAGAGACAGTGTTAGTTTTTCTAGAGACAGTTACATATTCAAGTATTTACACAAATCAAAGACATTGTTTTCTAGAGACAGTGTTAGTTTTTCCAGCGACAGTGTTAGTTTTTCCAGAGACAGTGTTGGTTTTTCCAGATACAATGTTAGTTTTTCCAGAGACAGTATTAGTTTTTCCAGAGACAGTTACAAATTCAAGTATTTACACAAAATCAAAGACATTGTTTTCCAGCGACAATGTTAGTTTTTCTAGAGACAGTGTTAGTTTTTCTAGCGACAGTGTTGGTTTTTCAAGAGACAGTGCTGGCTTTTCCAGATACAGTGTTAGTTTTTCTAGAGACAGTGTTAGTTTTTCCAGCGACAGTGTTAGTTTTTCCAGAGACAGTGTTGGTTTTTCAAGAGACAGTGCTGGCTTTTCCAGATACAATGTTAGTTTTTCCAGAGACAGTTACAAATTCAAAACATAACATGTGGCATTGTTTTTCTAAAAAAGTAGCAAAAAAATCATACTATTTCTTAAAAATCATACTATTTTTCTAAAAAAGTTACCTCTTTTTCGCTGATTTGTTCTGACGATTGTTCTGGTGCGTTTTGCACTTCTTTTTATGTGGTTTTTTCTGACGGAGGTTGTGGTAAAATTTGGACTTCTGTTCCTCCGGTTTGTTCTGACGGAGGTTGTGGTAAACTTTGGACTTCCTTTTCTCCGGTTTGTTCCGACGGAGGTTCTGGTAAGTTTTGCACCACTTTTTCGCTAGTTTCTGCCATTGAACTTCTGTAAACTTGTTTCGCCGGCTTGGTTTCGATGAATGATTTCTTTTCAACTGTGATTTGAACTTTGATTTTGATTGATTTTGAAATGGGGGAAATTTGATTCGATAGGAACAACGAGTGTTATCGTGCTGGGGTTGAGGTTGGTGAAAAGTCAGGGGTAAATTTAATGCTATAAGGGTATTTACGGAATGTAATTTTGTAACGGGTTGGACTTGTAAATTTGGCCCGTGGATAATAAGTTTTGGATGATTCTTTATTAAACTTTGAGCCATTTTGGTTAAATAATATTTTAAGATGATTTTTGGTTAAATATTTGTTGATCTAAACCTTTTTCATTAAAGGGCCTTATTAAAAACTATGGGCCCCATCCCCTACCAACTCCGTCTTCTTCCCACTCCATCCGTCTCCTCCCCCACCCTTTTTTTCCTTCCCTCACCGCCAGAACCAGTGGCGGAGCCACATGGAGACTAGGGTAGTCCAGGGCCCATCCTGGAATTAAATTTATATCGATTGTGTAGTGAATTTTGCAATAATGTGCATGTGGTGTGTTGGTATATCAGGTTTTAGAGGTTTCATTAGGTCCTGGGGTCGACGCCTGACGGAAAGCTACTTTTTGGTATTTTTTTAACCAATTACCATATATAACTACCCTTCTGCCAACATTCTGATTTCTTTTAAACCAATTATTTTTTTGTTAGTTCATATAAAATAAGGTATATATATTCGAGAGGAAGATTCAGTAATATTAAAAGAAAAATATTGTAATAATAGCTTATTTTTTTGTTAGTTCATATAAAACAAGGTATATATATTCGAGAGGAAGATTCAATAATATTAAAAGAAATATATCGTAATTATAGTTTGAGCTAGTTATAACGTTATTATCAATGTTGCGTTAGATGTCAACACAGGTTCTATTTACTATGACATCTCTCAATACTAATTTTTTCATACAAATTTTAAAGCTCCATCACTCTTGTTTGATTCAAATTTTCCATGATAGTACTAAATTTTTTTCTAATTTCTTTCATTAGTTTAAAGGCCCCTCCTGGCATGAATTTCTGGCTCCGCCCCTGGCCAGAACCACAACCAATTCCCCCACCACCTTCTTCTCCGGCCGAATTCGACATTCTTTGATTTTGATAAATATAATTTATCCAAAAAAAAAATAGAACAAGACATCTCCATCCAAGAAAATCAACAAGGAAACTAAAAACCCAAACATTAAAGGCAAACATAAAACCCACAGTCCATCCTCTCTAAAAAGCTCCATTTTTCTGCACATTTTTGGGTAAAAACTGTAAAACCAAACATGGAATGGACACAATAAGCCGCCTTTCTTGAATTCCAATTTCTAGCCGTATATTAAACGACCCAAGTAGAGGGATTTTACCTGAGAAAGCAAGAACACTAAGATGGGTGAATCGGCCTGCCTGAAGAGATCGTTCTCCGACCCTTCGGAGTGTTCCACTAAAGTCAAAGAGGTCAGTCGTCCTTCTGCAAAATTTCCCATTTCTATGACTCTTGAAGCTTTTCGATTCATGGATTTTTCTTGTTTTCTCGAGATCTATAATGGGTTTTGATCCACTTTATTTTTTTTTCGTCGCACTGGATTTTGGTCCCGTCTTCTCTCTCTTTTTCACGCTGCACCAGCAGCCAAGACGCAGTGCCGAGGAGACCAGATCTGAACCTCTAAATGGCTGATCAATCAGTCCGGATCTGAAGTAAATCGGGTAGCTCCGATTACCCATATCGACGTCCACAATGGTGGGAGCCACAGGACCCGTTTTGCTCGACGGCTGATCCACCACCTGCGTTGAGCTCGCCATAAACCTCGACCTCTATCTCTGTAACGAATGGTGTGCTGAGGGGTTCGTGGAGGTCGATGTCGATGTGGGTGTCTTTCGCCAATGCTCGCGGCCATGGAAGTGGTGTACGGAGAGGCTGAAGAATCTGGGTTGGAGAGAAGGATTTAAGTTTTAAAATAAATTTATTTTTAACCATATTTTTTCAATTGAGATTTTTTATAATTTCTTTTAATTTAATCCACGTGACACATATATTGTGAGATCTGTGATGTCCACGTAGGCAGCTAACGGAAAAGTTAACGGTTTTTTGAACAAATGTATGAAATTTAAATGAATAACAAGTAAATTTATGTGATTATATGTTTTAAAGATATTGTATGAGGTTGCAATTACACCTAAACTTGAGGGGTAAAATATAATTTACCCTAATACTAATGTTTTTTTTTTTTGGGTCAAAGCCCTAATACTAATGTTTAGCACAGGTAAATGATGTATCATATTAGTCAGAAAATAACGAGGTTAAAGTGGGCTTAGATATGAGCTAATGACGCTACTAGGTTAATTGGTTTCGAGTTGAACTCTCCTATTCTAGTAGTGGTTTTACCCTAAGGGAGCGTTTACTAATCCGTAATCAGATTGAGAGAAATTCAATTGAGGAGGAATTTGATTGAGGAGGAATTGGAATGAGATGGAATCAGAATTAGATTCATATTAAAGTTTTTACCAAAACTGTTTGGAATCGGAGTAGAAATGACATTGATGTATATAAACTGTTTACTAATTCACATGAATCGGAATGATAACTAATGTGATTACTAAAGTACCCCTACTTTAACTAATTTATTTTATATGCTAATTATTTTTATAAAACTTTAATTCTTTAATTTGTTTTAATTTTTTTACTAGAGAGAATAATTTTTTATCTTTTATAAAACTTTTAAATTTTCCTAATCGCATAGATTACTTCAAATTTGATATGAAAGAATCATTTTTTATTTGCTTATGACTCTTAATCACCCCAAACCCTATTAGAAATACCTACATAAAGTAAACTAAAATAAATTTTTACTTCCTTCTCTCTCTTCCCCCTTTCTTTCCCCATTATGTCTGCAACCCCTTTCTTTCCCCTTTCTTTTCCCGCAGTACGCAGTATCCACAACCCACCATCCAATCTCAGGAGGAACCACGAAGCCACAACCCACCCCATCAACAGAAAAAAAAAAAAAAAAAAATCCAATTTTCAGGGTGAAAGTGATAAAAGTTCTTTCCTTCTCTTTTGTTTGGGTCTGCAAATCGCAATTTCCTTGAGGATTTGAGCGTTCGTTGTTCCAGATCATGTTCGTCATTGTGCCGTCGTTTCAAACTCTGGTCGATCGTTGTTCCAAATCGCAGGCGTTCGTCGTTCAGTGCTACTACATCGTTTTAGATTGCGAAGGTGGGGTGGTATGTGCTGTGAGAGAAACAAATACAGAGGGGAGTGATTGATGAAGGTAGGAGTTGTTTTAGGAATATACATGGGTATTTTGGGTAGAAAACTTTGATTCGTGATGGAGCTCTCTATCTGGAATTCAATTACCACCTCTATAGAGGGAATCCAAATCCGGAAAAATCCGGAATTGAACTCCTGAAATTGGTTGGACCCCACATAAAATCTGATTCTCCAATTGCTAGTAAACGGTAGAATGCTTGGGAAGGAATTCAATTCCGTTTCTCTCCATTCCACTCCCGATTGGTAAACACGCCATAATTATTTAGAAAGGAGAAAGAATGCTTCATATTTGCCAATGAGTAGTTGATCACATTCTCATTTGTTCTGTTTTATATTTATGACTTTCTCGATTCATGACTTCCTCAATTTCAAGTGAAAACATATTAGAATTGGTTGAAACTTTTATAATCCTATTTAGTTTTCTTTTTCTATTTTTCCTTTCAAAGGAGAAGGATTGAAGGAAAGAGTTGATGGCACACCAGCTTAGAGTGTTGTACTATAAAATCTATGATAGTAGACACAAGTTTCTGTTGTGGGAAAAAAACACTTAGAAGTGCTTTCTGGTATAAGCACTAGAAGTTGAGTTAAAAAATAGAAGCACTTGAAGTGCTTTGTGGGTTTGTACTATGGTAGGTGGTTATACATGAAATTTTTTTATTTTCAACATTTCATACATTAAGTTTAAGAAAAAGAAAAAAAAACTTCTTTAATGTCTTGTAAATAAGTTGGGAGTAAAATTAATGAAAGTTTTCAAGAAAATAATTGTCAAGTAATTCCATGGGGAACCAAGAAAAATGTCTCATACTAATAAATAGCGGCCTTGAATTGGATAAGGCATTAGTCACCAAACACCTTTTACCAGAAAGACAATTTTCAAAGTCCAAAACCCTTTGAAACTGTTGAACTCTTAGCCTGTTAAATCTCTTTCTGAGAAACCAGGTATGCTTGCAGGATGGCAGCCAAGTTTCACAGATATGGGACATGCCGTCTAAATCTAGTAAATCTCCCATCTTATGCACAACAAGAAGTTGGGACCATTTAGAATTTACCTCATTTAACCCTAATCACAAGAGGGGTTCCTAATGCAGCGGGGTAAAGTATATACTGACATGGGTATCATACATTCGTGGAGCATAGTATTTACCATTATTTAACTCAAATGAAAACAAGATTTTTTTATTATACATCAAGATTCTTGATCGTTAGATTTTTGGTAGAACATTGTTGAGGCCCAAGAATATCACGTGCAAGCTTAATCAAGTCTCGAAACCCAATTGTCATACAAGTCTCAAATCAAGCCCAATTACATGGAAAATGTGCAGAATCAAGGAGTTATGTTCGTAATCATGCGATGCTACCTTAATCAAGCCACACATTTGTGTAAATCACGCCACGCTCGTGCAAACTCATGCTAAGATAAGCCTAACTCACATGCCCATGGCTTGTCAAGAGAATTGTGGTGTGGATGGTTACAGAAGTTCATAGGCATACGTGGAGTCAAAATTGTGGAAGATTTTGGGTTGCTTGGGAGCCCAAAAATCTAAGCCCATAACCTTTGTATTCCACGTGGGTAAGTTTGAGAGAGAACTAACCTAGTTTCCTCCTTTCCTTAGCAAGCTAACCCACTTAGTTTGGGGGGAACCAAGCCCTGACCCTTAGAGTCACGTGAAAGCCAGCCCAGACATGCATTTAATGAAGAGAGAAGCATACTTTCCCTTCCTAGCTCACGTAAAAAATCAACGCGTGAAAGCCATGAGACACGCTACCAAAAGTACTGCCTGTAGAAAGTTGACCCAAGAGCCTGCGCCTCGGGAAGAAGAGACGATGTAGGTTCTACAATCTAGCCTCCTTACACAAAAATAGGGGGTAGCATGAGAACTAGGAAGAAAGGGGAGGGAGGAACCATTAATAACATAGGCCAAGAACCTTAGAGAAAGGGCCTAATCCTCTAGCTTCACACAGAGAACCAAAGAAACCCAAAAACATCACTCTGCAACCTTAGCATTCTCCGTAATCTCCCTCTGAGTATTCCAGCCATTATGAGCCTTACTGCCACCCTAGGAAACCCATATTATACAGAGAACACCATGCAACCATGCCAACTCTCTCTCTCCCTTAACATGCTAAACTGATGAAGCTTCCACACCATGCCTCACTTGAGAAAGCTATTATTTGCCTAATTATGCTATCTTCAAGTTATTGATCTAACCGTGATATTTCCTAAGACGTGCTAATTCTTTCGAGATATTTTGGGATTTGGTACGAAAATGGACCAAGGGAGACAAGAGGACATTCTCAAAGCTCAAGTCTAATTCGACTTAAAAGTTTCCTAACACACATCTACGCTGACCTGATAAATGCCATACACTGAAGCATTGTAAAATTTTAATCGAAAAATGAGACTACTGATTACAAAAAACATTTCTGGTGGGTCGTGAAACTTTGTTTGGCGTTTCATGGATGAAAAGAAAACAAGTTTATCCATTTTAGGGTTTTGTGTAAACTTGTGTTTACATATAAATGTACTGCTAAATGCACATATTGGATTAAATAACCATTTTCAATGTGCACATGGTTGGTAAATATATCCTAGTACATTGACTATTTTCTAATTTAAAAAAAAAAAAAAATTGCAACCATGGTCCATAAACCATGCATGTCTAAATGTTTCTTAATCATAAATTCTATGTAATGTACAATGTTGCATGTCAATTCACTCATATCATTCACCCTCCTCCCTAGGGAAAACTCAACCCCTCTCTATACAGGCTCAATTACTGGTGTCTTCCTGAAACTGTTTGAAGTCTTACTTTGCTTCCTAAAACTTATTTTCTTTCAACTTGTCCTCTGCAACATATCTATCAATTTATCCTCGTTATTTCAGTTAAGTTTTCCATAATTGTTGATGATGTGGCATTCACATGGCAAGAATGAGAGGACATTTTTGTCCTTTCCCCTTGTCCTTCTCTCCCCTGGTTCATTTTACTCTCTCTCTCTGTTCCTCATGTTTTCATCCTACTCCTCATCTTTTTCTAGATTACAATTTTAATCTTCTTCATTCCTTTCCCAAAACAAAAGTTAAACAATTTCAACTTCTTGTTCAAACGCGAATCGCTCTACCTTTGGATCTGGAGACCTGATATTTTCAGATTTGTATTCTTTTTCATATATATATATAGATGTGTGTGTGTGTGTGTGTCTATTTTTGTTGTGAAAAATTCTGAAGTTTTATTAGAAGCTCAGTCTATATGGAACTTTCCGGAGGTTCTTTCATAAATAAAAAAAAAATAAAAATCCATGCTTATGAACAAGTTTTAATTCCATAGTCGAATCTGGATTATGATATCAGTTGGAATAGAGATCTTATAAATTTGGTGGGAATGGTCGATATGGATGAGCGTGAAGAAGAAACCGGTGAGGGAAGAGAGAGAGAGAGAAAGTGAAATGATCAGAGGAGAGAAGGAGAAGGGGAAAAGACAATAAAATCTTTTTTTTTGCCATGTGGTTGCCACGTTAGCGGCATAGATGAAAAACTTAATGGAGATAACAATATATAGTAAAGTGAGATACATTCGTGTGTTTCAGAGGACAAGTTGAATCAAAATAATTTTCAGGAGCACACTAATCTCTAATATTAGAAAGTCAGAAAACAACTTTGGTGTCTTAAGGCTTCACAAAAAATAATTGGACTAAAAAAACCCTTAAACAAAAAAAATCTAAAACAAAATGAAAATAATGCAATCAAAACAGCAGGGGTATTTTTGTCAAAAAACATAAATTGTAACGACCCGTTCCGGAAAAATTATAATTTAATAAGGGATTGTATGAAAATGTCCGTCGAGGCACGTATGTTGACTGGGGTTAACTGCAGTGTCGTGTCACGTAAGACTCGTTTTCTTGGCATATTCTCGTAGTGCTCGTTGCTACGGATGCGTGGGCGTAAGCGGTTCGTGATTTGGAGCTATAACGAAGAAGATATTAACGTTTGAAGTTCGAGGCATTTTAGTAATTTTGTTATTTTTTAGAAAATCTAGAAATTCTTTTATGAAATCTGGTGTGCCATTTGGATGGCCCAGATTAAAGGGTTGAATAATGGATGGTGCAGATGGAAAGGAAAGGAAAGGAAATAAAGGGGGTGGGGCGCTGCCCACTTAGAAAGGGAGAGAGAAAGAGATGACAAAATTGGAGTGAGAGAAAGGAGAGAAATGAGGGAAGAAGAGGAGGGAACCGGCCGGGTTCACCGCGACCTGTGACCCGACCCGGTTCCATTTTCCAATTCCGACCACCATAGACGGCAAGGTTGGTGTCAAAATGATCCTTAGCTTGAAGCCAATTGATCCTTCTTCCCATTTCACCCCAAAAATCAAAGGATTTGGAGTGGATTCCACCAAAACCCGCACGGTGGGTGCGGCGGTTTTGCGTTCGAACCACCCAATTCCAAAGCCAACTACACCCATCACCACCACCCATAGTACCCTATTGAGGCCTAGAACAAAGCCCAAACAAGTTTGGTGGCGGCGGAGTTGTTTTGGAGTCGGATCGAACACACCCAAATTCAAGGGTTTTCGCACAGTTTTGGTGAAATTGAGGTGCTGCCAAGACAAATTGGCCTTGGTCACAGGTATGAAAGTTATTCTACTCATCGAGATCTTCATTTCTGTAAAATTTGGTAATTTTTGGAGATAGTTGAATTTTCCGGAGAGTCGGGGCGGCCGACAGCCACCCGCGGCGGCTCGTGGCTAGTGGGCCATCAATGCTATTTTTAGACTATTTTAAATGCCCTGAGTTCAGTTTTGATAATTGATTGACGTAGGTTGAGCGTTTGAACCTAATTTTATTACGATATGTGGTTAGGCGAAAATATGAATCGACGATCCGACCGTTGGATCGTCACCAAACTTTGATACATTGTAATACGTAATATTTGAAGATCATAGGAACTTACGGATTGGGAATCCGTTGTATGAATCTTCCCGAATTGGATTTGGAAGTTCATAAATAAAATGTTAACCGCCACTTGGTTTTGGCAATTGGCAGAGATCCGACCGTTGGATCATAACGAAATTTTAGTATGTTATACTAGAAGTATAATGTGTATTGCAGAAAGTTACGGATTGGAAATTTGGGTTACAGATCTTCAGGATCGAGTTATGTAGTGTTGTGACCCTACCGTCGAACTTTGATCGACGGTTGACTTTTGGTCAATGGATCTTAAGCCATTCTAAATGTCCGGGAGGATGCGTTATATGTGAATTACATATTCTATTGTTAAGAGTTCTGAGATGTGATTCGATAATTGTTTTAGGCGCCGATCGTTCGGGATGCCACGATGCTGGTATTAGGGAGTCGTAGCGCGGATTCCAGGTGAGTGGGCACTCTGATTTTCTATATCTATATATATGCCTTGTGTTTTCCTAGAAGAATTATTTAATTGGTTTTATGCGTTGAAATATCATGTTAAATGTTTATAAGTTAGAATGCGTTTTTATTAGTGGCATATACTGTGGTTTTATATATCGATATGTTAAGCCTTATATTTAATGCTTTAAGACATGCATTATATTTTAGTGGTTGCATTCGCATAATTTTGTATATGGTTGAATGACGCTGCAGACGCTCAGGTAAGTATCATGTAAGGTTATATGTTGTTAATGGTAAGATGTACGGTTGTGGTGATACCTAGTGACAATTAGAGCTCATACATCGGTGGTTCCAACATAATATTGTCGTACAGACCACTATCGGTGGTTCCGACATAATATTGTCGTACAGACCACTATAGGTGGTTCCGACCTAGTAATGTCGTACAGACCACTATAGGTGGTTCCGACATAGTTTTGTCGTACAGACCACTATTGGTGGTTCCGACATGTGTGCAAGTACAATTGATGAGCTATAGACTCAGTCGTACAGGCCACCATAAGTGGATCTGGCTCACATATTATTATTCTTCATTTTATTTCATCTGGTTGATTCGATTATTCATATCAGATCTCGCATGGCATATATTTTGAGACTTTGGATGGTGGGAATGATTTTTGGTATACATATATGTTTATGTATTTTATTTTCTAGGAAATTATACAGGTTTTACAGCGAGGGGTTACAGAAATTGAGAAAAGAAATGTTTTCTAAAAGCTTTGTTTTCGTCCACTCACACTTTCTTGTTTTGCGCCCCTCCAGGTATTAACTGGTAAAGGTTCGTATCGGCGAGGATTCGTGACATACTTTAGTTTAGGTGGCTACCTCTGAGGGTATGACTTTTACCCATGCTACTGTACTTTACTTATGCTCTGACATTGCGTGTGAAATGGGCTCAATCCCGCTCACCGCGCAATTTTACTCTTAGACACTTTAGGTTTAAATTTATTCATATTTTTACACATCAACACACTTTATGGCTTTGTCACCTTCCAGGTGTCGGTCACCACAGCTCGATCCGGAGTCCTAGTGGACATTCCGGGTCGGGGTGTGTCATAAAGGATGAAAGATAAATTGCCAAATCTAGAGATAGAAGCAGTTTTTCCAACGATTCCATGTTCTACAGGGGCGATACGTTTCCACAAATTTCTCTGATTTCATATCCCTTTTTAATTAGATTTCCTCGGTTTTCCAAAGTCTCATCGTCTCTCAAGATTATGTTTTCAACTTCTATAAACAAAAAGGTAAACCATTGTCTCTGAATTGTATGCATGTCAGCCTTGCAAACAATAAATTGCTCAAATTTCATTTTGTTTCTAATTAATTTTGAATGGGTGATATGGTTCTTGCTCAAGCCTTCATTGTTGGTCCTGTTGCAGGATGCAAGCTCATCAGAAAAGACAAGGTACATCATATGATTCAGGTTCTTCTGAATCATTTTATGTGATTTTGTCATTGTTTGCTTTTGAAGATTAGAGATGATAATCGCTTTTATTTGATGTTTCTATACATTAAACCAATCCTCGCATATAAATACATCTAAAATGTGTAAGTCGTGGGTAGTGCGCCATGATTAAAAAAATGATGCGTATGCAAAAAGGCTAGTGAGAATAACGTTAGGAATATTAAATTTTTAAACCAAACTATTAATCCAAATGATGTGTTACTAATAGAAAATAAGCACATTAATCAACATTTAAGTAATAATCCAATCATCAACATCCACATCATTTGGTATACAAATTTGATTTAGAAAATTGGTTACCCTAAGATTACCATACTAATAATTAAGCCTATATATGTAAATGTGAAGTAATGTGAATGACACATGTGGGCCATCCATTTGGGGTCCATATGAAATAAGATTTGCATAATTTCATAAAGGTCCCACTTGGAAGATTTTGGTGTTAATGTAATGTTTCTTCAACTTCAACTATTTATTGAATCAAAGAACATGAAACTCATTAAATAGTAACAAAACAAGTGGCCATGTACAGCTTCGAAGCGCCTTCAGTTCAATTAATGTCTTTCTGAGCTAGCTAGCTCTGCTCATAAATTAAATCCATTTTCAATGATTTACTAAGTAGAACCAAACAACATGATCATATTCAGTATTGCATGGAAGCAAAGATGTACATTTGGATCATGTCTTCACATTTTCATGAATATTATTGTACAAGAATCAACATGATTTGGTTTTGCTTCCACCACTCTCGTACTTGTTTTTGTCTCTTGATTTACTTTGAATTACTTGTGTGTTTTGGCAATATTTGATGAGATTTTGGTGGTGTGGCCACTTTGAATAATGCAACGGAAGCCAAGGACTTCGGATGCCGATATTTGCAGCGTCAATATTAACTGTATAACAGAAGAGAGAGATGTGAAGGAGGGAAGGACATTGGCACAATAATTTGGGTCACGCATTGGATATGCAAATATATATGTATGTATGTATGTATGTATGTATGTATGTATGCATGTTAATTGCTGCATGCTGCTGACAGTGGTTTTTGGGGCCTCCATTTCTGAACTGATCTTGGGACCATTTGGTAACGCTGAATCGATCAGCTTCCTCATCTCCTATGGCATAGCTGCTGCAGGTTGACAGTGGTTTTTAGGGTCTCCATTTCTGAACTGATATAGGGACCATTTTGTTAGTGTATAAGCACTGAGCTAATATGAGTTTAGTATAATAAGCCTTTGTATTTAGTTGTGTATCCACTTTGGTTATTTTCACCAAGTGTAGGGCTCATATTGTAATTTTGTCTACGTGACATGTGGAAGGATCCTTGAACTTAGCTAGATGTGTGGCTGAGATCATTTCCTAATGTAATGGTGAGAATCCAGATGCATAACTAACCGTTATGCAATGCAATGTGTGTGAGGAATGAGAATAAAAAAAAAAAAAAAAAAAAAACATTCTCTGCAATTTTGCAGAGAGAGAGAAGCACTCATATTCATCTCCATTTTCTGCGATTTCCTTTCTTCTCTTGAATCAGCATACTCTAAATCAAACTTTAACATGGCATGAGAGCCAGGTTCGATTAATTGAGATCTGGGCGTGAACTGTGAAGCTGACGTTATCAACGTTGAAGCAATTGAGTCGTTCTGATTCCGGTGAAGTCGCCGAAACTCCATAGAAACCGAATTCGATTTGTTTTCGTATCATCTAAGCTAAGAGATGGCTGGATCTAGAAATTCTGAGGTGAGAACTCTGATCTTCTCCGGTAAGAACTTCGAGTTCTGGAGAATCAAGATGGTGACGATCTTTAAATCTCATGGGCTATGGAAATTAGTTGAAAATGGGGTCAGAACCTTAGATTCAAAGAAGAAGAAGAAGGTTGAAAGGAGCTCAGAAGATGAAGACGATGAGAAAACAGTGGCTACGTATATATGCAAGATGCAAAAACTCTGGTATTATACAGCGTGCAGTCTCTGATCAAATATTTCCTCGAATTGCAAATGTCGATTCAGCGAAGATGGCATGTGATCTGCTATATGGAGAATACCATGGTGGTGATCAAGTACGGTCGGTTAAACTCCAAAATCTTTGATGTGAATTTGAGTATACTAGAATGCGTGATGATGAATCATTATCTGGGTATCTTACAAACCAAATGAAGACATTTGGTGAAGTGTTATCGAAAGAAAGACTTGTGCAAAAGGTTTTAATCAGTCTTAGCAAACCATATGATCCCATTTGTCTTGTGATTGAGAACACAAAATGTATAGAGACTGTTGAATTACTGGAGGTTCTGGCAATTCTAAAAAGCCAGGAGTAGCGTTTTGATATGCACACTATTAATGCTACTGAGAAGGCATTTGCCTCTTTCTCTGTGAGTTGAAAAGGGCAACAGAATAGGGGTAACTCTCAATCCAGTGGATTTAAGTCTCAGAAGAACTGGAATGCAAAAGGCAAGAAGTGGGACTCAAAGCCTAAGTTTCAGCAAAAGTCATTTATGGGTCCTGCACTGAATGCAAATTCTTCATCGTCCATGAATCAAGAAGTGACAAAACCTCAGTGCAAAGTATGCTCAAAGTTTCACTTTGGTGAGTGCAGATATAAGGGAAAATTCAAATGTCATAACTGTGATAAATTTGGACATTGGGCTGGGTAAGGCTATTCAAAAGGCTAATTGTGCAAATCAAATGGAGATATCTGGTAATCTATTCTATGCTAACTGTGCAACTACTGAAGCAAAGGTGAATGGAAATTGGTATATATAGTGGATGTAGCAACCACATGACAGGAAATGTCAATCTTCGTGTTGATGTAAAAACAATGTAGTAGGAAAAGTGCAAATGCCAACTGGTGACCTAGTTAATGTAGCAGGAATGGGATCTCTTGTGATTGATATAGCCAAAGGAAGGAAATATATCAGAGAAGTGATGTATTTACCAAGGTTGAAAGAGAACTTGCTAAGTGTTGGCCAAATTCATGAGCATGGATATTACTTGCTATTTGGGGGAAAAGTGTGAAGTGTTTTTGATGAACCATCACTTGATAGTCTGGTTATAAAAGTAAGAATGAAAGAGAACAAATGCTACCCTCTGTCCTTGATGCACAATGATCAAATTGTGTTAAAGACAAGTATCACTCTTTGTACCTGGACTTGGTATAAGAGGCTAGGTCATTTCAATCTCAGAAGTTTCAAGCAGCTTATGGAAAATGATATGGTGCATGGTCTTCCACATCTAGAAGATGTTGATGGTGTATGTGAAGGATGTCAGTTGGGAAAACAGCATCGAGATTGGTTCCCAAAAGAGCAAGCTTCGAGAGCAAGTAGTCCAATGGAGCTAATACACACTGACTTGTGGGTCCCATGCAAAATGAATCAATTGCTAGGAACAAATACTTTATGCTTCTTATTGATGATCACACAAGGATGTCATGGGTTTATTTCCTAAGACACAAATCTGAGGCCCTAAATTGCTTCAGAAAGTTGAAAGCAATGGTGGAATTACAATGTGGTTTCAAAGTGAAGTGTCTAAGGAGTGACAGAGAGGGTGAGTTTGGGTCAACTGAGTTCGACAGGTTCTTAGAGACTGAAGGAATTCAAAGGCAGATATCTATGGCATATACTCCACAGCAAAACAGAGTAGTGGACAGGAAAAATAGAGCAGTTGTAGAGATGGCTAAGGCAATGCTTCATGATAAAAGCATGCCATATTTCTTGTGGCCAGAAGCTACACATACGGCTGTTTACATTCTAAACAGGTCACCTACAAAAGCTCTTGGCAATCTATCTACATTTGAGGCCTACAATGGCAGAAAACCAGGTATTGGTCATCTAAAAGTGTGTGGATCGCTCTGTTATATGCATATACCAACTAAGATAAGACAAAAGCTTGATGCAAAGAGTGTCAAAGATGTGTTTGCCAATATGCAACATGTGAGAAGGGGTATAAGGTATTTGATCCATATACTAAGAAGTTGATTTTGTCAAGAGATGTAGTTTTTGATGAAACTATTTCTTGGAATTGGAAGGAAAACTCAAAGAATTATGTTGCTGTGACTTATATTCAAAATCAACCTAAGAATGTGATTGGTGTGAGTTCACATAGATTCACTGAGGTTGAAGAGAGTTCCTCTAGTTCTAGTATCCTTCCTAGCACTGAGGAACGAGAAAGGGTCACTATAAATCTTAAAAAATTGCTCAGCCCTATGATCATACGCTAGTGAAGTGGAGAAATATAAGTGATATACTAGCTCAGTGCAATCTCTGCATTGTGGAGCCTGAGAAACATGAAGAAGCTGCACAAGATAAATCTTGGATAAAAGCAATGGAGGGAGAATTGTCAATATTGGAGAAGAATGAGACTTGGGAGCTTGTAGATAGACCAATTGATAAACAAGTCAGTAGAGTTAAATGGGTGTTCAAAACCAAGAAGAATTTGAATGATTCAATGCAAAAGAACAAGGCAAGATTGGTGGCCAAGGGGTACGTGCAAAAACCAGGAATCGATTATAATGAGACATTTGCTCCAGTTGCTAGACTGGATACAATTAGAACCTTAATTGCCCTTGCTGGACAAAGAAGCTAGAAGTTGTACCAACTAGATGTTAAATCTACATTTTTGAATGGAAAATTGCAAGAAGAGGTGTATGTTGACCAACCTGAGGGATTTGTACTTAATGGCAAGAAAGATAAGGTCTATAGATTGCACAAAGCCCTTTATGGAATAAAACAGGCACCTAGAGCCTGGTATGGGGAGATTGACAGCTATTTTGCTCAGTGTGGATTTGAGAAAAGCTTGAGTGAAGCAACTCTCTATACTAAGACAAAGGGAGAGGAAGATATACTAATTGTGTCTATCTATGTGGATGACATGGTATATACAGGAAGCAATGAAGAGATGTTGGATGAATTCAAAGAAGACATGAAGGTGAAATATGAAATGACAGATTTAGAACTTCTCCATCATTTCCTGGGAATGGGAGTGATTCAAACCGATTCGAGCATTTTCATTCATTAAAGGAAGTATGCTTATTCTTTGTTGAATAAATTTGGCTTAAGTGAGTGCAAATATATCTCTATCCCTCTACGGAAAAATTAAGCAAGGATGATGGAAGTGGTGCAGCAAATGAAGAGCAGTATAGGATTGTGAGAAGTTTGTTATATCTCACTGCTACAAGGCTAGATGTGATGTATGCAGCTAGCTTACTAGCTAGATATATGCATTGTCCCACAAATAAGCACTATGGGACAGCCAAGAGAGTTCTCAGCTATGTCAAAGGGACACTGGATTATGGACTGAAGTATGAAAAAGGAAGGAATGCAATGCTAATTGGATACTGTGACAGTGACTGGGGAGATTCCATCGATGACAGCAAAAGCACATCAGGCTATGCATTCTCCTTTGGAAGTGGAGTCTTTTCATGGGCATTTGTTAAGCAAAATTATGTTGCACTCTCAACTGCAGAGGCAGAGTATATCAGTGCATCAGAAGCCATAACTCAAGCTATATGGCTCATATTTGTTCTGGAGGATTTTGGGAAGCTCCAAACTGAAACAACTCTTTTGCAGTGTGATAACACATTTGCAATTTCAATAATTAAGAATCCAGTGTTTCATCAACGGACAAAACACATTGACAGAAGGTATTACTTAATCAAAGATGCCTTGCAGCAAGGAATTATCGATTTAGTCTATTGTCCTACCAAAGAGCAAGTAGCAGACATTTTTACCAAAGCTTTACCAAGGGAAAGGTTCAAAGAGATAAGCTTGGAGTCATATCAGCTCAAAGCTTAAAGGGGAGTGTTAGTATATAAGCATTGAGTAATCTGAGTTAAGTATAATAAGCCTTGTATTTAGTTGTGTATCCACTTTGGTTATTTTCACCAAGTGTAGGGCTCATATTTTAATTTTGTCTAAGTGACATGTGGAAGGATCCTTGAACTTAGCTAGATCATGTGGCTGAGATCATTTCCTGATGTAATGACGAGAATTCATATGCATAACTAACCGTTATGCAGTGCAATGTTTGTGAGGAATGAGAATAAAAAAGAAGAACATTCTCTGCGATTTTGCAGAGATAGAGAAGCACTCATATTCATCTCCATTTTCTGTGATTTCCTTTCTTCTCTTGAATCAACATACTCTAAATCAAACTTTCACACATTTGGTCATGTTGAATTGATAAGCTTCCTCATCTCCTTCGGCATTTTGGGCAAGAAAAACAAACATAGTATATGTGTGGATGTAGGTCACCGATTCTTGAGCTTATCTTGTGAATGAATGTGTGAAACATATTATATAACATAAATGTGTGTAACAATAAGATAATAATTGCATAATGAACTTTTTTTTAGTTCTAATAACAATGATATTATTATTTTTTTATCAGAAACAATGAAACCATATTATTTTATTCAACAACAGGACAAGTCATTGTTCATGAGATATAAAGTTAAAAACTCACAACCTTCTCTAAAAATGTGAAGACTAAATCCAAGAAGAATATTAATTTTTCAATATCTGAATTTACAAATGTCAATATGACTATTACATATAGACATTTTGAATAATTACTTCAAAACTAAAATAATACTTCCCATGGCCGTCGGGGCTAGGGATGAACAGTGGTGTAGACTTGTTGATGTTGTTTATCCAAATGGCCGTCGGGGCTTGATCTTAGGATGAACGAGGATGAACGGATCTTCAAGGGCATTTGGGGCTTGATCTTGATGAACGAGGATGAACGGTTCTTCAAGGGCCTTTGGGCTTGATCTTGATGAACGATTAACGGATCTTCAAGGGTGCTTGGGCTTGATCTTGATGAACGAGGATGAACAGATCTTCAAGGGCCTTTGGGGCTTGATCTTGATGAACAGTTGGTGGATTTCTTCAAGGATTTGACGAAGAACGAAGAGAGCTTTCTTGATCCTTCGGGATTCTTTGGAATTTGGGAGGTTGAATGCTTGAAAGCTTTAGAGTTTCATAGCTTCAAGGATTTTTGGAATTCTCTTCCAATTTGGAAGTAGAAAAATGTATATGTGAATTGGTCCTTGAAATGGATGAAATGGCCTTGTATTTATAGAATTTTTCAAGAACTAATTTTGAATATAATATTTAGATGAAATAAATCATTTCTGCCAGGTGTTGACACGTGTCCTATTTGATGACTTTTCTGATTTTTTTTTTAATTTTTCGTTGAGTCACACGACACGTGTAAAATTTATGTGACATGTGAATGTTGAAATTTTAATGCATTGGTCAACATTGATTTCACCGAAATTTCGATGTCTACAAATGCCCCCACTTCAAGATGTGTCATATACATGTGCTTGTCACGTGTAGAATATGCATTTTGAAGTCCCTTAATGTAGATGTCAATCCAAGGGCCGTTGAGGCTTGATCTTGAATTGGGCTGGAAATTTCTTCAAGGGTTGTCGGGGCTTGATCTTGAATTCGGCTGGATGATCATCAGGTTTCCTCCAATTGTTGATTTTCCACTAGCTTAATCTTGAACATGGTTAGGGGGTTTTCTGGATTCCTCCAAAGGTTGATTTTCCACAGGCTTAATCTTGAACTGGGTTGGAGGGAATTTTTTTTTTTTTTTTTTTTTTTTTTTTTTTTTTCTTTTTTCTGCTAGACTCCCTCAAAAGGTTGATTTTCCACAGGCTTAATCTTGAACTAGGCTGGAAGGCTTTTTTTTTTTCCTGCTAGACTTCCTCCAAAGGTCTGAATTTACTCCTTTTATTTGAAGCTAAATTTGATTCTAGGGTGGTGGACATTTGATCTTGATTCAGACTTATGATTTCTTCAAAGGCCATTGGGGCTTGATCTTGAATTTAAATAGGACCACGAGCGGTTTCATGATTTGGACACCTGGCAAGCAGGCACAATGTGGAGGTGATGGTCTATTTCTTTGTTCAATCTTTCCAATTCATACTGAAAAGGGTCAGGGGATGAGGTCAGAGGCTGCAAAAAAGTTTGCTCTGAAAGATCAAGTAAGTTCGTAACATTTTCATATGAACCCCGAGCAGTTTTGTTAACCGTATAATCTTCAAGGATGGTGGACACTTGATCTTGAATCAGACTTGTGATTTCTTCAAAGGCCATCCTGGCTTGATCTTGAATTTAAATGGGACCACGAGCGGTTTTCACCTGGCAAGTGAGATTTGGCTTTGTTGGGGATGAATCAGCATGTGCAGTTGTTGCGTTTGTTGATTATCCACAAGGCTGAAGTTTCATTGTCACTCGTCTTATCTATTCTCCAGGCAGATGTGAATGAGTACTTGAGAGCGATGCTAGGTAAGTAATCAGGGAAGGGGTTCCAGGCAGTCAGTTCCTGGCTGGAAGCTTGATTCCAAGTGTCGACTGATTACTTTCCTTCTCACTGTCCTGCAGATAAGAACAAGGACAAAGAAAAGGACAGGGAGAAAGCATGATATGAGATACATTCGCTTTAGGGACATGGGATAATTTTTCTTTTGAAGAAGCACTGGTTATTTGATGGCGTTTCACGGTGAAGCTCTGCTTTTCGGCGAAGGTGCAGACAAAAGGTTGTTGAAGCTTCTCGAGCTCTTTGATTAAAGCAAGGACGGTGGGCTTGGATTTGACTTAGACTCCTCTGTCTGGATTGTGCAGTTTTGCAGGGAAAGGTGTCATGCTATAATGATTTGTTCCAGCTCATGATGCTGCATTCTTCTCCGCCTGTTTCTTTTGCATAGCAGAAGTGATACGCAACCTTTTGCATTTGAATGGTCCTTCAGAGCATCATTTCTCAGTGACTCATCCATGCTTGGCAGCTTCAGTGCAAAGAGCCAACAACATACCAATTATTCTGCGATATCTGTGACTTGAGACCCAGCTCCAACAACAGTTGAAGATGACCACTCGAGAGCAATGCAAGGAAACCAATTAGGCAAAGGTTCCGAGCAATCTGTTCCAGATCAGAAGTTTGATTTCAGGTTCTGGCTGATTGCTTTCTTTCTCCTTGTCTTGTAGGTAAGAGCAAGGGCAAAGGAAAAGATAAGGAAAAAGCATGATATGAGATACCTTTGCTTTCGACCCTGATGATATGAGATACATTTGTTTTTGAAGAAGTAGCAGATGAATCAGCATATGTATTTGTTGTGCTTGTCCCCACATGCTTCGATGTATCATTTTCACTTGCTTCATTTGTTCTCCGGGCAGATGTGGTATCTTGTTTGGAAGTACATCAACGGTTGAAGATTAGTACTTGAGTGCAATGCTAGGTAAACAATCAGGGAAATGGGTTCAAGGCAGTCGGTTCTAAATTGGAAGGTTGATTCTAAGTGCCGGCTGATTGCTCTCTTTCTCCTTGTCTTGCAGGGAAGAACAAGAATAAAGAAAACGACAGGGAAAAATCATGCTATGAGATACTCTTGCTTTCGACCCTAATGATATGAGATACTTTTGCTCTGGTATGACTCGGTTGAAGAGGTATTTTCAAGGAGGAAGAAAAAAAATCTGAGTATGTTGAGAGGTTTGGTTGCAGATGAATTCTTGGCAAGGAAGAAGAGTCAGGCGTTTTGGATGTGTGCCTTGCCATGGAGGGTGAAGATCAACATATATAGGAATTTCCCAATAGCAGGTAGTGGTGCGGACGTGGCCTTGTTACCCACGCTTGTCGGCGACATCGTTGTAGTTGGAATAGTAAAATTCACGCGTTTTCAACTTTGTCAGAGATCTTTGACAAAGTTGCACGTGCTATCCGAAAAGCTGAGATTGCGTTTGAAAAGTGTTGACAGATTTTATGCAGGAAAATCCGGCTTTTGAAATTCGAAGAGTGGTGTCTCTTCGATTTTTGGATGGGTGGTTGTGTTACCTCTCATTTTATATAGGTATTGATTGTATTCAGAATGCACACTTTGAAGATTGCCCGCCAGTGAAAATTGTCTCTGCTGTATTTCTGAGATTTTACTCCATCCAACCATTTTCTTTTATCATTTCTGAAAGTCGCTTACCCATCTAACATTTGCTTAGATTTGAGTCTCAGGAGTGATACAGACGAGCTGCGTCAGGATAATATATGGCACCCATACTTCTTATCTTCTGATGGCCCTCTTACAATTGGAGACTCTGTGATGATGGATGAAAAAACGATTACAGTAGTAGCTAGGAACCTCCTTACTCCTAGAGATAATAGGTTACTTTCAAGACGGTCCAATGAGTTGACTATCCAAGACTCATTGGCTCTCAATGTTTAATGTGCAGGCTCTGTGTCCAATATGGGCCAACGCCTACTTGCTCGAACTCGCCAAGTGGAATCATTGACGGCCGAGGTGGCGAACATTGGACGAGAGATCAGACGACTCAAGCTCGAGAATAAAGAGTTGCGCATGCTTGCAAATAATTATTCAACGAGCATGAAGAGAAAGCTTGATCAGCTGCAGGAATCCTAGAAGGCCGGATTCAAAGTGACCATCAGAGGTTTGTGGCTGTATTCCAGAGGCATTTTTTGCCTTCGCCATCTGGAGTTCGACCAAGTATTGAAGCGTTACATGATCAATCTCCAGTGCCTCATTCTTCTGGGTTTTGCCAGGTGCTGAGGCTTCACGTGGGCAACCCTTGTGAAGGCTCCCTCTTTTTTTTTTTTTTTTGTATATTTTTGTAATTTCTCGTGGATATCAATATACATGCTTTATTTCATTTGGTGTATTGTGCTAAATACCATAGAGCATATATTTCGCTAAGATATGGTACTTCCTTTTTTTTTTTTTTTTTTTTGATTATATTTTCAAAATGGTGTCTTGCACCATCCC
Source organism: Cotoneaster glaucophyllus (assembly GCA_036320875.1). NCBI lineage: Eukaryota > Viridiplantae > Streptophyta > Magnoliopsida > Rosales > Rosaceae > Cotoneaster > Cotoneaster glaucophyllus. The sequence continues at coordinate 22,512,325 of CM070059.1, forward strand.
ATAACCTTTCTCCTTTTTTATTTATTTATTTATTAGTATTATTATTTATTTTTTAGATGGTGCCTGATGCACCATACTCCCCTCTTCTATTTTTTTTTCCTATCCTTCAATGATTTTGTCGCCACTGCCTCTTTTCTTTTTCCTTTTTGACTTGCTAATAGTAGTATGCAACTGTGAGTGGCTTGAAGATGGCATGGCTATGTTCCTCGGTGGGTGCTTGAATTTGCATAGGATATCATTCCTCTTTAGAAAACTGTGAACTCCACCTTTGAATTAGCATGCGGGAACTCACATCAAATGTGTTGATGGATCACTTTTGAACATATGCCTTTGTCCTTCAGCTTAATCCCACCTAGAACCCTTCACATGGTGCCGTGCGCCAAAATTCCACCATTTTTTTCTTTTTATATATATATATATTTTTTTTTAACATGGTGCCTGAGGCACCACCGATGCACCCCATTTTTTATTTTTATTTTTTGTATATGTATATATAGGGGATGGAGTGAGAGTTTTCAGAGAAGGATGAAGATGGACAGAGAGCTGGAGTCGAGTTTGGAGCCGGGAGCTTGTTGCTTGATGTAGTGCGTCGCTTTTTACCGTGTGGTGCTGTACAAAAGACTGCGGCAGGGTTTCATTGTGTAGTGCCTTTTAGTCACAGTTTTCCCTTTGTGGTGCACCACCGTGTGGTGTTGTGCAAAAGACTGCAGCGGGATTTTGCTGTGTAGTGCCTTCTGGTCACAGTTTTCCCTCGGTAGTGACGTTGCCGTGTTTTGCCACCGTTCGCTGCTACATGAGGGCTGCTATACGAGGGTTGTTGGACTGCCGTTGCTGTTTGCCTGCGAAGATGAGGAGGACACACCGTTGCCTAAGGATGAGCAGCTTTGATGACAAGTTGTGATGTTATTGTGAAGACACACTAGTAGAAAAAAGCCCATCTACCACGGTTGATGCCCGTGGTAAATTGCAATCCACGACGGACACTGTGCCCGTTAGTATTCTGGATGTGATAAAAAGTCTCAGTTTCTACCACGGACTATGCCCGTTGTCAAATGCAATATAACCACGGATTATACCCGTGGTAAATCGAAATCTAACACCACGTGCTATGACCGTTATCGATTACTAATTGACCACAGCTAATGCCCGTTATAAATCATTTTCCAAATTTTTTTTTAAAAAAAAGGGTAAATTACACAAAACTACATCAACTATTGGTCTCACGACACTTTCATACCTCATCTTTAAAATTTGGTCAATTTTATACCTTCCGTTAGTCTGACCGTTAATTTGTCAGTTAAATGCTGATGTGGTTTGATCCAGACGCCACTTTTCATTAAAAAATTTAAAAAATATTTAAAAAAAAATCATTTAATATATATTAAAATAACAAAAAAAAGTAAAAAAAAAAAAAAAAAAAAAAAAATCAAAACCCGTCCGCACCCCACCCCCCTCTCCCTCCTCCCCCATCTTCTTCCCCTCCTCCTTCCCCATCTTCTTCCCCTGCTGCAACCCAGAAACGAAACGACGACAAAAATAAAAAAAAACAAAACCCAGTTCGTCCGCACCCCACCCCACCCCCCTCTCCCTCCTCCCTCATCTTCTTCCCTGCTGCAACCCAGAAACGAAACGACAAAAAAAAAAAAAAAAAAAAAAAAAATCAAAATCAAACTCAAAACCCAGTCCGCGCACCCATCTCTCCTCCCCATCTTCATCTTCGTCCCTTTTCCCTCTACCTGCAACCCAGAAACCAAAAAAAAAAAAAAAAAAAAAATCAAACCCAGTTATGCCCAAGAAGAAGAAGAAGAAGAGAAGAAGAAGAAAAGAAAAAAAATTTGACAAATCCAGTTTGCCCAGAAGAAGAAAGAGAAGAAGAAGAAGAAGAGAGAAGAGAGAAGAAAATGTGCGGGTGGGAGGAAAGGGGTGCCAAGGGGTGCCGCACGCACCCCTAGGAATTTTTTTGTTTTTTGTTTTTTTATTCTTAAGTTTTTAATATTTAATTATTAAAAATATATTTTTTTATTTTTTTATCCAGCTGGATTAGTGAGTGGTCCCCGTCTCTAGCCACGTCAGCACTTAACAGAAAAACTAACAGAAAAATTGACGGAGGTATGACATTGTCACAAATTCGTAAGATGTGGTATGACATTGTCAATTTTAAAAAATGAGGTATGAAACTGTCGTGACCCCAATAGTTGAGGTAGTTTTGTGTAATTTACCCCAAAAAAAACTATTTAACAAATATATATATATATATATATATATATATGTATTTATATATTTTAGTACAAAATAACCAACAAAATTCCATATTTACTAGAATATAATAACTACATAAAAAATTGAAAAACTTTTAATCAAAATTTTGGCTTATTTGTAACCCATTGCAGTTGGCCCTGTAACAACCTACAGAAAGCTACCTTATAAGCTTCCTTATATACAAAGTAAATCCCTAGATTCTAGAGTGATGACACAAATGGCATCAAACTTTAGCCTAGATTCCTTGTTCATCTCCACTCCAGTATAAAGTCAAAACATTTGCTATTACTTGGGCAAGAATCCAAAACAAAATCCAGAACTATAACTTGCTCATTAGCCAAAGGAGGAAGCCCACCAACGTATACTCGACGTGCATGCCTTGTAGCCTGCAAGAGAGAAATATATATATATATATATACTGCTCATCGGCCAATGAAAAAGACGTCGTTCATGTATTTATGAGAAAAATAAATTAAGATCACAAAATCTCAGACCAAATCTGATTAAATTCTAGTTAAATGAGCAAAGCTACACCAATTAAATGAGAAATTAAAAACAGTTTAAATCTAAGAAATAGAAGAACGATCACACTAAGACTCCCAAGACGACTATATTCAAACATTTTAGGGACGAAATGAGCTCAAAAGTTTAACATAGGCAGCTCAAATACCTTTAGTAAAATGCAATGATTTACCAATCTGACCACCAAAAAGGAGCACACAACACCAATCCAAGAAATAGGAACTTCGGGATTGAATCCAAAATCACCTGGTCAATGAATTTGATAAGTTTAGAGATTAGGTTGCTGAAAGATAATTGAAATCATAAAGAAACCGAAAATAGGGGTAAAATTCTATACATGGAAAAACAGTGAAACCTAAACCCTTATTTTCAAGCTCATGCGAAACACATCGAAAGCCAAAGTTCACGATCATGTTTACAACGACAAACACATCACAACTTGCTGTTTTTAAGCGAAACACGTCTAAAAGTCAATAAATTTGTTTTCATGAACCAAGCTCAACCCACTTTATGATTGCAAGAAACACAAAAAAATACAAAAAAAAAAAAAAAAAAAAAAAAACACAGCATGAACCTTACCAAAAAAATCTTCAAGAAACAACACAATCTCACCAGCGGTGAAACAATAATGGCCTTGCGCCAATAACCATCAATAACCAATGGGTCTGTGCCTTAAAACTTGTTAATAATAATTAACAAACAATGGGAGCAACAAAAGCTTGTTAATAATAATTAACAAACAATGCTAGCAAACTAACAGCACACTAAGCATTTACAAACCATTAACATTATTTCTCGAAATTTCTTCCCCAATTTCATCGATGGCAATTTTATTGATAGCAATTTTACAGATGGTCACACACTGCCGGAACAGAGATGCTAGCAAAGCTACACCAATTAAATGACAAAGACTAAAAACCACAAACAGGAAAAAAATAAAAAAAGAGTTATCAGACAGGAGGAAACTGCCAGAATGACACTGGCAGGTGGAGAGAAATATATATATACTCAAAAATTAGAAGAAAAATAATAACATGATCTTATTTGTAACAAACAGGAAAAAGAATACAAAGAAGGTGTGGAAAGCTTCAACGAAAAAAAAAACAAAAGAAAAGGCTCAACTTGTAACCACACTTATGGAGGTAATTACACACGTAAGTTTGAAAGTCATTATACCTCCTGTTAGTTTCTCATATCCTCACTTGGGCTCCATATGGAAAGATTTTCTTGACAATTCCTTCTAAAAGTGTTCCCTCCTTAAGGTATAACAATTATATGACAAACCAATGTCAGTTCTTATGAAAATTAAGATCACAAAATCTCAGAACAAACAATGAGAGAACATAGCAAGCAACAAAAAACATGAATAAATTAAATGTCGAAATCCAACTGACCCAAGCTTCCTTCTCACTCAATACCAAGTCATTCTTAGCTTCGTCTATTTGAGTAATCTGCACATGCATCCGGCAACCCACCTACACCATTAGGAAACAACATGTGTAAGAAGCAGATTAACAAATCAAACATATGCAACTATATAAGGGAGGAAAAAGTCAAACACATGCATCCGGCAACCCACCTACACCATTAGGAAACAACATGTGTAAGAAGCAGATTAACAAATCAAACATATGCAACTATCTAAGGGAGGAAAAAGTTAAACAATGAAAAGTTGTCAGTTATGACATTGACAGCATCATATAACCTCTCAGGTTCCATTTTTTCACCAACCATCTCTGGTGGCATAATCGATAAAAGCAGGCAACACTGTAGAGGGTGTTATAGTGAGAAAAATGGAAATAACATTTAAGGTGGATAACTAAGTTGAAGTATTTGTTACCTTTAAACTATCCGCAGTGGAATCAGAAACTTGCCATCCATGGTCTTGATCAGAGAAAGTCCACAATCCTTTGGAAATGTGGCGGTGCATGCTTTTGAAGTCACCCAATGGATTGTCCTTGACCTTTACAATTCGATCCCAAAACAGTCATTTGTTAGAACAAATTAACCAATGCACACACACATTTTACAAAAAATGAAAGTTGAGTTGACTATATAAAAAGAACCTGAGACTTTTTTATGAAATCATGTCCTCTAGCAAGCATGGGTGCAATTTCATCGTGTTAGATTGCAAGCAAGCAAAGCTTGAACGGCAAAATCAGTATCCCATTGATTTAGAAGAGTGAACTTTTGAAACAGAAAAAAAGGGTAAAGAACAATTCATAGTACCATACACTGCATTAACAAAATGTGTACTAACTTGCATCTTCATCCCATCCTCAGCAACCCATAAATAATCTGGTATCCAAAGCAGTTTGTCTTCAAGAACTTTATATAAGCAAGTTCACCCCTTCAAAGCCACTGTAAATCGCCATGGATTTACATCATTCTGCTTGCCTAAAAAAAGCAAACAAAAAAAGCAAAAAAATGGAAAGTATAAAATTCAAATGACCCTTGATGAACATAACCCAGAAATTTTCCTTGTATTCCATAGATGCAATAATACAAAAGTCAGTGTCTCTATTTTCCAAACAACCAAGCAAGCAAGCAACAAACTTCGAAAACCCTAATTCGAACCAATTTAGAACTATAACCAAGTAAACCACTAAATTAACAAAACCCACTAATTTTCTCAAAAACCCAACAAATTTAAAGGATACCCAGATGATAAATCCCAGTAAAATCTCAAATTTGAAAACCAGAAGGAAAAAAAAAGGCAAAGAGACTTATATAGAACACAATATCTCCTTGTTCATACCTAGCAAAGGACATCCAGAGTTCTCTACCCTCCACTTTCAGCCAACAGCTTGACCCGAAACTTCTGCACCCTACTCTTCGCGTCCTCTTGCGTATCGGCCTTGGGTACTTCCCGGACGATCTTGTTCAAGATCACCAGCTTGGTTTTCCCAGATAGGACACTAATCGACCTCCCGCAATCACGGAACAAAGTCGAATTTGACGACTTGGGTGCGGTGTCGCGAGCTCCATACGACTCTACCTTATCAAACACCGTCGCCATACCTGCATCGGGACCTGGATCATACTGCTTCCCTTACGGATCCGAACCCAAATCGGATCGGCTTCAGTTGTATCCCCCATACTTATCATCTAAATAGGAGCCGTCGGAGCCATCGGAGCCACCGCCGTGATCGAATTTCAGAAAATTCTCGTACGGATTTTCATATACAGAACACATACATGAGCATATTGGAACAAGCTTTGGGAATTTTACCTTACAGAACAAGCCACGGACTTGGGTGCGCAGTCGACGGAAGGTAGGACGAGTTTGCGAGGAACTCGCCGGGTTTGTAATTAGAGATGATTTTGTTTCTGATTCTTAAAAGGTGGAATTGGCTTGGGTATGCAGAATGGAGGCGTTTGGAAATTTTTGAAGAGGAAAGGCAGATAAGCTACAAGAGAGAAATGAAAAGGAGGAGGGAGAGCTAACGCGCTCTTTTTGAAAATAGGGAGTTGAGATTTTGGGCGTCATGCCAAAATTTTGGCAACCCTCCAAATTTTTAATCTCCCGCCTTCTCCGAATGTTTTCAATTATGAACGATAAAAACATCCACCACGGTTCAAAGGTGTGGTGAATTCACAAAAGACGATGTGGTAGTTTGAAGTAACCACTACGAGCATATCTCGTGATAATTATGATATTTCATCACAGATTTAAATGTCCGTTGTAGATTATTCGCTTTTAACAACGGGTCAAAATTTGACCGTGGTGGATTAATGTTATCTACCACGAGTTAAACTTGAGCGTGGTAATTGAATAGCTTTTACCACGAGCTATATATGCCCGTGATAGAATTGACGTGGTAGATGACCTGTTTTGTTCCAGTGCTATGATGCCATTGTGAAGACAAGCTGTGATGCTGCTGTGACAACAAGTTTTGACGCTGCTCTGCATGTGCTTTGTTCAGCAATCATTTCAAACTCCACGCTTTCTAACGGATGTGTGGCAGCCACTGTGGTTGTTGTTCTCACGGTGGAGGACTTGGTCCGTGGCCACCTTCTTTTACACTGTCGGTGAGAAAATGGAGCATGCTGCATCGTTGGGCTTGCGGACGAAAAGGTGAATCATGAGGAGAGCAAGTGCCTTGGGCTTCTTGTGGAGTACCACCGGAGTCGACCGCTCAGCAGTGAATGGTTCCGACTGCTTCTTTCCTTCTTGGCATGGACGGAGAGCATGGATGGAAGGCACCGCTTCAGGGAAAGTGAAGCTGCTTAAGCTTCTCATTTTGATTTAGCCATGAATCAACTCGGCCAGAAGGGTCTGAACTACTGTTGGTGTCTTGGGTAATACGATATTCGCAAATCTCCCATACTCATTTCTAACAGTAGTATTTGAACTTCCAAACTGCGGCTGTTGTAACTGCAAATTATTAGAAGAAGAATATTGAGCAAGCATGGCAGATGCCATAGGATTAAGTGTTCACATGGCTCTCAGTTCCTCGATCAAGCACAGGAGAAACAACATCAGTCAACACAGGCGGCTTTAAATAATTTGCAGGACCAGGGTGCGGTTGAATACGGTTAGGGCAGATCTCAAGTGGGTGGCGGATCACAGGGCGGAGATGGAGCTGTGTCTTGGATGCCTCGGGACTACCTTTTGCTGCTGTGCTTGCCTTTGCATCACGAGTTGCTGCCACAAAGAAATGCGTGAAGATAAGCAACCCTGTCAAAGCAAGAAGAGTAATCGTGCCAACAGAGACGACTAGCAGTGTACGGAGAGGACTTTCCCTCCGAGTCCAGAGAAGAACGTTTCGCCCACTATTTCTGGAAGCTTCGTGAAGCAACAGACCGTTCTTGGCTAGAGGGGTTTTGATCCGTTGAAACAATGGAGCAGCAGCACCGGCACTGGTGGAGTAAGGGAAGGAACTGGCTGACGCTGTCATGAGCTGAGAAATAGGGAAGAGGGAAGTTGGATGCTTGAGATGGCAGTCCACCGTAGCAGCCGTTGTTGTTGAAATCTCCAGCACAATCCACAAGCTGCTGTTCGGCGCTCAAAAGCCGTAGAAGCGCGATTCAGACTGGTTTAGGTGAGAGCTCGATGTCGAGAGACCATTGGCAGATGTCGTAGATTTTGGCTCTGGCCGCTGGCTTTATAGAGCAAATCAGGTGGGTAATACTGATGGAATTGTATCGTCGATGATGGGGCCTCGGCGGCAGCTGGGGCTGGTGAATGTATAGTGGTCTTGAAGATTCTAGATTTGAAGTTGAGAAGGGAAGCCATTTGGACGAGATTGCCCTTGAGATTTTTTTTCTGTGTGCTGCGAGTGTTATTATTATTATTATTATTATATATATATATATTTTTTTTTTTTTTGAAGAGTGAATATGTGTATATATATATATATATATATTCTACAAAGAAATTGTAAGAAAATTGATTTTCAATAGTTACCTCTTTAATAAAACCTAATTTTTTATTTTGATGTGACTGAACTCAAAGTTGAATGTTCGAGCTGCCTACGTACTCTTCCAAAGAAGAGATCAAGTCATAACGTAGTTCAAATACATTTTTTTTTGTGCCATACGCAGTTTATGCTCTTACGGGCCAGGAGTATGGTGCATTTGTTTTAGGGGTAGTAACGCTTCAAGAATCTGTCATTGATGGGGCCGATCTTCAAGCCGTTTTCCGCCATGATTAAGTAGGTGCCATGGGTGTAGATTTCTTGTATTACGTAAGGTCCATCCCACTTTGATGTGAACTTGCGTTTTGTTTTGTGAGTTGGAAAGTCGTGCTTGATAACACTCCAAGTGTTGCTGAGCTTCCAGCCTTCTCTCATCCAGCGCTTCCAGCTCTTGAAGGCGCAACTTTGCATTCTCTTCATCGGTCAAGCCTTCTTGTATAGCCATCCTTAGTGAGGGGATTTGACTTTCGAGTGGTTGAACAGCTTCCACGCCATATACGAGAGAATAAGGCGTAGCTTGGGTAGGAGTCCTATGTGTCATCCTATATGCCCAAAGTGCTTCACTTATTCTTTCGTGCCAGTCTCTCTTTGTTCAGCCGATCACCTTCTTTAGGAGGTTACACAACGTTTTGTTGAATACTTCTGCAAGACAGTTGGCCGGAGCATGATACATGGAAGACTTGTGCTGCTTGAACTTGTTTTCTGTTGTCAGTGATAATGTAGCGAGGCACACCATATCGGTGGATGATATGCTCCTTAATGAAATGGACAACATTTTCCTTCTTGACTTCCCTTAGGGGTATGGCTTCAGCCCACTTGGAGAAGTAATCTGTTGCAGCTAGGGTGTAAGCTTCTCCTACAAATGACTTCAGCGTAATTGGTCCTACGACGTCCAATCCCCATGCATCGAACGACCATGAAGCAGCTGTAGGGTGTAATGGTTCAGGCGGTTGATGTATGAAGTTGGCGTGGAATTAGTAGGCTTAGCACTTTTTGGCTTGTTCCAGGCAGTCCTTCACTATGCTTGGGTAGTCGTAACCCATTATTTTGAGTTGGAAATGTAGCTTCGGTCTGGATTGATGTGCCCCGTATACACCTGAGTGTGCTTCTTCCATGGCTTGATTAGCTTCTTCCTCACCTAGGCATCTCAGAAGTACTCATTCAAAAGAGCGTCGGTAGAGTGTTCATTTGTAGTAGAGGAAGCAAGGCCCTCGTCGATGTATTTCAGAGCGTTGTTTAGGATCATTTGGAAGCCTTCCATGCTCCAAGTAGTCAAACAAAGCTCGTCTCCACTCTTCAACGTCGACCAGAAGTACTGAGATGGCGTTTGTATCATCTAGTAGCATTTTAGTGACAAGCGGGATCACCCATCTTTGGCAAACTGGCACGTCTGCATCTTCATCTTCTCCTAATGTCACACTCGAGGCTAGTTTGGCGAGAGTGCCTGCCATTTGATTTTCTCTTCTTGGCACATGTTCTAGTGTTACGGCCTTGAACTTTTGTAGTAGTTGAGTTGCCAGCTGGAAGTATAGGATGAGATCATCTTTCCTCACCTCATGTTCAGTCAAAAGTTGATTGATTATGAGCTTGGAGTCGCCATATATTGAAGGAAAATTTTTGTCCTAGCTAAGAACACGTGAGAACATTTGAACACATATGCAAACTAATAACACTTTAAAGTAGGCAGACATGCATTAAAAAACAATTCTAAAACCCATGACTTTCAAAACCTAGTGAATGGTGAACCATAAGACTCTTTAACAACATTAAAGAGAATGAAGGATTTTGAGATTCATTACCCTTGAAGCTCATCCTTGTTTACACAAGGGATTCACCCAAGTGGAGGGCCTTTAAGTCACCTCCTAGCTCCTTGAATCTTCCTTGTGATTTTCTTCCTTTTGAATCTCCTTTGCTCCTTGAGAATGTGAGGAAAGGATCTCCAAGAACACCAAAGGTTTGGTGTCTTTAAGTCTCCATACCAAGGATGAGGTGTGAAGATGAAATGGATGACTTAGAGGAAGAAAGATTGCTAGCTATCCCTCCCCTAAGTGGCCGGCCTCTATAGAGAAAAAGAGAGAAAAAGTTTCTCTTCTTTGCCTCAAGAAAACCCTAGTGAGAGAATGGCTATAAAGTTGCCTTTATACCACCTCACATGTGAATGGCACACTTGCAATTAACCAAAGTTGGCTACCGCTCACCCTAGGCCGGTTTTGACTTTGTTTTTGGGTTAATTTCCATTTAGTTTTAGTTGTCACACAACCTAAACTCAATGGGCCTTGTTGACCAAAAACCCTTTTGGGCCCCGAAACCCAAAACCAACTTAAAAGCCCACTACGAACCTTTCGTAAGATTAATTAACTAATTAATTAATATTGACCATTCTCAATTAAACTATTTAATTTCTTATCCATCTAATTTATATCTTCACATTCATCCTTACTCGGTGTACGATCCATTAGGTTCCATTTAGCGAGGCAGTAGGCGATTGTTACTCTTAACGATCGATTGTTAATTGAAACAACATTTCAATTCTCCCTTTGATGAAGATTAGTGATTGTTAATCTTCAGGGCTTCCACAAACCATGAGTGACACCTAGTAGCATGTCATGGCTACCCAAGCTAAGTGGAAGTGGTTGGAGAACCTATCCAGTTACAATTACAATGCAATACGATCAATATTCTTAATCACATTGTTTGAGTGATAGTTTGTTTCATGTCTACTATCCAATGTGATACTTCTCTATATGATTCAATTGAATATGATTTGGAACAAACTTCCTAAGTCATATTCGTTTGCTTTGGTCAAAGACTCCCGAATCATATCTCAGAGTATTCTCCCTCCCACCTTGGAAGGCTAGAGATCCCTTGTTGTGCATTCATATACCTACATGACTAGATAGCTTGACCCCAACAATGTCGTGGACACTCTAAATGGAATGCCTTTGACATGATCAAAGATCAAGGACCTAACCATTAGACATTTATAATGCCTCAGGTCAAAGGACTACTTTGCATATTGCAACTTACGAGTTCTTACATGACATGTATGTTCGAACTCTCTTTTGATCGTGGTTCAGTGTACTCGATTACCTTTTGAGCACCTATGTGTTTGTCTTAGTGTCCAACACTAAATGACTTGAGACTAGTCATACTTACGCTTGAGTTAACATAACACATGCTAACCTTAGCGGATTGTCAATGCCTAATTGGCAATCCTATGACTAGGAACATTTTAGGAATGAACATAAGAGAAAGATCTCGTTAATCTAACTAACTTACTTAGATCACTTCTCTCTTAGGTTAAATACATTCCTTGGATTCCCTTATTGCTTAAACACATAATATAATAAATAGTGATTAGCAATAAGCTTTTCCCTTCATTAAACATTTAATAGTTTAACACAATAAGTATTCCAAAACGCTATTACATCAAATGAGTGGCTTTGTGGGCATACTTCCAACATATACCTCAAGGGCTGTGATTTCCATGTTGATCGCCATTTGGAGCTGAATGATCAGTGCTTGATACTCATCAACGTTGTTGGAGCACAATTCGCTTAGTCGGAAAGAATGAAGTAGTATTTGCCTTTGTGGAGACATGAATACTACTCCTGCCCCCACTCCGTCTGCTTGCGCGGATCCGTCGAAGAACATCGTCCATGTCAGGAAGATGTCGATGTAGAACACTTCCTCGTCAGGCAAATCGTCTGAGATTTTTCAATCAGCTGGAATTAGGTGATCGGCAAGGAAGTCTGCAGCGCTTGTCCCTTGACGACTTTAGCTGGGACGTAGATGATCTCATAATGATTAAGAAGCAACATCTATTTAACGATTCACCCTGTCAAGACTGGTTTGGACATGACGTATTTGACCGAGTTAGCTTTAGCAACTAGGTGGATGGTGTAAGCATGCATGTAATGTCTAAGCTTCTGGATGGCGAACACCAAGATGAGGCACATCTTTTTTATTGGGGAGTAGTTCAACTCAGCGCCGGTGAGAGTTCGACTAAGGTAGTAAAATGATCATTCTTTCTGGGATTCGTTCTCTTGTGCCAAAAGTGCTCTAAGTGAACTTTCCTGAGCAGCGATGTACAATATGAGCGGCTTCCCAAGCACATGCGCCCCCTTGACAAGTCCCAACGACCACGAAATGCAAGGGTTGAAGCTTCAGCCACATGTTGTGCCACCCAGGACGCAATCAACTTCACGGATGAAGACTTACTGTTGTGATCAAAGCCTCATAATCGTCATCTCTTCGTCTCAGGGTACATAAGGGAGCACAAAGTTAATCACATGCTTGTGGATGGTGGGTCGGCCATAAACATCATGCCAAAGTCAACAATGACCACAATCGGCATCAAGGTGGATGAACTATCCTTAAGTCGTCTGCTAATCCAGGGTTTTAACCAAAGAGCGATGGGCATGATCCGAGTGGAGATAACCATTGGTGAACTCAGAGCGATGGGCATGATCCGAGTGGAGATAACCATTGGTGAACTCAAATCAAACATGATATTCCACTGATTGATGCAAAAACTTCTTACAACTTGCTCTTAGGAAGGCCTTGGATCCATAGGAATGGAGTAGTGCCATCCACCCTCCACCAAGGCTTAAAATTCTACCGAGAAGGAGTGAAGGTAATCCAAGGTGATACCAAGCCATTCACTGAAGCCGAATCACATTCGGATACGCCAAGTTCTACATGGACGAAGACATGGTGCCTAAAGCTCTTCCAAAAGAGATCAAATCCACAGGCAAAGCAGCACCTAAAAAATAGGAGTGGCAAGCCATGCCCAAGAGGCAAAAAGGGGAAGCCGGGCCATCTTCAAGCAAAAGCGTTGATGAGCTTGCTAAACCTGCAACAACCAAAGGGAGTAGGACGCCGTCAAAAGGAACAAACACACCTATCTTTCGATACATCCCGATGTCGAGAAGAAAGAATGGTCAATCCCCGTTCAAAACTGGAGCAAGCACAGCCGACACACAACGGCACAAGGATAATGTAAAGTTGCTCAAGACGAATGCAGTGTTGCCTCTGACACAGCTAGGCGAAACTAAGGTTGCAAGACTACCACAAGGCTTCATAAAAGCTCTGCCCAAGGGGGTGGAACCAAGCTTTCTTCCAACCAAGAGGACCAAAGAAGGTTTTGATCCAAACGCCTACAAACTCATGTTGAAGGCTGGGTACAACTTCGCTTCCTCTTCGAATCCTGGAAAGAAGGTTTCAAACACCGTCGACGACAAAGAATGTGACCTCACCGAGACTCAAAAGAAGTTAAAGGAGAATGGTTATGAAGTTGACAACAATAAAGCTGGACTTGGCTTCACACCAAATGCACCTGTGAAGATTTCAAGCAAAGTGAAAAACGCTAGCGCTCAACAGATCAGCGTGAGTAGTGAACAAGATCAAGAGAAGCCTGAACCTGCCCCTCGGACATCAGTCTTCGATAGGGTGAATCATTCAAGACCTAGAATTTCGGCACTTAATCGCATTGATGGTTAAGACTGAGCCTCCGTCTTCAAGAGGCTTAACACGCTAACATCTCAAAGCTCTGTTTTTGAAAGGTTGTCAAAACCTAGAAAATAAAGCAACATGGCTAGCTCTCCTCCGTGATGGTCAGATGTGGAAAGACTTGAAGACAACAAAAAACCTACTAGAAAAAAAGAGAGACAACGCCGAAGGAAGAAAACCTCGATGGGCTAGCAGAATAATGCGACTTTCGCAGCTCGATTCCTTCAAGGATGAAGCGCCAAACAATCTTTGAGGTTGACACAAATGAACCACTAAAAGTAAGAAGGCGCATCATCATCCACACTAGACAATCTTCATGCCAACAAACTCGAGAGGACAACACTGAATAGGAGGTTCAAGATGTCTTCCACATCACAATCCAAGAAGGCAAAGAAGATGAAATCCCCGAGGAAGATGTCACTGCTACACCACCACAGCTCGAAGATGGGGGGTAAACCACTGTTGATGATCTCAAGGAACTCAACTTAGGCACAAGCGAGGAACCAAAGCCTATCTTCGTAAGTGCACTACTAAGTGCAGACGAGACAGAGAAGTATTACCAGCTGCTATTAGAGTATAAAGACGTCTTTGCTTGGACCTACAAGGAAATTTCTGGCCTTGACCCTATCATTGATGTACATCATCTTGCAGTCAAGCCTGGAACGCGATCGATAAAGCAAACTCAAAAACGATATTGATACGGGCTCATCCCACAAATTAAGATCGAGATTGACAAGCTAATCGAAGCGGGCTTCATTCAAGAGGTGCAATACCCCAAGTGGATCTCCAACATCATCATTGTCCTTAGGAAATCTGGACAAATATGTGTTTGTGTAGACTTCCAGGACCTCAACGATGCTTGCCCGAATGATGACTTCCCCTTGCCAATCATCGAAATCATGGTGGACGCAACCACTGGCCACAAGTCACTGTCATTCATGGATGACTTTTGTAGATACAATCAAATTCGCATGGCCCTTAAAGATGAGGAATTAACAGCCTTCTGCACTCCAAAAGGTATCTACTACTACAAGGTGATGCCTTTTGGTCTGAAGAATGCTGGAGCTGCATATCAACGCGCAATGCAAAAAATCTTCAATGACATGCTACACATAAACGTAGAATGTTAAGTAGATGATGTGGTGGTCAAGACAAAGAAATGATTGGATCACTTGAAGGATTTACGAATAGTGTTTGAAAGGCTGCGAAAATACAACCTCAAGATGAGCCCATTAAAGTGTGCATTTGGCGTCACCTCTGGAAAGTTCCTCGGCTTCATTGTCAAGCACCGTGGCATTGAAGTGGACCAACCAAAGATCAAGGCCATTCAAAGCATGCCTGAGCAAAGAAACCTGCACGAGCTAAAAAGTCTACAAGGATGGCTAGCCTTCATCAGACGCTCCATCTCTAACCCTGCAGGGCGTGTTCAACCGTTCAGTCGACTCATGAAGAAGAATGTTCTGTTCGTATGGGACGAAGCATGCCACAATGCTTAATAGTCTTTTCTTCCTCAGTGGTTATAACTTTGCCTTTTAAGGGCTCTTTTATCTCTACTTCAACCATGTAACGAGCGACGGTAGTGCACTGTTGGAAAATGTCTTTCTGAAAATACTCGTGCAAGGAGACAGGAGTGCGTGGCTCTTGCTCTATAAGTTCCCTACTGTATGTTGGCTTAGCAGCTCTTACGCTTCCTTTGGGCTTCCTGTTGTTGTGGCGGCGGTGATTTCCTCCTTGTTCTGCCTTTGGCCGTGTGACTTGTGGTTTTGGCTTCCTTGTCCTTTTGTAAGTCACCAATGCCATCTTTCTTCATCGTCGGTAAGTGCATTTTGGTCACTTGCCCCCAGTGATGGTTGTGCAGAAGGTGCCATGTGGCTTGAGCATTGACGGGAGTGGTCATGCATCATTTGGAGAGGAACGGGATCAAAGGATCTAAACACTTTTGCAGTGGTGTGCGTTGCGGCCATGTCTTCTAGGTTGAGTTTGATTCGCCCTTGTTGTGCTAGCTTCATAATGAGCTATTTGAGGATGAAGCACTTGCCAACGAGATGACTTACGATACAATGGTAGTTGCAGTACCTGGGATCGTTAACGCGATTCATCTCTTCAGGGCGCTTGCATTTGGGTAACTCGATCACCTTATTTTCCAGCAAGTCATCTAACATTGCAGCCATATCTGAGTCAGGAAAAAGGGTACGTCTTCTGCTTCAGTTCCCTCAAGGTGTTTTTGTACCTGTCTTGGGAGCGAGAAGGCTCTCCTTTCTTTATCTCCTTTGCTTTGTTCTTGGAGGAGATCTTGATGGGTGCGGAGGAGGTCTTGATGGGGGTAGTGTTGATGGTAAAAGCTTCCTTGGCGGGCTTCTTCCCAGTCTTGTCTACATTTGGGGTGAACACCTTATCCTTCTTGAAGTCGGTGATTGGCTCATTCTTCCCGTGATTGGTGGTACTCAGCTCTATGTTGTGGGAACGAGTTGCCATCTCCTCAAATGTTATCGGTGTTATGCCTTGAAGGATGTAATGTAACCCCCAGTGCATGCCTTGAATGCACATCTCAATGGCGGAGGTTTCAGAAAGCCGATCTTTGTAATCTAGGCTTAATGAACGCCATCTATTGATGTAATCGACGACAGGTTCATCCTTCCTCTGTTTCGTACTGGTCAGCTCTAGCATGCTTACGATGCGGCGAGTGCTGTAGAAGCGGTTGAGGAATTCCCTTTCTAGTTGATCTCAACTGTTGAAAGACTCAGGCTCGAGGTCAGTGTACCAGTCAAATGCGTTACCTTTCAATGAGCGCACAAACTGCTTTACGAGGTAGTCTCCTTCCGTCCCAGCATTGTTGCAGGTTTCAATGAAATAGGCGACATGTTGCTTTGGGTTTCCCTTTCTATCGAACTGCATGAATTTTGGCGGTTGATAACCCCTCGGCATCTTCAAAGTATTAATTTTCTTGGAGTAGGGCTTTTACAGCACGGAGTCATGTGAGCTTCATTCCTACTGCGTCTTGATTGTGCTTGCGATCATCTCCTGCAGCTGGATAGAGAGAGATCCCATGAGCGCCGTTGCTTGGTCTACCTCTAGCTTTTGTTCAGCTCTCTCCACCAAAGGCTTCTTTTCTTCGTCGGCTTCTTTCTTTTGTGGATCAACCTTTAGGTCAACTTTCACGTCGCGCTGCGCCTCCAGTTGGTTGGTGAGTGTGACAATTTGCAAGTCTTTCTCCTCCATGGTCCGTGTTAGTCTTGCGATCGCTTCATTCAATTGAGTCCGCTGCTCATCGATTGAAGTCGCTCTGGTGGTCATGACTTGTAAGGCTGAGCTGCCGCTCGAGTCGGCATCGGAAAACAGAGACTCGGAGTACTTTCTCGGGCTTTCCTCTTTTGGCGCCCTTAGCAAAGCCAAGGTGATCACAGGCTCACGCCTCGGGTGCTTTCGTTCCTTCGGCAGAGTTGATGCAGGGGTCAAAGAGGCGGCAGAAAGAGCTCTTGCCTTGCTTCGAGTTGTGATGCTCGAAGTGACACCACCTGTGGCGAGGACGCTCTTGTTACTCGCATTGGTTGCGAAAACAGCTTGAACCTTGATGCCATTTGTGCTTTTTGCGGATTTGAAGATAGAGATGAGAGGTAGAGATGGTCCCACCGGGGATGCCAAATTTGTAAATATTCATGCGATGAATGAGACAAGAACACGTGTACAAAATAGTATTTTGTATTAATTTTGGGGTTACAATCTCTTTTACAATTTGATCCTCTGATTCTATCTTCGTATGGTGTAGATCTGTGGATGGGCTGTTGATCCAAAGGGTCGTCGGGGCTTGGTCTAGGGATGAACAGTGGTATAGATTTGTTGATGTTGTTTATCCAAAAGGCTGTCGGGGCTTGATCTTAGGATGAACGGATCTTCAAGGGCCTTCGGGGTTTGATCTTGATGAACAGTTGGTGGATTTCTTCAAGGATTTGACGAAGAACGAAGAGAGCTTTCTTGATCCTTTAGGATTCTTTGGAATTTGGGAGGTTGGATGCTTGAAAGCTTTAGAGTTTCATAGCTTCAAGGATTTGGGGGAATTCTCTTCCAATTTGGCAGTAGAGAAATGTATATGTGAATTGGTCCTTGAAATGGATGAAATGGCCTTGTATTTATAGAATTTTTCAAGGCCTAATTTGGAATATAATATTAGATGAAATAAATCATTTCTGCCAGGTGTTGACATGTGTCCTATTTGATGACTTTTCTGATTTTTTTTCGATTTTCGTTGAGCCACACGACACGTGTAAAATTTATGTGACACGTGAACGTTGAAATTTTAATGCATTGGTCAACATTTATTTCAGCGAAATTTCGATGTCTATACATACTGGATGAAGATATTGAGAGTTGAGGATCATGCTTTTCCTCTTTTGTTTTTCTTTCTGGGGAGAGTATTTCGGTCAGAAGGGGTCATTTAATTATGCAAAAGCTGAAGATGGTAGTGGCCATATAAATTGTAAAGCAACACTTGCATGTTTTAATGGACAGTGAGCCTATGGAAATGGAAATTGTTTGCATCTTCTACAAAGAACAAAGGAAGCCCCTTGGCTGTAACATTGAGCTAGCTATGTGTGTCATGCATGTGTACTGTGTTACAAAGACTGAGCCCCACAGTCCTCAATGGTCCTCTCCTTTCTTTGTCCTTTGAACTTTACAGGGCAACAAAAGAAAAAGAAAGAAAGAAAGAAAGAAAGAATGAAAATTTAATCAAAGCCAGCCAAAGGAGATTTTCAGTTTTGGTTCCAATCCAAATCATGTGATTTTGTTTCATGGGAACAACAATCAATAATGTTCTTAGGGTGATGTACAAAATATGGTGAAACTTGCTTGAAAAATAGTAGAAAAGCATAAAATTAACAACAAAGTTCAAGCATTGCAGATTTAGGAATCAAACGCGGATTTGAGCTCATAATAGTGCCGCTTTGAAGAGAATAATGTCACTAATAAAACAGTTATGCAAAGATCTATGAGATTTTTATTTCAAAATTTATCGTTCATTGTGCTTAAACGGGAAGTTATGTTTTGAGAATATTGTCGTATTTTCTTTCTAATTATGATTCCTAGCAAGCCTAGAGTTGAGAGACGATGTTATAGTTGTTATGTTTCAAGGAGTTTTCTCATACTTCTGGTAGACTCAATTTTCTAGTTTTGAAGGTTATCATTTGATTTTCTTGTTATTGTCACGTTGTATCATAGAATTAGCTTATCTCTAACAAGAAAATGCAAGTCCCAATCTCTATGTTGGATTGTAAGACAAACACAATAAAAAATTGGTTGAAACGAGAATAAGTCACAAATTCGAAACCCTCTAATATAATCAAGGAAAAAAAAATCTACAATCGAAGTCATTCGAAATGGCCAAGTCAAAAAATAAAGTTTTAAGATTGCCAAGCTAAAAAAAAAACCCTAATCCAAGCCATCATATTATTCTACAATTATTGAAGTGGGGACAAACTAACCTCATGATCTCCACTCCTCCATGGGAGCAAGCTGTTTCCCTTCCTAAATTACCAATTCTCTCTCTCTCTCTCTCTCTCTCTCTCATGAATCATGATCACTAGCATGCATCTAATACAATACATTCTACCAACCATAAAGAAGAAACCAAACAAAGACTCTCTAAACACCATATCTCTTTCTCCACCTTACTTTTTCAATATATATATATATATATATACTAGCACTCAAAAAAATTCAATTTGCACTCCTCACATATGTATTTTTCTTTCTAATTATACAAAGTTTGAAGGGCAAAATGAGATTTTTGGAGTACCAATAACAATTTCGTATATATATATATTGGGAGGACTTACCCTTTTTTTGGTAGATTAAGGCCACATTGTCATTGCTTGTAGGAGGGTTTATGGAGAATATAATGCATCATAATGTTAATTATTAAGGATAGTGATAGGCATTATATTCAAAGTACAATTTTGACAAAGTTATTTGTTTTTTGGTCCAGCTATTGACCACATTTGCAATGACTAAATGTTGTGTACGGAAATCCTTCATTAGAAAGGGGAAAAATACAGCTTAAGTTTTTAAGAAAATTAATACAATCATGAGTTTTTAAGTTTTTTAGTGTTATAGTTAGTCCATGCTTTATCATCTTACCTTAGATGCTATAAATTGAGTATTTTTTTTTTCAGAATATAATGTTACCTATATCTATTTATATTATGTCTTATGTGTATTTATCTTTAACATTCATGTCCATAAAATTTATTTATGCAACTATTGTTGAGAGTATGAATCTTATCGAAAAAACAAAAAGCATAGTATGAATCTTATCGAAAAAACAAAAAGCATTACATGTGCTTATAAGTAATTGTGCTACTCATATTATTGCATGTTCATTTGACTAAAAAACGTATGGACTTGCCATATAAAATTATTTATGCATTATTTTTTTGGGGTTTCTGTTGTGGGAAAATTATTTATGCATTGCTTGCATGCACTACTAGAATCATCGATTTCATAAAAATAAAACATTACCACCACATATATATAACACGTGAAAAAGCGAAATGACCTTTTCTTTTTACAGTTATTACCATGGAAAAATAAAATAGAACAAAATAAAAGCAAAGACAACAAGCAAAAGGGTGTGGCAATAGGCATGCACTATGAGAATCCACTACAAATGATGCATCATGAATCTCGACGCAAAGAGGGATGGTCAAGGGAATGTAAACTTTATATGGTAATGGGTATCACGAAACTTTCACGTACATATTACTTTAGCATTAAAAAGTTTATGGGGCTAAACACACACACGCACACATATATCAAAGTTAGTCAAATCTGATAAATACTCTGTACACCAGAAAGATTGGATTGAATATATTTGAGCTAGCTAGGGAAATATGTATGTATGTATGTATGTATATGGCCTAAAGCTGCGGATACAATTATAAAGGGCAGCAGGCAATATACAAATTGAGTAATCAAGGCAACTGGTGAACTAATATAGCTAGGGCTTCCGCAGCAGAACCAATAAAGTGGAACTGTAAAACTGAGGAACAAAAGCATATCAATAACAATCCAGGAGTGGTTATTGTGGAGCCAAAAATAATCAAGAGGCGATACCGGAATTCCTACGCGCAAGCAGTGGACAATCATCCCTCAACTAAGTCAAAAGTGCTCAAAATAGGTAACAATTTAAAACCTATTTCATCAAATCCCTTCTACAAGGTAATTCCCAAAACCTATTTCATTCCATATATTTTCTACTTCATTATTTAGCTAATCAATTAGCTAAATAATTTATTCATTCCATAATTCCTAAAACCTTCCTTTTAAAATCATAATAATTGGCTAATTAATGGATTAATTGCCTAATTAATCCTTTAATTGTCAATTAAGTCATCCATTTTACCCATAAAACACTAGAAGGCCGGCCATCCTCCATCCTAAAAGCAATCAACCATGCTTTCTACCTTTTCTACCACATTTTCCCTGTTTTATGATAATAATTAGCTAAGTTAATTAGGGAATCATTTTGATTAATTAGCTAATTATTTCATAACTCCCAATTTGAAACAAATCAAGAACCTAGCCCACAAACAAAGCTAGGTGGCCGGTCCTCTCTCACCCAAAGAGACCGGCCACTCCCCTATAAAAGGCCTCACATTTTCTCCAAAACTCACTTCCAATTCTCTTGCTAAAATTCTCTAAAATTCTCAAACACTTTCTCTCTAAATTCTAACTTTGGCATCGGAGGTTCTTCGGCCAAAGCCCCTTATTCATCATGGGCGCGTGAGGCTCTTGGCCTTGACCAAGGGAGTTAATTGTTTTGTAGGTGCAATTTTGTCCAAGATCAAGGAGGAAGAAATTTGCATCCACAAATTGGTGCTTTCATTGAGAGAAGAGATCCACACTCGTAGAAGACTCTCGCTTAAAAAGGTTTTTTCTCTATTTTCTAGTCCACTTGCATTTTTTCGTACGTTCTTATTATTAGAATTTTTTATTTGCAAAGATTCTTTGATAAAACATAAAAGAGAAATGCAATGGCTAGAAATTTAGAAAATTCCACGAGTGAAAATTCCAATAATCAAGAGATGGGACCGCAGCGATCCACGAGGCTAAATTTGACAATAAGTGGAGCGGCACCACCACCACGAGGTTCCACCATGGGAACCACCGCGGTGGCTACCACTGTAGCCACCCACGGCGAGGTCCATGGCATCGTCACCACAGCCCAAGCCATGTTACTCTAAGCCCAACGCGAGCCCAATGCGTTGCCGAGCCAAGCCCAAGCCTCACACCCACGTGTGCCACACGCCGAGCAGCCCACTTTCGTGGCCCAACCTGCTCCCCCGAGCAGCCCACTCCAGTGGCCCAGCCTGCTCCCTCCGATTAGCCCACTCCCGTGGTCCAACTTGCTCCCGCCGAGCTGCCCACTCCCGGGGGCATTCTCACACATTTCTCCTCGGATTTGACATTTTCCAACTTAATCTCGCGCCCAGAGTCTACCACCCTTCCACTGCTCAAGGAGACATATTCCTTCCAAGCTCTTCCAATCGAAATAGCGAAAAACACTTGTCTTGACAAGACATAGAGTTGACGAGCGCCCTAGCCCAACAGACGACCTTGGTAAACCAGCTCTTGCAGGGCACCAAGATGCAATGTGTCCCAAACGAGGTGTCCCGAAGAAGGACAAGGGCAGGTGAAGAACATCTCCAGCGACGTTTCGGCAAGTAGTCACTCGTTGTCGTATGCATTCATCCAATTCAATGACATAAGGAAATTCTAAGGGTTAATTAGTGCATTCACGGTTAATCTGGGGTGTTGAGGTTCATGGTTTATTGAAAAGCAATTGGAAATCGATTCATGTACAAGTGTGTCATGTGTGGAGAAGGACCCTCTAGCTAGCCCATCAACCATCCAAGTTCCAAAAATCGTTTTCAAACTTGTTTTACTTTAAAATCTGTTTTGTCTTTAAATTGCTTGTTTTACTTTCAAATTCGTCCAAACCAAAACCCCCATTTTACTTTCTTGTTTTTAAAGTGTTTAAAATCTGTTTTGTTTGTGTTTCCAAGTGTTTTGAGTCAAGTAAAAACCAATTTTCGTCCAAAACCATCCCTAGTGTCTAGAATCTGTCCAAAAAGTGTTTTTAAGCAGTTTTGAGTGTTTTTAACTTGTTTTGAGTCCCTTGAGTCTTTTCAAACGTTTTTAACTTCATTTTTGTGTTTTTGAGTCAGTTTAGAGTCGATTAGCAATCCCTCCTAATCCCCGGTCCAGAACGATCCCTACTTGCATACTTACTACAATTGACAACAAGAGGGTTTAATTTGAGTGCTTAACTTTTATCACATCAAATTTTGGCGCTGTTGCCGGGGATCCCGTTGTTTCTTTTTGTTTATTTTTCGTGTGTTTTTGTTTCTGATTTGGTTTTGTTTCTTGTTTTCAGGTACTAGTTTATGACTCGAAGTTCTCAAACGGTTCGTGAGCACATCCTAGACTTTGACGACGATTTTGAGAGAACTTTTAGAAGGAGGAGAAATCAGCAAGCATCCAATCCACCTAGTCCTAGACCTGAATTCGAAGACCAAGAAGTGGAGGAGGAGAACATTCCCACGGCACAAGTTGTGGAGGAGGTCCAAGATATGGCAGCAGACAATCGAACCATCAAAGAACTTTCTTCCTCGGGAGTGGACAATGTCGTGCCCCTATGTATACAATATCCCACGGCAGCTCAAGGGAAGACAGAGGAGTTCGAGTTGAAGTCAAGCTTGTTGCATCACATCCCGAAGTACCATGGGTTGTCCATGGAGGATCCAAACAAGCATCTAAAGGAGTTTGAAGTGGTTTGTTCGAGCATGACCCCTGTGAATGTCGATGGCAGCATCTTGAAGATGAAGGCTTTTCCCTTTTCTCTCTTGGAAAAGGCTAAAGATTGGTTGTATGAACTAGCACCTGGGACCGTTACTTCATGGGAAAGTATGAAACGGGCATTCTTAGAGAAGTTATTTCCAACGTCAAGAGTTATCCTTTTGAGGAAGCAGATTAGTGGCATCGAACAAAATGAAGGAGAGTCTTTCCCGGCCTACTACGAACGTTTCAAGACCCTTGTTGCATCCTGCCCACAACACCAAATGAAGGAGGAGCTGCTCATTCAATATTTCTACGAAGGGCTCCTTCCCATTGAACGCCAAATGCTAGATGCCTCAGCGGGTGGTGCGTTGGTTGACAAGACTACGGTGGCTGCCAAGACTCTAATTGCAAACCGAGCCCTCAACACACAACAATATGAAGGTGTTGGACAGAGAGGAAGCTCACGGCAACAAAGTGTGAGTGAGGTAAGTGCAATTTCTGAAATTCAATCACAATTAGCTAATCTTACCTCTCTTGTGTCTCAGGTTGTAATTGGATCAAAAAAAACAAGAAAATCAAGTTTGTGGCGTGTGCTCCATCCAAGGTCACCAATCCGAGACATGCCCTCAGTTGATCGAGAATGGAGGGTGGGAATCTGCCAATGCTATTGGATTCCAAGGCCAAAACCAAACCAAATACGATCCATACTCGAACACGTACAACCCCGGATGGAGAGAGCACCCTAACATGAAGTGGAGAGAGCCCAACAACCTGCACAACAAGGGGGATTTCGGCCACCACCCCATGGAATGTTTCAAACACCATATGCACCAATGCAATCCCAACAACAATCTGCCCCAAAATAACTCAGGTTCGTCTTTTGATAATGCTCAAGTTATTCAATTACTAACTACTTTGGCGCAAGGACAGGAAAATCAAGCCAAAGACATACATAATTACGCCAAAGAAGTGCAAAATCAAGCCCGAAAGGTCAATGAATTGGAGAAACAAATGGGGCAGATTTCAGAGTTCCTAAGGCAGTTTAGAGAACAAGGTAAACTTCCTAGTTCAACCGTTGTGAATCCCAAATGAGGCTTTGAAACCACTAAGGCCATTACGTTGAGAAGTGGCAAAGAAGTTGGAACCAATCCACAACCATCCAAATCTGCCCGAAAGGAAGAATAAAAGCTGTTGCTCGAGGAAGAGGAAGGAAACAAAGCCACGGCAATGGATGCACAACCCTTGCCGCAGCAACCTACACCACCTAGGCCGTCCCAAACCATCAAGGTAAGTCTAAATTCGAATTCTTCTAGTTCTATTCCACTAAATGTGCCCTTTCCTAGCAGATTTAAGAAATCAAAGAACGAAGAGGAAGAACAAGACGTTCTAGAGACATTTCGGAAGGTGCATGTCAATATCCCGCTCCTTGATGCAATTAAGCAAATTCCAAAGTATGCTAAGTTTTTGAAGAAGCTTTGTACAACAAGGAAACGGATTTGGGAGAAAGAAGTGGTCCAGGTAAGTGAGAATGTTTATGCGGTCTTACAAAGAAAATTACCACCTAAATGCAAAGATCCGGGTAGTTTCATGATTCCTTGTGTTATTGGAAATACTAAGTTTGAACATGCTATGCTAGATTTAGGTGCATCAATTAATGTCATGCCATATTCTGTTTATGCATCTATGAATCTAGGAGAGCTCAAAAATGATGGTGTTGTTATTCAATTGGCCGATAGATCTAACGCATATCCAAAGGGAGTTTTGGAGGATGTTTTTGTGCAGGTAGACCATTTGATTTTTCCTGCAGATTTTTATGTGCTTGACATGGAGGAAACAGCCCACTCTCCATCACCGCCACTCTTACTTGGATGACCTTTCATGAAAACAGCCAACACTAAGATTGATGTGGCGAAGGGAGCAGTAACGATGCAGTTTGGTGGTGATATGATTAATTTTAAAGTTTCTGAATCAGTTGAGCATACTAATGATGTTCGTTCTTGTTGTGCTATTAATGTAATTAAAGATATAAGGCATGAATGTTCATCACAAATCAAGAAGGATGGATTTCGAACCACCAAAGAAGAAGGAATTGGAGTAGGAAATTCGGCCACACCCCTCAAAAAGCCCAATCTGGCCGAGAGCAACCATTGTGCAATTCTTCACAAATCTGCCACTTCAATGCAGTACATGGGTGAGTCTCCAATCCCAATTTCAATTCCCATTTCAACTAATAGGTTGTTACCTTCTTTGGTGCAGGGACTTAATCGAACCAAAGGTGGTGGGAGAGTTCACATTGACTTAAGGAAGCAAAACACCAAAAACAGGAAGGATCACTATCCCCTTCCATTCAAGGATTCACATTTCAAGAAGCATGATGTGGAGGCCATTCCCTTCCATACCGTGGGCACCAATGGAGCTTAAACCAAGGAATCGTCCTGCTGCACGACGTTAAAGCAAGCGCTTCTTGGGAGGCAACCCATGCGTACGAATAAAGACGACCTCGGAAGCTCTGGCACTATAACCAGGTGTTTGCGCTCCTAAACTCTTCTCTTTGTTATTTATATTCTGCCATGATTATTGTGTTTGCTCGTTGTTTGTTTGCTTTTAGTTTATGTTTGAAACATTGAGGACAATGTTTGATTTAAGTGTGGGGGGGTAAACAAGCTGTTTTTGCATTATTTTCGTGGGTTTTATTCACCTATCACTTACAATGTTGTTTCTCACAGTTTTTATGTGTTTTTAGTGTGTTTTGAAGCATTTTAGTGTGTTTTGACATCCGAAGATTTGATAAAAATTTGAAAAATTGTTTTGAAAAAGCCAAAAAGAGTTGTTTTTGTGTGTTTGTTTGTGTCTTAGGGTACCTTCCAACACAATGATGAGGATTTGGTTTTTAATTGCATGACTGTTAAAGAAAGTTATAAACATGGATGGAAGTTTGATATACCTTTGGTTTATGCTTGGTTATCGTTGTTGTTTATGAATTCACATATAATTACAAAGAAAAAAAATCAGTTTTTGTAACATGCTTGAAGGAAGGAACTCAAATTAACGCTACAACCCTGAGAGACTTAAGCCTAAAACGTTCTTTGGAGAGTTAAAAATATGTGCATTTGTTGTTTTCTAAAATCGTTGCATGATCTCATTATTCCTTGCTTGGTTGCTACTTAGAAGGCGTTTCATCATTTAGTTCCAAATACTAGAACTCGTATCCGTTTCATTCAAAGCATGATATTGATTTGCATAACACATGAACAAGATGAAGTTGTGTAGTGAACCAAGAGCCAAACAGCCATCCTTTGTGCATTGTGTTTAGGTTTTAACCCCGTTGAGCCTTGTTTAGCCTATTTTCTTTGTTAAACCACATCATCCCCACCAAGCCTAGATTAGGACCATCCATACCCTTGTTCTTGAAGCATAGTAGAGCATAACTTAGAAGGAATTCCTTTTGATGAATATTATGCAGAAAAACAAGTGTGGGGGATGGGATTTTTTGTGTGCAAGAAGAAAAGAAAAATTCGTATGAAAAGAAAAGAAAAAAAGAAAAGTTGTGAAAAGAATGAAAAAGAGTTGGAAAATATGTGAAAAAGAGTTCTAAAGTATTGATTGTTGAAGAAAGGGTCCAAAAAAGTTGAATTAGGCCCTAATTGTTGCATGAATCTTCCCTTACGTTTAAAAGTTGATTTCTGCATTCTAAAATGAATTCTAAGTGTCAATTTCAATACTTTGCTTGCTATTGCCTAAAGAACGTTTGTTTATCCTTACCCTTCTTTGTTAACCAATACCCTAGCCCCATTACAACCCTTAACTTCGATCTTGGGTGTTGTGTGTTTCAATTTGTGAAGTTTGGGATTGGTATGAGCATATGGTGTCCCTGGTTCTCGCATCTAAGTAATAGCATTCCATTCATGAGATCATATCTAAACATGCTTAATAACTCCAGAAAATGCTTTCTTTGCTATAAACATATATGAGTGTTCGTCTACATGTTTACATCAATCTTCTCACATATACCTAGTGTAGGGTGTGTAGTCAGAAATTTTGTGTGAAAAAAGAGAGTATCTTGTAAGTTTTGGGTGAATTCTCTAAGGCATGTTACTACATTCAAATAATTGTTTTAATTGATTAAATGCGAGCTAGTAAGTGGCGACTGTGATTAAGTATGTGCTCGAGCGTAAGGATGACTAAAATCTATGTGAGTGATGATCTTTGACATGTCATGTGCGTTGGAAATCCCTGAGGCAATGTTGGAAGGTTTAGAGTATGTTTTGTCTACTTTGTTTTGTTTTGTTTGTTTCGTTTTGCTCGAGGACTAGCAAAAGCTAAGTGTGGGGGAATTTGATAGAAGCATATTTATGCGACTTAGTTAGCTTGTTTTCGTGCATTTATGTTGATTGTTCTTAGTTAATTTAGTATTTTAAGCCATTTTCGTGTGTTTGTAGGTCCAAAGGGGTAAAGTATCAAGAAAGTGCATTTTGGAGCCTTTTGGAGCAGTTTTGGACATGTTTTGGATAGCTTATGCTTGGAGCAATGTAGATGGATGAAATTGAAGACCAAAGCATGCTAGGAATCAGCCAAAGAAAGGAAGAAAAATTAATTCAAGTCAAGGAAGGAAAAGGAATCCAAGAAGAAGAAGGATTGACCAAGTTAAAGTTTCCTAATCCTAATATACAAGGGTTTTCAGCCTCAGACATTCTTTGCCGCACCAAAGCCTCCATCCTTTCATCCAAAAGTACTGAAGGTTGCTTGTCACAATCGCGTTAATTGGATTCCTGGCAAACGTATCATGCATTCATAGTTACGAATGCCTTGTCAACACTTATGATTTTCATGGAACTTAATGATCTCTAACTGTATCTCTTCTATGCATTCATGTAGGGGACCGTTGGAGAATAATCTGGGTTGTCGTATGCATTCATCCAATTCAATGACATAAGGAAAATCTGAGGGTTAATTAGTGCATTCACGGTTAATCTGGGGTGTTGAGGTTCATGGTTTATTGAAAAGCAATTGGAAATCGATTCGTGTACAAGTGTGTCATGTGTGGAAAAGGACCCTCTATCTAGCCCATCAACCATCCAAGTTCCAAAAATCGTTTTCAAACTTGTTTTACTTTAAAATCTGTTTTGTCTTTAAATTGCTTGTTTTACTTTCAAATTCGTCCAAACCAAAACCCCCCTTTTACTTTCTTGTTTTAAAGTGTTTAAAATATGTTTTGTTTGTGTTTCCAAGTGTTTTGAGTCAAGTAAAAACCAATTTTCGTCCAAAACCATCCCTAGTGTCTAGAATATGTCCAAAAAGTGTTTTTAAGCAGTTTTGAGTGTTTTTAACTGTTTTGAGTCCCTTGAGTCTTTTCAAACGTTTTTAACTTCGTTTTTGTGTTTTTGAGTCAGTTTAGAGTCGATTAGCAATCCCTCCTAATCCCCGGTCCAGAATGATCCCTACTTGCATACTTACTACAATTGACAACAAGAGGGTTTAATTTGAGTGCTTAACTTTTATCACATCATCTGTCCAACTAGCCCATGTTATAGTCGACAAAATGATCGTTGACAATGAAAGTGCAGTCAACTTACTTCAACTCTCAGTCATTCAGAAGTTAGGCCTGGAAAACACAATTATACGCTGAGCAGAAGTACTCACCCGATTCAACGGACACACCTCAACTGCCATCGGCCACATGACACTTGATGTGAAAACACCACCAGTTGTCTAAAAACAGACGTTCACGATCATAAGCAACCCATCTCCCTACAATGGGATTCTTGGGAGACCTTGGTTGATCAAACTGGATGCCGTCACTTCCGTCAAGTATCAAAAAATCCGATTCCGCATCCCAGGAGAAGGAGTTGGAGAGATCAAGTCTGACCAGGCCACATCCCGATGATGCACTGTGCAAATATTGAAGGAGTAAAAAAAGAAGACCTTTACTCCCATAAAGACTGCTGAGACCCAAAAGGATGAAAAAGCTACCAAATAGCAATTACAGCAAGCGGATCAAGAAGGTGGCGCCCAAGTAGACGAGAATGGATGGAAACCTGAAGAGGACGCCAAAGACATCATCATTGATCCTTAGCAGCCAGAAAAAACGCTAAAATCAACTAACGTCTAAGCCCAGCGAGAATGAAGAACACACGGTTTTCCTTAGGGAAAACCGAGACATCTTTGTATGGACACCTTCCGACATGCCCGACATCGATGTTGAGATAGCTTGCCACAAGCTGCATATCGACCCCACTGCCAAACCGATAATCCAAAAGAGAAGGCATTTCGTACCCGAGCGAGTGGCGATCATCGAGGTAGAAATTGACAAGCTACTGGAGGCCGGATTCATAGGAGAGGTAGCACATTTAGCATGGCTTGCCAATGTTGTGCTAGTCATGAAGAAAGAAAAGGGAAAATAGAGGGTTTGCATAAACTACACCGACCTCAACAAAGCATGCCCAAAAGATCCTTATCGGGGCCTATGAATCGATCTATTGGTAGATTCAACTTCCAGAAATCAGCTGCTCAGCTTCTTAGACGCATACTCCAGCTACAACTAAATAGCCATGTACGAGTCCGAGAAGGAGAAAATTGTGTTCATGATCGAGTGGGGCACCTATTGCTACAAGGTCATGCCATTTGGCCTCAAGAACGCAGGAGCCACTTACCAAATGTTAGTAAATATGATGTTCAAAAAACAAATTGGGGTAACCATAAAGGTCTATGTCAACGATATCATGATAAAGCAGCGGCCAGACCACATTCGCAACTTGGCAGAAACTTTCAACATTTTTAGAAAGTACAAGATGAAGCTCAACCCTACCAAATGCACGTTCGGAGTATCTTCAGGCTGATTCATAGGGTACTTAGTAACCCAACGAGGAATTGAAGCGCATCCCAAGCAAATTTGAGCGATCCTAGAGATGAAGTCTCCAACTACTTTGAAGAAGATCCAAAGCTTGACCAGACGAGTAGCTGTCCTCAACCACTTCATCTCGCGGTCAACCGTTCGATGTAAGCCATTTTTCAAAGCTATCAAGAGGGCACAACGAGACAAATGGGATGAAGAATGCGAAAAAACCTTCCAAGACCTGAAGAAGTATCTCACATCACCTCCCTTATTATCCAAGCCGGAAGCAATGGAGAACTTATACATCTACCTAGCAGTCTCCGACGTAGCAATAAGCTCTACCATTATACGAGAAGAGCTGGGGGCCTGACTACCTGTATTCCACAGTTCAAAAGCTCTCCTCGATGCTACCAGAAATTCAAAAGCTAACTTTGGCGATAGTTGTTGCAATCCAGAAGCTCAAGTTTTACCTTCAAACGCACGCAGTCATCCTCATAACGTACTATTCCGCCCAATCCAGACGCTTGACGATAAAGGCGTAGACACTGGTGGATGCAAAGTTTTCTGACGAACGTAACAACTCGGCCCAAAAGGCACACCAAGGGCAGACGAACACCAGAAGGACACACTCGAAAGAAGTTTTGTCCTCGTCGCCCCAAAAGATTCTACATAAGAGCAACATGTACCAGTAGTTGAACACTACATCCTGCTGCGTGTCGCACGCCCCAGCCAACCCTTGCTTCATAATTCAACTCTAGAGTGGCCCAATACCTGCAGTTAAGCATCTCCTGCTGCGTGTAACATGGCCCCAGCTTCACAACTCTCTACTACACCTTCATAACGCAACAGAGTGGCCCAACGACGCCCCAGAGGCAGCCAAGCACACCTTAGCCACACCTGCTCCCTCCATGGAGATTTCTGGCATTTGCATGTCGACAACACATCCAACTACAAATGCTCAGGAGAAGGCGTGGTCATTGTCACCCCAGACGGTTCAATGCTCGAGCAAGCGATCACTCTAGGCTTCAAAGCATCCAACAACGAAGCAGAGTACGAGGCTCTACTAGCAGGCCTCTGAATGGAAAAAAACTTGGCTGTGAAGAAGCTCCTATCAAAGCTCTTAATTAATTCTGATTCCCAGTTAATCACCGGCCAAACTACTGGGGAGTACACGGCAAAACATTTGAGGATGGCGTAATACCTAGAGAAGGTACGCAAGCAACTTGAAGCATTTCAGACTTACATTCTCACTCAAGTTCCGTGGGCAGACAACGCCCACATAGATGCGCTAGCCGGCTTAGGCTCCGCCCTAGGCCACCAACTCAAATGCTCTATTCCGGTAGAGTATCTAGACCAGCCAAACATAGAAGTGGAGCCAGCAGTCGAAGTGTAACAGGTTAGTACAACTACAAGTTAGCAAGATTTCACTATAGACTACGTGGTCAATGGCACATTCCCTATGGAAAAATTAGAGTCTAGAAAGCTCCAAATAAGGGCAGCATGTACATGTGGAATGGCATTCTCGTCCGAAGATCCTACGCCGGACCACATCTCTGCTGCCTAATGTCTCCCGATGACTTGAAGGTTTTAAGCTCAATCCATGAAGGCATTTGTGGAAACCACTCTGGAGGTCGATCCTTAGCACATAAGGCTCTTAACGCAAGCTACTACTGACCTACCATGCACCAAGATGCTAAGGAGTTAATACAAAAGTGCGACCGCTGCTAACGTTACAAGCCGATACCAGCACTGCCTGCCAGCGACCTACACTGGCTGACGAGTCCTTGGTCGTTCGTGCAGTGCGTAATCGACCTGGTAGGACCTATATCGCCTGCTACTGAGGGCAGAGGCATGATGATCGTGGCAATCGATTACTTCACCAAATGGGTAGAAGCATAGCCCAGGGTGACCACAACTCAGACGGACATATAGCACTTTATATAGAGGAACATCATTTGCCGATTTGGCATCCCTCAGTTCATTGCCCGTAATTCACGGGCGAAGATTTGGCAAAGTTCTTCCAAAATTATAGCATTAAGCAGCACATGTCCAAGCCAAGATATCCTCAAGGCAATAGGCGAGTCGAAGCATCCAGCAAGATGATCCTCGACTGCCTCAAGAAATCCTTCATCGACAAGAAGGGAAAATGGTCAGACGAACTCCCCGGATGTCTATGGGCATATCGCACCAAAGGACGAGCAACCGGTGAAGCTTCTTTCTCTTTGGCATTTGGTTCAGTAGCAATCATTCCTCCCAATGTCATCGTGCCAAGTATCAGCACTCTACTGCCAAGCATTGAGTGGAACAGAAAAGAGATGGCCACAAGCTTAAATCTGGCAGAGGAGAAGTGCGAGCAAACCATCACCCTCATCACAGCCTACCAGCAGTAGCTCATCTCCAGCTACAACAAAAGGGTCAAGATCCGGCAGTTCCAGCCTGGAGATCTAGTCTCAGGAAAAGCCTTCATCACTGCCTGTAGAGAAGGCTCCAAAAAGATGGATCTCATTTGGGAAGTACCATGTGTGACCTCCCGCTACATTAAAGCCCGAAGACTGAAGCAGCTCGATGGGCACCAGCGCACAAGCCGAGGATTATCCAGTTGTTATGCAGTTCCTACCTTACAACTAAGTTCTCGTTCGTTTTACTCGTTTTTCAATGAGGAATTCAAAAGTAATCACAACTTGGCTTGGCTGCATGTTTACAACAACTGATCATTCCTGCACTTCAAAAGAAGATTGCGCCCTTCTTAGGGACTCACCGCAGAAATTGCACCCCCGAGGGACCAACCATGCTCTCCAGTGCGAGAGGGTAAACTAATTCCCCGACACCCACATAGGTTTACTCTCCAAAGCGGGATGATAAACTCTACACTCCGAATATCCAGATGTGGATGAGCCTGGCTACTCTAGTATAACTAGATGCACGATGGCTTGCGTCAGGATTCCTATAAGTAGCCACAATGGTCTTTTACAAGGCTTAGCTAATTGAATGATTTTTGGGAACCGGGCCCTAGAGACGGAGGGGGCACATTACGCAGTACATCCGATGGACGGCTGCCCTGGAACCCTAAAGCTACTACCGAGTGCACTAAGGTAGCCTACGGTTTCTGGAAGACTGCCTACGGTTTGCCCTTCGAGCAGTAAAGCCACACTATACTTATACAACCGTACATTCTTGTGAAAGGTTAAACAAGCTAGCGTGCATATACGAAGTTTTATCCATTGCCGACATGCTACGTAGTCGATAAGCTTCACCTCTGCCAAGCGCGGAATGACCTGCACCAAGTCCTAAAGTGATGTGATACTTGCTACACAACCTACGAAATTGGAGAAAGCCAAGGTTAACAGCCTAGTGGTTACACGGACTTGTCTGCTTCTGTAAGTAAGGCATCCGGTTGCCAACCCTATGGCTAACAACTTTACAAAGTTCTACACCCCCACCTACGGCTACATGGGCTATGCGGCCTGCCTGCTTATAAAAAAGTAGTGAAGATGGAGAAAAACGAAGGAAGCAAGTTTATTAAATTTTCTAGCAAAATTGATAAATAACTAGCAAAGACCAAAGAAGTTCAAGCAAAGCAAAAACCAACGAGGGAAACAAAGAAAATCCTAAAGACTACCTAGAAGACTACTCTTCAACAACTTAGACACTCCACGACTACTCGGTCGCCACAGCAGCCGCGACATTCTCATCAGCGGCACCATCCGGCGCTTCACCCCCGGCTGCTCCAGCCCAGGCACCAACATCTCCGACTACTTGACCAATGGAGGCCTCAAAAGTAAAGGTGAACAAGTCTTCCAGAGAAATAGAGAAGATCTCGAAACCTCGAGCCCATTCTTCTCACCCTTCAGCTGCTCATTCTCCTCGAGCAGACCAACACGGACGCGCTGCAGCTCATCCACTTCCTTCTTCAGACTTTCGTTGATCTTCAGTACACCTTGAAGTTCCAACACTTGGGGTTCAAGCCTATCGACGATTCTCTTGAAGTGGATCACTTGATTATAAGCAGCAATCAACTCTTCATCCTTTGCATAAGCAGGGAAACGAAGCTCAGAAACTACAAACTCAAGATCTTGAATATGAGGTATGTAACATCCAATCTTCTTCTCTGCACTTTCATACTTAACTTGGATTGCGTCAAGCCTAGTCTTCAAGTCAACGATCTCTTGGCGAGCTTTCTAAAGCTGAATAGAAATGGGGGCAGAAATATTAGACCCCTTCAAAGCAACGAGCTCAGAATTCAACCTTTTAATCTCCTCGGTTGAGAAATAAGCTTCAGCTGCCATAGTCTTCACGACCTCCTTGGCAGCCTTGCTATATCTGCATCATAGCAAGCAGATCAGTCATTCTATATTGTTCGAATGCTTCACAAAGGAACTTGGGCAAGCAAACCTTTCTAACGCCATCAACAAACTTGGCACAAGCGTCCATGTCTTCAAGCAGATCTGGTTTCAAGAGCACATAGATCTCATCAGCCTCCCTAGAAGCAGGCTTAGTGGATTTCTCACAGCTGCCCACGCAAGCAGTCTCTTCCTTCCCAACAGACGAATCAGTCTCGGTAGCAAAGGAAGTGTGCCTTGGCACCACCTTAGCAACAGAGTCCATCTTATTGCTCTTTATAATAGCAAGCTTCTCCAAAGGTGAACCAGACTTGGCTCTCAACGGACGTCTTGGTACAGACTTCAGCACTAGGGGCATGAAATGACCTTTACGCTGAGCAATTCTATCAGTAAACGTACAAGCCATTCTCGACATGGCAGGCTCCACAAGCTCAGATATAGCAGCCTCATTTTTCTTCCCATTGGAAGAAGTCATGTCAATCACAGACCTCTCGGCAACAGGCGGACCCTCACAAGCAGCGGATGAAGTCTTCAATTTTTCCCAACCGGCATCTCTTGAGCAGGCAGAAAGATCTCTTATTTCCACCTTCATTCATAATAGGCTACACAACAGCGTTCAGACAAGCCAATGCATCTGCCTTGATCCTCTTTACCTCCTCTCTCCGGGGCAACCTACTTTTCTCCCGACAAAGAGGATTAAGCAACTAACGCCATTCACGGTACTCAGCAGAGGAGCTCAACCCAGCATTTTAGCAGGCAGGAGACCTGCATGCCCAAAATTCTAGCAGCCCATGAAGCCCACGACCTCCTCATTTCTCTCAATCGCCAGCTTGGCCCGCGTCAAGTCCAAGAGCCTAAAAGATATGAGCCATGCGGCTACCCTAGCACTACGCCCCAGAACCTCAGTTCGCGGCCCCAGCCGCTCAAGCTGCCCTTGGCTCTAGCCAGGCCAAGCAACCCAAACAGTGGCTCTTGCCACAACACCTCCTCAGCCCATGCCTTTACCAGCTGACGTGCCGCACCACCCCGACGATTGCCCCGCGACAGCACTATCTAAGAAGAAGACAAGAAAAATTAAATTTTTCTTACATCGGTGCGGCACGGAGAAGACGAAGAAATCAACGAAAGATGGTCATTTGCACGGGCAAGATGTAGAAGATTGCTAGAGGAGGGGGAACAAATATCCTCTAAGCTTTCTCTCTCTTGTAGGGTAGAATAAATTGCTCTCCAAAGTTGATTTAATAACCCACTTAAGGTGGACTTAAATAGGCTTTGAGG
Organism: Cotoneaster glaucophyllus; assembly: GCA_036320875.1. Taxonomy (NCBI): domain Eukaryota; kingdom Viridiplantae; phylum Streptophyta; class Magnoliopsida; order Rosales; family Rosaceae; genus Cotoneaster; species Cotoneaster glaucophyllus. The sequence goes on from CM070059.1 coordinate 22,548,321, forward strand.
GAAATTTATTTCCCTTTCCTAGAAGGACCTAATTTCCAATTAAAAAGGGAATCTACATCAAAATAGGAAACAAGCCTATGTTTCCTAAAGCAAGAAGACCTCTACACCTGTTGCCCTTTCCTGCGAGCAGCTCAACAGGTGTGGGGGCATTTGTGGAGCCAAAAATAATCAAGAGGTGACACGTGGATTGTTTGGGTAAAAAAGACAAAACTACCCTCGAGGCAAATCGGAATTCCTACGCGCAAGCAGTGGACAATCATCCCTCAACTAAGTCAAAAGTGCTAAAAATAGGTAACAATTTAAAACCTATTTCATCAAATCCCTTCTACCAGGTAATTCCCAAAAGCTAATTCATTCCATATATTTTCTACTTCATTATTTAGCTAATCAACTAGCTAAATAACTTATTCATTCCATAATTCTAAAACCTTCGTTTTAAAATCATAATAATTGGCTAATTAATGGATTAATTGCCTAATTAATCCTTTAATTGTCAATTAAGTCATCCATTTTACCCATAAAACACTAGAAGGCCGGCCATCCTCCATCCTAAAACCAATCAACCATGCTTTCTACCTTTTCTACCACATTTTCCCTCTTTTATGATAATAATTAGCTAAGTTAATTAGGGAATCATTTTGATTAATTAGCTAATTATTTCATAACTCCCAATTTGAAACAAATCAAGAACCTAGCCCACAAACAAAGCTAGGCGGCCGGTCCTCTCTCACCCGAAGAGACCGGCCACTCCCCTATAAAAGGCCTCACATTTTCTCCAAAACTCACTTCCAATTCTCTTGCTAAAATTCTCTAAAATTCTCAAACACTTTCTCTCTAAATTCTAACTTTGGCATCGGAGGTTCTTCGGCCAAAGCCCCTATTCATCATGGGCGCGTGAGGCTCTTGGCCTTGACCAAGGGTGTTAATTGTTTTGTAGGTGCAATTTTGTCCAAGATCAAGGAGGAAGAAATTTGCATCCACAGTTATGCATGTTGTGTAACCCAACAACGTAGACCCACTAATAAATCTGAGCCATCACCATTATTATCTCCGACTTCTAATGTTGTATCAACCTTTCGAACCAATAAAAACTTATTCATCAACCTCAAATTTTATATATTTTACCAATATTTTATTGAGGTGTTTCTTCCCTCCGTTTAAGTTTGAATGTTCTAATATGTATATTATATATTTTACTCGACTCTGATTATACAGATTGGCAACAATCAAATGCACATTACTAGTTCTTAATTTTGTATTGCCCTTGTTCATTGGTTCCCGTTTAGTTTATTCGATCCTAATGCTAGGGAAGAAAAAAAGCGGGAAACTACGTGCACGATAGAATACCATCCGAATTTAGGTTTCCTCTAATCTGTTCCCTAAAGAATCCTAATACTTCAAATTCAAAGCTTGTGATGTATATATAAAAGTTAACCATTATATGAAAATTATTCAATTAATGTTATAAACTTCGTATTTAAATGTGATTGTGTAAATCCTAGATTAGATTTGATACTAGTTATTCTTCCCTATTACGACTTGTATTCCTTGAAGGAGAAGGATTCTTCCATCCCTTATCACTACTAAGCATAACTTCTTGGGCGACGAAGGGGCAAGTGTCACGCAAAGGCAAATATCATCGCCGGAAACATTGGGTGGCAAAGAGAGCGTCGCACAAATTTTGTCGCGCAAAGCTCGTGACGTTAGACATTGCGTGACAGACGAAATCGTTTCGTCGCGCGAAATCAATGTTGCAGACGGAAATGGTGGTCGTTGCGTGAAACTAAGAGCGACAAACGAGTGCTTGTTGCGCGTGATACGCCGAGCGACGAAACTGGGGTTCGACCCCTAACCTCTTGCACAACGGACATAGAGGCCGTCGCAGTAAGATTTTAAAATTATTTATTTTTAAAATAATTTATTTTTTTATTTTTCCTTTTAAATGTTGCTAATTTTGTTTTATGTAAAAATTAATTTAAATGAAATTAAAAATAGAAAATGTAAAGAAGAATATTAAATTAAAAAATTATTGAAAATGTACATACTGTAAGATCCCACATCGCCCAGGGGTGTGGATCCTGTAAGCCTTATATGTATATTCCCATCTCTACCTAGCACGAGGCCTTTTGGGAGCTCACTGGCTTCGGATTTTGCAGGAACTCCGAAGTTAAGCGAGTTCGCGCGAGAGCAATCTCATGATGGGTGACCCACTGGGAAGTTCTCGTGTGAGTTCCCAGAAACAAAACCGTGAGGGCATGGCCAGGGCCCAAAGCGAACAATATCGCGCTACGGCGGAGTCGAGCCCGGGTTGTGATGGAGGGCCCGGGCCAGGATGTGACAATTTGGTATTAGAGCCAATCCCTGGTCAAAAGTGTGTCGACGAGGACGTCGGGCCCCTCATGGGGTTCGATTGTAAGATCCCACATCTCCCAGAGGTGTGGATCTTGTAAGCTTTATATGTATATTCCCATCTCTACCTAGCACGAGGCCTTTTGGGAGCTCACTGGCTTCGGATTTCGTAGGAACTCCGAAGTTAAGCGAGTTCGCGCGAGAGCAATCCCATGATGGATGACCCACTGGGAAGTTCTCGTGTGAGTTCCCAAAAACAAAATCGTGAGGGTGTGGCCGGGGCCCAAAGCGGACAATATCGTGCTACAGCGGAGTTGAGCCTAGGTTGTGGTGGGGGACCCAGGCCAGGATGTGACACATACAAGAGAAAAAAATATTTTTAAATTTGAAAACAATTTAAAACAAAACTAAAATAGGTAGTCATCCACGTCACAATCACCTGCTGGTGGTGTTGTTGCTGCGTCGGGGGGACTGGGAGGTCGTAGCTGCTACGGTGAGGGGTTGGGAAGTCATTTTTGGAGGTGGTTCAACGTTGGGGAACTGAATGCCAAAGATCTGAAGGGTGCGACAAATTTGGTTAATCAAATTGGTTTGGGCTGCAATCTGAGACCGCTGGGCGGCAATTCGCTCCTTTAGGTCCACCACTTCAGATGTTAGCGATACGACCCTTTCTGTTCTCTGCCTAGAGGATAAGGCAGACGTGTCCCGAAGGTGGGCTTTCCCAAGCCCCCGGTGAACATTCTCATGCCTACGACCAAGGGTCTAATCGAGTGTGTCTGTCATGATCTGAAAATCGGCATCCTCAGGGGTAAACACCTCCTCGATTGGGGTCTCTGAAGGAAGCTGGGAAGTCACCTCCTCCAAAACGGTTTGGTCATTCTCCACCATGGTGGACTAGAAAAATGGAATAAACCAATTAGTTTTAATATACATGTAATTGATATTAATACTAATTGAATATTAAAAAATTGGAATAACTTACATGAAGTTGCTTCGCCAGCTTATCCCTAGGCCGAATGTACACCTCCTTGAACATGTCAATCTCAGGAAACTTTGCCCCCCCCTTGAAAACAAAAAAAATTATTATTACATAGATAACCAATAATGTAATAGAGAGTAAAAAGAATGAAAACTTAAAATAAATATACGGTTACCTTACATCACTCCTCCAACCTATAAGAGAAGTGTCGTGAGCCGGAATGGTGAATAAGTTTCTTCTTCGACCGATTGATCGAGTTTGCCTTCACTTTTTTTTTGTTGAATTAAAAAAAAAACGTATTAGTTTAGATATTTATAACAAATGAATGAAAAAAAGAAAAAAAAATTTAAAATTGTAAATTTTTTTATTAATATATTATTGAAATATATATTATACTTACGAGGTATTTCTCGTCTTGAAAATGGCCCCGAAGCCACTCCCATTCATCATGGCCGTCCACCAACTCTATAAGGCACCCAACTGCTAGAGAATCTCCGGACTGTCATATAGCTCGTAATGCTTATGGAGATCGCTTTTCCATTGGGTGAACCTACTGGCGCAAAGGTCGTTGATTTATTGGGTTTGATTGGCATCGAGGTTCGTGTGATCATTGTCGCATCCCAGTCTCGGCTCCACCGTAGCACGATATTATCCACTTTGGGCTTGCCATTCCCTAATGGTTTTGTTTCTCGGAACTCACGAGCAACTTCTCAATAGGTCACCCATCTTGGGATTGCTCTCGCACAAACTCACTTAACTTCAGAGTTCCGATGGAATCCGAAGCCAGTAGTTCGCAAAAGGCCTCATGCTATATTGCGGGGAGCATGTACATATAAGGCACATCACCCCCTTTCTGTTGGTCGATGTGGGTTCTCACAATCCACCCCGGTTAAGGGGAACCCGGTTTCAACGACATAGTGGCTCTGATACCAAATTGTCACGTCCCAATCTCGGCTCCGTCGTAGCACGATATTGTCCGCTTTAGGCTTATCATTCTCTCACGATTTTGTTTCTGGGAACTCACAAGCAACTTCCTACTGGTAACCCATCCTGGGATTGCTCTCGGCCAAACTCACTTAACTTTGAAGTTCCGATTGAATCCGAAGCCAATGAGTTCCCAAAAACCTTATGCTGTATGGAGGGGAGCATGTACATATAAGGCACATCACCCCCTCTCCGTTGGTCGATGTGGGATCTCACAGCCATAGTAATGCTGCAAAACTCAACAAATAAATAGTAGCTAAAATTTATAATACTTGTATACTTTAATAAATTTAGTATTTGAGGTTGAAAATACTTACCGATAATTCATGAAGAACGACTTCCTTGACTTCATGTGGGACAACTTTCCATGACTCCCATAGGAGGGGCAATGATTCCTAATCGCCGACCCAATGTCGCAGGGCAACGCACTATGCTATTCCTTTGTTGCAGCCACACGATGTCGAGGATCCCACATAATGGTGATTTTCTCGGTCGTGGTGCAAGTGGTCTGTGACTTCTTCATAAGTTTGCATGGGCCTCTTTTTTTTTTTTTTTTTTTTTTTGAACTACCAAATAAACAAAGTAAACATTAGACAAATTCTCCTAAAACTATAACATTTCTTAAAACATGTAGACAATATAACAACTAAAACAACACCCAATAATTCAAATAGTTTATACCAATTGGGGACGTTAAAACAAAATTACAACTTGTATCAAGTTTTTTCACTTCTAATTGCACCCTACATGCCGTGAATCTGTGAAGAACCTACACACATACATGAATTTGTCTTTCAAATCAAAACTGACTGCTCTTGTATTTGATTGGAATGAGATGCACAAACAGTCATCTCTTCAAGTTGATGCATTTATTGCTCCCTTGATTTGTTAATTTCCTTAATCTCCTAAAGCTAGGAGGATACAAACATATCATCATCACCAAAATCCCCAAACTATTTCCCCCAACCCCACAAGTTTCTTAAACATCGTCTCCAACCTCCACATCAATTCAATGTCGCAACCAAAACCCTCTTCCCCAATTCGAGAAAGAAAAAGCAATCATGAATTTTTTATATGATTGCAGTCTATACATACTTAGATCATGCAAATCACTCAAAATCTGATATCTCATAGCAAGAACAACAGTAATCCACCTAGTTTTCTTTAGCCTTGGAGATAAAGAAAAGCTGACACTTGATAAAGTGCGATGGACAACACTATTGAATCGCAGTTACGCAGAAACGAACAACCACAAATACATATATTATAAGAAAATATGACATAAAGTTGATGATTCAAATAAAACTCAAATAAGATGCTGAACTCAACTGCATTGGGACCGTAATCTTAGTTGCGGTCCAACATTATATTATTAAGAGAAAGAGAGAATGCGCCAACCTAAGAGCTATATTGATTTCAATAAGTATGGTGGCTTCACTAAAGTTTCACCTTTCTTGTCGGGGGATCCAGCTGCAAATATGTAAATGGCTCTGTTGGTTCCTCCCTGCAAAACAATACAAATGCTTGAGAAATCACAGAAGGCAGCGTAACATGTATAGAATTATGTAACTGGTGTAGCATTACATGTATGCGTGTGTGTGTGTCTGTGTGTGTGTGTGTATAACCCTCAGATCATGGCTTTCTTATTGTCAATTTTGGTAGTCTTAATCAAGGAATGGAGAAAGCACCATTGTGATTTTTGTAATTAAGTTTTTGTTTAGTTCATAATCACTTATCACTTGTAAAGCCTTGGCTCTATTATTATGTGACTGGGTTCCTCGCTTTGAGTAGCCCGTTATTTTTTATTTAGCTTTATCGTTGTTTAATTGAAAAAGAAAAATCAAATTTATGATCTCTTCCAATATTCGAAAGAAAAAGAAATATACTAAGAGCTAGTTAGTAAACATGCTTAAAAAACCCTGAACAATGTTTAGTTGGTAAAGACATGTAAAAAATAATTCCAAATTTTTTTGAACTCCTAATAAATCTATGTAGTCTATATACAACAAAACAAATCATTGGTCAAATGAGAAGACATAAAATCTATCTTTGATAAAATGAAGATATTTAAATCTATTCAACAAAAATGCAGACCTCGAGTGTGAATTTCAAGCCAGCCAGTAAACAGGAAAGAAAAGATGCCATGCATGATGATGTAGATATTTTTATGTCGAAGTAAGCCTTGAGAGGAAAAGCATGCTTAAGATAATTGGCTTAGTACTAATTATGCATATAAACAGGATATATCATCACCTTATTTTATTTTCAAGGTCAATATTCAATACTATGCAAAAGCTAAAAACAACTGTGATTTTCAAGCCTTTAACCTACATTGTTTACTAACTACAACTGTGATTTTCAAGCCTTTAACAAAATGGATGGGAGGGGAGGGGAGGGTGTGTTTCTTAGGGAAGGGAGATGTTCCTCATAATTTACCAACTACAACTATGATTTTCAAGCCTTTAACCTCTTGTTTTTGACTAATTGTCCCTTGGATCTCTACCATTACTTTGTGATTAAACCACCTAATACAGAAGGGACAACCTTTAACCTACTTCCATATAAAGCAACTATATTTACCACTTTTCCTGACTCATTGGAAAAATACTATAGACAAATTAAACATCAAATTCCAGAATATACGTTCAAATTCGAAAACCATCACCCAATATTCTCAACTCGAAAACCATAACCCAATATTCTCCATTTGAAAACCCTAACCAAAGATTCCCAAACCCTAAATCCCTAACCCAGGCTTTGGTTGCTGAGAATGGCACGGCTGCTGAGGGTGTGGCAGTTGAGGAACTAGTGGTTACGCAAGCTGCTAAGGAGTAGTCTTTTTGCTTAGACTTAGGAATTTTCTTCTTTTCCTTTTTGCTCTGCTTTTCTTGAACTTTGTTGGCCTTCGAGCCGGTTTATCAATTTGCTAGAATTTTAATAAATAGTTTTCCTTGTTTTTGCTTCATCCTTCTCTTTCGCCATGTTTTTTGCAAAACTTTACCGTAGGATGGGCGGCTGGGTGAGCTACTTTAATGAAGGAGTTGATCCCACGTCGTCACTAAGGTTTTAGTTTCAGCTTCAGGGCTTCGGGAGCCTTGCGTACTTGAGGCGTCTTGCAAAACTTCGCCGTACGACGAGCAGTTGAGTTGGCTACTTCGATGAAGTAGTTGACTCATGCAGTGACTTTAGGCTTCAGTTTTGGCTTTGGGGGTTTCTAGAACTTTACCTGTAAAAGGAAGAAATGCGGGATTTCCAACTTATAGAGCTGGCAGCCGAACTCTTTGTCTCCATAGGAGGCAGGCGAGTTTGCGTAGCTACTATAGCTGTGAATCTCGGCTTTGGGTAGCTCCATGAGCTTTAGCCCTCTCGGGGCATGTTGCGAGATTTTTGATTTATAGAGTCGTCGGCTAGACTCATGTTTAGCTGCTATAGTTGTGACACTCGACTTTGTGGCTTCTTGAGATTTGGCCCTCCCGGGGCTCGATGCGAGATTTTTAACCTATAAAGCCATCGGCTGGACTCGTGCTTCTCGTAGGAAGCAGAGGATGTCCACGTAGCCGTTATAAGTCGTGACACTCGTCTTTGTCCCAGCAAAACTTAAACCATAGACCGTCGGTTGGAAGTGCTGCTTGTAAATAAGCAGGCGAGCCCGCGTAGTCATGGCAGGTGTAAGTTTCGGATTACGGGCTGCCTTGGGCTTCTAGCCATCGGGTTGTCAGCCATGTGTCTTACTTACAAAAGCAGACGACCCGCGTAACCACTTCAGGAGTCATCGTTGGCTCTCGGAGGCATTTTTGACATGAGGTGTAGTCGCTCCTCAGAGGCCATATCCTTCTGAGTCGTAGCTTTGATCCCGCAGCTTAACTAGTATTACAACACTTTAAAATCAAGCCACTTCATGAAGATTTGCACGTCGAGGATGGACCATCTTGTTCACGTGACATTTTTCATGGGCAGGGGTTCTGCACTTAATGGTCTCGTCCGGTTAGAAACTCGGGTCTCGGGGAATTGAATCCTTTAGTTGGCTAAGTCTATTCCCGTGGAAAAACTATTTTGGCCAATTCTGGGAGTCGTTCGGCTCAGGTAGTCGCTGAAGTCAGGGGAAATTGAGCAGTTGTACCACCCATCCACGTCTGGATATTCTGAATACGCCATGTCTGAACGTGCAGAGGGCGTATTCTGCTTGTCACATGAGTAAAATACCCTTGTGGGTGTCGGGGAATTGGTTTACCCTCTCGCGCTGGAGAACTTACCCTGATGGGTGCCGGGGAATTAGTTTACCTTCTCGCGTTGGAGAGCTAACCCTGATGGGTGTCTGGGAATTAGTTTACCTTCTCGTGCTGGAGAGCTTACCATGATGGGTGTCGGGGAATTAGTTTACCCTTTCGCGTTGGAGAGTTTACACCATGTTTGCGTGGCAGTGGGTGTCTTCTGCTTGTCAAAGGGTTGGTCAATTTGTTTCTGCATTTGGCCCAGGCTTGTCAATAAATCCTTCAATCTTCGTTGAAGATAGAAGCTTTTATTAACTTTGCTCGTAGGCAGTAATGGCATAACAACTGATAATTCTCGCCATGCGTGATCTTGTTCATCGAGCTGCTTTAGTCTTCGAACTTTTTCATCTTGAACGGGGTCCAAGAAATGGTGGGATGTCACACGTAGTACTTCCTCAGGTTGTAAGCATTACACTGCTTGTCGATTTCTTTGTCCCTCATAGTGGTAAGGGTGTAGCTGCCCCTTCCGCCTACTTGACTGATTTTGTATGGACCTTCCCAGATGGGAGCCATCTTTTTGGAGCCTTCCCGTCGAGCAGTGATGAAGGCTTTTTTGAGGACTAAGTCTTCTGGCTGGAACTGCCAAATTTTTGCCCTCTTGTTGTAGCTGGAGATGAACTGCTGCTGATAAGCTGCAATGCGGGTAATAACCTTCTCGCGTTCTTCCTTTGCCAGGTCTAAGTTAGGGGTCATCTCATTTTTGTTCTGCTCGAGGTTCGGCTGTACATTGTTGATGCCTTGCACTACGACGTTGGGATACGTGATCGCCTCAGAACCATACGCCAGGTAGAATGGAGTTTCGCCGGTTGCTCGCCTTTTGGTGGTACGATATGCCCATAGAACACCGGGGAGCTCATCTGACCACTTGCGTACGATATGCCCATAGAACACCGGGGAGCTCATCTGACCACTTGCCTTTCTTGTTTGAGAGGGTCTTCTTAAGGCAGTCGAGGATGATCTTGTTAGATGCCTCGGCCTGCCCGTTACCCTGTGGATATCGGGGCGTGGACATGTGCTGCTTGATGCCATATTTTTTGAAGAACTTCGCCAAGTCTTTGCCTATGAACAGTGGGCCATTGTCGGTGACGATGGAGTGTGGGATGTCGAAACGGTAGATGATGTTCTTCCATATGAAGCGCTCTATGTCCGTCTGGGTAGTTGTGGTCATGGGTTCTGCTTCGACCCATTTTGTGAAGTAGTCGGTTGCTACGATCACATGCCTTTACCGCTAGTAGCAGGCGGCATTGGTCCTACAAGGTCGATCGGCCACTACATGAATGGTCATGGGCTCATCTGCAGGTGGAGTTCACTGACAGGTAGTGCGGGCACGGGCTTGAAGCGCTGGCAGCTGTCTCACATTTGTACATATTCCTTAGCATCTTGATGCATGGTTGGTTAGTAATAGCCGGCGTTAAGAGTTTTTTGCGCCAGGGAGCGGCCTCCAGAGTGGTTTCCACATACGCCTTCGTGGATTGAGCTAAGAATCTTCAGGTCGTCGGGAGGCGATAGGCAACGGGGATGTGGTCCTGAGAAAGATCTTCAAATGAGGATGTCGTTCCACATATAGTAGTGTGCTGCCTTCATCTGGAGCGTTTTGGACTCCAGTCTGTCTGAGGAGAGTGTTCCGTTGACTATGTCATCGATGATGGGATCTTGCCAACTTGGGATTGTGCTGATCTGCGCCACCTCGACTGCTGGTTCCTCATCTATGCTTAGCTTTTCCAAGTACTCGACTAGATGGAGCGCCTAAGCTGATGGTTTAATGCGGAGCCTAGGCTTGCTAGTGCGTCTGCATGGTCATTTTCTGTTCGTTGAACCTGAGTGAGTGTGTATGCCTGGAACGTCGCTAGCTGCTCTCGTACCTTCCCGAGGTATCGGACCATCTTTAAATGTTTTGCTGCATACTCCCCCGAGGTTTGGTTAGTGATCAGCTGGGAATCAGAATAGATCACGAGCTTCTTCACCGCTAGGTCTTTTGCTAATCGGAGACCTGCTAATAGGGCTTCATACTCCACTTCATTGTTTGATGCTTTAGAGCTTAGAGTGATCACCTGCTCGAGCATCGAGCCGTCTAGGGTAGTAAGAACTAGGCCTACCCCTGATCCTTGATAGTTGGATGATACGTCAATGTGCAAGAGCCGAAAATCTCCTGCATGTGGGGCTGGTGCGGCTACGATGTGCTCGGTTGCCTCTTGGGCATTTCTGGGCTTAGTTACTGTGCGCGTCGAAACGTCTGCCAGTTTTTATGTTTTTAACATCGCGCGTCTGGGCTGTGCGGAATATCATGTCATGACGATGATTGCGTACGTCTAAAGGTACAGCTTAAGCTTCCGGGTTGCAACAACTAGCGTCAAAATCAAAGTTTTGATTTTCGAGTATCTGGCTTCCGCATCAAGGAGAGCTTTTCAACTGTGGAATACAGGTGGTTGGGCCCCCAGCTCTTCTCGTATGAAGGTAGAGCTTATTGCTGCTTCAGATACCGCTATATAGATGCATAGATCCTCCGCTGCTTCCAGCTTGGATTGCATCGGTTGGTAGGTCGCGAGAGGAATTAGATAAGTGCAGTTGCTCATCAGGTCAGACCTTGGATCTCATTCAGAGTAGTGGGGGACTTCATATCCAGGATCGCTTAGATCTTCTTTGGATGCGCATTCGGCGTGGTCTGATGGTTGTTTAGGGTCAAGGAAGATGTGCTCGGCGTCTTCTTCGGGTTTTCATCCTGATTCGTCTGCCAGGGCATTGTCGACCTTGAAGCCATCTTCATGTTCTGCCCGTTGTGATTGTTATTCAGTGGAGGTAGAATCATTTTTCTGCACTTCAGTCGCTACTGCTGGGGCGAAAGACTTATATGAATCCTTGAGAACTTGGTGTTCATCTTAGGTGCCGTGCCTTATTTCATCGGGGATCGGTCCTTGCATCTGCTTCCTAGCTTGTATTTGTCATTTAGCGGTTTATCGCCTGCCTTCTTCTGAGTTGGCTATGCTTCTTTGTGCGGCTGCTCAGGCGACTTTTGGGAGCGCTTGGCCTCATCCTAGAGGGAGTGTTTTTCTGCTAAAGCAAAAGAGTCTGCCAGGGTCAAGTTCTCGTCCATGATCAATTTTCCAAAAAGTGGGTGATCTGTTGGGAGCCCCCTTCAGAAAACTGAGTATGCGATGCTGTCATCACATCCGACGATCTTTGCCTTTTCCGCCTTGAATCTCTTGACGTAAGTGCGGAGTGACTCCTTCGGGTTCTTCTTCATATTGAAGAGTTGGTCAGACTTCTTCTTGATCGAGCGGTAGGATGAATATTCTTTAGTGAAAATCAAGGAAAGTTCATTGAAGTCTCGCATTGAACGTGACGGCAGGGTGTGGAACCAGTCTTACGCCTCGCCTTGTTGCGTCATGGCAAAGATTTTGCACATGAGAGCGTCATTGTTGGCGTAAAGGGTCATGGCACTTCGGTAGTGCATCAAGTGTCTGTCCGGATCTTCATCTCCCCTAAATAAGGTGAAATGTGGTTGGTTGAACTTCCGCAGTGGTTCCGTCTGCTCGATCTTGTCTGTAAAGTTTGACCTGCTCAAGTTGGCCACATCTCTACGGAGGGCATCATTCGGTGGTGTCAAGGCGTTGGAGACCACATAATTGCTTCGCTACGAGCCTTTGTACTTCCTCATGGGTTTGTGCCTGGTGGGGTAGCGGAGCCTCCAGCTGCCCCCGGTGTTGACCTGCTGGTCTATGCTGCTTTTCAGCATGTTCTGCTCGTCTGTGTCGCAGTTGCTGTGCATATGGTTCATGCTGTGTTGCTCGCCATCGCGCATGGCGAGGGCTGCCAGTGGAACATGAGATGGACTGTTCACGTGTTTTTCTCTGTACGTCATGCGACTACCTACTTTGTTGCCTCATAGGAGGATCTCCTTGTGGGCCTAGCCTCGTGTAGGCGCTTCTCTCGGAAGGTCTTGAGTGCTCATTGGAGTGTGGACCTAACCTCAAATGCACACTGACTCGTGAGCTAAGTTGGGAATGAACGCTTCTCTGCGTAACTAGGCGAGAGAAGACGTTTCCCCGAGGGCCCAAACGAGAGTGTACACTACCGAATGCTCGGTACGTGGCGAGCTGAGTGGCTCTTTGCTGGGACGTCGTTGGAACGAGTCACGTTCTTCCGCCCTTGTCCTACTTTGGGACACCTCATCTGGGGCACGCTGCATCTCGATGCGCTTGAGGAGTTGGCTCACCAAGGTGGTCTGGTACGCGAGGGCAGGTAGTGCTCGCCATTCGGATTGGAAGAGCTTGGAAAATGGGCATCTCTATGTGTGGTGGAAGTATAGTGGACTGCAGGTACCAAACTTGAGCCCATAGTGGGCATTTACCATGATGAGGATGAAATCAGTTGGGTAAAAGAGGAAATGTGTTGAAGGTGTTTATGTGGTGAGGATGTTATGCATGTGACCTTCAAAAGTTGTAAGAATCCCCACCACTACTTTTTTGTTCTCCAACTTGAACGATGCTTCCAAATGTTGTTACTTCATTTCCAACATAAAGGCTAGTGTGTTATCAAATCTCACCCCCTACATCATGTTGTGCATGGGTTGGTCTAGGCATATCTAACTATTTTGTAATGGTGGGGACTATACATTGATAGTTTCAACAAGACATGGGTTCAAAACTTGGAGATTTTTCCTGTGAATTACAAGTCTTAGTTAAATATGAAAGAAATTGTAGACGATATACAAACGATATCCAACACCTTGTATATACTAATAACAATATTCGTGTACAATTTCTTTCATATTTAACTAAGACTTGTAATTCACAAATATTTTCGAACAAACACCCATTCCAGATCGAATTCACGAAAATTTGCACGTTCATAACAAAATTAACAAATATTGAGCATTTTGAAGCCAAATCCACCAACACAACTCCATGAATCTTCAATACCCTAAATAAAAATTAACGCAAAACTCTAAGATTGAAACCCAGAATCTAAACTAACAAAACCCATAAACAAATAAAGATTTCCATAACACATTTTGAGCCCTCTCTTCCCCATCCCTCTTTTGTTTGACTTCTAATCTCGGATAGGAGCATATTTATGCGACTTTGTTAGCTTGTTTTCTTGCATTTACTTAGCTTAATTATGTTAATTATAGTGTTTTAAGCCATTTTCGTGCAATTTCAGGGCTTAATGACAAAATGTGCAAAAAGAGCCATTTTGGAGCATTCTAGAGCTATTTTGGGCCAAGGATGGATAGCTTAAGAGTCAAGCAAGAAGGATGGACGAATTTGAGGATTTAAAGGCTAGGAATCAGCTAAGAAGAAAGAAGAAAGAAGAAACAAGTTCAAGTTCTAGAAGATAAGAGAAGAGCAAGAAATAAGGAACATTATCTAGAAGCATTATCCATAACCTTATCTTATCCACCTTATTTTTAGCCAAAAAAGGGGGGATTCTAAACAGATTTTATCACCTAAATTTGGGGGTTCTAGAAGCCTAAAAACATGTAACAAATCCCTTAAACCTCTCCTACAAATCTGCCACACCCTTCTCCTACAAAGGTGGCGCCTAACCTCTTCTAGATGGTCCCAAACCTTATCCCTAAATCCCAGCCTTGTGTCTCACTTCTAGAAGCCCTAAAACCTGCTAGGAGAACATATCCTTTTCCCCTTTGGATTGTGATTGAAGTTGGCCTAATTTCTGAGGGATTTGGAGTCCAAATTCCACACTTATTTTCACTCCTTTTCCTACCTGAAATCTGCTCGAATTTCACCCTTTCCTTGGTGGTTTGGGATGCCAAATCCTTCTCCAAAACACCTTGAAACCGTGCCTTTTCAGCCCTATAAATACATAGGTGCCGCAGCTCATTCATTCACCACCCTCACATCACAAAACAACCCCCCATTCGACATACACCCCTCTCATACAGATTTATACACTCATAAGCCTCTTGTGCCGCAATTGCAAGGAGGAAGGACTTAGTGCCGTGGCTGCATCCATACTTCTAGGTGTTTTCTATCCTTATACTTCAATGTTTAATTCAATTTGCTTGCGTGTAATTGTGAACATGAGAGGCTAAACTCGTTTTAGCTAGGGGCGATTTCAAAGCCATGATTATATATGTGACATGAATTGATTATCCAGTTATTATTTCATAAGTTATGAATGTAATTTGCTTAACTGTTTGATTCAAAACTTATTTTTGTATGTGGGTTAAGGTGGCCAACTTAGTTTGCATGCATGAATTTGATGCTAGAATATAAGGGAATTGCACATAATGAACTTGTATTCATAAGTAGTAAAGGTTGCTAGTCACAATCGTGTTAAGTTAAATTCTGGGAAAACATATATGTTGTCATATTTTCCTCGTCAATGCTTATGGTTTTCAACGAACTTAATGACCTTTGAGTATGCTATCATCAATAAGGATAATTTGGTTGGATACATATTCTATCTAATTCAATGAACTTAGGAAAATCTGAAGGTTAATTAGTGCAATTCACGGTTAATCTAGGGCGTTGTCATTCATAATTTAAAAAGATAATAACTGGAAGTTGATTTGTGTTGCATATGTGTCATGTGTGGAGAAGGACCCTCTAGCTAGCCCATCAACCATCAAAGTTTTCAAATTCGTTTTCAAACTTGTTTACTTTACAAAGTCTTTGTTTTATTTTCAAATTCGTCCAAACCAAAACCCCCCTTTTACTTTCTTATTTTAAAGTGTCTAAAATCTGTTTTCTTTGTGTTTTCAAGTGTTTTGAGTCAAACTAAAACCAATTTTCGTCCAAAACCATCCCTAGTGTCTAGAATCTGTACACAAAGTGTTTTTAAGCCGTTTTAAGTGTTTTTAACTTGTTTTGAGTCCCTTGAGTCTATACAAACGTTTTTAACTTTGTTTTTGTGTTTTTAAATCAATTTAGAGTCGATTAGCAATCCCTAGTTAATCCCCGGCCTAGAACGATCCCTACTTACATCATATACTACAACTGTCAAAAATAGGGTTTAATTTGCGTGTTAAGTAATTTTCACATCAAATTTTGGCGCCGTTGCCGGGGATTAGCAAATTTGCTAATCCCTTGTTTGTTTCGTAAGTTTTAGTAGGCCTGGCAATTCCTGACACGACCCGATAACCCGACACGACACGACACGAAATTAACAGGTGCTCGGGTCGACACGATAACGAATCGGGTCGTTATCGGGTAACCCGATAAGCACCTGTTAAGATAACGGGTTGGTTCGGGTATACACGTGGGTAACACGAAACACGATAAGCAGAATATTAATTTTATAATTTTATAACCCTAAAAAAATACTATAAAAATTATATATATTAATATAACAATTTTATACCCCTAAAAACTATAATATATATATATATATATATATATTAAATTAACTATAATAATTATATATACTTGAATAATTATACCCCAAAATATTAACTATAATATATATATATATATATTAAATTAACTATAATAATTATATATACTTGAATAATTATACCCCCAAAATATTAACTATAATAATTAATTATATATATATATGTATTAGATTTTAAATTAAATTTTATACTCCTAAAAAATAGAATAATTACGTACAAAATAAATAGATTTTTCCTTGGTGGATCATCATCATCGTCGCATTCACCATCTTAATGGACACCAACCTTCGAACCCAGATCCCAGAGGAACCATGTTTGCACACATATCCACTGGGTTAGGAAGAAAGAAGGCCCGTAAGTATACTAAACACACACACACACACACACTAGGAAGAAAGAAGGCCCGTAAGTATACTAAATACACACACACACACACACACACACACACATATACCATTCAACTTTATGGGATACGAATTATACGAAACTAATTTCAATGATCCAACCGTCAAACTTGTTTGTCTATGCTTCGAGATCGCATCAGCAAAAAATTGCAAAAAACAAACATTCAGAGATCAAGTAACGGGACAAAACTTTTCGACGGTTATAAACGAAAAATCACGATTTAACGGTTATTTTAACTCCGATTTTGATGATATTTTACAGGTACACTCCTTAACCCTATATGAATACAATGAATGAATTCAATCTTCAATTTAAAATATTTACACTAGTGGATACCACAAAATCTTATGTTATACTTAATGAAAGTATGAATAAACTCTTAAGTGTTAGTGAATCTATTGTTTTGATGAGATACGCATTCTACGAAACTAGTTTCAACGATCCAACCGTCAAACTTGTTTGTATATGCTTCGAGATCGTATACGCAAAAAATTGCAAAAAACAAACATTCAGAGATCAAGTAACGGGACAAAACTTTTCGACGGTTATAAACGAAAAATCACGATCTAACGGTTATTTTAACTCCGATTCTGATGATTTTTTACAGCTACACTCATTGACCCTATATGAATACAATGAATAAATTCGATCTTCAATTTAAAATATTTACATTAGTGGATACCACAAAATCTTATGTTATACTTAATGAAAGTATGAATAAACTCTTAAGTGTTAGTGAATCT
Source organism: Cotoneaster glaucophyllus (assembly GCA_036320875.1). Classification (NCBI taxonomy): domain Eukaryota; kingdom Viridiplantae; phylum Streptophyta; class Magnoliopsida; order Rosales; family Rosaceae; genus Cotoneaster; species Cotoneaster glaucophyllus. The sequence continues at coordinate 22,565,409 of CM070059.1, forward strand.
ATTGTTTTGATGAGATACGCATTCTACGAAATTATTTTCAACGATCCAACGGTCAAACTTGTTTGTATATGCCTCGAGATCGCATACGCCAAAAATTGAAAAAAACAAACATTCAGAGATCAAGTAACGGGACAAAACTTTTTGACGGTTATAAAACGAAAAATCACGATTTAACGGTTATTTTAACTCCGATTTTGATGATTTTTTACAACTACACTCCTTGACCCTATATGAATACAATGAATGAATTCGATCTTAAATTTAAAATATTTACACTAGTGGATACCACAAAATCTTATGTTATACTTAATGAAAGTACGAATAAACTCTTAAGTGTTAGTGAATCTATTGTTTTGATGAGATACACATTCTACAAAACTAGTTTCAACGATCCAACCGTCAAACTTGTTTGTATATGCTTCGAGATCGCATACGCCAAAAATTGCAAAAAACAAACATTCAGAGACCAAGTAACGGGACAAAACTTTTCGACGGTTATAAACGAAAAATCACGATTCAACGGTTATTTTAACTCCGATTTTGATGATTTTTTACAGCTACACTCCTTGACCCTATATGAATACAATGAATGAATTCGATCTTCAATTTAAAATATTTACATTAGTGGATACCACAAAATCTTATGTTATACTTAATGAAAGTATGAATATACTCTTAAGTGTTAGTGAATCTATTGTTTTGGTGAGATACGCATTCTATAAAACTAGTTTCAACGATCCAACCGTCAAACTTGTTTGTATATGCTTCGAGATCGCATACGCCAAAAATTGCAAAAAACAAACATTTAGAGATGAAGTAATGGGACAAAATTTTTCGACGGTTATAAACAAAAAATCACGATTTAACGGTCATTTTAACTCCGATTTTGATGATTTTTTACAGCTACACTCCTTGACCCTATATGAATACAATGAATAAATTCGATCTTCAATTTAATATATTTACACATAGTGGATGGATACCACAAAATCTTATGTTATACTTAATAAAAGTATAAATAAACTATAATAATTATATATATATATTAATTTGGGTGTTTATATCACAAATGGTCCCTGAAATTGACCCCATCAATCATGATGGTCCCTGAAATTGAAAATCGATCAATGTAGTCCCTGAATTTTAACTCGCGAATCAATGTGGTCCTTCTGTTAGTGTTCCGTCCAAATTAACTTTAAAAAAAGGTTAGAGAACCAATTTTCATGGTAAAATGATCAAAAATAACCCTGTTACTTATAATTTTACTTACTACCTCTCTTTTCTTTTTTCCATCTTCACTTTTCTCTCCATTTTTTCATGGATTTGGTGCTAAAACTAAAATAAAAACAAAAACAAAAGTGGTTCTCTAACCTTTTTTTGGTCATTTTACCTTGAAAAATTGGTTCTCTAACCTTTTTTTAGTGTTAATTTGGACGGAACACTAACAGAAGGACCACATTGATTCGCGAGTTAAAATTCAGGGACTACATTGATCGATTTTCAATTTCAGGGACCATCATGATTGATGGGGTCAATTTCAGGGACTATTTGTGATATAAACCCTATTAATTTAACAATTTTATTAAACTCTTATTTTCGAGTGTAGATGTAGTACTTAAACGATAAATGTGTTTTAATGTTTTGAAGTTATATTTATGTGACAATGTGTGGTGTGTGCAAATTTAAAAAAAAAAATATTTTTCTTAACGGGTCATAACAACGGGTAAAGTGACCCGACCTGTTCAGGACCCGTTAAGATAACGGGTGCGACAAGACACAACCCGTTAAGATAACAGGTGTTACACAAAAACGACACGAACACGACTGACACGACACGATTGCCAGGCCTAAGTTTTAGTTAGTATTCTTGTTTTGTTTTGTTTTCTTGTTTCATGTACTAAGTTTATGACTCGTAGTTCTCAACCTATTCGTACAAACACCTTGGATTTTGACGACAATTTTGAACGAACGTTGAGAAGGAAGAGGAAGCAACCAGAACCAAACCCACCTAGTTCAAGTTCAGAGGCCGAATCTGAATTTGAAGAAGAGGAAGAAGAAGAACAAGCCATGGAAGCGGACAATCGTACAATCAAAGAACTTTCAGCCTCGGGGTTGGCCAATGCCGCACCTCTTTGCATTCAATACCCTGTGGCTGCCCAAGGTAAGACCGATGAGTTTGAATTGAAGTCTAGCTTGTTGCATCACATTCCCAAATACCATGGGCTGTCCATGGAAGATCCAAACAAGCATCTTAAGGAGTTTGAAGTGGTATGTTCGAGTATGACACCCATTAATGTCGATGGGAGTATTCTAAAGATGAAAGCCTTTCCATTCTCTCTTTTGGACAAGGCTAAAGATTGGCTATATGAATTGGCACCCGGAACCGTCACTTCTTGGGAAAGTATGAAGCGTGCGTTTTTAGAAAAATTCTTCCCTACATCACGTGTCATTCTTTTAAGGAAGAAAATCAGTGGCATACAACAAAACCAAGGAGAATCCTTTCCGGCATATTATGAGCGTTTCAAGGCCCTAGTTGCATCTTGTCCACAACACCAAATGAAGGAAGAGCTTCTAATTCAATACTTTTACGAGGGACTCCTTCCTATTGAAAGACAAATGCTAGATGCCTCGGCAGGAGGTGCTTTGGTTGACAAAACACCGTTGGCTGCCAAGATTCTAATTTCGAACCGAGCCTTGAACGCACAACAATATGAGGGAGTTGGCCAACGAGACACCCCACGGCAGCAAGTAAATGAGGTAAGTTCCAATTCCGATTTGCAATCTCAAATAGCTAACCTTACTACTATGTTGTCGCAGTTTATGGAAGGATGCAAAATACAAGGAAACAACCCAAGTGTGTGTGGCGTGTGCTCTATGCAAGGGCATCCCAATGATCAATGTCCACAATTGATTGAGAACGGAGGATGGGAAAGTGCCAATGCCATAGGTTTTCAAGGCCAAAATCAGCAAAGGAATGATCCATACTCGAACACATACAACCCCGGATGGAGAGGGCACCCTAACATGAAGTGGAGAGAGCCCCAACAACCTGCACAACACGGGGGATTTCAGCCACCACCCTTGGAATGTTTCAAACGCCATATGCACCAATGCAATCCCAACAACAATCTGCCCAAAATAACTCAGGTTCGGCTTTTGATAATGCTCAAGTCATTCAATTACTAACTACTTTGGCACAAGGACAGGAAAATCAAGCCAAAGACATGCATAATTACGCCAAAGAAGTGCAAAATCAAGCCCGAAAGGTCAATGAATTGGAGAAACAAATGGGGCAGATTTCAGAGTTCCTAGGGTAGTTTAGAGAACAAGGCAAACTTCCAAGTTCAACTGTTGTGAATCCAAAAGGAGGCTTTGAAACCGTCAAGGCCATTACGTTGAGAAGTGGCAAAGAAGTTGGAACCAATCCACAACCATCCCAATCTGCCCGAAAGGAAGACGAAAAGCTGTTGCTCTAGGAAGAGGAAGGAAACAAAGCCACGGCAAGGGATGCACAACCCTTGCCGCAGCCACCTACACCACCTAGGCCGTCCCAAACCACCAAGGTAAGCCTAAATTCGAATTTTTCTAGTTCTATTCCACTAAATGCGCCCTTTCCTAGCAGATTTATGCAATCAAAGAACGAAGAGGAAGAACAAGACGTTCTAGAGACATTTAGAAAGGTGCATGTCAATATCCCGCTCCTTGATGCAATTAAGCAAATTCCAAAGTATGCCAAGTTTTTGAAGAAGCTTTGTACAACAAGGAAACGAATTCGGGAAAAAGAAGTGGTCCAAGTAAGTGAGAATGTTTCTGCGATCTTACAAAGAAAACTACCACCTAAATGCAAAGATCCGGGTAGTTTTACGATTCCTTGTGTTATTGGAAATGCTAAATTTGAACATGCTATGCTAGATTTAGGTGCATCAATTAATGTCATGCCATATTCTGTTTATGCATCTATGAATCTAGGAGAGCTCAAACAGGATGGTGTTGTTATTCAATTAGCCGATAGGTCTAATGCATATCAAAAAGGAGTTTTGGAGGATGTTTTGGTGCAGGTAGACCATTTGATTTTTCCTGCAGATTTTTATGTGCTTGACATGGAGGAAACCGCCCACTCTCCATCACCTCCACTCTTACTTGGACGGCCTTTCATGAAAACAGCCAACACGAAGATTGATGTGGCTAAAGGAGCAGTAACGATGCAGTTTGGTGGTGATATGATTAATTTTAAAATTTCTGAATCAGTTGAGCATACTAATGATGTTCGTTCTTGTTGTGCTATTAATGTAATTAAAGATATAAGGCAGGAATGTTCATCACGAATCAAGAAGAATGGATTTCGAACCACCAAAGAAGAAGGAATTGGAGTAGGAAATTCGGCCACACCCCTCAAAAAGCCCAATCTGGCCGAAAGCAATCATTGTGCAATTCTTGACAAATCTGCCACTTCAATGCAATACATGGGTAAGTCTCCAATCCCAATTTCAATTCCCATTTCAACTAATAGGTTGTTACCCTCTTTGGTGAAGGGACTTAATCGAACCAAAGGTGGTGGGAAAGTTCACATTGACTTAAGGAAGCAAAACACCAAAAACAGGAAGGATCACTATCCCCTTCCATTCAAGGATTCAATGCATAGACGTTTCAAGGCGCATATCGTGGAGAATATACCACTCCATGCTATATGCTCAAATCAAGCTTAGAAGGAAGATGCGTCCGGCTGAAAGACGTTAAAGCAAGCGCTTCTTGGGAAGCAACCCATGCATTCAATAAAGAGCCTTTGGACGATCCGGCATTATAACCAGGTGTTTATGTTCCTAAACTCTACTCTTTATTGATTTTACTTTGCAATTCGTGTCTTATTTGTTAGTTGTTTGTTTGTTTATGTGTGCCCATATGTTTGAAACATTGAGGACAATGTTTGATTTAAGTGTGGGGGGGTAAACAAAGTGTTTTTATGCAAAATTCGTGGGTTTTTATCACCTATCACTTCTAATGTTGTTTTCACTGTTTTTAAGTGTTTTTAGAGTGTTTTGAAGTGTTTTTATGTGTTCTTTAAGAAAAATCCGAAAATTCTTGAAAAAAATCGAAAAATGTGTTAAAAATACCAAAAAGAGTCGTTTTTGTGTGTTTGTTTGTGTCTTAGGGTACCTTCCAACACAATGATGAGGATTTGGTTTTTAAATGCATAACTGTTAAAGAAAGTTACAAACATGGATGGAAGTTTGATATGCCTTTGGTTTATGCTTCGTTGTAGTTGTAACTTACGAATTCATGTTTAATCACAAAGAAAAAAAAAATTAGTTTTTGTAACATGCTTGAAGGAAGGAACTCAAATTAACGTTACAACCCTGAGAGACTTGAGCCTAAAACGTTCTTTGGAGAGTTAATAATCTGTGCATTTGTTGTTTTCTAAAGTCGTTGCATGATCTCATTATTCTTTGCTTGGTTGCTACTTAGAAGGCGTTCCATCACTATAGTTCCAAATACTAGAACTCATGCCCGTTTCATTCAAAGCATAAAATTGATTAGCATAGCACATAAACAAGATGAAGTTGTTAGTTAAGCTAGAGCCAAAAAGCCTTACCCTTCGCATTATGTTTTGTAGGTTTAACCCCGTTGAGCCTTGTTTTAAGCCTATGTTCTTTGTTAGCCACGTTTTACCCTACCAAGCCTAGTATAGGACCATCCATACCCTTGTTCTTGAAGCATAGTGGAGCATAACTTAGAAGGATATTCCTTTTGATCACCATATTGCAGAAAATGAGTGTGGGGGAAGGGTTTTGTGTGCCAAAAGAAAGAAAAAGAAAAAAATTCGTGAAAAACAGAAAAAGAAAAGAAAAGTGTGAAGAAAAGTAAGAAAAAGAGTTGAAAAGAAGAGAAAATGAGCTCTAAGTGTTGATTGATGAAGAAAGGGTCCAAAAAGTTGAATTAGGCCCTAAGTGTTGCTTGAATCTTCCCTTGTGTTTAAAAGTTGATTTCTGCATTCTAACATGAATTCCAAGTGTCAATTTCATTACTTTGCTTGCTATTGCTAAAAGAACGTTTGTTTATCCTTACCTTTCTTTGTTAACCAATACCCTAGCCCCGTTACAACCCTATACTTCTATCTTGGGTGTTGTGTGTTTCAATTTGTGGAGTTTGGAATTGGTATGAGCATATGGTATCCCTGGTTCTCGCATCTAAGTAGTAGCATTCCATTCATGAGATCATATCTATACATGCATTAATAAATCCAGAAATTGCTTTCTTCGTTATAAACATATGTGAGTGTTCGTTTTCATGTTTACATCAATCTTCTCATATATAACTAGTCTAGGGTGTGTAGTCAGAAAATCTGTGTGAAAAATAAGAGTGTAAACCGTAAGAAATTGAGCAAATTCTCTAAGGCATGTTACTACATTCAAAACGTTGTTTTAATTGATTAATTGTGAGCTAGTAAGTGGCGGCTGTGATTAAGTATGTGCCCGAGAGTAAGGATAACTAAAATCTATGGGAGTGATGATCTTTAATATGTTATGTACCATTGGAAATCCCTGAGGCGAACGTTGGAAGGTTTAGATTATGTTTTGTTTACTTTTGTTTGTTTTATTTATTTCGTTTTGCTCAAGGACTAGCAAAAGCTAAGTGTGGGGGAATTTGATAGGAGCATATTTATGCGACTTTGTTAGCTTGTTGTCTTGCATTTACTTAGCTTAATTATGTTAATTATAGTGTTTTAAGCCATTTTCGTGCAATTTCAGGGCTTAATGACAAAGTGTGCAAAAAGAGCCATTTTGGAGCATTCTAGAGCTATTTTGGGCCAAGGATGGATAGCTTAAGAGTCAAGCAAGAAGGATGGACGAATTTGAGGATTTAAAGGCTAGGAATCAGCTAAGAAGAAAGAAGAAACAAGTTCAAGTTCTAGAAGATAAGAGAAGAGCAAGAAATAAGGAACATTATCTAGAAGCATTATCCATAACCTTATCTTATCCACCTTATTTTTAGCCAAAAAAGGGGGGATTCTAAACAGATTTTATCACCTAAATTTGGGGGTTCTAGAAGCCTAAAAACATGTAACAAATCCCTTAAACCTCTCCTACAAATCCGCCACACCCTTCTCCTACAAAGGTGGCGCCTAACCTCTTCTAGATGGTCCCAAACCTTATCCCTAAATCCCAGCCTTGTGTCTCACTTCTAGAAGCCCTAAAACCTGCTGGGAGAACATATCCTTTTCCCCTTTGGATTGTGATTGAAGTTGGCCTAATTTCTGAGGGATTTGGAGTCCAAATTCCGCACTTATTTTCACTCCTTTTCCTACCTGAAATCTGCTCGAATTTCACCCTTTCCTTGGTGGTTTGGGATGCCAAATCCTTCTCCAAAACACCTTGAAGCCGTGCCTTTTCAGCCCTATAAATACATAGGTGCCGCAGCTCATTCATTCACCACCCTCACATCACAAAACAACCCCCCATTCGACATACACCCCTCTCATACAGATTCATACACTCATAAGCCTCTTGTGCCGCAATTGCAAGGAGGAAGGACTTAGTGCCGTGGCTGCATCCATACTTCTAGGTGTTTTCTATCCTTATACTTCAATGTTTAATTCAATTTGCTTGCGTGTAATTGTGAACATGAGAGGCTAAACTCGTTTTAGCTAGGGGCGATTTCAAAGCCATGATTATATATGTGACATGAATTGATTATCCAGTTATTATTTCATAAGTTATGAATGTAATTTGCTTAACTGTTTGATTCAAAACTTATTTTTGTATGTGGGTTAAGGTGGCCAACTTAGTTTGCATGCATGAATTTGATGCTAGAATATAAGGGAATTGCATATAATGAACTTGTATTCATAAGTAGTAAAGGTTGCTAGTCACAATCGTGTTAAGTTAAATTCTGGGAAAACATATATGTTGTCATATTTTCCTCATCAATGCTTATGGTTTTCAACGAACTTAATGACCTTTGAGTATGCTATCATCAATAAGGATAATTTGGTTGGATACGTATTCTATCTAATTCAATGAACTTAGGAAAATCTGAAGGTTAATTAGTGCAATTCACGGTTAATCTAGGGCGTTGTCATTCATAATTTAAAAAGATAATAACTGGAAGTTGATTTGTGTTGCATATGTGTCATGTGTGGAGAAGGACCCTCTAGCTAGCCCATCAACCATCAAAGTTTTCAAATTCGTTTTCAAACTTGTTTACTTTACAAAGTCTTTGTTTTATTTTCAAATTCGTCCAAACCAAAACCCCCCTTTTACTTTCTTGTTTTAAAGTGTCTAAAATCTGTTTTCTTTGTTTTTTCAAGTGTTTTGAGTCAAACTAAAACCAATTTTCGTCCAAAACCATCCCTAGTGTCTAGAATCTGTCCACAAAGTGTTTTTAAGCCGTTTTAAGTGTTTTTAACTTGTTTTGAGTCCCTTGAGTCTATACAAACGTTTTTAACTTTGTTTTTGTGTTTTTAAATCAATTTAGAGTCGATTAGCAATCCCTAGTTAATCCCCGGCCTAGAACGATCCCTACTTACATCATATACTACAACTGTCAAAAATAGGGTTTAATTTGCGTGTTAAGTAATTTTCACATCAAATTTTGGCCAAAATTTGATGTGAAAATTACTTAACACGCAAATTAAACCCTCTTGTTGTCAATTGTAGTAAGTATGCAAGTAGGGATCGTTCTGGACCGGGGATTAGGAGGGATTGCTAATCGACTCTAAATTGATTTAAAAACACAAAAACAAAGTTAAAAACATTTGTATAGACTCAAGGGACTCAAAACAAGTGAAAAACACTTAAAACGGCTTAAAAACACTTTGTAGACAGATTCTAGACACTAGGGATGGTTTTGGACGAAAATTGGTTTTAGTTTGACTCAAAACACTTGAAAACACAAAGAAAACAGATTTTAGACACTTTAAAACAAGAAAGTAAAAGGGGGGTTTTGGTTTGGACGAATTTGAAAATAAAACAAAGACTTTGTAAAGTAAACAAGTTTGAAAACGAATTTGAAAACTTTGATGGTTGATGGGCTAGCTAGAGGGTCCTTCTCCACACATGACACATATGCAACACAAATCAACTTCCAGTTATTATCTTTTTAAATTATGAATGACAACGCCCTAGATTAACCGTGAATTGCACTAATTAACCTTCAGATTTTCCTAAGTTCATTGAATTAGATAGAATACGTATCCAACCAAATTATCCTTATTGATGATAGCATACTCAAAAGTCATTAAGTTCGTTGAAAACCATAAGCATTGACGAGGAAAATATGACAACATATATGTTTTCCCAGAATTTAACTTAACACGATTGTGACTAGCAACCTTTACTACTTATGAATACAAGTTCATTATATGCAATTCCCTTATATTCTAGCATCAAATTCATGCATGCAAACTAAGTTGGCCACCTTAACCCACATACAAAAATAAGTTTTGAATCAAACAGTTAAGCAAATTACATTCATAACTTATGAAATAATAACTGGATAACCAATTCATGTCACATATATAATCATGGCTTTGAAATCGCCCCTAGCTAAAACGAGTTTAGCCTCTCATGTTCACAATTACACGCAAGCAAATTGAATTAAACATTGAAGTATAAGGATAGAAAACACCTAGAAGTATGGATGCAGCCACGGCACTAAGTCCTTCCTCCTTGCAATTGCGGCACAAGAGGCTTATGAGTGTATGAATCTATATGAGAGGGGTGTATGTCGAATGGGGGGTTGTTTTGGGATGTGAGGGTGGTGAATGAATGAGCTGTGGCACCTATGTATTTATAGGGCTGAAAAGGCACGGTTTCAAGGTGTTTTGGAGAAGGATTTGGCATCCCAAACCACCAAGGAAAGGGTGAAATTCGAGCAGATTTCAGGTAGGAAAAGGAGTAAAAATAAGTGTGGAATTTGGACTCCAAATCCCTCAGAAATTAGGCCAACTTCAATCACAATCCAAAGGGGAAAAGGATATGTTCTCCCAGCAGGTTTTAGGGCTTCTAGAAGTGAGACACAAGGCTGGGATTTAGGGATAAGGTTTGGGACCATCTAGAAGATGTTAGGTGCCACCTTTGTAGGAGAAGGGTGTGGCAGATTTGTAGGAGAGGTTTAAGGGATTTGTTACATGTTTTTAGGCTTCTAGAACCCCCAAATTTAGGTGATAAAATCTGTTTAGAATCCCCCCTTTTTTGGCTAAAAATAAGGTGGATAAGATAAGGTTATGGATAATGCTTCTAGATAATGTTCCTTATTTCTTGCTCTTCTCTTATCTTCTAGAACTTGAACTTGTTTCTTCTTTCTTCTTAGCTGATTCCTAGCCTTTAAATCCTCAAATTCGTCCATCCTTCTTGCTTGACTCTTAAGCTATCCATCCTTGGCCCAAAATAGCTCTAGAATGCTCCAAAATGGCTCTTTTTGCACACTTTGTCATTAAGCCCTGAAATTGCACGAAAATGGCTTAAAACACTATAATTAACATAATTAAGCTAAGTAAATGCAAGAAAACAAGCTAACTAAGTCGCATAAATATGCTCCTATCAATCTCTGCAAATTCAAAAAACCTAATTGAACAAATAAGTAATTAGTTGCAGAAATAGAGACAATGACTGAGTTAAAGAGAGAAAGAGATGAGAGAGAGAGCTACGAATCTTCACTGGCTAGAAAGAATGTAACTTTCCGGCCAAAACGCAAACTTTGGTACAAAAATCATATCTTTAAGGATGGAACACTGATACAAACGAGAAACTCTCACTTCGAAGCTTCACTCTCAACTTTCCTCTCTACAAAATCAGAGCTCAGAGATCTGAACTCAACCTAGAAACCCAAACTCTCTTGGCATGTCTCTCTTCCAATTGACAAAAATGATGGAGTGAACTTAGGATTTTTATTATTTATATGTGAGCATTTTGGTAATTTCGGTTTTGTGCATTGGTGTGCATGACCGGCTTGTTCTATTTATGTCCTAAAATTAAGAAATTGTCCAATTTTGGGGTATTTTTCATAATTTTTTCTTAACGGATCGAAAGGGATTACCCACGAGTTACCCGTCGACGGGTTCTTAACGAGTGATCCCATAACGATCCGATTATTGAAAGTGATTGCAAGTCTGCAGAACAAAATTTTATTGGCACCATGATATAGCAATAGACCATGTTCCGACCGGCGCCGATTATAAAGCATCCTTGTTCTACCGTTCTGATGAAAATTCAGAGTACCAATAGCAATAGACCATGTTCCGACCGGCGCCGATTATAAAGCATCCTTGTTCTACCGTTCTGGTGAAAATTCAGAGTACCAATTGCTTTTATAACTTCAGGATTATTGAACAAGTACAAATCCAGCAGAAAACACATACATCATTATTGCGACCTATCCACCAACATATACAAATGATTCGAACAAGTTCAAATCTAGCTCACCAAAATTCTGGTTCAAACACTAGGCGCTTTATCAACATTGGGGAGAAAGAAAGTGTCCATGCGGTAAGACAACCACCAAACTACGAGTATTAGACTAAACACAATTAGTACCAACAGCATCTTCATTCGCGGTCTGGAGGAGCTCTATCTATTTTGCTGGTACAACTGGAGGAGCTCTATCTCAGTACGGTGGTGGAGGATAAAGTCCCGGGAAAGGACCTGATCAAAGAGCGTACAACAGAAAATTAGTATTTGATGAATCATATTAAAAATAATAAAAAAGAAAGAGCTTACTTGGAGGATAGGGTGAGGATTGCGGGGGTGGGGGATATGTTGAAGTTGGCGGGTATGGTGGGGGAGGATAGGCAGACGGAGTATGGCCATACGCCGGCGGAGGGGGACCATATGCAGATGGTGGATACCCTGCTGAATTAGGCGAGTACGAAGGATAGGGAGATGGAGCTGGGTACCCTGCTGGCGCTGGTGGGTAAGGTCCAGGCGCTGGTGGTGTATAATGACCTGCAGGTGGGGGGGTTGAATATAGATAAGCTTGTGATGTATGTGGTGCGCCATATGGTGGTGCAGATGGAGCATAGCTTGATGATGGTTTCTGCAGCAACCCGAAGACAGTAAGTCAGCCAGACAGATAATTAGCATGACTATATACAAGATTGTTCAAAAGTCACCCCGTTATAGTGAGAGAAGGTGCAACTTACATTGGTCTTCGAATAATGCATTATGAGCCGCACTTCTCCTCCATATCTACCATGAAAAAAGAGTTTGTGCCAGAAGTCAAACAATTTCAAAACACAACAGAATAAATCTAATTATAGGACAGAGATGTAGTTACTAGGACAGTTTGTTTAATGAACTTTCTAGATGCAAAAACCAAATCCAAACACCTGTAAGAAGGAAAGACAAAACTGGTACTCAGAAGGATGAAATGTATTGCAAGATCTTCAATCAAATTCCCAGCCCTTTTTCCTTCTTTAGCCCAGATTGTAAATTACTACTCTAGTTAATACGAGGGATATATATCGCTCAACTTATAACCTCATATCCTAGCCTACCCTTCCTAAGGTTCTCAATACTACATACAAGGAAGGTAAATTAATTCCCTCCTTTTTTTTATTCGCCTTTGTATTTTACAGAATATAAAGAATACGAAAGTGAATGATTGCACAGCCCGTGTTTGAGCTGTCTGAGAATAGATAGATGGAACACAAAACCATATGAAAGTCATTTGAGTGAATTCGTATTCTCACATCATACTATTTGTGCGCTTGGAGACTGAGTATTGAGTGGAGACTCCACGATCAGATGACAAAGAAATAGTATTGTATATTAGGGACATCAATCTACTTAGAGGGTGTCTCATTTAGGCCACTTAATGCTCACTAATGTTGCAGCATAAACATAGAGTGCTTACACATAATTCACCCAATGTTTGCTCCTAAAACACAGGGTGCTTAGCATGGTCTATTCACAATCCAACAATGAAAAACAAATATGAAGAACTAAATCAAGGGATGTAATGTGATGTTGATGCAGAGAACAATTATCTACAGCTTCATATACATGATTAACACATACAATCCAGATGGGAAGAAAAAGGAAAATCATGCATGAAGATCACTGACTTGAGCATGTATAGTACACACAACCACCTCCTTATTGGATAATTTGAATCATTAGAGATGGAACAAGGTGCAACAACAATTTGCTAACACTAATAGAGACATAGGAGTTTGGATATCTTAAGAATTCGGGAATATGACCATCCAACTAGAACGGCAGGCTGAAAATAAAGTAACATTATAGAAAAATAACACCTATATTATAATCCAACCATTTAGAATTAGATAGATCAAATAAAAAGCAATGAGATGAAAGTTATGTAGTTACCGGCCATGTTTAGTCTGAAGCTGCCATGTGCTGTCGTCATAACCCTGAGTAAGAACCTTCTGAAGTTGAACCCTAAAAATCGTAACACACCAAATAACGGAAATCAGCAAACTCAAAATTTCAGAATAACCAAAAGGGTCTCTAAAATTATGCCGAAATCAATACAAAGCATATTGGTTGAGAATTTCATACTTTCCCTCGCCAATGAAGTCGTCCAATGTGACAGTATTGCTGTTCCAGACCAGAACATTGAGTTCCCTAAGACCTTCAATCAGCGGAAACACGAACTTCTCTTGGAATGTAGGATTTTTACCACCATCTATACTAATAATTACAACATGGGTTTGAGTCAAAATTCAGATCTAAATCTCCAGATTGCAAGAACAACATAAACCCAGAAATCAAAACTAAAATTTAAGCCAAATTAACCAAGTAAACAGGGTTTAATTCAGCAACTACCTGTGCATGTTCTGGTGCGGTGCTTGTTGTGAGCATATTCAAGACAGACATATGGGTCCTGCCGAGAAATCCATTCCGTATCTCTCAATTTGTTACAACCAACAACTGCAACACCACCAGATAATCAAAACCCACATCACAACAACTCAAAATTTGAGAAAACTAAACAGAAAGCGGAAGAAAAACAAGAAAATTTGGATGGGTTATCTTGAAAATTTTAAATGACCGTATAATTTGACACAAAAAATAATGGGAAATTGAAATCATACCAGTGACTTCAAGAAGCTGGCCTTGAATTCCAGAAATCGACATGAAGGAATAGTCAGGAGGCAACGATGAGTAGTAAGGTGCAGACGAATAGGATGATGAAAGTTCAAATCTTGACATGTCTCTCCAAAACGTGTTGCCCTTTTTATACAAATCCAATTCCGCGTATTTTATTTCTTGAATTTTTTATTACTTTTTATTAAAGTCTTAAGCATGGTTGTGGGTAAAATTAATATAGACACGATTAATTGTGATTGGCGGCGGGTTTCTGTGGTGTGTCGTTGTTAAACTTTTTTGCCAGTTTCTGTGACTTGGAGGAAAGGAACGACCATTGTATGAAATCTCAGTTTCAGAGACGGAAAGCGAGTAGCAAGACTTTCCGTGCTTCGATTAAATGGATTTTGTTTCCAGTAAGCTTGTTTTTTTTTTTTTTATATATTTTTAAACAAACAATATTATATATAGAGAATGAGGTAGACGGGTATTTATCAAATATAGCCAAATATTAACTTCTAATTTTAAAAATGTCAGTTTTTATAAAAACTTTCAAATATGTTCAAAATATCACTTAAATAAACACAAATACCCTTCAGCTTTAAACCTAATAAATTAAAAAATGAAAACCCTATTAGATGAAGAGTTCTCACTACTAAACCTAAAAATGGTGAAGATCTAGTAAAAGCATCGAGTGTTGGTGGAGACTTGTGCACCCCTAAGCGAAGGTGAATGAAGATAGTTAATTCTTTTGCATTTTTCCTCGTCTACATTTTTTCTTTGCTTTTGTAGTTTCTTCCTTCAATTGAATATTTATGGAATAATGAACTGTCAATTTTTGTAACGTTATTTATCTCAATTTTCCTTTGGATTTTATGTGCTTTGTATTTAATTGTCACACCTTTGCATTATTAAGGGTCTTGTTCTTGTCTAGATTTTGAAAGTTATCATTGATTGTAGTAGTGAATCGAGAGATCTGTTGTGTTCTTAGAAAGTGCAAAAAACACATTTTTAAGGTTTACGGAATATCTGGTGCATATTAGAAAAATTATGCTTCTTTTGTCAAGGGAAGATTGACAAACCTAATACCATTTGTTGATCTATTAGAGGAAAGTTAATTGAAATTCATTTAGTGCATACTAGCAGATGAGCACACACTCTGTATGTGTGAACAATTTCATTTCAGTTTTTATTATTGATTAAGGAGTGTGATTAGTTTTTAAAATTTTAAAAAGAGTATGGAATAATGATGATAAGACAATTTCTCTTAATACATAATTACTGTTTTGTCATAGGAAAAATAGGTATATCATTGTCATTTTCTCAAAAAATGAGGGTAAATTTGGAAAAATAGGGATATGATTGTCATTTTGTCAAAAGGTACAAAATTAAAGTCTCTTAAACCACCCACCTCTTCCCACATTCTCCTCAAGCGCAACTGCTTCAGTTCATTCAAACTATCCAAAAAACATCATCATTTTACTGTATGAAAAAATGATGGTTGGACAATTTCTCTTAATAAGTGCATATTTTTTATCTTATGTAAATATTTTGATACAAAATTACTATTTTGCCCTCCTTATTTAAATATTGTGTATCAAAAGTGAGGGCAGAATAGGAAAAAAAAGGTAAAAAGTTCAAAAGATACAAAATTACTATTTTGCCCTCCTCATTTCAACATTGTGTATCAAAAGTGAGGGCAAAATACGAAAAAAGGGGGTAAAAAGTTGACAAGGTCTCTTCTCTTAATAGAATAGATTAGAAAAATTAGAGTTTACGATATAGAAAATTTTCTTTCTTTGTGTTTTTATTCTTCTTATTTTGGTCTACAAATTCTCAATTCATTGTACTAATAAAAAATGAGAAAAATATTAGGGAAAGCACCACTTGATCATCGCACAAGAATCTTTTAGTCAACAACTAGTTATTTGTATGAATTAAGGGTATTTGTGTCTATTTAAGGGAGATTTTGAATATATTTGAATTTTTTTATAAAAACTGACATTTTTGAAATTAGGGGCTAATATTTGGCTATATTTGATAAACACTCGATGTAGACTAGCCTCACAATAGACTAGTAATAATGTGGTGGTTCATATTCTCTCATTTTTTACGACAATCGAACTTAAAACCTCGCACTTACAAGTAAATAAATACACTATATCGTAGTACTAAATGGCTTACACGTCGACATGATTTACTCGCAAAATATTGATTTACTGCTACAAGAAGACGGGCGAACACACTGGAATTTAGGGCATAGAGGACACAAAGAAAGCCAAAACCCCTTCTAATTAGGAATTTGGGATTTAGGACAAAGGAACTTATTACCATTATCGCTGATTAATCTTTTAATTAGGAAAATCTTTGATTTGAAACTTAATCCTAAAGAATTCCTTATAAGCGTGAGTGTTCTAAAAATCGGCATAGGCAGCCGCCTAGGCGCTAGGTGATGGCCAGCCGCCGAGATTAACCTCTAGTCAGGAAGAAAATCGGGGAAAGGATTAGGTAAGCGCCGAGGCAATCTGGGTGGCACTTTGGCTGCCTAGGCGGGCGACTTGATGGCCTAGGCGGTTTGAGCATTTCGATTCCTTTTTCTATTTTTTAAGTGAGGAAGGAGAAACGTAGAGCTTTATGGGTTATGTACTCCAACGAAGAAGACGAGAGGAAGAAGAAGAGAGAAAATTGATGTGATGACCCATCCCTATTTTCTATATAATTTTCTCCCCGAGTACAAGTGGCGACTATATCTGATTAAGTAAGTGACTTGGATGTATATATGCAGTTTTAAATTATTTTATCGTCTCTTTTCTTTCGAAGGTTTGACCCGTACTTAACTTTATCCACCAATTATTTTAGTCCCTATTTTCCCTAGCCCAATCAGATTATATTGCTCTCTTCTCTGTCCAATCAGGTACTCACTTTTTCTCTTTCCATATCGCACATTCTTCTTCCTTCTCGCACCCGAGCCACCATTACCACACTTATACCTCAAATCTTCACAGATCGAGTTGGAAATCACCACCATCACACTCATCTCGAGCTCACGAACCAGGTCATACCATTCGATTGACGAACGAACGAGTTTTAACTCGCCAACTCGGAAGCTCCGACTCGATCGACTTGAGATCGTCTTGATCCCGGCTAAGTTATGAGGTTTTAGGACGTGGGGGAGCCTCTATTCAACTTCTCGAGGCCTTTAGTGAAGGTTGGAGGAAGTTTTACACATATCAATGAGTGTGCATTTGTTTTACACACATATATATATATATATATATATATATACACACACTTTACAGTTTCCAAAAATGTTTTAAATTGAATATTGCATTTCATGCCATGTCTAGAAAATGTTATATTATAAATGTTGCATTGTTATGATTTGTGTTTATGCTATGTGATTTTACGGAGGCGCAGGTAAGTTCAGGTGAGTTATTATGTGATTGAAATGGTTGTAAAGTATGAGCAGGCATATATTCATTTAGAGCTCATCATTGTTGCACCTCGGTGTTAGTGCTCCGGCCCCAGGCCCGGACACAGTCCTTCACGTGATGTTCACCTCCCACACTGCACACTCGCCTTGGATCCAAGTTTGGTGCCAGCTTTGTCGTACGGACTGCATTAGGCAGTTCTGACTCGTAGGTAACCCGCAATTTATCGCTAGCCATCACATGATCGTAGCACTAGCGCGTACATATTTACACCCAGCCATGTCATACAGGTCACACTAGCTGACTCCGACTCATGTGCAAGCATAGATTGATGAGCAATAGGTCCAGTCGTACAGGTCACATTAGGTGACTCCGACTGGCATGTTAGTTTAGACACATTTCACTCCTAGTTTACATTTATTATTCCTGAGATATTGTGGCATGGCATGCTTCTGTTTTCACTGAACTCATGCATTGATTTTCGTACCTATGTAGTATTATTTTCTGGAAACTATACGAGTTTTACAGGGAGGGGTTATTACTTTCAGAAAAGATAAATGTGTTTTCTAAAGCTTTGTTTTTGCCCACTCACCATTCTGTTTTTCGCCCCTCCAGATCTTAGACAGCCGTTCTCTTTTGTGGCACACGAGGCCTAATCGGCAGTTCTGACACTTCATCAAATAATGTAGGGATATTATCTCTATGGTTGTGTATTTTGTACCTGTTCAGTTCGTCTGCATCTTTATATTACCTATGCTCTGGATGTTTGTAACTTGGGTTTGACTACTTTTGCATGCTTACTTATCTCTTGCTTAAATAAGTTTTAGTTGGTTTTTACATTTGGAGGCTACGTCCTGGTGGACTCAGGAATCACTCCCGTTGTCAGTACAAGATGCTATAAATTGGGAGGTCTTTAAGCAGCGGTTTCAAGCTAGATTTATACCACCAGAGTATTTGGATATAAGAGGGATGAATTCTTATAATTGAAGCAAGGAAAAATGTTAGCCACTGAGTATCACAGAAAGTTTACTGATTTTTCCCGATATTGTCCAGAGATTGTTGCAGATCCTGTTGAGATGTTACGGCGTTTTAAGAAGAGGACTCGCAAATGGTTGCGTTCTATGGTGACTTCGACTCCCTGTTCTACATATCAAGATTTCTTTGAGGTTCTACTTTGGGTTGAGGACTCCGAGAATGCTCCGGATGATAGTGATGATGAAGAGGAAAAAGGTAATGTTCAGAAAAATAATAAAGGGTAGTCATCTTATGGTCCTCGTAAAACTTAGAATTTCAAGCACAGTGGGAATAGTTCTAGTTCATCCAACGGTGGTTCAAATTCTAATATGCCGCGGAGGGGTGGTAGGTCCTCAGGTGGTTCTCGTTTTCAGAATCAGCGGAATTCTAGCAGTTTTGGTGCTCCACTTTACCGTATGTGTAATAACCGTCATTTCGGAGAGTGTAGAAGAGGTAGTGGAGGATGTTTCAGTTGTGGTCAGATGGGGCATAGAGCTAATCAGTGTTCACATAATTAGCAAAAACTTC
Organism: Cotoneaster glaucophyllus; assembly: GCA_036320875.1. Classification (NCBI taxonomy): domain Eukaryota; kingdom Viridiplantae; phylum Streptophyta; class Magnoliopsida; order Rosales; family Rosaceae; genus Cotoneaster; species Cotoneaster glaucophyllus. Next base: position 22,584,427 of record CM070059.1, read on the forward strand.
AGCCCCCTATATTACCACATGCAGTCCCTCTCTAGCAGATTCAGGGACCTAGTGATTATACTCTGATAGGGTATGGTGATGCTTACCACTACCAGGGGGACGTAGCTCAGTATCTTAGATGAGTATATCCGTATCCACCTGATCCTTATTATCAAGGTGATTACCCACAGGGAGGCTATATGCCGTATGCGCCATATCAAGGCGGCGGATCACAATGGTATGCTGAGGGACAATCCCATAATCTTGATGTTGCCTCTAGCAGTGGTAGTTCGACTAGGCAGCCTAATCGGCTCGGTCAGGGATGCGATAACCAATGACATAAGGGTTGTGGAGACCGATAGCAGGCGCAGGGTCGTATCCATCATATCACTCTGCAAGATGCTCAGAGTAACCCTGATTTGATTATGGGTACGTTGAATATTCTTGGTCATTTCGCTAGGGTATTAATTGATTCAGGTGCTACACATTATGTTATTTCTCATATGTTTGCTCAAAAGATTCAACCTCACCCTACTCTCATCGGTTGTGAGTTGGAGTTTTCAATGCCTAGAGGCGAAACTTACTATGTTAGCTGGGAGTATCAAGGATGTCTTGTTTTTGATAGGATATTATCATGCCAGGTAATCTATTGCTCTGGATATTATCGATTTCGATGTTATTCTGGCATGGATTGGTTACATTACAATCGTGCCAAGTTGGATTGTTATGAGAAGGTTGTCACCTTCCATCGGCTGGACTTGCCTGTGGTCACTTTTGTCGATGAGCGTCATGGGTTGAGACAAGGCGTCATCTCTGCAGTGAGAGCGAATAGACTGTTGAGGAAAGTATGTCAAGGCTACCTAGCTCATGTGGTGCTGAACGAGGATACTTCTGCTCGAGTGGAAGATGTTCGGGTAGCCAGACACTTTCATGATGTCTTCCCTGATGATTTACCTGGACTACCTCCAAATCGTCAAGTAGAGTTCACTAGTGATCTAATTCCAGGTACAGATCCTATTGCTTTAACCCTTTATCGAATGGCTCCCGCTGAGTTAAGATAATTGAAAACCAGTTACAAGAACTTGTTGATAAGGGTTTTATCCAGCTGAGTACTTGTCCTTGGGGAGCACCAGCTTTGTTTGTGCGAGAGAAAGATGGAACTCTTAGGCTGTGTATTGATTATCGATAGTTGAATCGGGTGACGATTAAAAACCATTATCCATGATGTGAAAATTACTTGACACACAAATAAAACCCTATTTTTGACAATTGTAGTATATGATGCAAGTAGGGATCGTTCTAGGCCGGGGATTAACTAGGGATGCTAATCAACGCAGACAGGACTCAAAAACACTAATTTAGACTCTATAGACTCAAAACTGACTCAAAAGACTCAAAGACACAAGTTTGGACTTAAATAACAAGACTTAATGAAAGGGGGATTGGTTTGGACGAAATTAAACTTAAAATAAAAATTTTGCATAAAACAACTTTAGAAAAACGAATTTTTTTATGAATTGAGTGGATGATGAATTAGTTAGAGGATCCTTCTCCACACATGATATATGCATATGAACCAATTTCCAGTTATTATTCCTTTAGACATGAATGACAACACCCCAAGTTAACTGTGAATGCACAAATTAACCATCAGATTCTCCTTATTTCATTGAATTGAATGAAACATGCATTACAACCAAATTATCCTTATCAAGTTCCTAACTATGACAGCATGATAGAAAACATATCAAAGGTCATTACGTTCTTTGAAAATCATAAGTGTTGACGAGGCATTCGTAACTATGAACAGCATGATACTCTTGCCTAGGACTTACTTAACATGATTGTGACTAGCAACCTTTACTACTTGTGAATATAAGTTCATAACGATTAGGTGAAAATCCCTTATACTCTAGCATCAAATTCATGCATGTGAATTAAGCGTCGACCCCCAATTAACACACACAAACAAGTTTTAATAACTCAGATAAGCAAATCACATTCACGACTTAAGAAACAATAAATGGATGTAATCCATTCATATAAAACATATAATCATGGCTTCGAATTCACCTCCAACTAATAAGAATTTAGTTCCTCATATTCACAACAAAACAAAGATAAATTAAACTAAACATTGAACTAACAAAAGATAGAATACACCTAGAAACGCTCCAAGCTTCTTCTTCCTTGTGCTGCGGCAGATTGGGGTGAATGGTGTGTTGTTTTGTGGTGAGAGGGTGGTAGGCTGAATATTTGGCGAGTGGTGCGGATGATGGATGAGTGAATGATGACTGAATTGTGTGAAGGGGTGGATGATTGAATGATGGTGCAGCATATGGTATTTATAAGGGAAGAAAGGGGAGTCACGGCAAACCTAAATAGAGAGTCCAATGTCATCAGAAAATAGAACACTTAGACTCACAATTCAGAGGGAAAAGGGTTGTGCAATCCCAGCAGAAATCAAAGCATCTAGAAGGGCTATACACGGCTGGATTTCTAGACTTCTAGAAATATGTGGCAGGAATTTAAGGAACAAGATAGGACTTCTAGAAGAATGTGTTTAGAACAAATTTCTGATCCCCAATCAACAAAGGACAAGGACACACGACAAGAATTAGAAAAGAATTTGGTGGTTCTAGAAGGCCTTTGGTGCGCCAGAAAGTTAGGAGATAGGGAAGGACTTCTAGAAACAAGTTCTAGATAGAAGGGTGCGGCATAGCCTAGGGAATCAGATTGGGACTATGTTAGCATGATTTTAGGCTTCTAGAACCCCCAAATTCTGGTGATAAAATCAGATATGAATCCCCTTTTGTGGCTGAAAATATGGAAAGATAGGATAAGGCAAGGATAAGATAAGATAAGGTGATAATGTTGGAGATAATGTTCCTTATTTCTTGCTCTTCTCTTATCTTCTAGAACTTGAACTTTAATTCTCCAGATTTCTAGCAAATTCCAAGCCAATTAATCTCCAAATTCGTCCATCCCACTTGCTTGAATCATAAGTTATCCCTTCTTGGCCCAAAAACACTCCAAATTGCCTCTTTTGCACACTTTGCCAATGGAACCTGAAAATGCACGAAAATAACTTTAAACACTATAATAAGTAACAACTAACTACTAAAATGCAAGAAAACAAGCTCACTAAGTCGCACAAATAAGCTCCTATCAATCCGTTACCTCGTATTAATGATATTTTTAACCAGCTTCGTGGTGCCTGTGTCTTCTCGAAGATTGATCTAAGATTCGAGTCATTACGAGTTTCTCGTGATACCATTTGGGTTAACGAATGCTCTAGCAGCCTTTATAGACCTGATGAATTAAGTATTTCGGCTGTATCTCGACAGGTTCGTCATTGTTTTCATCGATGATATTTTGGTATATTCTATGACTAAGGCGAAGCATGTTAGACATTTAAGTTTGGTTTTGAAGAAGTTAAGGGAAAATTAGCTGTATGCTAAATTTAGTAAATGTCAATTCTGGCCAGATCAAGTGTCATTCTTGGGACATATGATATCAGCCCAGGGTATTCTTGTGGACCCTCAGAAAGTAACTGCCGTGGAGAATTGGGAGCAGCCTCAAACTGTCACAAAGGTGTAGAGTTTTCTTGGTCTTGCGGGCTATTACCGACGTTTTGTGAAAGATTTCTCAGCTGTAGCCCTGCCTCTGACCAAGTTGACTGGGAAGAGAGTTAAATTTGAGTGTAGTGATGATTGTGAGAAAAGTTTTCTGCAGTTGAAGTATTGTCTCACTCATGCACCTGTTTTGGCACTTCCTAATGATAGTGGAAACTTTGAGATCTATAGTGATGCTTCTTTGAATGGCTTGGGATGTGTATTAATGCAGCATGGAAGAGTGGTCGCGTATACTTCTCGACAGTTGAAGCCAATTATCCTACTCATGATCTCGAGTTAGCAGCTATTGTTTTTGCTTTGAAAATCTGTAGGCATTATTTGTACAGGGAAACATGTCGGATCTTCACCACCATAAAACCCTGAAATACATTTTTACTCAAAAAGATCATAATCTCCGATAGCGGAGATAGGTTGAGTTGCTCAGTGATTATGACTGCAGGATTGAGTATCATCCTAGTCGTGCAAACTCTGTAGCTAATGCTCTAAGCAAGAAATCTCAGGGTTAACTTAACATACTTTATGCACGTAGTGTTCCACTCTTGACTGATTTGCTATCTACTAGAGTTATTAGGAACAGACCGCGAGGGAGCTCTATTTGCTAATTTTCAAGTTAGGCCAATTTTGCTAGATCGTGTACTCGAAGCTCAGGCGAATGACCCAGAATCACAAGCGTTGGTACAAGCAACGTCATAAGGGAAAAGAGGAGACATGATGGTATGCTTATGTAGGGTGATCGGATGTACGTGCCGGACATGGAAGAATTGAAGAAAGAAATACTTGATGAAGCGCATGTTTCAGCTTATGCGATGCATCTTGGAGTACCAAGATGTATCATACCATTCGACCATTTTATTATTGGCCTGGTATGAAAAGAGAAATTGCAGAGTATGTAAGTCGTTGTGTCGTTTGTCAGTAGGTTAAGGCATAACGAAAGAAACTGTTTGGGTCACTACAGCCACTTCCTATACCTCAATGGAAATGGGAGAATATTACCATGGATTTTGTGTACAAGTTGCCACGTACGCGAAATGGTTATGATGGTATTTGGGTGATAGTTGATCGGCTTACTAAGTCAGCCCACTTCTTGCCTGTTCGGGAAAACTACTCTTTGAATCGATTAGCTGAACTCTTCATTTCGGAGAATGTTAAGTATCTTGGTGTTCCGGTTGGTATCATTTCTGATCGGGATCCTAGATTCACTTCAAAATTTGAAGTTCTCGATTCAAATTTGCTTTAGAGCACGGCTTATCACCCTCAGACGGATAGGCAATCTGAGAAGACTATTCAAACACTGAAAGATATGTTAAGATCCTCAGTTTTGCAGTTCGGTGATGCTTGGCATAAGCGATTGGCTTTGATTGAGTTCGCTTATAATAACAGCTATCATTCTAGCATTGGTATGTCACCTTTTGAAGCGCTTTATGGAAAACCATGTCGTACGCTGTTATGTTGGTCTAAAGTCAGCAAGAAAGTTTTAGTAGGCCCTGAGATTATGGATGAAACTACACAAAATATTCAGGTGATAAAAGCAAACCAAAAGGCAACCCAAGATCAACAAAAGATTATCGTTGATGGACATTCAACTGACAAGGTATATAAGGTTGGAGATTGGGTGTTCTTGAAGTTGCCACTGTGGAAAGGTGTGGTACGGTTCGGAAAGAAAGGGAAGCTAAGTCCTCATTATATTAGACCATATCAGATCATCGAGCGAATTGGTGAAGTTGCCTACTGGCTTGAGTTACCTCCGAAATTATCGAAGATGCATAACGTGTTCCACGTGTCTATGCTGCGTAGATATGTGTTTGATCCGTCACACGTGATTCCTCCTCAGCCACTGGAAATTAATCCAGACTTGACTTACAATGAGGTTCCAGTGACGATTTTGGATTGGAAAGATAAGGTTCTCAGGAACAAGACCATTCGTATGGTGAAAGTCTTGTGGAGGAACCACTCAGTTGAGGAAGTTACTTGGGAGACGTAGGAAGACATGCTAGACTTATATCCACGTCTGTCCTTTGATTATTGATTTGTGTTTGTGTTGGAATTTCGGGGACGAAATTTTCTTAAGGGGGGCAAACTGTGACGACCCATCCCTATTTTCTATATATTTTTCTCCCCGAGTGTGTAAGTGACGACTATATCTGATTAAGTAAGTGATGTGGATGTATATATGCAGTTTTTAAATATTTTATCATTTCTTTTCTTTCGAAGGATTGACCCATACTTAACTTTATCCACCAATTATTTTAGTCATTATTTTCCCTAGCCCAATGAGATTATATCTCTCTTTTCTCTGCCCAATCAGGTACTCTTTTTTTCTCTCTCCTTATCGTACCTTCTTCTTCCTTTTCGCATCCGAGCCACAATTACCACACTTATACCTCAAATCTTCACAGATCGAGTTGGAAATCACCACCATCACACTCCTCTCGAGCTTATGAACCCAATCGTACCATTCGATCGACAAACGAACGAGTTTTAACTCGCTAACTCGGAAGCTCCGACTCGATCAAGTTGGTATCGTCGTGATCTTGGCTAAATTACGAGGTTTTGAGGATGTAGGGGAGCCTCTATTCAGCTTCCCAAGTGTAACGACCCGTTTCAAAAATACGTTTTAATTAATTGAAACTACTAAAATACCCCTAGTGACGGAAAGGTTGACTTTCGTTGATTTTCGTCCGTGGACATGTTAGAATTTTTCTTATATTTTATTCCTGTAGCATTCATCGATATGGATGCGTAGGCGTGATCGGAATCGAATTCAGACTTATTACGAAGCGTTTACAAATTTTTGAACGTAAAGGCATTGTGGTAATTTCACAACTGTAGATTTTTATCCCACCCTTGGACCACTCACGGGTTACCACGTGGTAGACCTCTCCCTACTTTTCTGGTGAGTTCTTTCCATCCCATGACCCCCTATTTCCCCTGCCTAATTCTTTTTTTCTGTCATTCAAACACACACACACATAACACTTTTCCATATTTTAGCCGACAACACCTCACCCTCTATCTCCCTCATCATCTTCTTCTCTGTCGTGACCATTCCCTCACCCCAGCTTTCATTCTTCATTCTCACTGCAGCCAAAACAAACACATAAAACCACCCTCTTAGCTTTTATTTCTCTCTCCCCGTGCAACCATTAATCACCACCACGATTGCCTTATCACTCTGGCATAACTTCCCTCCCCAACTAGTGATTGGGACAAGAACACTCACTCTTTCTCTTCTCGTGCACGACACAGTAATTGTGCATCCATTTCCGACAATGTACCGCCGTCTCCGGCGAAGGTGAGGTTCGAAACTCCTCCTATCTTCCCACCCCGTAGGCTAGATCATTTTATTGACGATTAAAAATGACTTTGGTGAAGGTTTTAGCACGAATTACACATCGGGAAGCATTTTTCCAGAAATCTGGAAATGCAAACCGTGACTGTTTGGCCATATTTTAGCCACTTTTCTAGCCAACCTCGTGTTGTGTCGAGCCTTCCAAGGGTATGAATCTCTTTTCCACATTCCTAACTACATTTGGCTTTTGAATCACTCAATTTGGGCTTGTATCGAGCTCGGAATAAACTCTCAAAGTTGGACGAAAAATCTGGAACAATTCCAAAAAGTTCGAAGTGGTGAGTACTAGTTTTACTAAAAGGTCTTTAATTGTGTTTAGGCACGTTTACGAGAAGCGACGTCATCGTCACTAGTTCGAGCAGTTCTCGGGCGATAAAATTTGTGAGTGGTGTGACAGCCCGTCCCGGTTTATGCATATTTGTTATCCTCGAAATTGTGAAAGTACAGTTTTACCCTTGAGCGTCGGGGTATATTATTATTTTGGGCTAAGTTTAAAGGCCCAAATAGTTATGTTTGGACTAATCACCTCTTTTCCAATTTAGTGGGAACCATTGGAGTGTGATTTGAACTTAGGGTTCTAAATTAGTTAGCTTGTAGTACTTAGTTAGGACCAATTGGAATTTAGATTTTTGTGGTTGTTTGGTGTGTTTGGCTGGCAGTGTGAGGACCACACACACACACCAACTGAAAACTCTCATTTCTCTCTCCCTCTCTCGGTGAACTTTCCATTTCCGTACAACCGTACAGACCAAACCTCAAACCCTCTTGAAACCTTGTAGATCGAGGTTTTTAAGGGCACCATTGTGCTCCTCGTGTTTATACGAGTCGAGTGGTGTCCCTGGATGGTCGTAAATCCATTGAAGAACCTTAGAACCCGAAGGCTCCGTCGAGGGAACAGTGGCGCCAAAACGATCATGGAGGTTTTATGTCATTTCAAGGTCCAAAAAGGTTTCCTTGAATTTCAAGCTCACAGGGAGCTTTAGGAGGTCCACACGAAGCTCAGAGTACTTCGTTGGAAGAAATTAGACGTCGAGAAGCCCATATACGAACTTACATAGGTATATCGTGGGATTTTTGAACTCTCTCCGACGTGATCTCGTGGAATTTAAGGCTTAAAACAGGTATATCGTCATTCAACACGTCGAGAGCTTTCTTTTGGTACAAATTTCATGAAAAATGGTTTAAAAATGAAGAAGTTAGGAAGATTAGAAGTTTTTCCAAAAACCGGCGAACAGTCGCCGGCGTCCGGTGACTCGCTGGAGAAGAAGAAGAATATTCCGTCAACTTTGACGGAAAATTCGGACGGCATTTGTTAGATTAAACGGAATATTCCGTATTTTAACGGAATATTCCTGACGGCGTGAGTTGACATCGTCAGTGTGCCAGGCACGTGCCCGCGCGTGGGCGGCGCGTCTGGCAGTGCCTTGGCAGGCGCGTGACAGCGCGTGGGTGGTTGAAAAATAATTCTAAAAATATAGGGATGTTCCTGAGGTTGTGTAGATCACTTTGGTATATTCAAACACCCCAATTGAGCAATGTATGAGAAGTTATTTCCTAGTTTCGTTTATGTGCTTTAAAATAACGTTATTATAGTTGTTTCTCACATAGGCAAGACCTATCTGGAGGTAGCCAGGCCAGGCACGGAGGTTACGATCCGTCTACTTATCAGTGAGTGCACATGGCTACGTCACGCTCACGTGACAGCCAGCATACCTCGATCTCGGTCGGGGTGTGTCAAGTGGACCCCTTCATAACTTAAAATATTAACCTAGCATGCATTTCATAATTCATGCATTTAATACATTTTATATTATGTTTTCCTGATTTCTATAATTATGGTTTATATGGAATTATTGATTTAATTATATATGTTTTGATGTATGTTTTTAGTACTTACCTAGTGGGTTATCATACGGCACATCCGCACACCACGTGTATTGTCTATGGCCATAGGACACAGATGATGGAGGAGTGAGATATGATATATTATATACCCCCAGCTTCACCACCGAAAGCGGTGTTGGACAGCTTCATTAGCTGCGGCTAGTGTCAGTGTGAATGTATGCTATTTTATACAGCTTCACCTACGGGTGATGGACAGGTTATTTAGCTTTACCTTCGGGTGATGGATAGGTTATTCAGCTTCACCTTCGGATGATGGACAGGTTAGCCTTCGAGGGACTATGATACCCCTAGTTGAGTACTTCACTGATGAGATTTACGAATTTGCCTTCGGGCGACGTTTTCAACATTTTTGAACATGGTTTTATACATATCGATTTTACGAACATTTTTCATGGCATGTTAGGGTTTTATAAAACCTATACGTAGTATTATATATGTTTTCAAAACAGGGGGTTACTATGTTCAGAAATAAATTTTTTTCCCATTATTAGTATTATTATTATTATTATAAACTTTGGTCCACTCACCTTTTCTGTTTTGCGCCCCCTTCAGGATTTAGATTCGAGGCACACGATCCGGCGTCAGGACACTACTGCGTATGTATTCTCGAGTCTTCTCAGTATAGGTATCATTCCTTTGTTCGTATATTTTCCTAGTAATTATTTCATATTATTCTTAGTAGTTGTATGCTCTGAACACATTTTTGCTATGGTATTTTACGTTTTAATTGCGTATCTTTTACTTATATGCATGTTTAAAATGGCTTCGTCACTTTCGAGTGTCGACCAGCATGTGCCTACTCTGATATTTGGGGTTATCGGGGTTGGGACTTGTCACCGAGGCCTTTAGTGAAGGTTGGAGGAAGCTTTGACGTGAAACAAACCGATTTCGAGAAGTCATAGTTTTGGCAGAATCTTTTGAGGGATTTTCAGACCATTTTCTATTTGATTTTGGACTTTTAAGAGGTTTATTCTACTCCTCAAGAGCTTCAAATCCATATAAATTTTGTGGATGTTTGTTGAGAAATGAGCTAGATATTAAGGTTTGAAAATTTTCCCAAAATCTGGTGAGATTTTTGAGAAATCGGTGAACCAGTTGGCGGCGTCAGCGCCGGCGAAGCTCACCGGAGAAGAAGGCGAATATTTCGTCAAAGTTGACGGAATATTCTGACGGCGTCAGGTAACGCCGTTATTATTTAACGGAATATTCTGTCTATTCTAACGGAATATTCCTAGCGTCTGTTAGGGTTCCGTCAGCGCATGCCGTGCACGTGCCTGCCGCCGGCGAGTGGTTTATAAATGTGGGTCCGTGACTTTGAGTAGAACATTTACGTATATTCAAACCTTCTGTTTGAGTAAACTATGAGAAGTTATTCCTAGATTCTTGTGTATGTGCTATTTAATTAACTAAAATAGTTGTTTCGCATAGAGGGAAGACTTACCCCGAGGACAAGCGCGGACAAGCGAGGCTGGGGGGGCTATGATCCTTCGACATATCAGTGAGTGGGCATTTGTTTTATATATATACACACTTTACGGTTTCCAGATATGTTTTAAATTGAATATTGCATTTCAGGCCATGTCTAGAAAATGTTATATTATAAATGTTGTATTGTTATGATTTGTATTTATGCTATATGATTTTACGGAGGTGTATGTAAGTTCAAGTGAGTTATTATGTGATTGAAATGGTTTTATAGTATGAGCAGGCATATATTCATTTAGAGCTCATCATTGCTGCACCCCGGTGTTAGTGCTCCCATTCCGGACCAGGGCACAGTCCTTCATGTGATGTTCATATCCTGCACCGCACGCTCGCCTTGGATTTAAGTCTGGTGCTAGCCTTGTCGTACAGACTGCATTAGACAGTTCCGACTCGTAGGTAACCCGCGATTTATCGCTAGCCATCACGTGATCGTAGCACTAGAGTGTACATACTTACACCCAGCCTTATCGTACAAGTCACACTAGGTGACTGCAACTCATGTGCAAGCATAGATTGATGAGCAATAGGTCTGGTCGTACAGGTCCCATTAGGTGACTCCGACAGGCATGTTAGTTTAAACACATTTCACACCTGGCTTACATTTATTATTGTTGAGATATTATGGCATGGCATGCTTTTGTTTTTACTGCACTCATGCATTCATTTTTGTACCTATGTAGTATTATTTTCTGGAAACTATATGGGTTTTATAGGGAGGGGTTATTACTTTCAAAAAAGATAAATGTGTTTTCTAAAGCTTTGTTTTTGCCCACTCACCCTTCTGTTTTTCACCCTTCTAGGTCCTAGATAGCCGTTCTCTTTTGTAGCACATGAGGACTAATCGGCGGTTCTGACACTCCATCAAATAATGTAGGGATATTTTCTCTATAGTTGTGTATTTTGTACCTGTTCAGTTCGTCTGCACCTTTATATTACCTATGCTCTGGATGTTTCTAACTTGGGTTTGACCACTTCTGCATGCTTACTTATCTCTAGCTTAAATAAGTTTTAGTTGGTTTTAATTTGTTCACATTTTTAATTACTTATTTTGCACTCTTGGCTACATCACCCTCACGTGACGGCCAGCACGCCTCGACTACGATCGGGGTGTGTCAATTGAGTTTCTCTCTCTTCGATTCCCACTCCACGTGACCATTATCAGCTCTCAATGTTCCATATTTAATATATTTTAAAATACCGCCCAATTAAAATTGGACACCTAGCAATCCTATTTGACTGATATGTATCTCAGCTTCCCTCCCTTCCTCTTTTTTTTTTATTTAATTGTTTTAAATTGCTAATTAAATATTTTATTTTTTTGGTCAAAATATTTTCTTTTCAAAGATTAAATGATTTGTACACCATATATTTGACACATTTATTTCTCTTTAAATGCACTATAAATTCATATAATCTTTGAAATATATCCTAAAGTACTAAGATTTGTATCATTTGAACTTTTATTTCATTCCATCAAATTAACCAAGGTATTAAAGATTTATTGTAAATTTACTCAAATCCGCCTTGTCTGCCTAGGCAATAGGCCCCATCTCGCCTCCCAACTAACGCTTACCGTCTTTTAGAACCATACGTGACAATGCAAAAAAGTAGTCAAATAATGAAATGACAATGTGTGCCAGAAATAGAATTTTGTCATCAGATTTCAACGCATATTAGTTTATGATAGAATTACTTTAACAGGAACAACCCATCTGAAATTTTTCTTAACTGATCAATCGAACATGGAAAATATGAACCACATGTTGTTGAAGTCGGTCTTTAGGTCAATCTCATGGTTGATATATTTTTTTTTAAGAACAATATTATCAGGATGATGTGGGGAATAGGGCTAAGCCTCACAATAGGCTAGCAATAATGTGGTACAAATTCGCCTTTAGTGAGAATCAAACCCAAGATCTATCACTTACAAATGAAGAGGAATACCATTAGACCGCAGTACAAAGTGACCATCTTGTAAAATTATTCATTGGTGGCTGCTCAATTTTATGTAGACTTGGTATGGTCATTTCTTAGCTAAAAGTTTCACTACTATTACTATGTATCTTGCACGCGTATTTTTTTATGAACCCAACTTCTTAGTTGTTGCGCCACTCAATACTACAGTCTGGTAGTATTCTTCTTCACTTGGAAGTGAGAGGTCTTAGGTTCGAATCTCGTGGATGGCGAATTTGTTACCAAATTAGGTTGCTCATTGTGTGGCTTAGCCGAACTCTCCCTCATTTTAATGTAAAAATATATCGATGTACTCAAAAAAAAAAAAAAAAGGAAACTTCTTAGTTGATGCTATTATATATTTAAGTCATGTTATTAATGGAATTTGTATTTTGATCGTGTAGTATTTAATTTATTGACTTTTGTAATGAACAAAAAAATAATAATAATTGACTTTCGCTCTCTCTTATTTTATTGCCTCATTATACAAAATTTAAAGAAATCAACACACCAACATTTTTATTTATGTGTTTTTCTTCAAATTGCTACTTAATCTCAATTTGCCTCTATTTTATACTTTTCAAGCTATGCCACTTGATTTGGTCATTCTCTTGTTCCCTTGGAACGACTTACATCAAAGAGAAAATTGCAGCAATGGTCTCTCAATTTCAATCTAATTGGAGTAATGGCTCTCAGCTAAAAATCTGCAACCAATTATCCCTTAAATCATCAAAACGTACAACTATGGTCTTTTTTGTCAATTTCGTGAGAATGAGTCATGTTAAAAGAACCATTGTTACAATTGGGTTAAAGTGGAGAAATCATTGCTCCAATTTAGTTAAAGTTGAGGAACCATTTCTCAATCGGGTTAAAGTTGAGGGAACATTGCTACAATTTTCTCATTTGGTTTTTTATATTTGCCCATTGATTCAGCCTCACGTGTATGGCATGTGACTCATTTTGACAGAAGTTCAAACAGAGCAAATCATATTATCCCAAACTATTAAAAAATTTATTTGGTTTTTTCTTCATTTGCTCAATTTACTTGGTTCCTCATTTAAAAATCCACTTTTTTCCTTATTTTTGTAAGAAGAAGAGGTTAAAGTTCTTTAGGGTACGTTTGGCTAAGAAATGGCTACATAATGTTACATTGAGAGGATAAGAAATGCCCTCCATGAGCATTGCAAAGACATGTGAGAGTAATTTATAAATTCATACTTAACTGTCATTTGCATTTTTCTCACAATTCTTTGTAATGCGCATGGATGACATTTATTTCCTCCATCTCAGTCTTTTTAGAACTGGGAAATCCCTTAACCGAGTTAACAGTGTATTACTTGCTAGTTTGTTTTGTTCTTAGTGTATTTTTTATGTCTCAATAAATTTTTCTTTTTGCTAGAAAAAATAGTTCTTTATATTGTGTGAAGTGTCTCTTTTTGATTTTTTTTTTTTTTTTGGCTTTGCTCCTGACATAGCATCTTAGTCCAATAATGTATTGACATTTACAAGTTTTCTTACATAATAATATAGTATTTGACAGAAACACTACAGTGAAGATAAACTCGTTCTACGTTTATCCACCCCTTTCGATTTAGATAAAAACCAAGTACTTGTTAGGTTAGGTAGGGGCCCACTTCATATCGACTTGGAATTGACTTAGCATTATAAAAGTAAGAAAAGAATCATAAGATAAAAATGGGATGTGAAGGAAATGGTCAAGCTGACCTTATACGTTAGAGATCTGGTCATTTCTCCATCCCTTCATCGTGGTTGGAACTTGCCAACTTGGATAGTCCATTTGTTAAAGAAAATGATTTAATAGCAAGCCAAATGATCTGTGTAAGCTTACAAGTGAGCTGTTAGACCAAATCATTTCCGAGTTCGCAAGAAACATCCAAATTGGGAGGACTTAGCCTCCTGCTCATAAGACCATGTCATACATAAGTTTTTCTTTACGTGATAGTTGAACTATTAAACCGGATGTCGCGTGACGATAAATGCGATCTATGTGAGTTGCTCTATCAAACTGAAAGCCTCAATGCACTTAGCTGGTAGTAAATTATATGCCTCATTCGGTGTCTAAGATTGCATATGTCACTAGATTTAATGTTTGTTGAATGGGGAGATGAATGCCAACTTTTAATTTTGTCCAAGATAAAAGAAGAAATAATCGTTTTTTGTTATCACATGATCTCCATGTAACTTGAGGTTAACGGTTTTATTAATTTGTGTAATCTTGTAGTTCTCGATGCGTTTGGACGAGTGCTTGAAGTCTACTCATTGCTTTGTGTTTAGTGAGGTTTTTTTTGTAATATTTTTAGATCTAGTTTGCAAGGACCCTTTTGGGACCGAGTTCTTCATTATATGTATTTATAGTGCCATTTTTTCAATGAATGAAATATCATACTCTTCTTAAAAAAATAGTCATTTTTTTTTGTTAAGTGAGAAATAGTCGTTTAGTAAACTTGTCCCTTCTATATCCCTATCGTAGAGATTGAAATGGATGTCTTCAGGACTAATATACCTTCAACTTGAAAAAATTTGAAAAAATAGCATCCATTTCAACTTCGAAATAAGTGAAATTTAGTGAATAATCCAATCTTAGTCCTAAAATAAGGCCAAACTATCAATATTTTAAAAAGCACTAGGCACTAGTCGAGCGCGCGCGTAGGGATCTAGCGCCTAGGGGACTAAGGCAGGGTCTAGGCGGTTTTCTTATTTAAGTGTCTACTTATAATATGCGAAACATAAATTGCAACATAGAATAATAATAAATTGTAAGTACTAGAACATATTGAGAACATGGAGAACGAGCATATAATGTGTTCATCCAACTCTATGTATCCAACAATTGTTTTACAATTTATTAAAAGGGTAATACTACATAAACCAAATTTGTGCACTACGTTTGCGCACCAAATGATGTGGCACATTCTACACCATATAAAATTTTATTACACAAATTTGGTGCACATAAAATGCAAAAGGAAGTTATGTGAATTTTCTATTTGTGAGAGAGAGAGAGAGAGAGAGAGAGAGAGAGAGAGAGAGTTGTGACCCTAAATCATTTTATTAAAAAATAAATAAAGCAAAAAAGTCACAAAAAGGCCACCTAGACCCATCTCTGTTATCCTTATCTACTCCCTTCTCTCATGACTTTCTCTCATGTCTCTTTCCCCTTGCAAAAATAGACACTGCGTTGCACATTGCAGAGTCTAAATCCAAATGTAAAAGCAGAACAAGAAACAGGCACTGCATTGCATAACCTAATCCAAATGTAAAAAAAGAACTAGAAACGAGACTGCAACACAAAGTCTAAATTCAAATATAAAAGATAAACAAGAAAACACTGCAACACGACGTCTAAATCCAAATGTAAAAGACAAAACTAGGAAGCAAACAGTGTTGCAGTATTTGAATCCAGAGTTACGTGATGTACGAAAATGGCTGATGCGCCAGGCCGACCTAATTGAAAATACAGGAATTTGCACGCTATCAGTTGTAGTGACATAAATTAGTAATTTTCGTTTGATTAGCGTACCTAAAAGGCTCATCCAATGGATTGGTAAAGTATTGGAACTGAGTTTAGGCCAGAAAGCACGAAATGATATTTTACAGGTTATTTTATTTTATTTTATTTCTTTCTTTACAAACAATAAAATGAATTCCTACAAATCGCCATCACAGTTGGATGAAAATTATTCGCATCTTCAAAAAGCCTTTTGCTTTCTTAATCCACTAACCAGAAATATACTTTCAATTACAAACGGAACGGGCGGATTGAACATGACCTAGTATCAGCAACTGACTTAAAAAGCTTGAAAACCATATTATGTACAGATTTTCCAAGTCTGGGGGCACACGGTGACCCGCTGATTCACTCACTTTCGTAGTCCTCGTCATCTCCAAACGAGAAAACGGAGGTTAAATTAATAAACTGAAAAACTTCTGATATAAGACCAACCTTAAATATGTTATCCAGGTTCTGGGCATATTTGGTACTAATCATCGATCCTGAGTTTATCCAGGTTCTGGGCATATTATAAAGCAAATACAATACAAATATGTTTCAACGATCCTGGGTTCAAACCAAGTTATGGAACAACAACAATGCCTTTCCAAAGTTCTGCATTTTGTAAGTGCAGACCATTGCATCTTGAAATAAATTGCACAGTAACAAGAGATGTACCTTGTCACACCCATCCAGATCATTGTTGGTTAAAACTTTTCTATTTTCCGTCATCGTTGTGTTCAGCCAGCTGGAAGTAAAAATAACAATAACAATATGAAAACATAAAAGAATCAGGCACAAAATAAATGGGGAGGAAAATAACACACCAGTAAAAATCTCCTGGACGGTCGTGAAAATGGATTTTGAAGTCCCCAGCTAATTCTGTCAAACCAAGTTCCCCCGGCAGGGCAAAGACCATTACACCCTTCTTTGGAGCAGAAAACTAATAATCTTCTGGCTGTATATATAATTTACATGCAAAACCCAAATTAGTAAAATGACAGTAGAGAGCTGAATGGAATTAAGGCAGAACCATGGATAAAACTTGTATCTAATAGTTATCCAAGAGAAAAACCTACCGAAAGACCTTTTGTTCTAGGATGATCTTCGTGGAGAAGAGAACACCTGAGGGAGTATCAAAGAAAACCATCAGCATGGTAATAAGCTAATAAACATGATATACAAACTATGCGACTTAAAACTCCATCCAACAATGGGTTTCAAGCTTTTACGAGTATCTGCAGGCATCAGTACGACATTGTTCAATTTGCATCATAGATACATGTTGAGATCAGCTCCAGGGCAGCTCCGAATATGGCAATGAGCTCATTGATTATTTGGTTCTTTTACTCTCACAATTTTTTTCTCAAACGTCCAACATTCATATAATGAAATTTTCGGAGTTTTGAGGTAATTATTTACTATTTAGTAAATCATTTTTTGCATGTGGTCCAATATCCTAATGGATATGGTGTTGGGTTTCCACTCATGCGTCCCGAGTTCAAAACTCCCCCCTCTCCTAAATTATTGTAATGGTTTCGAATCTTCCCCCTTCCCCTTAATTACAATAATTTAAATAAAAAAAATAAAAACACACACACACACACACACAAAAAAAAAAAATTACCATTTAGTAAAGAAAAAACAAGGGTCAAGAATCTGCTGGTGTTGAGTTAAGACATCTTTCAATGTTCAACAATTGCAATGTTACTTGGAATAAAGAACTAGTGCAGCGAGAGATTTCTCTAGCAGATAACCCTAACCAGACAAAGGTAAATATAACAGATGTATTTTGGTAGTGGAAACATCCTAGGACAGCATAGTAGGAAAGTGAAGGTAGCAAACAGACAGAGCAAGGAAGCTGAAACGCACCATTATGATTAGATACAGTAATGGAGGGCCTTATCCAGTACGGGCACCTATGAAGCCGAAATCCCCTAAGCATGCACCTGCATATGATACAAAAAGTTTCTGCGTCAATGTGTAATATAAAATATACTACAATAGAGATATATAGCCAGAAGTATACCTGCGCCCAGGTGGGTTTTCACCGTTGAAGTATGTTAACATGCGTTCAAAATATTTAACGTCTCTGAAAAAAATAACCAAAAAAAAAGAAAAATTTAGCCCAACAGGCATGATGTTAGAAAGACAAGTAAGATATCAAGATATGTAGTTCTCAAAGAAAATATAGCAAATACTACTAACAATCTGACTTGGCAAAACAAGCCCTTTTCCATCAAAGCATCGTTTCTGGTTGTAGTAGTCAATAGACTCCTCAGCGGTCGGAAAGAACTGCAGAGACGGAAATTAAGTCTAAAGAATTAAGTCTAAAGAATTAAGTCTAAGGAATTAAGCAAAATACAATATGATGCTGACACACTAACTTATTTTTCCATGAGATTCTTCTTCACATCTTCCAAAACAATACTATGAAGAAACTTACCTTTAAGTATACGATAAGACTGGAAATCATCAGTCCTGTTCTTGCCCTTCCGAACTTGCAATGCACAACCACAACATTCTCAATATCCTTTTTCAGCCATGCATAAGCGCTTCGACAAAATAATGTTATTAAATGAATTGGTGGGCAGTTATGGTCATCAAATGGAAAACTAGCCACCTGCAGACAAAATGATAAATCAAATATAAAAAACTGTAGGAAAACCATTGTAAGGATAATTACAATTACAGAAACAGCCCATGCATGTGATTACCTATGTTTAGCCTTTTATTTATTTTATTCTTATTCAATGGAAAGGTTATATTCGAGGAAGTAATAATGCAACATTCCTTAAGTTTTATTGCCAGGAAAGTAGTTGATGCTAAAAATTTTAAGACTTCTATAACAGATCTGTAAGAATATAACGTAAATGTGGAGTTCCATAAAATCATTGAATTAGGTTACAACCATAAAGGGCTGGCCGCTTCTGCTGTTCTAGCCTCCATGGAACTTTACCTATGGTTTTGTTCTTGGTTATTGTGAACAAATGGACTCATCAAAAAACAAGAACTTTATGGGGATTCTACAAACCTACTATGTTCTCAACATTCCAATACCATCAACATTTATTTCCTTCAGCGCAAAACATTTATTATTAATATGCACTAAGTTCCAAATTGTACCGTGTATACCACATGTAAAATATCTCGAGCAGCCCAGGAAAAGAGGCTTTTTCCTACGATTAACCTCTGAATAAATGATTTCATTCTCTCAACAAATTGGAAAATAGATTGATTGAAAATCAAAATCATTAATTCAAGCTGATTTCTTGTTAAATTGTTTTTCCTTTGGAGGATAGACCAAGAGAGAAGTGCAAACGGTTTTCAATGAGAAGGTGCTTGAGAGAGTTCTAGTTAAATACAATGATTTTTCAAGCACAATAATAAACTAGCCATGCTTGAACGTCCGGCCTGTCTCAGTTCGGATCACTAATTTGAATGGTTTAAGTAAAAATCATTAGCACAACCATAAGTGACAAATCATGACTCACCTTTCCTTCAAATAAAGACGCGTCATACAGCCTTTCAGAACAAAGGTTATATACTTTGTACTTATCCCGCACATATCCCAGGATAAGATATTCGAACATTTCTTTAAACAGCAAAGTAAATCAAGAAAGGGTGCAATGCAGCCACACCACATGAGAAAGTTATGGAAACAATATATAACATCTGTTTAAACCATATGAAATAACACAGAGCAGTAATAAAACATTATGATTTGGCTGTGCATGTGGGTGCCTAAGTGTTTGAGTGATTAAAATCATTAATACTACGAAACAAGATCATGAGAATCTCGTGGGAAAAAGTTAGAGTAAAGCAAAAGGTGAATTTAGCTCAAAATTGTTTTCCTCTGGTACACTTGTATTTGATGCATCTGACATAAGGAACATATATATTTTGCATAAAAATATATTTCCATCTCTTAAAATTTTCAGGTAGGTACTCCAAATAAATCCAAAAACGATACTAACTGATCAAGTGGAGACTGCATGATTATCCTCAGAAATGTTATCATGGAATCATCATGAGGCAATAAGTGTAGAGAGAGAGAGAGAGTACTCCAAATAAATCCAAAAACAATACTAACTGATCAAGTGGAGACTGCATGATTATCCTCAGAAATGTTATCATGGGATCATCATGAGGCAAAAAGTGTAGAGAGAGAGAGAGAGAGAGAGAGAGAGATCATGTCATGAGGCAATAAGTGGAATATACTTAGAAACGTTATCATGGGATCGTCATGAGGCAATAAGTGGAATACTAAATGAATATTAAGCGTTAAGAGGATTTTAACGATGCTATCCAACTACAAATGTATATATCACCAACCAAAATGTATTATCTCCTTATGATGGGTTTCAAAGAAGTTAATCACTTCTTCCATATGATTTCTGTAGAATCCCTGCATTAATAATTAACTAGACTAAATTGTGGTGATACAAATAAACGGGATACGTTAAGATAGATGCAGAATATAAAACTTGCTAACCTCAACATATCCGAAAAATCTAGAGCTCATATCACCAGCAGGGAATCCCATGGCAATTATGTTCTCTGTAATATAAGTCATGTCCAAATCAAATCCCCCTTCCTGTATACAAGGCAGAAACTTGAGGTTATACAAATGCTTATAAAACCATACCAAGCAAAGACGTCCTGTTTGTTTAGAAATGGTAGAGACCATAGGGAGATGAAGCAAAAGGAAAGCAGTGTATGACCCTCTACTTGACCGTAAGAAGGTAAATTAAATTAGACGGCAGGAGCCAAGAAATCAACACAGGAGTTCACCTGGTATCTTTGTTTGTTTTGAGAGACAATATGCCTGGCCTTAACCTGAACAGCTTTTACTGCACTCTTAGAAGAGTCAACTATCCCCTTAGTAATAGTTCCAATGAAACCCGGTTGCAGCATTGTTGGACTTTCATTTGAAACATCATCTGCCCATCGACCTTTTGGAGACAAGCGTAATCCTAACCCACTAGTAAAGCGTGAAAAACTTGATTGTTCAGCATTCCCAGTCTGAGAGCTGTCCTGTGTTGGTGCTAATGGCTGAGGAAGTTTCAGATTTTTGGCCCATGATGACAAGCCAGAAGAAAATTGCTTAGCTGGGGCATCATGAGAATCTGATGCAGAGTCTGAAGCACGAGGAGGTTGTGGTTGAGGAGCTTTAACTGGTGGTGCAGTTGAAGAATCAGCAGGTTCTGCATCCATCCTATTACCCCAGAGATCGTGATGAAGAACAGGAGATTGAAAATAGTTCATAAACCCAACATACGAGATACCTTCTGTAGCTTGGAATTGCAATAACTACTTCAAATACAGACATAAGAATTCTTTAAAGACAAAAAAAAATGAACAATCATGGGCGTTTTCCTTAAACCAATAATATATACGAAAAAAAAACCAACATATGCCAATAATTCTGTGTTTCCCGTCCTCAGTTTCTAGTTATTCCTATTCTGTCCATGGTATAAAACAGAGGAGAAAAGGTTAATGTAGAATAAAGCTGAACTGCTTACAATTTAATGCTATCATACTGATGGTCAACCGATCGACTATCACAGTATCACTTGACAAATTGATATAACAAGCGAGACCAAAAGATAAAAAGAGACACGACCCTGGTTGCTCTGAAGATGTAAAATATCCAACGTAAAATAAATCTACATCATAACAAATCAGGATTGCAAATAGAAAAAAAAATTAAAAAAAATAAAATAACATAACAAATATCAAATCTAAAAGACTTCAATCTGACAATTAAAACAGAAAGGTTTTATAAACAGGTTTTTCCCCAAATTTGAAAAACTGTTTCCATAGCTTTCCTTGCACGGCCGGTTATCAACACTGAATATTAATTGCTACATTTCCAAGAGTTCTTGCCCTCCCTAAGCCAACCGCCAAAACGAAAGCCTATTTTCTTCAAATAAGAACCAATGCTCTATTTCTAGGTATAATCACTGTCTAACACTATTGCCCTTCGCAAACTAAACCGAATCGAAACAAAATTTCAGCTTATCATCGCTCACTGATAATGTTGCCAATGCAAGCACAACAATTCCAAAATCTATAGCAATTTTAGATTATTTCGAGAATTTAAACTACCAAATGATCAGATTACTTCGACTAATTCGCAAACTAAACCGAATCGAAACAAAATTTCAGCTTATCATCACTCACTGATAATGTTGTCAATGCAAGCACAACAATTCCGAAATCTATCGCAATTTTAGATTACTTCGAGAATTTAAACTACCAAATGATCAGATTATTTCGACTAATTTGGAAACTAAACCGAATCGAAACAAAATTTCAGGTTATCATCACTCACTGATAATGTTGCCAATGCAAGCACACAATTCCAAAATCTATCACAATTTTAGATTATTTCGAGAATTTAAACTACCAAATAATCAGATTATTTAGACTAATTCGCAAACTAAACCGAATCGAAAAAAAATTTCAGCTTATCATCACTCACTGATAATGTTGCCAATGCAAGCACAACAATTCCGAAATCTATCGCAATTTTAGATTATTTAAAAGAATTTAAACTACCAAAGAATCAGATTATTTCGACTAATTTAAATTGAAAGAACAAAAATACCAGCAAAAGAAAATACCGAGATATAAATTGAATCGGAAAAAAAAAAAAAAAAAAAAATTGAACATGCTAACTAGGAACAAGAAACGAGAGATAATTGACTTATTAAGGTTGAGATCGAAGAATAGGATCCAATCTTACCGAGATGGACAGCTCCGAGAATTTAGAAGCGTCGAGTGAACTCAAAGCCTGTCTAACAAAAGCTTGGTCATCGGGCGGGTTAGGGCTACTCCAGCCCTACCTAATCGCCAGGGAATTGGGCAATTCAACCCTCCAAAACCCAAAAAACCATCACCCAACTGAAACACTTCGGGTAGGCCCAAGGTTTCCGGACCAAGTCATTAGGCAATTCTTGCCATGTGTGCGCCTGAGTTCATTTCCCGTTTGGTACGCAGAAGGGACGAGACAGGACAGCACAGGACGGAACGGATTATGTAAATATTGAAAAAGATAAGGGGAAATTTTGTCTTAAAATGTTATAAATTTGTGTTCCACGGATGTGGAACGGGTCGTTCTAGAGGGAGAGGTGGAACGAAAAATCAACCAAATTTCGTCCCATGGGACAACCCGTTCCAAGGTTTTTAGGCGCACCAAACGTGGGACGGAACGCCTCGTCCCACTGTGTTCCGTCCCGTCCCACGTACCAAACGGTAATGTAAGACTCTCATCAATCACGTTATTATTATTTTATTTTATTTTGCATTAGATTCGTGCACTTCACGCACGAGTGTTAGGTGTCAGCCGATCATAAAAGGCAAATGGGGCCCAGCTTGCAGCGCAATATGCGTGGGGCTACATGGCCCATTTCCGTCCGTTGGATTTTCAACGGTAAAATATTTGGATCCTTGGATTTTCAACAATAAAAAATTCATTTCTAATCCAACAGCTTGTACACATGGCTCGACATGGACTATTGGATTTCTAATTGTTTTATAATCTATTTGTCAATATTAATCCGTCCTTTTTAGGGATAAAAATTTTCAAAAAAAAAAAAAATATAGACACCTTGGCACAATCTGGACTGTTAGATTGCAAAATAATTATGTTGAAGGGCACACATTAATTTGGTTAGAAATTAATGTTATAAATTGAAAAATACAGAAAAATGAAAAGAAAAAAAATTAAATATTCCTACAAATACCCAATCATACTCTTCCACTAAAATTGTAAGTTCGTATAATGACATGTGATGTGACGTGATTAGTTAAAAATCCTATCTAAAATTAAGCATAATATTATATTTTTATTAATTAAAAAAATCTTTTTAATGCTAGTTGTCCGTACAATTCATTTACGGGGTAGAGATGCATTCGGGCAATTACTATTGCCTTTGTGAATAATAATTGTCCTAGTACATCACCCTGTTGTTCGAGCAACTAGCAGCTACTATTCACTAAGGACTCGTTTGGATGTACTTTTAAAATGATTGAAAGCTTTTAGAGAAAATGTTTTTTTTGATTCCAAAAGCACTTAAAGTGCTTCCTGTTTTTTCATAATTTACTTGCATTTTTACTAAGAATTGGTTCCAAAAGCATTTTCACCAAAAACGATTTCAGTCATTTTAAAAGTACATCCAAATGAGCTATAAGGTATTCAGTTGGGCTATCATTTTTCACGTGCTTGGATTTTGGTCAACGCGATTGACGGTGGTGATATGGGTTTATTGTCTGATCAGGATGAAGATCTTCAGTTAGATTGCCATCTCGTGGGAATTAGACGGTACGATGTTGGCTTGTCCTGGAGCTTGAGTGTAGTGGCTTAAAACGATAAGGCTTGTAATGCTCGTAGCATTCTTTTTCATATTTTTTTTTTATTAATCTCAGTTTACTACCTTAAAGTTTCATACATCCGTTAAGGTTGCTGTTAAATTTGCCGTTAACTGATTATGTGGCATCCACGTGGACAATGAAATAAAAATAAAAATAAACTTTTGGGCATCTTCTCCCTCACCCCTTCCGACCCCCTCCCTTTTCTCCTTTGCACCCACCTTTCCCCCTCCCTCTTGGACTCCACCCACTCCATTTCTCTCTCTCTCTCCCCCCCTTCCACATCTATTTCCATCAATGGCCTCTTCCAAGATCTATTTCGCAATGGATCTGGTCCAGGGCGGCAAGCTATTTCCAGAAGCTCTCTCTGCCATCAATTTCTGCCACAACAATGGCGTCTACCACCAGGATTTGAAGATGTCGGCAAGGTCATGGACTCATCCTCGTTCAAAGAATTTGTTCCTAAAATTGTAAGGACGAAGCCAGGATCTGAAGCCGTCGTTTCGTCCCAATTCGGTCGGGGTACTCGATCGTAGACAGCTCATTCACCGCCGCAGCCAGATCCAAGTCGTCGATCACCATCGTGGCCATGTTCGATGCAGACATTTAGATCACCGTGGGTATCGAAATGACGGTGATCTAAATGGCGCTGGTTCAGGAGATCGGAGGAAACTTAGGAGGGTTATTTTCAGATTTTCAAGTAGGATGGCGAGAGAAGATGATGGTTTTAAATTTTGGGAAATAAAATTTTGGAATCCATGAAATTTTTGGGCTTGTTTCGGATTAAGAGCGAAAACAGAGAGAACTTTTTAGGGAGATTTGGGGAAGAAGAAGAATCGGAAGAAATTGGGAAACTTAGATAATGGGGTTTAGGGATTGGGAGGGGGAGGATTGACATGGTGGTTATATGAGATGGGTGGTGGTGATGTAGAAAGAAGGAGGTGATGGAGATGGAGGCCCGTGGTTGCTGTGACTAGCAAACTCTTCCTCATTGCAGCTCTTGCATTACCGCTACCATAGACCGAGGGCTTGAAACGCAGGCTAGGCGTCGAACGGCGTCGCTACCACAGAGGGCTTGAAAAGCAGGCCGGTAGTCGAACAACATCACTCATTTACCCAGCCAGGGCTGCTCCTTCCACTGCTTTCACACCAACACCTCGAAGCTCACTTTCATGGAGTCCCCTTTCTGGGATTAAGGGTTTTTTTTTCCTCCTCCTCTCTCTCTCTCAATTTTTTCAATTTTTTTTTTTTTGAAAATTATTGGTATTCAGATTTAGAAATTGAGATATATGAGTCTGGGTTTTTATTGGAATTTAAGGTTTTGGTGATTCTGGTGGCAATTTGCTTGTACTAGATGGTGGGGATGGTGGAGGAGCGGAGGAGGAGTTGATCAGAGAGAAGAGGGGTTGGTTGTGTGGGTGGCGTGGGGGTTGATTATTATTATTATTTTTTTTTTTTTTGACATTTTAATTATTTATTATATATTTCAAATAATAATAAATTTTTTATTTTTTAATATCCACGTGGGGTCCAATTATTGCCCACGTAGATGTCACGTCATCAATTAATAGCAAATTGAACAGCAACCTTAACGGATGTATGAAAGTGTCCTAAAATTATAACTTTATGTATCATTTTGGGATGAAAAAAACTTCATGTACCAAATATTGAAAAACAATAAACTTTAGGGTAGTAAACTGAGATTAACCATTTTTTTTTTTGGGCAAAGGTGTTTTTCATTGTTTTCCTTTTAATTAGTAACATTAGAGGGTTGGGTTTGGTATTCAATTTGAAAATATTAATGGGTTTGAATACAATAAATTGAATCTAAAAAAGGTACCAAATCATCATATATACTAAAACTCCAACCGGCTGGTCACTGTGGATGACCAGTGTGTTGACGTTTTTGCCCCTCTATTTTTCCTCTGTTTCCCTTGCTGTTTCCACATTTGTACAGTCGAATGACTGGTTTGCCCATTCACTCCACGCATCCATCATCGATTCACCCTCTATTTGGGTTGTCTTCTGGATTTTTCTCTTTGTTTCCGCTGGTCTCTCACGTATCTCAGTTCTATTGTTTTGCAACTCACCATTTCTCGCTATCCGTTTTTGCCACCGCTCCGATTCCGCTTGTGTTGACAACCTTCAAACCATAGAAATCATCATTGATCAAGCTTCTATTTCCACTGTGGCCTGTTAATTTTTGTCTTCATCTAGCTGATTCTAGCTGTGTTCGCACCCTTCAAAACCTAGATACCAAAATTCAGATCTGTTTTCTGAAGCTTGGGTTTGATTTTGTTCCGCTTTGTTCTGCTCCTCGTCTTCCTGTTTATTTGGCAAGAAATATTGAATGTATCTAGATCCGGCCGACAAAGCTTGGAGGTGAGATCCGGACTCCTCTCTCTTATCTTGGTGTGCTTTTTTGCATGTTTGTTTTGGTTTTATTGAACGATTCTCCTTCCTCACCAACTACTCCAAGTTCGTTAAGCGGGACAAGCCCCTCCCTCCCTGGTCCGATTCTGCTTCATTGTTCTCGACCCTGTTCATGGCCCTGCTGTAATTTCTTGCCCTTCTGTTTTTTTTTCTTTCTTTTCAGTTTATAAGTGTTAATGGTAAATGGGTTTCTTTGATTTCGTGTTTTTGTAACATCTGTGAACCTGGATGTTTGTATTTTTGTTTTGCTTTTGATCTTTTTCCTGTTTTGTCATCTGGGTATTTTTGATCTTTTCCTGTTTTGTCATCTGGGTATTTGTTTATGTTTCTCCTTGACGAGCGCCGTCCAATTTTTATGGACTGTTAGAATAGTTTTATGGGCTAGGTTTCTATTTAGTCCATACTTATTAAGTTATCGAATACAAATGTGGACTTTTCTATACCTATGTGCTACCCCATGTGTTTATATTTTGAATACACATTTTAATTTAAGTTTACATATAAAGCTTAAAAAATTACCAAATGCAAAGGACGATCGGGGGGCCAAGAATTCACAGTGTTAGTCTTTTTTTCCGACTGAGATTTATGGGTTGTGGTCAGATTTTTGGCAGATTTCCAGCCCGTTTTGGTCGCGGCCTGTCATCAGATCGCTGCGGAACAAATGTTATTCAGCTAAGGTGTATTTTATAATGGTTGTCTTTCAATTTTTATTTTGGATTTTTGATAATTTGGATAAAACCCTAACGATTTCGTTTTGCTATCAGTTGTGGTGCTGTGTTGGGCCAATTAATAAATCTGAGATTTGCTAACATCTGTGATGCTGCTCTTATAGTTTGGGTAAGTTTTATGTCCTTCTGCTTTGTTCTAGTTTCGAAATGCATTGATAATTGTTGGATAAAATGGATTTATAATTTTTGGGAAGAAATGAGAGGATTCGTTGGAATTTGGAAAGCTTTGTCTCTCTGTCTTAGAATAGGGAGAGGATGAGAGAAAACATTAGTTTAGATTGCAATTTTAAAACTTTTTATGTTGTTAGTCCTGGAACCTATGTGTTTTGTTGGGAAATTGATAATATGTAGAGTTATTAGAATTTTGGAAAGCTTTGTCTTCGTTGCTTTTATCCGGCAGAGGGAACACAACCATGGAGAGGAGGACAATCAACGTTAGTATTAATTGTGGTTTTAAATTTTTTTATGTTGTTGGTGGTGTAAGTTTTTGTTTTGGATTTATATGCTGGTTGTCAGATTTTGCCTGTTTGAAGTTTATGTTTTTAGTTTTAATTTTTGATGAAAGTAACTCATGTTTGCTTACCCGACGGTGGTTATTTTTATGTGCATTGTATGGGGTTTTAGTGTTTGAAGCCCTAGCCACATAGGTTGGCCAAGTAGGTGTGCATCCTTCATTGCCCTTTTCGGAGCTACTACTACTGCTATGGTTTTTGCTTCTTAATCTTTGTAATAAACTACATTATGAAATTAATACACACATTTAACTGGTGAATTTACATTTTGTTCTGGTAATGCAGATTAAACGGCGAGGAGTTCCATAGAGCACCTCGGTGGGTTTTTTCGACGAGGATCCCAGTTTTCTCTGGCTTATTTCAGGACTTTCCGACCACTTAGTGCGAATACAGCATAGAAAACAGCATTTATTCCATATCAGAAAAAAGCCTTAAATCAGCTTCAATCCAACTCCTTTCTTTACTTTGCTCACATAACAAATTAACCAATTTTGTTTCGTCTGGATAAACTTTTGAAACATTTGGTGTCCGCATAGAACAATTTTTCAAATTTTGGTTTCTTTTATTTTTTGCCTGCTCTGTCTACGCTTACAATTTGATTTTCTTTTTTGTTTTCAGCATGCGATGCTCTTTGTTTTCTGCAGCTTCAATGTACAGCCTTTAAAACCATTTCTACTTCAGGTACGTAATATGACCTTTTCATTTTAGGCTTTTTATTCAAAAAAGTTTTTATTTTCCATGTACTGCAAAAATTATCTTTGTTATTCTTTTAAACAGTTTTTCTATTTGTTATTGCATGATCCAATGAGTTTCTTCCTAGATAACATTGTAAAACAAAAAGATCACCTTAGGAGATGATTCGTTGTACGTGTATTAGTTAGTAGAACATATACATGAAAACATTGTGTTTCCTCAAAAAGCATATTAATATCAATTTCTTTATTGGTAAAAATCAGGTAAACAGATCGATCAACTCCTCTGTTTCTTCTATAGGTAAATCTGTACAACAACCAATGGTATGTTAAAATATTCAGAATCTTTTTCATTAATGTTTTACGCTTAAATTCAATCTTTACTAACCTTTCTCTTCAGGGGAATTGACTATTACCAATATATATACAAACTATCTTCTTTTCATCTGGTCTAAATGCATATCCAATTACCTGTCTACGCATTGATAAGTTAGACATCCAAAAGCATTACTCACAACACTCTTACCACAATGGACCCATTCCACATTTCTCAATTAAGCCCAATTACCTATTAGCTATAGGGCGGTTGTTAGATCTATCTATGCAACATCTCATTATTCGTTAGATAGATTAAACAATTCCCCTATTCCTCCGGTCTTCTTTGATTCAATTAATCCATGTGGAAAGAGTATATATTTGGTTAGAACATCTAAATTTATACTTTTGGATATCCATCTTAAACCCCTTAGTCATCAGCCAAGTAATTAATCATGCATTCAAAGCAGCCTAAAAGAACAAAGTCTTTGTCTATAAATTGGTAACAGTCCATTCCTCTGAAGATAAAATATGGAAGTGATGATTATTTATCCAAATGATCAAAGCTGGAATAACTGAGTAATATAGTCCTTGTGTCTTACACAGAGACACCTTATTAGCTCTATCTGATCCATTTTTGAACGTCCTTTTTCCCATTTTTACATTAGAATCAGTACAAAACTGGCTGCATATCATTTAACAGCATATTCTCATGTTTTTGATGCATTTTTAATACTGGGTTTCAATTTTCTCCGGTTCACCTCATCAAATTTGCCTACAATTTTTACCCTATTTTTCACTCATTCAAAGATAGCTTGCTGCAAATTTGACAATCATTTTAGTTTGTATAAAACATAAATTTACTTTTAAACCTACTTTTCCAATTTTTGGACATCATCTCCTTTTTATTATATATATTTTCCTTTTGTTCTTTTTGTCCGTTCCCATCTGCTAGAACAACATTAAACTCAAGTTTTGTTATCCTCAACAAATTATCAGCATGGATTCCTATCATCTAAACTCTTACCTCAACTAAGTGCACAACTCTATATGCTTTTTAATTCTTCATATCCAAACTGTATATATACATGCTTATTAAGAATCAAATGACAACTTTACATTTACAATTATATATTGTTTCTAATAGCTTATATAATTTTTTTCTTCGTTTTCCTGTAACATTGTATCATAACATGGTCTAATGATATTCAATATAATTGGACAAACTGTTATAGACCAGTTAATGCCAATTTAAACACTTTTAATAAGTTACAGCTGCGTTTATTATCTCGAATTTCAACATCAAACGTATATTTTTTTACTTCAAACATTTCGTTAATTATTAATAATCATTTTGACTGATTATATACTCACACTCATAATAGCAGTTATCCTCTTATGCATAATTCTCCACCACAAATTTATATCAACATTAAAACTCTTCTAACCTTAATTTATAGTTACTGCAGTATATTCTATTTGCACATCATTTTCTTCTTCAGTTTCTGCTGTTTTTTGTTCTTTGAGTTATACATGTTACTGGTGTTCACAACTAAAATCGATTACACAGACCTGACTACAGGTATGCTGCAAATTACATCACTTTCTGCCGACACTCTGCTTCTTTTTCTTATTATATTGGGTAAATTACACAAAACTACCTTAACTATTGGTCTCACGACACTTTCATACCTCATCTTTTAAAATTGACAATGTCATACCTCATATTTAAAATTTGGTCAATTTTATACCTTCCGTTAGTCTGACCGTTAATTTGTCAGTTAAATGCTGACGTGGCTTGATCCAGACCTCACTTTTCATTAAAAAATAAAAAAAATATTAAAAAAAAATCATTTAATATATATTAAATATTAAAATAACAAAAAAAAGTAAAAAAAAAAAAAAAACAAAACCCAGTTCTTCCGCACCCCACCCCACCCCTCCTCCCCCATCTTCTTCCCTGCTGCAACCCAGAAACGAAACGGCAAAAAAAAAAAAAAAAAATCAAAATCAAAATCAAAACCCAGTCCGCGCACCCATGTCTCCTCCCCATCTTCATCTTCGTCCCCTTTCCCTCTACCTGCAACCCAGAA
Source organism: Cotoneaster glaucophyllus (assembly GCA_036320875.1). Taxonomy (NCBI): domain Eukaryota; kingdom Viridiplantae; phylum Streptophyta; class Magnoliopsida; order Rosales; family Rosaceae; genus Cotoneaster; species Cotoneaster glaucophyllus. The sequence continues at coordinate 22,615,393 of CM070059.1, forward strand.
ACCAAAAAAAAAAAACAAATCAAACCCAGTTTCGGCCCAAGAAGAAGAAGAAGAAGAAGAGAAGAAGAAGAAAAAAAAAAAAAATTTGGCAAATCTAGTTTGCCCAAGAAGAAGAAGAAGAAGAAGAAGAGAAGAGAGAAGAGAGAAGAGAGAAGAGAGAAGAAGAGAAGAAGAGAGAAAGAAAATGTGCAGGTGGGAGGGGTGCCGCACGCACCCCTAGGAATTTTTTTTTTGTTTTTTGTTTTTTTATTCTTAAGTTTTTAATATTTAATTATTAAAAATATATTTTTTTATCCAGCTGGATTAGTGAGTGGTCCCCGTCTCTAACCACGTCAGCACTTAACAGAAAAACTAACAGAAAAATTGACGGAGGTATGAAATTGTCACAAATTCGTAAGATGTGGTATGACATTGTCAATTTTAAAAAATGAGGTATGAAACTGTCGTGACCCCAATAGTTGAGGTAGTTTTGTGTAATTTACCCTATTATATTTTATGTGTTTAAATATCATGAACATACTAAAAACCTGTTAATTACAAACTATCCATTACAAGTTTGCACTGGCTGTTTTCTTCTTTTATGTTCAGTAGTTTTAAGACCCGCAGCAACGCGCGGGCACTATTGCTAGTATGATCTAAAACTGTCATTCTAGTCGCCTTAAAATATTCTTATTTTTCATTATGTGTCTCTAGTATGCCATTGGGTCAGTCGTTTTCTTAATTAATGTCATAAATCTCACTTGACATTCTAATAAAAATTTGTTATGAAGCAAAGAACTAAACGAGTAGGAAGTGTTACCTACAAAAGCAATTTAAACAAGTTAATAACTCGTTTGCTAACTCGGAATTAGAGGAATTTTGAATTGAAAAGGAAAAACTAAAGTCATGGTGATATTAAACGAGAGCCGAGTTTCCCATTTGTTTTTTTACTTGGTTACATAATTTATATACAATAATAATCCAAGCTATGAAAGAATTGAATCCCAGGAGACGCACCAATTGGTATTACAATGAAGACGAAAACATTTCTTTTTAGGTTATCTACGTACATATTTTCTTGGGAGCAAGCTCAGTTCACTTGTACACCCAATTTGACTGTTGGATCCTCAAGCCCTTGGAAAGCGGAAACGCCGGCTACTTCTAGCAGGAGTTCGCTTTAGCGCTTTCACGCTCAATGGGTTGTCCTTGCTCTGTTTCAGTAAACATATTGTCAGCAAACACGAAAAGAATCAACGCAGACAAATGAAGTGGAAAGAGATATGGGAGTACGATTCATTACCAATCGGCAAGTTCCGGCATCAAGGTCGCAGACGGGGTACTCATGAGGGCAGCAACTGTAATGGTCATCACAGCAGGTTGCAGACTCTAGAGGGCAACATCCCCATCCAAAGCAGTAGTTGCCATACTCATAGGCGCAGCAGCATGTAGTTCCCACGGGGCACGAATAGTACTCATCGCACACGGTGGGGGGCTTGACAGGAGGAGGAGATGGTGGGGATGGGGGAGGTCTTGGGGGGTTCTGACCCTTCTTGGTAGGGTATGAAGCCTCAATGGCAATACCACATTTGCCGGTATTGACGCTAGCCACATTCCGTTCCAACCTGATGTAACCAGCCTCGCCCCAGCTGGGACCCCATGAGTTCCTCACGATCCAGTAGTCTACACCATTTTCGGTACCATAACCAACAGCAACCACACCGTGATCTAGATCTGTTCCACAACGTCCAGTGAAGACACCCTGAATGGACAGAAAATTTCAATGTTGTCAGACTATAAATGAGGGCGAACATTGTTCCAAAATCGAATGATTAATATTCATAGCTAAACAACATAGCATACCAAACTGTCCACAAAGAGAACTCTACCGATTTTCCAAGACACCGACTTTCCAAGACATGTACACATTCTTGTTATGTTGTAGATGATCTAAAGTAAGATAGAAGCATTACCGATTGGTAAAGTTGGAATTCCCTGCCACCAGCTTCAATGGCAACACTAACTGGTTGATGTGCCACAGCCCTCTTCAATGATTTCTCATCATTTTCTGGAACATCTTCATACCCATCAATGGACACAACCCGGGCATTTTTCTACAAAATAGAAAAAGAAACATTAACACAATGATGAAACATGTCGTACACAAACGAAAGCCAAAAAAGGTTGAACCTGGATGCATACCCTGTTAGGATCACACGAACCATCTCGAGCATGGTAAGGGTAATCTGCTTCAGCATCAATGCCGCCATTGTTGATGATGAATTGGAAGGCATAGTCCATAAGACCTCCATTGCATCCCTGGTTGTATGATCTGTCACAATCCACTAGTTCTTGCTCAGACAAAGAGATCAGCTCACCAGTCACAATCTTGTTTATTCCTTCCACTGCGCCGACTGTTGAGAACGCCCAGCAACTCCCTTCAATGCAAAACACATAAAAACTATTAGTAAGAAACAAAATGCAGCAGCAGATGAGCACAACAATACATCGGATCCCGAATTATACGATAATATGCATGCAGGCATGAAAAAAATCTCATCATGCTAATATAAGTTCACACATTTCTATCTACAGATTAAACAAGAAGCTAAAGCAAACATCACAACGAAAAATTAACCGATCATGTTAACTTTCCGATAATATAATCTCAATGCAGACATGAATACTTCCATAACAACGATAAATCAGAAGAAACATAAAGAAATTAAGGATCTTTGGCCAAAGAGATTTTCCGGGAAAACAGTATCACTTTTCTCCCCAAACAAACAGACCCATAACGATGTTTCACTACATTCCAGGGTCAAATTCTATTCAACCGGACAATAATACGACCCCAAAAACATCCCTAACAACAAAACGCATACGCACAAAATAAAAACCACAAAAACGAAAACCAAAATCTCACCGCATTGGCCTTGATCCTTCACCGCAGCAACAGCGCCCTTAGCTCTCCAATCGACGGACTCCGGCAACTCGTCGCCAGCCCGGAAAGCGTACCGGTCGCTCTTCCTCGACCCAGAAAGCCTGGAACCCCGGTCCACCTTGGCGCCCAAGTAAACAGACCGGTACTCCTCGTTGGTCAGATCGGCAAACCGGTTTAGACCCACCTTGTAAGTCCGGCTCTGTATGTTGTGCTCGTCGATGAACCTCAGATTATCCTTAAAAATCTCGAATCTCCGCTCCTTCTCGCCCAAAGCGTTGTAATTTTTGCCGTGCTTGATGAGCCAGGACTCGTAGAGGGATTTTGCCTCCGTCTCGGTCCGGTGCGACGGGGCGGTCATGCCGTGCTTGTCATTGTAGTCGATGATGGACATGTCCAGGGCGGCCGCGAGGGGGAGGAGGACGAGGAGGGCCATGCAGGCCAATGAGGCCATGGCCCCAGAAGATCTTGAGGATTGTCGTTTCATTGTTTGACGAAGGTTTGAGAGAGAATGGGATGGGTTGAATTGGGGTTGGTGGGTATAATAGGACAAAAAGGGGAGATGGGGAGGAGGATTTTGATAGGCTGGATGATGACAGAGGTCTGAAGAGAATGAATGGTCCAGAATACCCAAGTTGCGTTGAATTAGGAATGAGAGAGTCATGTTGTGCTGCAGGGCCGGTCCAGAGATTTTTGAGGCCCGGGATGGGTGACACACCCCGATCAAGATCGAGGCATGCTGACCGTCACGTGAGGGTGACGTAGCCATGTGCACAGTGCGGAAGCAATAATAAAGATAGAATTACGAATGAATGAAAACCAACTTCAAAAAGTGCTAGAACGGAAATAAGTGTGATTACACAATCAGAGCGTAAATAGTCTAGGTGCAATCAAGCATAAGAAGTACTTAATTAAATAACACCCGAAGGTGGTCCTACATAGGTGATGGTCTGTCAGAATCTCTGTTATGTCCTCGTGAGCCACCAACAAAGCTACCTAATACCTGGAAGGGCGCAAAACAAAAGCGTGAGTGGGCAAAAACAAAGTTTTTCGAAAATCATTTCATAAACAACAGTTATATCCCCTCGCCGTAAAACCTGTATACTTTCCCACAAAATAGTATATACATATACTAAATCTCAACTGAAAATCATCATCGTCAATATATGTGAACAAATCATGAATATGTCATGCCATGCAAACCAAATCATCAGGTAAGTGCTATAAATGTAATAATAACTGCAACAGCTCGTCAGCTGAACTCTAGCTCATAAATCACGCCTGCACACGAGTCGAACCCACCTATAGTGGTCTATACGACAGGACTGGGTGTAAAACAATACGCTCTAGTGCTACAATCACTTGAAGACTGTGCAAATGATCGCGGGTCACCTACGAGTCGAACCCACTGAAAGTGGTCTATACGACAGGACTGTGCACCTAACTTGGATCCAAGATGAGCGTGTGGTGCGGGAGGTGAACATCACGTGAAAGACTATGCCCCTAACTCTGGGCAGGAGCACTAACACCGGGGTGCAGGTTAATGAGCTCTCGATGCATCTCATCATACTTTTCATAACTCAACTTCTTATTAACAACACATAATCTTACCTGGAACTTACCTGAGCGCCCGCAGCACTAACAATCATGCATATACAATTCATAATGCATATTTAATAATAACAATATACTGGCATGGCAATTCTTTGATAAAATCATTTGAAATGCATATTCTGGGAAAAATACTTAGTATATAGGTATATACGAAAAACCAAAAGTCCACTTACTGGTACGTAGATTAATCGTAGCCCCCGTGCCTAGCCTGGCTACGCTCGTCCTCCGGATAGGTCTCGCCTATTTGAAGCTTCAAATTCCACAAAATCACGTCGGAGCAAGCTCGAAAATTCGGTGACCTCTGCAACTCCTCGTATCTGGACTTCCCGACATCCAAATTTCACCAACGATGCACTCCGAGCATCATGAGAAGGTTCTTAAGCTCCCTTTAGGAGCCTTGAAATGGTTTGAAACCTCGACAATCACCTCGGTGTTACTGTACCTCGACGGACCTCTCGGATTCTAGGGTTTTTCTATGGTTTCACGACCAAAAATGACATGGTTGTGCTCGTGGACCTTCAAGGATCACGAATATGGCCTCTGCAGGTTCGATCTGCAAGGTTTTGGGTGTGGTCCGTACACTTGCAGAGAGAGGGAGAGAGTGTGTCCAAGAGTGAGAGAGAAAGAGCACGGGAGAGAGAGAGAGAGAGTTTTCAGATTGATGTGTGTTTGTGTGGTCCTCACACAGGCAACTAACACACCAAAACAACCACAAAACCTAATTTTAATTAGTTTAGAACTAAGTTTACTACAAGCCAACTAAACCCTAATTAGTTCCCACAAACTAGGAAACAATGTCACTGGTCCAAGACCCAAACTTTTGGGCCTTTAAACGTAGTCCAAAATAAAATATAACCCAACGCTCAAGGGTAGTTTCGTACTTTCATAACTTCAAGGGAAATAAATGTACCAATTGTTCGGGACGGGCTGTCACACGGGGCGATACCAAAAAATGTGGCCTAACTTTATATAAGAAAATTATTTATTTTCTCACGTAAGACATCGATAAAATTATACTTAGAAAAGCAGTTCAAACTCAATAATTTAGAAACACAGAAAGACTAATTTATTTGTATCCAGAGAAGGAAACCAAAAAACTCCGAGCTTCCATGTAGATAGATGATGAGTTTTGTTTTCCATCTGAACTTTTAAAGTGTTTTTGTACAAATCGTGAGGTGTTTTTTCTTATTTACTAACCTTGTCAATATGAGACTAAAAAATAATGATGTTTGAGTCTTTAATTAATATGTATAAGTAATAAATATGCACTAAATCAAACATTTTGATGACACATCATATGATTTGCAAATTTGCTCTAAAAATTTGGTCTACATATTACTCTTTGTAGAAGATTAGACTTGAATTCAAACGAATATTTAAAAATAGCAACCCACATAACTACTAGTTAGTAACTAAAAATAAATTAACAATCAAACAAATATTCCTAAAAATTGAAAAGAATAAACACGCATATAGCATTTCGAACTTAGGAAATCTTGTTAATTTTAAACAAGAAAAACCATTGCTTCTATTTAAACTTTTTGATCATTTAACTAAATTTTATAAATTTATACTCTTATGAAAAAAAATTTGTAAAAATTAATTTATACTCTTATGAAAAAAATTTGTAAAAATTGGAAAGTAAATAAGCACATGTAGTGTTTTGAACCCAATACCTCTTCATTATTTTCAAATGAAGAAACCACCACTTCTAGTTCAATTTCTTTGTAATCTAACCAAATTTTATAAATTTATACTCTTATGAAAACATATATAAATATACTACCGTAATAATTTTGGTGGCCCGAATTTTTTTGGGCCCCGGACGATCGCCCTGCCAGCACTGTGCTTGGGCCGGGCCTGCTGTGCTGTGTCACGCTTTGGTTGGGTTGGGGAAATGGTGGTGACCGCCTCTATAAATTTTGGTTTTTTTCTTATGACGAGTGAAAATAAATTGATATTTAACTCATTTCGAACTTAAGATTTTTAAATATGAAGTAAAAAGAATTACTACTAAACGTTAGTATAATCTACTAAGTTAGTATACTCTCTGGAAATTTGTATTTTTCAGCTCGTTTGGATTTTTTCTCTAGAAAAACACTTGTTAATAAACGATGTTACTAAAAGTACTTGTTTTAAATGTTGAAAATTTTATTAAAAATTCAACTACTTCTAGAAAAATTATGTCAAATGTGTTTCTAGAAAACGCTTTCATGAGCCAAAAGTACTTATAACTCTATCTTCCAAACACAATCATATGCGATTTTTACTATCAAAAGTGTTTTTAGCCCTTGCACAACGATCCCAACACATGCACTACTCAGGTGCCTAAGCGATCTTGATTCTTGGATGGTATTTGACCATTAGTGGTGTCATATTCTGATCCCAAGATTCATCCAAGGTCAACACCTGACATTGCCACGTACATGTTCATCTATCATGTCCCACCTTCAGATATGAACAAAACACAACTTAAGGTCCAATAGCATAGTAACTTTTTTTTTTTTTTTTTTTACTTAATGACTGCAACTAACCTTTGTGTTAGATTGCCTACGTACCTTCAAACAAGATCAAGCCATTCGTAGCTCTCCATTCAACAGACTCTGACATTTATAATAGTACTCTGTAGCATAAAAACATAGAATTCTAGAATCACTCAATGGAACTCAACGAGCATTATTTATTGGATTCAAACTACTTAAAGCAACCAATTCACGACCAGGATTGTCATTTCATCATTCATATAAACCACACTGTTTCCTAACATAGATTCACAATAACAACAAATAATCTATTCAATGTATCAAAGATGCATAATTTATCTATATTAATCAATCAATAAGATCAAATATCCATTTACTTAGCTTAATAAGGCAAATCTTTGTATTTTCATACATGGATTGTAAGCAATAACATTGTAACCCTAAGTTACAAACACAAATGTTACCTTGAGCAATTTCTGTTCGCTATAATCTAGGGTTCCGGACTAACTCAAGAGAACTGAACTAAAGATAAGAATCCAAACCACTTAACGGATTCAAACTAGAAAGTGGTAGCCTAATTACGGATTTATCAATCATTCTATACAATCCTAGGTAGGCAATGATCACCCACCGTAGATATCACAAACATGATCACCCTTAAAATACGTCCCCCTATCACTAATATACCATGCAGGACCATAACCTATAACACTAGGTAGTGATCACCCATCGCGGATATATCATGCATGATCACTCCCAGAATGCATATGGTCCCTCATTGTAGATATATCAAGCATGATCACTCTTAGAATGCATATGGTCCCCCATTGCGGATATGCCAAGCAAAACCATAGGCATAGTCTAGTAGCGTAGGCAGTGATCGCTCATCGCGGATATATCAAGTATTAGGTCTGGCAAATTTCTGACATGACCCGTTAACCCGACATGAAATGACACGAAATTAACAGATTTTCAGGTCAATACTACAACGAAAAAGGTGGTAATCGGGTAACTCGATAAGTGCCTGTTAAGATAACGGGTCGGTCCAAGTATACATGTCACATCCTAGTCCGCATAGCAAGATATTGTCCACTTTGCAGTCTCACGGATTTGTTCGTGGGTTTTTGGCATGAGAACTTCCCAGGGGGTCACCCATCCTAGGACTGCTCTCGCCCAAACTCACTTAACTTTGGAGTTCTTATGGGATCTGGAGCCAGTGAGTTCCTAAAAAGTGTCTTACAATGGAAGGTGAGCATGTACATATAAGACATAGAGGATCTTCTCCCCTGGGCGATGTGGGATACTACAGTCCACCCCCCTTAGGGGCCCGATGTCCTCATCGGCACACTTTCGGCCATAGAGTGGCTTTGATACCAAATTGTCACATCCCAGTCCGCATAGCAAGATATTGTCCGCTTTGCAGTCTCCCGAATTTGTTCTTGGGTTTTTGGCACGAGAAATTCCCAGAGGGGGTCACCTATCCTAGGACTGATCTCACCGAAACTCACTTAACTTCGGAGTTCTTATGGGATCTGGAGCCAGTGAGTTCCCAAAACGCGTCTTGCAATGGAAGGTAAGCATGTACATATAAGGCATAGATGATCTTCTCCCCTGGGCAATGCTTACCATTCCCTCACGGTTTTGTTTCTGGGAACTCATACGAGAACTTCCTAGTGGGTCACCCATCCTAGGAATGCTCTCGCCCAAACTCGCTTAACTTTGGAGTTCTTATGGGATTCGGAGCCATTGAGTTCCCAAAAGGCCTCGTGCTATAATGAGGGGAGCATGTACATATAAGGCACATCACCTTCTCTCTGTTGGTCAATGTGGTATCTCATAAACCACCCCACTTAAGGGGAACCCGGCGTCCTCGCCTGCATATCCGCACTGAATTGCAAAGTGGCTATGATACCAAATTTTCACATCCTAGTCTTGACTCCATCTAGCACGGTATTGTCCGCTTTGGGCTTACCATTCCCTCACGGTTTTGTTTCTAGGAACTCACATGAGCAACTTCCCAGTGGGTCACACATCCTGGGATTGCTCTAGCCCAAACTCGCTTAACTTCGGAGTTCTAATCGAATCTGAAATTAGTGAGCTCCCAAAAGGCCTCGTGCTATAGGGAGGTGGGCATATATATATAAGGCATATCACCCCCTCTCCGTTGGTTGATGTGGGATGTTACAATCCACTCCCCTTAAAGGCCCGATGTCCTCGTCGGCACACTCGCACCACATGGTCGAGTGGCTATGACACCAAATTGCCACATCCCAGGCTCGGCTCCGCTGTAGCACGATATTGTCCTCTTTGGGCTTACCATTCCCTCACGGTTTTGTTTCTGGGAACTTACACAAGAACTTCCCAATGGGTCACCCATCATAGGAATGCTCTCGCCCAAACTCGCTTAACTTCAGAGTTTCGATGAAATCCGAAGCCAGTGAGTTCCCAAAAGGCCTCGTGCTATAGGGAGGGGAGCATGTACAAATAAGGCACATCACCCCCTCTCCGTTGGTTGGTGTAGGATCTAACAATCAAAACTATCACATCCCAGACTCGGCTCTGTCGTAGCACGATATTGTCCGCTTTAGGCTTACCATTCCTTCACGATTTTGTTTCTGGGAACTCACACAAGAACTTCCCAATGGGTCACCCATCCTTGGAATGCTCTCACCCGAACTCGCTTAACTTCGGAGTTCCGATGGAATCCGAAGCCAATGAGTTCCCAAAAGGCCTCATGCTATATGGAGGAGAGCATGTACATATAAGGCACATCATACCCTTTCCCTTGGTCGATGTGGGATCTCACAATACACATGGATAAGCCATTACACGATAAGAAAAATATTAATTTAATAATTTTATGGCACTAAAAAAAATACCATACTTAATAGCATTAGGATTTAATTTCACTTTTTGTGAGATTAATCTCACTTTTATAATTAACTATATATAATACTATAAAAAGTGTTAATATTATATTTGAAATTGGCATGATGCATGATTCTTATTATGTTTTCGTTTTTAATTTTTATGATGCAGGATTTTGATAATAATTACAATGGTTCAAGTTCGATTGAAAAAAATGAATTGCTGAAGTATTTGGAGGATAAAAGAATAGATGGAAAAGTAGACATAGATGTTCTTTCTTGATGGCAAATGGAGCGTTTTTGTGGAGTCTAGACTTATATGTTTGGCTTTCCTTGTCAATATTATAATTTTACCACACTTGCTCTAAATAGTTTTTAGAATTCACTCTTAAAGGCTTAAGTTGCTGGAGACAAGAGTTCAAGGATATGGCACATTATCTCAAGTAAGGGTCGGTCATTCTTATGCATTTCACGGTTAAATACTTATGTTTCATTCTGATTAGTGTTGTTTGTCGTCAAAATTGTTCGTTGCTTTCCAGCTAGCTAGGCACGCACTTTAAGATCTGCTCACATAAGTTGATTGACACCTTATTGTCTCTCATATCGTTTTGAAGCTCGATATGTGTCCTTTGTTGATTGAAAAACAAAGCAAAGCTTTTGGGGTTAAGATCCCTAGCTGATTCCTATTGTGTTTTGGGGTTTTCAGATTTATTTTCCTAGATAGAGATACAGAGAAAAAAGCATTAAAGTTTCATTTTCCTCTTTGTTCTTCATTTAAGAAACCCTAGTTGCAAAACCATTTTCATGCATTAAACACTCAATTGATGTGATATGAATTAAGCACACAAATTAAACCCTCTTGTTGTTAATTGTAGTGTAGATGCAAGTAGGGATCGTTCTAGGCCGGGGATTAGGAGGGATTGCTAATCAACTCTAAACTGACTCAAAAACACAAAAACAAACTTAAAAACGTTTAAATAGACTCAAAGGACTCAAAACAGGTTCCAAAGACTCAAAACAAACTTAAAAGACTCAAAACAGCTTAAAAACACCAATTAGACAGATTCTAGACACTAGACACTACCTTGGACGAAAAGTGGTTTTGACTTGACTTAAAACACTTAAAAACACAAGTTTGAACAAATTTTAACTAATTTGACAAGATAAAGTAAGGGGGGGGGGGGATTGTTTTTGACGAATTTGGAAGTAAAACAAGTAAATTAAAGACAAGATAGATTTTGGCACGAAATTGGGTTGTTGGATGGATGATGGGCTAGCTAGAGGGTCCTTTTCCACACATGATATATATGCACATGAATTAATTTCCAGTTACTCCTTCATTGAACCATGAACGACAATGCCCCAGATTAACCGTGTCATCACTAATTAACCCTCAGATTTTGCTTATGTCATTGAATTGGACGAACAACGCGTCGGCAACCAAATTATTCTCATCAAGTACCCTACATGAACATCATAATAAAGATACAATCAGAGATCATTAAGTTCTATGAAAATCATAAGCATTGACAAGGCATTCGTAACTATGACATCATGATACTCATGCCAAGAATTTAACTTAACGCGATTGTGACCAGCGATCTTCACTACTTGTGAATATAAGTTTGTAACTATTATGTGAAACTCCCTTATATTCTAGCATCAAATTCAAGCATGCAAACTAAGTTGGCCACCTTAATCAACATACAAGAATAAGTTCTGAATCAAACAGTTAAGTAAATTGCATTCACGATTCAAGAATTCATACTGGAATTAATCAACTCATATTGCACATATAATCATGGTTTCAAAGTCTCCTCTAGCTAAAACGAGTTTAGCCTCTCATGTTCACAGCAAAACAAAGGAAAAATAACTTAAACATTGCGAACATAAAGTAGAATACACCTAAAACGTCCAGCAATCCTGAAGGATATTTTGTGAAAACATGTTCATTTGAGCAACATCTATGGCATGCAATTAACAATTAAAGGCGGAATCATGCTTGTATGCACTCAAAACAAAACATTACCCATGAAATTCAAAGCCTAGTAGAAATGGTGAACCAAGACTCAACTCAAGATCTAAGAGAAAGAGTTGAGAAACTTTATACCTTTGAAGTACCTATTTGCTTAGCAAAGGTTAATCACCCATGTGAGGGCCTTCTTCCTTTGTCACCTTGCTCCTTGCCTCCATGGATGAAGGTGGAAGAACTTTGCTTCTTGGATCCATGCCTTCTTGGATATGGATGGAAGAATAGGCTTCTCCATAAGTCACCAAAGTTGGAGACCTCTAAGTTTCGACACCAAGGATGGTTGAGGAAGAAGATGAGTGACCATGGAGGAGTTAGATGCTAGTAAACTCCCCCATGGTGGCCGGCCTCCCTAGAGAGAAAGAGAGAGCCAAAAACTCTCATCTCTCCGCAAAGAAAAACCCTTCATTGGAGTGGCAAACTTGTAATAAGTCCAAAACCCACTCCCTCTCTAATCATGGCCGGCCTCCCTATTGTTAGTGGGTTAATTGCCCATTTTGTTTTAGTTGTCACACAACTTAAACCTTACGTGCCTTGTGGACCAAAACCCTTTTGTGTCCCGAAACCCAAAACTAACTTAAGGCCTAAAACGAACCTTTCATTCTAGATTATTTAACTTTTAATTAATCCTTGCCACATACAATTAAACTATTTAATTGTCCTTACTCATCTTCATTATATCCTTCAATCATTACCTTACACGGTGTACGATCCATTAGGTTCCTTTTAGCGAGGCAGTGGGCGATTGTTACTCTTAACGATCGATTGTGAATTGAAACATACTTTCAATTCTCCCTTAAATGATTATACATCTTTAGGGCTTCCACAAACCATGAGTGACACCTAGCAGTGTATCATGGCTACCCAAGCTAATCAGAAGAGGTGGAGAACCTATTCAGTTTAGGATTACAATGCAATACGGTCTTTCTCTAATACAATACTCTTGACCACATCGTTTGGCTTGATAGTTTATCCATGTCTACTATCCAATGTGATTCATTTACTTATATGATTACCTTGAATGTGATTTGGAACGACTTCCTAAATCTCATTCATACTATGGCCAGAGATTCTTAATCATATCATAGAGTATTCTCCCTCAAACGATTTGAAGGTTAGAGATCCCTTGTTGCGCATTCACTTGCCTCCATGGCTAAGTGGCTTAACCCCAACTATGCCGTGGACGCCCTCTGACGGAGTGACTTTGACATAGTCAAAGATCAAGGACCTAACCACAAGACAACTGTGATGCCTCAGGTCAAAGGACTACTTTGCATTATCCCAACCATGAGTTCTCATATGACATGAATATGAGAGCTCCTCGTTGATCGCGTTCAGTGGACTCATTTTCTATCGAGCACCTACATGCTTGTCTTGGCGTCAGTCACACCAATGACTCGAGACCAGTCATTCTCCCTAAGAGAAGACATAGCACGTACTGATCTTAACGGACTGTCAATGCCCAATTGGCAATCCTATGATCAGGAACGTTTAGGATATGTATACGAAAGAGAATGGTCTCATGAATCTAACTTCTTTAGATCACATTCTCCCAATAGCATATTCCTTGGACTTATCGTTTAAAGCACATAACATTTATATGAGACAGCTTGAAACAATAATCTTTGCCCTTTATATTAAACTAGATTAGTTTAACATGTGAAATGTCAGTAAAGTATCATCATATGATTGGTTTTAGGGCACATTTCTCCCACTTGCACTAGAGCCAATCAGCTTGGTTATCAATGATGATACCTCTTCTGAATTCATTTCAAAAATGGCTGAGTAGTAGGCCTAGACAATGGATATCTATATGTTATCCATATAAGCTACCTTGAGAATAACGACGTCACCATTATACATGATTCTCAATCATGTGGTTTAGTCTCTCACTTGAGTTCGGATCTTGATGAGACCTTGATTCCCTGGCTTGAGCTATCGCCTCATTAGTGTCGTAGTGTCTGTACACTAGAGACACTTTCTGGTTAGAACCGAATAGAGAGTTCATAAATGAACTTTCCCATCCAAACAACATTGTTGTAAACTTCTATATGGCGATATATTTTGCATTCATGATGGAACACACTAAAGTCATTACTTGTAATGTTTCCACCCAATTATCTCTTTAGTCATAATAAAGAGATATCCTATTATCTCTTCATTCACAATGAAGAGACATCCAATGATGGATACGGTATTAGATTCATAATCTAATACATTTACGCTTCCATTGCGTCACTTTAATTCTTCCTCATTCTTGAGGAATCTATCCTTTAGTATTTCTTAAATACTTAAGGACTCACTTGATAGTTGCCATGGTTCTGATCCTGGGCTTGCACTGATATCAACTTGTACCATTCTAGGTACAGCTCATATAAGTGTTTTTCATACAATATGATATACGTACGCATTATGTTTCTTTGGGAGTTTAAAGAGTACGTTCCCTTTGAGAAGAGCAACTTCCTAGTCTTACTAGAGCTATCCTTCTGATTGAAGTTTATCATCATATGAGAAACTTCCCAGCATCTTATGTCTATCATTAGGTCTTGCTATAATCCAATTATATCTTGCAATCGATCATTATAGATTTCATTCCTATGTATATAGACTATGTCTCCCATATACATTCTATCATTATAGAACGTTTAAAGTCATAACTTTAACGAAGAAGAATTCCTTTCATTTCCAAAATTAATATATCAAATATATGTTCAAATTTAGGAATATGATTAACTCCCACTAATCTTTTGTAAACCTAGTAAACAAAAGATTCATTTACATCTTTATGAGAAATCAAACGATTTGATCTTTCTCTCATGAGATGCTTATAGCTCCCACTAGCTTGCTAAGATTCATGATGGATGGATCTCTACAACTTACAGGTCTTGTGATTCCTAGTTTTAGACATATATTATCAAGACTATCTTGATAATGGTTTCGGAAACCCATATTACGTCTAAACATTGAATCACCGTTTAGTTGTACCTAGCAATCTTTTTAATAGAAACCAAGACTACGTCAAAGATGGTTTCTTCCAAGTCAACCAATCTCGTTGATTGTAGTCACCTTAAGCTACCAATTAGCTATGAAGGTTTCATTATTTCAGGGTCAAATGGTATTATACCATTTCCTTGGGTATATGTCACATATACACTCAACGTAGTCATATGGATTTTCATTCTTGTTTCTTTCGAATTAAGAGGTGTAACTCCATGACATAGTCACAAAGTTCAAACCATTCAACTAAGACGGTTTATAAATCCTTCTCGACTACCTTGGAGCTAGTGGTGTGGGAACTAGGTTGTTATATTTGTTGATTATCATCTTGTCTCTCAAATAACCCATTCTTTGAATTCTATCTCTCGTTCATTTGCTCTATTTTAGGTAAATCCTGATGTAGGATTACAATGAACTACCCAACAAACAACATTTGTTAGTTGGTTCATAGAAGAGATATCCAAAAGTTAATTTAAGGATATCCCACAAGATTGTTCTAAAACAAATATTGCTTATTAGCACATAACCTCAAGTCTTAACACGCTTAAGACTTGTCTTTCTTTCCAACTACATCCTATGGAGTCTTTAAAGTTTTGGAAGATCTTCTAATTGACAATCATATTGTCTTAGAAGTATATATATATATATCCTATATATGGGTAATTGATAACATTCAACGAACTAAATCTTATTCGAGTTCGTTCTTCTCCCAATGGAGAAATACATTATCTTATGATGCTACATTCCTTAATATCTTTCAAGGAAACTCATCTAAAGTGTTAGTTTTCCTTGGATCAAATCTAAGGAGTAAATACTTTAGACGTCTTACTCAACAACTTACATTCTTGAATTCTTTGAAACCTTTTGCAAAGTATTCGAACTTGTATTTATTCAAAATAAACAATAGTCCAACCGAGAGCGATATTTGGTGAATGTCATACAACATGAGTAGTATTATGTTGTGGACAAGTGCCACTAATCATCTAAGTGAATTAACCTCAATAATGTTGTGATTCTTTCTTCTTTCCAAAAGAATAAAGATTCGAACATTTCGCCTCTATACAATTTTAACAAGAAGGCATCAGATCCGGATCTAACGATCCAAAGCATCCATATATGATCAACTCGTAGTTTATGTTTTAGAGGTGTCAAAACTCAGTGGGATTAGTCACTACCTTGCAACCTTTTGGGTTTTAAGCATCGTTATGTTCTAAATAGTTAACACTACCACATTATCTCTACTATAGAGACAATGAATCAGATTACAATAATCCAATCATTCATAAAGAACAATTGTTTTGTCAAACAAAACATTCATCCATCACCTAACATTATAGTGACGGAATTAAGTTCCTTTTTCAAATTGGAATGTAAAGACAATCTTTGTTTTTCCAATTTCTTTGGTAGTTCATATGAGGAAGTAAGTACTATCTGCTTTCGCAGAGATCAATATTTGATTCACGTTCCGAATGTGAAGTACTTTCTCTTTTCTCATTGATCTTCTACTTCTTGTTAGCAACACTTTTAAAACGATTGTAAAACATAGTTACTAATACGGAATCAAACATTCAAGTAGAAGAACCAACTATTTTGAACTTATTCAAGAACATTTTACAACACCTTCGAAAAGTGTGTTCTTGACACTTGCAAGACATTTCTTGCAAATACCCCCTTCCAATGTCCATCCTTTCATAAAGAAAGTTTGTTCCCTTGGAGTTTTTAGCTTTCTTCATTTGACTTCTCCATTGACTACAATAGTCATGGTCCCTAAACTCCCACTATCTCTCTTGAAACTTATTTCAATCGTGTTATACACATCAAACGATTTGGAGAGCGTGCGGTTATTGTTCACTATATAGTTTACAATAAACTTAGTGAACCATTTGGATAGGGACACAAAAGTGAAGTCCTTACCTAGTTTCCGTCTCTAGAAGTGGTTTAACACTTCAACATTCAATGATTCAAAATCATCATAAGTCCATGTTGATGGACTATTTTTGTCAACCAACCATTATGTTCTAAACATAAATACAAACTATTAAGAGTTGTTCAAGGCAACTCTCATTTCTTCATACAACAATTTGTAAGTGAAGAAGCATGGCACATAAAGTGTCCATGCCTTTGTACTTACTTCTCAAGTTCTTTGTTCATGTAACAAAGAAACAAGCACTAGTGTTTGCGTTAACTAAGGGTTGTTCAAAGCAACTCTTATTTCTTCATACAACAATTTGTAGCTGAAACCTTTGGGAGACCTCTTTGTAGCTGAAACCTTTGTACATTAGGATTAGGAAACTTTGACTTAGTCAATCCTTCTTCTTCTTGGATTCCTTTTCCTTCCTTGACTTGAATTTATTTTCTTCCTCTCTTTGGCAGATTCCTAGCTTGCTTTGGTCTTTAATTTCGTCCATCTACTTTGCTCCAAGCATATGCTATCCATTCCATGCCCAAAACTGCTCCAAAAGGCACCAAAATGCACTTTCTTGCCTCTTTAACACTTTGGTCCTACAAACACACGAAAATAGCTTAAAATACGAAATTAACTAAGAACTAGCAACATAAATGCACGAAAACAAGCTAACTAAGTCGCATAAATATGCTCCTATCACCAATCATTGTAGAATAGGATTACATTGTCTTCTTAGTTTTGCATTAAATTCGTGGTCAAGTTGTTCAAGTTTTAAATTTGATTGTTGACCCATTTTTGGATTCTCATTAGTTTCTTCCTTCAACTGTTTGATCGGAGAAATTGACTGGTCATTGAATCCATATTTTCATATCATCATCATAACATCATATGCATAGGTTGATTTGGTTTCGGCGCCACAAGGGGAAAAGTTCAAGGTAGGAGTTGCCTCCTCGTGAAGACCAATGAGATCCTCATCTCCTGCAAAGTAAGGTTGCACAAAGGTAAAGCAGCTTTGTAGACTAGGTCTAGGAATTGAGTTTTGCTTGGTACATTATAAGAACCTTATTTGTACTAGTGGATTGGACTCACTAGAGGGTTCCCGTTTTTTCAACCCAGAGATGGGTTTTACCAGCCAAAAAATCTTATGTTGAAGGTCCTTTATTACTTGTCACATATCTCACCTATATGCGCATGCTACATGTACCTCTTAACTTGTTCATAGATATGTGCACATAGTCATGCTCACTCAACACAAAAATAGCATAAAATAATCTAGTGAAAACTAGGACAGTTATTGGTAGCTTAAATTGGATTATATAATTTGTGTTTGGTTGACTAACGGATATGTCGTAGTTGACTAGTGTGCTTGACAAGTCAGTCCAGTAGATCGTATTTTATGTACTGTGATGTGATAAAAACTTAGCACACAAATTAAACCCTCTTTTTGATAGTTGTAGTATGTGTAAGTAGGGATCGTTCTAGGCCGGGGATTAGGAGGGATTGCTAATCTACTTCAAATTAAACTTAATAACACTAAACTAGACTCAAAAACAGAAAACTAGACTCTAATAACTCAAAACTGACTCAAAATAGCACAAAACAAACAAATTGACTCAAAACATAAACTAAGAGTGACTTTGGATGAAAATCTAATGTAATTTGACTCAAAACACTAAAAGAAATAGATTTAGACAAGTTCTAACTAAGTAAGCACGAAATATTAAAGGGGGATTGGTTTTGACGAATTTAAGACTTAAACAAACAAATTAAAGACACACAAACTAAAAGGTACGAATTTGGGGTGAATTGATGGGTGAAAGGCTAGCTAGAGGGTCATTCTCCACACACGACACATATGCATACAAACCAATTTCCAGTTATTCTTCCTATAAACCATGAATGACAATGCCCCAAGTTAACCGTGAACAACACTAATTAACCATCAGATTTTCCTAAGTTCATTGAATTGGACATCGCATCGCAACCAAATTATTCTAATCAAGTTCCCTACACGAACCACATGATAGAGATACATATCAAAGATCATTAAGTTCTGTGAAAATCATAAGCATTGACAAGGCATTCGTAACTATGAACAGCATGATACTCCTGCCAGGAATTTTACTTAACGCGATCGTGACTAGCGACCTCCACTACTTATAAATATAAGTTCATAACTATTAGGTGAAACTCCCTTATATTTTAGCATCAAATTCATGCATGCAAACTAAGTGGGCCCTCTTAATCAACATACAAGAATAAGTTATCAATCAAACAGTTAAGCAAATTGCATTCACGATTTATGAAACAATAACAGGAGGTAATCAATTCATATGCAATATATGTTCATGGCTTTGAATTCACCTCTAACTAAAACAAAATTAGTTCCACATGTTTATAAAAATTAACAACCAATCTAAAAGAAACAATGAACTAAAACTAAGGATAGAATACACCTAGAAACGCTCCAAGCTTCTCCTTCCTTGTGCTGCGGCATATTGGGTTTAATTTCTCTGAATTTGTCCATCTCAGCTCTCCCTTCAATTGGTGCAGCATGTATGTATTTATAGGGCTAGGGGCATGGCTCCAAGGTAATTTTGGAGAAGGATTTGGCACTCCAAAGGTTGTGTTGGAATGGGATTGCACAACACAAACCAACGGGGACAAGGATCATATTTCTAGGCTTCTAGAAAATGGGGTCTTGCGGCACCCTTTTAGGAAAAGGATTAGGCTTCTAGAGATCAGATATTTAGGTGTCCTAATATGAAAATAACTCCCCTTTGCAGCTGGAATTAAGGTAGAATAGGATTAGGATAGGGTTTGGATAAGATAAGATAAGGTTTTGGATAATGCTTGGATAATGTTCCTTGTTTCTTTATGACTCCTTATCTTCTTTGTCTTGAATTAATTTCTCCATATCTTTAGCACATTCCTAGCCTCTTTTGAACTTCAAATTCGTCCATCCACCTTGCTCCATAAGTAAGCTATCCATTCCAAGCCCAAAACTGCTCCAAAATGCTCTAAAATGCACTTTCTTGCCACTTTTGCCATTTGAACCTACAAACACACGAAAATAGCTTAAAACACTAAAATAAATATAATTTAGCTAAGTAAATACAAGAAAACAAGCTAACTAAGTTGCATAAATATGCTCATATCATACTGGATATTCCGTCTGGTATCAATTTCAGTTTTCATTATCCGATACTGTCTCAGTTAACACGAGATGCGTTAACAATCCCATTTCAACTGTTGCGTCAAAATTTGCATGTACTATTCGGGGTAGAGTGTTATATCAGTATCGTAGTTCATTGTTGTCAGATACAATTCAAGCTTTGTTGTGCACACAAGATTGACTCTTTGGAAAATGAGGTAATATATTTTTATATGGTATAGTACACAAGTTAGCACGGGATGTGT
Source organism: Cotoneaster glaucophyllus (assembly GCA_036320875.1). Taxonomy (NCBI): domain Eukaryota; kingdom Viridiplantae; phylum Streptophyta; class Magnoliopsida; order Rosales; family Rosaceae; genus Cotoneaster; species Cotoneaster glaucophyllus. The sequence goes on from CM070059.1 coordinate 22,635,626, forward strand.
TAACAATTCCCATTTCAACTGTTGCGTCAGAATCTGCATGTAGTATTGGAGGTAGAGTACTAGATCAGTATCGTAGTTCATTGTTATCAGATACAGTTCAAGCTTTGTTGTGCACACAAGTTAGCACGAGATGTGTTAACAATTCCCATTTCAACTGTTGTGTCAGAATCTACATGTAGTATTGGGGGCAGAGTACTAGATCAGTATCGTAGGTCATTATTGTCAGATGCAGTTCCAGCTTTGTTATGCACACAAGATTGGCTTTTTGGAAAATGAGGTAATATATTTTTGGGTTAATCTCAATTTACTACCCTAAAGTTTATTGGTTTTCAACATTTAATACTTCAAGTTTTTTTTCGTCCCAGTCTAGTACCTAAAGTCATAATTTTGGAAGACTTTCATACGTCCATTAGGTTTTCCTTCAGAACCTCCGTTAAGTGACGATGTCGCGCCCACATGGACAATGACTGGACGTCACGTGTCAATATGGCCCACTTGGATATTAAAAAAATTAAAAATATTTTCCTTCCTCTCCGTTCGTCCTCTATCTCTCTCCCTTCTTCCTTTCTTTTCGGAGAGAAAACCCAGCAATCATTAACCTTTCCCCACCGACCTGATCCCATGAGCCGTCGAAAATGGGTTCCCCGATTGGAGACTGATAGAGAAAACTTATGGGAAGGGAAAGCTTTCTTGTCTTGTTTTCTTTCTTTGTTTCTTTCCCATCGCAATTTCTTCAAATTGCCAAAACCCAGGAGGGAGAGAAAGCAAAAGAGGAGAGGAGACACAAAGCTCAATCACCGAAAGGTAAAATCATTTCCAATTTTTGGGTAAACAACCAGTTTTATAGATCTGGGTCACCATGATTAATGCTCATTTCTTAAATTTTATCCTTTTTTTCTTCTGGAATTTTCAAGTCCATGGTTTTCTTCCCAATTTCTCTTTCTCCATTAATGCACAGCTAGCCCAATTTTTTGTTTCTTCTATTCTTGGTGAATTTTAGGTGGGTTTTTGGTTTAGATTCAGAAATAATTATTATAATTTGAATTTGAATTTGAATTGAATCTTTCGCATGGTTAATTTCTCCATGGCCTTAGAATTTGCATCCCTTCACTATTGACCTTTAATCTAGTTCCAAAATTCTCTCTTAACATCTGAATTTTCTTCCAAAGGTTAGTTTCTTCATTTTCCCTATCTTCATCGTTTCTGTTTGGTTGCTGAGAAAATCACGAGCAAAAAAGAAATAGGGGTTTTACTGTTTTGACGTTGCTCATAGAAAATCGGGATCGGTGTGGGCTCTCATTTTTCTCTGTCAGTCATTGATTGAGACCTATTTTTGGCAGCTCACGGGGTTGGGTCGGTGGGGAAAGGTTGGTAGTTGTTGAGTTCTCTCGTAAGAGGAGATAGATAGAGACGAAGACAAAGGAAGAAAAAAAAATATTTTTTATTAATTTTAAATTTTTTTAAATCCAAGTAGGCCCATATTGACACGAGGGGTCCAGTCATTGTCCTTGTGGACGCTACGTCATCACTTAACAGAGGTTCTGATGGAAAACCTAACGGATGTATGAAAGTGTCCCAAAATTATGACTTTAGGTACCAGACTGGAACAAAAAAAACTTGATGTATTCAATATTGAAAACTAATAAACTTCAAGGTAGTAATTGAGATTAACCCTATATTTTTATATGGTATAGTACTATTGTTGTATTTCTTTTCATAATTATTTTTGGTAAACCTCTCATAATTTGAAGGGAAAGTGCCAAAAAAGGCATTCTTAATCTTAGGATTGAAATAGGACAAACCGGCCATTTAGAAAGTCATGCATGCCATGCACAAAACTGAAATGATGAAAATACCCACATATAAAATATAAAAACTCACAGGTGGTGACGGCATTTTTCTGATTTCGAAGAAAGAGTTGTGAGATTTGAGTTTTTGGGTTGGCTCAGATCTGTGAGCATGTCATGTGCATGTAGTGTGCATGTCATTGTAGATAGATGATTTTTAATGGGATTTCCAGAATCTAGGTTCAAGTCAAAGATTTGTAAACTACTGATCTTTAAGGGACTTCTAGAATCTAGGCCCCCACATATCCCCTAACACCGTTAATTGCACGATGCACAACAAAAGCGATGCACATTCCAAATGTTGCATCAAGAACCCTAATTTCTCACAGTAAAAAACAAAAATCCCAAATTAAAAAAAATATATAAAGCTCCAATCTTTGCCGCAACACTTGAATTCCAGAAAACGACCCATTGCATCAATAAGAAGTGCTAAGAAAAGTAATAGAATAGAGAGAGAGAGAGAGAGAGAGAGAGAGAGAGAGAGAGAGAGAGAGAGAGAGAGAGAGAGAGAGAGAGAGGAATTGTTTTGGTCGTGGAAGCAAATGGGGACACCATTGCTGTAGGGTATTTTTTCTGGAATGGGTCATAAAAGGTAACATCATCAAATTTCTTATTAAGAGGGTCCCAATTGAAAGCTCTTAAGGTACCACTTTATCCCTCAATAGAGGCATAGTGTGAGAGAGATAAACGAGAGGCTAAGAGAGAAAAAAAGATTGGAACATAAGCGTCAAAGGGAAGAGTTGCAAAGTGTAAGTTATTGATACATTTTGTGCTTCCTAGATGCAGTGTCATGAACTTTAGAAGTATTTTAGGAGAAAGAGTTAAAGCGGCTGCAATGGGAGTCAGGAAAAGATGAAATGCGTCATGAAAAGAAAAAGTCTGAAATGAGGAAACTGCAGAGGAAGCAGCAAAATGATGCTGAAAAAGAACAACACCATTGTGCAAAGGATGAAGCTGAATTGAAAAAAAAAAAAAAAAAAAAAAAAAAAAAACTAAAAAGGGGGTTAGGGTTGGGGTTAGTGTTTGATGAAGAAATTGAATGTGAAGAGAGAAGAAAGGGAGAGAGAGAGAGTGGAGAGAGAGAGTGATAAGAAAATGGGAGGAAATAAACCATTTATATACGAGCGCAACTAGTTCATTTTAAGTTGTAAGAAAAATCCTATTTCTGTCCTCTTGTTGTGCATGACGTGTGCATGCTTTTTACATATTCGGTTTTCCCTATTTCAGTCCTAAGATTAAGAAAATGGGTCTTTTTTGGCAATTTCTCTAATTTGAATGGTTTATAATGTTTGGTTTTTCTCTACATAGTTTAGGCGGAAGAGAGTTTTGATGTGGAAAGCCTTACTGAAAACATCATCAATATAACTCTTGAAGACAATAAATCAAGCCAAAGTTTTAATACCATTTCCCCATGATAGTTGATGAAATTTGAAGGATTTTGAAAAAAGTACAACATGCAATCTTTACCATTGGCAATGTTTTAATTTCTGAGAAAGGCTTCACAACCTTGAAAAGAAAAACTCCTTCATTTTGCATATCCTTGCACATTTGATATTATATAGTAGTGTATTGATGATTTTTTATTAGAAACTTATTTTGGAATATGTAGTACTTAACGACAAATGTGTTTTCAAGTTTTGAAGTAATATTTATGTGGTAATGTGGTATTTGCAAATTAAGAAAAAAAATAGTTTTTTTAATGGGTCATAACAAATTAGGTCATTTTAACCCATTAAGATAATGGGTGTGACACGACACGACCCGTTAAAATAACAAGTGCTACACGAAAACACGGAAAACATGACCTGTTTGCTAGGCCTACCAAGCATGATCATCCCTAAAATACGTATGGTCCCCCATCGCGGATATACTAATCAAGACCATCTATGTATCACTACTACATAGTGCAGTCATATCAATACACATCAAGCATCACACATCATACAACATACCAAATTTCATCAAGGATAATGTTATTCACTCATTGTTTTTTACTTTCCACACATCCTTGTTAATTTTTATGTATTGATCTTCTTCAATTCATTCAGAAGGGCGATGTGGAAATCATCCAAATGTGGCTTTGAACTCTGACCCTAATTACAACTACTTCTATCCTGGACCAACATACTAAGTCAAGTATGTTTTGTAACATCGTATGTTAGCAGGTCCAAAGAGGGCATCCAAACTAGGAAATACTCGAGGGGAAATGCTTTGGCCAAGTTAGTCCGATTGAAAATGCCTAGGTCCAATGCATAGGGTCTAACAAAAGGATTCAAAAAGTATTTTTGACCAACGACCAAGTCTCCAAAGAAATTTTGCGTAAGCTTCATTGGAGACGAATGATAACTAATATATTTCATACATTTACACCATCCATTCCTAGTCTCTTTATGATAAATTTGAATTAAACTGGTTGCGTTTTACCCTTTTTTGTGTTAATGTGCAGTTAATTGTATTTTAGAGTCCATTTGAGGGAAAATGAGGCAAAATGATGCTAAAAGTGGAGAATTGAATAAGGATTCTGATGTAGAGAGAGAATAAAAAATAGACAATTGAAGAAGGTGATGAATATGGCCCTTTAAGAGACTAATAACAGAAGAAAAAAAACATTTGAAATAAATGCTCAATTACTGGGATGTCTTGGCATTCTGTAACAACATTTTTAACCTTATAAAACCTTGCCTGTCAGCCTCTCTTCTCTTTCTTTAGCCTTTCTTCCAGAAATAAATCTTATTTCCCTTCACCATCCACTGTCACCAAAGATCATGCAGCCGCGCTGTGCTTAAATGAGTTCTACATCAAAATTGCTTCAAGGATTTCTTTTACGAATTTAATTTCACTCATGTTATTCTTCATATTTATGTATTCCATAATCATGTTGTGTAATTAAGTTTATAGCTGGGGATTTAGATGTAGCCTTGCAAAATGACTATATGTTATTAAGTTGAAGTGTTCAAATTAACAATCTGTTTTCTTGTTTCATTCACTGATTTTATTGCTTAATTTGTTTGTTATTAATCTTAATGTTTGATCACCATTAGGGCTACTTATGAATTATTTGATCAAGGTTATAGTACACATCATGCTTAATCTTGGTGGACATGTGTTAATGAAGAAACTACTATGCAAACATCCTGCCATGTGATTTATTTGGTTCTTTGAAGTTTTCATGCTCTTAATGCATTATTAATTGGTAATCTAAGTTGAACATCAAAACTACGTTGCAGATTAGGAGTACTTGATCACAACAGCACATCAAATGGATGATCATAAATTAGTAAAATGAACCCTAGTTGCAAAATGGAAAATTGAATACGTTTTGACTTAATTTTCATGGAATTGGTTTGTAGTGGTGAAATCAGTATCCCTAGACCCTACTTCCATTCCCATCGTTTCTGATCAATTCATCATTCATCTTTATCTCCTCTTGCATTTTAAGTAAATTTAGTTTTCAAAACAAAAATCCAAATTTAGTTTGCATTTTCATTATTTAGTTAGGGTTCCCATAAAGCTAGTAATTTGTAGAGGTCTAATTAGTCCCTATGGTTCAACACCCTTACTTATGCCATTATACTATCCTTATTTTTTCACTTGAAATGAACACAACATCAAACACAGAATCCAATCTAAGAAAAGAAATGCCATCCTAGACTGTATTGCTAGTAATTAAATCCTACACCCAAGAACTAGGGCAAGGTAAAAAATTGTTATTAGTTTGCTCCTTGCAGGTTCTTTCAAATATGGTGTGAACTTCTTAAATTCGATAAATGTGTTGGTGAGCACAGAGCAAAGGATTCTTCATGGGTTTAATGTTTAATTTCTAGTACCAGAGTAAGGTGGTAATCCAACTAACACGATGAGAATACTTTATGGATGCTAAGTTTAGGAGGTAATGTTTTTTCCGAATCAATGTTACCCAGGGGGCTTTTGAGCTGTCCCGGGCCCACAAACTTACTCGCATCTTGCACCGTTGCTTATTTTATTTCTCAAAGTTCGTTTACTTTAGAAAAGTTTATCAAATTAGAAATTTTTCATGGATAAGAAGGCACCACAAGTAAATATTCACACAAGTACATGTTTATGGTACACTGGTTTGGGGGAGACAAGCCTTTACCCTTGGAAAAAGAAGATTTTGAAGACTGTACAACATACTTGACCTGAATCATCAATTCTAATGCGGATTCTACTACCGGATCGATTGCGTACTATGACCATCTTGCTGCTTTCTGATGTGATAAAAGCTTAGCACACAAATTAAACCCTCTTTTATTTAGTTGTAGTACGAATAAGTAGGGATCGTTCTAGGCCGGGGATTAGGAGGGACTGCTAATCTACTCAAATTTGACTCAAAAACACAAAACTAAATTTAAAAACACTTAACTAGACTCTAATGACTCAAAACAAACTAAACTGACTCAAAATAGACACTAAAGGATGTTTGGACGAAATCTGGACTTAACTTGACTCAAAACACTAAAAGAAATAGATTTAAACCAATTCTAGACTAGCTTGACACTAAACAATGAAGAGGGATTGCTTTTGACGAATTTAAAACTTAAACAAACAGTTTAAAGACACTAAGTAAAGGGTACGAATTTGGGTGAATTACGGGGGTGAAAGGCTAGCTAGAGGGTCCTTCTCCACACATGACACATATGCATACGAATCGATTTCCAGTTATTCTTCCTATAAACCATGAATGACGATGCCCCAAGTTAACCGTGAACAACACTAATTAACCATCAGATTTTCCTAAGTTCATTGAATTGGATTCAGCGTCACAACCAAATTATTCTAATCAAGTTCCCTACACGAACAATATGATAGAGATACATATCAAAGATCATTAAGTTCTGTGAAAATCATAAGCATTGACAAGGCATTCGTAACTATGAACAACATGATACTCCTGCCAGGAATTTTACTTAATGCGATCGTGACTAACGACCTCCACTACTTGTAAATATAAGTTCATAACTACCAGGTGAAACTCCCTTATATTTTAGCATCAAATTCATGCATGCAAACTAAGTATGCACCCTTAACCCACATACAAGAATAAGTTATCAATCAAGCAGTTAAGCAAATTGCATTCACAAGCTTCAATTAGTGATATGTATTTACACAACCCAAGAAACTCAGGCACTGTGAGCTCTACCTTTTCAGCAAGATCAACATCGAGCCGGCTTGTACCATAGTAATCAAGGAAAAATAACGGCTTAGCACCAGAAGTAACAATATCATTGACACTCATAGCAACCTGAGAATCGAAAGTGATTTAGAGCAGCAGTTTTCAACGACACATTGTGTACCCCATGACAATTCATTCGAACAAAATTAGCATTACCAAATCAATACCAATGGTGTCGTGAATTCCATATTCGAAAGCAAGCTTAAGCTTCGTCCCGACGCCATCTGTACCGGCAACAAACCACTTAGCCACTACTGATTTATGAAATTCAACCCAAATCAAAAACACCCAAAACCACAAAATTCAAGAAAACCAATATTATCTACAAAATTGACAATCTTTGATGTAAAAATTCAAAATTTTCATAGTTTTCAAACGCAAAACAACGAATCGATGAAAACCCAGTAATAATTTAACGATCTGGAAACAAAATCGAAGAAATAAATCGTCAGATTCGAAATTTACCAGACCATGAGTAGATGATGACGAGCAGTACGAGCATGACGGAGCAGGAAATGACCATTGTGTTTGGTTTGAGATATCCCATTATTTGTGGACGAGACCCCTTTATTTAGTTTGAGATATCCCAATATTTGTGGAAGAGACTAGCTAGTTCATCGTATGTAATATCATAGCTATGAGAGCTTAAGTTGAATGACTTTTGCATATGTTGTATTTGATAAAATATTTTGAGGTCAGGATTGGATCTAGCCTATCCTCTGACAAATCCACTAAACTAGTGATGATTATTACATTGAGGGGGATGGGACATATGCCTATAACATTGATCAAGAGTGATGGTAACCCAACCTATGTGAATGGAGACCCCATGAAGTAGGTTCATATGGGTAAATACAAGTCACTTGTTGATTGGGCATGCACTATCAATTTATATCTAATTCTATTATTGTGTTTTTTGTTTTACAAACGATATTATCTACACTAAAGGAGAGGAGGATGAGCTTAACCTCACAATGGGCTAGCACTAATGTAGTTCAAATTCTCCTTTGGCGAGAATCGAACATAAGACCTCTCACTTACAAGTGAAAAAGAATACCACTATCCTTATGGTGTAGATAGTGCAACTACCGCAACGTCCAAGGTTGAACTTATGTTATTAATGAATATCATAGCCTATATACGGGTGGTGTGCTTCACTGCAGTGCACACTTGATGGATTCACCTAGTTGAGTGTGGGAGTGAGGCAGCTTCTTATGAGAGCTTAGGCAAGTTCTTTAGACCACTCATGAATATCTAGGTGGGCGCATGGCCTATTTGCGCCAACCCGCTAGAACAAGCATTCTGAGGATTTGATGTGGATGGTTAATCCTATGATTTACACAAAGAAATCTTGGTTCATAGAAAATTTAATTTTCACCAAATTTCTATGAGTAATTGCTAGCTCATCCTAAGGCTGGTTCATAGTTCAAAAGATATCAGTTCTGATGCGTTAGATTCTCACCTTCATTTGGTACTTCCTTGTCGTCTTTAAACTTGTGTTTCTCAAATTGCCTTTTGATGATTCGATTTATATTTTGAAATATGTGAGAAACTATTAGAATTTTTTATTGAGTATTTCAAAATACAACTCTTCATTAGTAATTTTAATATTATTCAAAGGGTTTATATCACAAATGGTCCCTGAAATTGACCCCATCAATCATGATGGTCCCTGAAATTGAAAATCGATCAATGTAGTCCCTGAATTTTAACTCGCGAATCAATGTCGTCCTTCTGTTAGTGTTCCGTCCAAATTAACACTAAGAAAAGGTTAGAGAACCAATTTTTCATGGTAAAATGACCAAAAAAAGGTTAGAGAACCACTTTTTTTTGTTTTTATTTTAGTTTTAGCACCAAATCCATGAAAAAATGGAGAGAAAAGTGAAGATGGAAAAAGGAAAAGAGAGGTAGTAAGTAAAATTATAAGTAACAGGGTTATTTTTTATCATTTTACCATGAAAAATTGGTTCTCTAACCTTTTTTTAAAGTTAATTTGGACGGAACACTAACAGAAGGACGACATTGATTCGCGGGTTAAAATTCAGGGACTACATTGATCGATTTTCAATTTCAGGGACCATCATGATTGATAGGGTCAATTTCAGGGACCATTTGTGATATAAACCCTTATTCAAATTATTTTAAAGTCCTAATTTCAGTTTTTATTTGTAAAACTGAAACTGATGCATTAACTCATGTATAACCGTTGGGTTATAATGGCCAACGTTCAATACTGTTAATTGGCCTTCATGTATATCCTTCTTTTTCCAATATAATTATTAAGGCCTCGTTTGGCAGCTCGGACTGTACTGACTCATTCTGTTGGATATGATAAATAGTCACCGGATATTACTGACTAAATTAGTCGGGCGTTTGGTGCAGTATCGGATTAATGACCGTATTATTTATACAGTGTTTGGTATTATATCGGATAGGAGGAAAACTTAAAATAAAATTAAACTTAAAATAAAATAAAAAACTGAAATCTTGTTCCCATATCTCTCCGCAGCCCCCCCCCCCAAACTCCCTCCCTCTCTCTCCCTTCTTTTTCCCCGACTACAGAAGAATCCCAAATAATTGTTCCCCAGATCTCTCCGCCGCACCCCCAAACTCCCTCTCTCTCTCTTTTCTTCTTCTTCCCTGACTGCAAAAGAATCCCAAATAAATTCAAACAGCAAATTGAAATCATCTCTCCGCCGCAGAAAGCGACGGCAGAAGACCCAGTTGCAGGGAAGGACGGCGAGTAGGCGATGAGGAAGGCCATAAGGAAAGGACGATGAGGAAGGCGACGAGGACTAGGAGAGTAGAGATGGCGAGAGAAAGCGATGACGACATAAAGCGACGGCGAGAGAAGGCAACAGTGAGGACGGCGATGGCGAGAGAAGGTGACAGGGAGGACGCCGACGCCAAGAGAACGCGAGAGAGAGGGGGTTGAGTTCGTGAGAGGAGAGCGAGAGCGAGCGGAGAGGAAGCGAGAACGAGACGAGGCCGACTAAGTTATACGGTGAATTTGGACGGTATAAGCAAGCAGGTAAACACCGTGTAAAAAAGGTGGGCCCAGATTATTTAATTCGATGCCTATTTAATCCAAACGGCACCAAACACCGTACACCGTATTATTAGTACTATCCGGTGCCTTATACGGTGTGCCAAACAGGGCCTAAGGCTTATGCCAATTTTTATGATTGAGTAATCTTTCCTTTTCTTCAATGGACAAACCCTACCTAGTTAAAAACAGTCCTATCATCCTCTCCTCTCCTAATCTTTTGTATTATCTCAAATGTTATTGTAATTTCCACCTCTTATATGCCAAAGGAAGAATCGAGTTATTCACCTGATCCAAGTATTGCGAGTGTATGCTTCCGATGATCATAGGTTGTTGTATCCTGTAGAGTATGACACCATAACCTGCTACACCGAGACATTGTCTTAGAGGGGCGAAATCTATTCTTAAGGACAATGATTACAAATCTTAACCTAAAATCTTGTTCTAATCTTGTTCGGAGTTCCCATGGAACCCAAAGCCAGTGAGCTTCCAAAAGGCATCGCGCTAGGTAGGGATATGAATATACATATAAGGATCACTCCTCTGGGCGATGTGGGATCTCACAATCCACCCCCCTTAAGGGCCGACGTCCTCGTCGGCACACCACGGCCAGGGTTAGGCTCTGATACCAAATTGTCACATCCCGACCCAGGGTCCACCACATCCCGGGCCCGCTCCACCATCGTAGCACGATATTGTCCGCTTTGGGCCCCGACTACGCTCTCACGGTTTTGTTTCTGGGAACTCACACGAGAACTTCCCAGTGGGTCACCCATCGTGTGAGTGCTCTCGCGCGCTACTCGCGTAACTTCGGAGTTCCCATGGAACCCAAAGCCAGTGAGCTCCCAAAAGGCCTCGCGCTAGGTAGGGATGGGAATATACATATAAGGATCACTCCTCTGGGCGATGTGGGATCTCACAATAAATCTGACACACCCCGACCCGGGAAGGTTGAAGCATGCTGGCCATCACCGGGAGGTGACGTAACCATAAGGATATGTGACGTGAAAAGTGAATGAATTTAAAACTAAACTAAGTAGAACTAATAATACTAAATGGTGATAGAGTGCGCAATCCTGGGAGTAACCCACTACAAATATTCAGAGCGTTAAGACAGTAAGACTACAATAAAGTAGTCAAAGTACTAAGTACACTTATTACATAATTGTGATAAGTTCATACGTCTAAATAAGAGGTGAATGTCAGAAACTGCCGGAAATCCTCAAGTTCCAGAAGTGTACAACTATCTAGGTCCTGGAGGGGCGAAAAACAAGGTTGAGTGGGTCACAACAATATAATCATGTGATAATCAAATATAAACTGTTTGTTCATCATCTAAGCTAGCACACGAGTCGGAATCGCCTAAAGCAATTCTACCCGACAAGACTGGGTGTATCAATATGCTCTAGTACTACGATCACATGAAGACTGGTGTAGAAACACGGTCACATACAAGTCGGATTGCCTAATGCAATCTACCTGACAGGACTGGCACCTAACCTGGATCCAAGACGAGCAAATGGTGCAAATGTGAACATACACGTGAAGGACTGGCCCTGGGCCTGGGCAGAGTACTAACACCGGGGTGTAGCAAGATGAGCATGTACAAATATGTATGAATGTCATGACAGTAATATCACAACCATATAGCAGCATTTATCACAATTCTATATCATAATTTATAATTAATGGTAATTTAAACGTAAACTAAAGTAATTATGCAATTAAAGAAACTATAATATGTATAGGTATAAAAACAAACTGCCCACTCACAAATACGTCGTTGGGTCGTAGCCCCCGAGCCTAGCTTGGCCTCGTATGTCCTCGAGATACGTTTCCCCTATACGTGAAATAACTAAAATATAATTAATTAAAGCACATATACGGAAACCTAAATAAAACTCCCATAGTTTGCCCAAACCTAGGGTGTAAATATATGAAGTCGATCTACTCGACATCACGGACACACACGTGTCAACCACGTGCAGGCCGGAGGCCGCACGCGCCCCCACGTGCTGCCACAAGGTGGCTGGGCAAATCTCCACGCGCGCCCACGCGCCCCCGCGAGTACACAGTACTCTCTTTCTTCACGAAAATCTGCAGTTTTGCAGATTTTCGTCCCAACTTCCCGAGCTTCAAACGTGCTCGTTTCTCAACCAAAATCACTTCTACAAAAGCCAAAATGAATTTACCTTCACAAAAAGTTCATGGGTGGTCTGTGTTGTCCGGAAATTAGGTCTGAAAGTGGCCAAATGGCCACGGCTAAAAATTCCATAAACTTGAAAGTTTCTTCCCAACTTCCAGAGCTTATAACTAACTCAATACTTAACCAAATCTAGTGATTCAAAAGCTATTTTGAAGTTAGGAATATGAAGAACAAGTCTGTACCTAGTGGAAGTCCAGTAGTGGTCGAGGTTGACCAGAAATCTGAGCTGAAAGTGGTTAAACGACCACGGTTTTTCTTCGTTGAAAACTGAGCAACTTCTTCTTCTCAAGTTTTCTGAGTTTGTGTTCATTTGAGACAAGTATATGAGTTCAAAAACAACTTATAAGGATAAAATGAAGGTTCTTAGAGCTTCTCGGGGCTTACCTAGCCGTCCAAAACTCAACTAACTCACGAACCAAGGGTATGGCTGTGTTCGTGGAGTCGAGATGAGTATGATGGTGTAATTTGTTTAAAACGTTTGTAGGTTTTGGTGTAAGTTTGAGGGAGTTGCAGAGAAGAAGAAGAGAGAAGATGGATACGGCGAGGAAAAGAGAAGAAGAAGAGAGAGGAGAGAGAAAGTGAGATCTTTTCTGATTGGGTGTAAGAATTGAGGGTGTAATGGGATTAGGTGGTGACTGAAATGAAAGGGCACGGGTGTGGGAAATGAGGGAGTGCACGGGTAGGCTTTAAAGAAAAGCAAAGATAGGGTTTGTCTTTCTTTTTGGATTTCCTATTGAAAAGGAAATCTAACACTATCTAGAATAGTGATTTTCTACTGATAAAAACTCTCGTGTACCCGTAACGACATGTAAAAATTAAATACGACGAAGTGAACAAAATAAGAATGATGTAAACGCGTACACGTCATTCGCCGGTAAGGGCATAATAGTCACTTCATAAATTCAAGGAGAAATTACATAGGAAAATTAGGGATGGGTCGTCACAATTAGTACATGAATGATGAGGTATGAGTTTGTTATAAGACCCAAAGAGAGGAGGAGGGGTGGGATGAGGTTGTTATAAGATTCAAAATTGAGATGGTAAAATGTAATTTATTCTTATTTATTTATAAACAGGGGTAATTTAGTAATTAAATTGGTTTTATTTCTAATTCATGGGTGTTTGGTAAACTAATTAAACTGGTTTTATTTCTAATTCCTAGGTGTTTGGTAAACAATCTTTATATGTTTAACATCATTCCTTCCAAACAGTTTAGTAAACAACTTTCATAAAGATCAAATTCTAATTTCTCATTAATCCATGTCCTCCTTAATTCAATTCCTTTATTTAAATTACAAATTAATAAACATGCTATTAGTGTAGATATAACACCTCCGTCAATTTTGGTTAGAATTTTTTTCAAACTCTTAATATGTTGTGCATGTGAACATATTCTATGCATATATTCACCAACCTAAGACATCTAGATGAATTGGGTTTGAAATTTCGTTGACTACAGCCTGCCTTCGAGGGGGCGGAAAATATGCCCCACAGGTCAATTAAGTTCTTATCTTCAATCGTTTAGGGGCCTTTAAGTCGGCAAAAACACTGTTTAGAAAACATCTCACATGCACTATAGATGTTAAATTGACGAGACTTTTAGTTTAGATATGGTACCTTTAATGCTTGACATGATGTGGTGCAAATTTTTTTAATTTTTTTATACAAGCCACAATGGATGTGAAATTTAAACTCAAAACCAATATTTTATTTATCATTAATTATGTTTATTCCGACTATTTTCTGTGCGGATTCAGTGGATATTTTAGTTGTTACATATCCAGTGAGTTATCAAGTTAGAAGAAATAGATGGTTTCCGGAATTCTTCTTCCTAATCCATTAAATTTCAGGATTTGAATCATTGAAATTTGATCCAACTGTTAAAATTATTATAACTTTTAAAATAGATTCTTGTTTGTAACCACTTGATCAAATTTCGATAATCCAGATTTCGAACTTAATAGATTAGGCGAAAGGAATTCGAAGAGGATCTCTTTCCCAAGTTAGATACGAGTGCTATCATTGCCTTGAAGCGAGGGGAACCTAGCAAGCCTTAGACTATCAGATGCATACTCTTTTGGTTCGTCCTTTGATTGGATGCTGATGATCAGAAATTTTTCATGACGATCGATACATACGCGGTATATCACGTATTTTTATTCAAGTAATAAAATTTTTTATTTTTCAAGTTATTAATTTTTTAACACACATAACCAACTATTTATATCTTGTCCGTTTATCGTACATCGTACGATCAGTTTTCGTTAGGTACTATTTATATTTAATTTAAAAGTTAAAATGATTTCTAACCGCATGATGTACTATGAACGGACACGATTGATTAATTCTTCGGATCCTCACAAAGAGAATCCGAAGAGGATCCTATTCCGTTAATCCCACCTCTATAATATATTAATAACAATCCAATACACAATGTATTCATGTAATCATGTCACGAATACACCGAAAAATTGCTCCTCAAAGGAACAACACGATTATAAACAAATTGAATCAAATTTCAATTGTTCTGGGGTTTGGAAAATATAAGGAAATTAAGGACTTCTTGTGGTTTCCCTTCTTTTTAGGGATGGTGTCGGTGATCCTCTTTCTTTTGAATACTCACTTTTGTTTTTGGGGTCAGTTATAGCTTTTAGTTTCTTTAATTTTTTCATCTTTCATTGTAATAATTGTGAGGAGCTTAGGGCAGGTAAGGTCATCTCCAATTGAAGGAGTTATGTTTAGTTTTCGTTCAAATTATAATTATGTAAAATATTATTTTTTTAATAAACAGTGTCAGTCAGGCAATATCTATGTACAATCTTCAACCGAATGAGACTATTTTTTAGCCTTCTCAATAATTTATTATTTTAAGTTTGTTCTTTAATTAAATTAAACTACCATATTAAAATAAGGTTTCCGGATATATTTTGAGGATCACTTGTCTCTAAATGTTGTTTTAAGTTTCATGTTGTTTAATTTTCGTGTTTATTAAGTATTTTAATTTTACTTGCATGTTAACAACTTATACATTAAAATGAGATAAGATAGTATGGAAGGGTGAAAAGTATGTGAGAAATTGTGTAAAAATGGCTTAGGTATTTATAGAAAAAAAATTAGAATTTTTTATTTTTTTTTCAATTTCGTCTTAAAAAAAAAGGCTACATGACGTCAGCTAGCAGCACAGCTGAGCCCAACTTTCAGAGATGGCTGGCTAGCTATGTTTGCCCAGCACTCTGACCATTTGGCTATATTTTGGCCCAGTGGGCCTCAAATTTTTTTGGCCCAACCTTCTATTGGAGATGGATTTTGTGTCAAAGCGGGCTATACTTTAGCCTATAACCCTTTGGCCGGCTCGGTTGGAGATGACCTAAGATGGCTACCTGCCTTGTAGGCTTGTGGGTCAGGTCGGATTGGGTTGAATTGGGGGGGAGTTGGGGCTGGCCGAGGTAAAGCCCCGATTTCAAACTCCAGGCCTAGGCTTTATCCCACTTAACAACGGGTCAGGTCGATTGGGTCTAACTACAGGACAGGCTCAGATTTAGCACATCAAGTCAGGTTGGCCCACAACGGTCCACGACCCGAGGACCAAAGCATGATGTCTACCTTAGCTTGCACAACTTCAACAAAACTACATACATGTCATCAATTCAATACTTCATTGGCCATTTTTGTAGGAGCAGTTTGATAGGAGCATATTTATGCAATTTTGTTAGCTTGTTTCCTTATCACATTCCAACAGCTCCTATCTGATTCTAGGAATCCTAAAATTATGCAAAGAACCTAATCTTTCTCCTCCTAGGAGTATGCCGTGCCCTCTGCCTATATATTCAAAGTGTGCCACATATTTCAAAGGGGAAGGAAGAGAGAGTGCCGAATCTGCCATTGGAGTCTTTCAGAGTTCTTTCTATCTTTATTTTAAGTTTTAATGTTTATTTTAGATTGCTTTTTAGTTATGATGAACATGTGTAGCTAAGTTTCTTTTTAGCTAGAGGAGAATTCGAAGTCATGATCATATGTTTTATATAAATTGATTACATCCAGTTATTGTTTCATAAAACATGAATGTGATTTACTTATTTGTTTTATAGAGAACTTATTCTTGTATGTTTATTAAGGATGCATGCTTAGTTTGCATGCAGAGATTTGATGTTAGAATACAAGGGAATTTCACCTAATCGTTATGAACTTATATTTGCAAGTAGTAAAAGTCACTAGTCATGACTGAGTTAAGTAAATTCTTGGCAGGAGTATCATGCTTTTCATAGTTACGAATGTTTTGTCAATGCTTATGATTTTCACATAACTTAATGATCTTTGAGATGTATCTCTATCATGTTTTTCATAGTTAGGGAACTTGAGAAAAATAATTTGGTTGCGTCGCTGAGTCCAATTCAATGAACTTAGGAAAATCTAACACTATGTTTGGATGAGGGAAATAAACTAGAAATTTGGGTAAAAGTCAGAATTTATAAATTGACATGCACCAATTCCTTTGTTTGGATTCATAAACATAGAAATTTAAAATTTCCGCGTAAAAAAAAACACTTGGAATTTGGGACCTCCAATTCCTAAGTTTAAATTCCATGTAAATAGGTGTCATTCCCCAATTTCTATGATTGAGAGTTTAAAAATAACAAATTCCATATTCAATTTCATTATTCTTTTAGGTTAACCAAACAAGAAAATTCACAAATTCTAAAAAATAAAATCCCGTAATTTTAATTACCGTCATTTTAATGGGTGACCCACTGGGAAGTTCCCGTGTGAGTTCCCACAAACAAAATCGTAAGGGCGTGGCCGGGGCCCAAAGCAGACAATATCGTGCTACGGTGGAGACGAGCCTGGGATGTGGTAGGGGCTCGGGTCGTTACAACTACCCACCTTAACAAAAAATTCGTCCCCAAAATTTACAACTAATTGCTAGACAAAAGTAGAGAAAAGACAGTAGAAAAATAAATACATGAAGGAGATATCTAGTTAGAGCGGCTGTATAAAAAGAATGTCATTCCGTCGCGATCGGAGTGTAGTGATTCCTCTTTCGTGCCTCCAAGCTCAAACTTTCCTTCTCCTTCAGTACAATACTTCAATAAAAAATCCTTTACAAAAACATCCGGTCAAAAGTAGACATGAAAAAAAACATAATGTCAAATTACGTATATATAAATAATAACATAAGGTTAAAGTAATTGTACTGAAATAAAAAATCGACCAATTAGAAAACAAAGTAAGGAGGGAAAGGAGAAGAAAAAAAAAGGGGGAAAGAGGAAGCGGGTTCCCTCAACCCGCGTGACCCGACCCGATTCACAACGTTCCGACACCGATTCCAGTTTTTTTCTCAGCGAGTTAGGCGGCGCCACCACTACCAATCGATTCCTCATCGTCCTAACTTCCATTTCCACCCAAGTTGGATGGCTGTGGTCGAGGATTTCATGACGAACTCTCGTCGTCTTCTCTGGTGAGTCCGTGGGGGTCACGGTGGTGATCCACCATTTTGCAGCCATCGTAGTCGATCAAACACATCAAAAATACTTCCCTTGCACCCAGGAATCATGCCCAATCAATTATTGAGTCGTCGGGGTTTGAATTGGCAGCGATTCAAAGAACACCCATATTAGGGTTCCGACAGATTTAAGTTGAATTGGAGCCAATCCCTGCCCGGAAGTGTGCCGACGAGGACGTCGGGCCCCTAAGGGGTGGATTGTAAGATCCCACATCGCCCAGGGGTATGGATCCTATAAGCCTTATATGTATATTCTCATCTCTACCTAGCACGAGGCCTTTTGAGAGCTCACTGCTTCGGATTCCATCGGAACTCCGAAGTTAAGCGAGTTCGCGCAAGAGCATTCCCATGATGGGTGACCCACTGGGAAGTTATCGTGTGAGTTCTCAGAAACAAAACCGTGAGGGTGTGGCCGGTGCCCAAAGCGGACATTATTTAATTTTTACAACACTAATGTGTCTTCAAAAATAATTTACTTATTGTTTAGCTTTAGCAAAAATAATTTGCCTACTGTGTATAATTTGTGAAGCTAATGATGTACCTATTGTTTAATTTAAAAAAAAAAATTAATGTATGTACAAAAATAATTTATCTATTGTTCAAATTTTCGGATAAAAATTTACCTGTTCTTGTTTAACAATAATGTATCCACAATTTTATTTTTGTATGAATATAATTTACCTACCCTTTAATTTTGTATGAAACTAATTTACCTACTATGACAATAATGTATCTACAATTTTACATTAAAAATTTTCCTTTTTTTTTTTTTTACAACAATAGTGTATCTATAATTATTTTTGTATGAATATAATTTTTACCTGCAATTTAACTTTTCAAAAAATGTATCTTCTATTTTATGTTTTACTATTATATATATGTTTCTGTATTCACAAAATAATTGATCTAAAGTCATATAGTTAGGAGATATGGTAGTGCATTATAATAATTCATTATTAGACAGATAAAAGAAATTATTAAAAACGTTAGCCATAATGGTTGGCTAATAATGGTTGTATGAGAACAGTTATAGAAAGTTGTGGCATAAATTGTAAATAACGTATATTAATAGGTTGCTTATTTTTTTATGTGGCAATTTATTTAAATTTTGGATTTTTATTAGATGTTTATATCTTATTCTATTAACATCTCACATATTGTTGATTAAACCCCACATACTTAATACACCTCACATTTGCTTTTTCAATTAAAATTATCTTAATACACCCCACATACTTTCTCATAATACCCTTACACCCCGCATTCTCATACACCTAATATTTTTCATATACACCCCACATTCTCCAAATCTTATAATACTCATTTTCAATTTTTATAAATTAAATTGACTTAGGATTAAAACCCTAACATTCTTTAAAAAGAGAATTCTACAATCCGGTTTGTTGAGCTTGAGTTTCATTAATTGGGTCATCACAACCAATCTCCTTTTCTTTGTCTCTTAAGCCTTTTGCTAACAAAAAAGGATTTCTGATAAAAAATGGCAGCTGGGAGGAACCTAACAAAGCAAAAGTAAACCCCAGAAGATGAATAAGAATGGAAAAGGTGTTGCTGGGTTGGGCTCCTATGAAATTGGGTAGTACGGAAAGCAAAAGCAGGCTTAAATAATTACCGATGTCGTTGGATAATTAAAACAATGACAAATATGAAATTTTACCTCATGTGAAGCTTTCGAAATATTGATATCATGTTCCATTCGTTATTTTTTTCTTTCTCAATCAACGTATTTATAGTTTCAATAGTTAGAATTTTATTCAACAATGGAGTGGCAGGTGAGAGGGGTTTTGATAGTTGAAGAAGATAAATAATACGTTAAAAGTAATTTGGGGTGTATTTAGAAATTTCTTATTTTCTTTAAACGTCATAAGGTCGAAATTGTCATTGCATAGTAGGTTACATAAACCACTTAATATTAAATTTTAATGTGGTTATATCTAAACAACCCATATAATTATCAACCATACATGGAGTAAAAGAAATCATGTTGCTCATGGCACTGCACATAGGGGTGGGTTTAAAAAACCAAAAATCGAAAAAAATCGAGCTGAACACAGAACCAAATCGATTTTTATTTATTTAATTAATTAAATAATATATATTAATTAAACAAATACTCAAAATTCAAAATAGACCCGGCAGTTTCTGACACGACACGAAAACGACACGAAAATAACAGGTTTCGGGTCAACATGATAACTTATCGGGTCATTATCGGGTGACCCGTTAAGAACCCGTTAATAACGGGTTCTTAACATGTATACACGTGGGTGACCCGTTTCGACCCGTTAAGAAAAAAATTATTTTGATAATTTTAAAGTTTAATTACTAAAACAATTATTATAAAATACAATAGCCAATATACAATATATTCTATATTAAATATATAGTTTTGTATTATTATTCTATATAAGTTTAAAAAAAAAAGTTTTAGTCATTATTTATTTTTATTGTGAGAGTTCTTTATTATCATTACTGGGATAATAAATTTTACTTAACATGTTCTTGTCCAAAATTAAAATAAACTAGTATAATATTTGTATAGGCAATAACTAAAAAGACATACATACAAGTATGAAAAGTGTGAAAGAATATATAAACATTTGTGATTCATCATTATTCCTCTACGAGTAGATAATGATTACACTTACATTATTGTTTAGATTTTTAAAATCCTCCAAACTCTCATAAATAATGTTTTTTATTTGAGGGCAAAATTAATAAAATTAATAATAATTATTATAGAAGTGTACAAAATGTAAAAAAATAATATCAAATCACTCATAATGACAAGCTTTACAACTTTCATAAAGGGGCCAACTTCGAAATCCAACACTATAATCCATAAACCTTAAATTTATATTTAACAGTCGATTGTCATTTACGCTTTATTCTTGTTACTGAATTTGATTTTTTAAATTTTCTTTTTTTGAAAACTTGATCATCTGACGGATGTAAGAAGATGAACTGTTCAGATCTTTGATATTACGTTTCGATATTTACTGTTAACTAAAATATGAGTCGATGTCATATAGTTTGTAGAAATTTTATAAACATCAAACAATATTTTCACTAATCGTAAAAATATTTATACTGATTATAGACCTTTAATTCTTTATAATATTTCCAAACTCAAAACCCTAGCCGTCCCATTTACTCCTATTTCATCTACTCTTTCGACTGACTTCTCAGCCTCTCTATCTGCCACCGTCAAATTCTTGCACCTCCGTGCTCTACTTTCTTAGTTTCTTCCTCTCTTTCTCCAAACCGCCAAGTCTCTGTACGAGCAGTCCAGAGAAGATTGAATCAGAGAAAACCGCGAAAGAATGCAAAAGCTTGGCATCGTTGATATCTCTCTTCAGCTCAAATCTAACTCTCAGTCGACTAGGTCAACGAAGAGCTATTCCGGCCGAAGTACGACGCCATCTGGACCCCCTTCCATTCGGTCACTAGGATCCACTCGTCGTTCTTCTAGGTAACTTTCCATGCCCTCTGTTAACTTCTTGGATTATGAACATTATTTGCCCTTAGAAATTAGAATATTTAACCAAATGGGTCTCTGATTCTGGTGGATTTTTTACTGTTTCTGGTTTTGAATGTTTGATGGGTTCTCAAATTTTGAAAAAGTACACACGCTTTTGCTTTAAAGATTGAATCTTTATTCGACCAGGTCTGTGATTGTGGTTGGTTTGGAGCTGTTTCTGATTGTGCATGCTTTTTGGTACTTGATTTTGGAGAATGTGGATTGGGTTCTCAGTTACTTTTACTTCAATTTTGTTAAAGTTGATTTCTTTTGCTTTTTTCATGATTTGGTTTATGGGTTCAGATTGAAGAATGCGACACCAGTGAGCTACGCAGAGGTGCATATGTCGAGGAAGGATGAGGCTTCGTACATGAAAGGTATAACGCTGGAGGACGGTGATAGGCCGGAGATTTACACGGAGGAGCATGAGAAGCTGTTGGGCAACACTGATAAGACCTGGACAATGTTTGTGGATGGTTATGGAAAAGATGGAAAGCGGATTTATAACCCAGTTAGAGAACAGATGGAAATCAATGCTTTTCAATTTTTTTCATTTTTTTGAAAGAAAAAAAAACCGAAATCTAATATAAAAAAATCAAACTGAAAAAAGCCGAAAAAAAAAAGAACTGAATTTCAGTTTTAGCAAAAAAATTGAACCGATTTGAACCGGACCCAGCTCTAACTGCACCCTAAACGATCCTTTGCAAAGGACTTAACATTATATACTTCCTCTTTTGCAGAAGTCGAACTTTGCTTTTGTATTGTGTGCAGGAGAGGCCCCCAAGTCGGAGGCAGATTGTCTGCCCTCCTGTTTTGGTATCCTTTCCATACTCTTTTATTTGTGTAGTCACGGTTAAATCACGTTAACATTTTTTATTTTTATTATTTTTTATCTTATTATCTTTATAAAAAATTAATATAAAATATTAACGCGACTTAATCGTAATCGCATAAAATAAAAAGGCATGAGGAAGGGCAGACAATCTGCCTCCGCCCAAGTCAGGTGCTACTTTGCCAAGCAAACACTGTACTACAAAGAAAAGGGTAAAAGGCACTGCATACCCTACTGTACGAAGCCGCTTTCCACGTAAAATATAAATATGAAAAATATCATTTCATGATTGAATTTTTTTTTAATTTTTTTTAAAAAATGATATTATTTATATTAAAGAAGAAATGATGGATTTAACCTTACAATAATATGGTTCAAATTCGTCTTTAGAGGAATCGAAACCTCTTACTTACAAGTGAAGAACAATACTACTAGACGTATTCAAACTATATATAGGTTGGTGCTAACCTTATTTTCCTTTTTTCACGTTCTCTTAATTTTCAGTCGTCAAATCGAATAAATTAAAGAAAAAAATGCAAAGATAATACCATCCTAAATGTCAAAAAGAGTGTAGATAACACCATCCTAAATGTATAAGAAGTTACATGTTTCTCTATCGTGAGTTTGGTCAAAAATTGGTTTTGAACTGATGGACCTGTCAAGTTTTTACAGGTTTGTTTATTTCATAATTGGGATTTATTTGGTCGATCAAGGACATTTAGATTTCCCTCCTCAGCCCAACGGCTATTAATTATACTTGTATCCTCCTAGTAAGCAGTCGTCGGACTCAACTTCTATAATTTAATCTAGGAGAATCCTTCCTTTTACTACTTCATTGATTAAAATCCTATTACTTTTCAATTTTTGATCAAGGTCCTTGGGTATTAATAACATAATTAATTATTTCAATAACAATTATTTTTTTTATTTCTAAATATATTCATTTAATGTTAAAAATGTTACAATTAGTATATTTATATTTATGAATAAATTTTTTATCGTATATTTTTAGTTTTAGTTTGTACCCATTTTTAATTTGTACCAATTTTTCTTTTCAATTTTATTTTGTACCCACATATTAATTTCTTTTTATGCCCATTTTTTTTAAAGTTTATTTGTATTTGTACCCATATATATTTTTTTATTTGTACTTTTTATTTTGCTAAATGTACCCATGCTAATTATATGTACCCATTCATGTAAAACTTTTTAATCTTAAAATGTACTCATTCTTAAATATACCAATTTGTTATATGTAAAATGTACCCTTTTTTATATAAATCTATTCATTTTTTTAATCCATTTTTAAACTTATATGGGTATATCCTTTTTTCTTTTGATTTTAAAATGTATCCATGTCAAATTTAATCGAAGAAATTTACTAATGTTATTAAGCCTAATATCTTTTTTTTTTGTCGCGATTTTCAAGAATGTACCCATGTTTTGATACAATAAATTTTTTGGTTAATTTTGATGAATGTACCCATGTTTATACACACACACACACACACACACACACACACACACACACACACAATAGTATATTTATATTTTAATATTTTTAATCCCACAAATTATGAGTTTTATTTATTTAAAATCTCATTTATATAAACAACTAAAATTTCTAATTTTTAATTTAAAAAATATAGTAACGTACATAGAAATAAATTATCACATTAATTCCAGGGACCCCGATCAAAAATTAAAAACCAACAAGATTTCAATCAAAGAATATTCATGGCCAAGGACCGCATCCAAAGTCTCTCTTTAATCTATATATTAGAAGTTGTTGCCCATGAGTTATCTTTGATTCAAGTGACATATTGGGTTTCATAATGTTATATTTTCATTTAGGGGCAAAGCATGTTCTAAATATTCTAGATAACTAAACAATATTCGATTCAAATGATTTTTTTGTAGAAATGATCTTCAAATAAAGGCTAGAAATTGAGCGATTTCAATTTAATTTTTACGATGAATTTACGTTATTTGCAAGTGGTAGAATGAGTTTATATTCCATAAGTAGGAAATGCAAGTATTATCCTTTTAGTTATTAGGAGTACCAAATTGAAAATCAAAATTCACACTTGTCTGTCGTTAAAACAATCCAAAAGTGCTTTTGGTACCCTCTAAAAGAAATTGCAGCATTGTAGGGCATCGGGCATGGACTTGGAGTCAAGGTGGATTTTTGTTTGTGTAGAAATGAGAAGTTGAAATCTGCACCCCCATGTGAAATGAGCGACTCCCAATCAAAACAAGTTGTAGCAGATTATGTTCAAGTGGTGTATTTTTCCTCCGATTCCAATCACTTGTATAAATCTTTTTAGTAAAGGCCAATCTTGTAAAACTATTGGTAGGGACCAATACACTTTATAGAGCAAATATAAAAATAATGCAAGGAATCATAGTGAATGACAAACATTAATGTATAACAGTAGTGCCTCTCTGTCTGACAATGAGAGCTCAACTCTCGGCCTCAGACAACATTTTGGGGGCCAATTTTATCTGTTTCCTCATGACCCTTGACTATTCTTTCTCAAGTCTTCCTTCTTAGTCTCCTTAGCATACTAAATATATTTTTATTTATTTATTATCTATTATTATCTCCCCACTATTTCTAGCTGCTCCTCCCTCCTCGAGCTTAAACAAAATTATTATCTCCTCACCATTTCTAGCCACTCCTCACTCCTTGAGCTTAAACGAAGAGACATGGGTGCCTTCTCTTTCATTTCTTCACTTTTCATCTCAACATTGTTGGTGCATTTATGTTTGTACCATTATAAGGTTGAAGCCTTGGAGATAATCATAGGTGGAGGAGGAGGTGCGGCCAGCCCTCCTGCTCCTTCCCCCGAATACCAAGACTGTCCTCCTCCCCCTCCCCCTCCATGCCCACCTCCTCCTCCCCCTCCATGCCCACCGCCAGTAATGCCACCACAACCGCCGCCACCACCGCCGCCTCCATCGCCGTCACCACCGCCGCCTCCATCGCCGTCACCATCGCCGCCACCACCGCCGCCTCCATCGCCGTCACCATCGCCGCCACCACCGCCGCCACCTTCACCCGGCCGCTTTGAAAGCGAGCGAATTAAAGTTGCCTTCTATGTGATTAAGAAGTTCGTCGCCAAAATCGAGTCCGACCCAAAGGGCTTCTCAAAGACATGGCGAGGTACAAACGTTTGCAAATACAAGGGCTTTGTCTGCGCCGATCATCCTGTCTACAAGCAGAGAGCAGTCTCCGGTTTAGACATCAACGGGGCTATGTTCAAAGGTGTCAACAATAAACTTCCACTCCGTGGCTTCCTTGACGAGTTACAAGACTTGGTGTTTTTCCATGCAAACTCCAACAACTTCACAGACTCAGTTCCGGTAGGCACTGCCATGCTTCGATACTTCTACGAGCTCGATCTCAGCAACAACAAGCTAACTGGAGGGTTTCCGTACGAAGTTTTAAAAGCAAAAAATTTGACATTTTTGGACCTCCGGTTCAACTCCTTTACCGGTCCTGTCCCAGCCCAAGTCTTCGACCTAGGAGTTGATGTGCTCTTCCTCAACAACAACTATTTCACTCAGCAGATCCCTGACAATCTTGGCTCCTCACCTGCCCATTACTTCACTTTTGCCAACAACAATTTCACCGGTCCGATCCCAAGAAGCATTGGCCGAGCATCCAAAACCCTTTATGAAGTTCTCTTCCTTGGGAACAAACTTTCAGGTATGGTGGTCTAACAATAATATCATCATAATTTCTTCGGTCTAAGTCTCTTGCAAAAACACTCCAAATCGAATAACAGTGGACTTTTGAGGCAATGAAGCTTTTGATATTTTGAGTACTAATTTTTAATGTCTTAGTAGCGTATTATATGTTTTTAGTTGCTTTTGTTCTAAAGGGTGTCAAACACACGCTCGTTTTATCCCATGAATACTTAAAACAGTGAAAATACACTCCTAATAGGAAAATTGTGTACTCTTGACCAAAATTCAGTTTTTGATCTTTCGAGTACTCATTCTTAATGTCTTAGTAACGTATTATATGTGTCTCTTTATTTCTTTTATTAAAAGAAAAAAAAAGAACGTTGTAGAAATTAGATACAGATCAATTAATTAACTCTTAGTTTAGTGGTACTGCTCTTCTTAATGTTAAAATATGTTCGCTTTACAGGGTGTCTGCCATACGAAATTGGGTACCTAAACCAGGCCACCGTGTTCGATGTAAGTTCCAACTGCCTAACAGGCCCAATACCTGCCTCGTTTGCTTGCTTGGCCAAGATAGAGTATCTAAACTTAGCCAAGAACCAGTTCTACGGACCCGTGCCTGAGATGGTGTGCAAGTTGTCTACCCTGGGGAACTTGTCTTTGGCAGACAACTATTTCACTGAGGTCGGTCCAGAGTGCCAGAAATTGGTTGATAGAAAGAAACTTGAAGTTAGTAAGAACTGCATTTTGGGCCAACCAAATCAAAGAACAAAAATGGAATGCGCTACTTTCTTCTCCAAGCCTAGAAAGTGTCCCAACGAGAAGGAGATGACTTACATTCCTTGTAAAAGGCCCTATTCGGGTTCAAATGAGAAGAATTCCGATCATCTGCCACGAGCTCCACTGTCATATGGTACTCTTATACCACATAGGCTTTGATTTTCATGCCGGAATTGGACTCATCGAAGCTGAGTGATGATGAGTTTTCTGGCAATTATGCATATACAGCTTATTTCTAAATGTTCGTAGCTACTTCATAATTTTATGGAGAAATGTAACGTAATTTATGTAGTCCTAATTAAGCAGATGCCAATCTATAAAATAATGTTTTTATTTGTCTTAAACGCAATGAACAAATTCCAAATTGATTTATTTTATTATTTTATTATTTTATTATTTTATTATTTTATTATTTGAGAAGAAATGATAGTGACTTTATTCAATTAACAAGTGGTACAATTAGCTAGAAAGACATTGCAAATATCCCGTGATTCGTCGAACTAACAAGAATCCAAATAAAAAAAAAAAAAAAAAAAAAAATCATTCTAGCTAATTTATGAGCCACTGCATTAGCAGAACGTCGTACATGCGAGACTCTGTGTGCCATTGAGAACAGAGTCACAGTTTAATGTCCTCTGTGATTGGACTAAGAGAGAAAGCATCATTGCTGATATCACACTCCAAAAGAAATCTCGCAGATAAGAACATGGTGCATTTTTAATATTAAATAAGTTAATTATAATTGTCATTATTTAGTTGTTAGTGGGAAATTAAGTTTGTTAGTCATTATTTGGTTGTTGTGGGGTATTAAGTTTGTAATTATTCGTTATTAGTGAGGAATTAAGTGGAGTCTTTTAACCTTTCACGTATAACTCTTGTAACTCATTTTGTTTTTAATTATAGGTTTATTACCCAATTCACTAAGACCATCTCCAATGGTGACTTATAACCTAAAATTCCCTTTTTTTTCCACCCCAAAATTCACTCCAATGCATAACCTAAAACCTAAAACCTAAAACTAACTCAAATATCAGCCCAAGTTTAGCCCACAAAAGCAAAGTGGACCCCAGCAAAATTAAAGAAACCGGGCTGTGAAGCCCACTTCCCTTGCACGACTCGCCTACGCGCCCACGCGCTCAGCTGGACAACCCAGAAAAGACACACCCACGTGGGGCTATCCCCCAGGTGTCAGTGAGAAAAGTAGCCGTTGGGCTACTTTTTTTGAAACAAACGGTTGGATTCAAATGAATCCAACGGCTGGATTCCACGGCTAATTTTTTTTGTTTTATATTTATAAATTTATATATTTATTGAATCCAACGGCTTAGATCGAATATCTAACGGTAAAAAAAAAATCTAACGGTCCAAATTTAAATCCAACGGCTAAAATAATTTAAAAAAATTATTTAACTTAAAATTCAACCAAAAACTCTATAAATACCTATGTATTTGTTCAAACATCCACACAAAACTCACTTTTCTCCTACAATTCTTCCACGATGGTGGATACAATTATTAAGTTTATGTAGTTTATGAGTTTTCGATTGTAATAAGTTTATGTGGTTTATTAATTGTCATTTGTATTAAGTTTATGTGGTTTATCATGATTTTCATGTATTGTTTTAGTGATTTTTCAAAATTTATCGGAATTTAAATATTTTTAGGTTAAAATGTTCATATAATTAATTTATGATAGTCTAAATATTTTTTTTTTAAAAGTTAATTTAAAAAAAAAATAGCCTTAATTCATTCTTTGATAATCTCGGGCTAAAATTTTAGGCCAGTAGGGTTGGAGCAGAAAAGCTGTTTTTGGGCTAAAACCTAAATTTTCTGGGCTAAATATTTTTAGGTTTTAGGTCACCATTGGAGATGATCTAAGGGTGATAATAAACCGATAATTAGTAACATTTTCTCTATCATTATTTTTATTGATCATCCCACAAGCAATTTCTTCTACAACTATTATTCTTTATTCCTCCATCTTTTTCCATCTTTACTTATTGGTCAAAGAAGGGTGTTGTTATGGTGGAGCTTTGGACTCTTCCCTTTTTGTGTAGATAGGTTTGAGTCAAACAAAAATTCAGTTAGGTTGTTGTATCCTGGACGAGATAAGTCAAGAGATATACTGCTGTACCGGTTCGTGAACTTCTGTCAAACCGCATTGGACCTGAATCTTCTTAAAGAGAGTGAGATACTGGCGTACCTCAGCCTAATTGTCCACACACTTCTTAGAAGAATATTACAATTTTCTTGTAATTTTAATTTTACGGAGATTCAATTCATAAAGCTTGTACCTGGAAGCCATTTGATAATGTTGGAGATCTCAACAAGCCATTCCGTTTCAAGGGAGTTCACTTCAAGAGGTGGAAGGGGAAAGTCCTTTTCTATCTC
The DNA here is from genome assembly GCA_036320875.1 of Cotoneaster glaucophyllus. Lineage (NCBI taxonomy): Eukaryota > Viridiplantae > Streptophyta > Magnoliopsida > Rosales > Rosaceae > Cotoneaster > Cotoneaster glaucophyllus. The sequence continues at coordinate 22,664,650 of CM070059.1, forward strand.
AATCTTCTCAAAATTGACTACGTTCTCACCGACAAAAATCCAAATAAACAGAGCATGGAGAACACGAATGAAGATGAGCACTATGACCATAAAACAAAGTCCAACAATATTAAACGATGAGTAAAAGTATTGATATTATCCCTTGAATTGTCTTGCTAATCATTTTTATGATTATTATGATACCACTTACTGTTCTGCAAAAAAGATATGGACAGTTTTACAGAGTAAATATGACATCGAGGAGGCAGGTGCAAAGAATATGCAGCAAGCCATGACACACCCCGACCGGAGTTGAAGCGTGCTGGCAGTCATATGAGAGTGATGTAGCTAGACCCGGCAGTTTCTAACACGACACGGTGACACGACACGAAAATAACGGGTTTCGGGTCAACACGATAACTTATCGGGTCATTATCGAGTGACCCGTTAAGAACCCGTTAATAACGGGTTCTTAACAGGTATACACGCGGGTAACACGTGGGTAACCCGTTTTGACTCGTTAAGAATTTTTTTTTTTTGATAATTTTAAAGTTTAATTACTAAAAGATTTATTATAAAATACAATAGTCATATTAATATATACAATATATTCTATATTAAATGTATAGTTTTGTATTATTATTATATATAAGTTTTAAAAAAAAATTTAGTCATTATTTATTTTTATTATGAGAGTTCCTTATTATCATTACTAGGATAAATTTTACTTAATATATTTTTGTCCACAATTAAAATAAACTAGTATAGTATTTGTATAGGCAAGAACTAAGAAGACATACATACAAGTACGAAAAATGTGAAAGAATATATAAACACTCGTGATTCATCATTATTCCTCCACGAGTAGATAATGGTTACACTTACATTATCGTTTAGATTTTTAAAATCCTCCAAACCCTCATGAATAATGTTTTTCATTTTAGGGAAAAATTAATAAAATTAATAATAATTATTGTAGAAGTGTAAAAAATGTAAAATAAATATACAATCACTCATAGTGACAAGCTTTACAACTTTCATGAAGAGGTCAGCTTCGAAATCCAACACTATAATCCATAAACCTTAAATTTATATTTAACCATCGATTGTCATTTACGCTTTATTCTTCTTACTGAATTTCATTTTTAAAATTTTCTTTTTTGAAAACATGATCAACTGGCAGATGTAAGAAGATGAACGGTTTAGATCTTTGATATCATGTTTCGATATTTACGGTTAACTGAAATATGAGTCGATGTCGTATAGTTTGTAGAAACTTTATTCTTCTTACTGAATTTCATTTTTTAAATTTTCTTTTTTGAAAACATGATCAACTGGCGGATGTAACAAGATGAACGGTTCAGATCTTTGATATCACGTTTCGATATTTACGGTTAACTGAAATATGAGTCGATGTCATATAGTTTGTAGAAACTTTATAAACATCAAGCAATATTTTCACTAACTGTAAAACTCTGAATATAATATCAACTGTCACATCCCGACCCGGGGTCGACCACTTCCCGGGCCCGCTCCACTACCGTAGCACGATATTGTCCGCTTTGGGCCCCTACTACGCCCTCACGGTTTTGTTTCTGGGAACTCACACGAGAACTTCCCAGTGGGTCACCCATCATGGGAGTGCTCTCGCGCGCTACTCGCTTAACTTCGGAGTTCCCATGGAACCCGAAGCCAGTGAGCTCCCAAAAGGCCTCGCGCTAGGTAGGGATGAGAATATACATATAAGGATCACTCCCCTGGGCGATGTGGGATCTCACAATCCACCCCCCTTAGGGGCCCGACGTCCTCGTCGGCACACCACGGCCAGGGTTAGGCTCTGATACCAAATTGTCACATCCCGACCCGGGGTCGACCGCTTCCCGGGCCCGCTCCACTACCGTAGCACGATATTGTCCGCTTTGGGCCCCGACTACGCCCTCACGGTTTTGTTTCTGGGAACTCACACGAGAACTTCCCAGTGGGTCACCCATCATGGGAGTGCTCTCGCGCGCTACTCGCTTAACTTCGGAGTTCCCATGGAACCCGAAGCCAGTGAGCTCCCAAAAGGCCTCGCGCTAGGTAGGGATGAGAATATACATATAAGGATCACTCCCCTGGGCGATGTGGGATCTCACATCAACGATCCAAACCGTTCATCTTCCTGCATCCTCTAATAGATCATGTTTTCAAAAAAGAAAATCTGAAAAAACAAAATTTGATGAGAATAATGAAGTGTAAATGTAAACAACAATCAACGGTTAAATTTTGATCTATGATTTATATGATTATAGTGGCGAATTTCGAAGTTAAGCTCTTCATGAAAGTTGTAAAACTTGTCATTACGAGCGTTTATATATTTTTTCTATATTTTTTTGCACTTCTACATTAATTAAAAAACTATTAAAGACTTTAGGTAAGCGAAAATATACTTAAAAGAAAATTGCGTTTTTATGTTTTGGATGTGACAATATGGTATGTATATACTTATTTAGTATTTTATTTTTCATTTGATTATTTATTGGTTTAAAATATTTTTTCCTGAACGGGTAACGGGTCGGGTCATATTACCTGTTAATATTATCCGGTCGATTTCAGGTCGGGTCATTTTACCCGTTTATTTTAACGGGTGTTACACGACAAGACCCGTTAAGATATCGGGTATGATACGAAAACGACACGAACACGAGAAACACGACACGAATGCTAGGTCTAGATGTAGCCAAGAGTGCAACAGAGGTAATTAAAAATGTGAACAAATTAAAACCAAAACCAAAACTTATTTAAACTAGAAATAAGTAACTATGCGGAAGAGATCAAACCCAAGTTACAAACATTCAAAGCAGAGGTGACATAAAGGTGCAGTCGAACTGACTAAGTACTAAATACATAACAAGAGAGAATATTCCTACATTATTTAGTGGAATGTCAGAACAGCCGGGTAATCCTCGTGTGCCACAAAGGAGAATAGCTATCTAGGATCTGGAGGGGCGAAAAACAGAAGGGGTGAGTGGGCAAAAACAAAGCTTTAGAAAAACACCTTTATCTTTTCTGAAAGTACTAACCCCTCACTATAAAACCCGTATAGTTTCCAGAAAATAATACTTCGTAAGTACGAAAATAAATGCACAAGGGCAGTAATAACAGAAGCATGGCACGTCTCAACATCTCAGCAATAATAAATGTAAGTCATGTGTGAAATCAGTCACACTAGCATGCCAGTCGGAGTCACCTAATGTGACCTGTACGACATGGCTGGGTGTAAATATGTACGCTCTAGTGCTACGATCACGTGAAAGCTAACGATAATTCGCAAGCTACTTACGAGTCGAAGTCACCTAATATGACCTATAGGACAGGGTTGGTACCAAACTTGGATCCAAGGCGAGAGTGAGGTGCGGGAGGTGAACATCACGCGAAGGACTGGCCCTAGCCTGAGGCAAGAGCATTAACACTGGGGTGCAGCAATGATGAGCTCTAAATGAATATATGCATGCCCATATGATGCAACCATTTCAATCACATAATAACTCACCTGAACTTACTTGTGCCTTCGTAGGATCATTTAGCATAAACACAAATCATAACAATGCAACATTTAAAATATAACACATTTAAGACATGGCATGAAATGCAATACTCAATTTAAAACATTTATGGAAACCGTAAGGGGTGTGTATATATATATATATATATATATATATATATATATATATATATATATATATATACAGACCCCTTACCAAGAGGAATCCCCATTTTTCTAAAAAAATGGGGACACCCTCTTAACCGTTGGATTGACTTTAATGAAATTGTGAGGTTGAGATTAAAACACAGGCCACACAATCTCAACCATACAATTTCATTAAAGTCAAATCCAACGGTCAAGAGGGTGTCCCCATTTTTTTAGAAAAATAGGGATCCCTCTTGTGAAAGGATTCCTATATATATATATAATATAAACAAATGCCCACTTACTGATATGTCGAAGGATCGTAGCCCCCTAGCCTCGCTTGTCCGCGTTCGTCCTCAAGGTATCTCCCCTATATGTGAAACAACTATTTTTATTTAATTAAATAGCACATACACAAGAATGTAGGAATAACTTCTCATAGTTTGCTCAAACGGAAGGTTTGAATATACGAAAAATGTTCTACTCGAAGTCACAGACCCGCACGTAAAAACCACTCGTCGGCCGGAGGCAGACGCGCCTTCATGCGCCGTCCAACCCACGACCTTACGCGAGGCCACGCACATGCACGTGCACGGCATATGTCGACAAAACCCTAACGGACGTTACGAATATTCCATCAGAGTAGACATAATATTCTGTTAAATAGTAACGGTGTTACCTGACGCTGTCAGAATATTCTGTCAACTTTTGAAATATTCGCCTTCTTCTCTGGTGAGCTTCGCCGTCCGCCGCCGTCCACCGTCGCCGGTGCCGCCGTCTGTGATACACCCCGACCCGGAAAGTCCAAATGGGACTCCAAATTGAGTTCTGCTGGCCGACACCTGGAGGTGATGAAACCATAAAGTGTAGTGTAGTGGAAAAAGAATGAGAATAAATTTAAACTTAAAAGTGTCTAAACAAAAGAGTGCGCGGGTGAGCGGGATTGCACCCATTTCACACGTGATGGTAGAGTATAAGAACAATACAATAATTAGGATAAAAGTTATACCATTGAAGATAACCATATCCTGAGATTTGCCAGAACCCTCGTTTACACGGAAGCCCAGTTACTAAACTTGGAGGGGCGAAAAACAAAGTTGAGTGGGTTAGCAAAACAACGTTTGTAAGAAAAACCTTATTTTCGAACATACTAACCCCTCGTCGCAAAACAAGTATAGTTTCCTGAAAACATACTACGTAGGTATTTAAACAATATTACAACATCATTATAACTAGAAAATATGCCAAGTCATGATATATCAATGCCACAGTAATAAAATAATGTGATAAACAAGTATAATCAATTGCTCATCAATCTATGCTAGCACACGAGTCGGAGTTGCATAATGCAACCTGTACGACAGGATTGCGTGTAATCAATACGCTCTAGTACTACGATCACGTGGAGATTGGTGCCGAGACGAAGTCACATATGAGTCAGAATTGGCTAATGCAATCTATACGATAGGACTGGCACTTAACTTGGATCCAAGGCGAGCGAATGGTGCAGATGTGAACATACACTTGAAGGACTGGCCTTAGCCCTGGGCGGAGTACTAACACCGGGGTGCAGCAGATGAGCATGTACAAATATGTATGAATGTCATGACAGTAATATCCCAACCATATAGCAGCATTTATCACAATTTATATCACAATAACAAAGACTTGGCAATATAAGCGTAAAAGTGAAGTAACTACGCATTTAGGAAAACTATAAATATGTATAGGTATAAAATAAACTGCCTACTCACAGTTACGCAGTCGAAACGAAGTTCTGAACCTTGCTTGACCCCGTACGTCATCGGGATAAGTTTCCCCTATATGCGAAATTACTAATTAACTTAGTTTAATAACACATAAATGGAAACTTAAATAAAACTTCCTTAGATTGCTCAAACATAGGGTTTGAATATACGAAATTGATCTACTCGACATCACAGACCCACGCACGTCGACTACACGTTGGTCAGAGGCCGGACGAACGGCTGCACTGGCAACCACGCGCCCATGCGCCGAACACAAGGAAGCTACCCACGTGCTGCGAGTACCACGGTACTTGCCTTCCCCATGAAGACCTGTGATTTTGCAGGTTTTTGGTCATACTTCCAGAGCTCCTAACGAGCTCGATTCTGTACCAAAATCAATGATACCAGAACCTACGTGAAGTTAGGAGGGTAGGGAACAAGTCTATATCAAAATAGGGCCGACATAAGGTCTGTGGTGGCTAGAAAAATGGCTAGAAAGTGGCCAAACGACCACGGTTTTGAAGTTTCCAGAAATGAAGGCTCTCCTTCTTGTTTTCTACACTAAAACGTCAACAACCTAAGCCCATAGCCTAGTGCTCATTGCAGGACATCAAAAAGGGTATAAGAAAGAGAGTTTCTGTGGCCTACCTTGGTCAGAGGTGATGGAGCTCGCCGGAGTGGCGATGTGTTTGTGTGGTGAAGGTCTTGGGTTTCTTTGCATTTGCAGAGAGAAATGGAGAGAGAGAGTTGGGTAGTGATGGGGTATCACTCATCTAGTGGAGGAGTAGGATGAGTGAGGAAGAGATTTAAATTAATAAAATAATGTGAGAAAGATGTTCGAGATTTTTGGAAGGAACGGATACGGGATTTGAGGAAAGGATAGGGACTCCCATATGAATGGGTCCCACTGGTCATAAAGCTTAGATAAGATATTTAAATGATAAAAGACAATTACCCATAGTAACAAAATTATTAAGATGCCCTTCAACTTCGTACTTCCATAAAATCTCCATCGTAGCTTCAAATTCGATTTTGCTTGCGCCCACGCGTTCGTATCGTCGAGTACTTCTGGAATACATTAAAGTAATAGTTCATACGCGTCATGAACTAACGGTCAACTAAAGTCAATACCCTTGCCTCTAGGGTATTTTCATCAATTCATGCTTTTAAAATTCATAAAATCGTAAAATTAGGGACGGGTTGTCACATTTCTTGATATTGAAAATAATGTTATTAAAGATTTAGTTGATGTTATCTTCAAACATTCAAGAGAGAAAGTGAATAAGCATCTTGTGTGCTAGTAAATTACTTTTTGATTTTCCTTGACATGTCGTGTGTAATAGCCATCATAATGTAATTCTAAGCTCTATTAAATCATCGTGTGTAATAACCATCATAATGTAATTCTAAGCTCTATTAAATCATCATATGCAAACAAGTAAACTTCTCATAGGATATACACTCATGCACAAATAAATTTGTTAGTTATAATGTCTCACTCAAGTGATATCATAAAACATCATGTCATATGCTTGCTTGTCCACCAAGCCCATTATCAATATCAAGTAACTTCTAGAATTAAAAGGTCTTTATTAGGGTTGTATTGGGCCTAGAGTGAAAGTGAAAGAAAGTCGGGATAAAGATGACACAAAGATTCAATGAATTAATAGAGCATATAAGAAAGTGAAAAAAAGAAGGGATAAAGATGACACAAAGATTCAATGAATTAATAGATGAATTAATAGAGCATATAAGAAAGTGAAAGAAAGAAGGGATAAAGATGACACAAAGATTCAATGAATTAATAGAGCATATAAATAAGACTTATTTTTAGCTATGCCCCAGGAGTTGGAAATGTGCCCTAAAGTCAATCATATGATGATACTTTACGGATCTTTCACATGTTAAACTAATCTAGTTTAATATAAAGGCAAATATTATATTTTAAAGTTGTCTCATATAAATGTTATATGCTTAAACAATAAGTCCAAGGAATATGTAATTAAGAGAATGTGATCTAAAGAAGTTAGATTCATGAGACCATTCTCTTTCATGCACATATCCTAAATGTTCCTGATCATAGGATTGCCAATTGGACATTGACAGTCCGTTAAGATCAGTATGTGCTTTGTCTTCTCTCAAGGAGAGTGACTGATCTCAAGTCATTGGTGTGACTGACACCAAGACAACCATGTAGGTGCTCAAAAGAGAATGAGTCCACTGAACGCGATCAAAAATGAGTTCTCATGCTCATTTCACATGAGAACTCAAGGTTGGGATAATGCAAAGTAGTCATTTAAGATGAGGAATCATAGTTGTCATGTGTCAAAAACACTCAATCATGCAAAGTAGTCATTTATGCAATGATTGAGTGTTTGGTGCATGAACATGGTTTTGTGGCTGGGGTTTCTGATGTAGAGCAGAAGAGGCAGTTCAAGGCTTTAAAAGCACTCTTTGAAAAATGTAAACTTCCTAACCAAAACAAATGAGCATATAAGAAGATTTAAGCAAGCAATTTCAAAGATAGATTTATAAATATTCAATGACGAATATGATAGGAGCATATTTATGCGACTTTGTTATCTTATTTCTTTGCATTTACTTACTTAATTTCCATTTGTTTTGGTAATTTATGTTATTTTCGTATTATTGTAGGTCCAGTTGGCAAAGATGACAACAAACAGCTAAATGGAGCAAATTGGAGCAGTTTTGGACTCGGATTGGATAACATGTGTGGATAGCTTATGGGATGGACGTTTTTGGTGTCTAAATGGTGCTAGATATGTGCTAAAATCTGGAGGAGTTAAAGTTGAGGCTTGGAAGACAAGGAATTAGACAAAAAAGAGCAACCTTATCCAACCTTATCTTATCTAACCTTATCTTATCCTATCTTATCCAATCTTACCTTACCTTATCTCCAGCTGCAAAGAGGAATCCTTATCACATTCCAACACTTCCTATCTGATTCTAGGAGTCCTAAAATAATTCAAATAACCTAATCTTTTTCCTCCTAGGGTTTAGCCGTGCCCTTTGCCATATATATGCAGACTGTGCCGCAAATAATAAAGAAGAAAAAAAAAATGAGAGAATCAGATTGTGCCGCAGCCTGCATCCAGTGGAGTGTGCCGCATATTGTCATTCAACCATTGAAGTTTTCAGAGTTCTTTCTGTGGAGCCAAAAAAAATCACAAGGCAACATGTGAATTTTTGGATAAAAAAAGGGCAAAAATACCCTTGAGGCATATCAGGATTCCTACACGCGAGCAGCGGGCAATCATCCCTCAACCAAGTCAAAACTACCCAAAATAGGTAACAATTCAAAACCTATTTCATCCATCCTCATCAAATCCTCTCTACAAGGTAACTCCCAAATCATTCCTATTTTATTATATTAATTAGCTAATCAATTAGGAAATTATTCTATTAATTAGCTAAGTAACTGATTTATTATTCAATTATCCCTAATTAGCTACAAATCATGAACCTCACCCAAAATACCGACCAAGTGGCTGGTCCTCCTCATCCTAAAAGGGCCGGCCACCCCCTATAAATACTATCTCATTCTCTCCAAAACTCAATTCCAACTCTCCTGCAAAATTCTCTAAATTCTCCAAACACTTTTCTCTCAAAATTCTAACTTTGGCATCGGAGGTTCTTCGGCCAAAGCCCCCCATTCATCATGGGAGCGTGAGGCTCTTGGCCTTGACCTAAGGTGTTAATTGTTTTGTAAGTGCAATTTTGTCCAAGGAGGAGAAGGCAGAAATTTGCATCCACAAATTGGTGCTTTCATTGAGAGGAAGAAATCCACACTCGTATAAGACTCTCGCATAAAAAGGTTTTTTCTCTATTTTCTAGTCCACTTGTATTTTTTCATACGTTCTTATTATTAAAATTTTTTATTTGCAAAGATTCTTTGATAAAACGTAAAAAAGAAGTACAATCGCTAGAAATTTAGAAAATTCAACAAGTGAAAATTCCAATATTCAAGAGATGAGACCGCGACGATCCACGAGGCTAAATGTGACAATAAGTGGAACGACACCACCACTACGAGGCTCCAGCATGGCAACCACCGCGGTGGCCACTACAGCAACCACCCGCAGCGAGGTCCATGGCACCAAAGCAACGACCCAAGCCATGTCATTCCAAGCCCGAGGCAAACCAGCCCTGTGCCGCCCAAATCCAACGCGAGCTTAATGCGTTGCCGAGCCGAGCCCAAGCCTCGCACTCACGTGCGCCACACGTCGAGCAGCCCACTCCCGTGGCCCAGCCTGCTCCCACCGAGCAGCCCACTTTTATGGCCCAGTCCGTTCCCGCCGAGCAACCCATTTTCGTGGCCCAGCCTGCTCCCGCCGAGCAGCCCACTCCAGTGGCCCAGCCTGCTCCCGCCGAGCAGCCCACTCCAGTGGCCCAGCCTGCTCCGACCGAGCAGCCCACTTTCATGGCCCAGTCTGCTCCCGCCGAGCAGCCCACTCCCGTGGCCCAGCCTGTTCCCATCGAGCAGCCCACTCCCGTGGCCCAGCCTGCTCTCTTAGCTTCCCGAGCAGCCCAAGTTGGCCCAAGACTATCTCAACCATCCGGACCTACCATCGAGCTGGGGGCATTGTCACCATACTTCTATGCGGATTTGACATTTCCCAATTCAAATCTCGCGCCCGGAGCCTACCACACTTCCACTGCTTAAGGAGGCATATTCCTTCCAAGCTCTTCCAATCCAAATGGCAAACAATGCTTGTCTCGACAAGTCATAGAGTTGACGAGCACCCTTGCACAACAGACGACCTTGATGGATCAGTTCTTGCAGCACACCGAGATGCAACATGCCCCTGACAAGGTGTCCCGAAGTAGGACAAGGGTAGACGAAGAACCTCTCTAGCAGCGTCCCGGCAAGCAGCCACTTGACCAGTCACGAACTGAGAGTTCTAACAGTGTGCACTCCTGACTAGGCCCCCGAGATAGCGTATACTCCCGCCTTAACGTGTGGAGGAGCGTGCACTCTCAATTAGGCCCACGAACAAATATACACTCACGGTTGGGGCCACACTCTGATAATCAACATAAGCAACCTTCCAGCGAAGTGTTCATTCACGGCAAGGCCGGCAAGGAGCATCCTTCACCTCACGTTGGAGTAGGCATCATAGCGGACGTAGAGAAGCAGACACTCAATCCGGCTCAAATTCAACCAGCAGCCTGCGAGTTACCCCGCTCGCCTTCCAGGAACATACCATACCTACCACAGTCGCGGCATAAACGAGTCGAACACATGGAATAGCAGCCTAGACCAGCATGTCATAATCGGGGGCAGCCAGGAGCTCAGCCACCCTAACAAAGGCAAATTCAGGAAGAAGTAGAAAGGCTCTTGATAGAGCGATTGCGCGATTTCCTGCGTAATGAAACTATTGACAAGGCGCTCCGATGAGACATGACCAACATAAGCGAGTTATCTTTCAATGACAAGATCGAGCAGACGAGACTACCCCACATAGATTGCTGGATATAAAGACTACTTATGTTCTGACAAACGCAGTAGCTTAGCCTAATAGCTCACCGGGGGCAGACGAGTACCAGAAGGACACACCAGCCCAACTACCAAGAACCGGGGGCATGCATTGTTCTCAACATAACAAAAAATTCCTCTTGCTGCGCACAACCTGGCCCAAGCTAGTCCCAGCTCTACTTTTACAGTCGTGCCTACCTGCATCACGGCTCCCGGCAGCCATTGATCTATCACCATGGCTCATAACTGTGCCAATCTTGCATCATGGCTCTTAGCCATGCCGATATTTCCCTGTGCCTCGCGTCAACCAAACCTCAAGAGGGCACACGACGAAACACCTAATGATGGCACAATAATTTTGGGAGCAACTCATTGTGCTTACACCCTTACGCGGGTTCCACAAGCAGTTCGAAGTCTCAAGAAGATCGCCAAACATGACCTCGTAGGCTAAGGATGATTTTGGTTGTCTAGCAGACCAGCTTTCCTCAGCTGCACTCACGACAACAACTTTCATGCTCTCCAATGCGAGAGGGTAAACCAATCCCCCGACACCCATCTGGGTAAGCTTTCCAGTGCAAGAGGGTAAACCAATTCCCCGATACCTATATGGGTTTGCTCTCCAGTGCGAGAGCATAAAATGATTGCTCTCCAGTGCGAGAAGGTAAAACAATTCCCCGACACCCATATGGGTTTGCTCTCCAGTGTGAGAGCATAAACTAATTGCTCTCCAGTGCGAGAGGGTAAACCAATTCCCCGACACCCAAAAGGGTCTGCTCTCCAGTACGAGAGGATAAACTAATTGCTCTCCAGTGCGAGAGGGTAAACCAATTCCCCGACACCCATATGGGTTTGCTCTCCAATGCGAGAGGATAAACTAATTGCTCTCTAGTGCGAGAGGGTAAACCAATTCCCCGACACCCATATAGGTCTGCTCTCCAGTGCGAGAGGATAAACTAATTGCTCTCCAGTGCGAGAGGGTAAACTAATTACTCTCAAATGCGCGAGGGTAAACTAATTGCTCTCCAGTGCAAGAGGGTAAACTAACTCCCCGACACCCATCTGGGTAAGCTTTCCAGTGCGAAAAGGCCACATAGCTGAAAAGATCGAATGCTAGAAGATCAACTAGGCAACAAATGCTTAGGGGGCAGCAACCACTTTTGCACTTAACAGTTCGCTCGTCCGACACTTCATCTTCAGCAGCTCCGATCTTGGCAACTCCATCCTTGACTGCTCCATCTACGGCAGCTGAGAAATCAAACTCAAGCAGTTTCCTTATTTTTGGCAAGCAGCCCATACGTGGCAGCCCAAACTACGCCACTGTCTCAGCCCATGCCGAGCCAATCCTTGGCTTCAATCAAGCCGAGCAGCACAAGCAATGGCCCCTACCACACCACCTCCTTGGCCCATGCCAAGCCGACTCCTGACCCTTGCTAGCCGACGTGCCGAACCACCCCAACGGCTACCCCGTGGCAGCATCTTCCAAGAAGAAGATAAGGAGAATTAATTTTTTCTTACATCGGTGTGGTGCGAAGAAGACAAAGAAATCAACAAAAGACGGTTCTTTGCACGGACAAGCAAAGAAGAGCGCTAGGGGAGGGGGAACAAATATCCTCTAGCTTTCTCTCTTTCTTGTAAGGATAAATAATTGCCCTCTGAAGTTGATTTAATCCCCTACTTAAGGTAGGCTTAAATAGGCTTTGGAGGCGATCTATTTCTCTTTCCTAGAAGTTGGAGATCTCTACACCTGCTGCCTTTTCCTGCGAGCAGCCCGGCAGGTGTAGGGGCATTTGTGGAGCCAAAAATAATCACAAGGCGACACATGGATTTTTGGATAAAAAAAGGCAAAAATACCCTTGAGGCATATCATGATTCCTACACGCGAGCAGCGGGCAATCATCCCTCAACCAAGTCAAAAGTGCCCAAAATAGTTAACAATTCAAAACCTATTTCATCCATCCTCATCAAATCCTCTCCACAAGGTAACTCCCAAATCATTCCTTTTTTATTATATTAATTAGCTAATCAATTAGGAAATTATTCTATTAATTAGCTAATTAATTGATTTATTATTCAATTATCCCTAATTAGCTACAAATCATGAACCTCACCCAAAATACCAACCAAGTGGCCAATCTTCCTCATCCTAAAAGGGCCGGCCACCCCCTATAAATACTATCTCATTCTCTCCAAAACTCAATTCCAACTCTCTTGCAAAATTCTCTAAATTCTCCAAACACTTTTCTCTCAAAATTCTAACTTTGGCATCAGAGGTTCTTCGGCCAAAGCCGGGGTTCATCATGGGTGTGCAAGGCTCTTGGCCTTGACCTAAGGTGTTAATTGTTTTGTAGGTGCAATTTTGTCCAAGAAGGAGAAGGCGGAAATTTGCATCCACACTTTCTATTCTTGTTTAGTTTCAATGTTTATTTTAGATTGTTTTTCAATTATGATGAACATGTGTAACAAAGTTTCTTTTTAGCTAGAGGTGAATTCGAAGCGATGATCTTATGTTTTATATAAATTGATTACATCCAGTTATTGTTTCATAAAACATGAATGCGATTTACTTATCTGTTTTATAAAGAACTTATTCTTGTATGTTTATTAAGGATGCATACTTAGTTTGCATGCAGGGATTTGATGCTAGAATATAAGGGAATTTCACCTAATTGTTATGAACTTATATTTGCAAGTAGTAAAAGTCACTAGTCATGATTGAGTTAAGTAAATTCTTGGCAGGAGTATCATGCTTTTCATAGTTACGAATGCTTTGTCAATACTTATGATTTTCACAGAACTTAATGATCTTTGAGATGTATCGCTATCATGCTTTTCATAGTTAGGGAAATCTGAGAGTTAAATTAGTGTTGTTCACAATTAATTTGGGGCATTGTCATTCATGGTTTATAGGAAGAATAACTGGAAATCGATTTGTGTGCATATGATTCATGTGTGGAGAAGAATCCTTTAGCTATCCTTTCACCCATATTTTATTCATAACTTAATTTACTTGCTGCTTTTTACTTTTGTTTTCATTAATTCGTCCAAAATCCCCACAGTCATTGTTTTGATGTTAGTTTAACTTAGTTTTCAGTTTTATAAGTTTAAATTGTGTTGATTAGCATCCCTTCTAATTCCCGGAATAGAACGATCCCTACTTACTCGTACTACGATTTCATAATTTGTAGGGTTTAATTTGTGTGTTAGTTTTTACCATATCAGAATATTACCTAGAAAAATGCTTGATGCTCCTAGGGGGTTTGAGATGGATATGAAAAACAATGATTCTCTAAAATTAATCTTACTCGGCCAAGTGAAAAATGAGACCAATCTAGGGTTTGAAGAAAATTGGGAAGTTTTTTTTTCAGCAACAGGACAAGGGACATTTGTCAACACAGAGGACAATCAATGCAGATCAAAGGCTGAAAAATCAACCCCGGATAAAAGCTGTCAGTCAGCCCATGTGGTCAGTCTTAAATTGTCTGTCCAGCCAGCCATACAACAACTAGTAATTTCGACTAGACAACATCATTAGACAAAAGGCAGTAGGAATTTAAGAAAGGCAGTAGGAATGTAAGCGTGAAATGCATATGCATGAACAAACCTTCGAAGTGATGGCCCAAACCTTTGAGTGAATATTTCCAAAAATAGCAACTTTTTTTGCAAAGCATGTCCTAAAACTAGTTTGAGCATGTGTGGTACATATAAAATTATTGACAAGGAAAGCCAAAAAAAATAGTCTACACTTGACACGATTGTTTATTGTTTTGTAGGTAGTCGAGTTTGAACACTTCCTCCACCCACGATGGTGCAAATTCGGTTCCAACAATTGGTGCTTTCATTGAGAGTTGTTGGGGGACCTTTAGGTCAAGGTGGACTTGGGCTTTGAGAACGTTCTCTTGTCTCCCTTGATTCAATTTTATATTAGGTTCCGAAATATCTTGAAAGAGTTAGCTCGTCTTAGGAAATATCCCGGTTAAATCAATGACTAGAAGATTAGCATGATTAAACAAATAGTGGTTTGCTCAAGTGAGGCATGGTGTGGAAGCTAGAAGTTCATATGTTTACCATGAAAAGAAGAAAGAGAGAGAGAGAGAGAGAGAGAGAGAGAGAGAGAGAGAGAGAGAGAGAGAGAGAGAGAGCATAAAGGGCTGTAAGGTGTTCTCTGTTGGGTAATCTAGGTTTCCTAGAGTGGTAATAAGGTTTCCAATGGCTGGAATTAAGGTTGGGCAAAGATCGGGCTTAGTCTAATTTTGAAGAGACCGGACTAGACCCGGGTTTAAAATAAACGAGCCAGGCCGGAGTGGGTACAACATATTTTAATACAGGAACCAAAGCCGAGTCCATGGGTCTTTTTATTTTTTGGGATACAATTTAATCAGTTTAATACAATCAAGGCCGTCTCCACCCGAACCACCAATTAATAGCACCGCCCGAACCACCGCCACTCAAGACCGTCTTCGCCCATGCCCACCTCACCATTAGATCCAAACCCACCAAACCTAGTTCCAAATCATCAGCCACAATGAAATTCGACGCTGCCCAACTCAGATCTACCTCTTCTCCTGCGCAAATATTTAATAAGAAGCATGAAATTGAATGTTTCTCGAGTGAAGTCACCTATAGAACACAGATCGAATGTGTCCTTTTTTTTTAGGGAACAAACTGAATTGAACACAGCAGCTGCACATATTGCACAGTAGCTACATCACACAGTAACTGCACAGATTGCACAGATTGAACACAGATGGGAAAACCATTACATGTGGGAAATCAAATGTTGCAGGTGTGACAACCATTTGCGGGTGGGAAATCAAATGTTGTAGGCTACATGGATGGGAAAATGTTGCACACTACAGAAATTTAAAGAATGCAAAATCAAATGAAAAGAATGAGAAAATGCCTTGCATTAAGAATCAAAGGTTAAAGAATTCACCTAAATTGGTGGCGGCGATGGAGTGTTGGTGGCCGCTGATGAGTTGCTTTTACACCATATATTTTACCCTAATCTTAGTATTAATTTATTGGTTATTTTGGTAGAATTTTGATACTTTGGTTTATATTTTCAGTGTAGAACATTTGACGTCCTCTAGAGAAAAAAGTGATCAAACGGATGAATTTTGGAATGATTCTAATTGGAGGATGTTCGTGAGTCTTTCAATATGATTGTATCAAAATTCCAGATTTTTCTACCAAGCCGTTTGACCGTGGCGATGAAATTAAGGCCCAGCGCGCAGCTTTTGCAGATTGACGTTTCTAGACGTTTTGGGTATTTTGGAGGTCAAGATGGCATATTTTAAGGAAGATTATTTTTGAGGATTTGTAGAGGACGTCTTCAGCTTTCAAAAGAGACCTTTCGGGACCAAATTGGAGTTGATTTGGTCAGTCAAAAGTGTTATTTTCTGAGAACTCCGAATTTTAGTTCAAATAGAAAACCTTTTATTATTTTATTAGGTTTTCTAGTTTTATTCTAAAACCTTTTCTAGGTATGGTTTTATTTTCTAGTAGTATAAATAAGGCTTCTTAGTCATGAGGGTTCTGGACGCAACCTAAGGAGGGAGAGAAAGGAGGAAACGCACGCACACTGTAGGGAGCTTTGAAGTTTATTTTCAAGGTGTTTTCTATCCCTGTTCTTAATGATATTTTGTTTTATGGTTGTTCGTAACTAATTTTTTTGCTAGGGTGAGGCTACGAGCCTTAGCAAAAAAATGTAGTTTCTTTTCAATTTGCTTATGATATTATGCATGCAAGTTTTGAGTTATTAATGACTGCGCTTGAAACTATCTAATTGTCTTGATGATTGGCCACCATTACGATATTTAGAAAAGTAATTTGATGCAATTTTGGCGGAGGGATGTCTCTGAAATTGGCGCTGGCTTCTTGTGGTTAATATGTGTAACTTCTTAGGATGGACGATACGTCTTAAGGTTTATATGGTTTTTCAAAAGGTTTTCACAAAACTTAATGAGTCATGCATGTTCACCTTCGATCTGGACGCCACGGACGAGTTGCATGTTAGATATACGTTCTATGTTGGAGGTTCCAAGTAGGGCATACTTTAGGAAGACCTAACCTTCAAATATGCATGTGTGATTCATAAGTAATTGGAAGAACTACGTAGGATTGTTAAGATGACGGCGGAACCCTAGAGCTTAAATGGATTGCAAAACTATTTTCTTTTGTTTTTCTTTACTTTCTAAATTTATTTAATTGTTTTTAATTAAATTCATTTTTAACATTTTAGGTCTTAAAATCAACCTCTTCCAAACTTTGTTTTCAAATAATTAATTAAAATTTAATTTTTAACATAAATTATTCATTCAATCCTTGTGGAGAACGACCTTGCTTGAGCTGCTATACTATGACAACCTTGTACTCTTGCAAGTATTTTTAAGTGTTTTTATCCCTACTTTTGCAGGTGGTAAAATCCCTATCAAGAAATTGGCGCCGTTGCCGGAAATTGTTTTAAATAATTTGTGTTTATCAACTCTTAGTTAATTACTTGTGTATATATATATATTTTTTCATTTACTTGATTTTATTATTATATTTCTTTGATTTTAGGTTACAATTTGTGCAACAATGGAATTTGTTCCTCCTCCTGGATTCAATATACAATTACGAAGACCACCCTTATGGGTCAACTCTGCAGAATGTGGTTTTTATGGATTTAATTTGCTATTTGAAAACCCATGATATTTTGCAGTGTCCTGAGAGGGAATATTTTCCAGAATTTGTCCAAGAGCATATCAATATGAGAAACAACTCAAAAAGAAATTGGAACAATCCATATTCAGAGTTCTATACCCCCAAGTTTGCAAAAGTACCTCGAGCACTATTTTGAGTAGTTTAATGTGCCACAAGAGCTCTTGGTAGAGGACAAACTCTCTAAATTGTTGGAATCAACTGAGTTATACATTGAAATAACCAATCAAGGGTTTCAAATTCAAGCATTAAACCGTGAGAAAAGTTCTGAAGATGATGGGGAGATTGGCGAAGGAACTGAGGAAAAATATGCTACTTGCTTACGCCCAAAGGAGGAAGCAGCACATGATAATACAAAAATTCTCCCAAATCCTTTGGCTATCCAAGTTCATGTGCCACCAAAACCTTACCCACAAAGCCTGCAGAAAGACCTGAGTGTTATTATGTCAGGAGAGGTTCACACAAATTTAACATCTAATATGTTGCATGATCAGCTCTCTAACACACATATTGATTTGGATACAGGGCAGATGACTACTGATACAATTTATGTTGCTGAATTGGACAGTCCAACAGTACAAGCATTCAAATTTAAAGAAAATCTAGGCGAGTCCTACAATCAAGCAAAATTCTATGTGGGAATGAAGAAAAAGCTTAGTGGCTGCCCAATTCTTCATCACGAAATTCGTCCAGTGCAAAAACTATGGGTATTAAATACAAGATTTAAGTCAGTTCAAAGAAGACACAAGCATCGATGGAGGGGAACCTATTTGATCACAAAGATTCATTCACATAGAAGGGCAATTATGAAGAATTCAACTACTGATAAACAACTCATTCCATACCTACTGTTGTCATATGATGCTGCTAAAGAGTGGTTGACTCTAAGAGAACAAGTGCCGTGATCAACAATTCATTCCTCTACGTCTAGCTATAGACGTTAACTAAAGCGCTAATTGGGAGGTAACCCAATTTTTTCTAACTCTTTTCTTTTTATTTCGTTTATTTTATTTTCTTGCTTTTATTCTTAATTACAAAAAAAAAAAAAAAAAAAAAATTCAGAAAATTGAAAGAAAAAAAAAATTGCAATTTTTCATTCTTGTTATTCTTCTTTACTTATCTAAATAGGTTTTTTATTTGTGATGCAGGTTGCATTCGGAAATGATTTTCCTAATCTCAACTTCGGGCGTGCAATCAACATTCCCCCGACACATTCATCATCAGAAGACATGCACAAACACAAAGGAAAATTATGAGCATGCAGAGATCACATTCATATACGGTTATCATACAGTTCATTATATTCAGCAATTTAAACCAACATACGTATATAGCTGTTTGGACCCGATTTTACAATATCGGCCTGAGCAATCGAGACCGTTGAATAAGCATGATTCTAAACCGTCGGATAAGAAAGTTAAGATAGTTATTGTTAAAGGGTAATATTATGATTTTTAATCATGATATTTATCTCTTAATAATTTTCTAAATTATCTTGTCACTTTCATATGCTTAAAAAAAGAAAAAAAAAAAAGAAAAAAAGGAGGTTGCAAACAGCAATTCGTTCACCTGCAACATTGGGATTCTTGTACCTGGGCTTTATCTTAGCCAAATGTTTCAAGCTGATAAGGTTGTGGTATTTGGATAATTTCATCCATGCAATCCCATTTTTAACGCATGGCATATCAGGTATTGCATTTGATGAATGAGGATGGGATTTCATGCAGGTTACGTACAAAGTATGAGTCGGTGGGATAGTTGACAACTTCTAGTGTAACTATAATTCCATCATATCTTTATCAGACTTGGGAGATAATAGAATCCCTATTTGGACTCTACAAAATCGTTGCCAAGCAGGGACATGCGTACTTGAGAGATAGTGTCCATATTATCTTGGAAGTTACGACGGCAAGGTTACTCTATAAATACAAAGTCGCAGACAACATTCAAGGGATCTCCAACTCAACACACAAATCTGCCCTGCGCAACCCTCTCAACCTTTTTGAGAATTTTACTTTCTTGTCCGCCAACACATCTTCAGTTTGGATAAACAGCACTGTGAAGGCAACCGGTAAACATCTTCAGTTTGGATAAACAGCACTATTGCCGTAGAATCAGCCGACCGCGGAGCACCTTCAGTTTGGATAAACAGCACTGCGTCGGGGCCGACTGGTTATCTATCCAAGTCTCGGCCGAGAAGGATTTTCGAATTCTTTTCGACAGAGGTCATCTCACCAGCTTTCTCGGCGAAGTGAGGTGTTACAGTTTATTACATTCCGCACATTGAAAGCCGAAATTTGATATTGAACTTCGCAGAACTAGCAGCCTTGTCTTCAGGCTCTAGAACCCAAAGGCCGAGGCGTGTTCCTTCCTCGGCCGCAGTCGCAAGATCAAGAAGTCAGCCGCGCAACACAACACCACATCCATATTTTACTCACCGGCCGAGCTCGGCCGTCAAGTTGGCACGCCCCGCACACAACCGAAGGACGTAGTTAGCTCATAGATTACTCGGCCTGCGCGCCACGTAGGCTTTGTAGTTTTTAGGGTCAACATTTTGGCACGCCCGGTGGGACCAAGTGCTAAAACTACGAAGTTCACATGATATATCAAGATCACAATCAGGATGAGATTCGGCGCCTATTTAAGGAAGTTGTCGAGCAACAAAAACGCCTTGGCCGAATTATTGAAGCAAATGAAGAAAGGCAAAAATCTTTCTCTCAAATGATAAAGGTGAAGGTTCATCACAGCTTACAAGATCAATGGTTAAATGAAGATAGAGCTCGATATTATGAGTGGCTCGATAAGAAAATGCCATTTGGGTTCAAATCAATTCCATTTGAAGAATGGTTGGATCAAAAGGCCGGGGGGCAATTTTTCGCTCCGGCCACAACTAAAATTCGGCCTCAGAAGATCGACGAGACGGCCGAAGAAGAACCTAGGCTATCTGCTATCTCGGTCGAGACTAAAAGTGTGGTAGGCCTAGAAGAAAAAGTTCAAGTCTTTGAGCCAGAAATTGACTTGGAAAATGGTTCGTCAGAGGAATGTTCCAATGACGAACAAGACCAATACACCGTTTTAGACGCCGAAACCACGCCAATCGATATGATTATTGGCGATAAAGCCGATCTAAAGAAATCTCATTCGGCTAAGTTGTTAAAAGTCGAAATTGGTGAAATTATTATGCCAGGGGGGCATAATAATTGTTCAACACATTCGGCGGTCGAAATTGACAAATTCACCAAGTCGAAAATATTTGGAGAAAATTCTTTATTCGGCCTAGAGCGAAATCAAATTGAAAATTTTGATATTAAAACATCTCGGCTTGGAATAAAGCATTGTTGGCCTCCTCCTGTTTGGTTCATCCACTTTTCTTTCCATTTGCTAAATTATTTTCTTAACCATTCGGTCTCTTGACCGATACTTAAAAAATAGGGGGCAAGGAACATTGAGCCCTCGTACAAAAAAAAAAAATTAAACTCTCGGCTGTCTAGGCCGAGGCCGAGAAAAGAAAAGGAAAGAATGCATGGCCAACCATCATTTCAACTTCTCAGTCGGCCTCAGAGTCAAATGTCTGCTCACCACTGTTCACCTGCTTCACATGTCCCATCCTTATCAATTCCCTCATCTTCTTCAAATATTAATATATATATATATATATATATATATATATATATATATATATATATATATATATATTTTCTCCACCATTCGGCTGCTTGAGCCAAGGGATTGGAGGACTATTAGTGTTTATAGGCAGGCCGAGCTCGGCCGAAGTTTGATTATCATGCCAAGTCAACATAAAAATTGAGATCCAACCGAGGTCGATTTGTTGGCCGAGAGCAAATTGGCATCTTAGACGAGTTCAACTATGGATTATTAAGAAGTATGGTGTGATGTTAATTGTTTGCCGAGCTCAGCTAGCGTGAGCTGGTGCTCGGCACTGGTTACCATGGTGAAATCTTCCGACCATGAGGTCATTCGGCCATTTAAGACAAGCCAAACCTTAATCATGATGTCTAAACGTCATGATTGCCGAAGTGATTTTTTGAAGCTTTTTGCCGAATTGACCTTTTGGAACTTTGGTCGTATATATGTATATATATATATATATATATATATAATGGCGCATATACATGCCAGCTAATGCAAAGATTGGCATTTGTCAGGAATTTTATGGTCATGAGACAAGTTAAGCAGGAGTTTTCAGGGGGTATTCGGTAAGGATGCTTCGGTATTGATTAAAGTTCAATATATTTTTCGATGCCGTTGCACTCCTGATTAGCTGGACAAGCATAATTTCTTTGACCATTCGGCTTACAAGCCGAAGCTCAAGGAAATTGGAACAAGCGTATCTGTATATATATACCAACTGTTTGCCGAGCTCGGCTAGCATGAGTTGGTGCTCGGCACAGGGAGCCCATTCGGTGGGTTTATTAATTTCATCAAGTTCGTGTTTTTTTTGTGGCTGACGAATATTGATTGTTCTCGACGACTCTAGACGAACAAAGTTAAATTTCCTCAACCATTCGGCTTACGGGCCGAAGCTCAAGGAAATTGGGGGCAATGTTTGGACCTGATTTTACAATATCGGCCTGAGCAATCGAGACCGTTGAATAAGCATGATTCTAAACCGTCGGATAAGAAAGTTAAGATAGTTATTGTTAAAGGGTAATATTATGATTTTTAATCATGATATTTATCTCTTAATAATTTTCTAAATTATCTTGTCACTTTCATATGCTTAAAAAAAAAAAAAAAAAAAAAGAAAAAAAGGAGGTTGCAAACAGCAATTCGTTCACCTGCAACATTGGGATTCTTGTACCTGGGCTTTATCTTAGCCAAATGTTTCAAGCTGATAAGGTTGTGGTATTTCGATAATTTCATCCATGCAATCCCATTTTTAACGCATGGCATATCAGGTATTGCATTTGATGAATGAGGATGGGATTTCATGCAGGTTACGTACAAAGTATGAGTCGGTGGGATAGTTGACAACTTCTAGTGTAACTATAATTCCATCATATCTTTATCGGACTTGGGAGATAATAGAATCCCTATTTGGACTCTACAAAATCGTTGCCAAGCAGGGACATGCGTACTTGAGAGATAGTGTCCATATTATCTTGGAAGTTACGACGGCAAGGTTACTCTATAAATACAAAGTCGCAGACAACATTCAAGGGATCTCCAACTCAACACACAAATCTGCCCTGCGCAACCCTCTCAACCTTTTTGAGAATTTTACTTTCTTGTCTGCCAACACATCTTCAGTTTGGATAAACAGCACTGTGAAGGCAACCGGTAAATATCTTCAGTTTGGATAAACAGCACTGTTGCCGTAGAATCAGCCGACCGCGGAGCACCTTCAGTTTGGATAAACAGCACTGCGTCGGGGCCGACTGGTTATCTATCCAAGTCTCGGCCGAGAAGGATTTTCGAATTCTTTTCGACAGAGGTCATCTCACCAGCCTTCTCGGCGAAGTGAGGTGTTACAGTTTATTACATTCAGGCACATTGAAAGCCGAAATTTGATATTGAACTTCGCAGAACTAGCAGCCTTGTCTTCAGGCTCTAGAACCCAAAGGCCGAGGCGTGTTCCTTCCTCGGCCGCAGTCGCAAGATCAAGAAGTCAGCCGCTCAACACAACACCACATCCATATTTTACTCACCGGCCGAGCTCGGCCGTCGAGTTGGCACGCCCCGCACACAACCGAAGGACGTAGTTAGCTCATAGATTACTCGGCCTGCGCGCCACGTAGGCTTTGTAGTTTTTAGGGTCAACAATAGCACATTCACAGATCAAGCTGGTTCCTGCTTGAATGTGAGACACAAAAAGATGAGTCATATATATACCTTATAATCTCGGATCCGTAGGTCTTTGACATCTCTGCTCCCAATTTTGACCGTTGGATCTATGATTTTCCGTCATTCCTTCATTTTTCACGTTCTCTTCATTTACCAAACGAGGTTCCTACCACATGACACAAGAGATGAGTATCGATTTTACTCTGATTCTAAGTCACAAGAAGAAATTGGGAAGAAATGAGGAAAAGGATGGCTGCATGCCTCTGTGGCGTCGGAATGGTACAGGAAATCTGCTGAGAAGATGAACGAAGATGAGAGAACAGGGGCTGGGGAGGAGTCGAGATTAAGTTTGGGGGTTGTGGCTCGAATATGAGGGTTCTGGAAAGGAAGCTTTGGTTTTGATTGCGGCAACCAAGGTTTTCATGAAAGCAAGATGAAAGAAAATGAGTGGAGGAGAATTTTGGCTCTGGGCTCGAGGTATGCAATGGCAGACATTACGTGAGTGGGTCACAAGTGGGTCCGTGTCTATCCGTGCGGTCAGCTTCCCTGGCAAATGCATGTGTATTACCTGGGTTCTCAATGAAATGGGCTGGTTCATTCTTTGTTTACGTGGGCTCGTCATGGCTTTTTGTTCGGCCATCAAATTATCAAGCAGCAAGTTTCTACTTCTAGCCCAGGTATTATTGTTCTTTTTCTTTTTGTTATTTATTCTTGGTTTTTTTTTTCTTTTGTCTACTGTTTGTTTCTTTGATTAGTTAGTTGTTTTTGTCGGTCATTTTTCTTAATTCTTTCTTTATGTGTTTCTTTTTCCACACCTTGAGGATAATGTATGATTTAAGTTTGGGGGTGCGAAATAGGAATTTTTAGATTTTGAAATTTTGTTGAGTCGTTAAATTTTTCATTATTTTTAAGTTAATATCCATAGATTAATTTAAACGTTAGAACAAATGGACATGGTGAAGATTAATCCTATAATAAAGTCTTTTCTATTTATCGTTGATAAGACACTAATTCATGAGTTATACTTTGAAAATTTTGCACATTCACATCAACATGGTTTGTGGGGAGTGAGATTGAAACACTTACTTTTCGTCTAAGTGTATTTTAATTTTTGTTCTAAAGTAAAGTAAAGTAAAGTTTAGTATATGTTATGAATAAAGTAATAATTGTCCCACCCAAGGCTTTACCTAGTAACCGCGCCAGTCCTGCCTAATCAATAGTGATTCTCGCGCCAAACAGTAGAGTCTTGGCATGGGCAGGGTGGTTAGTTGGTTTCGTAGCCTTTTTAGCTCGAGTAAGTAAGTCCTTAGGGGTGTTCTACGCCTAGTGCCCTAAAGCCTTTGTGGTTTGGGAGTCATTGACCTAAAGCTCGTTACATGGGTTGAAAAGAAAGCTTAAGGGAATTGACATTGCACGACCACTACTATTACTGAAAAAAAAAATTTGAAAAAAAAAGAAAAAAAAAGAGAAAAAAAATATATCAAAATATTTTGTGTGAAGTGTTAAATAAAGGGACGAAAGGTAGGGATTTTAGTCGAGTCTCCTTAACTATGTTGGTTCACTTTACACCAAAGGAAGTTCATGAATTCTTTTCTAATTGATTCTAAATGGCTTAGACTCTGTAGTGGGATTAGTTGGAACATTTGAAAAGATGTTCTAATTTTTAACGTTTTCTATGGATTGCAACTTGAGAATGAAAATTTTGTCTTAGTTGAGTTTTAAAAAAGTTTCAAGTCTGTTAGTTTTTATTTTTTTTTTTACTTGAGGACAAGAAAAAAGCTAAGTTTGGGGGTATTTGATGAGTCGCTTTTATACCATATATTTTACCCTAATCTTAGTATTAATTTATTGGTTATTTTGGTAGAATTTTGATACTTTGGTTTATATTTTCAGTGTAGAACATTCGACGTCCTCTGGAGCAAAAACTGATCAAACGGATGAATTTTGGAATGATTCCAATTGGAGGATGCTTTTGAGTCTTTCAAGATGATTGTATCAAAATTCCATATTTTTCTAACAAGCCGTTTGACCGTGGCAATGAAATTAAGGCCCAGATTGACGTTTCTGGACGTTTTGGGTATTTTGGAGGTCAAGATGGCATATTTTGAGGAAGATTTCTTCTGAGGATTTGTAGAAGACGTCTTCATCTTTCAAAAGAGACCTTTTGGGACCAAATTGGAGTTGATTAGTCAGTAAAAAGTGAGATTATCTGAGAACTCCGAATTTTAGTTCAAATAGGAAATCTTTTATTATCTGTTTTATTATTTTATTAGGTTTCCTAGTTTTATTCTAAGACCTTTTCTAGGTAGGGTTTTATTTTCTAGTAGTATAAATAAGGCTTTTTAGTCATGAGGGTTGATGTGATAAAAGCTTAGCACACAAATTAAACCCTCTTGTTGACAATTGTAGTAATTATGTAAGTAGGGATCGTTCTAGGCTGGGGATTAGAAAGGATTCCTAATCTACTCAAAACTGACTCAAAAACACAAAACTAAACTTAAAAACAGAAAACTAGACTCTAAAGACTCAAAACAAACTAGAAAGACTCAAAACAGCACAAAACAAGCAAACTGACTCAAAACAAACACTAAGGAGATGTTTGGACGAAATTCTACTTTAACTTGACTCAAAATACTACAAGACTCAAGTTTAGACAGATTCTAACTAAGTTGACATGACAAAGTAAAGGGGGATTGGTTTTTGACGAATTTAAACTAAAAACAAATAAATCAAAGATTCTAAACAACTTTGGCACGAAATTGGGTGAATGAATGGGTGATAAGCTAGCTAGAGGGTCCTTCTCCACACATGACACATATGAATATGAATCGATTTCCAGTTATTCTTCCGATAAACCATGAATGACAATGCCCCAGATTAACCGTGAACAACACTAATTAACCCTCAGATTTTCCTAAGTTCATTGAATTGGACATCGCATCGCAACCAAATTATTCTTCTCAAGTTCCCTACATGAACAACATAATAGAGATACATATAAAAGATCATTACGCTCTGTGAAAATCATAAGCATTGACAAGGCATTCATAACTATGAACAACATGATACTCCTGCCAGGAATTTACTTAACACGATCGTGACTAGCGACCTCCACTACTTGCAAATATAAGTTCATAACTATTAGGTGAATTTCCCTTATATTTTAGCATCAAATTCATGCATGCAAACTAAGTAGGCCTGAATTATGGTGGATGGTGGTCTGCATTATGGTGGAGAATGGATCATAGGTTGTGCGGCAAAGGCTTTAATTTATAGGGCAAGGGAGCATGGCCAGGAATTAATTTTGGGAAACATATTTGATCTCTGAATCCACAAGGAAAAGGGCTAAGTAAATGTCAGAATCCCAAAGGAAAAGGAAAAGGATATGCGGTAGGATTTGGAGGGAAAGGCATTGCCTTGCACGGCAAGGAAAGGGATTTCTAGAGGGACTTGGTGCGGCACCTTGTAGGAATGGATTTAGACCTTCTAGAATTAGGTATTTAAGTGTCCTAATATAACTAGGGATCCTCCTTGCATCTGGAACTCAGGTGGATTAGGATTAGGAAAGGTTTAAGACAAAATAAGGTAATTTGGCTAACATTCCTTCTTTCTTGCTAAGCTTCCTTATCTTCTTTGTCTTGATTTATTTCCTTCATCTCTTTAGCACATTCCTAGCCTCTTTTGGTCTTTAATTTCGTCCATCCACCTTGCTCCATGCATGTGCTATCCATTCCAAGCCCAAAACTGCTCCAAAATGCACCAAAATGCTCTTTCTTGCCACTTTAGCCTTTTGAACCTACAAACACACGAAAATAGCTTAAAACATTATAATAACTAGAAACTAACTACATAAATGCAAGAAAACAAGCTAACTAAGTCGCATAAATATGCTTCTATCAAGGGTTTTGGACCCAACCTAAGGAGGGAGAGAAAAGAGAAAACGCATGCACACTGGATAGAGCTTTGAAGTTTATTTTCAAGGTGTTTTCTATCCATGTTCTTAACAATATGTAGTTTCTTTTCAATTTGCTTATGATATTATGCATGCAAGTTTTGAGTTATTAATCACTGCGCTTGAAACTATCTAATTGTCTTGATGATTGGCCACCAATAGGATATTTACAAAAGTAATTTGATGCAATTTTGGCGGAGGGCTCTCCTTGAAATTGGCGCTGGCTTCTTGTGGTTAATATGTGTAACTTCTTAGGATGGACGACACGTCTTAAGGGTTATATGGTTTTTCAAAAGGTTTTCACAAAACTTAATGAGTCTTGCATGTTCACTTTCGATATGGACGCCACAGACGGGTTGCATGTTAGATATACGTTCTATGTTGGAGGTTCCAAGTAGGGCATACTTTAGGAAAACCTAACCTTCAAATATGCATGTGTGATTCGCAAGTAATTGGAAGAACTACGTAGGATTGTTAAGGTGACGGCGGAACCCTAGTGCTTAAATAGATTGCAAAACTATTTTCTTTTGTTTTGCTTTACTTTCTAAATTTATCTAATTGTTTTTAATTAAATTCGTTTTTAATATTTGAGGTCTTAAAATCAACCTCTTCCAAACTTTGTTTTCAAATAATTAATTAAGATTTGATTTTAACATACAAATCATTCATTCAATCCTTGTGGAGAACGACATTGCTTGAGCTGCTATACTACGACAACCTTGTACTCTTGCAAGTATTTTTAAGTGTTTTTATCCCTACTTTTGCAGGTGGTAAAATCCCTATCAGTCGCGATGGCGGTGATGTCATCAAAGACGAGAGAAGGATAATTGAGAAGATGGGTGGTGCGGGTGCATGGGTTCTCTAAGTTTGGGATGTCGTCAAGGACTCGAGAAGGACAATCAAGGTCGCTGGGCCGTCGTGGTGGTCGCCAAGGCCCAGACTCGCGACAGCGGTGATGTCGGGGTGATGGAAGAGATGATTGACTGAGTGTGGGTGGAACCGTGGGGGGGGGGGGGGGACAACACACGCGAGAGAGAATCGAGTTGGAGGACTCGAGTGACAAAGTCGAGGAGACTTTTCTTTGGAAACTTTGCTCCGAACCTTGTTTTGGGGAAGGAAATTTTGCTTAGTTGTTCCATTGCAATTACAAACGGGCCGGTCCGGGGCCCTGTTTTCCTATACATTTGGAACCGGCCCGCCCTTAAAATTTCATCACACCACCCCGTTTATCTTGTTAAAAAAATGGAGCTGACCCGTACCCGCCCTAAACCTTGATTATCTGCCCCGACCCGCAGTTCCTATACCCGTTTGCCCACCCCTAGCTAGAATACTCAAGGGATAACTATGGAAAATACTAAGGTTGCAGAGTGATGTCTCCTAGGTTTCTTTGACTCCCTGTATTATGCTGAGGGAACACATTATTAAAGTTCTTGACCTAAGGTATGAAAATTACGGGACTCAAGGTCTCGTGGGCAAAGCAATTGAGAAGTATGAAAATTGGGGGATAAAGACTATACAAGGGAGAGTATATAGTTTTGTAATTCTTTGAGTTAAGGAAGGGCATTGTAGTATTCCATGTCAAATTTTGGTTATAATTACGAAAAGTTATAATAGTTGGTTATAATTCTATTCATGGTTCAAATTTTGGCTACTTCTCCAAATTTTCAAAAGGATAGAGATGGCAGTAAAAAGATGAAAAAATTGGAAAAATAACCAAAATTTGGACCTCATATAGAATTATGACCAACTTTTTAAATTTATGATAATTATAACAAAAACTTGATAGGAAATTACTCATACACCCTTAAACCTAGCTTTTTTCATAGTGTGGCATCCTAGAAAGCTTCATTTATGCTGAAAAGTAAAATTTTGTTTTCCACCAAGGCCACCGGATCAAGTGATCCAGGTCTTCAAATTTCATCAAACGGCCTACCTGTTTTGGCCCCTTAAAAGCTGTGATAATTTTTGGCTGTTATATGAAATTTGGAAGGCCCAGATCACTTGATACGGTGGCCTTGGTGGAAGAGATCCGGAGAGGATCTCTTCCTATATCTTGTTCACAGAGGGAAATTGCCTCATTAGCATAAATTTGTTGGCAATATCTAGGAATTCAAATGAAACCCAACAACCAAGTCTACAATTTTGTCCCAAATGTAGCTTTGCTCAGGGCATTTTTACTTGGTAAGGGATTATCTGAAGGCGGAAGAAGTTTGGATATTTACGGGCGGTCGGAAGAAGTTTGGATATTTACGGGCAGTGTAGAGAAAAACCAGAAAGAAAACGGAACAAGACCCAAAGAAAACCTATTCCCAAATCAATTTATGTTGCTACATTTCCTTCCATGTGTATGCTCCAGACTTGTGACTCCAAAAGCAAACAACAAAAATGTCAATTTTTTGGGTTTGATTGTATAAGCAGAACAGAAGTACCAAATTGGAGAAGGAAGAGTCAAAGAGATCTATGGTGGACTATGGAAAAGAAAGAAGTGGAGTTCATTGGAAAACTTTATGAGTATATTAGTACTTTCATATCAAATTTTGATTATAACTGCAAATAAGGATATATATATATATATATATATTTTTTTTTTTATTATTTTGGATCAAATAAGGATATTATTTAATTTGTTCAGTAACATTTTGAATTGGTAACTTGAAAATTTGGGACGTTCAATGAGTTGACATTCAATAATAATTTACCCTTTTCATTTATCCCAGTCCACGATCATTGACAGTAGGCCAAATTTTTATCGTGATCCTTGTGGTGATATCCTATTTTTAAAAAGACCCATGTGATGAAAAAGCTAATAATTGTAATCATGTGGTGAAAATCTTTATTAATCATAGTCCAAATTAGATTTTCCTCATTTTCCTATCATTTATAGGGGCAAAATTGTTATTTTCGTTTTTATTGATTCCATCAACCAATCATAAAGAGCCATATGGACATAAAAAAAATTTATTTTAAAAACATTTAGAGCTACAATAAAAG
This sequence comes from Cotoneaster glaucophyllus, assembly GCA_036320875.1. Taxonomy (NCBI): domain Eukaryota; kingdom Viridiplantae; phylum Streptophyta; class Magnoliopsida; order Rosales; family Rosaceae; genus Cotoneaster; species Cotoneaster glaucophyllus. Next base: position 22,694,994 of record CM070059.1, read on the forward strand.
AATAAATAAACAATAAAATTACAAGGTTCATATTATCAGACTTTCTCATTTCAAGAGAGGCAAGAGTCCAAATTCAAGATTTAAAAAATCACAAAGTACATCGCCGCGTTTAGGTTAGAATATAAGTTATTATGCAAACATTGAATTTAGTTTCATTTTAAGAAGAACAGTGGTTGGGGGGGGATGGCTAGGGTTATGTGAGAGTGTTTGGGTCCAAAATGATATTATTGGGCCGAGTTTAGGTTCATCCTTAGCCCAATACCTTTCTGGAAGGATTATGGGCTGGAGGCCGCCCGATTAAGTCCGTCGAGTCCTATTGTAAAGAGGATTGATTTGGATGAAGTTGAATCCTGGTACAAGGAGTTTCAGGGCTGAAGGTGCTAAGAATTTGTGAGTGAATCTAGGTCATTAGGGCTTGGTTCAGAGACCTATTGAAACTAGGATTGGCCGAATCTTAATCGGATTAAATTTGGGAGTTTTAGTCCTAATACATCTCTGATTCGGCCAGGAGTGGGTTCGCTGCTATATATGTAGAGGGAAGTGCATCATTTAAAGGCCCCTCCAATTCAACACACAAACTGCCCTGCACAAACCCTTGCTCTACGCGAAACCTCTCAATAACCTTGAGATTTTCATTTTCTTTTTCCGCCAACACATCTTCAGTTGGATAAACAGCACTGTGAAGGCAACCAGTGACATCTTCAGTTTGGATAAATAGCATTATTACTGTAGAATCAGCCGACTGCGGAGCACCTTCAGTTTGGATAAACAGCACTGCGTCGAAGCCGACTGGTTATCTATCCAAGTCTCGGTCGAGAAGGATTTTTGAGTCCTTGTTGGCAGAGGTCATCTCATCAGCCTTCTCGGCGAAGTGAGGTGTTACAGGTTACCACATTTGGCACATTAACAGCCAAATTTGATATTGAACTTTGCAGAACTAGTAGCCTTGTCTTCAAGCTCTAGAACCCGAAGGCCGAGACGTGTTCCTTCCTCAGTTGCAGTCCTGAGATCAAAGAAGTCAGCAGCGCGCTCAACGCCACATCCATAAATTTTACTCACCGGCTGAGCTCGGCTGTCGAGTTGGCATGTCCCTCACACGATCGAAGGACGTAGTTAGCTCATTAGTTACTTGGTATGCGCGCCATGTAGGCTTGGTAGTTTTTAGGGTCAACATTTTGGCACGCCCAGTGGGACCCAAGTGCTAAAGCTACGAAGTTCATGACCATTGAGACACGATCAGTTAAGAAGAAAACAGTCATGGGAAAGTCCACGACACCCAGGACAAGACGACTCATCACAGGCATAGAACCCTCATCTTGCCGTGACATCTGAGGCCACAGGCGCGACACACCGAGAAAGGGAAGTCTGTCTCGGTGGTCAGCCTCATAATGCGGAAGCCCCTAACAAAACTAAGGACGTTTTAATTGAAGGGATAGTAAAGGATTGCGATGAAGATGGTGACGGGTTTGATCCACCAATTAGATTGTTTCTCCACAGAAGACTAGACGAGCAGTCTCGGCAAGCTGATCAGATGTGTAGCCGACTACTTGACGAAATATGTAATAAAGGTGACACACACACACACCAGATAGCTTGAGTTACTGGTTAGTAAAGCCTACGAAGGTGGACCTGCCGATCATTCTTGACCATTCCCACCTAAGAATAATCTGTTACCAACATTACAGGCCAAGGCAGGATCTGCTCGGCTCAAAACCCTGGACTTGGAGAAAAAAAAAAGATCAAGCAGTAGATCAAACAGACCCGACCAGACGGCAAGAACAACATTCGTCGATGTAGTCGAGGTCCAAAGAATGATCGATTCAGCCTTAAAAAAGGGTCGAAGTTCCCAAAGTTCATTCACCCATATCCCAAGGGTTTCAAAATCCCAGATTTCAGTCTTTTCGTCGGGGAATCATCCCTGTCATCATTAGAACATGTAGCTCGGTTTACTGGTCAATGCGGAGACATTACAGTGATTTCCATAAGTTACGATTGTTCAACTTCTCATTAACTGGCTCAACCTTCGCGTGGTATATTAATCTTCCACCCAACTCCATCCAAAGTTGGGAGGAATTGGTAGAGATATTCCACAAGGAATTCTATCGGCCTAGGATGGACGTCTCAGTGTCCTCTTTGGCCAGGATGGCTCAGGCCTTTGACGAGTCGCCGATGGAATATCTTACGAGGTTTAAATCTGCCAGAAATTGGTGCCGAGTACCTCTCCCTGAGGTTGAGTTTGTGAGGATCGCTCTAAATGGCTTGGATGTAGAATACAAAAGGAAATTCCTGGGGGCAAATTTCCGTGACATGTATGAATTGGCTCAACATGTCAAGCAATACGACTATTTACTCTGAGAAGAGAAGGTTTCAAAGTCCCCGTCCCGAGGAACAATTTACAAAATCCCCACGGTTAGTTATGCGTCCGCCGAAGGTGAGGAATTTTCCAGTATAGACGCAGCTGAGATAGTAATCAATAAACCATACATATGCAAGGCATTGGCTCATGCCAATCCCAAAGATGCCAAAACCCGTTTGGCCTCTGAAGAGTCTACCGTCAAAACATCAAAAGTCTATACTTTCGACATTACTAAGGCCGATGCTATCTTTGATCAATTGCTACTTGCCAAAATAATCAAACTTCGGCTGGGGCATAATATCTCCAAGGCTGAAGAATTGAAAGGAAAAACATATTGCAAGTACCATAACACGAACAAGCACACGACAAACAACTGCGTCGTGTTTCGAGATGCCATCCAAAGCTAGATTGACAACGACAAACTCAAGTTTCTAGAAAAGAAAATGGTTGTCGACACCGATACATTTCCCACAGCGACAGTAAGTACGGTGGATGCTCGTCTACCTAAGGATAAAGGAAAAGGAAAGGTTGAGTTTGTTCCAATGCGATCCGTCACAAAACAGAACTCCCTACCACGATTGAAAATTGATTTATTCTCAAACGAGCCACCCTAAGATTTAATTGGGCCAGTTGTTGTCGAATTTTGTTGAGCTTTAGTGCCGAGGATGTTGGAAGTATGCCCACAAAGCCACTCATTTGATGTAATAGCTTTTGGAATACTTATTGTATTAAACTTTTATATGTTTAATAAAGGGCAAAGCTTATTGTTAATCACTATTTATTGTATCATGTGTTTAAGCAATAAGGGAATCCAAGGAATGTATTTGATCTAAGAGATAAGTAATTTAAGTAAGTTAAATTAACGAGACCTTTCTCTTATGTTCATTCCTAAAACGTTCCTAGCCATAGGATTGCCAATTGGGCATTGACAGTCCGTTAAGGTTAGTATGTGTTATGTCTACTCAAGCGTGAGTATGACTAGTCTCAAGTCATTTGGTGTTAGACACTAAGACAAACACATAGGTGCTCGAAAGGTAATCGAGTACACTGAACAACGATCAAACGAGAGTTCGAACATACATGTCATGTAAGAACTCGTTAGTTACAATATGCAAAGTAGTCCTTTGACCTGAGGCATCATTGATGTCTAATGGTTAGGTCCTTGATCTTTGATCATGTCAAAGGCATTCCATTGTGAGTGTCCACGGCATTGTTGGGGTCAAGCTATCTAATCATGTAGACATGTGAATGCACAACAAGGGATCTCTAACCTTCCATGGTGGAAGGAGAATACTCTAAGATATGATTCGAGAGTCTTTGGCCAAAGCATATGAATATGACTTAGGAAGTTTGTTCCAAATCATATTCAAATTGAATCATATAGAAAAGTATCACATTGGATAGTAGACATGAAACAAACTATTACTCAAACAATGTGATAAAGAGTATTGTATTAGAGAAGGACCGTATTGCATTGTAGTTGTAACTGGATAGGTTCTCCAACCACTTCTACTTAGCTTGGGTAACCATGAAATGCTGCTAGGTGTCACTCATGGTTTGTGGAAGCCCTGAAGATTAGCAAACACTAATCAAAAGGGAGAATTGAAATGTTGTTTCAATTCACAATCGATCGTTAAGAGTAACAATCGCCCATTGCCTCGCTAATTGGAACCTAATGGATCGTACACCGAGTAAGGATGAAAGTGAAGAAATAAAATGAGATGGATATGCAATTAAAAGGTTTAATTGAATTATGGTCAAGATTAATTAATTAGTTAATTAATTATACGAAATGTTCGTATTGGGCTTTTAAGTTGGTTTTGGGTTTCAAGGCCCAAAAGTGTTTTGGTCCACAAGGTCCATTATGTTTAAGTTGTATGACAACTAAAACAAAATGGGCAATTAGCCCAATACCAAAAGGGGGCCGGCCATAAGGGTGAGGGGTAGTAGGTTATGCTTTATTGCAAGTTTGCCACTCACCTAAGAATGAAGTATAAAAGCAACTTTATAGCTTTATTTTCATTAAGGCTTTTCTAAGAGAAAAAGAAGAGAAACATTGTCTCCAATTTTCTCCATAGAGGCCGGCCAACTTAGGGGGTTTTACTAGCATAAAAAATCCTTCTAAGTCATCCATTTCATCTTTACACTACATCTTTGGTGTGGAGACTTAGAGGTACTAAATCTTTGGTACTTTTGGAGATCCTTTCCTCACATCCTCAAGGAGCAAAGGAGCATACAAATCACAAGGTAGATCCAAGGAGCTAGGAGGTGACTTGAAGGCCCTCCACTTGGGTGAATCCCTTGTGTAATCAAGGATGAGCTTCAAGGGTAAAGAATCTCTAAATCCTTTCTTCTCTTTAAGTTTGTTAAAGAGTCTATTGGTTCACCATATGCTAGGCTTTGAAAGTCATGGGTTTTATGAATTGTTTTTGAATGCATGCCTACTTTAAAGTGTTATGAGTTTGCATATGTATTCAAATGTTCTTACTTGTTCTTAGCTAGGACAATATTTTTCCTTCAAGTGGTATTAGAGCCTAGGTCTAGTGTATGGTGGATCCTTTTGGGTTTTGTGATTTTTCATATTTTGTGATTTAAATGTTGTAAATGTTACAAGCTTTGTTCTTGCTTTGAATATAAATTTTGTTTGAAAATTATGCATCTCAAATGTTGTAGATGTAGTTCATTTAAGCATGAATATTGGAACTAAAATTTGGTGCCATAAATTTTGGGATTTTCGGCCAAATCTAAAGGGTGAATTTTGGGTTCATGTTTGTCTTATTAAAATGGTTTTAAAGTGCCTTTTGGAACCCTTAAGTACCCTATGTTGTTAACCTTCTTTTAAGAAGTGAAAATTTGAGTTTTGTTGATTGAAAGCATTCATGGAGCTCTTATGAGTTTTTCATGAGTGTTCTTCATGTTCTTGAGTTTTTGGCCAAGAACAAAAAGGTTTTGTGTTTTGATTCAAAAGTTTTATGTTTTTCATAAAGTTTTGGTTTATTAAAAAGGGTGAAGACTTATTGGTGAGGATGATAAATGTCATTAATGTTTACAAAACATTTTCTTACATTTTCTTACATGTCTATAATGTTTTACGACCCATCAATTTCACCTTTAATCTCACCAACCAAAATCAACTCACAAAAACTTTTTAGAAATTTTTTTTTCTTTTTCAACAAATCCGGCCAACCCCTTCAAGGGGGTTTCCTTGGGCCTTTTGTGTAATTACATAAAGTTTTGATACTTTTGTGTATTTACATTTTGGCCCAAAAGTTTACGTTTTTCGCGTAAAGGTCCAAAATCATAAAAGGACAAATTGTTTTGTTCCTTTAATGTAGATTTTGTAATTATTGAAAATTTTGGGTTCTAGTTGTAATTACATGAAGTTGTGGACTCTTGTGTTTTTTACAAAGTGACCCCAAAAGTTTTTTGTTTTTGCTAAATGGCCCAAAAGTTGTGGTCATTGTTTTTGGCCCAAATAAAAGAGAACAAAATGGTTTTGTCTCTATAATGAGAATTGGATTTTCATTATATTTAGTTCCATTTAAATCAATTCTATGAATCCAAGAACCAATTGTTTAAAGTTGCTTTCTTAGTTAAATGTGTTTAATTAAGAAAAGGGTGATTATGAACCAAAGGCCTCGATAATTGAGCTATGTGATTGGCCGATTTACATTGTGAATGTTTGGGTTTAGTAGAGTAGATTTGAATGTAATTTGATTAGTTCAATTGTTGTAAATGGACATAAGTCCATCATTTGTTTTTGTAAAAGGGCATAAGCCCTTCTATTTATTTCAAGTATTCCTTTTGTTTATATGTATGCAAATTGGAATAGTTGGGTCCAACGCCCAATAGGAAATAACGGTTTAATTAGATTAAACGCGTAACTAAAATCAACAAGCTTCTACCTTAAATCCAAGGTCCAACACAAGGCTCGTGTTGGATCAAATCAAACGGTTCATAATCATCCTAAAACCTAAAATGACTATATAGTCCATATGAGGATGCAATGCGTTCGTTAGTAGTTCCATATAGTCTCGCTTGTTTCAACGAAACAGTGGGAGTATCATATGCTACTAAATCATATTAACTTGGACCAATAGTTATGATAGGCCCATGTTCTTTTAATTTGATTAAAATGATTTTGATGTAGCCCAAAACTACTCCCTCAACAAACGAATATTAAGTTGATAAACGAGAGATGTTTTGAACACCTCTTCGTAGGCCTTCCACCGTGGTGGACTCCAATCGTTTGTGACTTGTACACCGGCTTCACCCTATCATGGGGGAGTTCAAAGTGCATGCTTACCTTCAGGAGGAGTCCATAAACATATGATGAGGTGAATGTAGGCAACGAGGATAGCCGACATCGTATCATCGTGAGGCTATTCTTGAACCCCTACACGAACTAAGCATGGTGGGAATAACTTAACTAAGTGCAATGGTGCCGACATCGTATCATCGTGAGGCATCATTCTCTAGAGGCCGAAAGGATGGGTAATCACAAGAGGTTGTTGTGAATGAGTAAGTGTACTCTCTCATCATTATTTTTGCTAACCAACATCGTATCATCGTGAGGTGGGCTTGGTAATGGAGAGTCTCCCATACCCCGCTAAGAGTTCAATATAACTCTCGGATTCCATTGAGGGATGTGGAATTTGCCAAAAATAGTGGGTGGTACTATTTGATTTAAGACCCAATCAAGTAGTTAACAACAATCTAATACGATTTCTGTTATGTTATGTAGTTAACGACATGCCTAAAATACTACCCACCATTATACTTGACAAAAGGGGCCTTGTGGGCCAACGTTTCCTTGCTTGGTATCGCCACATTGAGAATGTCTCAAAGGTGATAAACATATTGTATGTGCTTAAGCAATCCCCTCCTCATGTACCTCCTACGAAACTAGCTTCAAAGGAGGAGTGACAAGATTATGCTAGACACTATGAGGATGACTTACAAGCCAAATGCTTAATCCTCACTTCACTTAGTGAGGAGCTTAAGAAGCTACATAAGCACATGGACACTTCTTGTGCCATGGTTGAAAGTTTGCATAAGATGCATGACATTGAGACTAGTAACGTACGATTCTCAAATGTTTGTAGTCTATTAAATGCCAAAATGGCAAAGGGGGCATCGGTCCAAAAACATGGACAAAAGATGGAAAGGATCTTTCAAGATCTTAAAAGTTTAGGAACTTCCATCGATGGGAAAATGGCCCAAGATTTTTTCCTTGCATCTCTCTCGGATGATTTCACTAAGTTTATTGTAAACTATAAAGTGAATAGATTTGATCAAACTTTCACCAAGATGATTGACATGTGCTGTAAATTTGAAAAATGTTTCAAAAGGGACAGTGGGAGTGAGTATGCAATAACAAGGAAAAGGTTGCTTAAGAAGAAGGCAAAGAAATCCAAAGGAACATGCTTTCATTGTGGAAAGGATGAACGTTGGAAGAAGAAATACAGGGTGCGCATTGCGAGCCTTATGACACGAACTTTTGAAGAGACTATTTCTGTCATAGAGAGTGCTTTTACAGTGAGTTCCAATTCCTGGATATTTGATTCAGGCGCTAGCCAACATATCTGTAATACGATGCAGGGACTAGTAGGGAGCAAATCACTGCGCAATGGGGAGATGGTTGTGCGAGTTGGGAACGGCACTAAAATCTCTGCAAAAGCAATAGGCACCTACATGCTTGAACTACCCTCTGGGGAAGTCCTGGAACTTAAAAATTGTTTATATTTTCCTTCATGTATAAAGAATTTGATTTCTATCTCTAAGCTTTTACGAGATGGGCACTCAGTATTGTTTGACAAAATGAGTTGCACTTTATACTTGAACGGTCGTATTATCTCTCAAGGTAATATGATAGAGGGACTTTTTCACCTAGAGACGAATGGTGGTATGCACTTTATTGAAAGCGGGAATACCTCAAAACCCAAAAGGGCTAGAGAAGATGTTAACCAAGAAAGGATGTGGCATCTCAAACTTGGACATGTGAACCTTGATAAGATTCGCAAGATGTCGAAAGACGGATATTTCCGCCCATTAGGTAATGACCAGATGGGTACTTGTGAATGTTGCTTGAAAGGGAAAATGACCAAATCTCCATTTACTGGAAAAGGAGAGCGTGCCACTGAAATTCTAGGGTTAATCCACACTGACGTGTGTGGACCTATGTCTACCACGTCGAGAGGAGGCTTCTCCTACTATATCACATTCACCGACGATCACTCTCGGTTTGGCTATGTGTATCTTATGAAGTACAAGTCAGAATCCTTTGAAAGGTTCAAAGAATTCAAGAATGAAGTAGAGAAGCAAACTGGGAAACAGATAAAGACCTTAAGATCGGATCGAGGGGGTGAATATCTGAGTAACGAGTTCCTAGATTATCTCAAAGAGTGTGGAATAATATCACAGTGGACTCCACCGGGAACTCCACAACTTAATGGAGTTTCTGAAAGGAGAAATCGAACCTTGATGAACATGGTTCGTTCTATGATGAGTTCCGCTGATCTGCCAGTAACATTCTGGGGATACGCTCTATATACAGCAGCTTACTTGCTTAATAGAGTACCTTCCAAATCAGTTTCACAAACGCCCTATGAGATATGGCACGGAAGAAAGCCAAGTCTTAATCACATTAAGATTTGGGGTTGTGAAGCATATGTCAAGAAGCTTGAAGCTACTAAGCTTGAAGCGAGATCAGTAAGGTGCTATTTTGTGGGATATCCTAGAGAAACTATGGGATATGAGTTCTACCATCCTGACGACCAGAAAGTCTTTGTCGCCAGAACTGCTAAGTTTCTAGAGGACGAATTTGTTCTCAAAGGAACTATAAGTAAACAGATGGAAATTAATGAGATTAATGATGAACCACAAACAAGCACACGACATGTTGACAACCTTGTTCCGGAACCCCTAGCTCCACGTAGATCTGAACGGGTTAGTAAGCCACCTAGAAGGTATGGCTTAGACAATGACTTTGCGGAATTGCACCTTCTAGGTGACAATGACACAAAGGAGGACCCTAGAGACTACGTTGAAGCAATGTCCGACATTGATTCAAAGAGATGGCAAGAAGCCATGAAATCCGAGATGGATTCCATGTATCAAAATCAGGTCTGGACTCTTGTAGACCCTCCAGAAGGTATAGTACCTGTTGGAAATAAATGGGTATTTAAGAGGAAGATAGGCGTTGATGGGAACGTGGAGACTTATAAGGCTAGACTAGTAGCCAAGGGTTATAGGCAAAGAGAAGGGATTGACTATGAAGAAACTTTCTCTCCTGTAGCCATGATTAAGTCCATTCGGATTTTACTTGCTATAGCTGCGTACCATGATTATGAGATATGGCAAATGGACGTGAAGACGGCCTTTCTGAATGGCTACCTAGAGGAAGAGCTTTATATGGCTCAACCCGAAGGTTTCGTGTCCAAGTCTGAAAAGACTAAGGTATGCAAGCTACAGAGGTCCATTTATGGACTTAAGCAAGCCTCAAGGAGCTGGAACATTCGTTTTGATACCGAAATCAAATCATTTGGTTTTACTCAAAATGAAGACGACAATTGTGTTTATCAAAAGGTCGTTGGGGATGCAGTTGTATTCCTAGTGTTATATGTTGATGACATATTACTATTCGGGAATGACACTGCAGTGCTTTCTACTGTAAAAGTGTGGTTGTCTAAAACCTTCCACATGAAAGATTTAGGAGATGCATCTTATGCACTTGGGATAAAGCTCTATCGTGATAGATCCAGAAAATTAATTGGATTATCCCAATCTATGTACATCGATAAGGTGCTAAGTAGGTTCCAGATGGAACAATCTAAGAAAGGTCTTCTTCCTGTAAGACATGGAATTCACCTTTCTAAATCCATGGGACCGAAAACTCCTGATGAGATACGGCAAATGAATAGGATTCCTTATGCTTCCGGCATAGGAAGTCTTATGTATGCCATGATATGCACAAGGCCTGATATCGCATATGCTGTGAGCATTACTAGTCGATATCAATCTAACCCAGGATCAGAACACTGGGCAGCTGTCAAGACGGTCCTTAAGTACTTAAGAAGAACTAAGGACATGTTCCTCATTTATGGAGGAGCAGCAGAGTTGCGAGTGGAAGGCTATACAGACGCAGATTTCCAATCTGACGTCGATGATAGAAGTTCCAACTCCGGATATGTATTCACTCTGAATGGTGGGGCTGTTAGCTGGAAAAGCAAGAAACAAAGTGTAATTGCTGATTCCACGACAGAGGCCGAATATGTCGCTCCAGCTGAAGCCGGCAAAGAAGCGTTCTGGATGCAGAAGTTCATTACTGAACTTGGAGTGGTTCCAACCATTACATCACCAGTAACTTTGTACTGTGATAATAGTGGGGTGATAGCTCAAGCCAAGGAACCAAGGGCACATCAAAAGAACAAGCATTTTGACAGACGCTTTAATATCATTAGAAGATATGCTGCCGAGGGGAAAGTCAACATCCTCAAAGTTGCCTCAGCCGATAACGTAGCAGATCCACTGACAAAGCCAATGTCTCAAGACCAGCTTAACCGTCATATGGAAAAGATGGGTATTAGATACATGGGAAGATGGCTTTGAGTGCAAGTGGGAGATTGTTGGAAGTATGCCCACAAAGCCACTCATTTGATGTAATAGCTTTTGGAATACTTATTGTATTAAACTTTTATATGTTTAATAAAGGGCAAAGCTTATTGTTAATCACTATTTATTGTATCATGTGTTTAAGCAATAAGGGAATCCAAGGAATGTATTTGATCTAAGAGATAAGTAATTTAAGTAAGTTAAATTAACGAGACCTTTCTCTTATGTTCATTCCTAAAACGTTCCTAGCCATAGGATTGCCAATTGGGCATTGACAGTCCGTTAAGGTTAGTATGTGTTATGTCTACTCAAGCGTGAGTATGACTAGTCTCAAGTCATTTGGTGTTAGACACTAAGACAAACACATAGGTGCTCGAAAGGTAATCGAGTACACTGAACAACGATCAAACGAGAGTTCGAACATACATGTCATGTAAGAACTCGTTAGTTACAATATGCAAAGTAGTCCTTTGACCTGAGGCATCATTGATGTCTAATGGTTAGGTCCTTGATCTTTGATCATGTCAAAGGCATTCCATTGTGAGTGTCCACGGCATTGTTGGGGTCAAGCTATCTAATCATGTAGACATGTGAATGCACAACAAGGGATCTCTAACCTTCCATGGTGGAAGGAGAATACTCTAAGATATGATTCGAGAGTCTTTGGCCAAAGCATATGAATATGACTTAGGAGGTTTGTTCCAAATCATATTCAAATTGAATCATATAGAAAAGTATCACATTGGATAGTAGACATGAAACAAACTATTACTCAAACAATGTGATAAAGAGTATTGTATTAGAGAAGGACCGTATTGCATTGTAGTTGTAACTGGATAGGTTCTCCAACCACTTCTACTTAGCTTGGGTAACCATGAAATGCTGCTAGGTGTCACTCATGGTTTGTGGAAGCCCTGAAGATTAGCAAACACTAATCAAAAGGGAGAATTGAAATGTTGTTTCAATTCACAATCGATCGTTAAGAGTAACAATCGCCCATTGCCTCGCTAATTGGAACCTAATGGATCGTACACCGAGTAAGGATGAAAGTGAAGAAATAAAATGAGATGGATATGCAATTAAAAGGTTTAATTGAATTATGGTCAAGATTAATTAATTAGTTAATTAATTATACGAAATGTTCGTATTGGGCTTTTAAGTTGGTTTTGGGTTTCAAGGCCCAAAAGTGTTTTGGTCCACAAGGTCCATTATGTTTAAGTTGTATGACAACTAAAACAAAATGGGCAATTAGCCCAATACCAAAAGGGGGCCGGCCATAAGGGTGAGGGGTAGTAGGTTATGCTTTATTGCAAGTTTGCCACTCACCTAAGAATGAAGTATAAAAGCAACTTTATAGCTTTATTTTCATTAAGGCTTTTCTAAGAGAAAAAGAAGAGAAACATTGTCTCCAATTTTCTCCATAGAGGCCGGCCAACTTAGGGGGTTTTACTAGCATCAAAAATCCTTCTAAGTCATCCATTTCATCTTTACACTACATCTTTGGTGTGGAGACTTAGAGGTACTAAATCTTTGGTACTTTTGGAGATCCTTTCCTCACATCCTCAAGGAGCAAAGGAGCATACAAATCACAAGGTAGATCCAAGGAGCTAGGAGGTGACTTGAAGGCCCTCCACTTGGGTGAATCCCTTGTGTAATCAAGGATGAGCTTCAAGGGTAAAGAATCTCTAAATCCTTTCTTCTCTTTAAGTTTGTTAAAGAGTCTATTGGTTCACCATATGCTAGGCTTTGAAAGTCATGGGTTTTATGAATTGTTTTTGAATGCATGCCTACTTTAAAGTGTTATGAGTTTGCATATGTATTCAAATGTTCTTACTTGTTCTTCGCTAGGACAATATTTTTCCTTCAGAGGAAACTAACGAGTCGAAATTCCTGTGTAGTCGGTGCAAAGTGGACGTCGTTTTAACTAAGCCAAAATAAAAGCCACATCAGATGGCAATACCTCAAATGACCATGGCCGTGGTAGCATCCCAAAATATACTTGGAATAGGTATACAGCTTTCAGTAGACTTGGTTCTCAAACACTAGAAACCAAGCCATCTTTGGTTAGACGACGCCTTGATTTTGACGCGCCGTTTTATAACGAAGATTATTATGCACCCAGCTCTGGCAGTTTAAGCTCACCCATGAATCAACGCACCGTCATACCCCCTGAGCCACGTGATCAACGTTGGTACATCTACAATTCCCTGAACGGTGTATATATCGCACTGTCCAAATCACAGAAACGTTGGCGTCAAAGAATGGACTGTATGGCCCGCCGACGAGCAGCCTAGGAGACTTCGGTCCCCAAATGGCAGTCGAAGGAAAAGACCAGCAATAACGACAAATGATAGCCTCTGACAGTTATGGCAGAATTGCTCCAAGGAAAGCAGAAAACCGATCGTGATTTTGAGACCATGATTGAGGAATCCAAAAAACAGATTAAACTCCTTCTTTGGCCCGGGGAGATGAAAGCTCGCCTCGAATACTTCCAGAAGGAAGCCGAGAGCAAACTTCCCCCGTTACCCATACAGGAACCGTTGATCAAAGTTAGACGGAATCTACATCCACTGTTCCTCGGGGAGGCTTTAGAGTACATGTAGGAGTTTCACAGAAAGCATTCAACTAATGACTTATACAGTTTTTTGAAAACGTGCCAAGATACTATTGATCTCGTTCGGACCTAGGGTTGAAAGCTAGGTTCCAGCATATACGTGAGGCTCGGGTCCTTGGTTTCCATGTCTTATCTGCAGATTTTTAGCCAATCGCATCCCAACCAAATTCCCTGGACGACGACGTAGTTGTCGAGGAAGCCACGCAAGTCAACTTCGTGACTACTGAGGAAATCGAGCAAGCAACAAAGGAAGATAAGCTTAAAGAAGCTCTCGCCGAATTATTTCCTCATTCATCGTCAGTTAATCTCCATCATCTGAAACCGTTGTATGTTAAGCCTCATATTGAAAGATATCCAGTCTCTAAGATTTTTTGTTGACTGTGGAGCGACCGTCAATATCATGCCCATGACTATCATGAAGGCTCTACGTCGCTCCAGTGACGAGCTTATCCCATTAGAGATCACTATGAGCAGTTTCGTCGGTGACAAATCCCAAACCAAGGGAGTGCTTCCGCTGGAGGTAAATATCACAAGTCGAAATCATATGACTGCATTTTTCATAGTCGATTCAAAGACTGAGTACAATGCACTACTCAACCGAGACTGGATCCATCAAACAAGCTGCATTCCCTCATCATTATATCAAGTCCTCATCTTTTGGGACGGCAAGTCGATCATAGTTCATCCGGCTGAAAATCAACCGTTTGAGGCCAACATGATCCAGGCCCGTTACTACGACGACCACGTTGGTTACATCACCTTACAAGGTTTCAACAAAGACAGTCGACCGACTAGGATCTTAGTCCAGAAAGCCATTGAGGTTGGCGCCGAGACTGTTCATCAGGATTCGACGAGACTCGGGTTGGTTGAGCTCATTACCGACCCTGTTGTTTGACACCAAATAGGTTGAATGCCGAGCCGCAGTTTCATCTACCATGGAATGACTGCTGGCTCATTGGTTTACTATTTCCAAACAACCGAATTCAGGCGTAAACTTCGTAGAGTTTCTCGCCAAAGGAGATAATGGTCCTATCCTATCCCTTGGCAAAGTCCAATCTGCCCCAGCCGAGCTCGAAGACAATCGGCCCCAAGTGAAAGACCCTTTAGAGGAAATAAATGTGGGAACAATCGATGACCCTCGACTGTTATTTATTAGTACTTTATTGCCTCAGCCCTTGAAAACTGAACTTTGTAAATTATTGAATGAATTCAAGGATTGTTTCGCTTGGAGTTACCATGAGATGCATGGGTTAGATCGAACCCTCGTCGAGCACGAGTTACGTATTAAAGTATGTTGTAAACCTTTTTGCCAACCCCCTCGACGATTCTCGACCGAAGTACAACTCTGCATAAAAGATGAACTGGTTCGACTCTTAAAGCCCGGGTTTATTCGAACCGCCCGATACGTAGAATGGTTGGCGAATATTGTACCTGTGCTAAAGAAAAACGGCGCTCTACGCATATGCATTGATTTTCGTAGTTTGAATTTGGCAACCCCCAAAGATGAATACTCGATGCCAAGTTCGAGGGGAGTGATGAACATCAAGCGGCCTTTACATAAATCAAGGTTTCCCTTACGTCCCCACCCGTCATTGTACCACATCGGTGTGGTAAACCTCTTAAGTTATAAATCTCAACGGCTGAGGAGTCAATCGGCTGCCTCCTCGCACAAGACAACGACATTGGACATGAACAAGCCATCTTTTACCTCAGTCGGCATCTTAATTCACCTGAAATCAATTATTCAGCCATAGAAAAACTTTGCCTGGCTTTGTTTTTACCGCGTCTAAACTTCGGCATTGCATGCTTTCTTCTGTCACTCAGGTCATCGCCCAGACCAACGTTATTCGGTATGTGCTCACTCGGCCAATGGTCAAAGGCCGAATTGGGAAATGGATAATGGCATTGTCTGAATTTAGTTTGCAATACGTGCCCCAGAAAGCCGTCAAAGGACAAGCACTGGCCAATTTTTTAGCTCAACATCATTCTCCATATGGTTTCGGGGGCAATGATGTCGAAATCAGCATGAGGGAAACACGTGAGAATCATTGGACGATGTATTTCGATGGCTCTAGTACTTCAACCTCGGCTGGGGTTGGGATCATTATTCAATCCCCTGATCAACATCGCTGGTATATTTCTCTCAAGCTTGATTTTGGATGCACAAATAATCAGGCCGATTACGAAGCCCTTATCATCGGCCTCAGCGTCATTCACGACTTAAAGGCAACCCGAGTACTCGTCCTGGACGATTCGGAACTTATGATTAACCAACTTATTGGAATTTTCCGTTACATAAGTTGTACTCTGGCGCCCTATCATATGGTTGCCAGCTATTTGGCCGAGTCGTTCGAAGGTATCACATTCAAACATATCTCCCGCGTTTGAAAGACTGACGCGGACAAACTGGCACAAATAGCCTCTGAAGCACAACTCTTGGGGGGCAAACTAGGCCGGGGAATACAAGTAGTACATCGACCATACCCGGCCTTGGTTAATCACCAAGTTCTCGCACACGATCACGTGATTAGTACACGAGTCTTGTCCCTGCCTTCATTATTGGAACGAGAGGCATCTGTAGATGTCTGCACTGTCGGGACATTACCAGACGATTGGAGAAGGCCGATTATACAATATCTCGATAAACCAGTGACAAACACGACCGGAAGACAAGAGTCCATGCCACGAACTACGTGTCATACCAGAATGAGTTGTATCGAAAAAGAGATGATGGTTTATTATTACTATGCCTCGGCCCACAGGAGGCTGCCCAAGCAATCGCCGAGGTACATGAAGGAATTTGCGAAGCTCATCAATCCGGGCGTAAGATTCGTTGGCTGCATCACCGACACGGTTACTTTTGGCCGAGTATATTGAAGGATTGCATCGAATACGCACGAGGATGTATACAATGTCAGATTCATGGACCTATACAGAGAGTCCTAGCCGAATTACTCCACTTGGTCACCAAATTGTGGTTCAGAGGATGGGCCATGGATGTAATCGGTAAAATTACACCATCTTCTAGAGCAGCAAAACATGCATCGATACTTGTGGCAACCGATTACTTCACTAAGTGGGTCGAAGCAAAATCATATGCCAAATTAACGTCCAAGGAGGTTTGTGATTTTGTAGAAGAGCACATTGTGACCAAGTTCGGTGTGCCAGAAACAATCATAAATGATAACGGCACAATCTTTATGGCCGATAGGTTCAAAGAGTATACGACAAAGTTGAAAATTTGGCTTGAACAATCCACGCCGTACTACCCACAAGCAAATGGACAAGCCGAAGCGAGTAATAAAGTTTTGATCAGCATTCTCGAAAAAATGATAAAAGAAAGGCCTGGCATGTGGCATTTGAAGTTGAACGAGGTTCTATGGGCATATAAGACTTCACCCCGATCAGCGACAGGGACGACCCCTTATGCGTTAACTTATGGGCGTGACGCGATACTACCAGTCGAGTTAAGTATATATTCATTGCGAGTAATTGAGCAAAGTAGTGTGTTCAGTGTCGAATATAATCAGACCATGAGGCAAGAGTTAGAAGACTTGGAGGAAGTTCGACTTGATGCTCATAACTTATTAACAGCACAAAAAAAGATTGTCGAACGAGCCTATAATCAATGAGTCAGAAAAAAAACATTCGGCGAGGGAGAGTTAGTTTGGCAGACTGTGTTACCCGTTGGAATTAAAGACCCTAGATTCAGGAAATGGTCGCCGAATTGGGAAGGACCATTCATCATACACAAGGTTCTCGGAAAAAGGGCATACCACCTCCAAGATCAGACTGGCCTGATTCATAAACTACCAATCAATGGAAAATTTCTAAAAAAGTACTATCTAGTCACTTGGGAAATGCGAGAGTAAAAGTTCATTTCATTAATTTCTGCAAAAATGTGTACATGTAGAACCGATGACCAATTTACAAAGACAGTTCTAAGGGATCGAAGGAAGGAAGGTTTCAAGGGCAGCTTTCAACTCCAACCACCTCACTTCGCCCATTGTGATATCTGCTTGCCAAGTTCTCTTGTGCATTTTCAGTTGCTCGATCCGTTTCGCACTAGCCGCATATTCAGTCAAAAGAGGTTTGCTTGACTCAAAATCCTTTATGAGAACAGAGGCAATGGTCGACCTTTGACGTTGGAGTTCGACAAGTTGACTGTTGAGATCGGTAATTTGTCGGTCGAGGTTGGCCAATTGTTTGTTCTTCGTCTTTATTGCCTCGACCTCTGGACGAAGAGCTTCTTGAGTGACCAATGCAACCTTAAAGTCATCTTCTGCCTGAAGAACTCTTTTGAAAATATTGAAATAATCTCAAGTTCGTTCTAGGATGGAAGACAGACGAGTAACAGTTTCATTGCTCAGTTGGCCGTCAGCTGCAAGGTCATTCAATCATTCTCCTACAGAATCAAGTCCTTTGCGCTCAAGGATTTGAGACACCGAAAGAGATATGAGTTCCTGCAACTTGGCAAGGGCATTTGACTCAGCTGCTGATGCGGAAGACCCGATTGTATTGGCAGAAGGGCCGGCCACCCCCGAATAACTGGAAAGAAGGACGTTGAGTTCGATTTCCCACGAAGGCTACATATATAAAAGTGTATGTTTAGAAAAATCTAAATAAGAGGAGCGAAAAAAGGAAGGTTCGCTCTAAGACATGCCGAGAGGAGACTTCGGCTGTGCTTTTTGGTTCGTTGCTCGAACCTAGAGAGCTTAGGGGCCAAGCCCAGTGTTTAAGGGAGCCTCTTTTTTCACGCGATCGATGGAGGCTATCCACATTCGACTGCCACTCGGGTGGCCATGAAATGTAGATAACGCCTTTCGGCGTATAAAATTTTCGATGGAACATGTAATTGGGCACCTGACATTTAATATTTACTTGATTTAGAATTCTAAAGCAGGAGGTTAAGAAAAGGGTAATAAAGTTTCTTACGAAGGCTGAAGTGACCTCCTGTGGAGGAATGCCGAGATCCTGATCTTGGGGATGAATCAGCGTCTTTGTTATTGCTTCAGCCTCGACGGGAGGTGTCGTTTCATGTTCCATGTTTACTTCGGCAGCGAGAGGGTGGATTGGCCAGCCGTTTTGACCACCAGCTGGGGTTTGGTGGGTGGCAGCTCGACCGGTTGGGGGCACCTTACCAACGGAGGTTCTTCGCTCTCGCCCTTCTAGTCGAAAAAGGGTTGCTCGTTAGTTGGGAGATCCAATTGAATAAAGGGAAATTGTTAATAAAATGGTCGTACCTCTTCTTCGACGACAATTATTGATTTTTTCTTTAGATTTGGGGAAGGGTTTTTCTCGGCCAGAGTGGTCGTCTTTTCCACAACAGCAGTTTCTGGACCGACACCAAGAGTAACCGCCGGCTCAGGAGCTACAAGACCCTCGACCAATGGAGCGACGACTTGTTTGATCACGGTGGAAGAAGCGAGGTGAACTTTAGTCGCCTGATCCAAGGGGAGGATTTTGCATTCCTTTTGCCGAGGCCTCGACGACAGGAATAGGGAGAGAAAGCTAGGAACAGTGGCCTCTGTGGTTTGGCTTGAGATCACAAGTATCTATCACTAGCGTTTCTTTGCTTTCATTTTTATACGTTTTTAGGGCGGGGCAACGTTTTCAGCCGTTCCTGTTTTAGGGCAGGGTATTTTGCTTGGTGTGACTGGTGCGGTAGTGGCCATCTTTGGAACTGGAGAGGCCACATGAGTTCGAACAGTCGCAGCTTTCTTTGGAGGGGCATGTTTCTTTTTGGCCGCAACCATCGCGGCCGTGTCGACCCATTTTGTTGAACCACCCACTGTAAACAAATTCAAGTTAGGATGACAGTTTTTGGGCTAGAAGTAGAATAAACAAAGGACGTATACCTTGGGCCGTTTCTTTGGATGTTGGGGCAGGAGCTTTCTTTAGGCGGTTGCCGAAAATCTTTTTAACAATATCCTCGACCGGTGTGCCAAAAAGTTATTGGATATATGCGTCCCACCAGTCAGCGAAAGTGCTTGTGCCATGAGTATTAGGAACGTTCGGCCGATGGCGGAGTTTCGTACAGAAAATTCTCAGAAAGGAGTGCCATATGTTGGTGGAAATAAAAAGGTTGCAGCTTGTGCAAAGCACTTCGTTGGTGATGGTGACACAAGCAAGGGCATTAATGAGTACAACACTGGTTGACCAACATGAGTTGCTTAGCATCCACATACCTGCCTATTCTGACTCCATCATCAATGGGGTCTCAACCATGATGATTTCCTACTCCAGTTGGAATGGGAAAAAGATGCATGCAAACCGTGATCTAATTACGGACTTCCTCAAGGACACACTTAAATTTAAGGGTTTTGTTATATCAGACTGGGAGGGTATTGACAGGATTACCTCACCGCCACATTCAAATTACACATACTCTGTCCAAGCTGTTATGGAGCGTGACATGAAAGCTGTTAGTGAGGGTGCTAAGAGCAAAGCTGAAGTTGTGGAAACTTGCTTGCAGCAAATGAAAGCTTGCTTCCTAGATGCAAGGTCGAACAAAGTAAAACTCTTTGAAGCCATGTCAGTATTATTTGAGAAATCTAGCATGCCTAGTGGGGATGATCAGCACACATCTGGAGAGTTCGTTCGGCGATGTGGACTGTGCCATGAAGCAGATACGGTACTTAGACAAAACCAGGATGGAAATTTCATGGTTGGATGCGTGGGTTATCCTCAGTATAGGAATGCTGTTTGGCTCCCTGAATCTGTATCAGAAGCAGCTGTAACTAACATTTACAACTCATGCACTCCATGTCCTGTTTACTTGATTCAATACCATTTCAGGAGGTATTAATGGTAGGAGGTGCATGTGTGGAATGGTACCATTGCTCATCTTTTTGGGAGGGTGTAATGCAGAGTCAAATTTTAGGCAGCGAGCTACTCTGATAATCTAGAGAAGCAATGTTGTTGCTAGTGAAGTGAGTCCAATGGCAGAACCATCTCAGGAGTGATGCTACAGTGCTTTGATTGTAGTTATGTACTTGACTTTTATTTCTCCTGTTTTGTTTTTAAGGGGGGAGTATTGTTAGGATGCCAGATGGCATCATCCTGTGGTGACAGTTAGAGTTGGGTACTAGCATAAATAGTCAATGTTCTAAAAATCAGCCCAGGCGGCCACCTAGGCGCCACCTAGGCGTTAGGCGATAGAGTGCCGATGCGACTTGGGCCAAATCGTCCGGCTAAATCGGGTAGGAGTTAGGCGCCCGCCTAGATGCTCTCTAGGCGGTCTAGGCGGCCTGGACGATGGTTTAGGCAGCCTGAGCGGTGGCCTAGGCGCTGACCATGGCGGTAGTTTTTTTTTTTGGCTTCGGTTGTTGTAGGCGCGTCACATCTTTCTGTTTCACTCGTCCTCATAGCTTTAGCAGAACATGGATGATCTATAGAGAAGAGGAATGATGGCAGAGAGAACAATTCAAATTGAAAATCTGCACTCCATCGAAGAAGGAGGAAAGTTACAGAGCAAAATAGAAGAAGAAAATAAAGTAGACGAAGAAGAAGTGAGAGAGGAGGAAGAGGATACGAAAAAGAAACCCCAAATAAAAGCTTTCCGCTTTCCAATGCGTCAAATGTGTTGATTTTAAAAATTTTACATTATTTTATGTCTAATATAGGATTGGGAGTCTCAATTTGGGACCTTGGGTTATGTGAGAGACATAAAATATCTCCACGGTTTGGAGCGTTGGATGATGTGAGGCAGGTGAGGTGGCTCCACGGTTTGGAGCTTTGGATGATGTGAGGCAGGTGAGGTGGAAGGGTCACCATGTGGTTTAAAGAAAATGTTAAACACTAATTTCATTCAAAATATCTTATATTTATTATTTTATTTTTTAAAATTAAATTGTTTTATTCGGGAAATCCATCTTTGAGACCTTGAAAATCTCTTTGAAGATCAGATCATGCTATATACTTGAAACTCTAACGTCACATGTACTATTTTTTTGTAAAAAAAAACATATTTTTCATGTCTTTCTTATATATTACATAGTAAATTTAATTAACTTATATAATATATAATAAAAAAATTTAAATCCGCCTGGTCCGCTTAGACGCTAGGTCCTAGTCCAACGCTCGACTAGCATCTAGCGCCTTTTAGAACCTTGGTTTTTTTTTTTTTTTTTAATTTTATCATTCTTTTATTATCTTACCCATGGATTTCATACAAGTATAATTTTTTGTAAATGTCAATATGCACTTATTTATAAGATATACAAGCAATTTACCTAAGTCCGCCTAGACCGCCTAGACCCCGCCTAGCCGCCTAGGCGCTAGGCGCTAGCCCGCCACCCGACTAGCGCCTAGCGTTTTTTAGAACCTTGTAAATAGTACATTATAAGAGAGGAAAGGCAGTTAATGAAATTGTATTGTTCGTATTGTTCTTCTGTTACTCTCTCTATGCAATTGTGGAAGATGTAGAGTAGGGTTCTAGCAATCCACTTGAAAATTCAGTGTCATTTCAAATTTGGTCTAAAAATTACTGTATTATTTACTTAAATATTGATTAACGTGATTATTTCTCATTGATGACACATTAACATGGTTTGCAAATTTGGTCTAAAAAATTAATCTCCTAACATTATCCGTACAAAATTTTTGGCATAGGACATCTGCAAGTCAGATGTGATCCTACACAAAACAATGTTTAATAAATCAAAAGCCTAAATAGAAGTGGAACCCTACCTTAAGGCAATCTATACTATATATCATTAGGTTCTTAGCAAACTATAATATATATCCCTTCTGAAGGACAAACGATTAACTTTCCTTCAAATAGACCTCTTAATAGCTGTGCATTGCAGAAATAATTGTGATATCGATGAGATTTATGGGCTCCAACGATGTTCCCTTCAACTAAGCTCATTTTTCACTAGCACGTTTAATCTGCAGGGCAGCTTTAACAACATTGACCCTCGTAATGATGCCAACCTTTTGACACGGAAGAAGAGAACAATCAGAAACAACTAGCAACGATTTGGCATCCAACACAGAAGATAGTTTATATTTTTGTATGAATTTAGAAGAGAGAAAAGGATCATTACCAGCTTGCCTTCACTATCTACAACTGGCAGTCGGCGATATTTTGTTTCAAGCAACAACCTACCAAAATATAGAGATCATTTAAAGTTGCCTTTAATAGTTTGAACTTCATCTAACTACACATTGCAGAACGCTTTAGCAAATCTTAGCAAGAAAAGACAGAATCAAAACTTTCACAAGTTAGCCCACTTCTACGAGATATTTAGTTCTACTCCAACTAAATCTTAATAATAGTAACCCTAAAACTCTCTTAACAGCCCGTCATCTATATTCTCAACCTTGAATAAACAGCCAGAAAATTAAACATTTATGCATCAAGAAATTTCTCTGACCACAAATTAATATTAGGAAAATTAGTTAAATCCTTTACCTAGCAGCATCTTCCAGGTCGGTGGTTTCACAAACAACAAGCGGAGCAGGTGTCATTAGGTCACCAACAAATTTTCCATTGGTCTTGCTAAGCAGTTTCTGTATCTCATTGAATGTCTGCCACACATCCAAATTTAGAGAGAAATCCATGAAGCAACTAACCACACATCTATTGATCTAAACATTACTTAAAATAAAAGGCATAAACACAGTTTTAATTTTAGCCAACATACTGTATCCCACTTTTGGGCATTCTTGCTGAGTTAGAAGTTACACTACTGAGTCACATGAAAGAATAGTGTGAGTGAAAAGAAATAACAAAAACGTCACATAAATCCTAAAGCAATATCACTGTGGTACAGGCTCATGCTAATGAACAACATACTAACAAGCTTTCAAGTGATAAAATTTGTTTATAACAACAAACAAGAATGTCAATAATACAAGAAAAACAGACTACAAAACATAATGGATAAGTGGTCCGTTGGGAAACGAAAACACCACAAAACTAAACTATAGACCAAAAACTAACAGAACCCTTAACCAACAAAATGAGACTGATCCAGAAAGCTTAACTAAAAGGAAAAATGTCTAGATAGTGAATCCAAAGGGAAAGAAATTATCTAGTTCTCTCCTACAATGAAAACGCATCTTTTTCTCAATCATCAAAACTCTTCTATTTCTTTCCCACCACAGCACAGTTCCAGAGAGTAGTAAACCTTTTTTTTTTACTATAAAAACCATATCTCCAAAGAATTCTCAACTCCATCTGTCTTGGAAAGCCAGTCAGTAAATGAGCTAGTGTGTGTATATAAACTGCATGGTGTACATGTGTACGACTGGCATATGTATTATCATCTCATAAAAATTATAAAGAGTTGCAAATCAACATTATAACCAATGTTAAGGGAGAAAAATAACATCCATCATATATTTGTAACAACATGGGCAATGCAGAAGAGACTTGTAAACGAAATTAAAAATAATGTAGTCAAAAACCAACTTCTTACATACTTTCCAAGAACTATCAACATCTGGAAACAAGTTTGTCTCGCTTTGACCACCACCTGATAACATAAAAATTAACTATATAAGTCTCATATCGTTTCACCCCAAAAAAGTACAAAAATAAAGAACTAAGTTAGAACAAAGAAACCGCCCAAGGCAGCCCCTGGTGAGGCACTTGCCTTAGGTCCCCAATTTATTATTTTAGGCTCTCGACCCAAGTCCAACCTATATTAAACTCAGCCCTAAAAACTTGCATTGATTAGTTATTTGCAGCTAAAAATGTGAGAAAATCAATCTTTCAAGTGATCCTTTCCAGCAATTGCGTAATCTTTTCTTCATATTATAGCTTTGAATTTGATTTTGTTTTTGTTTTCACCTGTCGGAAACAAGACCATATTTATCTTTTCAAAACTTTTTGTAAGCAACTTAGTGCTGGTACTTTTTTTTTCTTTTTTTTTTGGGGATTGTTACTTACCAATTCAAATTTCTTTCATATGAATATAAATATTGTGGCCCCCTTTTAGGAGTTTACTGAATGCGAATAGGCAAAAACCTCAAGGCACCCCTAACTACAAAGTACATACCCATAACGCATAAACCCCACTACATTCAGATACCTTGCATCCAAAGGAACTCTTAAATTGTTTATGAGATTTTGTTAACATCTGCATTATCATTAGTCATAAGTCCAGGTTTTCTTAGGATCAAACTTACATGTTCAGATAACTTGATGACTTGACGTCTATCAACCTAATATTTAAGATCTAAATGATAACATTCCCGCAGAAGTCACCAACATTAAGATTTCCTAACAGCAGACCAAACTCAATAGATATATTAATCTGTAATGTCAAACAATAAATGTTCAGTAGTATGATATGACAACCCAGAATTTCTTACCCTCGAAACGAACCCAAAGGAGGAAGTACACAAAAATAAAAGTCGATATCATTAGATGTCGAAACATGGGATACCTTTCATATTTCCGGATATGGAGTCCAACGCTAATAAATCGTAATCTGAGACAACACCAACCTGCATCAATAGTGAATAACCGCACAAATCAAGGTGTAAGCAAGCAACAAAAACTAACAAACACAAAAAGTTTCAGAAATTAAGACAATACCAAGTTGTTAACCAGAACAAGTAAATGTCTTTCCATAAAACGTGGTAAACCAGTATGTTAATACAATTTTTGTACAAATGGAGACTCTAATCACATAATTTATATATCAAAAGGGAAACAAAAATTCATCATGAAATTAATTATAGGGATTTTACTTACGAGTTTCCAGTCATCGTCAATCACAGGAAAACCGGTGATTCTCTTCTCAACAAGAGCATCCAATGCTGCAAAAAGAGAAAAACCAATGAATCATCAACAGTCAGTAGGCAAAAAGCTTGAGCTTCGAAAGCTTGAGGGTTTGAGCTCGCGGCAAGATTCTACCTTGGTCGACAGTGGTGGAGGGCTTGACGACGTGCAAATGCTCCCTGGTAGTCATGAAATCGCCGACGGTGTAGACGCCATTTCTGGGGACGGAATTGGCGGCGACGCTGGCGGCAGAGGAAGCGAGTACCAGGGGGCGCAAGTGGAGGCGACGGCGTCGTTTGGAGAGAGCGAGGAGAGGGAATCGACGAAGGGGAATGATTGAAGGAGAAGACAGAGAAGAGGGATACGGGAAAGCGATTGCGGCAGGGACTGAGATTGAGCCCGTCATTTCCGAGCTGAAGCAGCAGCTTTTGATGAGATGGAGCTAAAATCTCGGGCTAGCAAAGAAAGGTACTATTATTATAAGGTCGTTTTAACGCACCCCACAACTTTCTGAAAACACTCCATCTCCAAACAAATTCCTCTAAAATTTCAACTTCGTCCCTCATTCTTCTAAAAACAAGCCCACATTCCCACCTCACCCCAAAAGCAAAAGAATATATTGACATTGGCATGGCTGATAACTCCCGTTTCTAGTACAACCCACCTACCCGTCCACCTTTATCACCTCACCGACCACTACGTCTTGGCCTACACCGGACACTACGTCTCAGCCCCTCTCTGTCTCTGTATCTAACAGCTCGAGTTGCTAAGTCAAGGAGCTTGTATGAATTGAGAGAGGTTTGAATTGCAAGGCAGAAATTTGCTTTGAAATAGCATTGTGAGATATCACAAGAAGATATGACTCTTAGAAAACAAAAACAAAAACAAAAAAACAGCCAGACTTTTAATCTGGAGTATGATGCCGGAGAGAGAGAGAGAGAATGGTGCCATGGTGAGTGGTTGGGTTTTTCCACCCCTATTTGCAGTTTGCCTAAGGTGCTGCTGGGAATAGTTAGTGTAGGAACCAAATCCATACCACTGTATGCGGAAGAAGTGCACAAATTCAAGCAACTTGCAAAACAATAAACTAGTAAGCCTAGGACCAGGGGAGGGGGTGTGCTGGTCAAAAGCTCTTCGACGGTCGAGTTAGTGAACAAATTTAGACTCAAGCAGTAGGCAATAGATGGTGGCACCACCTAAAGAGGGATGGTTGCATTACCAGATATGAAGCCTAGATGGGTGTATTTATATAGTTGGGAGAGAGACTTTTTTAGGATAAAATTCTTCTTCTAAGTCGAAAGAATCCTAGAGGGTATCTAGAAGTAGATATTGCACCCTCTTAAAAGTTGTGATTACCTGTGCGCACGCCAATTCTTAGATTGTAGGAACTAGATTTATAAGGATCTGATTAAGTTCATATCCAAATCAGATCACGTATCTTCCAAAACAAAATCAGATCACGTATCTTGTGAAACATGGTTCTCTAGCAGAGTCACTCGGACTTCGCCTATTGCTCCAGAACAATGATGGTGGCACCACTGTTCCGTCTGATCCAACTCTGCTCGGAGCTGGTGAGTACATGACCAGACTTCTGAGGTAACAATATTCGAATCAGCCTTACTCTGGCCCTGGAAAATCGTGGTCTCACAATTGCCCTAACTATGCATCAGAAAGGTAACTTATTCCTCTTGAGGATTGATAGTTACTCATAGACCATGCCTTTTAGAGTAAGCTGGAATATGTACCATTGCGTATTCTATCTTCATGCAGTAATCCGATCTTTTGTGAAGTAGTAGAGTCATTTTAGATTCAGACATGCAATTTCAAATGTTGTGCCATAAATTCTATAATGATGAACCTTCGTGTTTGTTGTGTGTGTTCGAAAAACAAGAAACTACCTCTTATATTCTTCACTAATTTTTACCATCAGATTCGTTGATCCTAAGATGAGTCAGTTTGTTTCAGCTGGAATATACTGCTAAGTTTTTTTAACTCAAATCATTAAGCCCGTTAGAGTAAAACCCTTAGAACTTTTCAGCCTTTGCTTCCTAACTGTGGAATATAGTTTAATTCGTCAATCTTTTCGAAGTAAGTCAACTTCGAAGTAAAGAGTACTGAGGCAAAACACAAGTAAGCTTGTAGGCCCATGATAGAGCTCAAAAGCCCCACTCGGTGACGTTGATTCGAAAACACGTCACCTCCTAAAGTTAATATTTATAAAGATTCCCATCGCAATATCCAGAGTACCAACTTACTTCGTTCAAAGTATTAAATATTAAACTCACGGAAAACCTTTTGCCCCAGACTTGTTGTAATGCATTAATTTGATTAAGGATGAGAAAAAGTCTAATTATACCTGAAATGGCCTCTAGATTTTAATGTCGGTCTGACATGTTTTTTGAGCTGTCTCATTTTTTAATTCCATTTGCTCTTTCACCTTACCCTGATTCTAGGTCTTTGGATTTCAATTAAGCAATGTGTAACCAAGAATGGGTCTTTTTCTCAGTCCAAATTGCGTGCCCATCCCTAGAGAATCTTAAACAAAAGTTCGCTAGGGACTGGGTGACCTGCATGTGGGTCGAAACTGTTTTTTGAATCCTTTTGTCAAACCATGTGCGTTGGACCTTAGTGTTTCCGATCATACTTAACTTAGTATGTTGGTATTGGATAAAAGTATTCATACTAGGGTCAGAGTTCAGAGCCATCTTTAGATGATTTCCGGATCGCCTTTCCGACTATTCCCTTGAATGGTGTAAAGCCCAAGTTTGAATGTTATAACCCATAACCTTTTTGGTTGTATAATCTTTACGAAGGCAGAATGGTGCACTGAACTTCAAGGTCGGAGCATCATGTACTCGTGCCCGTAGCTTGCCAATCGTAACAACGCTTATCACGGCTCAAGTATCTTAGGTTGTTAACCGAAGCCTCTCAGAGTAGACTCTTTGACTACTTTGAATTTTTAGACTTGCAGTCATGCGAAGTTTCAAAGTTCTTCATGATCCTGGAATTTAGGCCTAGAATTTAGGGTATTCCATGTACTGGGATAAATGGTGTAAGAAACAACAAAGGATGGCGAGGATCTGAAATGATAATTCCAGCTTTGGGTATTCTATCATGTGCATACATTTAATCATGTATATAATAATTAAATAATTAAAAGTACTTATCTCCTGGACCACTGCCACGGTTTGGACGAAGGTTGTTCACCAATCGAATGGGCTTTCTTCATGTATGGGTCTCCGGATCCATAACTGCCATGTGGTGTATGAGTCATTCAGATTTCTCCTTACTCTATATAGTATGCCATGTGGTGTATGCGCTTCTCCTTCTAGTTGAGCATAGAGCTCATGGTTGATGGCGTAACTGCTATGTATTCATAAAACAGCTCGTCGTTCTCGGGTTTAGATAGGATTGATGCTTGGCCAATGTGTTGTTTAAATGGTCGAATGCTTGCTGGCATTCTACCATCCATTCAATCGTTCGGGCAGCCTCACAGAGTACCTTGAAGAAGGCAAGCACCGGTTTATTGATCTAGATAAGAAACGGTTCAAAGTCGTCACACGACTGATAAGACTCAAGATCTTCTTTGTTTATAGTGGTTCCATATTGATGAGTGCTTGTATCTTTTTTGGAATTGGTCTCTATCCTTTCTTAGGTTGCCTGAATCACAAAAACCTCCTAAAGCCGATCGTAAGGCACATTTAACAAGGTTCATCTTCATTTTGTAGGCTTTGAGGATGTCAAATTCCTTGGTCAATTCTACCATGTGCTAGTTTTCCTTTCTGCTTTTCATAAGCATGTCATCTACATAAACCTCCAATGTTTTCCCAATGTGGTCAACGAACATTTGGTTGACTTGTCGTCGGTATGAGCTCCCATGTTTTTTAGCCCAAAAGGAATCATGTTCCAACACTAAAGTCCTCAGTTGGTTATATATAAAAGTCGTATCGTCCTGGTCGGCGGGATGCATGTGGATTTGATTATACCTCAAGAAAGCATCGAGGAAAGTTAAAAGTTCGTGACCTGCCGTGGCATCCAGGAGTCAGTCGATACGAGGTGGTAAGAAGTTGTTCTTCAAGCAGGTCCTATTGAGATATGCCAAGTGCTCGGAAGTGAGCTAAAGCCCCGTCTCTTGCGCTTTTTGTCCTGTAAGCCCCTCGGCTTTGATAGACTGTGGCCTTTTTTTCTTCTTTCTTAACTATCATGATGCTTGGTGGAGTGTTTTTACTTCATTATGGAGTGTCTAGATCAGTATGCAAAAAACACAACAAAATTGTATGTGTTTCCCACAGACGACGCAAAACTGTTAACGCTCAAAACTTGTAATTTAACAATTAAATAATAAACCCTTGGTGGGCTTGGGATATGTACTGAAATGAAATGGGCTCAAAGATTTAAGTGGTTCACCTCTCAAAGCTGTGCTACATCCACTGTGTTGCTTGGATTATATTAGTTTCAAGACTAAAAATAGCACTCGACCAATACATGAACTCTCTCTCTCTTTTCAATCGTTCGGCCCTAATATAGGGAATTCATACCTCTTTATATAGGCCCTCAATGAATCCCTTAGCCTTGGTTTTCTCAATTTCGCATTTAATGCTAAGCCTATGTAGATTAGCATACTGACACTTTTTCATCATCAACCATACATTCGGTTGGTGAAATGAAATGTGTTCACTTGAGATAGCGCAGATTACTAGAATGATGCGGGCCGAGCATCCCGCTCAGATTTAGTTATCCAACCTTGTTTCTTTGAGCGCCGTTCTGACCCCCTTTACATCCCTATCCTAAGTCTCTGCGACTGACTATGAGTCGCCACGTGGCTTGATTGACATTTTAGTAGACATGTCCCTTGAGACGTGTCACAAAATTGTCAATCTGCCCACATGCCCTTCGTAGTTTGAAAGCTCTTCACATATTCTGGTCGAACTGTGCTCATAGGCGATCGACTTTAGTGCTCGAGGGTACCCTCTTCTAAGCCCATTGAGTCTTAGGCTTCTTAAATTCCCTTGGCTTTTCGTGGCCTTTTTTTTGGCCAGTGCTATTATATGGGCATAAAAATGCCCAACATTAACAACATCCAGACCAATTCAACTTAAACCCTAAAATTCCAATTTGCAATTCCAAAGCAAACAATCGTACAAAAATGGTCGTTTAGATTCGATTGCATACCATTTCCTTGGTATGTAAAGCTTGGTGGCGATTCCCTTCTTTTTTTGAATATTGGCAATTGAGATTGCAACCTTAGAAACCAAAATCAGACAAACACAAAAACAAATCTAAGAATTTACAAAAAGCGGTAAGGATTTTGAAGATTCCGAAACTGATATACCTGGACCACGTCGAGTTGTACCTGGGTGAGAGAGCGCTACGACAGTTTGGCATTTATCAGCCGGTTCCTATCTGCCATCCCAATCTTTCCATGTATCTTGGACGGGTGGATCTACTAGATATAGCTTATTGGCTCTACAACAAAATAGTTGTTTGGCGAGGACTTTTATCCTAGTTGAAAGTCGTCGTTTTGTCGCTAAAGGCTTTCAGCGAGGAGATTACTTGTAGTTGGCCCGTCGAGGAATGTGTACAGCGAGGAATTATTTCCTCGCATAAATGATACAGTGAGAGTGAAACTTCTTTTGGTGGTAGAGTTGGAACGGTGACAACTTTCTTGCAAAAGGGGTTGAAATGTGGTCACCAAAACCTTTTGACAGCCTAAATAATGACATTCCATAACTTGTGCGAGGACAAAATTCCTCACGAAAATAATCTAATTCCTCGTTGTAAATATCTTTTGGTGGGGAATTTGTAGGTAGTGATTAACATATTATTTCTTGCTACATATCATATATTGCGAGAATGAATTTCCTCATTGATAAGTATGTAGGAGACACTCGTTTCCTTGTTGTAGCTAGCCTATAACGAGAACTTTAACAAAGGTAAAATTCCACGCTGTAAGTTGAAGATAATCATTATCACAAGTAACGCATTGCGAGAAGTTGGTTTCTCCCTATAACTGGAATTTAGTGCCAAGAATTAATGATGAAAGGTAGACCTGTAAACGGGTTTAATGGGTTTGGGTCGGGTTCAACCCAACTCGTTAATTTAATGGGTCATCCCGAACCCAACCCTTTAAGCTAACGGGTCACCCGTTTCACCCGTTAACATTTTTTTTTTTTTAATAACATTTCATCCAAATTTTTTTTACATTTGCCTTGTTCATCATCTGCCTCTTCAACTCCCTAACCCCCACATTTGGTATGCCGCTCCCACATTTGGTAGATCTTCTACATGATCTACACCTTTGGGCACGGGATCGAGACAGCCCAGAAGCTACAGGGGTCCACCCCCCACAACCAACTCCTGATTCGACTGCGACTCCTTCTTCGGCCTCATCTTCGCGATTGGCTTCCTGCTGCTCATGGTCTCCTTCGTGAAAGATCGTGAGTTCTAGAGCTTCTTCTCCAAGGGGTGCACGTTGCTCTACGTTTTCATGGCGATGTGGCGGTGCTACTTCGAGCGGCGGGTGGAGGACCTCACCTGGGACTGGCTGAGGTAGACGGTCGGCGACGTCATGCTGGTGGCGTGTTGGGTTTATGTTAACCATAATTACTGGCTGGTCTTAACAGGGTTGACCCGTTATTTAACGGGTGATTAACAGGTTGACCGGTTAACCACCCGACCCGTTTATGACCCACCCGAATACTAATTTTAACGGGTTGGGTTGGGTCGGGTTAACGGGTCGGGTGAAAAATGCCAGGTCTAATGAAAGGTACAAAAAGATAATTCATATTAGTCCAAAATCAAAATAGCTTACAATGACAATTAGTAGGCTACAAATCAGTTAAGCTTAGTGGTTACAACTATGAAAGTTCATATTATGTTCACAAAAAGTTCACATATTCTAGCAAATCAAAAGGACTACTTATGGAAGTATTTCCTGCCCTTCCATTATTTTGTGAAGGAGTTCCTCAAATTTCTTTTGGTTCTCCTTCAATTCTATGACATCTTATTTTGCTTCACCAAGCTCTTGTTTTGTTTCAACAAGCTCTTGTTCTGTTGTCACAAGTTCTTGTTGTTGAGTCTCTCAATATTTTCTTCTAAATGTTTCTCCAACACAATATCTTCAGGAGAGACAAACTTTGAAGGACCTTTGAAGTACCTAGACTTGTAACCAAGAACCCCAAAAATAATTTCATCATCTGTCAACATCGCAATACCATCTAGAAGACTTGTTTTGTTTTTCATACCTATCATTTATTCCTACAAATGAAAATATTGCAACTTAACTGAATATACAATCAACATTTGTCTCCCGGAATTACAAATTGAAAATGAATTTGGACTTCAAACCAAGGCTAATCCATTCAAGAAAATATATACAAACATAAAAGGTGTGACAACCCGTCCCAAAATTTACGTTTTTATTTATTTTAATCAAGGGAAATGACGAAAATACCACAGAGGCAAGGATTTTGACTTCTGTTGACCATCGTCTGGAGGAACGTATGACTTATTATTTTGGCATAATTGTGTAGTACTCGTTGGTACGAATGCATAGGCGAAAGCCGTTTGTGAGTCCTGATTATAACAGTATAGTTATAGACGTTTGAAATTGGTTACCTACATTTTAGATTACTAAATTATTTGAACTCCCACCTTGTGGGAAATAAGCTAATCAGCTTCAAGGATAGAAAATAGGAACCAATCAGACAATTAGGAGAGGGAGAGAGTGAGAGCCAATCAGGAAAGAAGAAAAAAAAAAAAAAAAAAAAAAAAAAAGAGGGGAAAACTCCTCGTGCACCCGTGCCCAACCCAGTGTGACCACCCATTTTCCAAGGCAAATTTTGGCCAACTCTGGTGGAGTTTTTCGACACCAGCACCACCATCTTGAAGCTTTCATTCCCCTCTACAAAACCCACCCAAGAACCACCTTGATTAGCCATGGTATGTGGCGGTTGGAGGCCACGAAAGTCGACGAAAATCAAAAGTGCTTCAGCCACCCTTTTCAATTTTTCGGCGAATTGGCAAAGCAATGGCCGATGCCACCACTTGGGCTTTGTATCCCATCATCCCAAGAGAAAATCCCAACCAACCTTGACCCTGCTGGACAACCGTAGACGACGGATCGACGTTGGGTAGTTTTAGGCACCTACCAGCTTTTGTGGTCAAAAGTGACCATCTTCCGTCCACTTTTGGACTTTGTGGTAGGTATGAAAGTTGTTCCTCTCATTGAGATCTTCATTTTTGGGAAATTTGAGAATTTTTAGAAATAGTGAAATTTTCCGGCGAATCGTGGCGGTCGGCCACCACGCGCGGCGGCTCGTGTGGGCTGAGACCCCACCTGACCATCTTAGGCTAATTTTGAAGCCCCAATTCCATATTTGACATCGATTTAGTGAAATTACGATGTTTTGATGTAGTTTCGTAGTTGACCACCTAGTTGGCCGTCACGGGGTTCTTACATGAATTGATGATCCGACCGTTGGATCGTCACCAAACCTTAGTACCTTATAGTACATAATATTTAAGGATATTCGGAACTGACAGATTGGGAATTTGACTTACGGATCTTCCCGAATTGGAATTGTTAGTTCATAAAATAAAGTGTTAACCTCCACTTGAATTTGCAATTGGCGAAGATCCAACCGTTGGGTCGTAATGAAACTTTAGTATGATGTTCTAGAGGCATATTTTGAATCTTTGGAAGTTACGGATCAGAAATCTTATGTGTGGATATTCCAGATCGAATTACAGAGGGTTCTGGACTCTACTGTCGATCGTTGACCGACGGTTGACTTTTGGTCAATGGGTTACAAATCATTCTAGAACGTCCTTGGGAATATGTTTTATGTAAGTTACGTGTTGTATTGATAAGAACTCTTTGATGTGAATTGATAATTGTTATAGGCGACGATGGTTCGTGATGTCTCGATATTCATGCTAGGGAGTTGTAGTGCGGACCTCAGGTGAGTGGGTATTTTCCTCTTTATTATATATATATATATGATTGATAATACCACAAATGCTTTTAAGTTGATTTATACACTTTATGCCATGTCATATATATATATATATATTTATATATTCTTAAATACTATGATATGCTTGAGTTTTAGATTGCATTATGGCATATCCATATGCATATTACCTACCTATAATTGTTGTGAATGCTTTGAAGTGCTAAGATGAACGTGGGACGCGCAGGTGAGTTCAGGTGAGTTTATGGTGTTATTTGAAATGATTAAGTTATGGCATGACTATATTGTGTTTTATGCAACTCCGACATTGTCGTACAG
Organism: Cotoneaster glaucophyllus; assembly: GCA_036320875.1. NCBI lineage: Eukaryota > Viridiplantae > Streptophyta > Magnoliopsida > Rosales > Rosaceae > Cotoneaster > Cotoneaster glaucophyllus. The sequence continues at coordinate 22,729,607 of CM070059.1, forward strand.
GTTGCAATAATAGGCAACTCCGACATTGTTGTACAGGTTGTAATATGCAACTCCGACATTGTCGTACATGTTGCCTATGAGTCATATAGGTTGGATTAGGCAACTCGACTCATGTGTTATCATAGATTGATTTATGAGTCGTACAGGTTGCATTAGGCAGCTCCGGCAACTCCAACTCATGTGTTATCATAGATTGATTTATGAGTCGTACAGGTTGCATTAGGCAACTCCGACTCGTGTGTCAGCATAGATTGATGAGCATCTGATTTTATTATGATGCTAGCAATATGTAATGATTTGGAATATTTATGGATTTTCTGTTGATTAACATTTGATTTCATACTTATACGTGGTATGATTTTCTGGAAACTATACAGGTTTTACACAGGGGTTATAACGTTTTAGAAGGTTTTTATTAAAACTTTATTTTCAGGCCCACTCACCCTTGTTTTGTTTCACCGCTCTAGGTTTTAATAGCTAAGCTTTCTTATCGACGAGGATTCATGGCAAATCTTGGTATTGGAGATTACCTTTGATGGTATGATTCTCAATTCACTCTACTGTACTTTACTTATGCTCTGACGTCACGTGTGAAATGAGTTCATTTCCGCTCGTAGCGCACTCTCGTATTTAGGCACTTTTAGGTTTAAATTTATTCACGTAGTCCACATCACTACACTTTGTGGCTTCATCACCTTCCAGGTATCGGCCAGCACAACTCGATTCGGAGTCCTAGTGGATAATCCGGGTTGGGATGTGTCAAAAAGTGTATATATCATAAATAGAAAATTTGCACAAAAAATAAAGAAGAAAATATCACGTTTGGCTCCTTCATGTACACAAACAGAAAATCTATAATGTTTAGCTTCTTCATATATATATCATAAACAGAAAATCTAAACATAAAATATAAACAAAAAACATGTACATAACTAAACTAACCCACTTCAGTTTAGCTCCTTCTTCCCAACCATTTTTGGTATTTTTGCGCACAGCCTTAAAGTAATCAATTGCACTTAGTTGCTCCCTAGTTTTTGCTTCCTAATACATGGCTCACAAATTAAAATTAATGTGACAGCCCGTCCCTGATTTTACAATTTTATAAATTTTTAATAAGTGATTTTACAAAAATGCCCTTCGAGGCACGTGTGTTGACTGGGGTTAATTGCAGTGTCATGTCACCTACGATTTGTTTTCTTGGCATATCCTCGTAGTACTCATCGCACGGAAGCGTGGATGCAGACGGTTCGTGATTTGGAGCTATAACGAACGAGATATTAACGTTTGAAGTTGGGGGCATTTTAGGAAAATAACTAAATATTAGAGAATTTCAGATTTTGGGAGTTAAATTTGGTGTGCCACATGGGTGGCCCAAGTTTAAAGGAAAGGAAAATGGTGGTGGAGATGCAAAGGGAATGAATTAAAAAGGAATGGCCATTGCCTAGTGGTGAGAGGAGAGAGATTGAGTGGACCAATGAGGGAAGAGAGAAAGGAGAGAAGAAGAGGGGGAGGGAACTGACCGGGTTCACCTTGAACCGTGACCTGACCCGGTTCCATCTTCCGATTTCGACCACCATAGACGGCGAGGTTGGTGTCAAAATGATCATTAGCTTGAGGCCATTCGATCCCTCTATCAATTTCACCCCAAAAGTTAGAAAATTACCTTTGATTTCACAAAACCCGCACCGGTGGGTGAGCGGTCTTAGGTGGAGATTCATCAAATCTTGAAACAAATTCCTTCGATCACCACCACCCATAGCATCCTCTTAAGGCCTAGAACAAAGCCCAAACAAGTTTGGGGGCGGTGGAGTTGTTTTGGAGTCGGATCGAACACACCCAATTTCAAGGGTTTCCGCACGGTTTTGGTGGATTTGAGGCTTTTCTCGGCCAAATTGGCCTTAGTCACGGGTATGAAAGTTGCTCTACTCATTGAGATATTCATTTTTGCAAAATTTGATAATTTTTTGAAATAGTTGGATTTTCCAGTGAGTCAGGGCGGCGCGTGCGGTGGCATGTAGCCAGTGGGCCGTCAATGTCATATTTAGGCTATGTTTGACATCTTAAGTTTAGTTTTGATAGTTGAATGGCTTAGATTGAGCAATTGAACCTAAGTTCATTACGATACGTGGATAGGTGAAAATATGAATCGACGATCTGACTGTTGGATCGTCACCAAACTTTAATATGTTGTAGTACGTAATATTTGAAGAATGTAGGAACTTACGGATCGGGAATCCGATGTACGGATCTTTCTGAATTGGATTTGTAAGTTCATAAAATAAAATGTTAACCGCCACTTGGTTTTGGCAATTGGCAAAGATCCGACCGTTGGATCGTAACGAAATTTTAGTATGTTGAACTAGAAGCTTAATGTGCATCTTGGGAAGTTATGGATCAGAGATCTGAGTTACGGATCTTCCGGATTGAGTATGTAGAAATGTGGACCCTACCGTCGATCTTTGATCAACGGTTAACTTTTGATTAAGGATCTCAAATGATTCTAGAATATCCTTGAGGAGATGTTTTACGTGATTTACGGATTCTATGGTTAAGAGTTCTAAGAGGTAGTTTGATAATTGTTTTAGGCGCCGATTGTTTTTGGGACGCCTCGATGTTTATGTTAGGGAGTCATAGCGCGGACTCCAGGTGAGTGGGCATTTTGGTTTTCTATATATATATATATATATATGCATTGCGTTTTTCCCATAAAGCTCATTTAAATAGTTTTATGCTTTGGAAATGCTATGCCAAATGTTCTATACTTAGAATATGCATTGAAATACTATGTTAAATGTTTATAAGTTAGAATACGCATTTATTCGTTGCATATATTATGGTTGGCGCTGCAGACGCTCAGGTAAGTTCAGGTAAGGTTATATGTGGTTAATGGTAAGTGATATGGTTACAGTTATACATAGAGGCATTTAGAGCTCATTAACCTGCACTCCGGTGTTAGTACTCCCGCCCGTGGCCTGGGCATAGTCCTTCACGTGATGTTCACCTCCCGCACCATACGCTCACCTTGGATCCAAGTTAGGTGCACAATCTTGTCGTACAGTCCACTATAGGTGGTTCTGACATGTAGGTGACCTGCAAGTTATTGCACAGTCTTCACGTGATCGTAGCACTCGAGCGTATTTATTACACCTAGCCCTGTCGTACAGACCACATTAGGTGGTTTCGACTTGTGTGCAGGCATATTAGATGAGCTATATACTCAGCCGTACAGGCCACCTTAGGTGGATCCAGCTGACATGTTCTTATTCATTATTTGATTCCACCTGGTTGACTTGATTATTCTGGTGACACGTTGTAATATCCCTCGTTTAATTAAGAGTGAAGTGTGATTATAATTGTTTCTATACAAAATTTTAGTCTGCTTAGTTTTTATTTGTTTAGTAGCTTTTAATACTATACTTTTTATTTATCTATTTTTATTGTTATTATTATTATTATTATTGTTTTAGGGCAAATAGGGATTTTTATTTTTGGGTACAGCAATTAAGTAGTTAAAAAAAAAAAAAAAAAAAAACAATTAAGTAGAAAGGAAAAAAGAAAGGAAAGGAAAGTTCTTCCACTTTCTTCTTTCCTGCGATAGAAACAAGGAAGCTATGAGAAGGTTCATGGCTCTTCCATAGCTTTAGGAAAACTCTTCTTTCCTCATACTTAAATCGGGTAGAAATTAGGAAATGTAGTGATAGGTCGAAGTTTGATTGATCTAAGGAGTGTGCTTTAGAGAGCTGTTCATCTTCTGTTCCACCAAGGAGTGTGTTCGACAGAGGGTGAACTGAGAAGAGCTACAGAGGTCTACAAGCAGGAGGTGGATGGCCTAGGAAGCTAAATTTTCATCATGACTCTGATAGGATTGGGTAGGATTAGAGAAACTATAAAAGGGGTTGTAGAGAAGTGGGAAAAACATCAGAAATCGAAAAGGGGCAGAGAAATTGAGAGTTAGAGAACGTGATTTTTTTCTTGTTCTTTGATTATTTTCATTTTTCGAATTTAATTTCTTTAAGTGGAATTGAAACTGCCATGATATATATTTGGAGTTCTTAGTTTTATTTAGGGTTTTCTATCATTCAACGAACCAATCTGAACAAGAATTAGAGTTGGGTAACTCGGATTGGGTGTGTAGATCAAATTTCTTGATTAAGGGTTTGGTTCAAAAGGTCAATTTCTTGTTAATTTTGAGTCATGTTATATTTGGGTATTGTATACATGATTTCTGGACTACCTGGAAGTGTTTTGGATTCTGTTATATGAATTGGAAGTGTACTGATATGTGAGTTGCAGAAAAATTGATATATTGCAGAGAAAACTCAAGTTTCAAGTAGCCTTATTTTGCTCTTAATTTATAGGTCTATATGTGCTCATTTGGAGAAAACTTTTAGTGTGTTAAAAATACATATGTTTATGATCGTAACCCAATTGATTTCACTCAGTTCCGTTGAGTTTTGATCAATCAAAACCTTGTTTAAAACTTGGGTCGCGAGCTGCCAAACAGCAGCAGAAAACTGGTTTTTCAGTTTCAAGACTCCATTTTTCTTTTGGCATAACTTCCAATTTAGAGTTCCGTTTTCTACAAACTTTATATGCTTTTAAAGTACAGAACATAAACTTCAAAACCCATGTAATATTACACGATTTGGTTTAGTTTTGAATGTTCAAAAAGGAGTCTAAAGTTGGTTCAATAATGCTGTTTTTCTGCAGATTTTCTGGAGATGTAAAGTATTGTTCTTACCACATCTAGTTTCTGTCCCAGATTCCTTTCTAGTCTTCTTTACCTTATTTGAGTGGCATTATTTGAGTTATAAGATTCCAGAATTTATGTACATTCTTTAGATGATATTAATTTTGTGATTTAAGCACTTAGTTTGGTTTCTAATATTTGTTACTTGTGTTTACACTTTTGGTTGTATTTTTGTGTGTTCTGATTAGGTTCTTCAGAAGAGCAAAATTAATCGAATTCAAGGTAGGGGTTCTGGGAAACCTTCTATATGTATTAATATGATTATTTCTTACTTAAGTACACATACAAGTTTGATATTCATATTGAATTCCAGTTGAATATGAATGCTGTTTCTGATGGTTATTTGAGTATAAATGTTTGAAATGAAATTCAGATTCATGATGTGGGAGTAAAGTGGGATTGTCTTTGGGAATGTAAGGTAGTGACTATTAGTTTTTGTGTAGTTGAGCCAAACTCTTAGTAGGCACCAGGTCTCAGGCGAGCCCACAGTGCACAGATTCTTTAAGGGTAATTCGGGACTGGAGACGAAGAGTTTAGGCAAGATGACTAACAAAAAGGGGAGTTCTGGGATGTTTAGGGATGGGGGTTAGTTCATATACTTAAACACTCGGGATCAAGTGGTATAAGTACGGAATGAGACGTACAAGGTCTGGGTGTTTAGTTATGTGGATTATCGGGTATAGTTAAGGCATTTGCATTGCATTCTTATTCCTCATTCTGATTTTAGTCTAAATTCTGCTATGTTAACTATTCTCTGATATTTTAGTAATGAAGGTATAGGTCCCTACTGAGCTTTTTAAGCTCACCCTAACTAAATTTTGCAGGTACAGAACCAGAAACCTAAAACCTGCTTGCTGTCCGTTGTGTAAATATGTATAAAGAAATAAAAAGATGAACTTGTTGGCTTTTGTTTTCTTGTTTGAATAAAGAACTACTTTGTGTGAACTTTGAGTAGTTCATAAGTTGTATTTTGGCAGAAATTTTCAATAATGATATGTTGTTCAGTTGAATTATATTCCAAGTGAGTTAAACCCGTTTTTATTTCAAGTCACAGACTTAATTATATTAGTTAAGTTATAATTAAGGTGTGATTCACGTTCTAAACCAAGGTTTACGTTAATCCTTGGGTTGGGGCGTGACACACGTTGCATGGCATACATGTATTGCTCTTGAGTTCTTGGCAATGATTTTGAGATATGTGCAAATATATATATATATATATCTTATTTTCTGGAAAATTATACAGGTTTTACAGCGATGGGTTATAACCTTTGAGAAAAAGAAATGTTTTTGCCCACTTACATTTTCTGTTTTGCGCCCCTCCAGGTATTAGTAGCTGAGCTTTCATATCGACGAGGAGCCGTGACAAATCTGGGTGTAAATGATACTTTTGATGGTATAATTCTCACCCTATCTTACTACACTAATCTTATGCTTTGCCATTGCGTGTGAATTGGGTTCATACCTGCTCATAGCGCACTCTGAAACATAGACACTTTTAGGTTTAAATTTATTCACATTTTTTTTACACATCATCACACTTTATGGCTTCGTCACCTTCCAGGTATCGGCCAGCACGACTCGATTCGGAGTCCTAGTGGACATTCGGGTCGGGGTGTGTCAGTTTGGTATCAGAGCATAAGTTGGGCAGTATTGCGTTCATCACACGTGTGATGTGAGCGTTTTCGGTTCTTGAGCTTAAAGCTCGAATCTTGCCACCTCGTCGAATAAGAAAAATGTGTTAGTTTTTCCTGAGTTTGAGTAGTTTTGTCGACTTGTCGACCTTTTAGAAGTCATTTTGGCGAATACTTATAGACCTAAAGTGAAGAATTTCCTAACCAAGGGAAAGTTGTGGATTTGAAAGGAGTTGATGGCTCTAAGACGGGGCTAATGTATTGATATTGGTGGATCACTAGGGAATTGTAAACCAATTCCATCACTATTCTCTAGCCATCAGTATTAAATTTTTCAAGATTGGAAATTCAAAATAGTTTTGAATTCTTGGTAGTATCCCTTAGCATGCTATTTATATAGGATTCCTACAAAGCTTACTTCGTCGAGTTTCCAAGGATGTTGAGGGCGATGACAAGGTACTAAAGTGGTAGTATTCGATGAAGGAAACGTTTGGGAGATAGTCACTTATGATTCCCGAAAGTATTAGCCTTCTTAATCACTAGTCATCATTACGACTTTTCAAGAGAAAGATCGACTTCCGTTTAAGCCGTTCTATAGTAGATCATTAGTAAATTCCTCTTTTTGGCTTTGGGACATCTTAACCAATATTAGTTTCCAAATTTCTTTTGGTGATGTACTCGTCATTTGATGAGAATATGCACCTAAGTATGAGTTGTTATACCTATGTTTAGTGTAAAATCGTCGAAGTAGTGAGCATTTTTCCCCTAGAGTTATGAGATACCCTTACAGGGCCAGTTCTTTCCTAGTCATGTAAACCATTTACCTGAGTGGACTCTAGGCAGTAATCGGCCTATGGTGGCGCTACTAATTGACGACATTGTTCGATATCCAGGAACTGTCGATCAACATCCAAAAGGTATGATTTCTGATACCGAACATACGTGCTAGTATCTGGGAGTGATACCTTAGGTGGATCCGGATGACATGTTCTTATTCATTATTTGATTCCACCTGGTTGACTTGATTATTCTGGTGACACGTTGCATGGCATACATGTATTGCTCTTGAGTTCTTGGCAATGATTTTGAGGTATGTGCAAATATATATATATATCTTATTTTCTGGGAAATTATACAGGTTTTACAGCGAGGGGTTATAACCTTTGAGAAAAAGAAATGTTTTCGAAAATATTTGTTCTTGCCCACTCACATTTTCTATTTTGCGCCCCTCCAGGTATTAGTAGCTGAGCTTTCATATCAACGAGGAGCTGTGACAAATCTGGGTGTAGATGATACTTTTGATGGTATAATTCTCACCCTATTCTTACTGCACTAATCTTATACTCTGCCATTGCGTGTGAATTGGGTTCATACTCGCTCACAACGCACTCTGAAATATAGACACTTTTAGGTTTAAATTTATTCACATTTTTTTACACATCATCACACTTTATGGCTTCATCACCTTCCAGGTGTAAACCAGCACGGCTCGATTCGGAGTCCTAGTGGACATTCCGGGTCGGGGTGTGTCAATTAACACCTTATTATCCACCTAGAATCTAGATTAAAATTATGAAAAACACATTTTATAATCTCTTGTTCATAGGCCCTAAAAGATTTTGACCCTCCTTTATGATTGTAAGTCAAATGAGACCTATTAACTGCATTTTTATTTGAGCGTTCCTACATAGCAAAGCAAATGTTGTGACATGAAGAAGATAAACAACACACATGACAACCACAATTCAGTTCATTATATATACACGTGTACCTTGAATTGAACACTCGCGTAACGGTCACAAAGAAAATTCCGTTCCTCTTTACTAGTTACATCCTCATGTTTGTTTTGTTGTGCCATCTACATAGTTGACAAAGAATCAAAATGCTTCTTCAGCTTGTGTTGAAAATCAGCAAACCACGTTTGCAATGCATTCTTAATATATGTACAAGCATGAATGAGTGACATATCAATATCGTACTTGCTCTACATAGAAATCAATTTATGGTAAATATAATTTAAGAAGACTTTACATAAGTTTCAATGATGGTCAAACACACGCTCGTTTGTTTTTATTACTACCAAAAACAGTCCAAATGCACTTAAAATAGATAAACTGTGTGCTTTTGACACTCAATAATCTTTTAATCTTTTGAGTATGCATTCTTATTGTCCTTGTAGCACATTATGTGTTTGTTTGCTTAAATTCCAAAGGTGTCAAAAGCATGCTCTTTTGTTTTTATTAAAACCGAAAAAAGTCCAAATGCTGTCCAAGTAGAAAAACTGTGTGCTTTTGACACCCAATAAGCTTTTCATCTTTTGAGCACTCATTCATATGGTCCTAGTAGCACATTACATGTGTTTGTTTGTTTAAGTTCCAATGGGTGTCAAACACACGCTCGTTTGTTTTATTAAAGTCGAGAATAGTCTAACTGCACACTAAATAGAAAAACTGTGTGCATTTGATACCCAACAATATTTTGATCTTTTGCGTGCTCATTCTTATGGTCCTAGTAGCACATTACATGTGTTTACTTGCTTAAGTTCCAATGGTTATGAAACGCACACTCGTTTATTTTTATTAATACCGAAAACGGTCCAAATGCACTTTAACTAGAAAAACTGTGTACTTTTTGTTGGAAGTATGTGTTGGAAGTACGTCCACAAAGCCACTCATTTGATGTAATAGCTTTTTGGAATACTTATTGTGTTAAACTATTATATGTTTAATGAAGGGCAAAGCTTATTGTTAATCACTATTTATTGTATTATGTGTTTAAGTAATAAGGGAATCCAAGGAATGTATTTAATCTAAGAGAGAAGTGATCCAAGTAAGTTAGATTAACGAGACATTTCTCTTATGTTCATTCCTAAAACATTCCTAGCCATAGAATTGTCAATTGGGCATTAACAATTCGCTAAGGTTAGTATGTGTTATGTTAACTCAAGAATGAGCATGATTAGTCTCAAGTCATTTAGTGTTCGACACTAAGACAAACACATGGGTGCTCAAATGGCAATCGAGTACACTGAACAACGATCAAAAGAGAGTTCGAACATACATGTCATGTAAGAACTCGTAAGTTGCAATATGCAAAGTAGTCCTTTAACATGAGGCATCATAGATGTTTAATGATTAGGTCCTTGATCTTTGATCATGTCAAAGGCATTCCATCGAGAGTGTAGCGATCTAGTCATGTAGGCATATGAATGCCCAATAAGGGATCTCTGACCTTCCATGGTGGAGGCAGAATACTCTGAGTATGATTCGGGAGTCTTTGGCCAAAGCATTTGAATATGACTTAGGAAGCTTGTTCCAAATCATATTCAATTGAATCATATAAAGAAGTATCACATTGGATATTGGACATGAAACAAACTATCACTCAAACAGTGTGATTTAGAGTATTGTATTAGAGAATGACCGTATTGCATTGTAATTGTAACTGGATAGGTTCTCTAACAACTTATACTTAGCTTGGGTAGCCATGACATAATTCAAGGTGTCACTCATGGTTTGTGGAAGCCCTGAAGATTAGCAAACACTAATCTTCCTCAAAGGGAGAATTGAAATGTAATTTCAATTCACAATCGATCGTTAAGAGTAAGAATCGCCCACTGCCTCGCTAATTGGAACCTATTGGATTGTACACTAAGTAAGGATGAAAGTGAAGAAATATAAATGAGATGAATAACCAATTAAATGGATTAATTGAGAATGGTCAAGATTAATTGATTAGTTAATTAATATATGAAAGGTTCGTATTGGGCTTTCAGTTTAGTTTCGGATCTCGGGGGCCCAAAAGTGTTTTGGTCCACAAGGCCCATTATGTTTAAGCTGTATGACAACTAAAAAAAATGGACAATTAGCCCAATAACAAAGTCAAGGCCGGCCATAAGGGTGAGTGGAAGCAAACTTGGATTAATTGCAAGTTTGCCACTCACTTGTGAGGTAGCATAAAGTCATCTTTATAGCTTTTTCTCACTAGGGTTTTCTTGAGGCAAAGAAGAGAAACCTTTTCTCTCTTTTTCTCTATAGAGGCCGGCCACTTAGGAAGACTTTTACTAGCATCTAAAATCTCTCTAAGTCATCCATCTTCTCTTCACTCTACATCTTTGGTGTGGAGACTTAGAGGTATCAAACCTTTGGTACTTTTTGGAGTTGCCTTCCTCACATCCTCAAGGAGCAAAGGAGATTCAAAAGGAAGAAAAATCACAAGGAAGATTCAAGGAGCTAGGAGGTGACTTGAAGGCCCTCCACTTGGGTGAATCCCTTGTGTAAACAAGGATGAGCTTCAAGGGTAATGAAACTTAAACTCTCTCTTCTCTTTAATTTGTTAAAGAGTATATTGGTTCACCATTCACTAGGCTTTGAAAGTCATGGGTTTTTAGAATTATTTTTGAATGCATGCCTACTTTAAAGTGTTATTTGTTTGCATATGTGTTCAAATGTTCTCACATGTTCTTAGCTAGGACAAATTTTTTCCTTTCAATATGTTCAAATTTAGGAATATGATTAACTCCCACTCATAAGACGCTTATAGCTCCCACTAGCTTGCTAAGATTCATGATGGATGGATCTTTACAACATACACGTCTTGTGATTCTTAGTCTTAGACATAAATTTATCAAGACTATCTTGATAATGGTTTTGGAAACCCATATTATGTCCAAACATTGAATCACCATTTAGTTGTAGCTAGCAATCTTCGAATTAGTAGAAACCAAGGCTACCTCAAAGCTGGTTTCTTCCAAGTCAACCAATCTCTTTGATTGTAGTCACTTTAAGCTACCAATTAGCCATGAAGGTTTCACTATTTCAGGTCAAATGGTACTATATCATTTTCTTAAGTATATGTCATATATACACTCAATGTAGTCATAAGGATACTCATTCTTATTTCTTTCAAATTAAGAGGTGTAACTCTATGATATAGTCATAAAGTTCAAACCATTCAATTGAGACTATTTATAGATCCTTCTCGACTACCTTGGAGCTATTGGTGTAGGAACTAGGTTGATATATTTGTTGATTATCATTTTGTCTCTCAAAGAACTCATTCTTTGAATTCTATCTCTCGTTCATTTGCTCTATCTTAGGCAAATCCTAGTGTAGGATTACAATGAACTACCCAACAAACAACATTTGTTAGTTGGTTTATAGAAGTGATATCCAAAGGTTAATATAAGGATATCCCACAAGATTGTTTTCAAACAAATATTGCTTATTAGCACACAACCTCAAGTCTTAACACGATTAAGATCTGTCTTTTTTTCCAACTGTTGGAAGTATGCCCACAAAGCCACTCATTTGATGTAATAGCTTTTGAAATACTTACTGTGTTAAACTATTATATGTTTAATGAAGGGCAAAGCTTATTGTTAATCACTATCTATTATATTATGTGTTTAAGCAATAAGGGAATCCAAGGAATGTATTTAACCTAAGAGAGAAGTGGTCTAAGTAAGTTAGATTAACGAGACCTTTCTCTTATGTTTATTCCTAAAACGTTCCTAGCCATAGGATTGCCAATTGGGCATTGACAATCCGCTAAGGTTAGTATGTGTTATGTTAACTCAAGTGTGAGTATGGCTAGTCTCAAGTCATTTAGTGTTGGACACTGAAAGAAACACATAGGTGCTCAAAAGGTAATTGAGTACACTGAACTACGAACAAAAAGGAGTTCGAACATACATGTCATGTAAGAACTCGTAAGTTGCAATATGCAAAGTAATCCTTTGACCTGAGGCATCATAGATGTCTAAAGGTTAGGTCCTTGATCTTTGATCATGTCAAAGGCATTCCATCAAGAGTGTCCACGGTATTTTTGGGGTCAAGCTATCTAGTCAAGTAGGCATATGAATGCACAAGAAGGGATCTCTAACCTTCCATGGTGGAGGGAGAATACTCTGAGATATGATTCAGAAGTCTTTGGCCAAAACATACGTATATGACTTAGGAAGTTTGTTCTAAATCAGATTGAATTGAATCATATAGAGAAGTATCACATTGGATAGTAGACATGAAACAAACTATCACTCAAACAATGTGATTAAGAGTAGTGTATTAGAGAAAGACCGTACTGAATTGTAATTGTAACTGGATAGGTTCTCCAACCACTTCTACTTAGCTTGGGTAGCCATGACATGGTTCTAGGGGTCACTCATGGTTCGTGGAAGCCCTGAGGATTAGCAAACACTAATCTTCATCAAAGGAAGAATTGAAATGTAGTTTCAATTCACAATCGATCGTTAAGAGTAACAATCGCCCATTGCCTTATTAATTGGAACCTAATGGATCGTATACCGAGTAAGGATGAAAGTGAAGAAATATAAATGAGATGGATAAGCAATTAAATAGTTTAATTGAGAATGGTCAAGATTAATTAATTAGTTAATTAATCTTACGAAAGGTTCATATTGGGCTTTTAAGTTGGTTTTGTGTTTTAGGGCCCAAAAGGGTTTTTGGTCCACGAGGCCCATTATGTTTAAGTTGTATGACAACTAAAACAAAATGGGCAATTAGCCCAATAACAAAGTCAAGGCCGGCCATAAGGGTGAGTGGAAGCAAACTTGGATTAATTGTAAGTTTGCCACTCACATGTGAGGTAGTATAAAGTCATCTTTATAGCTTTTTCTCACTAGCCTTTTTCTTGAGGCAAAGAAGAGAAACTTTTTTTTTTTTTTTCCCCAATAGAGGCCGGCCACTTAGGGGAGGGATAGCTAGCAATCTTTCTTCCTCTAAGTCATCCATTTCATCTTTACACCTCATCTTTGGTGTGGAGACTTAGAGACACCCAACCTTTGGTGTTCTTGGAGATCCTTTCCTCACATCCTTAAGGAGCAAAGGAGTTAGGAGGTGACTTGAAGGCCCTCCATTTGGGTGAATCCCTTGTGTAAACAAGGATGAGCTTCAAGGGTAATGAATCTCAAAATCCTTCCTTTTCTTTAAATGTTGCTAAAGAGTCTTGTGGTTCACCATTCACTAGGCTTTGAAAGTCATGGGTTTCAGAATTGTTTTTTAATGCATACCTACTTTAAAGTGTTATTAGTTTGCATATGTGTTCAAATATTCTCACATGTTCTTAGTTAGAACAATTTTTTTCCTTCAAGTGGTATTAGAGCCTAGGTCTAGTGTATGGTGAATTCTTTTGGGTTTTGTGTTTTTCATGGTTTGTGATTTAAATGTTGTATATGTTACAAGCTTTGTTCTTGCTTTTTGAATATAAATTTTGCTTGAAAATTTAGCATCTCAAATGTTGTAGATGTAGTTCATTTAAGCATGAATTTTGGAGCTAAAATTTGGTGCCATGTTTGTGGGGAAATTCGGCCAAATCCAAAGGGTGGATTTTTGGGTTTATGTTTGTCTTGTTAAAAGTGTTTTAAAGTGACTTTTGGAACCCCTTAGTACCCTAGGATGTTAACCCTCTTTTGAGTAGTAAAATTTTTGAGTTTTATTGAGTGAAAACATTCATGGAGCTCTTATGAGTTTTCATGTGTGTTCTTCAATGTTCTTGATGTTCTTACCAAAAACAAAAAGGTTTGGTGTTTTGATTCAAAGTGTTTGGTGTTTTTCATAAAGTTTTGGTTTATTATTGATTGGTGATGGATAATTTGTACCCATACCAATCAAACTTTTCAGCCATGCCAATCAACTATTCAATCCATTTCACTTTTTCAACACATTTATGAAATTTTGAATTTTCAACAAAACTAACCCATCCTTCAACTACCAAAATCGGCCACCCCATAATGGTGGGGGGGGGGGGGGGGGGGGGGGGTACTTTTGGGGCTTTTATACAATTATATAAAGTTTTGATACTTTTATGTATTTGCACTTTGACCAAAAAATTTACGTTTTTATGTAAAGGCCCAAAATCACTAAAGGACAAATTGTTTTGCTCCTTTAATGAAGTTTTTGTTATTGTTGAAATTTTTGGGTTCTAGCTGTAATTACATAAAGTTGTGGACTCTTGTGTTTTTACAAAGTGACCCCAAAAGTTTATGTTTTAGCATTGTGGCCCAATAGTTGTGGTCATTGTTTTTTGGCCCAAATTATGATGAGAACAAAATGGTTTTGTCTCTTTAATGAGAATTGGATTTTCATTTCATTTAGTTCCATTTAAATCAATTCTATGAATCCGAAAACCAATTGTTTATGTTGCTTTCTTAGTTAATGTGAATGATTAAGAAAAAGGTGATTATGAACCAAAGGCCTCGATAATTGAGCTATGTGATTGGCCGCTTTACATTATGAATTTTTGGGTTAAGTAGTTTAGATTTGAATGTAATTTGATTAGTTCAAATGTGTTGTAAAAGGGCATAAGCCCTCCTCTTTATTTCATGTATTCCTTTTTGTTTATTTGTATGCAAATTGGAATAGTTGGATCCAACGCCCAATAGGAAATGACGATTTAATTAGATTAAACGTGTAACTAAAATCAACAACAACCTACCTTAGACCCAAGTCCAACACAAGGCTCGTGTTGGATCAAATCAAACGGTTCATAATCATCCTAAGACCTAATATGACTATATAGTCCATATGAGGATGCAATGCATTCGTTAGTAGTTCCATATAGTCTCGCTTTTTTCATCGAAATAGTGGGAGTATTATATACTACTAATTCATATAAACTTGGACCAATGGTTGTGATAGGCCCAAGTTCTTTTAATAAGATTAAAATGAAATTTATGTAGCCCAACACTACTCCCTCAACAAAATGAATATTTAGTTGATAAGCGAGAGATGCTTTGAACATCTCTTCATAGGCCTTCCACTATGGTGGGCTTCAATTGTTGGAAGTATGCCCACAAAGCCACTCATTTGATGTAATAGCTTTTGGAATACTTATTGTGTTAAACTATTATATTGTTTAATGAAGGGCAAAGCTTATTGTTAATCATTATTTATTGGATTATATGTTTAAGCAATAAGGGAATCCAAGGAATGTATTTAGTCTAAGAGAGAAGTGATCTAAGTAAGTTAGATTAACGAGACCTTTCTCTTATGTTCATTCCTAAAACGTTCCTAGCCATAGGATTGCCAATTGGGCATTGACAATCCGCTAAGGTTAGTATGTGTTATGTTAACTCAAGCGTGAGTATGACTAGTCTCAAGTCATTTAGTGTTGGACACTGAGACAAACACATAGGTGCTCGAAAGGTAATCGAGTACACTGAACAACGATCAAAAGAGAGTTCGAACATACATGTCATGTAAGAACTCGTAAGTTGCAATATGCAAAATAGTCCTTTGACCTGAGGCATCATAGATGTCTAATGGTTAGGTCCTTGATCTTTGATCATGTCAAAGGCATTCCATCGAGAGTGTCCACGGCATTGTTGGGGTCAAGCTATCTAGTCATGTAGGCATATGAATGCACAACAAGGGATCTCTAACCTTCCAAGGTGGAAGGAGAATACTCTGAGATATGATTCAGGAGTCTTTGGCCAAAGCATACGAATATGACTTAGGAAATATGTTTCAAGTCATATTCAAATGAATCATATAGAGAAGTATCACATTGGATAGTAGACATGAAATAAACTATCACTTAAACAATGTGATCAAGAGTATTGTATTAGAGAAGGACCGTATTGCATTGTAATTGTAACTGGATAGGTTCTCCAACCACTTCTACTTAGCTTGGGTAGCCATGACATACTGCTAGGTGTCACTCATGGTTTGTGGAAGCCCTGAGGATTAGCTAACACTAATCTTCATCAAAGGGAGAATTGAAATGTAGTTTCAATTCGCAATCGATCGTTAAGAGTAACAATCGCCCACTGCCTCGGCTAATTGGAACCTAATGGATCGTACACCGAGTAAGGATGAAAGTGAAGAAACATAAATGAGATGGATAAGCAATTAAATAGTTTAATTGAGAATGGTCAAGATTAATTAATTAGTTAATTAATCTTACGAAAGGTTCGTATTGGGCTTTTAAGTTGGTTTTGGGTTTCGGGGCCCAAAAGGGTTTTTGGTCCAAAAGGCCCATTGAGTTTAGGTTGTGTGACAACTAAAACTAAATGGAAATTAACCCAAAAACAAAGCCAAAACCGGCCTAGGGTGAGTGGTGCCCAACTTGGGTTAATTACAAGTGTGCCACTCACATGTGAGGTGGTATAAAGGCAACTTTATAGCCATAACCTCATTAGGGTTTTCTTGAGGCAAAGAAGAGAAAGATTGTCTCTCCTTTTCTCATAGAGAGGCCGGCCCTTAGAGAGAGTTTTCACTCGCATCAAAATCTCTCTAAGTCATCCATCTTCTCTTCACACTACATCCTTGGTGTGGAGACTTAGAGGTACCAAATCTTTGGTACTTTTGGAGATCCTTTCCTTACATCTTCAAGGAGCAAAAGGAGCAATCAAAAGGAAGAAAATCACAAGGAAGATTCAAGGAGCTAGGAGGTGACTTGAAGGCCCTCCACTTGGGTGAATCCCTTGTGTAAACAAGGATGAGCTTCAAGGGTAATGAATCTCAAAAAACCCTTCTTCTCTTTAATATTGTTGAAGAGTCTCTTGGTTCACCATTCACTAGGCTTTGAAAGTCATGGGTTTTAGAATTGTTTTTGAATGCATGCCTACTTTAAAGTGTTATTAGTTTGCATATGTGTTCAAATGTTCTCACATGTTCTTAGCTAGGACAAAATTTTTCCTTCAAGTGGTATCAAGAGCCTAGGTCTAGAGTATGGTGAATCCTTTTGGGTTTTGTGTTTTTCATGGTTTGTGATTTAAATGTTGTAAATGTTACAAGCTTTGTTCTTGTTTTTTTTTTGAATATAAATTTTGCTTGAAAATTTAGCATCTCAAATGTTGTAGATGTAGTTCATTTAAGCATGAATATTGGAACTAAAATTTGGTGCCATGTATGTGGGGAAATTCGGCCAAATCCAAAGGGTGGATTTTTGGGTTCATGTTTGTCTTGTTAAAAGTGTTTAAAGTGACTTTTGGAACCCCTAAGTACCCTAGGATGTTAACCCTCTTTTGAGTAGTTAAAATTTGAGTTTTAATGAGTGAAAACATTCATGGAGCTCTTATGAGTTTTCATGTGTGTTCTTCAATGTTCTTGATGTTCTTACCAAGAACAAAAAGGTTTGGTGTTTTGATTCAAAGTGTTTGATGTTTTTCATAAAGTTTTGGTTTATTATTGATTGGTGATGGATGATAGTGAAGGAAAAATATTGTCCTAGCTAAGAACAAGTAAGAACATTTGAATACATATGCAAACTCATAACACTTTAAAGTAGGCATGCATTCAAAAACAATTCATAAAACCCATGACTTTCAAAGCCTAGCATATGGTGAACCAATAGACTCTTTAACAAACTTAAAGAGAAGAAAGGATTTAGAGATTCTTTACCCTTGAAGCTCATCCTTGATTACACAAGGGATTCACCCAAGTGGAGGGCCTTCAAATCACCTCCTAGCTCCTTGGATCTACCTTGTGATTTGTATGCTCCTTTGCTCCTTGAGGATGTGAGGAAAGGATCTCCAAAAGTACCAAAGATTTAGTACCTCTAAGTCTCCACACCAAAGATGTAGTGTAAAGATGAAATGGATGACTTAGAAGGATTTTTGATGCTAGTAAAACCCCCTAAGTTGGCCGGCCTCTATGGAGAAAATTGGAGACAATGTTTCTCTTCTTTTTCTCTTAGAAAAGCCTTAATGAAAATAAAGCTATAAAGTTGCTTTTATACTTCATTCTTAGGTGAGTGGCAAACTTGCAATAAAGCATAACCTACTACCCCTCACCCTTATGGCCGGCCCCCTTTTGGTATTGGGCTAATTGCCCATTTTGTTTTAGTTGTCATACAACTTAAACATAATGGACCTTGTGGACCAAAACACTTTTGGGCCTTGAAACCCAAAACCAACTTAAAAGCCCAATACGAACATTTCGTATAATTAATTAACTAATTAATTAATCTTGACCATAATTCAATTAAACCTTTTAATTGCATATCCATCCCATTTTATTTCTTCACTTTCATCCTTACTCGGTGTACGATCCATTAGGTTCCAATTAGCGAGGCAATGGGCGATTGTTACTCTTAACGATCGATTGTGAATTGAAACAACATTTCAATTCTCCCTTTTGATTAGTGTTTGCTAATCTTCAGGGCTTCCACAAACCATGAGTGACACCTAGCAGCATTTCATGGTTACCCAAGCTAAGTAGAAGTGGTTGGAGAACCTATCCAGTTACAACTACAATGCAATACGGTCCTTCTCTAATACAATACTCTTTATCACATTGTTTGAGTGATAGTTTGTTTCATGTCTACTATCCAATGTGATACTTTTCTATATGATTCAATTTGAATATGATTTGGAACAAACTTCCTAAGTCATATTCATATGCTTTGGCCAAAGACTCTCGAATCATATCTTAGAGTATTCTCCTTCCACCATGGAAGGTTAGAGATCCCTTGTTGTGCATTCACATGTCTACATGATTAGATAGCTTGACCCCAACAATGCCGTGGACACTCACAATGGAATGCCTTTGACATGATCAAAGATCAAGGACCTAACCATTAGACATCAATGATGCCTCAGGTCAAAGGACTACTTTGCATATTGTAACTAACGAGTTCTTACATGACATGTATGTTCGAACTCTCGTTTGATCGTTGTTCAGTGTACTCGATTACCTTTCGAGCACCTATGTGTTTGTCTTAGTGTCTAACACCAAATGACTTGAGACTAGTCATACTCACGCTTGAGTAGACATAACACATACTAACCTTAACGGACTGTCAATGCCCAATTGGCAATCTTATGGCTAGGAACGTTTTAGGAATGAACATAAGAGAAAGGTCTCGTTAATTTAACTTACTTAAATTACTTATCTCTTAGATCAAATACATTCCTTGGATTCCCTTATTGCTTAAACACATGATATAATAAATAGTGATTAACAATAAGCTTTGCCCTTTATTAAACATATAAAAGTTTAATACAATAAGTATTCCAAAAGCTATTACATCAAATGAGTGGCTTTGTGGGCATACTTCCAACAATCTCCCACTTGCACTCAAAGCCATCTTCCCATGTATCTAATACCCATCTTTTCCATATGACGGTTAAGCTGGTCTTGAGACATTGGCTTTGTCAGTGGATCTGCTACGTTATCGGCTGAGGCAACTTTGAGGATGTTGACTTTCCCCTCGGCAGCATATCTTCTAATGATATTAAAGCGTCTGTCAAAATGCTTGTTCTTTTGATGTGCCCTTGGTTCCTTGGCTTGAGCTATCGCCCCACTATTATCACAGTACAAAGTTACTGGTGATGTAATGGTTGGAACCACTCCAAGTTCAGTAATGAACTTCTTCATCCAGAACGCTTCTTTGCCGGCTTCAGCTGCAGCGACATATTCGGCCTCTGTCGTGGAATCAGCAATTACACTTTGTTTCTTGCTTTTCCAGCTAACAGCCCCACCATTCAGAGTGAATACATATCCGGAGTTGGAACTTCTATCATCGACGTCAGATTGGAAATCTGCGTCTGTATAGCCTTCCACTCGCAACTCTGCTGCTCCTCCATAAACGAGGAACATGTCCTTAGTTCTTCTTAAGTACTTAAGGACCGTCTTGACAGCTGCCCAGTGTTCTGATCCTGGGTTAGATTGATATCGACTAGTAATGCTCACAGCATATGCGATATCAGGCCTTGTGCATATCATGGCATACATAAGACTTCCTATGCCGGAAGCATAAGGAATCCTATTCATTTGCCGTATCTCATCAGGAGTTTTCGGTCCCATGGATTTAGAAAGGTGAATTCCATGTCTTACAGGAAGAAGACCTTTCTTAGATTGTTCCATCTGGAACCTACTTAGCACCTTATCGATGTACATAGATTGGGATAATCCAATTAATTTTCTGGATCTATCACGATAGAGCTTTATCCCAAGTACATAAGATGCATCTCCTAAATCTTTCATGTGGAAGGTTTTAGACAACCACACTTTTACAGTAGAAAGCACTGTAGTGTCATTCTCGAATAGTAATATGTCATCAACATATAACACTAGGAATACAACTGCATCCCCAACGACCTTTTGATAAACACAATTGTCGTCTTCATTTTGAGTAAAACCAAACGATTTGATTTCGGTATCAAAACGAATGTTCCAGCTCCTTGAGGCTTGCTTAAGTCCATAAATGGACCTCTGTAGCTTGCATACCTTAGTCTTTTCAGACTTGGACACGAAACCTTCGGGTTGAGCCATATAAAGCTCTTCCTCTAGGTAGCCATTCAGAAAGGCCGTCTTCACGTCCATTTGCCATATCTCATAATCATGGTACGCAGCTATAGCAAGTAAAATCCGAATGGACTTAATCATGGCTACAGGAGAGAAAGTTTCTTCATAGTCAATCCCTTCTCTTTGCCTATAACCCTTGGCTACTAGTCTAGCCTTATAAGTCTCCACGTTCCCATCAACGCCTATCTTCCTCTTAAATACCCATTTATTTCCAACAGGTACTATACCTTCTGGAGGGTCTACAAGAGTCCAGACCTGATTTTGATACATGGAATCCATCTCGGATTTCATGGCTTCTTGCCATCTCTTTGAATCAATGTCGGACATTGCTTCAACGTAGTCTCTAGGGTCCTCCTTTGTGTCATTGTCACCTAGAAGGTGCAATTCCGCAAAGTCATTGTCTAAGCCATACCTTCTAGGTGGCTTACTAACCCGTTCAGATCTACGTGGAGCTAGGGGTTCCGGAACAAGGTTGTCAACATGTCGTGTGCTTGTTTGTGGTTCATCATTAATCTCATTAATTTCCATCTGGTTACTTATAGTTCCTTTGAGAACAAATTCGTCCTCTAGAAACTTAGCAGTTCTGGCGACAAAGACTTTCTGGTCGTCAGGATGGTAGAACTCATATCCCATAGTTTCTCTAGGATATCCCACAAAATAGCACCTTACTGATCTCGCTTCAAGCTTAGTAGCTTCAAGCTTCTTGACATATGCTTCACAACCCCAAATCTTAATGTGATTAAGACTTGGCTTTCTTCCGTGCCATATCTCATAGGGCGTTTGTGAAACTGATTTGGAAGGTACTCTATTAAGCAAGTAAGCTGCTGTATATAGAGCGTATCCCCAGAATGTTACTGGCAGATCAGCGGAACTCATCATAGAACGAACCATGTTCATCAAGGTTCGATTTCTCCTTTCAGAAACTCCATTAAGTTGTGGAGTTCCCGGTGGAGTCCACTGTGATATTATTCCACACTCTTTGAGATAATCTAGGAACTCGTTACTCAGATATTCACCCCCTCGATCCGATCTTAAGGTCTTTATCTGTTTCCCAGTTTGCTTCTCTACTTCATTCTTGAATTCTTTGAACCTTTCAAAGGATTCTGACTTGTACTTCATAAGATACACATAGCCAAACCGAGAGTGATCGTCGGTGAATGTGATATAGTAAGAGAAGCCTCCTCTCGACGTGGTAGACATAAGTCCACATACGTCAGTGTGGATTAACCCTAGAATTTCAGTGGCACGCTCTCCTTTTCCAGTAAATGGAGATTTGGTCATTTTCCCTTTCAAGCAACATTCACAAGTACCCATCTGGTCATTACCTAATGGGCGGAAATATCCGTCTTTCGACATCTTGCGAATCTTATCAAGGTTCACATGTCCAAGTTTGAGATGCCACATCCTTTCTTGGTTAACATCTTCTCTAGCCCTTTTGGGTTTTGAGGTATTCCCGCTTTCAATACAGTGCATACCACCATTCGTCTCTAGGTGAAAAAGTCCCTCTATCATATTACCATGAGAGATAATACGACCGTTCAAGTATAAAGTGCAACTCATTTTGTCAAACAATACTGAGTGCCCATCTCGTAAAAGCTTAGAGATAGAAATCAAATTCTTTATACACGAAGGAAAATATAAACAATTTTTAAGTTCCAGGACTTCCCCAGAGGGTAGTTCAAGCATGTAGGTGCCTATTGCTTTTGCAGAGATTTTAGTGCCGTTCCCAACTCGCACAACCATCTCCCCATTGCGCAGTGATTTGCTCCCTACTAGTCCCTGCATCGTATTACAGATATGTTGACTAGCGCCTGAATCAAATATCCAGGAATTGGAATTCACTGTAAAAGCACTCTCTATGACAGAATTAGTCCCTTCAAAAGTTCGTGTCATAAGGCTCGCAATGCGCACCCTGTATTTCTTCTTCCAACGTTCATCCTTTCCACAATGAAAGCATGTTCCTTTGGATTTCTTTGCCTTCTTCTTAAGCAACCTTTTCCTTGTATTTGCATTCTCACTCCCACTGTCCTTTTTGAAACATTTTTCAAATTTACAGCACATGTCAATCATCTTGGTGAAAGTATGATCAAATCTATTCACTTTATAGTTTACAATAAACTTAGTGAAATCATCCGAGAGAGATGCAAGGAAAAAATCTTGGGCCATTTTCCCATCGATGGAAGTTCCTAAACTTTTAAGATCTTGAAAGATCATTTCCATCTTTTGTCCATGTTTTTGGACCGATGCCCCCTTTGCCATTTTGGCATTTAATAGACTACAAACATTTGAGAATTGTACGTTACTAGTCACAATGTCATGCATCTTATGCAAACTTTCAACCATGGCACAAGGAGTGTCCATGTGCTTATGTAGCTTCTTAAGCTCCTCACTAAGTGAAGTGAGGATTAAGCATTTGGCTTGTAAGTCATCCTCATAGTGTCTAGCATAATCTTGACACTCCTCCTTTGAAGCTAGTTTCGTAGGAGGTACATGAGGAGGGGATTGCTTAAGCACATACAATATGTTTATCACCTTTGAGACATTCTCAATGTGGCGATACCAAGCAAGGAAACGTTGGCCCACAAGGCCCCTTTTGTCAAGTATAATGGTGGGTAGTATTTTAGGCATGTCGTTAACTACATAACATAACAGAAATCGTATTAGATTGTTGTTAACTACTTGATTGGGTCTTAAATTAAATAGTACCACCCACTATTTTTGGCAAATTCCACATCCCTCAATGGAATCCGAGAGTTATATTGAACTCTTAGCGGGGTATGGGAGACTCTCCATTACCAAGCCCACCTCACGATGATACGATGTTGGTTAGCAAAAAATAATGATGAGAGAGTACACTTACTCATTCACAACAACCTCTTGTGATTACCCATCTTTTCGGCCTCTAGAGAATGATGCCTCACGATGATACGATGTCGGCACCATTGCACTTAGTTAAGTTATTCCCACCATGCTTAGTTCGTGTAGGGGTTCAAGAATAGCCTCACGATGATACGATGTCGGCTATCCTCGTTGCCTACATTCACCTCATCATATGTTTATGGACTCCTCCTGAAGGTAAGCATGCACTTTGAACTCCCCCATGATAGGGTGAAGCCGGTGTACAAGTCACAAACGATTGGAGTCCACCACGGTGGAAGGCCTACGAAGAGGTGTTCAAAACATCTCTCGTTTATCAACTTAATATTCGTTTGTTGAGGGAGTAGTTTTGGGCTACATCAAAATCATTTTAATCAAATTAAAAGAACATGGGCCTATCATAACTATTGGTCCAAGTTAATATGATTTAGTAGCATATGATACTCCCACTGTTTCGTTGAAACAAGCGAGACTATATGGAACTACTAACGAACGCATTGCATCCTCATATGGACTATATAGTCATTTTAGGTTTTAGGATGATTATGAACCGTTTGATTTGATCCAACACGAGCCTTGTGTTGGACCTTGGATTTAAGGTAGAAGCTTGTTGATTTTAGTTACGCGTTTAATCTAATTAAACCGTTATTTCCTATTGGGCGTTGGACCCAACTATTCCAATTTGCATACATATAAACAAAAGGAATACTTGAAATAAATAGAAGGGCTTATGCCCTTTTACAAAAAAACAAATGATGGACTTATGTCCATTTACAACAATTGAACTAATCAAATTACATTCAAATCTGCTCTACTAAACCCAAACATTCACAATGTAAATCGGCCAATCACATAGCTCAATTATCGAGGCCTTTGGTTCATAATCACCCTTTTCTTAATTGAACACATTTAACTAAGAAAGCAACTTTAAACAATTGGTTCTTGGATTCATAGAATTGATTTAAATGGAACTAAATATAATGAAAATCCAATTCTCATTATAGAGACAAAACCATTTTGTTCTCTTTTATTTGGGCCAAAAACAATGACCACAACTTTTGGGCCATTTAGCAAAAACAAAAAACTTTTGGGGTCACTTTGTAAAAACACAAGAGTCCACAACTTCATGTAATTACAACTAGAACCCAAAATTTTCAATAATTACAAAATCTACATTAAAGGAACAAAACAATTTGTCCTTTTATGATTTTGGACCTTTACGCGAAAAACGTAAACTTTTGGGCCAAAATGTAAATACACAAAAGTATCAAAACTTTATGTAATTACACAAAAGGCCCAAGGAATCCCCCTTGAAGGGGTTGGCCGGATTTGTTGAAAAAAAAAAAAAATTTCTAAAAAGTTTTTGTGAGTTGATTTTGGTTGGTGAGATTAAAGGTGAAATTGATGGGTGTAAGAAAATGTTTTGTAAAACATTAAAGACATGTAAGAAAATGTAAGAAAATGTTTTGTAAACATTAATGACATTTATCATCCTCACCAATAAGTCTTCACCCTTTTTAATAAACCAAAACTTTATGAAAAACATAAAACTTTTGAATCAAAACACAAAACCTTTTTGTTCTTGGCCAAAAACTCAAGAACATGAAGGACACTCATGAAAAACTCATAAGAGCTCCATGAATGCTTTCAATCAACAAAACTCAAATTTTCACTTCTTAAAAGAAGGTTAACAACATAGGGTACTTAAGGGTTCCAAAAGGCACTTTAAAACCATTTTAACAAGACAAACATGAACCCAAAATTCACCCTTTAGATTTGGCCGAAAATCCCAAAATTTATGGCACCAAATTTTAGTTCCAATATTCATGCTTAAATGAACTACATCTACAACATTTGAGATGCATAATTTTGAAACAAAATTTATATTCAAAGCAAGAACAAAGCTTGTAACATTTACAACATTTAAATCACAAAATATGAAAAATCACAAAACCCAAAAGGATCCACCATACACTAGACCTAGGCTCTGATACCACTTGAAGGAAAAATATTGTCCTAGCTAAGAACAAGTAAGAACATTTGAATACATATGCAAACTCATAACACTTTAAAGTAGGCATGCATTCAAAAACAATTCATAAAACCCATGACTTTCAAAGCCTAGCATATGGTGAACCAATAGACTCTTTAACAAACTTAAAGAGAAGAAAGGATTTAGAGATTCTTTACCCTTGAAGCTCATCCTTGATTACACAAGGGATTCACCCAAGTGGAGGGCCTTCAAATCACCTCCTAGCTCCTTGGATCTACCTTGTGATTTGTATGCTCCTTTGCTCCTTGAGGATGTGAGGAAAGGATCTCCAAAAGTACCAAAGATTTAGTACCTCTAAGTCTCCACACCAAAGATGTAGTGTAAAGATGAAATGGATGACTTAGAAGGATTTTTGATGCTAGTAAAACCCCCTAAGTTGGCCGGCCTCTATGGAGAAAATTGGAGACAATGTTTCTCTTCTTTTTCTCTTAGAAAAGCCTTAATGAAAATAAAGCTATAAAGTTGCTTTTATACTTCATTCTTAGGTGAGTGGCAAACTTGCAATAAAGCATAACCTACTACCCCTCACCCTTATGGCCGGCCCCCTTTTGGTATTGGGCTAATTGCCCATTTTGTTTTAGTTGTCATACAACTTAAACATAATGGACCTTGTGGACCAAAACACTTTTGGGCCTTGAAACCCAAAACCAACTTAAAAGCCCAATACGAACATTTCGTATAATTAATTAACTAATTAATTAATCTTGACCATAATTCAATTAAACCTTTTAATTGCATATCCATCTCATTTTATTTCTTCACTTTCATCCTTACTCGGTGTACGATCCATTAGGTTCCAATTAGCGAGGCAATGGGCGATTGTTACTCTTAACGATCGATTGTGAATTGAAACAACATTTCAATTCTCCCTTTTGATTAGTGTTTGCTAATCTTCAGGGCTTCCACAAACCATGAGTGACACCTAGCAGCATTTCATGGTTACCCAAGCTAAGTAGAAGTGGTTGGAGAACCTATCCAGTTACAACTACAATGCAATACGGTCCTTCTCTAATACAATACTCTTTATCACATTGTTTGAGTGATAGTTTGTTTCATGTCTACTATCCAATGTGATACTTTTCTATATGATTCAATTTGAATATGATTTGGAACAAACTTCCTAAGTCATATTCATATGCTTTGGCCAAAGACTCTCGAATCATATCTTAGAGTATTCTCCTTCCACCATGGAAGGTTAGAGATCCCTTGTTGTGCATTCACATGTCTACATGATTAGATAGCTTGACCCCAACAATGCCGTGGACACTCACAATGGAATGCCTTTGACATGATCAAAGATCAAGGACCTAACCATTAGACATCAATGATGCCTCAGGTCAAAGGACTACTTTGCATATTGTAACTAACGAGTTCTTACATGACATGTATGTTCGAACTCTCGTTTGATCGTTGTTCAGTGTACTCGATTACCTTTCGAGCACCTATGTGTTTGTCTTAGTGTCTAACACCAAATGACTTGAGACTAGTCATACTCACGCTTGAGTAGAAATAACACATACTAACCTTAACGGACTGTCAATGCCCAATTGGCAATCCTATGGCTAGGAACGTTTTAGGAATGAACATAAGAGAAAGGTCTCGTTAATTTAACTTACTTAAATTACTTATCTCTTAGATCAAATACATTCCTTGGATTCCCTTATTGCTTAAACACATGATACAATAAATAGTGATTAACAATAAGCTTTGCCCTTTATTAAACATATAAAAGTTTAATACAATAAGTATTCCAAAAGCTATTACATCAAATGAGTGGCTTTGTGGACATACTTCCAACAGATAGGTGATGGATGATTTGTGTATTTATTGTTTGTCAAACTTTTTCTTATAACCTATACCAATCAACCTTTTCACCCATACCAATCAACTTTTCAACCCATACCTTTTGACTTTTTCAAAACATTTTAAATTTTGAATTTTCACCAAAACCATTCCCCCCTTTTTACACTACCAAAACCGGCCAACCTCTTAGTGGGGGTAATTTTGGGACTTTTTATGCAATTACATAAAGTCTTGATACTTTTGTGTATTTGCACTTTGACCCAAAAGTTTACGTTTTTACGTAAAGGCCCAAAATCACTAAAGGACAAATTGTTTTGCTCCTTTAATGAAGTTTTTGTTATTGTTGAAATTTTTGGGTTCTAGTTGTAATTACATGAAGTTGTGGACTCTTGTGTTTTTACAAAGTGACCCCAAAAGTTTATGTTTTAGCATTGTGGCCCAATAAGTTGTGGTCATTGCTTTTTCGGCCCAAATTATAATGAGAACAAAATGGTTTTGTCTCTTTAATGAGAATTGGATTTTCATTTCATATTAGTTCCATTTAAATCAATTCTATGAATCCGAAAACCAATTGTTTAAGTTGCTTTCTTAGTTAATGTGATTGATTAAGAAAATGGTGATTATGAACCAAAGGCCTCGATAATTGAGCTATGTGATTGGCCGCTTTGCATTATGAATGTTTGGGTTAAGTAGTTTAGATTTGAATGTAATTTGATTATTTCAAATGTGTTGTAAAAGGGCATAAGTCCTTCAAATGTGTTGTAAGAGGGCATAAGCCCTCCTCTTTATTTCATGTATTCCTTTTGTTTATTTGTATGCAAATTGGAATAGTTGGGTCCAACGCCCAATAGGAAATAACGGTTTAATTAGATTAAACGCGTAACTAAAATCAACAACAACCTACCTTAGACCCAAGGTCCAACACAAGGCTCGTGTTGGATCAAATCAAACGGTTCATAATCATCCTAAAACCTAATAAGATTAAAATGAAATTGATGTAGCCCAACACTACTCCCTCAACAAAATGAATATTAAGTTGATAAGCGAGAGATGCTTTGAACATCTCTTCGTAGGCCTTCCACTATGATGGGCTCCAATCGTTTGTGACTCATACATCGGCTTCACCCTATCATGGGGGAGTTCAAAGTATGTGCTTACCTTCAGGAGGAGTCCATATGAACATACATGATGTGGTAAGGTAGGCAACGAGGATGACCAACATCATATCATTGTGAGGCTATCCTTGAACCCCTACACGAACTAGCATGGTGGGAATAACTTAACTAAGTGCAATGGTGCCAACATCATATCATTGTGAGGCATCATTCTCTAGAGGCCAAACAAGATGGGTAATTACAAGAGTTGTAAATGACTAAAGCGTTATTCTCTCATCACTATTTTTGCTAACCAACATCGTATCATCGTGAGGTGGGCTTGGTAATGGTGAGTCTCCCATACCCCGCTAAGAGTTCAACATAACTCTCGGATTCCATTGAGGGATGTGGAATTTGCCAAAAATAGTGGGTGGTACTATTTGATTTAAGACCCAATCAAGTAGTTTTTAAAATCAACAATCTAATACGATTTTTGTTATGTTATGTAGTTAACGACATGCCTAAAATTATACCTACCATTGTACTTGACAAAAAGGGCCTTAGGGGCCAACGTTTCCTCGCTTGGTATCATCACATTGAGAATGTCTCAAAGATGAATAACATATCGTATGTACTCAAGCAATCCCCTCCTCATGTACCTCCTACGAAACTAGCTTCAAAGGAGGAGTGTCAAAATTATGCAAGACATTATGAGGATGACTTACAAGCCAAATGCTTAATCCTCACTTCACTTAGTGAGGAGCTTAAGAAGCTACATAAGCACATGGACACTTCATGTGCCATGGTTGATAGTTTGCATAAGATGCATGACATTGAGACTAGTAATGTACGATTCTCAAATGTTTGTAGTCTATTGAATGCCAAAATGGTAAAGGGGACATCGGTCCAAAAACATGGACAAAAGATGGAAAGGATCTTTCAAGATCTTAAGAGTTTAGGAACTTCCATCGATGGGAAAATGGCCCAAGATTTTTTCCTTGCATCTCTCTCGGATGATTTCACTAAGTTTATAATAAACTATAAAGTGAATAGATTCGATCATACTTTTACCGAGATGATTGACATGTGCTGTGAGTTTGAACAAAGTTTCAAAAAGGACAGTGGGAGTGAGAATGCAATTACAAGGAAAAGGTTGCGAAAGAAGAAGGCAAAAAAATCCAAAGGAACATGCTTTCATTGTGGAAAGGATGAACGTTGGAAGAAGAAATACGGGGTGCGCATTGCGAGCCTTATGACACGAACTTTTGAAGGGACTATTTCTGTCATAGAGAGTGCTTTTACAGTGAGCTCCAATTCCTGGATATTTGATTCAGGCGCTAGTCAACATATCTGCAATTCGTTGCAGGGACTAACAGGGAGCAGAACACTGCGCAATGGGGAGATGATTGTGCGAGTTGGGAACGGCACTAAGATCTCTGCAAAAGCAGTTGGCACCTACATGCTTAAACTACCCTCTGGGGAAGTCTTGGAACTTAAAAATTGTTTATATTTTCCTTCATGTATAAAGAATTTGATTTCTATCTCTATGCTTTTACGAGATGGGCACTGAGTATTGTTTGACAAAATGAGCTGCACTTTATACTTGAACGGTCGTATTATCTCTCATGGTAATATGATAGAGGGACTTTTTCATCTAGAGACAAGTAGTGGAATGCACTGTATTGAAAGCGGGAATACCTCAAAACCCAAAAGGGCTAGAGAAGAAGTTAACCAAGAAAAGATGTGGCATCTTAAACTTGGACATGTGAACCTTGATAAGATTCGCAAGATGTCGAAAGATGGATATTTCCGCCCATTGGGTAATGACCAAATGGGTACTTGTGAATGTTGCTTGAAAGGGAAGATGACCAAATCTCCATTCACTGGGAAGGGAGAGCGTGCCACTGAAATTCTAGGGTTAATCCACACTGACGTATGTGAACCTATGTCCACTACATCGAGAGGAGGCTTCTCCTACTATATCACATTCACCGACGATCACTCTCGGTTTGGCTATGTGTATCTTATGAAGTACAAGTCAGAATCCTTTGAAAAGTTCAAAGAATTCAAGAATGAAGTTGAGAAGCAAACTGGGAAGCAGATAAAGATCCTAAGATCAGATCGAGGGGGAGAGTATCTAAGTAACGAGTTCCTAGATTATCTCAAAGAGTGTGGAATAATATCATAGTGGACTCCACCGGGAACTCCACAACTTAATGGAGTTTCTGAAAGGAGAAATCGAACCTTGATGAACATGGTTCGTTCTATGATGAGTTCCGCAGATCTACCAGTAACATTTTGGGGATACGCTCTATATACAGCAGCTTACTTGCTTAATAGAGTACCTTCCAAGTCAGTTTCACATACGCCCATGAGATATGGCATGGAAGAAAGCCAAGTCTTAATCATATTAAGATTTGGGGTTGTGAAGCATATGTCAAGAAGCTTGAAGCAAGATCAGTTAGGTGCTATTTTGTGGGATATCCTAGAGAAACTATGGGATATGAGTTCTACCATCCTGACGACCAGAAAGTCTTTGTCGCCAAAACTGCTAAGTTTCTAGAGGATGAATTTGTTCTCAAAGGAACCACAAGTAAAACGATGGAAATTAATGAGATTAATGATGAACCACAAACAAGCACTCAACAAGTTGACAACCCTGTTCCTGAAACCCTAGCTCCACGTAGATCCGAACGGGTCGGCAAGCCACCTAAGAGGTATGGCTTGGATAACGACTTTGGAGAGTTGCACCTTCTAGGTGACAATGACACAAAGGAAGACCCTAGAGACTACACTGAAGCAATGTCCGACATTGATTCAAAGAGATGGCAAGAGGCCATGAAATCCGAGATGGATTCCATGTCTCACAATCAGGTCTGGACTCTTGTAGACCCTCAAGAAGGTATAGTACCTGTTGGAAACAAATGGGTCTTTAAGAGAAAGATAGGCGCTGATGGGAACGTGGAGACTTATAAGGCTAGACTAGTAGCCAAGGGTTTGTTGGAAATGTGCCCTAAAACCAATCATATGATGATACTTTACGGACATTTCACATGTTAAACTAATCTAGTTTAAAATAAAGGGCAAAGATTATTGTTTCAAGCTGTCTCATATAAATGTTATGTGCTTAAACGATAAGTCCAAGGAATATGCTATTAGGAGAATGTAATCTAAAGAAGTTAGATTCATGAGACCATTCTCTTTTGTATACATATCCTAAACGTTCCTGATCATAGGATTGCCAATTGGGCATTGACAGTCCGTTAAGATCAGTACGTGCTATGTCTTCTCTTAGGGAGAGTGACAGGTCTCGAGTCATTGGTGTGAATGACACCAAGACAAGCATGTAGGTGCTCGATAGAGAATGAGTCCACTGAACGCGATCAACGAGGAGTTCTCATATTCATGTCATATGAGAACTCATGGTTGGGATAATGCAAAGTAGTCATTTGACCTGAGGCATCGCAGTTGTCTTGTGGTTAGGTCCTTGATCTTTGACTATGTCAAAGTCACTCCGTCAGAGGGTGTCCACGGCATAGTTGGGGTTAAGCCACTTAGCCATGGAGGCAAGTGAATGCGCAACAAGGGATCTCTAACCTTCAAACTGTTTGAGGGAGAATACTCTATGATATGATTAAGAATCTCTGGCCAGAGTATGAATGAGATTTAGGAAGTCGTTCCAAATCACATTCAAGGTAATCATATAAGTAAATGAATCACATTGGATAGTAGACATGAATAAACTATCAAACCAAACAATGTAGTCAAGAGTATTGTATTAGAGAAAGACCGTATTGCATTGTAATCCTAAACTGAATAGGTTCTCCACCTCTTCTGATTAGCTTGGGTAGCCATGACATACTGCTAGGTGTCACTCATGGTTTGTGGAAGCCCTAAAGATGTACAATCATTTAAGGGAGAATTGAAAGTATGTTTCAATTCATAATCGATCGTTAAGAGTAACAATCGCCCACTGCCTCGCTAAGAGGAACCTAATGGATCGCACACCGTGTAAGGTAATGATTGAAGGATATAATGAAGATGAGTAAGGACAATTAAATAGTTTCATTGTATGTGGCAAGGATTAATTAAAAGTTAATTAATCTAGAAAGAAAGGTTCGTTTTAGGCCTTAAGTTAGTTTTGGGTTTCGGGACACAAAAGGGTTTTAGTCCACAAGGCACATAAGGTTTAAGTTGTGTGACAACTAAAACAAAATAGGCAATTAACCCACTAACAATAGGGAGGCCGGCCATGACTAGAGAGGGAGTGGGTTTTGGACTTATTACAAGTTTGCCACTCCAATGAAGGGAGGTATAAATATGACTTTATAGCTTTTTCTTCATTAGGGTTTTCTTTGAGGAAAGATGAGAGTTTTTGGCTCTCTCTTTCTCTCTAGGAAGGCCGGCCACCATGGGGGAGTTTACTAGCATCTAACTTCTCCATGGTCACTCATCTTCTTCCTCAACCATCCTTGGTGTCGAAACTTAGAGGTCTCCAACTTTGGTGACTTTTGGAGAAACCTATTCTTCCATTCACATCCAAGAAGGCATGGATCCAAGAAGCAAAGTTCTTCCACCTTCATCCGAACGGGTCAGCAAGCCACCTAAGAGGTATGGCTTGGATAACGACTTTGGAGAGTTGCACCTTCTAGGTGACAATGACACAAAGGAAGACCTTAGAGACTACACTGAAGCAATGTCCGACATTGATTCAAAGAGACGGCAAGAGGCCATGAAATCCGAGATGGATTCCATGTATCACAATCAGGTCTGGACTCTTGTAGACCCTCCAGAAGGTATAGTACCTGTTGGAAACAAATGGGTCTTTAAGAGAAAGATAGGCGGTGATGGGAACGTGGAGACTTATAAGGCTAGACTAGTAGCCAAGGGTTACAGGCAACGAGAAGGGATTGACTATGAAGAAACCTTCTCTCCTGTAGCCATGATTAAGTCCATTCGGATTTTGCTTGCTATAGCTGCGTACCATGACTATGAGATATGGCAAATGGACGTGAAGACGGCCTTTCTGAACGGCTACCTAGAGGAAGAGCTCTATATGACTCAACCCGAAGGTTTCGTGTCCAAGTCTGAAAAGACTAAGGTATGCAAGCTTCAGAGGTCCATTTATGGACTTAAGCAAGCCTCCAGGAGCTGGAACATTCGTTTTGACACTGAAATCAAATCGTTTGGTTTCACTCAAAACGAAGACGACAATTGTGTTTATCAAAAGGTCGTTGGGGATGCAGTTGTATTCCTAGTGTTATATGTAGATGACATATTACTATTCGGGAATGACACTGCAGTACTTTCTTCTGTAAAAGTGTGGTTGTCCAAAACCTTCCACATGAAAGATTTGGGAGATGCATCTTATGTGCTTGGGATAAAGCTCTATCGTGATAGATCCAGAAAATTAATTGGATTATCCCAATCTATGTACATAGATAAGGTGCTAAGTAGGTTCCAAATGGAACAATCAAAGAAAGGTCTTCTTCCTGTGAGACATGGAATTCACCTTTCTAAATCCATGGGACCGAAAAATCCTGAAGAAATACGGCAAATGAGTAGGATTCCTTATGCTTCCGCCATAGGAAGTCTCATGTATGCCATGATTTGCACAAGGCCTGATATCGCATATGCTGTGAGCATCACTAGTCGATATCAATCTAACCCAGGATCAGAACACTGGGCAGTTGTCAAGACGGTCCTTAAGTACTTAAGAAGAACTAAGGACATGTTCCTCGTTTATGGAGGAGCAACAGAGTTGCGAGTGGAAGCCTATACAGACGCAGATTTCCAATCTGACGTCGATGATAGAAGTTCCAACTCCGGATATGTATTCACTCTGAATGGTGGGGCTGTCAGCTGGAAAAGCAAGAAACAAGATGTAATTGCTGATTCCACGACGGAGGCTGAATATGTCGCTGCAGCTGAAGCCGGCAAAGAAGCGTTCTGGATGAAGAAGTTCATTACTGAACTTGGAGTGGTTCCAACCATTACATCACCAGTAACTTTGTACTGTGATAATAGTGGGGCGATAGCTCAAGCCAAGGAACCCAAGGGCTCATCAAAAGAACAAGCATTTTGACAGACGCTTTAATATCATTAGAAGATATGCTGCCGAGGGGAAAGTCAACATCCTCAAGGTTGCCTCAGCCGATAACGTAGCAGATCCACTGACGAAGCCAATGTCTCAAATCCAACTTGACCGCCACATGGAAAAGATGGGTATTAGATACATGGGAAGGTGGCTTTGAGTGCAAGTGGGAGATTGTTGGAAGTATGCCCACAAAGCCACTCATTTGATGTAATAGCTTTTGGAATACTTATTGTGTTAAACTATTATATTGTTTAATGAAGGGCAAAGCTTATTGTTAATCATTATTTATTGGATTATATGTTTAAGCAATAAGGGAATCCAAGGAATGTATTTAGTCTAAGAGAGAAGTGATCTAAGTAAGTTAGATTAACGAGACCTTTCTCTTATGTTCATTCCTAAAACGTTCCTAGCCATAGGATTGCCAATTGGGCATTGACAATCCGCTAAGGTTAGTATGTGTTATGTTAACTCAAGCGTGAGTATGACTAGTCTCAAGTCATTTAGTGTTGGACACTGAGACAAACACATAGGTGCTCGAAAGGTAATCGAGTACACTGAACAACTATCAAAAGAGAGTTCGAACATACATGTCATGTAAGAACTCGTAAGTTGCAATATGCAAAATAGTCCTTTCACCTGAGGCATCATAGATGTCTAATGGTTAGGTCCTTGATCTTTGATCATGTCAAAGGCATTCCATCGAGAGTGTCCACGGCATTGTTGGGGTCAAGCTATCTAGTCATGTAGGCATATGAATGCACAACAAGGGATCTCTAACCTTCCAAGGTGGAAGGAGAATACTCTGAGATATGATTCAGGAGTCTTTGGCCAAAGCATACGAATATGACTTAGGAAATATGTTTCAAGTCATATTCAAATGAATCATATAGAGAAGTATCACATTGGATAGTAGACATGAAATAAACTATCACTTAAACAATGTGATCAAGAGTATTGTATTAGAGAAGGACTGTATTGCATTGTAATTGTAACTGGATAGGTTCTCCAACCACTTCTACTTAGCTTGGGTAGCCATGACATACTGCTAGGTGTCACTCATGGTTTGTGGAAGCCCTGAGGATTAGCTAACACTAATCTTCATCAAAGGGAGAATTGAAATGTAGTTTCAATTCGCAATCGATCGTTAAGAGTAACAATCGCCCACTGCCTCGCTAATTGGAACCTAATGGATCGTACACCGAGTAAGGATGAAAGTGAAGAAACATAAATGAGATGGATAAGCAATTAAATAGTTTAATTGAGAATGGTCAAGATTAATTAATTAGTTAATTAATCTTACGAAAGGTTCGTATTGGGCTTTTAAGTTGGTTTTGGGTTTCGGGGCCCAAAAGGGTTTTTGGTCCAAAAGGCCCATTGAGTTTAGGTTGTGTGACAACTAAAACTAAATGGAAATTAACCCAAAAACAAAGCCAAAACCGGCCTAGGGTGAGTGGTGCCCAACTTGGGTTAATTACAAGTGTGCCACTCACATGTGAGGTGGTATAAAGGCAACTTTATAGCCATAACCTCATTAGGGTTTTCTTGAGGCAAAGAAGAGAAAGATTGTCTCTCCTTTTCTCATAGAGAGGCCGGCCCTTAGAGAGAGTTTTCACTAGCATCAAAATCTCTCTAAGTCATCCATCTTCTCTTCACACTACATCCTTGGTGTGGAGACTTAGAGGTACCAAATCTTTGGTACTTTTGGAGATCCTTTCCTTACATCTTCAAGGAGCAAAAGGAGCAATCAAAAGGAAGAAAATCACAAGGAAGATTCAAGGAGCTAGGAGGTGACTTGAAGGCCCTCCACTTGGGTGAATCCCTTGTGTAAACAAGGATGAGCTTCAAGGGTAATGAATCTCAAAAAACCCTCCTTCTCTTTAATATTGTTGAAGAGTCTCTTGGTTCACCATTCACTAGGCTTTGAAAGTCATGGGTTTTAGAATTGTTTTTGAATGCATGCCTACTTTAAAGTGTTATTAGTTTGCATATGTGTTCAAATGTTCTCACATGTTCTTAGCTAGGACAAAATTTTTCCTTCAAGTGGTATCAAGAGCCTAGGTCTAGAGTATGGTGAATCCTTTTGGGTTTTGTGTTTTTCATGGTTTGTGATTTAAATGTTGTAAATGTTACAAGCTTTGTTCTTGTTTTTTTTTTGAATATAAATTTTGCTTGAAAATTTAGCATCTCAAATGTTGTAGATGTAGTTCATTTAAGCATGAATATTGGAACTAAAATTTGGTGCCATGTATGTGGGGAAATTCGGCCAAATCCAAAGGGTGGATTTTTGGGTTCATGTTTGTCTTGTTAAAAGTGTTTAAAGTGACTTTTGGAACCCCTAAGTACCCTAGGATGTTAACCCTCTTTTGAGTAGTTAAAATTTGAGTTTTAATGAGTGAAAACATTCATGGAGCTCTTATGTTCATGTGTGTTCTTCAATGTTCTTGATGTTCTTACCAAGAACAAAAAGGTTTGGTGTTTTGATTCAAAGTGTTTGATGTTTTTCATAAAGTTTTGGTTTATTATTGATTGGTGATGGATGATAGGTGATGGATGATTTGTGTATTTATTGTTTGTCAAACTTTTTCTTACAACCTATACCAATCAACCTTTTCACCCATACCAATCAACTTTTCAACCCATACCTTTTGACTTTTTTTTTTATTTTTTTATTTCTTCTTTGCCGTGCCTTATTAAAAACTTCGGCACACACAAACACATGAATCACTTCCCCCACACTTGTTTTCTGCAATACATTGATCAAAATGAATTCATTCTAATTATGCTTTACTATGCTTCAAGAACAAGGGTATGGATGGTCCTAATCTAGGCTAGGTGAGGATAGTGTGGGTTAACAAAGACAAGGCTAAACAAGGCTCAACGGGGTTAAAACCTACAAAACAAATGATATGGGATACACGGCAATTTGGCTTTGGTGGTCACTACACAACTTAATCTTGACTACATGTTATGCAAATCAATAACATGCTTTGAATGAAATTGGCATGAGTTCTAGTATTTGGAACTAAATGATGAAACGCCTTCTAAGTAGTAACCAAGCAAGGAATAATGAGATCATGCAACGACTTTTAGAAAACAACAATGCACAGATTATCAACTCTCCAAATAAACGTTCAGGCTCAAGTCTCTCAAGGTTGTAGCGTTAATTTGAGTTCCTTCCTTCAAGCATGTTACAAAAACTGATTTTTCCTTTGTGATTACATGTGAATTCATAAGTTATAACCACAACCAAGCATGCACCAAAGAGTAAATCAAACTTTCATCCATATTTATAACTCTCTTTAACAGTCATGCAATTACAAACCGAATCCTCATCATTGTGTTGGAAGGTACCCTAAGACACAAACAAACACACAAAAACAACTCTTTTTGGGTTTTTCAAAACAATTTTTTAAATTTTTATGAGATTTTCGGATTTTTATGTCAACACACAATAAAATGCACCAAAACAGCTTAAAAACACATAAAAACAGCAAGGAACAACATTGGAAGTTATGGGTGATAAAATCCCACGAATTTGCATCAAAAGCACCTATTTACCCCCCCACACTTAAATCAAACATTGTCCTCAATGTTTCAAGCATACACTCACACAAAACACATAAACAAACAGACAACAACTAAACAACTCAACATGGCAGAAACGAAAGAACAACAAAGAGAAGGATTTTAGGAACGCAAATCTGGAATTGGAGTGATTCCTAGGTCTTCCTTTGTTGAATGCATGGGTTGCCTCCCAAGTAGCGCTTTCTTTAACGTCTTGCAGCCAGACGATGAACTTCTTCACTCCACATTGGAGTCCACGGCATCCAGGGGGATGTCATCCACGGCATGCTCCTGAAAGTGCTCATAATAGGGCTTCAAACGATGCCCGTTCACCTTGAATTCATGCCCCGTTTTCAAGCTTTGGATTTGGACTGCACCATGAACAAAAACATTAGTGATAACAAACGGTCCAATCCACTTAGAACGTAACTTACCGGGAAACAAACGTAAACGGGAATTGAACAATAGCACTTTCTGCCCTATAGAGAATGTTTTGCCACGAATCATCTTATCATGGAAAGCTTTGGTCTTCTCCTTGTAAATGCAAGCATTCTCGTACGCTTCATGCCTTATCTCATCAAGTTCATTTAATTGGAGCCTCCTATGACTTCCTGCTGCATCCAAGTCCATGTTAAACTTCTTAACGGCCCAATGAGCTTTGTGTTCCAATTCAACGGGGAGATGGCACGGCTTGCCATAGATGAGCCTAAATGGGGACATTCCAATGGGTGTTTTGTACGCGTACGATACGCCCAAAGTGCATCATCTAACCGTAAGCTCCAATCCTTCCTTGTTGGCCCAACGGTCTTCTCTAGGATTTGCTTGATTTCACGGTTGGAAACCTCGGCTTGGCCATTTGTTTGAGGATGGTAAGGTGTAGAAACCTTATGGTTGACATTGTACTTCCTCAACAACGCCTTAATGGTCCGGTTACAAAAGTGTGACCCTCCATCACTAATGATCACTCGTGGCATGCCAAACCTTGCAAATATGTTAGTTCTAATAAAATCTGCAACCACTTTAGAATCATTAGTCCAGGTGGCCTTTGCTTCCACCTACTTCGACACATAATCAATCGCAAGCAAAATATATATGAAACCATACGAGGAAGGAAAGGGACCCATAAAATCAATACCCCAAACATCGAAAATCTCAACATTAAGGATAGAAACCTGCGGCATTTGGTCCTTTGCACTTATACTACCCATTCTTTGGCATTTATCACATGTTAAGCAAAAAGTTCTAGCATCCTTAAAGATACTAGGCCAATAAAATCCACTTTGTAACACCTTAAGGGCTGTTCTTTGTGTGCCAAAATGCCCACCACATGCATATGTATGACAAAAGCTTAAAATTGAATGAAATTCAGAATCATGCACACATCGACGTACAATCTGATCAGGGCAAAATTTCCATAGATATGGATCATCCCACACATAAAACCGTGCATCATGTCTTAACTTATCACGTTGGTGCCTAGTGAAAGTGCTTGGAATTCGTTTGACACCAAAAAGTTTACCAAATCGGCATACCAAGGCTCACTAACCGTTATGGACAGCAATTGTTCATCGGGGAATGTTTCTGCAATAGGTAGAGACTCCTCATTATGCACCATTCGGCTTAGGTGGTCAGCCACCACGTTTTCACTTCCCTTTTTGTCTCGAATCTCGATGTCGAACTCTTAAAGTAGTAACATCCAACGAATTAGCCGTGGCTTGGCCTCCTTTTTGGTGAGCAAATACTTCAACGCTGCATGGTCAGTGAAAACAATTACTTTAGTACCAATTAGATATGATCTAAACTTATCTAAAGCAAAAACAACGGCAAGAAGTTCTTTTTCCGTAGTGGAATAGTTCAATTGGGCATCATTCAAAGTCCGTGAGGCATAGTAGATGACATGCGGCCTCTTGTCCTTCCTTTGTCCTAAAACAGCCCTAAAGCGTAGTCGGACGCATCACACATAAGCTCGAAAGGTAGGCTCCAATCAGGTGGGACAATGATTGGTGCCGTGGTCAACAACTCATTGAGTTGGTCTAATGATGCCGTGCACTCCCTATTGAAGTCAAACGCCACATCTTTTTGTAGGAGTCGGCAAAGAGGTTGGGCAACCTTTGAGAAGTCTTTGATGAACCTACGATAGAACCCTGCATGGCCAAGAAAAGAACGAACCTCTCTAACCGAAGTAGGAGAGGGTAAGTGACGTACAAGATCTATCTTGGACTTATCAACTTCAATACCGTTTTCAGAGATAATATGACCTAAAACTATGCCTTGTTTAACCATAAAGTGACATTTTTCCCAATTAAGAACAAGGTTAGTTTCAACGCAACGTTTTAAGATCAAACTAAGATTATGCAAGCAACCATCAAAAGAATCACCAAAAACGCTAAAATCATCCATAAACACTTCAATTATTTTCTCAACATAATCAGAAAATATGCTCATCATGCATCTTTGAAATGTGGCAGGTGCATTACATAAACCAAAAGGCATGCGACGATAAGCAAATGTACCAAAAGGCCATGTAAAAGTAGTTTTTTCTTGGTCCTCGGGTGCTATGACAATTTGATTATACCCAGAATAACCATCAAGAAAACAATAGAAAGCATAACCTGCTAACCTCTCAAGCATTTGGTCAATGAATGGCAATGGGAAGTGATCCTTCCTTGTGGTGGCGTTTAGCTTCCTATAGTCGATGCACACCCTCCAACCGGTTTGAATGCGAGTAGGAACAAGCTCATTCTCAGCATTTGCTACCACTGTCACTCCGGATTTCTTTGGAACGCATTGAACGGGCGAAACCCACCTACTATCCGAGATTGGATAGATTACTCCACAATCCAAAAGCTTTATGATCTCCTTCTTCACAACTTCCATCATAGGAGGGTTGGGTCGGCGTTGTGCCTCTCGAGATGTTTTAGACCCCTCCTCCAAAAGTATGCGATGCATGCAAGTGGTGGGACTAATTCCTTTGATGTCGGCCAATGTCCACCCAATTGCAGATTTGTACTCTTTTAACACCCTCACCAACTTGTCCTCCTCTTGTGCCGTGAGTGAGCTTGAGATGATGACGGGCAATGTCTCATCATCTCCCAAGGAAACGTACTTCAAGTGACTAGGCAATGGCTTAAGTTCAAGTGTAGGTGGCTGCACAACTGAGGGAAACATCTTATTAGCCGAAACTGAACTTAAAATTGGGTCCAAAAACTTACCAGATTGTGGTGGCAATGATTCAAGGGCAGCCACCATCTCAATGACATCCTCACTAGGGGGCACGGCAATGGAATGTTCATGCATGCCGTGGGTTTTTTCCTTTGCTGCTTCAATGTCTTGCATGTCCTTTCCTCGTGCAATGACCAATTCAAGTGCATCGTCATTCAAATTGTCAAAATGGTCCTGCGCCAAAGAGTCAATTAAATCAATAGCAAAACATGAATGATTCTCACTAGGATACTTCATAGAATCAGAAAGATTGAAATTAATCACTTCCCCATCAAATTCCATCGTCAATGTTCCATTAAACACGTCAATCTTTGTCCGGGCCGTTTTCATGAATGGCCTTCCAAGGAGGATGGGCAATGAAGGGGCATGGTCCGATTCATCCATCTCAAGCACATAGAAATCCGCCGGGAAGATCAAGTGATTAACCTGCACTAACACATCTTCAAATCTCCCTTTGGATAGGCATTAGATGTTGGAAATGTGCCCTACAACCAATCATATGATGATACTTTACGGACATTTCACATGTTAAACTAATCTAGTTTAATATAAAGGGCAAAGATTATTGTTTCAAGCTGTCTCATATAAATGTTATGTGCTTAAACGATAAGTCCAAGGAATATGCTATTAGGAGAATGTAATCTAAAGAAGTTAGATTCATGAGACCATTCTCTTTTGTATACATATACTAAATGTTCCTGATCATAGGATTGCCAATTGGGCATTGACAGTCCGTTAAGATCAGTATGTGCTATGTCTTCTCTTAGGGAGAATGACACCAAGACAAGCATGTAGGTGCTCGATAGAGAATGAGTCCACTGAACGCGATCAACGAGGAGTTCTCATATTCATGTCATATGAGAACTCATGGTTGGGATAATGCAAAGTAGTCATTTGACCTGAGGCATCACAGTTGTCTTGTAGTTAGGTCCTTGATCTTTGACTATGTCAAAGTCGCTCCGTCAGAGGGCGTCCACGGCATAGTTGGGGTTAAGCCACTTAGCGATGGAGGCAAGTGAATGCGCAACAAGGGATCTCTAACCTTCAAATCGTTTGAGGGAGAATACTCTATGATATGATTGAGAATCTCTGGCCAGAGTATGAATGAGATTTAGGAAGTCGTTCCAAATCACATTCAAGGTAATCGTATAAGTAAATGAATCACATTGGATAGTAGACATGAATGAACTGTCAAACCAAACAATGTGGTCAAGAGTATTGTATTAGAGAAAGACCGTATTGCATTGTAATCCTAAACTGAATAGGTTCTCCACCTCTTCTGATTAGCTTGGGTAGCCATGATACACTGCTAGGTGTCACTCATGGTTTGTGGAAGCCCTAAAGATGTATAATTATTTAAGGGAGAATTGAAAGTATGTTTCAATTCACAATCGATCGTTAAGAGTAACAATCGCCCACTGCCTTGCTAAAAGGAACCTAATGGATCGCACACCGTGTAAGGTAATGATTGAAGGATATAATGAAGATGAGTAAGGACAATTAAATAGTTTAATTGTATATGGCAAGGATTAATTAAAAGTTAATTAATCTAGAACGAAAGGTTCCTTTTAAGCCTTAAGTTAGTTTTGGGTTTCGGGACACAAAAGGGTTTTGGTCCACAAGGCACATAAGGTTTAAGTTGTGTGACAACTAAAACAAAATGGGCAATTAACCCACTAACAATAGGGAGGCCGGCCATGATTAGAGAGGGAGTGGGTTTTGGACTTATTACAAGTTTGCCACTCCAATGAAGGGAGGTATAAATATGACTTTATAGCTTTTTCTTCATTAGGGTTTTCTTTGAGGAAAGATGAGAGTTTTTGGCTCTCTCTTTCTCTCTAGGGAGGCCGGCCACCATGGGGGAGTTTACTAGCATCTAACTCCTCCATGGCCACTCATCTTCTTCCTCAACCATCCTTGGTGTCGAAACTTAGAGGTCTCCAACTTTGGTGACTTTTGGGGAAACCTATTCTTCCATCCACATCCAAGAAGGCATGGATCCAAGAAGCAAAGTTCTTCCACCTTCATCCATGGAGCCAAGGAGCAAGGTGACAAAGGAAGAAGGCCCTCACATGGGTGATTAACCTTTGCTAAGCAAAGAGGTACTTCAAAGGTATAAAGAAATCTCAACTCTTTCTCTTAGATCTTGAGTTGAGTCTTGGTTCACCATTTCTACTAGGCTTTGAATTTCATGGGTAATGTTTTTGTTTTGAGTGCATACAAGCATGATTCTGCCTTTAATTGTTAATTGCATGCCATAGATGTTGCTCAAATGAACATGTTTTTCACAAATTTTCCTTCAAGTGGTATCAAGAGCCTAGGTCTAGTAGTTGGTGAATCCTTTTGGGTCTTGTAGTTCATAGTCTTTGATTTAAATGTTGTAATTGTTACACGCTTTATTCTTGCTTCTTTGAATGTAAATTTTGCTAGAAAATTTGCCATCTCAAATGTTGTAGATGTAGTTCATATGAGCATGAATTTTGGAGCTAAAATTTGGTGCCACGTTTTTTGGGAAATTCGGCCAAATCCAAGGGGTGGATTTTTGGGTTCATGTTTGTCTTGTTAAAAATGTTTTAAAGTGACATTAGGAACCCCTAAGTACCCTAGTATGGTAATATGTTATTTCCCTTAAGTTTGAGAGTTTTTGGGATGTCTTTGGGTGAAAAATGTTCATGGAGCTTTTATGGGTTTTCATGAATGTTCTTCATTGTTCTTGTTATGTTCTTGGCAAGAACAAAAAGGTTGGGTATTTTGATTAAAAAGTTTTTGGTTGTTTACATAAAGTTTTGTTTATGAAAAGATGGTATGATTTTAATCATCACAAGGTATGGACTTTTCTTACACATCCATACCAATCAACTTTTCAAACCATACCTATTTTCTTACAACACTTTACTTTCCCATGATTCATGGAACCATGTTTCATGGAAATTGACTTTTTCAAACCAACCCATCACCTTTCACTTTGTTGAAAAATTCAAAAATTTTGACACCATCTCTCACACATCACATGGCCGGCCACTCCCTCAATGGGAGTACTTTTGGGGCTTTTATGCAATTACATAAAGTTTTGATACTTTTGTGTATTTGCACTTTGACCCGAAAGTTTACGTTTTTACGTAAAGGCCCAAAAACACTAAAGGACAAATTGTTTTGCTCCTTTAATGAAGTTTTTGTACTTGTTGAAATTTTTGGGTTCTAGTTGTAATTACATGAAGTAGTGGACTTTTGTGTTTTTACAAAGTGACCTCAAAAGTTTGTGTTTTGCAATATAGCCCAATGGTTGAGGTTATTGCTTTTTGGCCCAAATTAGGTTGAGAACAAAATGGTTTTGTCTCTTTAAATGAGAATTGGATTTTCATTTCATTTAGCTCCTATTAGATCAATTCTATGGATACAAAAACCAAATGACAATGTTGCATTCAAG
Source organism: Cotoneaster glaucophyllus (assembly GCA_036320875.1). Taxonomy (NCBI): domain Eukaryota; kingdom Viridiplantae; phylum Streptophyta; class Magnoliopsida; order Rosales; family Rosaceae; genus Cotoneaster; species Cotoneaster glaucophyllus. Next base: position 22,774,398 of record CM070059.1, read on the forward strand.
TTTAATTAGTTAAAGCGTTAATTAATTGAAGAAAGGGTGATTATGAACCTAAGCCTACGATAATTGAGCTATGTGAAAGGCCGTCTCAAATTTGTTTGAACCATGGGAATGTGTAGATTAGATTTTGGTTGTAATTTGATATGATCAAATGTTGTAAAAGAGCATAAGCTCTTCTTTGCTTTAAAGTAATTTGTTTTGATCAAATGTTGTAAAAGAGCATAAGCTCTTCTTTACTTTAAAGTACTCCTTTTATTGTTTTATTTGATATGCATGAAATTGGAGTAGAGGGTCCAACGCCCAATAAGAAAACACGCCTTAATGTGATTAAACGCGTAACTAAAATCAATCACCATCCCTAGACCGAGATCCAACACTAGGCTCGTGTTGGATCAAATCAAAGGTTCATAGTCATCCTAAGGCCCTAAGGCAACTATATAGTCCATTAATGAATGCAAAGCTTATGTTAGTAGTACCATATATTCTTGCTTTAAAAACCGTTTTACAAACATAGTGGGAGTATCTTATACTACTAAATCAATCACATGGACCAATAGTTGTAATAGGACCGAATTGTTTTAATGTGATTAAAATGCATGCTTATATGTGATGAGACCTAAAACCCTCAACAAACCATTATTAAGTTGACAAGCGTGAGAGTGCTTTGAACTCTCTTTCGTGGCCTTCCACCGTGGTAGGCTCCAATCGTTTGTGACTCGTACACCGACTTCACCCTATCATGGGGGAGTACAAAGTGCGTGCTTACATTCAAGAGGAGTTCTATATGCATACATGATGTTGTGAAGGTAGGCAACGAGAATGATCAACATCATATCATTGTGAGGTTGTTCTTGAACCCCTACCCGAACTTGCATGGTGGGAATGACTTAACTAAGTGCAATGGAGCCAACATCATATCATTGTGAGGCTTCATTCTCTAGAGGCCAAATGAGATGGGTACTTGCAAGAGATGCAAATGAGTAAGCGTACTCTCTCATTATTATTGATGCTAGCCAACATCATATCATTGTGAGGTGGGCTTGGTAATAGTGAGCCTCCTATACCCTACTAAGAGTTTTCTCCAAAACTCTCGAATTCCGATGAGGGATATGGAATTTGCCGAAAATAGTGGGTGGTGCTATTTGATTTAAAGACCCGGATCAAATAGCTTAAAATCAATCAATTTATATTCGTTATGTATTTATTTACCGATATATTTGCAAACGCTATCCAAAACTTGACAAAGAAAAGCCGAAGGCTTTAGTTTCCGGACTTGGTACCGCAATCCCGTAGAATGTCTTGAATGGATTGTATTTGTACCTAAGTAGTCTCATCCTCGCAATCATCCTATTGATAATGTATCATTGGAAGAATATGTTAGAAAAGTCTATCATAAAGAGGACAACACTTTTAGTGTCATAATTCTTCAATTGCAAATTGTTGTATGAAGAAATAAGAGTTGCTTTGAACAACCCTTAGTTAACGCAAACACTAGTGCTTGTTTCCTTGTTACATGAACAAGGAACTTGAGAAGTAAGCACAAGGGCATGGACACTTTATGTGCCATGATTCTTCACTTACAAATTGTTGTATGAAGAAATGAGAGTTGCCTTGAACAACTCTTAATAGTTTGTATTTATGTTTAGAACATAATGGTTGGTTGACAAAAATAGTCCATCAACATGGACTTATGATGATTTTTGAATCATTGAATGTTGAAGTGTTAAACCACTTCTAGAGACGAAAACTAGGCAAGGACTTCACCTTTGAGTCCCTATCCAAATGGTTCACTAAGTTTATTGTAAACTATATAGTGAACAATAACCGCACGCTCTCCAAATCGTTTTATGTGTATAACACGATTGAAATAAGTTTCAAGAGAGATAGTGGGAGTTTAGGGACCGTGACTATTGTAGTCAATTGAGAAGTCAAATGAAGAAAGCTAAAAACTCCAAGGGAACAAACTTTCTTTATGAAAAGGATGGACATTGGAAGGGGTATTTGCAAGAAATGTCTTGCAAAATGTCAAGAACACATCTTTCGAAGGTGTTGTAAATTGTTCTTGAATAAGTTCAAAACAGTTGGTTCTTCTACTTGAATGTTTGATTCTGTATTAGTAACTATGTTTTACAATCGTTGTAAAAGTGTGGCTAATAAGAAGTAGAAGATTAATGAGAGAAGAGAAAGTACTTCACATTCGGAACGTGAATCAAATATTGATCTCTGCGAAAGCAGATAGTACTTACTTCCTCATATAAACTACCAAAGAAATTGGAAAAACAAAGATTGTCTTTACATTCCAATTTGAAAAGGAACTTAATTCCGTCACTATAATGTTAGGTGATAGATGAATGTTTTGTTTGACAAAACAATTGTTCTTTATGAATGATTGGATTATTGTAATCTGATTGTTGTCTCTATAGTAGAGATAATGTGGTAGTGTTAACTGTTTAGAATATAACGATGCTTAAAACCCAAAAGGTTGCAAGGTAGTGACTAATCTCACTGAGTTGTGACACCTCTAAAACATAAATTACGAGTTGGTCATATATGGATGCTTTGGATCGTTAGATCCGGATCCGATGCCTTCTTGTTAAAATTGTATAGAGGCGAAATGTTCGAATCTTTATTCTTTTGGAAAGAAGAAAGAATCACAAAGATATTGAGGTTAATTCACTTACATGTTAGTGGCACATGTCCACGACATAATACTACTCATGTTGTTTGACATTCACCAGGAGATCGCTCTCGGTTGGACTATAGTTTATTTTGAATAAACACAAGTCCGAATACTTTGCAAAAGGTTTCAAAGAATTCAAGAATGTAGGTTGATGAGTAAGATGTCTAAAGTATTTATCTCCTTAGATTTGATCCAAAGGAAAGATAACACTTTAGAAAAGTTTCATTGATAGATATCAAGGAAAGAAGCATCATAAGATAATGAATTTCTCCATTGAGAGAAGAACGAACTCGAATAAGATTTAGTTCGTTGGATGTTATCAATTACCCATATATAGGATATATATTTCTAAGTCAATATGATTGTCAAAAAGAAGATCTTCCAAAACGTTTCATAACTCCATATGATGTAGTTGGAAAGAAAGACAAGTCTTAAGCATGTTAAGACTTGAGGTTATGTGCTAATTAGCAATATTTGTTTTAGAACAATCTTGTGGGATATCCTTAAAATTAACTTTTCGATATCACTTCTATGAACCAACTAACAAATGTTGTTTGTTGGGTAGTTCATTGTAATCCTACACTAGGATTTGCCTAAGATAGAGCAAATGAACGAAAGATAGAATTCAAAGAATGGGTTCTTTGAAAAACAAGATGATAATCAACAAATATGACAACCTAGTTCCTACACCACTAGCTACAAGGTAGTCGAGAAGGATTTATAAACCGTCTTAGTTGAATGGTTTGAACTTTATGACTATGTCATGGAGTTACACCTCTTAATTCGAAAGAAATAAGAATGAAAATCCTTATGACTACATTGAGTGTATATATGACATATACTCAAGGAAATGGTATAATACCATTTGACCCGAAATAATGAAACCTTCATAGCTAATTGGTAGCTTAAGGTGACTACAATCAAGGAGATTGGTTGACTTGGAAGAAACCATCTTTGATGTAGTCTTGGTTTCTATTAATTCGAAGATTGCTAGGTACAACAAAATAGTGATTCAATGTTTAGACGTAATATAGGTTTCCGAAACCATTATCAAGATAGTCTTGATAATATATGTCTAAAACTAGGAATCACAATACTTGTAAGTTGTAGAGATCCATCCATCATGAATCTTAGCAAGCTAGTGGGAGCTATAAACATCTTATGAGAGAAAGATCAAATCGTTTGATTTCTCATAAAGATGTAAATGAATCTTTTGTTTACTAGGTTTACAAAAGATTAGTGGGAGTTAATCATATTCCTAAATTTGAAAATATATTTGATATATTAATTTTGGAAATGAAAGGAATTCTTCTTCGTTAAAGTTATGACTTTAAACGTTCTATAATAATAGAATGTATATGGGAGACATAGTCTATATACATAGGATGGAAATCTATAATGATCGATTTCAAGATATAATTGGATTATATCGAGACCTAATGATAGACAAAAGATGCTAGGAAGTTTCTCATATGATGATAAACTTCAATAAGAAGGACAACTCTAGTGAGACTAGGAAGTCGCTCTTCTCAAAGGGGACGTACCCTTTGACTCCCAAAGAAACATAATGCGTAACTGGAATCCTTTATGCATACGCATAAAGGCGATTTACGTATTTCATATTGTATGAGAAACACAGATATGAGCTGTACCTAGAACGGTACAAGTTGATATCAGTGCAAGCACAGGATCAGAACCATGGCAACTGTCAAGTGAGTCCTTAAGCATTTAAGAAATACTAAAGGATAGATTCCTCAAGAATGAGGAAGAATTAAAGTGACACAATGGAAGCGTAAATGTATTAGATTATGAATCTAATATCGTATCCATCATTGGATGTTTCTTCATTATGAATGAAGAGATAATAGGATATCTCTTTATTATGACTAAAGGAATATTTGGGTGGAAACATTACAAGTAATGACTTTAGTGTGTTCCATCATGAATGCAAAATATATCGCCATATAGAAGTTTACAACAATGTTGTTTGGATGGGAAAGTTCATTTATGAACTCTCTATTCGATTCCAACCAGAAAGTGTCTCTAGTGTACAGACACTACGACACTAATGGGGCGATAGCTCAAGCCAGGGAATCAAGGTCTCATAAAGATCCGAACTCAAGTGAGAGACTGAACCACATGATTGAGAATCATGTATAATGGTGACGTCGTTATTCTCAAGGTAGCTTATATGGATAACATATAGATATCCATTGTCTAGGCCTACTACTCAGCCATTTTTGAAATGAATTCAGAAGAGGTATCATCACTGATAACCAAGCTGATTGGCTCTAGTGCAAGTGGGAGATTGTTGGAAATGTGCCCTACAACCAATCATATGATGATACTTTACGGACATTTCACATGTTAAACTAATCTAGTTTAATATAAAGGGCAAAGATTATTGTTTCAAGCTGTCTCATATAAATGTTATGTGCTTAAACGATAAGTCCAAGGAATATGCTATTAGGAGAATGTAATCTAAAGAAGTTAGATTCATGAGACCATTCTCTTTTGTATACATATCCTAAATGTTCCTGATCATAGGATTGCCAATTCAGCATTGACAGTCCGTTAAGATCAGTATGTGCTATGTCTTCTCTTAGGGAGAGTGACAGGTCTCGAGTCATTGGTGTGAATGACACCAAGACAAGCATGTAGGTGCTCGAAAGAGAATGAGTCCACTGAACGCGATCAACGAGGAGTTCTCATATTCATGTCATATGAGAACTCATGGTTGGGATACTGCAAAGTAGTCATTTGACCTGAGGCATCATAGTTGTCTTGTGGTTAGGTCCTTGATCTTTGACTATGTCAAAGTCGCTCCGTCAGAGGGCGTCCACGGCATAGTTGGGGTTAAGCCACTTAGCCATGGAGGCAAGTGAATGCGCAACAAGGGATCTCTAACCTTCAAATCGTTTGAGGGAGAATACTCTATGATATGATTGAGAATCTCTGGCCAGAGTATGAATGAGATTTAGGAAGTCGTTCCAAATCACATTCAAGGTAATCGTATAAGTAAATGAATCACATTGGATAGTAGACATGAATGAACTGTCAAACCAAACAATGTGGTCAAGAGTATTGTATTAGAGAAAGACCGTATTGCATTGTAATCCTAAACTGAATAGGTTCTCCACCTCTTCTGATTAGCTTGGGTAGCCATGATACACTGCTAGGTGTCACTCATGGTTTGTGGAAGCCCTAAAGATGTATAATTATTTAAGGGAGAATTGAAAGTATGTTTCAATTCACAATCGATCGTTAAGAGTAACAATCGCCCACTGCCTCGCTAAAAGGAACCTAATGGATCGCACACCGTGTAAGGTAATGATTGAAGGATATAATGAAGATGAGTAAGGACAATTAAATAGTTTAATTGTATGTGGCAAGGATTAATTAAAAGTTAATTAATCTAGAACAAAAGGTTCGTTTTAGGCCTTAAGTTAGTTTTGGGTTTCGGGACACAAAAGGGTTTTGGTCCACAAGGCACATAAGGTTTAAGTTGTGTGACAACTAAAACAAAATGGGCAATTAACCCACTAACAATAGGGAGGCCGGCCATGATTAGAGAGGGAGTGGGTTTTCGACTTATTACAAGATTGCCACTCCAATGAAGGGAGGTATAAATATGACTTTATAGCTTTTTCTTCATTAGGGTTTTCTTTGAGGAAAGATGAGAGTTTTTGGCTCTCTCTTTCTCTCTAGGGAGGCCGGCCACCATGGGGGAGTTTACTAGCATCTAACTCCTCCATGGCCACTCATCTTCTTCATCAACCATCCTTGGTGTCGAAACTTAGAGGTCTCCAACTTTGGTGACTTTTGGGGAAACCTATTCTTCCATCCACATCCAAGAAGGCATGGATCCAAGAAGCAAAGTTCTTCCACCTTCATCCATGGAGCCAAGGAGCAAGGTGACAAAGGAAGAAGGCCCTCACATGGGTGATTAACCTTTGCTAAGCAAAGAGGTACTTCAAAGGTATAAAGAAATCTCAACTCTTTCTCTTAGATCTTGAGTTGAGTCTTGGTTCACCATTTCTACTAGGCTTTGAATTTCATGGGTAATGTTTTTGTTTTGAGTGCATACAAGCATGATTCCGCCTTTAATTGTTAATTGCATGCCATAGATGTTGCTCAAATGAACATGTTTTTCACAAATTTTCCTTCATTAGATCTATCGGCCAATTGTATGATTACACCATCATTTTTTAACTCTCCTAGGTTCATAGATGCATAAATTGAATATGGCATGACATTTATAGATGCACCTGAGTCTAACATGGCAGATTCAAACCTAGTATTACCAATGACACAAGGAATTGTAAAACTACCCGGATCTTTGCATTTAGGGGGCAGTTTGCGTTGCAAGATGGCTGAGACGTTTTCACCTACTTTTACAACTTCCTTGGTCGAAATCCTCTTCCTAGTGGTGCAAAGTTCCTTCAAAAACTTGGCATACCTCGGGACTTGCTTGATTGCATCCAAAAGAGGTATGTTGACTTGAACTTTCCTAAATGTCTCTAGAATGTCCTTTTCAGCTTCTTCTTTCTTTGTTTGCTTGAATCTACTAGGAAAAGGAGCATTCGAAGGAAAAACATTAGTAGGAACTGAATTGGACACGTTCTTACCTGTATTGGACAGATTTGATGGGTTAGGATCTCTTAGGGCCTGCGGCAATGGTGTATCCACCTTTGCCGTGGGTTGCTTTTGCTCCTCCTCCTCAATTATCAATTCTTCCACCTCGTTAGAACGTGATTTGGAAGGTTGGGGGTCAGATCCGACTTGCTTCCCACTTCGCAAACTTATGGCTTTTGCAAATTCGAATCCACCTTTTGGATTGACCACGGTTGAGCTAGGCAACTTGCCTTGCTCTCGGAATTGCCCCATGAACTCGGCAATCTGCCCTACTTGCTTCTCCAACTCGTCCACCTTCTTGTCCCTAGTTTGCATACCCTGCGCCATAGAAGTTAGTAATTGAAAATTTTGAGCATTATCAATAGAAGAACCTGATTTGTTTTGGGCAGGCTGTGCTTGGGGTTGAGTTGGTGCAAACGGCTTTTGATAGAAACCCGGGGGTTGTTGCCTAAATGCACTTTGTTGTTGGCCTTGTTGGGGTTCTCGCCACTTGAAATTGGGATGATCTCTCCAACCGGGATTGTAAGTATTGGAAAAGGGGTCACTCCTTGGTTGGTATTGATTCCCAAACCCCACGGCATTGAGGGATTCCCACCTTCCATTCTCAATCAATTGAGGGCACTTGTCCGTAACATGTCCTTGCATGGAACACACGCCACAAGCAGCCACACTTTGTACTTTTGGACCTTCTACAACCTGAGAAAGAAGAGTAGTAAGGTTAGCCATTTGATTTTGAAGTTCGAAAATAGCACTTACCTCATTCACTTGTTGTTGCCGTGGGGTCCCTCTTTGTCCAACGCCTTCGTATTGTTGGGCATTCAAAGCTCGATTAGCAATCAAAGTCTTTGCAGCCGTGGGTGTCTTGTCCACCAAAGCTCCTCCCGCTGAGGCATCTAGCATTTGACGTTCAATTGGTAGAAGTCCCTCGTAGAAATATTCAAGAAGAAGCTCCTCCTTCATTTGATGTTGTGGACATGAAGCAACAAGAGATTTAAAACGTTCATAATAAGTAGGAAACGATTCACCTTCATTTTGCTGAATTCCACTTATCCTTTTTCGTAGAAGAATGACTCGAGAAGTTGGGAAAAACTTCTCCAAGAACGCCCGTTTCATGCTCTCCCAAGATGTGACAGTTCCGGGGGCTAGCTCATACAACCAATCTTTAGCTTTTCCAAGAGAGAAAAAGGAAAAGCCTTCATCTTCAATATGCTTCCATCGACGTTGACAGGAGTCATCTTCAATATGCTTCATCTTCTTTAGCTTTTTTCAAGTGCTTGTTTGGATCCTCCATGGACAACCCATGGTACTTTGGAATGTGGTGCAGCAAGCTTGACTTCAACTCGAACTCCTCGGTCTTACCTTGAGCAGCCGCGGGGTATTGGATGCATAGGGGTGCGGCATTGTCCAATCCCGAAGTAGAAAGCTCCTTGATTGTTCGGGTCTCCGCTGCCATGTCTTGTACTTCTTCTACAACCCTTGCCGTGACCTCTTCTTCCTCTTCTAGTACTTGTTCTTCAAGGTCAGGTTCAAGGCTAGGTGGATTGGGCACTTGTTGACTCTTATTCCTTCTCAAATTGCGCTCAAAATCGTCGTCGAAGTCCAAGATATTCTCACGAATAGGTTGGGAACTTCGAGTCATAAACTAGTACCTAAAAACAAGAAAATAAAACAAGGTCAGAATCTGGAATGAGATAAAACAAACAAAAATAAAACAATCCAAGGGATTAGCAAAGTTGCTAATCCCCGGCAACGGCGCCAAAATTTGATATGATATATACTAGCACACAAATTAAACCCTCTTTTGATTAATTGTAGTAAGGAATATAAGTAGGGATCGTTATAGGCCGGGGATTAGGAGGGATTGCTAAATCACTTGAAAACTGACTCAAAAACGTAAAAACAAAGTAAAAACACTAAACAAGACTCAAAGAATGCAAAACTAAAGTTTAAAACACTAAAACAAACCAAAAGACTCAAAACAGCACACAAACACTCAAAACTGCCTTAAAAACACAATCTGGGCAGTTTTGAACACTAAGGAAAAAATTGGACGAAAATTGGTTTGAACTTGACTCAAGACACTTAAAAACACAAACTAAATGGATTTCTAACTAATATGACACTTTAACATAAAGGGAGGTTTGGTTTTGACGAATTTGAAAACAAAACAAGAACTTTGTAAACTAAACAGATTTTAAAACGAATTTGATTAAAGTGAATGGATGGAAAGCTACCTAAGGGGTTCTTCTCCACACATGTCACACTTGCATACAAAACGATTTCCAATTGCGTTTCAATATACCATGAATTCTCAACACCCCAAATTAACCGTGAATTGCACTAATTAACCCTCAGATTTCCCTTAAGTTATTGAATTGGATGATTGCATACGACAACCCAAAGCATTCCCCACAAGTTCCCTACATGAATTGCATAATAGAGATACAAGCAAAAATCATTAAGTTCTATGAAAACCATAAGCATTGACGAGGCACTCGTTACTATGAATTGCATGAAACCTATGCCAAGAATTTACATTGTGATCAACAACCTTCACTACCTGTGAATATAAGTTCATAACGATTAGGTGAAACTCCCTTATATCCTAGCATTCAATTTATGCATGACAATTAAGCGTGCACTCTCAACCAACACACACAAATCAGTTTTAATTCATAAAGATAAGTAAATTGAATTCACAACTTATGAAACACAGTTAGAAGTAATCAAATCATATAGCAAGCATAAACATGGTTTCAAATCCCCCCCCTAGCCAAGGGGGGTTTAAGTTCTCATACTCACAAAACAAAGATAAACAAATTTAAACATTGAGAATAAAAGAAAGAAAACACCTAGACGCTCCAACGATCCAATCTTGAACAGCAAGCACACCTGTGGACTGTCCTCCTTCCTCTTTGCTGCGGCACAAGACTTGTGGACAGGTTTAGGGGGTTATGAATGGTGTAGAATGGTGGAAGATGGTGTGGTGGTGTTTAGGGTGGATGGGTGGTGCGGCTAGGTGTGTTTAGGGTCAGAATATATGGAGAATGGTGAAGGATGTATGCGATAGAGAGCAAGGAATGATTTCTGGCGAGATTTCTGCATCTGGGGGGTGGTGACCTGCGGCAAAGGCTTAAAACAAATATATATAGGCCCCCCAAAACCTTAGCAAATCAGCTTAGGACTTCTAGAACCCAAACCCATCAGGAAAAGGCTTAAAATAATCAGAATTAGAATGGGAACAGGTCTAAGGGTGCGGCAGATTAGGGTTTAAGAAGATAAGGCTTCTAGAATGCCTTGCAAGGCAAGGAACAAGGGGTTTCTAGAAGGCTAGGTGTGGCAAGGATGTGTGTAAAGAGATAAGGCATCTAGAAGGCCTTGCAAGGCAAGGAAAAGGGTTTCCTTGCTGAATTTGGTGCGGCATCCTTCTAGAATAAGGCTAAGGTGTCCTAAAGTGTTTAGGACTCCTCTTTGCAGCTGGAACCTTTGTGCATTAGGACTAGGAAAGCTTGACTTGATCAATCCTTCTTCTTCTTGGATTCATTTTCCTTCTTGGACTTGGATTTCATCTTTGTTGCTGAAACATGAAACCATTTGGGGTTTAACTTTCCTACTTCAAGTAGGAAACCTTATTTGAGTAGGAATCTTCAATCTTCTAGTAATCCCATTTCAACTAGGACTCCTATTTAGGAATGACACTGCAGTACTTTCTTCTGTAAAAGTGTGGTTGTCCAAAACCTTCCACATGAAAGATTTGGGAGATGCATCTTATGTACTTGGGATAAAGCTCTATCGTGATAGATCTAGAAAATTGATTGAATTATCCCAATATATGTACATAGATAAGGTGCTGAGTAGGTTCTAGATGGAACAATCTAAGAAAGGTTTTCTTCCTGTGAGACATGAAATTCACCTTTCTAAGTCCATGAGACCTAAGACTCCTGAAGAAATAAGGCAAATAAGTGTTATTCCTTATCCTTCAGCCATAGGAAGTCTTATGTATGCCATGATATGCACAAGGCCTGATATCGCATATGCGGTGAGCATTACTAGTCGATATCAATCTAACCTAGGATCAGAACAGTGGGTAGCTGTCAAGACAGCCCTTAAGTACTTAAGAAGAACTAAGGACATGTTCCTCATTTATGGAGGAGCAACAGAGTTGCGAGTGGAAGCCTATACAGAAGCAGATTTCCAATCTGATGCTGATGATAGAAGTTCCAACTCCGAATATGTGTTCACTCTGAATGGTGGGGCTGTCAGCTGGAAAAGCAAGAAACAAGATGTAATTGCTGATTCCACGACAGATGTTGAATATATCGCTGCAGCTGAAGCCGACAAAGAAGCGTTCTGGATGAAGAAGTTAATTACTGAACTTGGAGTGGTTCCAACCATTACCTCACCAGTAACTTTGTACTGTGATAATAGTGGGGCGATAGCTCAAGCCAAGGAACCCAGGGCTCATCAAAAGAACAAGCATTTTGACAGACACTTTAATATCATTAGAAGATATGCTGCCGAAGGGAAGGTCAACATCCTCAACGTTGCCTCAGCCAATAACGTAGCCAATCCACTGACGAAGCCAATGTCTCAAATCCAACTTGACCGTCATAGGGATAAGATGGGTATTAGATACATGGGAAGGAGGCTTTGAGTGCAAATGGGAGATTGTTGGAAGTATGCCCACAAAGCCACTCATTTGATGTAATAGGTTTTGGAATACTTATTGTGTTAAACTATTATATATTTAATGTGAAGGAAAAATTTTGTCCTAGCTAAGAACATGTGAGAACATTTGAACACATATGCAAACTAATAACACTTTAAAGTAGGCATGCATTCAAAAACAATTCTAAAACCCATGACTTTCAAAGCCTAGTGAATGGTGAACCAAGAGACTCTTCAACAATATTAAAGAGAAGGAGGGTTTTTGAGATTCATTACCCTTGAAGCTCATCCTTGTTTACACAAGGGATTCACCCAAGTGGAGGGCCTTCAAGTCACCTCCTAGCTCCTTGAATCTTCCTTGTGATTTTCTTCCTTTTGATTGCTCCTTTTGCTCCTTGAAGATGTAAGGAAAAGATCTCCAAAAGTACCAAAGATTTGGTACCTCTAAGTCTCCACACCAAGGATGTAGTGTGAAGAGAAGATGGATGACTTAGAGAGATTTTGATGCTAGTGAAAACTCTCTCTAAGGGCCGGCCTCTCTATGAGAAAAGGAGAGAAAATGTTTCTCTTCTTTGCCTCAAGAAAACCCTAATGAGGTTATGGCTATAAAGTTGCCTTTATACCACCTCACATGTGAGTGGCACACTTGTAATTAACCCAAGTTGGGCACCACTCACCCTAGGCCGGTTTTGGCTTTGTTTTTGGGTTAATTTCCATTTAGTTTTAGTTGTCACACAACCTAAACTCAATGGGCCTTTTGGACCAAAAACCCTTTTGGGCCCCGAAACCCAAAACCAACTTAAAAGCCCAATACGAACCTTTCGTAAGATTAATTAACTAATTAATTAATCTTGACCATTCTCAATTAAACTATTTAATTACTTATCCATCTCATTTATGTTTCTTCACTTTCATCCTTACTCGGTGTACGATCCATTAGGTTCCAATTAGCGAGGCAGTGGGCGATTGTTACTCTTAACGATCGATTGCGAATTGAAACTACATTTCAATTCTCCCTTTGATGAAGATTAGTGTTAGCTAATCCTCAGGGCTTCCACAAACCATGAGTGACACCTAGCAGTATGTCATGGCTACCCAAGCTAAGCAGAACTGGTTGGAGAACCTATCCAGTTACAATTACAATGCAATACGGTCCTTCTCTAATACAATACTCTTGATCACATTGTTTAAGTGATAGTTTATTTCATGTCTACTATCCAATGTGATACTTCTCTATATGATTCATTTGAATATGACTTGAAACATATTTCCTAAGTCATATTCGTATGCTTTGGCCAAAGACTCCTGAATCATATCTCAGAGTATTCTCCTTCCACCTTGGAAGGTTAGAGATCCCTTGTTGTGCATTCATATGCCTACATGACTAGATAGCTTGACCCCAACAATGCCGTGGACACTCTCGATGGAATGCCTTTGACATGATCAAAGATCAAGGACCTAACCATTAGACATCTATGATGCCTCAGGTTAAAGGACTATTTTGCATATTGCAACTTACGAGTTCTTACATGACATGTATGTTCGAACTCTCTTTTGATCGTTGTTCAGTGTACTCGATTACCTTTCGAGCACCTATGTGTTTGTCTCAGTGTCCAACACTAAATGACTTGAGACTAGTCATACTCACGCTTGAGTTAACATAACACATACTAACCTTAGCGGATTGTCAATGCCCAATTGGCAATCCTATGGCTAGGAACGTTTTAGGAATGAACATAAGAGAAAGGTCTCGTTAATCTAACTTACTTAGATCACTTCTCTCTTAGACTAAATACATTCCTTGGATTCCCTTATTGCTTAAACATATAATCCAATAAATAATGATTAACAATAAGCTTTGCCCTTCATTAAACAATATAATAGTTTAACACAATAAGTATTCCAAAAGCTATTACATCAAATGAGTGGCTTTGTGGGCATACTTCCAACAATCTCCCACTTGCACTCAAAGCCACCTTCCCATGTATCTAATACCCATCTTTTCCATGTGGCGGTCAAGTTGGATTTGAGACATTGGCTTCGTCAGTGGATCTGCTACGTTATCGGCTGAGGCAACCTTGAGGATGTTGACTTTCCCCTCGGCATCATATCTTCTAATGATATTAAAGCGTCTGTCAAAATGCTTGTTCTTTTGATGAGCCCTGGGTTCCTTGGCTTGAGCTATCGCCCCACTATTATCACAGTACAAAGTTACTGGTGATGTAATGGTTGGAACCACTCCAAGTTCAGTAATGAACTTCTTCATCCAGAACGCTTCTTTGCCGGCTTCAGCTGCAGCGACATATTCAGCCTCCGTCGTGGAATCAGCAATTACATCTTATTTCTTGTTTTTCCAGCTGACAGCCCCACCATTCAGAGTGAATACATATCCGGAGTTGGAACTTCTATCATCGACGTCAGATTGGAAATCTGCGTCTGTATAGGCTTCCACTCGCAACTCTGTTGCTCCTCCATAAACGAGGAACATGTCCTTAGTTCTTCTTAAGTACTTAAGGACCGTCTTGACAGCTGCCTAGTGTTCTGATCCTGGGTTAGATTCATATCGACTAGTGATGCTCACAGCATATGCGATATCAGGCCTTGTGCATATCATGGCATACATAAGACTTCCTATGGCGGAAGCATAAAGAATCCTACTCATTTGCCGTATTTCTTCAGGATTTTTCGGTCCCATGGATTTAGAAAGGTGAATTCCATGTCTCACAGGAAGAAGACCTTTCTTTGATTGTTCCATTCGGAACCTACTTAGCACCTTATCTATGTACATAGATTGGGATAATCCAATTAATTTTCTGGATCTATCACGATAGAGCTTTATCCCAAGCACATAAGATGCATCTCCCAAATCTTTCATGTGGAAGGTTTTGGACAACCACACTTTTACAGAAGAAAGTACTGCAGTGTCATTCCCGTAATAGTAATATGTCATCTACATATAACACTAGGAATACAACTGCATCCCCAACGACCTTTTGATAAACACAATTGTCGTCTTCGTTTTGAGTGAAACCAAACGATTTGATTTCAGTGTCAAAACTAATGTTCCAGCTCCTGGAGGCTTGCTTAAGTCCATAAATGGACCTCTGAAGCTTGCATACCTTAGTCTTTTCAGACTTGGACACGAAACCTTCGGGTTGAGTCATATAGAGCTCTTCCTCTAGGTAGCCGTTCAGAAAGGCCGTCTTCACGTCCATTTGCCATATCTCATAGTCATGGTACGCAGCTATAGCAAGCAAAATCCGAATGGACTTAATCATGGCTACAGGAGAGAAGGTTTCTTCATAGTCAATCCCTTCTCGTTGCCTGTAACCCTTGGCTACTAGTCTAGCCTTATAAGTCTCCACGTTCCCATCAGCGCCTATCTTTCTCTTAAAGACCCATTTGTTTCCAACAGGTACTATACCTTCTGGAGGGTCTACAAGAGTCCAGACCTGATTGTGATACATGGACTCCATCTCGGATTTCATGGCCTCTTGCCATCTCTTTGAATCAATGTCGGACATTGCTTCAGTGTAGTCTCTAGGGTCTTCCTTTGTGTCATTGTCACCTAGAAGGTGCAACTCTCCAAAGTCGTTATCCAAGCCATACCTCTTAGGTGGCTTGCTGACCCGTTCGGATCTACGTGGAGCTAGGGTTTCAGGACCAGGGTTGTCAACTTGTTGAGTGCTTGTTTGTGGTTCATCATTAATCTCATTAATTTCCATCGTTTTACTTGTGGTTTCTTTGAGAATCATCCTCTAGAAACTTAGCAGTTCTGGCGACAAAGACTTTCTGGTCGTCAGATGGTAGAACTCATATCCCATAGTTTCTCTAGGATATCCCACAAAATAGCACCTAACTGATCTTGCTTCAAGCTTAGTAGCTTCAAGCTTCTTGACATATGCTTCACAACCCCAAATCTTAATATGATTAAGACTTGGCTTTCTTCCATGCCATATCTCATAGGGCGTATGTGAAACTGACTTGGAAGGTACTCTATTAAGCAAGTAAGCTGCTGTATATAGAGCGTATCCCCAAAATGTTACTGGTAGATCTGCGGAACTCATCATAGAACGAACTATGTTCATCAAGGTTCGATTTCTCCTTTCAGAAACTCCATTAAGTTGTGGAGTTCCCGGTGGAGTCCACTGTGATATTATTCCACACTCTTTGAGATAATCTAGGAACTCGTTACTTAGATACTCTCCCCCTCGATCTAATCTTAGGATCTTTATCTGCTTCCCAGTTTGCTTCTCAACTTCATTCTTGAATTCTTTGAACTTTTCAAAGGATTCTGACTTGTACTTCATAAGATACACATAGCCAAACCGAGAGTGATCGTCGGTGAATGTGATATAGTAGGAGAAGCCTCCTCTCGATGTAGTGGACATAGGTCCACATACGTCAGTGTGGATTAACCCTAGAATTTCAGTGGCACGCTCTCCCTTCCCAGTGAATGGAGATTTGGTCATCTTCCCTTTCAAGCAACATTCACAAGTACCCATTTGGTCATTACCCAATGGGCAGGAAATATCCATCTTTCGACATCTTGCGAATCTTATCAAGGTTCACATGTCCAAGTTTAAGATGCCACATCTTTTCTTGGTTAACTTCTTCTCTAGCCCTTTTGGGTTTTGAGGTATTCCCGCTTTCAATACAGTGCATTCCACTACTTGTCTCTAGATGAAAAAGTCCCTCTATCATATTACCATGAGAGATAATACGACCGTTCAAGTATAAAGTGCAGCTCATTTTGTCAAACAATACTGAGTGCCCATCTCGTAAATGCATAGAGATAGAAATCAAATTCTTTATACATGAAGGAAAATATAAACAATTTTTAAGTTCCAAGACTTCCCCAGAGCGTAGTTTAAGCATGTAGGTGCCAACTGCTTTTGCAGAGATCTTAGTGCCGTTCCCAACTCGCACAATCATCTCCCCATTGCGCAGTGTTCTGCTCCCTGTTAGTCCCTGCAACGAATTGCAGATATGTTGACTAGCGCCTGAATCAAATATCCAGGAATTGGAGCTCACTGTAAAAGCACTCTCTATGACAGAAATAGTCCCTTCAAAAGTTCGTGTCATAAGGCTCGCAATGCGTGAAGGATGATTTGTGAAAAACATGTTCATTTGAGCAACATCTATGGCATGCAATTAACATTTAAAGGCGGAATCATGCTTGTATGCACTCAAAACAAAACATTACCCATGAAATTCAAAGCCTAGTAGAAATGGTGAATCAAGACTCAACTCAAGAACATAGTGAGTTGAGAAATCTTATACCTTTGTTGATTCCTCTTTGCATAAGCAAAGGCTAATCACCCAAGGAGAGGGCCTTCATTCCTTGCTTCTTAGCTCCATGGATTTCTTGGAGGATGGTGGTTGAAAGGATTCTCCAAGAGTCACCAAAGTTGGAGACCTCTAAGTTTCGACACCAAGGATGGTTGAGGAAGAAGATGAGTGACCATGGAGGAGTTAGATGCTAGTAAATCCCTCCATGGTGGCCGGCCTCCCTAGAGAGAAAGAGAGAGCCAAAAACTCTCATCTTTCCTCAAAGAAAACCCTAATGAAGAAAAAGCTATAAAGTCATATTTATACCTCCCTTCTTTGGAGTGGCAAACTTGTAATAAGTCCAAAACCCACTCCCTCTCTAGTATGGCCGGCCTCCCTATCATTAGTGGGTTAATTGCCCATTTTGTTTTAGTTGTCACACAACTTAAACCTTATGGGCCTTGTGGACCAAAACCATTTTGTGTCCCGAAACCCAAAACTAACTTAAGGCCTAAAACGAAGCCCACCTCACAATGATATGATGTTGGCTAGCATCAATAATAATGAGAGCGTACGCTTACTCATTTGCATCTCTTGCAAGTACCCATCTTATTTGGCCTCTAGAGAATGAAACCTCACAATGATATGATGTTGGCTCCATTGCACTTAGTTAAGTCATTCCCACCATGCAAGTTCGGGTAGGGGTTCAAGAGCAACCTCACAATGATATGATGTTGATCATTCTCGTTGCCTACCTTCACAACATCATGTATGCATATAGAACTCCTCTTGAGTGTAAGCACGCACTTTGTACTCCCCCATGATAGGGTGAAGTCGGTGTACGAGTCACAAACGATTGGAGCCTACCACGGTGGAAGGCCACGAAAGAGTGTTCAAAGCACTCTCACGCTTGTCAACTTAATAATGGTTTGTTGAGGGTTTTAGGTCTCATCACATATAAGCATGCATTTTAATCACATTAAAACAATTCGGTCCTATTACAACTATTGGTCCATGTGATTGATTTAGTTGTATATGATACTCCCACTATGCTTGTAAAACGGTTTTTAAAGCAAGAGTATATGTTACTACTAACGTAAGTTTTGCATTCATTGATGGACTATATAGTTGCCTTAGGGCCTTAGGATGACTATGAACCTTTGATTGGATCCAACACGAGCCTAGTGTTGGATCTCGGTCTAGGGATGGTGATTGATTTTAGTTACGCGTTTAATCACATTAAGGCGTGTTTTCTTATTGGGCGTTGGACCCTCTACTCCAATTTCATGCATATCAAATAAAACAAGAAATGAGTACTTCAAAGTAAAGAAGAGCTTATGCTCTTTTACAACATTTGATCAAAACAAATTACTTTAAAGTAAAGAAGAGCTTATGCTCTTTTACAACATTTGATCATATCAAATTACAACCAAAATCTAATCTACACATTCCCATGGTTCAAACAAATTTGAGACGGCCTTTCACATAGCTCAATTATCGTAGGCTTAGGTTCATAATCACCCTTTCTTTAATTAATTAACGCTTTAACTAATTAAACTTGAATGCAACATTATCATTTGGTTTTTGTATCCATAGAATTGATTTAATAGGAGCTAAATGAAATGAAAATCCAATTCTCATTTAAAGATACAAAACCATTTTGTTCTCAACTAATTTGGGCCAAAAAGCAATAACCTCAACCATTGGGCTATATTGCAAAACACAAACTTTTGAGGTCACTTTGTAAAAACACAAAAGTCCACTACTTCATGTAATTACAACTAGAACCCAAAAATTTCAACAAATACAAAAACTTCATTAAAGGAGCAAAACAATTTGTCCTTTAGTGTTTTTGGGCCTTTACGTAAAAACGTAAACTTTCGGGTCAAAGTACAAATACACAAAAGTATCAAAACTTTATGTAATTGCATAAAAGACCCAAAAGTACCCTACTTTAATAGGGTGGCCGGCCAAGTGATGTGTGAGAGTGATGTGTGTGAGTTGATTTTAGTTTGAAAGGTGATGAAAAGGTGTAAGTGATTGGTATGATGTGAATAGTAGAAAAGGTATGGGTGTGTAAGAAAAGTACATACCTAGTGATGATTAAAATCATATCATCCATCACAAACAAAAAACAAGTAAACAATCAAACACCTTTTTGAATCAAAATTCCCAACCTTATTGTTCTTGCTAAGAACATAACAAGAACAATGAAGAACATCCATGAATACCCATAAAAGCTTCATGAACATTTTTCACTCAAAGACATCCCAAAAAACTCTCAAACTTAATGGAAATAACATATTACCATACTAGGGTACTTAGGGGTTCCTAATGTCAATTTAAAACATTTTTAACAAGACAAACATGAACCCACAAATCCACCCTTTGGATTTGGCCGAATTTCCCAAAAAACATGGCACCAAATTTTAGCTCCAATATTCATGCTCATATGAACTACATCTACAACATTTGAGATGGCAAATTTTCTAGCAAAATTTACATTCAAAGAAGCAAGAATAAAGCTTGTAACAATTACAACATTTAAATCAAAGACTATGAACTACAAAACCCAAAAGGATTCACCAACTACTAGACCTAGGCTCTTGATACCACTTGAAGGATGATTTGTGAAAAACATGTTCATTTGAGCAACATCTATGGCATGCAATTAACATTTAAAGGCGGAATCATGCTTGTATGCACTCAAAACAAAACATTACCCATGAAATTCAAAGCCTAGTAGAAATGGTGAATCAAGACTCAACTCAAGAACATAGTGAGTTGAGAAATCTTATACCTTTGTTGATTCCTCTTTGCATAAGCAAAGGCTAATCACCCAAGGAGAGGGCCTTCATTCCTTGCTTCTTAGCTCCATGGATTTCTTGGAGGATGGTGGTTGAAAGGATTCTCCAAGAGTCACCAAAGTTGGAGACCTCTAAGTTTCGACACCAAGGATGGTTGAGGAAGAAGATGAGTGACCATGGAGGAGTTAGATGCTAGTAAATCCCTCCATGGTGGCCGGCCTCCCTAGAGAGAAAGAGAGAGCCAAAAACTCTCATCTTTCCTCAAAGAAAACCCTAATGAAGAAAAAGCTATAAAGTCATATTTATACCTCCCTTCTTTGGAGTGGCAAACTTGTAATAAGTCCAAAACCCACTCCCTCTCTAGTATGGCCGGCCTCCCTATCATTAGTGGGTTAATTGCCCATTTTGTTTTAGTTGTCACACAACTTAAACCTTATGGGCCTTGTGGACCAAAACCATTTTGTGTCCCGAAACCCAAAACTAACTTAAGGCCTAAAACGAACCTTTCGTTCTAGATTAATTAACTTTTAATTAATCCTTGCCACATACAATTAAACTATTTAATTGTCCTTACTCACCTTCATTATATCCTTCAATCATTACCTTACACGGTGTGCGATCCATTAGGTTCCTCTTAGCGAGGCAGTGGGCGATTGTTACTCTTAACAATCGATTATGAATTGAAACATACTTTCAATTCTCCCTTAAATGATTATAAATCTTTAGGGCTTCCACAAACCATGAGTGACACCTAGCAGTATGTCATGGCTACCCAAGCTAATCAGAAGAGGTGGAGAACCTATTCAGTTTAGGATTACAATGCAATACGGTCATTCTCTAATACAATACTCTTGACCACATTGTTTGGTTTGATAGTTTATTCATGTCTACTATCCAACGTGATTCATTTACTTATATGATTACCTTGAATGTGATTTGGAACGACTTCCTCAATCTCATTCATACTCTGGCCAGAGATTCTTAATCATATCATAGAGTATTCTCCCTCAAACAGTTTGAAGGTTAGAGATCCCTTGTTGCGCATTCACTTGCCTCCATGGCTAAGTGGCTTAACCCCAACTATGCCGTGGACACCCTCTGACGGAGTGACTTTGACATAGTCAAAGATCAAGGACCTAACCACAAGACAACTGTGATGCCTCAGGTCAAATGACTACTTTGCATTATCCCAACCATGAGTTCTCATATGACATGAATATGAGAACTCCTCGTTGATCGCGTTCAGTGGACTCATTCTCTATCGAGCACCTACATGCTTGTCTTGGTGTCATTCACACCAATGACTCGAGACCTGTCACTCTCCCTAAGAGAAGACATAGCATGTACTGATCTTAATGGACTGTCAATGCCCAATTGGCAATCCTATGATCAGGAACATTTAGGATATGTATACAAAAGAGAATGGTCTCATGAATCTAACTTCTTTAGATTACATTCTCCTAATAGCATATTCCTTGGACTTATCGTTTAAGTATATAACATTTATATGAGACAGCTTGAAACAATAATCTTTGCCCTTTATATTAAACAAGATTAGTTTAACATGTGAAATGTCCGTAAAGTATCATCATATGATTGGTTTTAGGGCACATTTCCAACAATGCGCACCCCGTATTTCTTCTTCCAACGTTCATCCTTTCCACAATGAAAGCATGTTCCTTTGGATTTTCTTGCCTTCTTCTTTCGCAACCTTTTCCTTGTAATTGCATTCTCACTCCCACTGTCCTTTTTGAAACTTTGTTCAAACTCACAGCACATGTCAATCATCTCGGTAAAAGTATGATCGAATCTATTCACTTTATAGTTTACTATAAACTTAGTGAAATCATCCGAGAGAGATGCAAGGAAAAAATCTTGGGCCATTTTCCCATCGATGGAAGTTCCTAAACTCTTAAGATCTTGAAAGATCCTTTCCATCTTTTGTCCATGTTTTTGGACCGATGTCCCCTTTACCATTTTGGCATTCAATAGACTACAAACATTTGAGAATCGTACATTACTAGTCTCAATGTCATGCATCTTATGCAAACTATCAACCATGGCACATGAAGTGTCCATGTGCTTATGTAGCTTCTTAAGCTCCTCACTAAGTGAAGTGAGGATTAAGCATTTGGCTTGTAAGTCATCCTCATAATGTCTTGCATAATTTTGACACTCCTCCTTTGAAGCTAGTTTCGTAGGAGGTACATGAGGAGGGGATTGCTTGAGTACATACGATATGTTATTCATCTTTGAGACATTCTCAATGTGATGATACCAAGCGAGGAAACGTTGGCCCCTAAGGCCCTTTTTGTCAAGTACAATGGTAGGTATTATTTTAGGCATGTCGTTAACTACATAACATAACAAAAATCGTATTAGATTGTTGATTTTAAAACTACTTGATTGAGTCTTAAATCAAATAGTACCACCCACTATTTTTGGCAAATTCCACATCCCTCAATGGAATCCGAGAGTTATGTTGAACTCTTAGCGGGGTATGGGAGACTCACCATTACCAAGCCCACCTCACGATGATACGATGTCGGTTAGCAAAAATAGTGATGAGAGAATAACGCTTTAGTCATTTACAACTCTTGTAATTACCCATCTTGTTTGGCCTCTAGAGAATGATGCCTCACAATGATATGATGTTGGCACCATTGCACTTAGTTAAGTTATTCCCACCATGCTAGTTCGTGTAGGGGTTCAAGGATAGCCTCACAATGATATGATGTTGGTCATCCTCGTTGCCTACCTTACCACATCATGTATGTTCATATGGACTCCTCCTGAAGGTAAGCACATACTTTGAACTCCCCCATGATAGGGTGAAGCCGATGTATGAGTCACAAACGATTGGAGCCCATCATAGTGGAAGGCCTACGAAGAGATGTTCAAAGCATCTCTCGCTTATCAACTTAATATTCATTTTGTTGAGGGAGTAGTGTTGGGCTACATCAATTTCATTTTAATCTTATTAGGTTTTAGGATGATTATGAACCGTTTGATTTGATCCAACACGAGCCTTGTGTTGGACCTTGGGTCTAAGGTAGGTTGTTGTTGATTTTAGTTACGCGTTTAATCTAATTAAACCGTTATTTCCTATTGGGCGTTGGACCCAACTATTCCAATTTGCATACAAATAAACAAAAGGAATACATGAAATAAAGAGGAGGGCTTATGCCCTCTTACAACACATTTGAAGGACTTATGCCCTTTTACAACACATTTGAACTAATCAAATTACATTCAAATCTAAACTACTTAACCCAAACATTCATAATGCAAAGCGGCCAATCACATAGCTCAATTATCGAGGCCTTTGGTTCATAATCACCATTTTCTTAATCAATCACATTAACTAAGAAAGCAACTTAAACAATTGGTTTTCGGATTCATAGAATTGATTTAAATGGAACTAATATGAAATGAAAATCCAATTCTCATTAAAGAGACAAAACCATTTTGTTCTCATTATAATTTGGGCCGAAAAAGCAATGACCACAACTTATTGGGCCACAATGCTAAAACATAAACTTTTGGGGTCACTTTGTAAAAACACAAGAGTCCACAACTTCATGTAATTACAACTAGAACCCAAAAATTTCAACAATAACAAAAACTTCATTAAAGGAGCAAAACAATTTGTCCTTTAGTGATTTTGGGCCTTTACGTAAAAACGTAAACTTTTGGGTCAAAGTGCAAATACACAAAAGTATCAAGACTTTATGTAATTGCATAAAAAGTCCCAAAATTACCCCCACTAAGAGGTTGGCCGGTTTTGGTAGTGTAAAAAGGGGGGAATGGTTTTGGTGAAAATTCAAAATTTAAAATGTTTTGAAAAAGTCAAAAGGTATGGGTTGAAAAGTTGATTGGTATGGGTGAAAAGGTTGATTGGTATAGGTTGTAAGAAAAAGTTTGACAAACAATAAATACACAAATCATCCATCACTTATCATCCATCACCAATCAATAATAAACCAAAACTTTATGAAAAACATCAAACACTTTGAATCAAAACACCAAACCTTTTTGTTCTTGGTAAGAACATCAAGAACATTGAAGAACACACATGAAAACTCATAAGAGCTCCATGAATGTTTTCACTCATTAAAACTCAAATTTTCACTACTCAAAAGAGGGTTAACATCCTAGGGTACTTAGGGGTTCCAAAAGTCACTTTAAACACTTTTAACAAGACAAACATGAACCCAAAAATCCACCCTTTGGATTTGGCCGAATTTCCCCACATACATGGCACCAAATTTTAGTTCCAATATTCATGCTTAAATGAACTACATCTACAACATTTGAGATGCTAAATTTTCAAGCAAAATTTATATTCAAAAAGCAAGAACAAAGCTTGTAACATTTACAACATTTAAATCACAAACCATGAAAAACACAAAACCCAAAAGGATTCACCATACTCTAGACCTAGGCTCTTGATACCACTTGAAGGAAAAATTTTGTCCTAGCTAAGAACATGTGAGAACATTTGAACACATATGCAAACTAATAACACTTTAAAGTAGGCATGCATTCAAAAACAATTCTAAAACCCATGACTTTCAAAGCCTAGTGAATGGTGAACCAAGAGACTCTTCAACAATATTAAAGAGAAGGAGGGTTTTTGAGATTCATTACCCTTGAAGCTCATCCTTGTTTACACAAGGGATTCACCCAAGTGGAGGGCCTTCAAGTCACCTCCTAGCTCCTTGAATCTTCCTTGTGATTTTCTTCCTTTTGATTGCTCCTTTTGCTCCTTGAAGATGTAAGGAAAGGATCTCCAAAAGTACCAAAGATTTGGTACCTCTAAGTCTCCACACCAAGGATGTAGTGTGAAGAGAAGATGGATGACTTAGAGAGATTTTGATGCTAGTGAAAACTCTCTCTAAGGGCCGGCCTCTCTATGAGAAAAGGAGAGAAAATGTTTCTCTTCTTTGCCTCAAGAAAACCCTAATGAGGTTATGGCTATAAAGTTGCCTTTATACCACCTCACATGTGAGTGGCACACTTGTAATTAACCCAAGTTGGGCACCACTCACCCTAGGCCGGTTTTGGCTTTGTTTTTGGGTTAATTTCCATTTAGTTTTAGTTGTCACACAACCTAAACTCAATGGGCCTTTTGGACCAAAAACCCTTTTGGGCCCCGAAACCCAAAACCAACTTAAAAGCCCAATACGAACCTTTCGTAAGATTAATTAACTAATTAATTAATCTTGACCATTCTCAATTAAACTATTTAATTACTTATCCATCTCATTTATGTTTCTTCACTTTCATCCTTACTCGGTGTACGATCCATTAGGTTCCAATTAGCGAGGCAGTGGGCGATTGTTACTCTTAACGATCGATTGCGAATTGAAACTACATTACAATTCTCCCTTTGATGAAGATTAGTGTTAGCTAATCCTCAGGGCTTCCACAAACCATGAGTGACACCTAGCAGTATGTCATGGCTACCCAAGCTAAGTAGAAGTGGTTGGAGAACCTATCCAGTTACAATTACAATGCAATACGGTCCTTCTCTAATACAATACTCTTGATCACATTGTTTAAGTGATAGTTTATTTCATGTCTACTATCCAATGTGATACTTCTCTATATGATTCATTTGAATATGACTTGAAACATATTTCCTAAGTCATATTCGTATGCTTTGGCCAAAGACTCCTGAATCATATCTCAGAGTATTCTCCTTCCACCTTGGAAGGTTAGAGATCCCTTGTTGTGCATTCATATGCCTACATGACTAGATAGCTTGACCCCAACAATGCCGTGGACACTCTCGATGGAATGCCTTTGACATGATCAAAGATCAAGGACCTAACCATTAGACATCTATGATGCCTCAGGTCAAAGGACTATTTTGCATATTGCAACTTACGAGTTCTTACATGACATGTATGTTCGAACTCTCTTTTGATCGTTGTTCAGTGTACTCGATTACCTTTCGAGCACCTATGTGTTTGTCTCAGTGTCCAACACTAAATGACTTGAGACTAGTCATACTCACGCTTGAGTTAACGTAACACATACTAACCTTAGCGGATTGTCAATGCCCAATTGGCAATCCTATGGCTAGGAACGTTTTAGGAATGAACATAAGAGAAAGGTCTCGTTAATCTAACTTACTTAGATCACTTCTCTCTTAGACTAAATACATTCCTTGGATTCCCTTATTGCTTAAACATATAATCCAATAAATAATGATTAACAATAAGCTTTGCCCTTCATTAAACAATGTAATAGTTTAACACAATAAGTATTCCAAAAGCTATTACATCAAATGAGTGGCTTTGTGGGCATACTTCCAACATAATGAAGGGCAAAGCTTATTGTTAATCACTATTTATTATATTATGTGTTTAAGCAATAAGGGAATCAAAGGAATGTATTTAACCTAAGAGAGAAGTGATCTAAGTAAGTTAGATTAACGAGACCTTTCTCTTATGTTCATTCCTACAACGTTCCTACCCATAGGATTTCCAATTGGGCATTGACAATCCGCTAAGGTTAGTATGTGTTATGTTAACTCAAGTGTGAGTATGGCTAGTCTCAAGTCATTTAGTGTTGGACACTGAAACAAAAACATAGGTGCTCAAAAGGTAATTGAGTACACTGAACTACAATAAAAAAGAATTTCGAACATACATGTCATGTAAGAACTCGTAAGTTGTAATATGCAAAGTAGTCCTTTAACCTGAGGCATCATCGATGTCTAATGGTTAGGTCCTTGATCTTTTATCATGTCAAAGGCATCGATGTCTAATGGTTAGGTCCTTGATCTTTTATCATGTCAAATGCATTCCATCAAGAGTGTCCACGACATTGTTGGGGTCAAGCTGTCTAGTCATATAGGCATACAACAAGGGATCTCTAACCTTCCATGGTGGAGGGAGAATACTCTGAGATATGATTCAGAAGTCTTTGGCCAAAGCATACGAATATGACTTAGGGTGTTTGTTCCAAATTAGATTCAATTGAATCATATAGAGAAGTGTCACATTGGATAGTAGACATGAAACAAACTATCACTCAAATAATGTGATTAAGAGTATTGTATTAGAGAAGGACCGTACTGCATTGTAATTGTAACTGGATAGGTTCTCCAACCACTTTTACTTAGCTTGGGTAGCCATGACATGCTGCTAGGTGTCACTCATGGTTCGTGGAAGCCCTGAGGATTAGCAAACACTAATCTTCATCAAAGGGAGAATTGAAATGTTGTTTCAATTCACAATCGATCGTACACCGAGTAAGGATGAAAGTGAAGAAATATAAATGAGATGGATAAGCAATTAAATAGTTTAATTGAGAATGGTCAAGATTAATTAATTAGTTAATTAATCTTACGAAAGGTTCGTATTGGACTTTTAAGTTGGTTTTGGGTTTCGGGGCCCAAAAGGGTTTTTGGTCCACAAGGCCCATTATGTGTAAGTTGTATGACAACTAAAACAAAATGCACAATTAGCCCAATAAAAAAGTCAAGGCCAGCCATAAGGGTGAGTGGAAGCAAACTTGGATTAATTGTAAGTTTGCCAGTCACATGTTAGGTAGTATAAAGTCATCTTTATAGTTTTTTCTCACTAGGGTTTTTCTTGAGGCAAAGAAGAGAAACTTTTTTTTTTTTTTTCCCAATAGAGGTCGGCCACTTAGGGGAGGGATAGCTAGCAATCTTTCTTCCTCTAAGTCATCCATTTTATCTTCACACCTCATCCTTGGTGTGGAGACTTAAAGACACCAAACCTTCGGTGTTCTTGGAGATCGTTTCCTCACATCCTCAAGGAGCAAAGTAGTTAGTGTTGGAAATATGCCCTGAAAGTCAATCTTTGGAAGAAACCTTTCAGGACAATGAATGGATGTATAGATGATTCTTATACATCAAATGGCAAAGATACTAATTAGGACTATCTCAATAAACGATATATGTCCTAAATAGTGAATCCATGGACAATGGATCGATGTAAGATGTAATCTAATGATGTTAGACTACAGAGACCTTCTTCACATAACCATCATGTCCAAAAAGGTTCCTAGTCATAGGATTGTCGGAGGGATACTGACAATGCATGGACTAGTATATACTATGTCCACTTCGAAGAGAAGGATGGAAAGTCTCATCCCATTCGTGTAGTGACACTAAGACAAGTATGTAGGTGCTCATTAAGGGAATGAGTTCACTGAACACAATCGAACGAGAGTACTTGCATGGAGGTCTACTCACATGTCAAGCAAGTAACTCTAATAGTTGGAATAATGTAAGTAGTCCTTTGACCTGAGGCATTATAGTTGTCTTGTGGTTAGGTCCTTGATCTTTAACTATGTTAAAGTCACTCCATCCGCGGGTGTCCACGGCATAGTTGGGGTTAAGCCACTTAGCCATGGAGGCAATTGAATGTACAACAAGGGATCTCTAATCCTCGTTATGAGAGGATGAATACTCTAAAGATATGATTCGGAAATCTTCGGCCGAAGTATCGAGCGTAATAAAGGAAAGCGTTCCTATACGTCTCAAATGAATCATATAAGAAGGAATAATCACATTAGGGGTTTGACATAATAAATCCATACCCTAGTGATGTGATTGAGAGTATTGTTTAGAGAAGGATCGAATTACATTGTAATTCCAACTGAATAGGTTCTCTGAATAACTTCTACATTAGCTTGGGTAGCCATGATATATGTTTAGATGTCACTCATGGTTTGTGAGTTCTTCTAGATGATTAAATGTAGTTGTCGAAGAAGAAGGAGAATTAAAAGTATGTTTTAATTCTCTAAGTGATTGGATTAAATTATAATCAATTAGATTGATGCCAATCACCTTACTACCTTGCTAATTAGAACCTAAAAGATTGTTCACCGATACACTCTTGTAGTGAGTAACTAATGGATGATGGAAATGATTAATTGGATTAATTAAGTGTGGAGATTAATTTAGAATGTCTAAAGAAATCATAAAAGCGATAAAAGATCGTTTTGGACTTAAGAAAGGTTCGGGTTTAATTAGGCCCATTGGGCCTAAACCCATTGGGCTTTTATTCAAGCATTGGATGACTTGAAATAATAAAAGCCCAAAGCCCAAACCACACATAAAGGGGCCGGCCAAAAAGGGAGAGAGAAAGATCAAATGTTGAACTTGTTTCTTTTTGGTTATAAAAGGAACTTTATAGCAAAAAGGTTTCAAAAGGGTTTTTGAAGTGTTAAAACAAAGAAGGAGAAAAAGAAAATCACTCTCTTCACACTCAAAGGGCCGGCCACCATTGGGGGAAATTAACTAATCATCTTTTCCCCCTTTTTGGTTATTCCTTCATCCTTCTCACTACACTAGTGGGTGAGGATCTTTAGAGGTTTTCAACTTTGGAAACTTGAAGAGAACCTAGGAGCACTCATTCTAACAAAGTGGAGGAGGCAAGGAGGGAGGATAGGCTCAAGGATTTCAAGGAGCAAAGATCTTGGAGGTGGTCCATCCTTGGTCTAAGATCTAGATCAAGAGGTATAAAACTTCTCCTAAACTTTGTTCTTATGATTTTTGTTTTTGATGCATCTTACATAAACCTATGCTCTTGAAGGGGATTTGCATGACTAGAGTTTTAATATTATTTGATAACATGCTTCCGTTGCTTTCGTATATAAATTTTGAATTGTATATGCATGCTAGTCACTAGAAATCCCACTTGAATCTCATAGAATTCCCTTCAAGTGGTATCAGAGCCAAAGGTTTATGTATTATGTGTCCTTTTGGATTTTATGCATATGGGTGTTACTATTATGTTTGATATATTATTTCTTCATTAAAAGTATGTTTGTCTTTTGTTTTTCAAATGTTGAAAAATGTGAATCAATAGTTGAGAAAGATATGTATGCAAAAGGTGTTTTGGATGCATGAATGAAGAAAGAGTTTAGACAAAAATTTGGGGTTTTGTTCCTTTAAGGGGGCACGGCAAAATGGGTGTTTTTGGCTTTGTGTTTGTGTTTTGTTTTGAACCACACACACTCACTTTAAAGCTTGAAAGTAGAAAACTTGTCACTTTTGTTGGGTAAAAAGTTAAAATGTTTGATTTTAATTTTAATAGTTGTTTAAACTCATCATATTATTATGCCCATATGCACTAAATCTAATTGTTTATGTTGCATTCCATTTGTTTATTTAATGTGATTAAGTAGTTACAAAAATGGGTGACTATGGACTTATGCCTTAAACGATAATTGAGCTATGAGATAAGGCGCAAAAATCAAATTGTTTGAACCTTGGGAATGTGTTTTAATTACTTGCTTAATTGGACCTTCTCATGTTTGACATTAATCTATCTCTCCCTCTTAGAATGTGTAATTCGTAGGAATTTGAACAAATCGGTTTGTAATTCTTATTACTTCTTATTCTTTTATAGTTGATTCCCTCTAGTGCTAGACTAGAGTTTCTTTAACTATTGGTAAGGTGACATTTAAAAGAGGGTTTTGTCATGAGATTAAAGATTAATTGGGTCCAATGCCCTAATTAGCAATGAATGATTGTCTTTCATTTCTAATGGCTCATTAAAATGGTTTTAATTGGATTGAAAAGCTCGTAATTAAATTGACACAACCTCCCCGAGTTTTTTTTTTTATTCAACAATGATGGCTCGTTGTTGAATTAACCAATAAGTCCATGGTCATCCAAGAGCCTAAGATAACTATAAAGTCCAATTTCAAAGGAATGCAAAAACCTTAGTAGTAGTAGTTACTTCCAATATTTGAAAAATTCGTTTTTAATATTGATTTGTTTTTCTCAAAACAAATAGTGGGAGTATCATACGCTACTAAACTATAATGAATATAATTAGTAGTTATATATATCTCCAATATTTTGAAAAATGTTTTGATATTGATTTGTTTTATAAAAACGAATAGTGGGGATATCATATGCTACTAATTTCATTAACTTTGGACTAGTAGTTGTAATAGGACAATTTATTTGAATATGTTTAAATAAAAATGATGAGACCTTAAAATCCCTCAACCAACATCCAATATTAAGTTGAAAGCGTAGAGGTGTTTTGAATACTTCTTCGTGGCCTTCCACCGTGGTAGGCTCCAATCGTTTATGACTTGTACACCGTCTTCACCCTATCATGGGGAAGTGCAAAGTGCATGCTTATATTCAGGAGGAGTTTATTTAAAACATTTGATGAGGTGAAGGTAGGCAACGAGTGTGGCCAACATCGTATCATCGTGAGGTCATACTTGAACCCCTATCTAAACCAGCATGGTGGGACAAAACTTAACTAAGAGAAATGGTGCCAACATCGTATCATCGTGAGGCATTATTCTCTAGAGGCCAAAAAGATGGGTAATCACAAGAGGTTGTTGTGAATGGGTAAGTTTGCCCTCTCATTATTATTGTTGCTAGCCGACATCGTATCATCGTGAGGTGGGCTTGGTAATAGTGAGCCTCCCATAACCCGCTAGGAGCTTTCTTTGAAATCTCCCGGATTCCATCTTGAGGGATATGGAATTTGCCAAAAATGGTGGGTGGTGTCATTCGGTTTAAAGACCCGAATCGTGTGACTTAATCAACAATCAAACTAATTTATTTTATTGTTTATGTATTTAGATATGGTTGGAAGCACACTCGCGAAAATACTCGACAAGCATTGCCTAGAGGGGCATAATTTCCCATCATGGTATCGTAATGTCAAGATTCTCCTAACGTTGGAGAAGATTGTTTACGTGCTAGACAAGGCTCCACCTCACACACCTCTTAGCCCTGAGGCTACTGAGGGTGAACGTGCTAAGTATGACAAGCACGTTGAGGACGACATACAAGCCAAGTGCTATCTGTTGGCTTCCATGAATGAGGAGTTGCAGAGACAGCACGAGGGCATGGACAGTGCATTATCCATCATACTCCATCTTACGGAGTTATATGGCGAAGGGACGCGCAACCGTCGCTTTAGCACTGTTTGTGAACTTGTAAAGACCAAGATGGTCAAGGGAGCTCCAGTGCATCAACATGTACTGAAGATGATTGGACTCATTGAACAATTGGAGAGCCTAGGCACTCCACTTGAAGGGGAATTAGCCCAGGACTTTATATTGGCTTCTCTTACTGATTCATTCTCGCAGTTCGTAATGAACTACAATATGAATAAGATGGATAGTACTCTCTCTGAGTTACTAAACATGTTAGTAACTGCTGAGAAGACTATGAAGAAAGAGAACGTTGTAGGGACTTCTGCAGTTGCCTACAACAAGCCATCCTCTTCCAAGTTTAAGCCGAAAGGCAAAGGCAAAGGGAAGGAGAAGAAGTCACCCACTCCTAAGCCGCAAGGAGGAGTGAAGAAAAAGAAGGCAATGGAGCCCAAAGGGACTTGCCACCACTGTGGAAAGGAGGGGCATTGGAAGAGGAATTGCAGGTTATATCTTGCAACTCTTAAGGAGAAGCCACAAGGTATGGTTTATGTTCTTATCTTCAATTCTAAATGTTAGATCTTCTAAATATTTATATTTGATATAAAGAGCTAATCACTTGTATAATTGTATATAGGTGGAGGAGCCAAGTAGAAGATGAACAAGCAAAGAAAAGGTGGAGAAGGGTTCGGCCACCACATATTTTGCTTACTACTTAGGAAGTTTTGTTAGGCATTTAAAGATTGTCTTTAAACTTTCTTATTTTGTTAAGAACTTATTATGTGGCTTCATATGATGGAAGACCACTATTAGTGCCTAAGTGTATGAAGGTATTTAATTAGTCTCTAAAATGTATAGAGCTAATTCCTTTTGTATTAAACATTATGAATGTTTGAATCATCATATCAATGTAATATGATGAAAGCCTTCTATATATTTTATTTCCTAAAAGTAGTATTATGAATTGATTATTGTCTTGTTGTATCCTAGTTGAGATACAAGAAATATTATATCACTTATTGTAATGTGATAACCAAACTTTAGACTTATCAATTATGGATAGATCTCACATGTTGGACATAGAAGGATACAATGAATCTTTAGATTTGGTTCCAATTGTCTAACTAAGAGTTCTATATGAATTGACAAAGTCTAGAGATTCCTTTCTTGAAGAGAAGGAAAATCACATTATAATGATATAAAGAAATATGTTTCTTATATGGTTATCACTTAAAACCACAATAATCAAGATCACTCTTGATAAAATTAGTAGTTTTGAACAAACTAATTGGGCATTCTTAAAATCGTTTTAAAATGTCAAGTGTGTTAGTGATTAAACCAAGAAAGAAGTGTCCAAATCTATAAAATGTTTAAAGACTTTAGTCACTTAATAAAAAGACAATAACTTAGTGAAGATTGAAACAAACAAGCTTGAAAAGGTTTTGAAGCTACTACTCAATGTCCCCTACCCGAATACTCCACATTTATACATTTTGAATGTATGAAGTAATTTCTCATTAAAATCATGAAAAATAGTGGGAGGTATGAAAATGGATATAAACTTAAATATGATTGGTTTATAGTTGTCTAAAGAATAATAGTACTTGACTATTATTAAGAGTTTGTAATTTTAATTGTTAAAAGACTCAAGCTCTTGAAAACGTTAAAGTTCTATGTTGTGTAACATTCTAAAGAATTGTCTTTGAATGTTGGTTTCGTCAACCTAACATACAATGGTTATGTGTTGGGAGTTGTCCATCATTCTCTTTTATGAGAACAAACTAAATAACAAAGCATATGGACAAGTTGATGAAACAAAAGGGAATAGTTTCAAAAATGAGTCACAACATATAGTTTAACAACAAGACAATCCAAATTCGTCACCTTATGTAACTATAACGCTCTATGTAGTTTTGATAAAGAATTATATCAACCACCTAGAAGGAATGGTTGAGTTTCTATATCCTTAGTAGGAGCCATGCTTTCACTAAAGACTTGGATAATTCTTATATGACTACATTACAAGTCTTAGTACGACTAAAACTTGAAGTATGGTGTATGACACCATATAACTTAAATGAATGGACTTGATAAAACAAGTCACACATTTCAAATGGAATTACTTGAGAAGGAATTCTTTTGTGCATGTTCATTTAAATAACTTGTATTAGCTAGCGCTGTTGATAGTCCCAAAATTGTTGAGACATCATCAAAATAGCTAATGGATCTCAATGATTATCAATAGATCCAAGACAAGTTAGTGGGAGCAATATGCATTCAAATCAAGAAAAGATAAATGTTAAATTTTTGAATGAATGCTTAGTTACAACAAGGCCAGTGGGAGTGATGTCATAATTTTGAGCAACAAGATATGAATAAAGTCTATTTGATAGACTTGATAAAATATAGATGTTATTCGAAAAATGACAAAATGTGACACGGTCGATTTTAAAGTATGGACTTGAAATTGGACTTATTGATATAGCAAGGCTATCTCAAGAATGTTATATGGGGAAATCAAAATCTCAAATGTTGAAGATTTGAGAAGATGTTTTCTTATACGATAGAAAATCACTTTCATAACCCTTATAATGTATGTGTCATAAAATCACAAAAGGGACACATGTAAGGACTTGTGAGATGATATCCAAGAGTGAAAAGCCATTGGGTTTGTCACTTTAGATATTACTATAGCCCAGGATCAGAACCATAACAACTGATAGAGTATTGTTGCCTTTGAGAAAGAAACATCAGAGTAGGACTCTGGAAGCGTGCATTCACTTAGGTTTTAAACCAAAGTGAAAATAACCCATTTTAACAAATGGAACTTCATAATGGATGAAGTACTAATCATATGAATGTATTGTTAGTATTATACTACAATGGTCTCAAGGTTGGAGCAAACTTTGTATAAAGTATACAAACGAAATATATATCGATATATAGTTTTAGAAACTGCTTCGAAAGGTGTTTTGAATGGAAGGGGTTCTTTTAGAACCAATGATTGAATCCAAACCATAAGGTCGTTAGTAGGATACTACGACGTAATGGGGCGATAGCTCAAGCCATGGAATCAAGGTCTCATCAAAATATTCGAACACATTAAAGAGACATCATCAAATGTTTTAGAAACATTTGATAAGTAAATCCCTTTTAAACTAAAACAGGATTAATACATAACCAAGTTAACCTACGAGTATAAGCTCACTCAACTAGCATGTATGAGATACACTAGTGATTGACTTTAGTGCAAGTGGGAGATTGTTGGAAATATGCCCTGAAAGTCAATCTTTGGAAGAAACCTTTCAGGACAATGAATGGATGTATAGATGATTCTTATACATCAAATGGCAAAGATACTAATTAGGACTATCTCAATAAACGATATATGTCCTAAATAGTGAATCCATGGACAATGGATCGATGTAAGATGTAATCTAATGATGTTAGACTACAGAGACCTTCTTCACATAACCATCATGTCCAAAAAGGTTCCTAGTCATAGGATTGTCGGAGGGATACTGACAATGCATGGACTAGTATATACTATGTCCACTTCGAAGAGAAGGATGGAAAGTCTCATCCCATTCGTGTAGTGACACTAAGACAAGTATGTAGGTGCTCATTAAGGAAATGAGTTCACTGAACACAATCGAACGAGAGTACTTGCATGGAGGTCTACTCACATGTCAAGCAAGTAACTCTAATAGTTGGAATAATGTAAGTAGTCCTTTGACCTGAGGCATTATAGTTGTCTTGTGGTTAGGTCCTTGATCTTTAACTATGTTAAAGTCACTCCATCCGCGGGTGTCCACGGCATAGTTGGGGTTAAGCCACTTAGCCATGGAGGCAATTGAATGTACAACAAGGGATCTCTAATCCTCGTTATGAGAGGATGAATACTCTAAAGATATGATTCGGAAATCTTCGGCCGAAGTATCGAGCGTAATAAAGGAAAGCGTTCCTATACGTCTCAAATGAATCATATAAGAAGGAATAATCACATTAGGGGTTTGACATAATAAATCCATACCCTAGTGATGTGATTGAGAGTATTGTTTAGAGAAGGATCGAATTACATTGTAATTCCAACTGAATAGGTTCTCTGAATAACTTCTACATTAGCTTGGGTAGCCATGATATATGTTTAGATGTCACTCATGGTTTGTGAGTTCTTCTAGATGATTAAATGTAGTTGTCGAAGAAGAAGGAGAATTAAAAGTATGTTTTAATTCTCTAAGTGATTGGATTAAATTATAATCAATTAGATTGATGCCAATCACCTTACTACCTTGCTAATTAGAACCTAAAAGATTGTTCACCGATACACTCTTGTAGTGAGTAACTAATGGATGATGGAAATGATTAATTGGATTAATTAAGTGTGGAGATTAATTTAGAATGTCTAAAGAAATCATAAAAGCGATAAAAGATCGTTTTGGACTTAAGAAAGGTTCGGGTTTAATTAGGCCCATTGGGCCTAAACCCATTGGGCTTTTATTCAAGCATTGGATGACTTGAAATAATAAAAGCCCAAAGCCCAAACCACACATAAAGGGGCCGGCCAAAAAGGGAGAGAGAAAGATCAAATGTTGAACTTGTTTCTTTTTGGTTATAAAAGGAACTTTATAGCAAAAAGGTTTCAAAAGGGTTTTTGAAGTGTTAAAACAAAGAAGGAGAAAAAGAAAATCACTCTCTTCACACTCAAAGGGCCGGCCACCATTGGGGGAAATTAACTAATCATCTTTTCCCCCTTTTTGGTTATTCCTTCATCCTTCTCACTACACTAGTGGGTGAGGATCTTTAGAGGTTTTCAACTTTGGAAACTTGAAGAGAACCTAGGAGCACTCATTCTAACAAAGTGGAGGAGGCAAGGAGGGAGGATAGGCTCAAGGATTTCAAGGAGCAAAGATCTTGGAGGTGGTCCATCCTTGGTCTAAGATCTAGATCAAGAGGTATAAAACTTCTCCTAAACTTTGTTCTTATGATTTTTGTTTTTGATGCATCTTACATAAACCTATGCTCTTGAAGGGGATTTGCATGACTAGAGTTTTAATATTATTTGATAACATGCTTCCGTTGCTTTCGTATATAAATTTTGAATTGTATATGCATGCTAGTCACTAGAAATCCCACTTGAATCTCATAGAATTCCCTTCAAGTGGTATCAGAGCCAAAGGTTTATGTATTATGTGTCCTTTTGGATTTTATGCATATGGGTGTTACTATTATGTTTGATA
The DNA here is from genome assembly GCA_036320875.1 of Cotoneaster glaucophyllus. Lineage (NCBI taxonomy): Eukaryota > Viridiplantae > Streptophyta > Magnoliopsida > Rosales > Rosaceae > Cotoneaster > Cotoneaster glaucophyllus. The sequence goes on from CM070059.1 coordinate 22,811,591, forward strand.
TATTATTTCTTCATTAAAAGTATGTTTGTCTTTTGTTTTTCAAATGTTGAAAAATGTGAATCAATAGTTGAGAAAGATATGTATGCAAAAGGTGTTTTGGATGCATGAATGAAGAAAGAGTTTAGACAAAAATTTGGGGTTTTGTTCCTTTAAGGGGGCACGGCAAAATGGGTGTTTTTGGCTTTGTGTTTGTGTTTTGTTTTGAACCACACACACTCACTTTAAAGCTTGAAAGTAGAAAACTTGTCACTTTTGTTGGGTAAAAAGTTAAAATGTTTGATTTTAATTTTAATAGTTGTTTAAACTCATCATATTATTATGCCCATATGCACTAAATCTAATTGTTTATGTTGCATTCCATTTGTTTATTTAATGTGATTAAGTAGTTACAAAAATGGGTGACTATGGACTTATGCCTTAAACGATAATTGAGCTATGAGATAAGGCGCAAAAATCAAATTGTTTGAACCTTGGGAATGTGTTTTAATTACTTGCTTAATTGGACCTTCTCATGTTTGACATTAATCTATCTCTCCCTCTTAGAATGTGTAATTCGTAGGAATTTGAACAAATCGGTTTGTAATTCTTATTACTTCTTATTCTTTTATAGTTGATTCCCTCTAGTGCTAGACTAGAGTTTCTTTAACTATTGGTAAGGTGACATTTAAAAGAGGGTTTTGTCATGAGATTAAAGATTAATTGGGTCCAATGCCCTAATTAGCAATGAATGATTGTCTTTCATTTCTAATGGCTCATTAAAATGGTTTTAATTGGATTGAAAAGCTCGTAATTAAATTGACACAACCTCCCCGAGTTTTTTTTTTTATTCAACAATGATGGCTCGTTGTTGAATTAACCAATAAGTCCATGGTCATCCAAGAGCCTAAGATAACTATAAAGTCCAATTTCAAAGGAATGCAAAAACCTTAGTAGTAGTAGTTACTTCCAATATTTGAAAAATTCGTTTTTAATATTGATTTGTTTTTCTCAAAACAAATAGTGGGAGTATCATACGCTACTAAACTATAATGAATATAATTAGTAGTTATATATATCTCCAATATTTTGAAAAATGTTTTGATATTGATTTGTTTTATAAAAACGAATAGTGGGGATATCATATGCTACTAATTTCATTAACTTTGGACTAGTAGTTGTAATAGGACAATTTATTTGAATATGTTTAAATAAAAATGATGAGACCTTAAAATCCCTCAACCAACATCCAATATTAAGTTGAAAGCGTAGAGGTGTTTTGAATACTTCTTCGTGGCCTTCCACCGTGGTAGGCTCCAATCGTTTATGACTTGTACACCGTCTTCACCCTATCATGGGGAAGTGCAAAGTGCATGCTTATATTCAGGAGGAGTTTATTTAAAACATTTGATGAGGTGAAGGTAGGCAACGAGTGTGGCCAACATCGTATCATCGTGAGGTCATACTTGAACCCCTATCTAAACCAGCATGGTGGGACAAAACTTAACTAAAAGAAATGGTGCCAACATCGTATCATCGTGAGGCATTATTCTCTAGAGGCCAAAAAGATGGGTAATCACAAGAGGTTGTTGTGAATGGGTAAGTTTGCCCTCTCATTATTATTGTTGCTAGCCGACATCGTATCATCGTGAGGTGGGCTTGGTAATAGTGAGCCTCCCATAACCCGCTAGGAGCTTTCTTTGAAATCTCCCGGATTCCATCTTGAGGGATATGGAATTTGCCAAAAATGGTGGGTGGTGTCATTCGGTTTAAAGACCCGAATCGTGTGACTTAATCAACAATCAAACTAATTTATTTTATTGTTTATGTATTTAGATATGGTTGGAAGCACACTCGCGAAAATACTCGACAAGCATTGCCTAGAGGGGCATAATTTCCCATCATGGTATCGTAATGTCAAGATTCTCCTAACGTTGGAGAAGATTGTTTACGTGCTAGACAAGGCTCCACCTCACACACCTCTTAGCCCTGAGGCTACTGAGGGTGAACGTGCTAAGTATGACAAGCACGTTGAGGACGACATACAAGCCAAGTGCTATCTGTTGGCTTCCATGAATGAGGAGTTGCAGAGACAGCACGAGGGCATGGACAGTGCATTATCCATCATACTCCATCTTACGGAGTTATATGGCGAAGGGACGCGCAACCGTCGCTTTAGCACTGTTTGTGAACTTGTAAAGACCAAGATGGTCAAGGGAGCTCCAGTGCATCAACATGTACTGAAGATGATTGGACTCATTGAACAATTGGAGAGCCTAGGCACTCCACTTGAAGGGGAATTAGCCCAGGACTTTATATTGGCTTCTCTTACTGATTCATTCTCGCAGTTCGTAATGAACTACAATATGAATAAGATGGATAGTACTCTCTCTGAGTTACTAAACATGTTAGTAACTGCTGAGAAGACTATGAAGAAAGAGAACGTTGTAGGGACTTCTGCAGTTGCCTACAACAAGCCATCCTCTTCCAAGTTTAAGCCGAAAGGCAAAGGCAAAGGGAAGGAGAAGAAGTCACCCACTCCTAAGCCGCAAGGAGGAGTGAAGAAAAAGAAGGCAATGGAGCCCAAAGGGACTTGCCACCACTGTGGAAAGGAGGGGCATTGGAAGAGGAATTGCAGGTTATATCTTGCAACTCTTAAGGAGAAGCCACAAGGTATGGTTTATGTTCTTATCTTCAATTCTAAATGTTAGATCTTCTAAATATTTATATTTGATATAAAGAGCTAATCACTTGTATAATTGTATATAGGTGGAGGAGCCAAGTAGAAGATGAACAAGCAAAGAAAAGGTGGAGAAGGGTTCGGCCACCACATATTTTGCTTACTACTTAGGAAGTTTTGTTAGGCATTTAAAGATTGTCTTTAAACTTTCTTATTTTGTTAAGAACTTATTATGTGGCTTCATATGATGGAAGACCACTATTAGTGCCTAAGTGTATGAAGGTATTTAATTAGTCTCTAAAATGTATAGAGCTAATTCCTTTTGTATTAAACATTATGAATGTTTGAATCATCATATCAATGTAATATGATGAAAGCCTTCTATATATTTTATTTCCTAAAAGTAGTATTATGAATTGATTATTGTCTTGTTGTATCCTAGTTGAGATACAAGAAATATTATATCACTTATTGTAATGTGATAACCAAACTTTAGACTTATCAATTATGGATAGATCTCACATGTTGGACATAGAAGGATACAATGAATCTTTAGATTTGGTTCCAATTGTCTAACTAAGAGTTCTATATGAATTGACAAAAGTCTAGAGATTCCTTTCTTGAAGAGAAGGAAAATCACATTATAATGATATAAAGAAATATGTTTCTTATATGGTTATCACTTAAAACCACAATAATCAAGATCACTCTTGATAAAATTAGTAGTTTTGAACAAACTAATTGGGCATTCTTAAAATCGTTTTAAAATGTCAAGTGTGTTAGTGATTAAACCAAGAAAGAAGTGTCCAAATCTATAAAATGTTTAAAGACTTCAGTCACTTAATAAAAAGACAATAACTTAGTGAAGATTGAAACAAACAAGCTTGAAAAGGTTTTGAAGCTACTACTCAATGTCCCCTACCCGAATACTCCACATTTATACATTTTGAATGTATGAAGTAATTTCTCATTAAAATCATGAAAAATAGTGGGAGGTATGAAAATGGATATAAACTTAAATATGATTGGTTTATAGTTGTCTAAAGAATAATAGTACTTGACTATTATTAAGAGTTTGTAATTTTAATTGTTAAAAGACTCAAGCTCTTGAAAACGTTAAAGTTCTATGTTGTGTAACATTCTAAAGAATTGTCTTTGAATGTTGGTTTCGTCAACCTAACATACAATGGTTATGTGTTGGGAGTTGTCCATCATTCTCTTTTATGAGAACAAACTAAATAACAAAGCATATGGACAAGTTGATGAAACAAAAGGGAATAGTTTCAAAAATGAGTCACAACATATAGTTTAACAACAAGACAATCCAAATTCGTCACCTTATGTAACTATAACGCTCTATGTAGTTTTGATAAAGAATTATATCAACCACCTAGAAGGAATGGTTGAGTTTCTATATCCTTAGTAGGAGCCATGCTTTCACTAAAGACTTGGATAATTCTTATATGACTACATTACAAGTCTTAGTACGACTAAAACTTGAAGTATGGTGTATGACACCATATAACTTAAATGAATGGACTTGATAAAACAAGTCACACATTTCAAATGGAATTACTTGAGAAGGAATTCTTTTGTGCATGTTCATTTAAATAACTTGTATTAGCTAGCGCTGTTGATAGTCCCAAAATTGTTGAGACATCATCAAATTAGCTAATGGATCTCAATGATTATCAATAGATCCAAGACAAGTTAGTGGGAGCAATATGCATTCAAATCAAGAAAAGATAAATGTTAAATTTTTGAATGAATGCTTAGTTACAACAAGGCCAGTGGGAGTGATGTCATAATTTTGAGCAACAAGATATGAATAAAGTCTATTTGATAGACTTGATAAAATATAGATGTTATTCGAAAAATGACAAAATGTGACACGGTCGATTTTAAAGTATGGACTTGAAATTGGACTTATTGATATAGCAAGGCTATCTCAAGAATGTTATATGGGGAAATCAAAATCTCAAATGTTGAAGATTTGAGAAGATGTTTTCTTATACGATAGAAAATCACTTTCATAACCCTTATAATGTATGTGTCATAAAATCACAAAAGGGACACATGTAAGGACTTGTGAGATGATATCCAAGAGTGAAAAGCCATTGGGTTTGTCACTTTAGATATTACTATAGCCCAGGATCAGAACCATAACAACTGATAGAGTATTGTTGCCTTTGAGAAAGAAACATCAGAGTAGGACTCTGGAAGCGTGCATTCACTTAGGTTTTAAACCAAAGTGAAAATAACCCATTTTAACAAATGGAACTTCATAATGGATGAAGTACTAATCATATGAATGTATTGTTAGTATTATACTACAATGGTCTCAAGGTTGGAGCAAACTTTGTATAAAGTATACAAACGAAATATATATCGATATATAGTTTTAGAAACTGCTTCGAAAGGTGTTTTGAATGGAAGGGGTTCTTTTAGAACCAATGATTGAATCCAAACCATAAGGTCGTTAGTAGGATACTACGACGTAATGGGGCGATAGCTCAAGCCATGGAATCAAGGTCTCATCAAAATATTCGAACACATTAAAGAGACATCATCAAATGTTTTAGAAACATTTGATAAGTAAATCCCTTTTAAACTAAAAGAGGATTAATACATAACCAAGTTAACCTACGAGTATAAGCTCACTCAACTAGCATGTATGAGATACACTAGTGATTGACTTTAGTGCAAGTGGGAGATTGTTGGAAATATGCCCTGTAGTCAATCTTTGGAAGAAACCTTTCAGGACAATGAATGGATGTATAGATGATTCTTATACATCAAATGGCAAAGATACTAATTAGGACTATCTCAATAAACGATATATGTCCTAAATAGTGAATCCATGGACAATGGATCGATGTAAGATGTAATCTAATGATGTTAGACTACAGAGACCTTCTTCACATAACCATCATGTCCAAAAAGGTTCCTAGTCATAGGATTGTCGGAGGGATACTGACAATGCATGGACTAGTATATACTATGTCCACTTCGAAGAGAAGGATGGAAAGTCTCATCCCATTCGTGTAGTGACACTAAGACAAGTATGTAGGTGCTCATTAAGGGAATGAGTTCACTGAACACAATCGAACGAGAGTACTTGCATGGAGGTCTACTCACATGTCAAGCAAGTAACTCTAATAGTTGGAATAATGTAAGTAGTCCTTTGACCTGAGGCATTATAGTTGTCTTGTGGTTAGGTCCTTGATCTTTAACTATGTTAAAGTCACTCCATCCGCGGGTGTCCACGGCATAGTTGGGGTTAAGCCACTTAGCCATGGAGGCAATTGAATGTACAACAAGGGATCTCTAATCCTCGTTATGAGAGGATGAATACTCTAAAGATATGATTCGGAAATCTTCGGCCGAAGTATCGAGCGTAATAAAGGAAAGCGTTCCTATACGTCTCAAATGAATCATATAAGAAGGAATAATCACATTAGGGGTTTGACATAATAAATCCATACCCTAGTGATGTGATTGAGAGTATTGTTTAGAGAAGGATCGAATTACATTGTAATTCCAACTGAATAGGTTCTCTGAATAACTTCTACATTAGCTTGGGTAGCCATGATATATGTTTAGATGTCACTCATGGTTTGTGAGTTCTTCTAGATGATTAAATGTAGTTGTCGAAGAAGAAGGAGAATTAAAAGTATGTTTTAATTCTCTAAGTGATTGGATTAAATTATAATCAATTAGATTGATGCCAATCACCTTACTACCTTGCTAATTAGAACCTAAAAGATTGTTCACCGATACACTCTTGTAGTGAGTAACTAATGGATGATGGAAATGATTAATTGGATTAATTAAGTGTGGAGATTAATTTAGAATGTCTAAAGAAATCATAAAAGCGATAAAAGATCGTTTTGGACTTAAGAAAGGTTCGGGTTTAATTAGGCCCATTGGGCCTAAACCCATTGGGCTTTTATTCAAGCATTGGATGACTTGAAATAATAAAAGCCCAAAGCCCAAACCACACATAAAGGGGCCGGCCAAAAAGGGAGAGAGAAAGATCAAATGTTGAACTTGTTTCTTTTTGGTTATAAAAGGAACTTTATAGCAAAAAGGTTTCAAAAGGGTTTTTGAAGTGTTAAAACAAAGAAGGAGAAAAAGAAAATCACTCTCTTCACACTCAAAGGGCCGGCCACCATTGGGGGAAATTAACTAATCATCTTTTCCCCCTTTTTGGTTATTCCTTCATCCTTCTCACTACACTAGTGGGTGAGGATCTTTAGAGGTTTTCAACTTTGGAAACTTGAAGAGAACCTAGGAGCACTCATTCTAACAAAGTGGAGGAGGCAAGGAGGGAGGATAGGCTCAAGGATTTCAAGGAGCAAAGATCTTGGAGGTGGTCCATCCTTGGTCTAAGATCTAGATCAAGAGGTATAAAACTTCTCCTAAACTTTGTTCTTATGATTTTTGTTTTTGATGCATCTTACATAAACCTATGCTCTTGAAGGGGATTTGCATGACTAGAGTTTTAATATTATTTGATAACATGCTTCCGTTGCTTTCGTATATAAATTTTGAATTGTATATGCATGCTAGTCACTAGAAATCCCACTTGAATCTCATAGAATTCCCTTCAAGTGGTATCAGAGCCAAAGGTTTATGTATTATGTGTCCTTTTGGATTTTATGCATATGGGTGTTACTATTATGTTTGATATATTATTTCTTCATTAAAAGTATGTTTGTCTTTTGTTTTTCAAATGTTGAAAAATGTGAATCAATAGTTGAGAAAGATATGTATGCAAAAGGTGTTTTGGATGCATGAATGAAGAAAGAGTTTAGACAAAAATTTGGGGTTTTGTTCCTTTAAGGGGGCACGGCAAAATGGGTGTTTTTGGCTTTGTGTTTGTGTTTTGTTTTGAACCACACACACTCACTTTAAAGCTTGAAAGTAGAAAACTTGTCACTTTTGTTGGGTAAAAAGTTAAAATGTTTGATTTTAATTTTAATAGTTGTTTAAACTCATCATATTATTATGCCCATATGCACTAAATCTAATTGTTTATGTTGCATTCCATTTGTTTATTTAATGTGATTAAGTAGTTACAAAAATGGGTGACTATGGACTTATGCCTTAAACGATAATTGAGCTATGAGATAAGGCGCAAAAATCAAATTGTTTGAACCTTGGGAATGTGTTTTAATTACTTGCTTAATTGGACCTTCTCATGTTTGACATTAATCTATCTCTCCCTCTTAGAATGTGTAATTCGTAGGAATTTGAACAAATCGGTTTGTAATTCTTATTACTTCTTATTCTTTTATAGTTGATTCCCTCTAGTGCTAGACTAGAGTTTCTTTAACTATTGGTAAGGTGACATTTAAAAGAGGGTTTTGTCATGAGATTAAAGATTAATTGGGTCCAATGCCCTAATTAGCAATGAATGATTGTCTTTCATTTCTAATGGCTCATTAAAATGGTTTTAATTGGATTGAAAAGCTCGTAATTAAATTGACACAACCTCCCCGAGTTTTTTTTTTTATTCAACAATGATGGCTCGTTGTTGAATTAACCAATAAGTCCATGGTCATCCAAGAGCCTAAGATAACTATAAAGTCCAATTTCAAAGGAATGCAAAAACCTTAGTAGTAGTAGTTACTTCCAATATTTGAAAAATTCGTTTTTAATATTGATTTGTTTTTCTCAAAACAAATAGTGGGAGTATCATACGCTACTAAACTATAATGAATATAATTAGTAGTTATATATATCTCCAATATTTTGAAAAATGTTTTGATATTGATTTGTTTTATAAAAACGAATAGTGGGGATATCATATGCTACTAATTTCATTAACTTTGGACTAGTAGTTGTAATAGGACAATTTATTTGAATATGTTTAAATAAAAATGATGAGACCTTAAAATCCCTCAACCAACATCCAATATTAAGTTGAAAGCGTAGAGGTGTTTTGAATACTTCTTCGTGGCCTTCCACCGTGGTAGGCTCCAATCGTTTATGACTTGTACACCGTCTTCACCCTATCATGGGGAAGTGCAAAGTGCATGCTTATATTCAGGAGGAGTTTATTTAAAACATTTGATGAGGTGAAGGTAGGCAACGAGTGTGGCCAACATCGTATCATCGTGAGGTCATACTTGAACCCCTATCTAAACCAGCATGGTGGGACAAAACTTAACTAAAAGAAATGGTGCCAACATCGTATCATCGTGAGGCATTATTCTCTAGAGGCCAAAAAGATGGGTAATCACAAGAGGTTGTTGTGAATGGGTAAGTTTGCCCTCTCATTATTATTGTTGCTAGCCGACATCGTATCATCGTGAGGTGGGCTTGGTAATAGTGAGCCTCCCATAACCCGCTAGGAGCTTTCTTTGAAATCTCCCGGATTCCATCTTGAGGGATATGGAATTTGCCAAAAATGGTGGGTGGTGTCATTCGGTTTAAAGACCCGAATCGTGTGACTTAATCAACAATCAAACTAATTTATTTTATTGTTTATGTATTTAGATATGGTTGGAAGCACACTCGCGAAAATACTCGACAAGCATTGCCTAGAGGGGCATAATTTCCCATCATGGTATCGTAATGTCAAGATTCTCCTAACGTTGGAGAAGATTGTTTACGTGCTAGACAAGGCTCCACCTCACACACCTCTTAGCCCTGAGGCTACTGAGGGTGAACGTGCTAAGTATGACAAGCACGTTGAGGACGACATACAAGCCAAGTGCTATCTGTTGGCTTCCATGAATGAGGAGTTGCAGAGACAGCACGAGGGCATGGACAGTGCATTATCCATCATACTCCATCTTACGGAGTTATATGGCGAAGGGACGCGCAACCGTCGCTTTAGCACTGTTTGTGAACTTGTAAAGACCAAGATGGTCAAGGGAGCTCCAGTGCATCAACATGTACTGAAGATGATTGGACTCATTGAACAATTGGAGAGCCTAGGCACTCCACTTGAAGGGGAATTAGCCCAGGACTTTATATTGGCTTCTCTTACTGATTCATTCTCGCAGTTCGTAATGAACTACAATATGAATAAGATGGATAGTACTCTCTCTGAGTTACTAAACATGTTAGTAACTGCTGAGAAGACTATGAAGAAAGAGAACGTTGTAGGGACTTCTGCAGTTGCCTACAACAAGCCATCCTCTTCCAAGTTTAAGCCGAAAGGCAAAGGCAAAGGGAAGGAGAAGAAGTCACCCACTCCTAAGCCGCAAGGAGGAGTGAAGAAAAAGAAGGCAATGGAGCCCAAAGGGACTTGCCACCACTGTGGAAAGGAGGGGCATTGGAAGAGGAATTGCAGGTTATATCTTGCAACTCTTAAGGAGAAGCCACAAGGTATGGTTTATGTTCTTATCTTCAATTCTAAATGTTAGATCTTCTAAATATTTATATTTGATATAAAGAGCTAATCACTTGTATAATTGTATATAGGTGGAGGAGCCAAGTAGAAGATGAACAAGCAAAGAAAAGGTGGAGAAGGGTTCGGCCACCACATATTTTGCTTACTACTTAGGAAGTTTTGTTAGGCATTTAAAGATTGTCTTTAAACTTTCTTATTTTGTTAAGAACTTATTATGTGGCTTCATATGATGGAAGACCACTATTAGTGCCTAAGTGTATGAAGGTATTTAATTAGTCTCTAAAATGTATAGAGCTAATTCCTTTTGTATTAAACATTATGAATGTTTGAATCATCATATCAATGTAATATGATGAAAGCCTTCTATATATTTTATTTCCTAAAAGTAGTATTATGAATTGATTATTGTCTTGTTGTATCCTAGTTGAGATACAAGAAATATTATATCACTTATTGTAATGTGATAACCAAACTTTAGACTTATCAATTATGGATAGATCTCACATGTTGGACATAGAAGGATACAATGAATCTTTAGATTTGGTTCCAATTGTCTAACTAAGAGTTCTATATGAATTGACAAAAGTCTAGAGATTCCTTTCTTGAAGAGAAGGAAAATCACATTATAATGATATAAAGAAATATGTTTCTTATATGGTTATCACTTAAAACCACAATAATCAAGATCACTCTTGATAAAATTAGTAGTTTTGAACAAACTAATTGGGCATTCTTAAAATCGTTTTAAAATGTCAAGTGTGTTAGTGATTAAACCAAGAAAGAAGTGTCCAAATCTATAAAATGTTTAAAGACTTTAGTCACTTAATAAAAAGACAATAACTTAGTGAAGATTGAAACAAACAAGCTTGAAAAGGTTTTGAAGCTACTACTCAATGTCCCCTACCCGAATACTCCACATTTATACATTTTGAATGTATGAAGTAATTTCTCATTAAAATCATGAAAAATAGTGGGAGGTATGAAAATGGATATAAACTTAAATATGATTGGTTTATAGTTGTCTAAAGAATAATAGTACTTGACTATTATTAAGAGTTTGTAATTTTAATTGTTAAAAGACTCAAGCTCTTGAAAACGTTAAAGTTCTATGTTGTGTAACATTCTAAAGAATTGTCTTTGAATGTTGGTTTCGTCAACCTAACATACAATGGTTATGTGTTGGGAGTTGTCCATCATTCTCTTTTATGAGAACAAACTAAATAACAAAGCATATGGACAAGTTGATGAAACAAAAGGGAATAGTTTAAAAAATGAGTCACAACATATAGTTTAACAACAAGACAATCCAAATTCGTCACCTTATGTAACTATAACGCTCTATGTAGTTTTGATAAAGAATTATATCAACCACCTAGAAGGAATGGTTGAGTTTCTATATCCTTAGTAGGAGCCATGCTTTCACTAAAGACTTGGATAATTCTTATATGACTACATTACAAGTCTTAGTACGACTAAAACTTGAAGTATGGTGTATGACACCATATAACTTAAATGAATGGACTTGATAAAACAAGTCACACATTTCAAATGGAATTACTTGAGAAGGAATTCTTTTGTGCATGTTCATTTAAATAACTTGTATTAGCTAGCGCTGTTGATAGTCCCAAAATTGTTGAGACATCATCAAATTAGCTAATGGATCTCAATGATTATCAATAGATCCAAGACAAGTTAGTGGGAGCAATATGCATTCAAATCAAGAAAAGATAAATGTTAAATTTTTGAATGAATGCTTAGTTACAACAAGGCCAGTGGGAGTGATGTCATAATTTTGAGCAACAAGATATGAATAAAGTCTATTTGATAGACTTGATAAAATATAGATGTTATTCGAAAAATGACAAAATGTGACACGGTCGATTTTAAAGTATGGACTTGAAATTGGACTTATTGATATAGCAAGGCTATCTCAAGAATGTTATATGGGGAAATCAAAATCTCAAATGTTGAAGATTTGAGAAGATGTTTTCTTATACGATAGAAAATCACTTTCATAACCCTTATAATGTATGTGTCATAAAATCACAAAAGGGACACATGTAAGGACTTGTGAGATGATATCCAAGAGTGAAAAGCCATTGGGTTTGTCACTTTAGATATTACTATAGCCCAGGATCAGAACCATAACAACTGATAGAGTATTGTTGCCTTTGAGAAAGAAACATCAGAGTAGGACTCTGGAAGCGTGCATTCACTTAGGTTTTAAACCAAAGTGAAAATAACCCATTTTAACAAATGGAACTTCATAATGGATGAAGTACTAATCATATGAATGTATTGTTAGTATTATACTACAATGGTCTCAAGGTTGGAGCAAACTTTGTATAAAGTATACAAACGAAATATATATCGATATATAGTTTTAGAAACTGCTTCGAAAGGTGTTTTGAATGGAAGGGGTTCTTTTAGAACCAATGATTGAATCCAAACCATAAGGTCGTTAGTAGGATACTACGACGTAATGGGGCGATAGCTCAAGCCATGGAATCAAGGTCTCATCAAAATATTCGAACACATTAAAGAGACATCATCAAATGTTTTAGAAACATTTGATAAGTAAATCCCTTTTAAACTAAAAGAGGATTAATACATAACCAAGTTAACCTACGAGTATAAGCTCACTCAACTAGCATGTATGAGATACACTAGTGATTGACTTTAGTGCAAGTGGGAGATTGTTGGAAATATGCCCTGAAAGTCAATCTTTGGAAGAAACCTTTCAGGACAATGAATGGATGTATAGATGATTCTTATACATCAAATGGCAAAGATACTAATTAGGACTATCTCAATAAACGATATATGTCCTAAATAGTGAATCCATGGACAATGGATCGATGTAAGATGTAATCTAATGATGTTAGACTACAGAGACCTTCTTCACATAACCATCATGTCCAAAAAGGTTCCTAGTCATAGGATTGTCGGAGGGATACTGACAATGCATGGACTAGTATATACTATGTCCACTTCGAAGAGAAGGATGGAAAGTCTCATCCCATTCGTGTAGTGACACTAAGACAAGTATGTAGGTGCTCATTAAGGGAATGAGTTCACTGAACACAATCGAACGAGAGTACTTGCATGGAGGTCTACTCACATGTCAAGCAAGTAACTCTAATAGTTGGAATAATGTAAGTAGTCCTTTGACCTGAGGCATTATAGTTGTCTTGTGGTTAGGTCCTTGATCTTTAACTATGTTAAAGTCACTCCATCCGCGGGTGTCCACGGCATAGTTGGGGTTAAGCCACTTAGCCATGGAGGCAATTGAATGTACAACAAGGGATCTCTAATCCTCGTTATGAGAGGATGAATACTCTAAAGATATGATTCGGAAATCTTCGGCCGAAGTATCGAGCGTAATAAAGGAAAGCGTTCCTATACGTCTCAAATGAATCATATAAGAAGGAATAATCACATTAGGGGTTTGACATAATAAATCCATACCCTAGTGATGTGATTGAGAGTATTGTTTAGAGAAGGATCGAATTACATTGTAATTCCAACTGAATAGGTTCTCTGAATAACTTCTACATTAGCTTGGGTAGCCATGATATATGTTTAGATGTCACTCATGGTTTGTGAGTTCTTCTAGATGATTAAATGTAGTTGTCGAAGAAGAAGGAGAATTAAAAGTATGTTTTAATTCTCTAAGTGATTGGATTAAATTATAATCAATTAGATTGATGCCAATCACCTTACTACCTTGCTAATTAGAACCTAAAAGATTGTTCACCGATACACTCTTGTAGTGAGTAACTAATGGATGATGGAAATGATTAATTGGATTAATTAAGTGTGGAGATTAATTTAGAATGTCTAAAGAAATCATAAAAGCGATAAAAGATCGTTTTGGACTTAAGAAAGGTTCGGGTTTAATTAGGCCCATTGGGCCTAAACCCATTGGGCTTTTATTCAAGCATTGGATGACTTGAAATAATAAAAGCCCAAAGCCCAAACCACACATAAAGGGGCCGGCCAAAAAGGGAGAGAGAAAGGTCAAATGTTGAACTTGTTTCTTTTTGGTTATAAAAGGAACTTTATAGCAAAAAGGTTTCAAAAGGGTTTTTGAAGTGTTAAAACAAAGAAGGAGAAAAAGAAAATCACTCTCTTCACACTCAAAGGGCCGGCCACCATTGGGGGAAATTAACTAATCATCTTTTCCCCCTTTTTGGTTATTCCTTCATCCTTCTCACTACACTAGTGGGTGAGGATCTTTAGAGGTTTTCAACTTTGGAAACTTGAAGAGAACCTAGGAGCACTCATTCTAACAAAGTGGAGGAGGCAAGGAGGGAGGATAGGCTCAAGGATTTCAAGGAGCAAAGATCTTGGAGGTGGTCCATCCTTGGTCTAAGATCTAGATCAAGAGGTATAAAACTTCTCCTAAACTTTGTTCTTATGATTTTTGTTTTTGATGCATCTTACATAAACCTATGCTCTTGAAGGGGATTTGCATGACTAGAGTTTTAATATTATTTGATAACATGCTTCCGTTGCTTTCGTATATAAATTTTGAATTGTATATGCATGCTAGTCACTAGAAATCCCACTTGAATCTCATAGAATTCCCTTCAAGTGGTATCAGAGCCAAAGGTTTATGTATTATGTGTCCTTTTGGATTTTATGCATATGGGTGTTACTATTATGTTTGATATATTATTTCTTCATTAAAAGTATGTTTGTCTTTTGTTTTTCAAATGTTGAAAAATGTGAATCAATAGTTGAGAAAGATATGTATGCAAAAGGTGTTTTGGATGCATGAATGAAGAAAGAGTTTAGACAAAAATTTGGGGTTTTGTTCCTTTAAGGGGGCACGGCAAAATGGGTGTTTTTGGCTTTGTGTTTGTGTTTTGTTTTGAACCACACACACTCACTTTAAAGCTTGAAAGTAGAAAACTTGTCACTTTTGTTGGGTAAAAAGTTAAAATGTTTGATTTTAATTTTAATAGTTGTTTAAACTCATCATATTATTATGCCCATATGCACTAAATCTAATTGTTTATGTTGCATTCCATTTGTTTATTTAATGTGATTAAGTAGTTACAAAAATGGGTGACTATGGACTTATGCCTTAAACGATAATTGAGCTATGAGATAAGGCGCAAAAATCAAATTGTTTGAACCTTGGGAATGTGTTTTAATTACTTGCTTAATTGGACCTTCTCATGTTTGACATTAATCTATCTCTCCCTCTTAGAATGTGTAATTCGTAGGAATTTGAACAAATCGGTTTGTAATTCTTATTACTTCTTATTCTTTTATAGTTGATTCCCTCTAGTGCTAGACTAGAGTTTCTTTAACTATTGGTAAGGTGACATTTAAAAGAGGGTTTTGTCATGAGATTAAAGATTAATTGGGTCCAATGCCCTAATTAGCAATGAATGATTGTCTTTCATTTCTAATGGCTCATTAAAATGGTTTTAATTGGATTGAAAAGCTCGTAATTAAATTGACACAACCTCCCCGAGTTTTTTTTTTTATTCAACAATGATGGCTCGTTGTTGAATTAACCAATAAGTCCATGGTCATCCAAGAGCCTAAGATAACTATAAAGTCCAATTTCAAAGGAATGCAAAAACCTTAGTAGTAGTAGTTACTTCCAATATTTGAAAAATTCGTTTTTAATATTGATTTGTTTTTCTCAAAACAAATAGTGGGAGTATCATACGCTACTAAACTATAATGAATATAATTAGTAGTTATATATATCTCCAATATTTTGAAAAATGTTTTGATATTGATTTGTTTTATAAAAACGAATAGTGGGGATATCATATGCTACTAATTTCATTAACTTTGGACTAGTAGTTGTAATAGGACAATTTATTTGAATATGTTTAAATAAAAATGATGAGACCTTAAAATCCCTCAACCAACATCCAATATTAAGTTGAAAGCGTAGAGGTGTTTTGAATACTTCTTCGTGGCCTTCCACCGTGGTAGGCTCCAATCGTTTATGACTTGTACACCGTCTTCACCCTATCATGGGGAAGTGCAAAGTGCATGCTTATATTCAGGAGGAGTTTATTTAAAACATTTGATGAGGTGAAGGTAGGCAACGAGTGTGGCCAACATCGTATCATCGTGAGGTCATACTTGAACCCCTATCTAAACCAGCATGGTGGGACAAAACTTAACTAAGAGAAATGGTGCCAACATCGTATCATCGTGAGGCATTATTCTCTAGAGGCCAAAAAGATGGGTAATCACAAGAGGTTGTTGTGAATGGGTAAGTTTGCCCTCTCATTATTATTGTTGCTAGCCGACATCGTATCATCGTGAGGTGGGCTTGGTAATAGTGAGCCTCCCATAACCCGCTAGGAGCTTTCTTTGAAATCTCCCGGATTCCATCTTGAGGGATATGGAATTTGCCAAAAATGGTGGGTGGTGTCATTCGGTTTAAAGACCCGAATCGTGTGACTTAATCAACAATCAAACTAATTTATTTTATTGTTTATGTATTTAGATATGGTTGGAAGCACACTCGCGAAAATACTCGACAAGCATTGCCTAGAGGGGCATAATTTCCCATCATGGTATCGTAATGTCAAGATTCTCCTAACGTTGGAGAAGATTGTTTACGTGCTAGACAAGGCTCCACCTCACACACCTCTTAGCCCTGAGGCTACTGAGGGTGAACGTGCTAAGTATGACAAGCACGTTGAGGACGACATACAAGCCAAGTGCTATCTGTTGGCTTCCATGAATGAGGAGTTGCAGAGACAGCACGAGGGCATGGACAGTGCATTATCCATCATACTCCATCTTACGGAGTTATATGGCGAAGGGACGCGCAACCGTCGCTTTAGCACTGTTTGTGAACTTGTAAAGACCAAGATGGTCAAGGGAGCTCCAGTGCATCAACATGTACTGAAGATGATTGGACTCATTGAACAATTGGAGAGCCTAGGCACTCCACTTGAAGAGGAATTAGCCCAGGACTTTATATTGGCTTCTCTTACTGATTCATTCTCGCAGTTCGTAATGAACTACAATATGAATAAGATGGATAGTACTCTCTCTGAGTTACTAAACATGTTAGTAACTGCTGAGAAGACTATGAAGAAAGAGAACGTTGTAGGGACTTCTGCAGTTGCCTACAACAAGCCATCCTCTTCCAAGTTTAAGCCGAAAGGCAAAGGCAAAGGGAAGGAGAAGAAGTCACCCACTCCTAAGCCGCAAGGAGGAGTGAAGAAAAAGAAGGCAATGGAGCCCAAAGGGACTTGCCACCACTGTGGAAAGGAGGGGCATTGGAAGAGGAATTGCAGGTTATATCTTGCAACTCTTAAGGAGAAGCCACAAGGTATGGTTTATGTTCTTATCTTCAATTCTAAATGTTAGATCTTCTAAATATTTATATTTGATATAAAGAGCTAATCACTTGTATAATTGTATATAGGTGGAGGAGCCAAGTAGAAGATGAACAAGCAAAGAAAAGGTGGAGAAGGGTTCGGCCACCACATATTTTGCTTACTACTTAGGAAGTTTTGTTAGGCATTTAAAGATTGTCTTTAAACTTTCTTATTTTGTTAAGAACTTATTATGTGGCTTCATATGATGGAAGACCACTATTAGTGCCTAAGTGTATGAAGGTATTTAATTAGTCTCTAAAATGTATAGAGCTAATTCCTTTTGTATTAAACATTATGAATGTTTGAATCATCATATCAATGTAATATGATGAAAGCCTTCTATATATTTTATTTCCTAAAAGTAGTATTATGAATTGATTATTGTCTTGTTGTATCCTAGTTGAGATACAAGAAATATTATATCACTTATTGTAATGTGATAACCAAACTTTAGACTTATCAATTATGGATAGATCTCACATGTTGGACATAGAAGGATACAATGAATCTTTAGATTTGGTTCCAATTGTCTAACTAAGAGTTCTATATGAATTGACAAAAGTCTAGAGATTCCTTTCTTGAAGAGAAGGAAAATCACATTATAATGATATAAAGAAATATGTTTCTTATATGGTTATCACTTAAAACCACAATAATCAAGATCACTCTTGATAAAATTAGTAGTTTTGAACAAACTAATTGGGCATTCTTAAAATCGTTTTAAAATGTCAAGTGTGTTAGTGATTAAACCAAGAAAGAAGTGTCCAAATCTATAAAATGTTTAAAGACTTTAGTCACTTAATAAAAAGACAATAACTTAGTGAAGATTGAAACAAACAAGCTTGAAAAGGTTTTGAAGCTACTACTCAATGTCCCCTACCCGAATACTCCACATTTATACATTTTGAATGTATGAAGTAATTTCTCATTAAAATCATGAAAAATAGTGGGAGGTATGAAAATGGATATAAACTTAAATATGATTGGTTTATAGTTGTCTAAAGAATAATAGTACTTGACTATTATTAAGAGTTTGTAATTTTAATTGTTAAAAGACTCAAGCTCTTGAAAACGTTAAAGTTCTATGTTGTGTAACATTCTAAAGAATTGTCTTTGAATGTTGGTTTCGTCAACCTAACATACAATGGTTATGTGTTGGGAGTTGTCCATCATTCTCTTTTATGAGAACAAACTAAATAACAAAGCATATGGACAAGTTGATGAAACAAAAGGGAATAGTTTCAAAAATGAGTCACAACATATAGTTTAACAACAAGACAATCCAAATTCGTCACCTTATGTAACTATAACGCTCTATGTAGTTTTGATAAAGAATTATATCAACCACCTAGAAGGAATGGTTGAGTTTCTATATCCTTAGTAGGAGCCATGCTTTCACTAAAGACTTGGATAATTCTTATATGACTACATTACAAGTCTTAGTACGACTAAAACTTGAAGTATGGTGTATGACACTATATAACTTAAATGAATGGACTTGATAAAACAAGTCACACATTTCAAATGGAATTACTTGAGAAGGAATTCTTTTGTGCATGTTCATTTAAATAACTTGTATTAGCTAGCGCTGTTGATAGTCCCAAAATTGTTGAGACATCATCAAATTAGCTAATGGATCTCAATGATTATCAATAGATCCAAGACAAGTTAGTGGGAGCAATATGCATTCAAATCAAGAAAAGATAAATGTTAAATTTTTGAATGAATGCTTAGTTACAACAAGGCCAGTGGGAGTGATGTCATAATTTTGAGCAACAAGATATGAATAAAGTCTATTTGATAGACTTGATAAAATATAGATGTTATTCGAAAAATGACAAAATGTGACACGGTCGATTTTAAAGTATGGACTTGAAATTGGACTTATTGATATAGCAAGGCTATCTCAAGAATGTTATATGGGGAAATCAAAATCTCAAATGTTGAAGATTTGAGAAGATGTTTTCTTATACGATAGAAAATCACTTTCATAACCCTTATAATGTATGTGTCATAAAATCACAAAAGGGACACATGTAAGGACTTGTGAGATGATATCCAAGAGTGAAAAGCCATTGGGTTTGTCACTTTAGATATTACTATAGCCCAGGATCAGAACCATAACAACTGATAGAGTATTGTTGCCTTTGAGAAAGAAACATCAGAGTAGGACTCTGGAAGCGTGCATTCACTTAGGTTTTAAACCAAAGTGAAAATAACCCATTTTAACAAATGGAACTTCATAATGGATGAAGTACTAATCATATGAATGTATTGTTAGTATTATACTACAATGGTCTCAAGGTTGGAGCAAACTTTGTATAAAGTATACAAACGAAATATATATCGATATATAGTTTTAGAAACTGCTTCGAAAGGTGTTTTGAATGGAAGGGGTTCTTTTAGAACCAATGATTGAATCCAAACCATAAGGTCGTTAGTAGGATACTACGACGTAATGGGGCGATAGCTCAAGCCATGGAATCAAGGTCTCATCAAAATATTCGAACACATTAAAGAGACATCATCAAATGTTTTAGAAACATTTGATAAGTAAATCCCTTTTAAACTAAAAGAGGATTAATACATAACCAAGTTAACCTACGAGTATAAGCTCACTCAACTAGCATGTATGAGATACACTAGTGATTGACTTTAGTGCAAGTGGGAGATTGTTGGAAATATGCCCTGAAAGTCAATCTTTGGAAGAAACCTTTCAGGACAATGAATGGATGTATAGATGATTCTTATACATCAAATGGCAAAGATACTAATTAGGACTATCTCAATAAACGATATATGTCCTAAATAGTGAATCCATGGACAATGGATCGATGTAAGATGTAATCTAATGATGTTAGACTACAGAGACCTTCTTCACATAACCATCATGTCCAAAAAGGTTCCTAGTCATAGGATTGTCGGAGGGATACTGACAATGCATGGACTAGTATATACTATGTCCACTTCGAAGAGAAGGATGGAAAGTCTCATCCCATTCGTGTAGTGACACTAAGACAAGTATGTAGGTGCTCATTAAGGGAATGAGTTCACTGAACACAATCGAACGAGAGTACTTGCATGGAGGTCTACTCACATGTCAAGCAAGTAACTCTAATAGTTGGAATAATGTAAGTAGTCCTTTGACCTGAGGCATTATAGTTGTCTTGTGGTTAGGTCCTTGATCTTTAACTATGTTAAAGTCACTCCATCCGCGGGTGTCCACGGCATAGTTGGGGTTAAGCCACTTAGCCATGGAGGCAATTGAATGTACAACAAGGGATCTCTAATCCTCGTTATGAGAGGATGAATACTCTAAAGATATGATTCGGAAATCTTCGGCCGAAGTATCGAGCGTAATAAAGGAAAGCGTTCCTATACGTCTCAAATGAATCATATAAGAAGGAATAATCACATTAGGGGTTTGACATAATAAATCCATACCCTAGTGATGTGATTGAGAGTATTGTTTAGAGAAGGATCGAATTACATTGTAATTCCAACTGAATAGGTTCTCTGAATAACTTCTACATTAGCTTGGGTAGCCATGATATATGTTTAGATGTCACTCATGGTTTGTGAGTTCTTCTAGATGATTAAATGTAGTTGTCGAAGAAGAAGGAGAATTAAAAGTATGTTTTAATTCTCTAAGTGATTGGATTAAATTATAATCAATTAGATTGATGCCAATCACCTTACTACCTTGCTAATTAGAACCTAAAAGATTGTTCACCGATACACTCTTGTAGTGAGTAACTAATGGATGATGGAAATGATTAATTGGATTAATTAAGTGTGGAGATTAATTTAGAATGTCTAAAGAAATCATAAAAGCGATAAAAGATCGTTTTGGACTTAAGAAAGGTTCGGGTTTAATTAGGCCCATTGGGCCTAAACCCATTGGGCTTTTATTCAAGCATTGGATGACTTGAAATAATAAAAGCCCAAAGCCCAAACCACACATAAAGGGGCCGGCCAAAAAGGGAGAGAGAAAGGTCAAATGTTGAACTTGTTTCTTTTTGGTTATAAAAGGAACTTTATAGCAAAAAGGTTTCAAAAGGGTTTTTGAAGTGTTAAAACAAAGAAGGAGAAAAAGAAAATCACTCTCTTCACACTCAAAGGGCCGGCCACCATTGGGGGAAATTAACTAATCATCTTTTCCCCCTTTTTGGTTATTCCTTCATCCTTCTCACTACACTAGTGGGTGAGGATCTTTAGAGGTTTTCAACTTTGGAAACTTGAAGAGAACCTAGGAGCACTCATTCTAACAAAGTGGAGGAGGCAAGGAGGGAGGATAGGCTCAAGGATTTCAAGGAGCAAAGATCTTGGAGGTGGTCCATCCTTGGTCTAAGATCTAGATCAAGAGGTATAAAACTTCTCCTAAATTTTGTTCTTATGATTTTTGTTTTTGATGCATCTTACATAAACCTATGCTCTTGAAGGGGATTTGCATGACTAGAGTTTTAATATTATTTGATAACATGCTTCCGTTGCTTTCGTATATAAATTTTGAATTGTATATGCATGCTAGTCACTAGAAATCCCACTTGAATCTCATAGAATTCCCTTCAGTTAGGAGGTGACTTGAAGGCCCTCCACTTGGGTGAATCCCTTGTGTAAACAAGGATGGGCTTCAAGGGTAATGAATCTCAAAATCCTTCATTCTCTTTAAATGTTGTTAAAGAGTCCAGTGGTTCACCATTCACTAGGCTTTGAAAGTCATGGGTTTTAGAATTGTTTTTGAATGCATGCCTACTTTAAAGTGTTATTAGTTGCATATGTGTTCAAATGTTTTCACATGTTCTTAGCTAGGACAAAATTTTTCCTTCACCAACCACATCGTATGGAGTCATGAAACATTTTGGAAGATCTTCTAATTGACAATCATATTGACTTAGAAGCATATATATCCTATATATGGGTAATTGATAACAGCCAATGAACTTCATCTTATTCGAGTTCGTTCTTCTCCCAATGGAGAGATCCATTATCTTATGATGCTACTTTCCTTGATATCTTTCAACGAAACTCTTCTAAAGTGTTCCTTTTCCTTGGATCAAATCTAAGGAGGTAAATACTTTAGACACCTTACTCATCAACTTACATTCTTGAATTATTTGAAACCTTTTGCAAAGTATTCAGACTTGTTTTTATTCAAAATGAATGATAGTCCAATCGAGAGCGATCTTTGGTGAGTGTTATACAACATGAGTAGTATTATGTTGTGGACAAGTGCCACTAACATCTAAGTGAATTAACCTCAACAACTTTTGATTCTTTAATCTTTTCAAAAGAATATGATTCGAACATTTCACTTCTATACAATTTTAACAAGAAGGCATTGGATCCGGATCTAACGATCCAAAGCATCCATGTATGACCAACTTGTAATTTGTGTTTTAGAGGTCTCACAACTCAGTGATATTAGTCACTACCTTGCAGCCTTTTGGGTTTTAAGCATCGTTATATTCTAAACAGTTAACACTACCATATCATCTCTACTATAGAGACAATCAATTTGATTACAATAATCCAACCATTCATTAATAAAGAACAGTGTTTTGTCAAACAAAACATTCATCCATCTCTAATATTATAGTGATGGAATTAAGTTCCGTATTCAAATTGGAATGTAAAGACAAATTAAGTTCCGTATTCAAATTGGAATGTAAAGACAATCTTTCCTTTTCCAATTTCTTTGGTAGTTGATATGAGGAAATAAGTACTATTTGCCTTCGCAGAGATCTATATTTTCTTCACGTTCCAAATATGAAGTATTTTTTCTTCTCTCATTAATCTTCTACTTCTTATTAGCCACACTTCTACAACGATTGTAAAACATAGTTACTAATACGGATTTTAGCATTCAAGTAGAAGAACCAACTGCTTTGAACTTATTCAAGAACAATTTACAACACCTTCGAAAGGTGTGTTCTTGACACTTGCAAGACATTTCTTGCAAATACCCTTTCCAAATTCCATCCTTTTGATAAAGAAAGTTTGTTCCTTGGAGTTATTTCTCTTTCTTCATTTGATTCTCCCTTGACTACAATAATCATGGTCCCTAAACTCCCACTATCTCTCTTGAAACTTATTTCAATTGTGCTATGCACATCAAACGATTTGGAGAGCATGCGGTTATTGTTCACTATGTAGTTTACAATAAACTTAGTGAACCATTTGGATAGGGACTCAAAGGTGAAGTCCTTGCCTAGTTTCCATCTCTTGAAGTGGTTTAACACTTCAACACTCAATGATTCAAAATCATCATAAGTCCATGTTGATGCACTATTTTTGTCAATCAACCATTATGTTCTAAACGTGATTACAAACTTTCAAGAGTTGTTCAAGGCAACTCTCATTTCTTCATACAACAATTTGTAAGTGAAGAATCATGGCACATAAAGTGTCCATGCCCTTGTGCTTACTTCTCAAGTTCCTTGTTCATTTAACAAAGAAACAAGCACTAGTGTTTGCGTTAACTAAGGTTGTTCAAAGAAACCCTTATTTCTTCATACAATGATTTTTAATGGAAGAATTACGACACTAAAAGTGTTGTCCACTTTATGATAGACTTATCTAAAATGTTCTTCCAATGATACAATATCAATAAGAAGATTGTGAGGATGAGACTACTTAGGTACATATACAATCCATCCAAGACAATCTATGGGATTGTGGTACCAAGTCCAGAAACTAAAGCCTTTGGCTTTTCTTTGTCAAGTTTTGGATAGCGTTTGCAAATATATTGGTAAATAAATACAAAACGAATATAAATTGATTAATTTTAAGCTAATTGATCTGGGTCTTTAGATCAAATAGCACCACCCACTATTTTTGGCAAATTCCATATCCCTCATCGAAATTCGAGAGTTTTGGAGGAAACTCTTAGTAGGGTATGGGAGGCTCACTATTACAAAGTCCACTATCACATCACGGCCCGGGCCCCCACCACATCCCGGGCTCGACTTCGCCGTAGCACGTTCGCTTTGGGCCCTTGGCCACGCCTTCACGGTTTTGTTTCTGGGAACTCACACGAGAACTTCCCAGTGGGTTACCCATCATGGGATTGCTCTCTAATACAATACTCTTGACCACATTGTTTGGGTTGATAGTTTATTCATGTCTACTATCCAATGTGATTCTTTTACTTATATGATTACCTTGAATGTGATTTGGAACGACTTCCAATATCTCACTCATACTTTGGCCAAAGATTCTTAATCATATCATAGAGTATTCTCCCTCAAACGGTTTGAAGGTTAGACATCCCTTGTTGTGTATTCACTTGCCTCCATGGCTAAGTGGCTTAACCCCAACTATGTTGTGGACACCCTTTGACGAAGTGACCTTGACACAGTCAAAGATCAAGGACCTAACCACAAGACAACTATGATGCCTCAGGTCAAAAGACTACTTTGCATCATCCCAACCATGAGTTCTCATGTGACATGAGCATGAGTTCTCATGTGACATGAGCATGAGAACTCCTTGTTGATCGCGTTCAGTAGACTCATTCGTTATTGAGCACCTACGTGCTTGTCTTGGTGTCAGTTACAATAATGACTCGAGACCTGTCACTCTCCATAAGAGAAGACATAACACGTACTGATCTTAACGGACTATCAAAGCCTAATTGGCAATCCTATGATCATGAACTTTTAGGATATGTATACGAAAGAGAATGGTCTCATGAATCTAACTTGTTTAGATCACATTCTCCCATTTACATATTCCTTGGACTTATCGTTTAAGCATATAACATTTATATGAGATGGCTTTAAACAATAATATTTGCCCTTTCTATTAAACTAGATTAGTTTAATATGTGAAATGTCCGTAAAGTATCATCATATGATTGGCCTTAGGGCACATTTCCATCAAACACAAGATCTCTAACCTTCAATGGTGGAGGGAGAATACCCTGAGATATGATTCGGGAGTCTTTGGCCAAAGCATATGAATATGACTTAGGAAGTGTTGGAAGTATGCCCACAAAGCCAATCATTTGATGTAATAGCTTTTGGAATACTTATTGTATTAAACTTTTATATGTTTAATAAAGGGCAAAGCTTATTGTTAATCACTATTTATTGTATCATGTGTTTAAGCAATAAGGGAATCCAAGGAATGTATTTGATCTAAGAGATAAGTAATTTAAGTAAGTTAAATTAACGAGACCTTTCTCTTATGTTCATTCCTAAAACGTTCCTAGCCATAGGATTGCCAATTGGGCATTGACAGTCCGTTAAGGTTAGTATGTGTTATGTCTACTCAAGCGTGAGTATGACTAGTCTCAAGTCATTTGGTGTTAGACACTAAGACAAACACATAGGTGCTCGAAAGGTAATCGAGTACACTGAACAACGATCAAACGAGAGTTCGAACATACATGTCATGTAAGAACTCGTTAGTTACAATATGCAAAGTAGTCCTTTGACCTGAGGCATCATTGATGTCTAATGGTTAGGTCCTTGATCTTTGATCATGTCAAAGGCATTCCATTGTGAGTGTCCACGGCATTGTTGGGGTCAAGCTATCTAATCATGTAGACATGTGAATGCACAACAAGGGATCTCTAACCTTCCATGGTGGAAGGAGAATACTCTAAGATATGACTCGAGAGTCTTTGGCCAAAGCATATGAATATGACTTAGGAAGTTTGTTCCAAATCATATTCAAATTGAATCATATAGAAAAGTATCACATTGGATAGTAGACATGAAACAAACTATCACTCAAACAATGTGATAAAGAGTATTGTATTAGAGAAGGACCGTATTGCATTGTAGTTGTAACTGGATAGGTTCTCCAACCACTTCTACTTAGCTTGGGTAACCATGAAATGCTGCTAGGTGTCACTCATGGTTTGTGGAAGCCCTGAAGATTAGCAAACACTAATCAAAAGGGAGAATTGAAATGTTGTTTCAATTCACAATCGATCGTTAAGAGTAACAATCGCCCATTGCCTCGCTAATTGGAACCTAATGGATCGTACACCGAGTAAGGATGAAAGTGAAGAAATAAAATGAGATGGATATGCAATTAAAAGGTTTAATTGAATTATGGTCAAGATTAATTAATTAGTTAATTAATTATACGAAATGTTCGTATTGGGCTTTTAAGTTGGTTTTGGGTTTCAAGGCCCAAAAGTGTTTTGGTCCACAAGGCCCATTATGTTTAAGTTGTATGACAACTAAAACAAAATGGGCAATTAGCCCAATACCAAAAGGGGGCCGGCCATAAGGGTGAGGGGTAGTAGGTTATGCTTTATTGCAAGTTTGCCACTCACCTAAGAATGAAGTATAAAAGCAACTTTATAGCTTTATTTTCATTAAGGCTTTTCTAAGAGAAAAAGAAGAGAAACATTGTCTCCAATTTTCTCCATAGAGGCCGGCCAACTTAGGGGGTTTTACTAGCATCAAAAATCCTTCTAAGTCATCCATTTCATCTTTACACTACATCTTTGGTGTGGAGACTTAGAGGTACTAAATCTTTGGTACTTTTGGAGATCCTTTCCTCACATCCTCAAGGAGCAAAGGAGCATACAAATCACAAGGTAGATCCAAGGAGCTAGGAGGTGACTTGAAGGCCCTCCACTTGGGTGAATCCCTTGTGTAATCAAGGATGAGCTTCAAGGGTAAAGAATCTCTAAATCCTTTCTTCTCTTTAAGTTTGTTAAAGAGTCTATTGGTTCACCATATGCTAGGCTTTGAAAGTCATGGGTTTTATGAATTGTTTTTGAATGCATGCCTACTTTAAAGTGTTATTAGTTTGCATATGTATTCAAATGTTCTTACTTGTTCTTAGCTAGGACAATATTTTTCCTTCAGGAAGTTTGTTCCAAATCATATTCAATGAATCGTATAGAGAAGTATCACATTGGATAGTAGACATGAAACAAATTGTCACTCTAACAATGTGATTAAGAGTATTGTATTAGAGAAGGACCGTATTGCATTGTAATTGTAACTGGATAGGTTCTCCAACCACTTCTACTTAGCTTGGGTAGCCATGACATGCTGCTATGTGTCACTCATGGTTTGTGGAAGCCCTAAAGATTAGCAAACACTAATCTTCATCAAAGGGAGAATTGAAATGTAGTTTCAATTCATAATCGATTGTTAAGAGTAACAATTGCCCAATGCCTCGCTAATTGGAACCTAATGGATTGTACACCGAATAAGGATGAAAGTGAAGAAATATAAATGAGATGGATAAGCAATTACATGGTTTAATTGAGAATGGTCAAGATTAATTAATTAGTTAATTATATGAAAGGTTCGTAATGGGCTTTCAAGTTAGTTTCGGGTGTCGGGGCCCAAAAAGGTTTTGGTCCACAAGGTCCAATGAGTTTAAGTTGTGTGACAACTAAAACTAAGTGGAAATTAACCCAATTACAAAGTCAAAACCGGTCATAGGGTGAGTGGGTTAATTGCAAGTTTGCCACTCACATGTGAGGTGGTATAACGGCATCTTTATAGCCATTCTCTCACTAGGGGTTTTTCTTTGAGGCATAAGAGCAAAAATCTTTCTCTCTTTGTCTTCCAAAAAGGCCGGCCATACTTAGAGGAAAATAGCTAGCAATCTTCCTCCCTTTACGTCATCCATTTCATCTTCACACCTCATCCATGGTGTGGAGACTTAGAGACACCAAATTTTTGGTGTTCTTGGAGTTCCTCTCCTCAAATCCTCAAGGAGCAAAGGAGAAGCAAAGAAGAAACCATCCAAGGAGCAAAGGAGGTGACTTGAAGGTCCTCCACTTGGGTTAATCCCTTGTGTAAACAAGGATGAACTTCAAGGGTAATGAAACTTAAACTCTCTCTTATGTTTAATTTGTTAGAGAGTCTTTTGGTTCACCATTCACTATTCTTTGAAAGTCATGGGTTTTAGAATTGTTTTTGAATGCATGCCTACTTTAAAGTGTTATTAGTTTGCTTATGTGTTCAAATGTTCTCACATGTTCTTAGCTAGGACAAGTTTTTTCCTTGAAGTGGTATCAGAGCCGAGGTCTAGTGTATGGTGAATCCTTTTGGGTTTTGTGTTATTCATGGTTTGTGATTTAAATGTTGTAAATGTTACAAGCTTTGTTTTTGCTTTTTGAATATAAATTTTGCTTGAAAATTTAGCATCTCAAATGTTGTAGATGTAGTTCATTTAAGCATGAATATTGGAACTAAAATTTGGTGCTATGTATGTGGGGAAATTCGGCCAAATCCAACGGGTAGATTTTTGGGTTCATGTTTGTCTTGTTAAAAGTGTTTTAAAGTAACTTTTTGAACCCCCTAAGTACCCTAGGATGTTAACCCTCTTTTGAGTAGTGAAATTTTGAGTTCTATTGAGTGAAAACTTTCATGGATGTTCTTCAATGTTCTTGCTTTGTTCTTGCAGTTCATACCAAGAACAAAATGGTTTGGTGTTTTGATTCAATGCGTTTGATGTTTTTCATAAAGTTTGGTTTGATATTGATTGGTGATGGATGATTGGTGTTTTTTTTTATTGTTTGATAAATTCTACCCCTTACCTACATCTTACAACCCATACCAATCAAACTATTCAACCATGCCAATCCACTTTTCAACCCATACCTTTCACTTTATCAACACTTTATAAAATTTTGAATTTTCACCAAAACCAATCCTCCCTTTACACTACCAAAACTGGCCACCCCTATAATGGGGGTATTTTTGGGGTTTTATCCAATTACATAAAGTTTTGATACTTTTGTGTATTTGCACTTTGACCCAAAAGTTTACGTTTTTACGTAAAGGCCCTAAATCACTAAGGCCAAATTGTTTTGCTCCTTTAATGAAGTTATTATAATTGTTGAAAATTTTGGGTTCTAGTTGTAATTACATGAAGTTGTGGACTTTTATGTTTAAATAAAGTGACCCCAAAAGTTTTGTGTTTTGCATTGTGGCCCAATAGTTGAGGTCGTTGCATTTTCGGCCCAAATTATGATGAGAAGAAAATGGTTTTGTTTCTTTAATGAGAATTGGATTTTCATTTCATTTAATTCCATTTAAATCAATTCTATGAATCCAAAAATCAATTCTATGAATCCAAAAATCAATTGTTTAAGTTGCTTTCTTAGTTAATGTGATTGATTAAGAAAAGGGTGATTATGAACCAAAGGCCTCGATAATTGAGTTATGTGATTGGCCGCTTTACATTATGAATGTTTGGGTTAAATAGTTTAGATTTGAATGAATTTGATTAGTTCAAATATGTTGTAAACAATGTTCTAAAAATCGGCCTAGGCTAGGAGGTGGTTAACCACCGCGATTAACCTATTGTCGGGAGTAAAATCGGGGAAGGGATTAGGCGGGTGCTGAGGCTGTCTGGGCGGCGCTTGGGCGGCCTAGGAAGGTGACTGGATGGCCTAGGCGGTCTTTGCATTTCACTGCCTTTTTTTGTTTTCAGAATGAGGAAGGAGGAATGCAGAGCACAGCTGCACAGTCAGTGTTCTGGGTTTTGAATTCCATCGAAGAAGACAAGAGGAAGAAGAAGAAGAGAGAAAATTGTGTTTCTCTCTCTTCGATGCTCACCCACGTGACCACTATCAGGTCTCACTTTTTTCATATTGAATATATTTTAAGCTATTGTCCAACTAAAATGGGACACCTAGCATCCTAATTGCTTGAATACATATATAGAGGAGGGTACAACTATAAAAAAAAATAGAAAAATGAGGGTAATGGCGCACAACTAGCACACTGAACGTTATGAGTGGTGCCCTATCTCCCTCCCTTCTATGCATCTTTGTTTCCCACCTTCCATTTTTTGTGTAATTATTTTAAATTGTTGATTAAATACTTTTTTTTTTTTTTGTCAATTACTTTGTTTTCAAAGATTAAATGATTTCTAAACATATATTTGGCACCTTTATTCTTCTTTAAATGCTTATTCTTCTTTAAATGCACTATAAATTCATATCATCTTTGAAAATTTTTCCTAAAGTACTACAGATTTGTATCATTTGAACTTGTATCTTATTCCATCAAATTCATCAAAGTACTAATGATATAATTTGTGTATTCTTCTGCTTCTATTTTTGAATTTTATCATTATTTTATTATCCATATAGGTATAGGTTTTTTTAGATGTAAATAGGCACTTATTTAAAAGATATGTAATAAATTTACATAAATCCGCCTAGGCCACCTAGGCCCCGCTTAGCCGCCTTGGCGCTAGGCCCCTGCCCACCGCCCGACTAGCGCCTAGCGATTTTTAGAACTTTGGTTGTAAAAGGGCATAATGTTGAGTGCATAAAGTTATACTTTTACGCCCTCTTTTACTTAGGTTTTTGACTTAAAATCTCTATGCATCACAAGGTATTTTGTTATTTGTATTGTATTTCAGGATGAAAGTAAGGGCTTGAAGAAATCACCTTATTTTGAATATCTTAAGACCCTAGAATGGATATTTTGAAGCCCAAATCGCCCAAGACCAGACCATAGCCCACAAGTGGCCCAATATCCGGCAGAAAAGGCCCTTGTAGAACAGCAAACTTGCGAGCATTGCCCTGAAGTGCTCAGAGGGAATTAAAAAATGGGCCATGGAAAGCCTTGGAAGTCTTCTTTCTGATGGTCTTTATAGCTTGTGATTTAGAAGTTTCTACAAGAAATTATGACAGAATAAAAAGGAGCTGTTCAGTTACAAATTCTGATAATAGCTAGTTTTCAGTTGCTCCTATACTAAAAGCTGATTGTAATGAGCTATAAATGAGAGTCAATTTAAGGATGTAAATGTGTTAGATGTTAGAAAACTCCTAAGCCTTTTTAATAGGAGAAAAATACACATAATCTGAAAGAGGAAAATGAGGAGATACATAACATCAAAGAGGAGCAGGAGTCATCCACGTTGATCTGTTTCTAGGTTATAGCATTCCTAACTTTTTATGTATTTTGTTTTTATGTATTTTGTTATGTTTTTAATTTAGATTATGGATACTTAGGGCTGCTGTGAAGCCCTAGACATGATTGAATTAATGTTATGATGCAGTTTTAGTTTATCAATTTCATTTGCAAGCTAGAATCAGTTTTTTGCCTTTAATTGTTTCAAGCACATATTTTCAAGCTTAACTACCTTGTTTATGTTTGCTTTCTATCAAGAATGATAAGGATGACAGCCATATCTTCTTTCATTCATTAGCAACATGTGGTTAGGTTCAAAACTAATCATGTAAATTGACTCCATGAAAATCTAGGATAAATGCCATGTTCTAGGGTTCATGTGATGTTCATAATCCTCTTCGTTCTTAATGAGTTTCTAGGTGCTAAATCTGAGTATATGCCATGCTAGGTTGCACCTACAAATGTAAGTTTGATGTATATGCCATGTATCTAACATGCAAAGAAAGTGAGGATTCATACAATCTAGTTATATGCCATGCTAGATATGTGAACATCTTAGTTATGCTTTTGAAATGGATAAGTTAAAAGATCATCTCATTGATTCATGAATGTTTAGGGGAAGGACTTAGCTCATTTTAAGTCAGATTTATGTCCTAAAACCGTTTCTAACCTATTTCATGTCTTAGGTTTATTTTTAGATAGTTCTAATTTTTCCCTTTTCTTTATGTCTTTAGTTCTTTTCCAAAATTACTTAAACCTCCCAATTATAAATCATAGGAGTCATTAACTGATGCTAATATGTAAGAGCCAAATGTTTTACTAAGTTTTTTTATCAGTTCCTGTGGTTTGACACCCTTACTTGTGCCACTATATTATCCTTATATTTTCACTCGAAATGAACTTCAACAAAATGGCACCGTTGCCAGGCACTGCGCTTAAATAACTTTGTAATTCTTTTTAGTTTTTCTTAGTAACTTAATTTATTTTGGTTTTCAGTTGTGAGTCTTTTAATCTATTCAAGCAGCCCATTGGCTTAGAGCAGCTACAAAGGGTGGTTTAGTGAAGTTCGGGTAAGAGGCGTACACTCAAACCTGTGAGGATTCTCAAAACTCAATCTTTGCCAAGCTCTCATTGCCACTCAGAATCACATATACATAAGTCAGCCTCATCCTCACCCAAGGCTGAATTAGAAGAAGACGAGATGGCCGTGGTAAACGACAACAACAACAATGATGACGAGGCTAATCGTGCTTTGAAGGAGTATGCGATTCCCAAGATCAATGAGGAGTCTTCATGCATTCATTTTCCCGACACCACCATGGAGAACTTCAAACTTAAATCAGGTATGATTCATCTTTTACCTAAATTTAATGGTTTGGCAGGTGAGGATCCTCATTTGCATATCAAGGAGTTAGTAGAGGTGTGCAATACCATTAAGATCCAGGGCATGACCCCTCAAGAGGTACGTCTTAGGCTCTTTCCTTTTTTCACTAAGGGAGAAGGGTAAGGCATGGCTTCACACTCTTCTATCCAGATCCATTAAAACTTAGGATGTGCTAGCTTCCAAGTTTCTGCAACAATTTTTCCCAGCTCAACTCACCAACAAGCTTAGGTGCAAAATCATGTCAATTATGCAAAATGATGGAGAGTTGTTCCATGAGTGTTGGGACCGTTTCAAAACTCCGTTGCATTCTTACCCTCATCACAACTTGGGACAACGGTTGCTCATGCAATATTTCTATGAAGAATTGCTTGATTCTGATCGTATGATGGTGGATGCTACTGCTAGTGGCTTGATGAAAAAGACGGATGATCAAGCGAAGACCATGTTTGAAGACATTGCTTCAAATACGAAGCAATTTAGTTTCAAAAATTGACAAACAAAGAAAGTTTATGAGGTTAGTACTTCAAATGATAACTCTTAAATTTCTAAATTAACTAACCTTGTTAAGCAACTTGTATCCTCAAAGCAAGTTGTGGCTGTTTTTCAAGTGTGTTCCATGCAGAGACATTCATCTGAGGCATGTCCTCAAGTGCAAGGGTTTCATGAAGAAGCGAACATGGTAGGAGGATTTCAAGGAAATCAGGGACCTAAGAATGATCCGTTTGCTCCAACTTACAACCCAGGATGGAGGAATCATCCTAATTTCAGATGGGGAAACAACAATAATGTGCAAAATTTGCCATCCCCCCAAGCTACACCAAGCAAGCCTTTTGAAGACATCATGAGTACATTGGTTGGACAAGTAAGTTCTTTAGCTCAAAGCACTGAAGACCACAAGGTTTCAACCCAAGCTTTCACAAACAAGACTGATCGTCCAATTGCAAACTTAGAAACTCAGGTTGGACAGATTGCAGCAGTCATAAACTAAAGAGAACCAGGTAAGCTTGCTAGTCCAGTTGTTGTAAATCCAAAAGATTTGAACAATGCACAGGTGAATGTGATCACTTTGAGGAGTTGAAATGAGCTTATAAGCACCAAGGAGCCTCAACAAATTGATGAACTTGTGGTTGTCCAACAAGAGGAAGAAGAAAACTACCAACAACATCACAAGTAATCCAAATCAACTTCTCATGACGAAAGCACCATTCCAGCCAAGTTGAATGTCCCTAAGGAACAATCTAAGCTAGTGAATTGAATTTTAACCCTAAGGAACAGCTCGAGAAAGAGTTTCTAGAGACAATCAAGAATCTAGAAATTGTAATTCCCTTTTCCAAGACAATCAAGCATAGTCCAGGTTATGCAAAGTTCATAAAGGAATTGTGCACAAATAAAAGATGGTGGAACTCAATGCTGTGGTGGCATTTGGTGAGAAAGTGTCATCAATTTTGTAAAGAAAGTTGCCACCAAAGAAGAAGGATCCTGGAAGCTTTACCGTTCCATGCCAAATTGGTCCAATGAGGTTTGATAAATGTTTATGTGATTTAGGTGCTTTGATTAACTTAATGCCTTATTCTATTTATGAAGCACTTGAATTAGGTGATCTCAAGCCAACTCATATGATGATTCGATTAGTGAATTGTTCTCTTACTCAACCTCAAGGAATTATGGAAGATGTGATTGTCCAAATCGGTGAACTAGTTCTACCAGAAGATTTTTACATTTTGAACATAGAGGAGAGCCTTCTACCACATCATCTTCCTCTCATCCTTGGTCGACCATTTTTAGTCACAGCTCGTGCCATCATTGATTGTCATTCCAAAAAGCTTACCATGACTATTCTACAAGCAACAAGAACTTTTCAAATCCTTGAAGCTATAAGGTACCCTAGTGACATTCATGAATGCAACTTTATTGATTTAAGTTTAACATTGCAGGCACCAGTTGATGTTGGAAGTATGCCCACAAAGCCACTCATTTGATGTAATAGCTTTTGGAATACTTATTGTGTTAAACTATTATATGTTTAATGAAGGGCAAAGCTTATTGTTAATCATTATTTATTGGATTATATGTTTAAGCAATAAGAGAATCCAAGGAATGTATTTAGTCTAAGAGAGAAGTGATCTAAGTAAGTTAGATTAACGAGACCTTTCTCTTATGTTCATTCCTAAAACGTTCCTAGCCATAGGATTGCCAATTGGGCCTTGACAATCCGCTAAGGTTAGTATGTGTTATGTTAACTCAATCGTGAGTATGACTAGTCTCAAGTCATTTAGTGTTGGACACTGAGACAAACACATAGGTGCTCGAAAGGTAATCGAGTACACTGAACAACGATCAAAAGAGAGTTCGAACATACATGTCATGTAAGAACTCGTACGTTGCAATATGCAAAGTAGTCATTTGACCTGAGGCATCATAGATGTCTAATGGTTAGGTCCTTGATCTTTGATCATGTCAAAGGCATTCCATCGAGAGTGTCCACGGCATTGTTGGGGTCAAGCTATCTAGTCATGTAGGCATATGAATGCACAACAAGGGATCTCTAACCTTCCATGGTGGAAGGAGAATACTCTAAGATATGATTCAAGAGTCTTTGGCCAAAGCATATGAATATGACTTAGGAAGTATGTTTCAAGTCATATTCAAATGGATCATATAGAGAAGTATCACATTGGATAGTAGACATGAAATAAACTATCACTTAAACAATGTGATCAAGAGTATTGTATTAGAGAAGGACCGTATTGCATTGTAATTGTAACTGGATAGGTTCTCCAACCACTTCTACTTAGCTTGGGTAGCCATGACATACTGCTGGGTGTCACTCATGGTTTGTGGAAGCCCTGAGGATTAGCTAACACTAATCTTCATCAAAGGGAGAATTGAAATGTAGTTTCAATTCGCAATCGATCGTTAAGAGTAGCAATCGCCCACTGCCTCGCTAATTGGAACCTAATGGATCGTACACCGAGTAAGGATGAAAGTGAAGAAATATAAATGAGATGGATAAGCAATTAAATAGTTTAATTGAGAATGGTCAAGATTAATTAATTAGTTAATTAATCTTACGAAAGGTTCGTATTGGGCTTTTAAGTTGGTTTTGGGTTTCGGGGCTCAAAAGGGTTTTTGGTCCACAAGGCCCATTGAGTTTAGGTTATGTGACAACTAAAACTAAATGGAAATTAACCCAAAAACAAAGTCAAAACCGGCCTAGGGTGAGTGGTACCCAACTTGGGTTAATTGCAAGTGTGCCACTCACATGTGAGGTGGTATAAAGGCAACTTTATAGCCATAACCTCATTAGGGTTTTCTTGAGGGAAATAAGAGAAACATTTTCTCTCCTTTTCTCATCTAGAGGCCGGCCACTTAGGGAGAGTTTCACTAGCATCAAAATCTCTCTAAGTCATCCATCTTCTCTTCACACTACATCCTTGGTGTGGAGACTTAGAGACACTAAATCTTTAGTGTTCTTGGAGATCCTTTCCTTACATCTTCAAGGAGCAAGAGGAGCATTCAAAAGGAAGAAAATCACAAGGAAGATTCAAGGAGCTAGGAGGTGACTTGAAGGCCCTCCACTTGGGTGAATCCCTTGTGTAAACAAGGATGAGCTTCAAGGGTAATGAATCTCAAAACCTTCCTTCTCTTTAATGTTGTTAAAGAGTCTTATGGTTCACCATTCACTAGGCTTTGAAAGTCATGGGTTTTAGAATTGTTTTTGAATGCATGCCTACTTTAAAGTGTTATTAGTTTGCATATGTGTTCAAATGTTCTCACATGTTCTTAGCTAGGACAAAATTTTTCCTTCAAGTGGTATCAAGAGCCTAGGTCTAGAGTATGGTGAATCCTTTTGGGTTTTGTGTTTTTCATGGTTTGTGATTTAAATGTTGTAAATGTTACAAGCTTTGTTCTTGCTTTTTGAATATAAATTTTGCTTGAAAATTTAGCATCTCAAATGTTGTAGATGTAGTTCTTTTAAGCATGAATATTGGAACTAAAATTTGGTGCCATGTATGTGGGGAAATTCGGCCAAATCCAAAGGATGGATTTTTGGGTTCATGTTTGTCTTGTTAAAAGTGTTTTAAAGTGACTTTTGGAACCCTAAGTACCCTAGGATGTTAACCCTCTTTTGAGTAGTGAAAATTTGAGTTTTATTAAGTGAAAACATTCATGGAGCTCTTATGAGTTTTCATGTGTGTTCTTCAATGTTCTTGATGTTCTTACCAAGAACAAAAAGGTTTGGTGTTTTGATTCAAAGTGTTTGATGTTTTTCATAAAGTTTTGGTTTGTTTGTGATTGTTGATGGATGATTGGTGATGGATGATATATGTCTTTATTGTTTGTCATACCTATTCTTACAACCCATACCAATCAACCTTTTCAACCATACCAATCAAGTTTTCAACCCATACCTTTTTTGACTTTTTCAACACACTTTAAAATTTTGAATTTTCACCAAAACCATTCCCCCCTTTTTCACTACCAAAACCGGCCACCCCTTAGTGGGGGTACTTGTGGGACTTTTTTGAGCAATTACATAAAGTCTTGATACTTTTGTGTATTTGCACTTTGACCCAAAATTTTACGTTTTTACGTAAAGGTCCAAAATCACTAAAGGACATTGTTTTGCTCCTTTAATGAAGTTTTTGTTATTGTTGAAATTTTTGGGTTCTAGTTGTAATTACATGAAGTTGTGGACTCTTGTGTTTTTACAAAGTGACCCCAAAAGTTTATGTTTTAGCAATGTGGCCCAATATGTTGTGGTCATTGTTTTTCGGCCCAAATTATAATGAGAACAAAATGGTTTTGTCTCTTTAATGAGAATTGGATTTTCATTTCATATTAGTTCCATTTAAATCAATTCTATGAATCCAAAAACCAATTGTTTAAGTTTCTTTCTTAGTTAATGTGATTGATTAAGAAAAGGGTGATTATGAACCAAAGGCCTCGATAATTGAGCTATGTGATTGGCCGCTTTGCATTATGAATGTTTGGGTTAAGTAGTTTAGATTTGAATGTAATTTGATTAGTTCAAATGTGTTGTAAAAGGGCATAAGTCCTTCAAATGTGTTGTAAGAGGGCATAAGCCCTCCTCTTTATTTCATGTATTCCTTTTGTTTATTTGTATGCAAATTGGAATAGTTGGGTCCAACGCCCAATAGGAAATAACGGTCTAATTAGATTAAACGCGTAACTAAAATCAACAACAACCTACCTTAGACCCAAGGTCCAACACAAGGCTCGTGTTGGATCAAATCAAACGGTTCATAATCATCCTAAAATCTAATAAGATTAAAATGAAATTGATGTAGCCCAACACTACTCCCTCAACAAAATGAATATTAAGTTGATAAGCGAGAGATGCTTTGAACATCTCTTCGTAGGCCTTCCACTATGATGGGCTCCAATCGTTTGTGACTCATACATCGGCTTCACCCTATCATGGGGGAGTTCAAAGTATGTGCTTACCTTCAGGAAGAGTCCATATGAACATACATGATGTGGTAAGGTAGGCAACGAGGATGACCAACATCATATCATTGTGAGGCTATCCTTGAACCCCTACACGAACTAGCATGGTGGGAATAACTTAACTAAGTGCAATGGTGCCAACATCATATCATTGTGAGGCATCATTCTCTAGAGGCCAAACAAGATGGGTAATTACAAGAGTTGTAAATGACTAAAGCGTTATTCTCTCATCACTATTTTTGCTAACCGACATCGTATCATCGTGAGGTGGGCTTGGTAATGGTGAGTCTCCCATACCCCGCTAAGAGTTCAACATAACTCTCGGATTCCATTGAGGGATGTGGAATTTGCCAAAAATAGTGCGTGGTACTATTTGATTTAAGACCCAATCAAGTAGTTTTAAAATCAACAATCTAATACGATTTCTGTTATGTTATGTAGTTAACGACATGCCTAAAATTATACCTACCATTGTACTTGACAAAAAGGGCCTTAGGGGTCAACGTTTCCTTGCTTGGTATCATCACATCGAGAATGTCTCAAAGATGAATAACATATCGTATGTACTCAAGCAATCCCCTCCTCATGTACCTCCTACGAAACTAGCTTCAAAGGAGGAGTGTCAAAATTATGCAAGACACTATGAGGATGACTTACAAGCCAAATGCTTAATCCTCACTTCACTTAGTGAGGAGCTTAAGAAGCTACATAAGCACATGGACACTTCATGTGCCATGGTTGATAGTTTGCATAAGATGCATGACATTGAGACTAGTAATGTACGATTCTCAAATGTTTGTAGTCTATTGAATGCCAAAATGGTAAAGGGGACATCGGTCCAAAAACATGGACAAAAGATGGAAAGGATCTTTCAAGATCTTAAGAGTTTAGGAACTTCCATCGATGGGAAAATGGCCCAAGACTTTTTCCTTGCATCTCTCTCGGATGATTTCACTAAGTTTATAGTAAACTATAAAGTGAATAGATTCGATCATACTTTTACCGAGATGATTGACATGTGCTGTGAGTTTGAACAAAGTTTCAAAAAGGACAGTGGGAGTGAGAATGCAATCACAAGGAAAAGGTTGCATAAGAAGAAGGCAAGAAAATCCAAAGGAACATGCTTTCATTGTGGAAAGGATGAACGTTGGAAGAGGAAATACAGGGTGCGCATTGCGAGCCTTATGACACGAACTTTTGAAGGGACTATTTCTGTCATAGAGAGTGCTTTTACAGTGAGCTCCAATTCCTGGATATTTGATTCAGGCGCTAGTCAACATATTTGCAATTCGTTGCAGGGACTAACAGGGAGCAGGACACTGCGCAATGGGGAGATGATTGTGCGAGTTGGGAACGGCACTAAGATCTCTGCAAAAGCAGTTGGCACCTATATGCTTAAACTACCCTCTGGGGAAGTCTTGGAACTTAAAAATTGTTTATATTTTCCTACATGTATAAAGAATTTGATTTCTATCTCTATGCTTTTACGAGATGGGCACTCAGTATTGTTTGACAAAATGAGCTGCACTTTATACTTGAACGGTCGTATTATCTCTCATGGTAATATGATAGAGGGACTTTTTCATCTAGAGACAAGTAGTGGAATGCACTGTATTGAAAGCGGGAATACCTCAAAACCCAAAAGAGCAAGAGAAGAAGTTAACCAAGAAAAGATGTGGCATCTTAAACTTGGACATGTGAACCTTGATAAGATTCGCAAGATGTCGAAAGATGGATATTTCTGCCCATTAGGTAATGACCAAATGGGTACTTGTGAATGTTGCTTGAAAGGGAAGATGACCAAATCTCCATTCACTGGGAAGGGAGAGCGTGCCACTGAAATTCTAGGGTTAATCCACACTGACGTATGTGGACCTATGTCCACTACATCGAGAGGAGGCTTCTCCTACTATATCACATTCACGGACGATGGCTATGTGTATCTTATGAAGTACAAGTCAGAATCCTTTGAAAAGTTCAAAGAATTCAAGAATGAAGTTGAGAAGCAAACTGGGAAGCAGATAAAGATCCTAAGATCAGATCGAGGGGGAGAGTATCTAAGTAACGAGTTCCTAGATTATCTCAAAGAGTGTGGAATAATATCACAGTGGACTCCACCGAGAACTCCACAACTTAATGGAGTTTCTGAAAGGAGAAATCGAACCTTGATGAACATGGTTCGTTCTATGATGAGTTCCACAGATCTACCAGTAACATTCTGGGGATACGCTCTATATACAGCAGCTTACTTGCTTAATAGAGTACCTTCCAAGTCAGTTTCACATACGCCCTATGAGATATGGCATGGAAGAAAGCCAAGTCTTAATCATATTAAGATTTGGGGTTGTGAAGCATATGTCAAGAAGCTTGAAGCAAGATCAGTTAGGTGCTATTTTGTGGGATATCCTAGAGAAACTATGGGATATGAGTTCTACCATCCTGACGACCAGAAAGTCTTTGTCGCCAGAACTGCTAAGTTTCTAGAGGATGAATTTGTTCTCAAAGGAACCACAAGTAAAACGATGGAAATTAATGAGATTAATGATGAACCACAAACAAGCACTCAACAAGTTGACAACCCTGTTCCTGAAACCCTAGCTCCACGTAGATCCGAACGGGTCGGCAAGCCACCTAAGAGGTATGGCTTGGATAACGACTTTGGAGAGTTGCACCTTCTAGGTGACAATGACACAAAGGAAGACCCT
Source organism: Cotoneaster glaucophyllus (assembly GCA_036320875.1). Lineage (NCBI taxonomy): Eukaryota > Viridiplantae > Streptophyta > Magnoliopsida > Rosales > Rosaceae > Cotoneaster > Cotoneaster glaucophyllus. Next base: position 22,852,403 of record CM070059.1, read on the forward strand.
AGAGACTACACTGAAGCAATGTCCGACATTGATTCAAAGAGATGGCAAGAGGCCATGAAATCCGAGATGGATTCCATGTATCACAATCAGGTCTGGACTCTTGTAGACCCTCCAGAAGGTATAGTACCTGTTGGAAACAAATGGGTCTTTAAGAGAAAGATAGGCGCTGATGGGAACGTGGAGACTTATAAGGCTAGACTAGTAGCCAAGGGTTTGTTGGAAATGTGCCCTAAAACCAATCATATGATGATACTTTACGGACATTTCACATGTTAAACTAATCTAGTTTAAAATAAAGGGCAAAGATTATTGTTTCAAGCTGTCTCATATAAATGTTATGTGCTTAAACGATAAGTCCAAGGAATATGCTATTAGGAGAATGTAATCTAAAGAAGTTAGATTCATGAGACCATTCTCTTTTGTATACATATCCTAAACGTTCCTGATCATAGGATTGCCAATTGGGCATTGACAGTCCGTTAAGATCAGTACGTGCTATGTCTTCTCTTAGGGAGAGTGCCAGGTCTCGAGTCATTGGTGTGAATGACACCAAGACAAGCATGTAGGTGCTCGATAGAGAATGAGTCCACTGAACGCGATCAACGAGGAGTTCTCATATTCATGTCATATGAGAACTCATGGTTGGGATAATGCAAAGTAGTCATTTGACCTGAGGCATCGCAGTTGTCTTGTGGTTAGGTCCTTGATCTTTGACTATGTCAAAGTCACTCCGTCAGAGGGTGTCCACGGCATAGTTGGGGTTAAGCCACTTAGCCATGGAGGCAAGTGAATGCGCAACAAGGGATCTCTAACCTTCAAACTGTTTGAGGGAGAATACTCTATGATATGATTAAGAATCTCTGGCCAGAGTATGAATGAGATTTAGGAAGTCGTTCCAAATCACATTCAAGGTAATCATATAAGTAAATGAATCACATTGGATAGTAGACATGAATAAACTATCAAACCAAAAAATGTAGTCAAGAGTATTGTATTAGAGAAAGACCGTATTGCATTGTAATCCTAAACTGAATAGGTTCTCCACCTCTTCTGATTAGCTTGGGTAGCCATGACATACTGCTAGGTGTCACTCATGGTTTGTGGAAGCCCTAAAGATGTACAATCATTTAAGGGAGAATTGAAAGTATGTTTCAATTCATAATCGATCGTTAAGAGTAACAATCGCCCACTGCCTCGCTAAGAGGAACCTAATGGATCGCACACCGTGTAGGGTAATGATTGAAGGATATAATGAAGATGAGTAAGGACAATTAAATAGTTTAATTGTATGTGGCAAGGATTAATTAAAAGTTAATTAATCTAGAAAGAAAGGTTCGTTTTAGGCCTTAAGTTAGTTTTGGGTTTCGGGACACAAAAGGGTTTTAGTCCACAAGGCACATAAGGTTTAAGTTGTGTGACAACTAAAACAAAATGGGCAATTAACCCACTAACAATAGGGAGGCCGGCCATGACTAGAGAGGGAGTGGGTTTTGGACTTATTACAAGTTTGCCACTCCAATGAAGGGAGGTATAAATATGACTTTATAGCTTTTTCTTCATTAGGGTTTTCTTTGAGGAAAGATGAGAGTTTTTGGCTCTCTCTTTCTCTCTAGGAAGGCCGGCCACCATGGGGGAGTTTACTAGCATCTAACTCCTCCATGGTCACTCATCTTCTTCCTCAACCATCCTTGGTGTCGAAACTTAGAGGTCTCCAACTTTGGTGACTTTTGGAGAAACCTATTCTTCCATTCACATCCAAGAAGGCATGGATCCAAGAAGCAAAGTTCTTCCACCTTCATCCATGGAGCCAAGGAGCAAGGTGACAAAGGAAGAAGGCCCTCACATGGGTGATTAACCATTGTTAAGCAAAGAGGTACTTCAAAGGTATAAAGAAATCTCAACTCTTTCTCTTAGATCTTGAGTTGAGTCTTGGTTCACCATTTCTACTAGGCTTTGAATTTCATGGGTAATGTTTTTGTTTTGAGTGCATACAAGCATGATTCCTCCTTTAATTGTTAATTGCATGCCATAGATGTTGCTCAAATGAACATGTCTTTCACAAATTTTCCTTCAAGTGGTATCAAGAGCCTAGGTCTAGTAGTTGGTGAATCCTTTTGGGTTTTGTAGTTCATAGTCTTTGATTTAAATGTTGTAATTGTTACAAGCTTTATTCTTGCTTCTTTGAATGTAAATTTTGCTAGAAAATTTGCCATCTCAAATGTTGTAGATGTAGTTCATATGAGCATGAATTTTGGAGCTAAAATTTGGTGCCATGTTTTTTTGGGAAATTCGGCCAAATCCAAAGGGTGGATTTTTTGGGTTCATGTTTGTCTTGTTAAAAATGTTTTAAAGTGACATTAGGAACCCCTAAGTACCCTAGTATGGTAATATGTTATTTCCCTTAAGTTTGAGAGGTTTTGGGATGTCTTTGGGTGAAAAATGTTCATGGAGCTCTTATGGGTTTTCATGAATGTTCTTCATTGTTCTTGTTATGTTTTTGGCAAGAACAAAAAGGTTAGGAATTTTGATTCAAAAAGGTGTTTGGTTGTTTACTTGTTTTTTGTTAGTGATGGTTGATGTGAATTTTTTCAAACTTCACCCATACCTTTGCACTATTCACACCATACCAATCACTTACACCTTTCCATCACCTTTCAAACCTACAAATCAACTTACACACACCATCCCCACTTACCATAACCGGCCACCCTATTAAAGTAGGGTACTTTTGGGTCTTTTATGCAATTACATAAAGTTTTGATACTTTTGTGTATTTGCACTTTGACCCGAAAGTTTACGTTTTTACGTAAAGGCCCAAAAACACTAAAGGACGAATTGTTTTGCTCCTTTAATGAAGTTTTTGTATTTGTTGAAAATTTTGGGTTCTAGTTGTAATTACATGAAGTAGTGGACTTTTGTGTTTTTACAAAGTGACCCCAAAAGTTTGTGTTTTGCAATATAGCCCAATGGTTGAGGTTATTGCTTTTTGGCCCAAATTAGGTTGAGAACAAAATGGTTTTGTCTCTTTAAATGAGAATTGGATTTTCATTTCATTTAGCTCCTATTAAAATCAATTCAATGGATACAAAAACCAAATGACAATGTTGCATTCAAGTTTAATTAGTTAAAGCGTTAATTAATTAAAGAAAGGGTGATTATGAACCTAAGCCTACGATAATTGAGCTATGTGAAAGGCCGTCTCAAATTTGTTTGAACCATGGGAATGTGTAGATTAGATTTTGGTTGTAATTTGATATGATCAAATGTTGTAAAAGAGCATAAGCTCTTCTTTGCTTTAAAGTAATTTGTTTTGATCAAATGTTGTAAAAGAGCATAAGCTCTTCTTTACTTTAAAGTACTCCTTTTATTGTTTTATTTGATATGCATGAAATTGGAGTAGAGGGTCCAACGCCCAATAAGAAAACACGCCTTAATGTGATTAAACGCGTAACTAAAATCAATCACCATCCCTAGACCGAGATCCAACACTAGGCTCGTGTTGGATCCAATCAAAGGTTCATAGTCATCCTAAGGCCCTAAGGCAACTATATAGTCCATCAATGAATGCAAAACTTATGTTAGTAGTAACATATACTCTTGCTTTAAAAACCGTTTTACAAGCATAGTGGGAGTATTATATACAACTAAATCAATCACATGGACCAATAGTTGTAATAGGACCAAATAGTTTTAATGTGATTAAAATGCATGCTTATATGTGATGAGACCTAAAACCCTCAACCAAACCATTATTAAGTTGACAAGCGTGAAAGTGCTTTGAACACTCTTTCGTGGCCTTCCACCGTGGTAGGCTCCAATCGTTTGTGACTCGTACACCGACTTCACCCTATCATGGGGGAGTACAAAGTGCGTGCTTACACTCAAGAGGAGTTCTATATGCATACATGATGTTGTGAAGGTAGGCAACGAGAATGATCAACATCATATCATTGTGAGGTTGTTCTTGAACCCCTACCCGAACTTGCATGGTGGGAATGACTTAACTAAGTGCAATGGAGCCAACATCATATCATTGTGAGGCTTCATTCTCTAGAGGCCAAATAAGATGGGTACTTGCAAGAGATGCAAATGAGTAAGCGTACTCTCTCATTATTATTGATGCTAGCCAACATCATATCATTGTGAGGTGGGCTTGGTAATAGTGAGCCTCCCATACCCTACTAAGAGTTTTCTCCAAAACTCTCGAATTCCGATGAGGGATATGGAATTTGCCGAAAATAGTGGGTGGTGCTATTTGATTTAAAGACCCGGATCAAATAGCTTAAAATCAATCAATCTATATTCGTTATGTATTTATTTACCGATATATTTGCAAACGCTATCCAATACTTGACAAAGAAAAGCCGAAGGCTTTAGTTTCCGGACTTGGTACCGTAATCCCATAGAATGTCTTGAATGGATTGTATTTGTACCTAAGTAGTCTCATCCTCGCAATCTTTCTATTGATAATGTATCATTGGAAGAATATGTTAGAAAAGTCTATCATAAAGAGGACAACACTATTAGTGTCATAATTCTTCAATTACAAATTGTTGTATGAAGAAATAAGAGTTGCTTTGAACAACCCTTAGTTAACGCAAACACTAGTGCTTGTTTCTTTGTTACATGAAACAAAGAACTTGAGAAGTAAGCACAAGGGCATGGACACTTTATGTGCCATGAAATTTCACTTACAAATTGTTGTATGAAGAAATGAGAGTTGCCTTGAACAACTCTTAATAGTTTGTATTTATGTTTAGAACATAATGGTTGGTTGACAAAAATAGTCCATCAACATGGACTTATGATGATTTTGAATCATTGAGTGTTGTAAACTATATAGTGAACAATAACCGCACGCTCTCCAAATCGTTTGATGTGTATAACACGATTGAAATAAGTTTCAAGAGAGATAGTGGGAGTTTAGGGACCATGACTATTGTAGTCAATGGAGAAGTCAAATGAAGAAAGCTAATAACTCCAAGGGAACAAACTTTCTTTATGAAGGATGGACATTGGAAGGGGTATTTGCAAGAAATGTCTTGCAAAATGTCAAGAACACATCTTTCGAAGGTGTTGTAAAATGTTCTTGAATAAGTTCAAAATAGTTGGTTCTTCTACTTGAATGTTTGATTCCGTATTAGTAACTATGTTTTACAATCGTTGTAAAAGTGTTGCTAACAAGAAGTAGAAGATTATTGAGAGAAGAGAAAGTACTTCACATTCGGAACGTGAATCAAATAATGATCTCTGCGAAAGCAGATAGTACTTACTTCCTCATATGAACTACCAAAGAAATTGGAAAAACAAAGATTGTCTTTACATTCCAATTTGAATAAGGAACATAATTCCGTCACTAAAATGTTAGGAGATAGATGAGTGTTTTGTTTGACAAAACAATTGTTCTTTATGAAAGATTGGATTATTGTAATCTGATTGATTGTCTCTATAATAGAGATAATGTGGTAGTGTTAACTGTTTAGAATATAACGATGCTTAAAACCCAAAAGGTTGCAAGGAAGTGACTAATCCCACTAAGTTGTGACACCTCTAAAACATAAATTACGAGTTGGTCATAAATGGATGCTATGGATCGTTAGATCCAGATCCGATGCCTTCTTGTTAAAATTGTATAGAGGTGAAATGTTCAAATCTTTATTCTTTTTGGAAAGAAGAAAGAATCACAAAGTCATTGAGGTTAATTCACTTACATGTTAGTGGCACATGTCCACAACATAATACTACTCATGTTGTATGACATTCACCGAAGACAACTTTCGGTTGGACTATTGTTTATTTTGAATAAACACAAGTTCGAATACTTTGCAAAAGGTTTCAAAGAATTCAAGAATGTAAGTTGATGAGTAAGACGTCTAAAGTTTTTACTCCTTAGATTTGATCCAAGGAAAACTAACACTTTAGATGAGTTTCCTTGAAAGATATCAAGGAATGTAGCATCATAAGATAATGTATTTCTCCATTGGGAGAAGAACGAACTCGAATAAGATTTAGTTCATTGGATGTTATCAATTACCCATATATAGGATATATATTTCTAAGTCAATATGATTGTCAATTAGAAAATCTTCCAAAATGCTTCATAACTCCATATGATGTAGTTGGAAAGAAAGACAAGTCTTAATCGTGTTAAGACTTGAGGTTATGTGCTAATTAGCAATATTTGTTATAGAACAATCTTGTGGGATATCCTTAAATTAACTTTTGGATATCACTTCTATGAACCAACTAACAAATGTTGTTTGTTGGGTAGTTCATTGGAATCCTACACTAGGATTTGCCTAAGATAAAGCAAATGAACGAAAGATAGAATTCAAAGAATGGGTTCTTTGAAAAACAAGATGATAATCAACAAATATGACAACCTAGTTCCTACACCACTAGCTACAAGGTAGTCGAGAAGGATTTATAAACCGTCTTAGTTGAATGGTTTGAACTTTATGACTATGTCATGGAGTTACACCTCTTAATTCGAAAGAAATAAGAATGAAAATCCTTATGACTACATTGAGTGTATATATGACATATACTCAAGGAAATGGTATAATACCATTTGACCCGAAATAATGAAACCTTCATAGCTAATTGGTAGCTTAAGGTGACTACAATCAAGGAGATTGGTTGACTTGGAAGAAACCATCTTTGATGTAGTCATGGTTTCTATTAATTCGAAGATTGCTAGGTACAACAAAATAGTGATTCAATGTTTAGACGTAATATAGGTTTCCGAAACCATTATCAAGATAGTCTTGATAATATATGTCTAAAACTAGGAATCACAATACTTGTAAGTTGTAGAGATCCATCCATCATGAATCTTAGCAAGCTAGTGGGAGCTATAAACATCTTATGAGAGAAAGATCAAATCGTTTGATTTCTCATAAAGATGTAAATGAATCTTTTGTTTACTAGGTTTACAAAAGATTAGTGGGAGTTAATCATATTCCTAAATTTGAAAATATATTTGATATATTAATTTTGGAAATGAAAGGAATTCTTCTTCGTTAAAGTTATGACTTTAAACGTTCTATAATAATAGAATGTATATGGGAGACATAGTCTATATACATAGGATGGAAATCTATAATGATCGATTTCAAGATATAATTGGATTATATCGAGACCTAATGATAGACAAAAGATGCTAGGAAGTTTCTCATATGATGATAAACTTCAATAAGAAGGACAACTCTAGTGAGACTAGGAAGTCGCTCTTCTCAAAGGGGACGTACCCTTTGACTCCCAAAGAAACATAATGCGTAACTGGAATCCTTTATGCATAAGCATAAAGGCGATTTACGTATTTCATATTGTATGAGAAACACAGATATGAGCTGTACTTAGAACGGTACAAGTTGATATCAGTGCAAGCACAGGATCAGAACCATGGCAAACTGTCAAGTGAGTCCTTAAGCATTTAAGAAATACTAAAGGATAGATTCCTCAAGAATGAGGAAGAATTAAAGTGACGCAATGGAAGCGTAAATGTATTAGATTATGAATCTAATATCGTATCCATCATTGGATGTTTCTTCATTATGAATGAAGAGATAATAGGATATCTCGTTATTATGACTAAAGGGATATTTGGGTGGAAACATTACAAGTAATGACTTTAGTGTGTTCCATCATGAATGCAAAATATATCGCCATATAGAAGTTTACAACAATGTTGTTTGGATGGGAAAGTTCATTTATGAACTCTCTATTCGGTTCCAACCAGAAAGTGTCTCTAGTGTACAGACACTACGACACTAATGGGGCGATAGCTCAAGCCAGGGAATCAAGGTCTCATCAAGATCCGAACTCAAGTGAGAGACTGAACCACATGATTGAGAATCATGTATAATGGTGACGTCGTTATTCTCAAGGTTGCTTCTATGGATAACATATAGATATCCATTGTCTAGGCCTACTACTCAGCCATTTTTGAAATGAATTCAGAAGAGGTATCATCACTGATAACCAAGCTGATTGGCTCTAGTGCAAGTGGGAGATTGTTGGAAATGTGCCCTAAAACCAATCATATGATGATACTTTACGGACATTTCACATGTTAAACTAATCTAGTTTAAAATAAAGGGCAAAGATTATTGTTTCAAGCTGTCTCATATAAATATTATGTGCTTAAACGATAAGTCCAAGGAATATGCTATTAGGAGAATGTAATCTAAAGAAGTTAGATTCATGAGACCATTCTCTTTTGTATACATATCCTAAACGCTCCTGATCATAGGATTGCCAATTGGGCATTGACAGTCCGTTAAGATCAGTACGTGCTATGTCTTCTCTTAGGGAGAGTGACAGGTCTCGAGTCATTGGTGTGAATGACACCAAGACAAGCATGTAGGTGCTCGATAGAGAATGAGTCCACTGAACGCGATCAACGAGGAGTTCTCATATTCATGTCATATGAGAACTCATGGTTGGGATAATGCAAAGTAGTCATTTGACCTGAGGCATCGCAGTTGTCTTGTGGTTAGGTCCTTGATCTTTGACTATGTCAAAGTCACTCCGTCAGAGGGTGTCCACGGCATAGTTGGGGTTAAGCCACTTAGCCATGGAGGCAAGTGAATGCGCAACAAGGGATCTCTAACCTTCAAACTGTTTGAGGGAGAATACTCTATGATATGATTAAGAATCTCTGGCCAGAGTATGAATGAGATTTAGGAAGTCGTTCCAAATCACATTCAAGGTAATCATATAAGTAAATGAATCACATTGGATAGTAGACATGAATAAACTATCAAACCAAACAATGTAGTCAAGAGTATTGTATTAGAGAAAGACCGTATTGCATTGTAATCCTAAACTGAATAGGTTCTCCACCTCTTCTGATTAGCTTGGGTAGCCATGACATACTGCTAGGTGTCACTCATGGTTTGTGGAAGCCCTAAAGATGTACAATCATTTAAGGGAGAATTGAAAGTATGTTTAAATTCATAATCGATCGTTAAGAGTAACAATCGCCCACTGCCTCGCTAAGAGGAACCTAATGGATCGCACACCGTGTAAGGTAATGATTGAAGGATATAATGAAGATGAGTAAGGACAATTAAATAGTTTAATTGTATGTGGCAAGGATTAATTAAAAGTTAATTAATCTAGAAAGAAAGGTTCGTTTTAGGCCTTAAGTTAGTTTTGGGTTTCAGGACACAAAAGGGTTTTAGTCCACAAGGCACATAAGGTTTAAGTTGTGTGACAACTAAAACAAAATGGGCAATTAACCCACTAACAATAGGGAGGCCGGCCATGACTAGAGAGGGAGTGGATTTTGGACTTATTACAAGTTTGCCACTCCAATGAAGGGAGGTATAAATATGACTTTATAGCTTTTTCTTCATTAGGGTTTTCTTTGAGGAAAGATGAGAGTTTTTGGCTCTCTCTTTCTCTCTAGGAAGGCCGGCCACCATGGGGGAGTTTACTAGCATCTAACTCCTCCATGGTCACTCATCTTCTTCCTCAACCATCCTTGGTGTCGAAACTTAGAGGTCTCCAACTTTGGTGACTTTTGGAGAAACCTATTCTTCCATTCACATCCAAGAAGGCATGGATCCAAGAAGCAAAGTTCTTCCACCTTCATCCATGGAGCCAAGGAGCAAGGTGACAAAGGAAGAAGGCCCTCACATGGGTGATTAACCTTTGTTAAGCAAAGAGGTACTTCAAAGGTATAAAGAAATCTCTGAAGAGAAATAATGAGATTTATTTGGGATTTCTAGTGACTAGCATGCATATACAATTCTAAATTTATATACATAAGCAACGGAAGCGTATTATCACATATTATCAAAGCTATAGTCATGCAAATCCCCTTCAAGAAGCATAGGTTCATAAATGATGCATCAAATAAAATATTGAAGAACAAAGTGAAGGTTGAGTTTTATACCTCTTGATCTAGACTTTAGACCAAGGATGGACCACCTCCAAGCCCTTTGTTCTTGGAACTCCTTGAGCCTAGCCTCCCTCCTTGCTTCCTCCACCTTGATGGATTTGGATCTTCTTTGATTCTCCTTTAGTCTCCAAAGTAGAAGACCTCTAAAGATCCACACCCACTAGTGTAGTGAGATGGATGAAGGAATAACCAAGAGGAAGAGAAGATGATTAGTTAATCTCTCCTCTTGGTGGCCGGCCCTATGTGTTGGGAGAGAGAGAGAGAGTTGTTTTCTCCTTTTTGTTGAAAAGAACACACAAAAACCCTAATGAACTTTTTCATTAAACTTTCTTTATAAATGTCAAAGAGGTGAGTCAACAAATTGACTCATTCTCTCTCTTCTTTCTTACTAATGGCCGGCCACTATGTGTTGGGTTTGGACTTTGGGCTTTTATTATTTCAAGTCATCCTATGTTTGAATAAAAGGACCCAATGGGTTTGGGCCCAATGGGCCACGAATGAACCCGAACTTTTCTTTAAGTCCTAAACGATCTTTCATCGCTTTTATGATATCTTTAGACTTTCTAATTAATCATAACACTTAATTAATCCAATTAATTAATTCCATCATCCTTTAGTTATCTCACCACAAGAGTGTATCGGTGTACAATCGTTTTAGGTTCTAATTAGCAAGGCAGTGAGGTGATTGGACCCAATCCAATTGATTAGTATTAATTCAATCACTTAGTGAATTAAAACTTACTTTTAATTCTTCTTCTTCTTTGATAACTACCTATTTAATTATCTAGAAGAACCCACAAGCCATGAGTGACATCTAATCATATATCATGGCTACCCAAGCTAATGTAGAATATGTTTGGAGAACCTATTCAGTTGGAATTACAATGTAATTCGATCCTTCTCTAATACAATACTCACAATCACATTACTAGGGTATGGATACTTAATGTCAAACCCCTAATGTGATTATGTCAAGTTATATGATTCTATTGAGTCGTATAGGAACGCTTTCCATCATTACACTCGATACTTCGGCCGAAGATTCCTGATCTATGAGTATTCATCCTCTCATAACAAGGATTAGAGATCCCTTGTTGATCATTCACATGCCTCTGAGAATAAATCACTAACCCCAACAATGCATAGAACACATCCAAGATGAGATGTGGTCATGTCTCATTATCAAATGATCAGCAACGTATCCCCAAGACAACTATGATGTCTCAGGTCAAAGGATTACTTACATTATTCCAACCATTAGAGTTACTTGCTTGACATGTGAGTAGACCTCCATGCAAGTACTCTCGTTTGATTGTATTCAGTGAACTCATTCCCTTAATGAGCACCTACATACTTGTCTTAGTGTCATTACACAAATGGGATGAGACTTTCCATCCTTCCAAATGAAGCAGACATAGTACGTACTAGTCTATCCGGATTGTTAGCATCCCTCTAACAATCCTATGACTAGGAACCTTTTGGACACTATGGTTATGTAAAGAAGGTCTCTGTAATCCAACATCTTTAGATTACTTCTTCCATCAATCCATTGTCCATGGACTCACTAAATTTGGACGTATATCGTTCATTGAGATAGTCCTAATAAGTGTCTTTGCCTTTTACTGTATTAGAGTTATCTACACATACAGACATAGTCCTGAAAAGTTTCTTCCAAAGATTGACTTTCAGGGCATATCTCCAACAATCTCAACTCTTTCTCTTAGATCTTGAGTTGAGTCTTGGTTCACCATTTATACTAGGCTTTGAATTTCATGGGTAATGTTTTTGTTTTGAGTGCATACAAGCATGATTCCGCCTTTAATTGTTAATTGCATGCCATAGATGTTGCTTAAATGAACATGTTTTTCACAAATTTTCCTTCAGGGTTACAGGCAACGAGAAGGGATTGACTATGAAGAAACCTTCTCTCCTGTAGCCATGATTAAGTCCATTCGGATTTTGCTTGCTATAGCTGCGTACCATGACTATGAGATATGGCAAATGGACGTGAAGACGGCCTTTCTGAACGGCTACCTAGAGGAAGAGCTCTATATGACTCAACCCGAAGGTTTCGTGTCCAAGTCTGAAAAGACTAAGGTATGCAAGCTTCAGAGGTCCATTTATGGACTTAAGCAAGCCTCCAGGAGCTGGAACATTCGTTTTGACACTGAAATCAAATCGTTTGGTTTTACTCAAAACGAAGACGACAATTGTGTTTATCAAAAGGTCGTTGGGGATGCAGTTGTATTCCTAGTGTTATATGTAGATGACATATTACTATTCGGGAATGACACTGCAGTACTTTCTTCTGTAAAAGTGTGGTTGTCCAAAACCTTCCACATGAAAGATTTGGGAGATGCATCTTATGTGCTTGGGATAAAGCTCTATCGTGATAGATCTAGAAAATTAATTGGATTATCCCAATCTATGTACATAGATAAGGTGCTAAGTAGGTTCCAAATGGAACAATCAAAGAAAGGTCTTCTTCCTGTGAGACATGGAATTCACCTTTCTAAATCCATGGGACCGAAAAATCCTGAAGAAATACGGCAAATGAGTAGGATTCCTTATGCTTCCGCCATAGGAAGTCTCATGTATGCCATGATATGCACAAGGCCTGATATCGCATATGCTGTGAGCATCACTAGTCGATATCAATCTAACCCAGGATCAGAACACTGGGCAGCTGTCAAGACGGTCCTTAAGTACTTAAGAAGAACTAAGGACATGTTCCTCGTTTATGGAGGAGCGACAGAGTTGCGAGTGGAAGCCTATACAGACGCAGATTTCCAATCTGACGTCGATGATAGAAGTTCCAACTCCGGATATGTATTCACTCTGAATGGTGGGGCTGTCAGCTGGAAAAGCAAGAAACAAGATGTAATTGCTGATTCCACGACGGAGGCTGAATATGTCGCTGCAGCTGAAGCCGGCAAAGAAGCGTTCTGGATGAAGAAGTTCATTACTGAACTTGGAGTGGTTCCAACCATTACATCACCAGTAACTTTGTACTGTGATAATAGTGGGGCGATAGCTCAAGCCAAGGAACCCAGGGCTCATCAAAAGAACAAGCATTTTGACAGACGCTTTAATATCATTAGAAGATATGCCGCCGAGGGGAAAGTCAACATCCTCAAGGTTGCCTCAGCCGATAACGTAGCAGATCCACTGACGAAGCCAATGTCTCTAATTCAACTTGACCGCCACATGGAAAAAATGGGTATTAGATACATGGGAAGGTGGCTTTGAGTGCAAGTGGGAGATTGTTGGAAGTATGCCCACAAAGCCACTCATTTGATGTAATAGCTTTTGGAATACTTATTGTGTTAAACTATTATATGTTTAATGAAGGGCAAAGCTTATTGTTAATCATTATTTATTGGATTATATGTTTAAGCAATAAGTGAATCCAAAGAATGTATTTAGTCTAAGAGAGAAGTGATCTAAGTAAGTTAGATTAACGAGACCTTTCTCTTATGTTCATTCCTAAAACGTTCCTAGCCATAGGATTGCCAATTGGGCCTTGACAATCCGCTAAGGTTAGTATGTGTTATGTTAACTCAATCGTGAGTATGACTAGTCTCAAGTCATTTAGTGTTGGACACTGAGACAAACACATAGGTGCTCGAAAGGTAATCGAGTACACTGAACAACGATCAAAAGAGAGTTCGAACATACATGTCATGTAAGAACTCGTACGTTGCAATATGCAAAGTAGTCATTTGACCTGAGGCATCATAGATGTCTAATGGTTAGGTCCTTGATCTTTGATCATGTCAAAGGCATTCCATCGAGAGTGTCCACGGCATTGTTGGGGTCAAGCTATCTAGTCATGTAGGCATATGAATGCACAACAAGGGATCTCTAACCTTCCATGGTGGAAGGAGAATACTCTAAGATATGATTCAAGAGTCTTTGGCCAAAGCATATGAATATGACTTAGGAAGTATGTTTCAAGTCATATTCAAATGAATCATATAGAGAAGTATCACATTGGATAGTAGACATGAAATAAACTATCACTTAAACAATGTGATCAAGAGTATTGTATTAGAGAAGGACCGTATTGCATTGTAATTGTAACTGGATAGGTTCTCGAACCACTTCTACTTAGCTTGGGTAGCCATGACATACTGCTAGGTGTCACTCATGGTTTGTGGAAGCCCTGAGGATTAGCTAACACTAATCTTCATCAAAGGGAGAATTGAAATGTAGTTTCAATTCGCAATCGATCGTTAAGAGTAGCAATCGCCCACTGCCTCGCTAATTGGAACCTAATGGATCGTACACCGAGTAAGGATGAAAGTGAAGAAATATAAATGAGATGGATAAGCAATTAAATAGTTTAATTGAGAATGGTCAAGATTAATTAATTAGTTAATTAATCTTACGAAAGGTTCGTATTGGGCTTTTAAGTTGGTTTTGGGTTTCGGGGCTCAAAAGGGTTTTTGGTCCACAAGGCCCATTGAGTTTAGGTTGTGTGACAACTAAAACTAAATGGAAATTAACCCAAAAACAAAGTCAAAACCGGCCTAGGGTGAGTGGTACCCAACTTGGGTTAATTGCAAGTGTGCCACTCACATGTGAGGTGGTATAAAGGCAACTTTATAGCCATAACCTCATTAGGGTTTTCTTGAGGGAAATAAGAGAAACATTTTCTCTCCTTTTCTCATCTAGAGGCCGGCCACTTAGGGAGAGTTTCACTAGCATCAAAATCTCTCTAAGTCATCCATCTTCTCTTCACACTACATCCTTGGTGTGGAGACTTAGAGACACTAAATCTTTAGTGTTCTTGGAGATCCTTTCCTTACATCTTCAAGGAGCAAGAGGAGCATTCAAAAGGAAGAAAATCACAAGGAAGATTCAAGGAGCTAGGAGGTGACTTGAAGGCCCTCCACTTGGGTGAATCCCTTGTGTAAACAAGGATGAGCTTCAAGGGTAATGAATCTCAAAACCTTCATTCTCTTTAATGTTGTTAAAGAGTCTTATGGTTCACCATTGACTAGGCTTTGAAAGTCATGGGTTTTAGAATTGTTTTTGAATGCATGCCTACTTTAAAGTGTTATTAGTTTGCATATGTGTTCAAATGTTCTCACATGTTCTTAGCTAGGACAAAATTTTTCCTTCAGTTGAAACATAAGGTTGGGATGATCCACTAGAGAGAGTACTCACTTTAACTGAAAGTGAAGGGGATGCATATGAAGAAATAAGAACTGAGATACTTGCTGCCTTAGAAGCCATGGCATTTTACCCGCCTTCAAGGTGGCCATGTTTTGAGCCTCTTCCTAGCTCAACAGTGAAGCAAATTCCCTCTGTGATTCAAGCTCCAAGGTTAGAACTTAAACCAATCCCTGAACATCTTAAATATGCTTATCTTGGTAATGAGAATACTCTTCCTGTCATTATCATTGCCCATTTAAGTGATGTTGAAACAAAAAAGCTAGTAAGAGTTCTAAGAGAAAATAAGAAAAATATTGGTTGGACAATAGCTGATATCAAAGGAATTAGCCCAACAAATTGCATGCACTGGATTCTTTTGGAGGATGGAGCCAAGCCAACTAGAGAAGCTCAAAGACGCCTAAATCCACCTATGAAGGAGGTGGTGAAGAAGGAGATTTTGAAGCTACTAGATGTAGGAATTATTTACCCAATTTCAAACTCAAAATGGGTAAGTCCGATACATGTGGTCCCTAAGACATCCGACATCACAGTTGTCAAGAACGAGCATGATGACATGGTGCCAACAAAAGTGCAAACAGGTTGGAAGGTATGCAGTGACTATTGCAAGCTTAATGTAACAACTCATAATGATCATTTTCCTTTACCTTTTATTGATCAAATGCTTGAGCGTCTTGCAGGACATAGCCATTATTGCTTTTGGGATGGCTATTCAGGATATAACCAAATCACGATAGCCCCTGGAGACCAAGAAAAGACCACATTCACATGCCCATTTGGCACGTTTACCTAGACGGATGCCATTTGGATTGTGCAACGCTCTTGCAACATTTCAGCGATGCATGATGAGCATATTCTCGGACATGGTTGAGGACATCATTGAGGTTTTTATGGATGATTTTTCTATATTTGGTGACTCTTTTTGAAGTATGTGTTCACAATCTTTCTTTAGTGTTGCAAAGGCGAAGGGAATGCAAGTTGGTGCTTAACTGAAAAAAGTGTCATTTCATGGTTGATAACTCATATATTCCATGCATTTATACCATCAATTTCTAGTCTCTTTGTGATGTTTTTGCATTAAACTTGTTGCATTTTACCTTATTTTGTGTTAGTGTGCAATTGCATGTTCTTTAGGATCAATTTGAAGGGAAAAGAAGTGAAAACATGCCATTTTTGGGGTTAACCCTTATTCAAACGTGGAAAGAAGTTTAGTGGCCTATTTTGAAGCCCAAATAAAGAATCCAAGATGAATCTGGCTTCTTAGAAGACCAGGAACATAATGGGAATGATTTAGAGGTGCCAAATAAGGCAAAAACGTGCAAAATAAAGGCTAAGTTGCGGGGATCACTTTGGAATATCTTGCAGCCCCATTTAGCATATAAATACTAGGGTTTTAGATCACTTCTATACAAGCCCCCCTTAGGGTCACCCAGAGCTCTCTCTGTTCTCTTTCGTTGGCCTTTCTTCCAGAAACAAAACCCTATTTCCCTTCCCCATCCGTTGCCACCGAAGAAACCACGCAGCTGCACTGTTCTTGGAGAAGTTCAACATCAGAATTGCTTCAAGAGGGTTTCTTCTATGAATTTAAGTTCACTCATGTTGTTCTTGATATTTATATATTCTGTAATCATGTTGTGTAATTAAGTTCATAGCTGGGGATTTCCATGTAGCCTTGCAAAACTATTCTATGTTATTAAGTTAAAGTATTTGTCACATCCCGGCCGGAGCCCCACCACATCCCGGGTTCTACTCCGCCGTAGCACGATATTGTCCGCTTTGGGCCCCAGCCACACCCTCACAGTTTTGTTTCTGGGAACTCACACTAGAACTTCCTAGTGGGTCACCCATCATGGCATTGCTTTCGCGCTTAACTTCGGAGTTCCTACGGAACCCGAAGCCAGTGAGCTCCCAAAAGGCCTCGTGCTAGGAAGAGATGGGAATATATGCATAAGGCTTACAGAATCCACACCCCTGGGCGATGTGGGATATTACAATCCACCCCCCTTAGGGGCCCGACGTCCTCGTCGGCACGCTTCCGGCCAGGGATTAGCTCTAATACAAATTGTCACATCCCGGGCTCGACTCCGCCGTAGCACGATATTGTCCGCTTTGGGCCCTGGCCACGCCCTCACGGTTTTGTTTCTGGGAACTCACACGAGAACTTCCCAGTGGGTTACCCATCATGGGATTGCTCTCGCGAGAACTCTCTTAACTTCGGAGTTCCTACGGAACCCGAAGCCAGTGAGCTCCCAAAAGGCCTCGTGCTAGGTAGAGATGGGAATATACACATAAGGTTTACAGGATCCACACCCCTGGGGGATGTGGGATCTTACAATTGTGACAACCCGTCCCTAATTTTACGTTTATGTTAATTTTAAAAGCGTGAATTTACTAAAATGCCCTAGAGGCAAGGACTTTGACTTCCGTTGACCATCGGTTAGAAAGACGTAGGACTCATTCTTTTAGCGTATCCTCGTAGTACTGATTATAATGGTATAGTTATGGACGTTTGAAATTGATTACTTACATTTTAGTTAAATAATTTTGAACTCCCACCATGTGGGAATGGTAACCAATCTGAGGTGAGGAAGGGATATTAAGTGACCAATCAGAATTTGGGTGAAAGAAGCCTAATCAGAAATCAGGAAAGAAAAGGCAAAAAAAAAAAAAAAAAAAGGGAAAGCTCCCCATGCACCCGTGCAACCCAGTTCGACCACCCATTTTCCAAGGCCGATTCCGGCCAACTCCGGTGGAGTTTTTCGACGCCACCACCACCATCTTTAAGCTCGCATTCCCCTCTACAAAACCCACCCAAGAACCACCTTGATTAACCACGGTATGTGGAGGTTTGAGGGAACGAAAGTTGACGAAAATCAACGGTGCTCCGGCCACCCTTTTCAATTTTTCAGCGAATTGGCAAAGCGATGGCCGATGCCACCACTTGGGCTTCGTAGCCCATCATCCCAGGAGCAAATACCAACCAACCTTGACCCCGTTGGACCACCCTAGATGACGGATCGACAATGGGAAGCTTTAGGCACCAGCCGGCTTTGTGGGAAAAATTGACCATCTTCCGTCCACTTTTGGACTTCGTGGCAGGTATGAAAGTTGTTCCTCTCATTGAGAGTTTCATTTCTGTGAAATTTTCGGCGAATCGTGGCCGTCAGCCACCATACGCGGTGACGCGTGTGGCGGCGCGTGGGCTGAGATCCCACTTGACCATCTTAGCCTAATTTTGAAGCCCCGATTCCATATTTGACATCCGTTTAGTGAAATTACAATGTTTTAATGTAGTTTCGTAGTTGACCACCTAGTTGGCCGTCACGAGGTCCTTACATGAATTGACGATCCGACCGTTAGATCATCACCAAGCCTTAGTACCTTATAGTACGTAATATTTAAGGATATTAGGAACTGACGGATTGGGAATCTGACTTACGAATCTTCCCGAATTGGAATTGTTAGTTCATAAAATAAAGTGTCGACCTCCACTTAATTTTAGCAATTGGTGGAGATCCGACCGTTGGATCATTCTGAAACTTTAGGATGTTATTCTAGAAGCTTAATTTGTATTTATGGAAGTTACAGATCAGAAATTCAATGTACGGATCTTCCGGATCGAATTACTTAGGGTAGTAGGCCCTGCCGTTGACCTATGACCGACTGTTGGCTTTTGGTCAATGGGTTTCAAATCATTCTAGAACGTCCAGGGGGATGTGTTTTATGTCAGCTGCGTGTTCTATAGATAAGAATCCTGAGTTGTGATTTGATAATTGTTTTAGGCGACGATTGTTCATGACGCCTTGATATTCGTGCTAGGGAGTTGTAGCGCGGACTCCAGGTGAGTGGGCAGTTTATTTTATACCTATACATATTTCTAGTTTCCCTAAATGCGTAGTTACTTCACTATATTGCCAAGTCTTCGTTATTGTGATATAAATTGTGATAAATGCTGCTATATGGTTGAGATATTATTGTCATGACATTCATACATATTTGTACATGCTCATCTTGCTGCACCTTGGTGTTAGTACTCCGCCCAGGGCCAGGGCCAGTCCTTCATGTGTATGCTCACATCCGCACCATTCGCTTGCCTTGGATCCAAGTTAGGTGCCAGTCCTGCCGGGTAGATTGCATTATAACTTGTATGTGACCGTGCTTCTGCACCAGTCTTCACGTGATCATAGTACTAGAGCGTATTGATTACACCCAGTCTTGTCGGGTAGAATTGCATTAAGCAATTCCGACTCGTGTGCTAGCATAGATTGATGAGCAATTGATTATACTTGCTTATCACATGATTATATTACCGTGGCATTTGACATATCATGACTTGGCATATTTCTGATTACATTGTTGTTGTACTTTACTACATACTTACGTAGTATGTTTTACGAAAACTATACTTGTTTTACGGCGAATGGAGTATATTCGAAAATAAAGGTTTTTCTTATAAACATTGTTTTGCTGACCCACTCAACTTTGTTTTTCGCCCCTCCAGGTTTAGTAGTTATGCTTATGTGTAAACGAAGGTTGTGGCAAATCTCAGGAGATAGTTACCTTTAGTGGTATAACCCTCATTCTATTTATTATACTGTCTTATGCTCTGACAACACGTGTGAAATAGGTGCAATCCAGCTCACCCGCGCACTCTTTTGTTTAGGTACTTTTAGGTTTAAATTTATTCACATTCTTTTTCCACTACACTACACTTTATGGCTTCGTCACCCTCCAGGTGTCGGCCAGCACAACTCTGTTTGGGGTCCAGGTGGACTTTCCGGGTTGGGGTGTGTCAGTTTAGTATCAGAGCATATGTTTGGGCAGTATTGCATTCATCACACACGTGATGTAATCATTCTTGGTTTTTGAACCTAATTCTCGAAGCTTGCCACCACGTTGAGCACGAAAAGCGTGCTAACTTTCCATTAAGTTTGGGTACTTTTGACGACTTAGGAAACCATTAAGTTTGCATGCTAAATCTTGCTAGCCCCGCATCCAGGCTAAGGTATCAAGAGTTGAGTATCACCAAGGATTTACTAATCGTTTTTACCAACCCTTCAAATTAGGAAACCAGAAATGGTTTTGTTTCTTTGGTAGCACCTATTAGTTTACCCTCTCTTAGAATCCCTGCGAAGGTTGCTTTGTCAAGATTCTAGAAATATTTGAAGCGACAACCTGATACTAAAGTTGTAGCACCTGACGAAAGATCATCTGAGGGACAATCACTTTTGGTCCCTGTTAGCACTAATATCTTCAAACGTACTGGTTTTCATGCTGGATCTTCAGGAGGAAGATCGACTCCCGATAAAGTCCTTTTCCAAGTAGAGTTAGCAAGTTCTTTTTCTAGCCTTGGAATTTTTCAACCAACGCTAATTCCCAGATTCTAATTTCGTTGTTATATTCATCAATTGGGTGAGTATAGGCTTGCGAGTGTGAGTTGTCATATCCTGGGAGTAACATAAACCTGAAAAGTAGTAATCAAATCCTCCTAGGATCAATGAACTACTTCGCTTGACCAGTTCCTTTTCAATCACCACCCGAAGTTTTCTACCCGAACAGACTCCGAATCGTAATCAGCCTTCAGTGGCATTACTAATTGACGATGTTGTCCAATATCCAGAGACCGTTGACCAGTATTCAGTGGTATGATTTCTGATACCGGATGCAGGTACTAGTATCTGGGAGTGATACCTTTATGTCAATATGTCGGTTCACAGTTTCAGGGTAACTAATGATGTGGTAGAAACTAACACACAAATTAAACCCTATTTAGATAGTTGTAGCATAAGCAAGTAGGGATCGTTCTAGGCCGAGGATTAGAAGGGATGCTAATCAACACAAATTTGGCTTAAAAACTAAAAACTAGACTAATCAAACACCAAACAAGAACTAAAGGGGATTTTGGACAAATTTCTAACTAAACTGACACAAAACAACAAAGGGGGGAATGTTTTGGACGAATTTAAGGTAAAATTAAGTGAATTGCAGCAACTAATCAAGGTTTGTACGAAAATTGGGTGAAATATGGGTGAAAGGCTAGCTAGAGGATTCTTCTCCACACATGAAACATATGCATACAAATTGATTTCCAGTTATTCTTCCTATAAACCACGAATGACAATGCCCCAAATTAATTGTGAATTGTACAAATTAACTTTCAGATATTCCTAAGTTCATTGAATTGGACTCAGCGACGCAACTAAATTATTCTTCTCAAGTTCCCGAACTATATCAAAGATCATTAAGTTCTATGAAAATCATAAGCATTGACAAGGCATTCGTAACTATGAACTGCATGATACTCCTGCCAGGAATTTACTTAACACAATCATGACTAGTGACTTTTACTACTTGTAAATATAAGTTCATAACGATTAGGTGAAATTCCCTTATATTCTAGCATCAAATCCCTGCATGCAAACTAAGTATGCATCCTGAATCAACACACAAGAATAAGTTCTTAATAAAACAGATAACTAAACTACATTCACGATTTATGAAACAATAACTGGATGTAATCAATTCATATGAAACATATGTTCATGGCTTCAAATTCACCTCTAGCTAAAACGAAATTAGTTCCACATGTTCATGATAATTGAAAACCAATCTAAAATAAACATTGAACTAAAACTAAGGATAGAAAGAACCCAGAAACGCTCCAGCACTCCAATGGCCTTGGATGCAGGTCACGGCACCAATTCCTTCTCTCCTTCCTTCCTCGCAAGCACGACACACTTCTGAAAAGGCTCCAGAAACCTGTGCCAGTCTTGTGTTTTTCTCTAAAATCTCTCTTTGAATTCTCTCCATAAAAGCCACGGCAAAGGGTTGTATTTATAGGGCAGGCACTGATAGAAGCATATTTATGCGACTTAGCTAGCTTGTTTCTTGGCATTTATGTTGTTATTTCCGAGTTAATTTAGTATTTTAAGCTATTTTCGTGTGTTTGTAGGTCCAAAGGGTTAACGAGGCAAGAAAGTGCATTTTGGTGCCTTTTGGAGCAGTTTTGGGCATGGAATGGATAGCACATGCTTGGAGCTAAATGGATGCACGAAATTGAAGACCAAAGCAAGCTAGGAATGTGCCAAAGAAAGGAAGAAAATAAATTCAAGTCAAGGGAGGATAAGGAATTCAGCAAGAAGAAGGAATGACTAGTCAAACTTACCTTATTTTGTCCTTACCTTTCCTAATCCTAATTTACTAAGGTTCCAGCTACAAAGAGACTTCCTAAATGTTCTAGGACACTTAATTTATGTTTCTAGAAGTCCTAATCCTAGTCAAATTAGGTTGCCGCATCCTTCCTTGCACTTTTCCTTCCTTGCCGCACAAACAACCCACATTCCCTTTTCCTTTGGGACATTGCCGCACCTTCCCTTCATTGAACCCTTCCTTGCCGTGCAAGGAAGCCCTCTTCTTGCCCATTTACACATTGCCGCACCTTATTTCCCCTTTCCCTTGGGATTTTGACATTTAATTCCCTTTTTCCCTTAGGATTTGGAATAAAAAAACCTTACCTAAATTAATCCCAGCCATATCTCACCCTAGTCCTATAAATATAAGGCCTTGCCGCACCCTTCTACATCATCCCTCACCATTCTACACATCCATTCACTGCCATACACACTTCCAGCCATTCTTCCATACAATTCGCCCCTCAAACCATCATTTCAACCTTGTGCCGCAGCAAAGAAGAAGAAGGAGGACCCCTGGACGTGCTTGCCATTCAAGTTGGATTGCTGGAACGTTTTTTGGTGTTCTCAATACTTTGTTTTCAATGTTTAAGTTCAATTATCTTTGTTTTGTGAACATGAGGAGCTAAACTCGTTTTAGCTAGGGGGAATTTTGAAGCCATGAACATATTTGCAATATGAATTGATTACTTCCAGTTATGATTTCATAAATCGTGAATGCAATTTACTTAACTGTTTAATTGAAAACTTATTCTTGTATGTTGATTAAGGATGCATACTTAGTTTGCATGCATGAATTTGATGCTAGAATATAAGGGAGTTTCACCTAATCGTTATGAACTTATATTCAAAAGTAGTGGAGGTTGCTAGTCACAATCGCGTTAAGTAAATTCCTGGCATAAGTATCATGTTGTTCATAGTTACGAGTGCTTTGTCAATGCTTATGATTTTCATAGAATGTAATGATCTTTGATTGTATCTCTATTATGTTGTTCATGTAGGGGACTTTTGAAGAATAATTTGGTTGCTGATGCGTTATCCATTACTTTATTGAGGGTTAATTAGTGCTATTCGCGGTTAATCTGGGGCGTTGAGGTTCATGGTTTATTGAAAGAACAACTGGAAATCGATTTATGTGCAAGTGTGTCATGTGTGGAGAAAGACACTCTAGCTAGCTTATCACTCATCCAAATCACCAATTTCGTGCCAAAATCTGTTTAAGTCTTTAGTTTACTTGTTTTACTTTAAATTCGTCCAAAACCCAATCCCCTTTACTTTATTGTGTCAATTAGATTAGAATCTATCCAAACTTGTGTTTTTAAGTGTTTTGAGTCAAGTTAAAACCAATTTTCGTCCCAAGTCATTCTTAGTGTCTAGTTTGAGTCTAATTGGTTGTTTTAAGTTGTTTTGAGTTTTTTAAGTTTGTTTTGAGTCTTGTGAATCTTGTTAAGTGTTTTTAAGTTTGTTTTTGTGTTTTTAAGTCAGTTTAGAGTTGATTAGCAATCCCTCCTAATCCCCGGTCTAGAACGATCCCTACTTGCATATATACTACAATTGTCAAAAATAGGGTTCAATTTGTGTGCTTAACTTTTATCACATCAAATTTTGGCGCCGTTGCCGGGGATTAGCAACTTTGCTAATCCCCCATTGTTTCTTTTTGTTTCTTTTTCGTGTGTTTTTGTTTTTGTCTCTGACTTTGTTTTGTTTCTTGTTTTTAGGTACTAGTTTATGACTCAAAGTTTTCAACCTGTTCGTGAGCACATCTTTGACTTTGACGACGATTTTGAGCGGACTTTGAGAAGGAAGAGCAAGAGTCTAATGTCACATCCCGGCCTGGGCCGCCACCACATCCCGGGCTCGACTCCACCGTAGCACGATATTGTCCGCTCTGGGCCCGACTACGCCCTCACGGTTTTGTTTCTTGGAACTCACACAAGAACTTCCCAGTGGGTCACCCGTCATGGGAGTGCTCTCGCGCGCTACTCACTTAATTTCAGAGTTCCCATGGAACCCGAAGCCAGTGAGCTCCCAAAAGGCCTCTTGCTAGGTAGGGATGGGAATATACATATAAGGATCACTCCCCTGGGCGATGTGGGATCTCACAATCCACCCCCCTTAGGGGCCCGACGTCCTAGTTGGCACACCACGACCAGGGTTAGGCTCTCATACCAAATTGTCACATCCCGGCCCAGGCCGCCACCACATCCCGGGCTCGACTCCACCGTAGCACGATATTGTCCGCTTTGGGCCCCGACTACGCCCTCACGGTTTTGTTTTTGGGAACTCACACGAGAACTTCCCAGTGGGTCACCCATCATGGGAGTGCTCTCGCGCGCTACTCGCTTAACTTCGGAGTTCCCATAGAACCCAAAGCTAGTGAGCTCCCAAAAAGCCTCGTGCTAGGTAGGGATGGGAATATACATATAAGGATCACTCCCCTGGGCGATGTGGGATCTCACAATTAATCCACCTAGCCCTGAACCTGAGCTTGAAGAACAAGAAGTAGAAGAGGAAGAAGAAGCCACGGCTCAAGTGTTGGAGGAAGCACAAGTCATGACAGCAGACAATCGAACAATCAAGGAACTTTCCACCTCGGGAGTGGACAATGTCGTGCCCCTATGTATCCAATACCCCACGACAGCTCAAGGGAAGACTGAGGAGTTCGAGCTAAAGTCCAGTTTGTTGCATCACATTCCAAAGTACCACGGGCTGTCCGT
Source organism: Cotoneaster glaucophyllus (assembly GCA_036320875.1). Taxonomy (NCBI): domain Eukaryota; kingdom Viridiplantae; phylum Streptophyta; class Magnoliopsida; order Rosales; family Rosaceae; genus Cotoneaster; species Cotoneaster glaucophyllus. The sequence continues at coordinate 22,877,398 of CM070059.1, forward strand.
GGAAGATCCAAACAAGCACTTGAAGGAGTTCGAAGTTGTTAGCTCAAGATTGGAAAAGGCTAAATATTGGTTGTACGAATTGGCACCTGGGACCGTCACTTCGTGGGAGAGCATGAAACGAGCATTCTTAGAGAAATTCTTTCCAACGTCAAGAGTCATTCTTTTGAGGAAGCGGATCAGTGGCATTCAACAAAATCAAGGAGAATTCTTTCTGGCATACTATGAACGTTTCAAAGCCCTTGTTGCATCCTGTGCCCAACATCAAATGAAAGAAAAGCTTTTCATTCAATACTTCTACGAAGGACTTCTTCCCATTGAACGCCAAATGCTAGATGCCTCAGCGGGTGGTGCGTTGGTTGACAAAACTCCGATGGCTGCCAAGACCTTAATTGTAAACCGAGCTTTGAATGCACAACAATATGAAGGAGTGGGACAGAGAGACCCCCCACGACAGCAACATGTGAATGAGGTAAGTGCAATATCTGAAATATAATCTCAATTGGCTAATCTCACTATTTTTGTGTCGCAGGTTGTTGAAAAACCCAAGGTAAAAGAAAATACAATTTGTGGAGTGTGTTCCATGCAAGGGCACCAATCTGAAAAGTGCCCTCAATTGATCAAGAATGGAGGATGGGAAAGTGCAAATGCCATTGGATTTCAAGGCCAAAATCAGCCCAAATACGATCCATATGCCAATACATACAATCCGGGCTGGAGAGATCATCCGAACATGAAATGGAGGGAGCCTCAACAACCTCAACAAGGGGGATTTCGGCCACCACCCCCTGGGATGTTTCCAAGGCCATATGCACCAACACAAACTTAACCACTTTCTGCCCAAACTAATTCAAGTTCGTCCATGGATAATGATCAAGTTATTCAATTACTAACCACTTTGGCGCAGGGGTAGCAAAATCAAACCAAAGAAATGCAAAATTACGCCAAAGAGGTGCAAAATCAAGCCAAAGAGGTGAACGAATAGAAGAAACAAATGGGGCAGATGACGGAATTCATGGACCAATTCAGAGAGCAAGGCAGATTGCCTAGTTCAACCATTGTCAACCCGAAGGGCGAATTTGAATCTGCAAAAGCCATCACGTTGAGAAGCAGAAAAGAAGTTGGAACTGATCCAAAACCATCCAAATCAAGTCAAAATGAGGACAAGAAGCTGCAATTCGAGGAGGAAGAACAAGACAAGGCCACGGCAAGGATTGAGCAATCCTTGCCGCAGCCTCCTAAACCACCTAATCCGTCCAACACATGTAAGATGGGTCCAATTTCCATTAATTTTAACCCTATTCCACCCAATATACCTTTCCCTCGCAGATTCATGCAATCAAAGAAGGACGAGAGTGACAAAGACATTCTTGACACATTCAGAAAGGTGCAAGTCAATATTCCACTTCTTGATGCAATTAAACAAGTCCCGAAGTATGCCAAATTCTTGAAGGAGCTGTGCACAACAAGGAAAAGAATTTCGAACAAGGAGGTGGTAAGGGTAGGTGAGAATGTTTCAGCCGTTTTGCAACGAAAACTGCCTCCTAAATGCAAAGACTCAGGTAGTTTTACAATTCCTTGTGTTATTGGCAATACTCGATTTGAACATGCCATGCTAGACTTAGGTGCATCAATGAATGTCATGCCTTATTCTATTTATGCATCTATGAACTTAGGAGAGCTGAAAAATGATGGAGTGATTATTCAATTAGCCGATCGTTCTAATGCATATCCAAAAGGGGTTTTGGAGGATGTTTTGGTGTAGGTTAATCACTTAATCTTTCCGGCTGACTTCTATGTGCTTGAAATGGAAGATTCGGACTATTCTCCTCCATTGCCAATCTTACTTGGAAGGCCATTCATGAAAACAGCCCGCACCAAGATCGATGTGTTTAAAGGAATATTAATAATGGAGTTTGATGGGGAAGTTATTGATTTCAATATTTCTGAAGCAATGAAGTACCCTAGTGATGATCATTCTTGTTTTTCTATTGATGTAATCGATTCTTTGGCTCAGGCATATCTTGAAGACTTGAATGAGGATGCACTTGAAACAGCCCTTAGAAAGGGAGTAAGACTTAAAAATGAAGGGGCATGAATCACAATCACCCACGGCATGCAAGAGGAGCTCAATGCCATGCCTTTTAATGAGGAATTGGTCGAAATGGTTGCTTCTCTTGAATCAACTCCAAAGCATGTTGGTAAGCCTTCCGACCCAATTTCAATTCTCGTTTCTACTAATAAGTTGCTGCCCTCAGTGACTCAGGCACCTTCCCTCGAACTGAAACCATTGCCAAGTCATTTGAAGTACATATTCTTGGGAGACCAAGAGACTTTGCCCATCATAGTCTCTTCCTCACTCACGGCACAAGAAAATGAGAAGTTGGTGCGGGTATTAAGGGAGTACAAAACAGCCATAGGATGGACCCTGGCCGACATCAAGGGAATCAGCCCTACCACATGCATGCATCACATACTTTTGGAGGAGGGAGCTAAACCATCTCGAGAAGCCCAACGCCGACTCAACCCTCCCATGATGGAAGTCGTGAAAAATGAGATTATCAAGCTACTAGATTGTGGAGTGATCTATCCAATTTCTGATAGCCGTTGGGTTTCGCCGGTCCAAGTTGTTCCAAAGAAATCCGGAGTCACTGTGGTGAAGAACGAAGAGAATGAGCTTGTGCCTACCCGTATCCAAACCGGTTGGAAAGTTTGCATCGATTATAGGAAGCTCAACGCCACCACAAGGAAGGATCACTTCCTTCTACCATTCATTGATCAAATGCTTGAAAGGTTAACTGGTCATTCATTTTATTGTTTTCTTGATGGTTATTCGGGTTATAATCAGATTGTCATAGCACTGGAAGACCAAGAAAAGACCACATTCATGTGCCCCTTTGGTACCTTTGCCTATCGTTGAATGCCATTTGGTTTGTGCAATGCACCAACCATATTCCAATGGTGCATGGTAAGTATATTCTCAGATTTTGTGGAAAAGATCATTGAGGTATTCATGGATGATTTTAGTGTTTTTGGTGATTCATTTGATGAATGCTTCAATAATCTCACTCTGATCTTAAAACGATGCATTGAAACTAACCTTGCTTTAAATTGGGAAAAGTGTCACTTTATGGTAAAACAAGGCATAGTTTTGGGCCATATCATTTCAGAAAAAGGAATTGAGGTTGATAAGTCAAAAATAGATCTTGTACGCTACTTACCCTCTCCCACTTCAGTGAGAAAGGTTCGTTCTTTTCTTAGCCATGCAGGATTCTATAGGCGATTCATCAAGGACTTTTCCAAAATTTCACAACCTCTTTGCCGTTTACTTCAAAATGAGGTGCCTTTCGAATTCAACGTGGAGTGTGAGAAGGCCTTTAAAACCCTCAAAGAGATGCTAACTTCGGCCCCCATCATCATTCCACCAGATTGGAGCCTTCTGTTTGAGCTAATGTGCGATGCATCTGATTATGCAATTGGAGCTATTTTAGGCCAACGGAAGAACAAACAGCCCCATGTCATCTATTATGCCTCCCACACCTTGAATGATGCTCAATTGAACTATTCTACCACTGAAAAAGAACTTATTGCTGTTGTCTTTGCTTTAGATAAATTTCATTCTTATTTACTTCGAACTAAAGTGATTGTCTATTCTGATCATGCAGCGTTGAAGTACCTACTCACCAAGAAAGAGGCCAAACCGCGGCTGATTCGTTGGATGCTCCTTCTCCAAGAGTTTGATATTGAAATCCGAGACAAGAAGGGAAGTGAAAACGTGGTGGCTGACCACCTGAGCCATTTGGTGCACAATGAGGACTCCTTACCCATTCCAGAAACATTCCCAGATGAATAATTGTTGTCCATTGAGGTAAGTGAGCCTTGGTACGCAGATTTGGTCAATTATTTAGTAGCTAAACAAGTTCCAAGCACCCTAAACAAGCACCAACGTGATAAACTTAAAAAGGATGCACGGTTCTAAGTTTGGGATGACCCATATTTGTGGAAATACTGCCCTGATCAGATTGTACGTAGGTGTGTGCATGATTCTGAGTTTAATTCGATTTTAGCATTCTGTCACACTTATGCTTGTGGTGGTCACTTTGGCACTCAAAAGACAGCACTTAAGGTTCTAGAATGTGGATTTTATTGGCCTACTATCTTTAAAGATGCTAGAACTTTTTGCCTCACATGTGATCGATGTCAACGAATAGGTAACATAGGCCCAAGAGACCAAATGCCGCAAACACCCATTCCCTCTGTTGAAATTTTTGATGTTTGGGGCATTGATTTCATGGGTCCTTTTCCTTCATTTTATGGTTTCAATTATATCTTACTTGCTGTTGATTATGTGTCGAAATGGGTGGAAGCAAAAGCCACCCGAACTAACGTTTCCAAAGTGGTTGTAGATTTCGTTAAAACTAACATCTTTTCCAGATTTGGGATGGCTCGAGTCCTCATAAGTGATGGAGGCTCTCATTTTTGCAATCGAACCATCAGGGCGCTGCTCAAGAAGTATAATGTCACACATAAGGTTTCGACACCTTATCATCCTCAAACAAGTAGCCAAGCTGAGGTTTCAAATAGAGAAATCAAGCAGATTCTGGAAAAGACCGTTAGATCAACAAGGAAAGATTGGAGCTTACGTTTGGATGATGCATTGTGGGAATATCGTACGGCTTACAAAACACCCATTGGAATTTCCCCATTTCGGCTCATATATGGCAAACCATGCCATCTTCCCGTGGAGTTAGAACACAAGGCGCATTGGGCTGCAAAAACCTTCAATCTGGACATGGATGCGGCTGGAGTTCATCGGAAGCTTCAATTGAATGAACTTGAAGACAAAGGCATTCCATGATAAGATGATTCGTAGCAAAACATTCTCAATTGGGCAGAAAGTGTTACTTTTCAATTTCCGCCTTCGTTTATTTCCCGGTAAGTTACGTTCCAAGTGGATTGGGCCGTATGTTATTACTAATGTTTTTCTTTATGGTGCAGTCCAAATCCAAAGCTGGCCAAGAATTCAAGGTGAACGGGCACTGTTTGAAGCCTTACTATGACAATTTTATGGTGCATGTTGTGGAGGAAATACCCCTCCATGCCGGGGCTCTAATGAAGCTTAAAGAGAGGTATCGTATGGCTGAACAACGTTAAAGCAAGCGCTTCTTGGGAGGCAACCCATGCATTCAACAAAGGAAGACCTAGGAATCGCTCCACATCCAGATTTGCGTTCCTAAACCCTTCTCTTTACTGCATTTATTTTGCCATGTTTATTGTGTTTGTTTGTTGTTTGTTTGTTTGCTTATGTGTGAGTTTATGTTTGAAACATTGAGGACAATGTTTGGTTTAAGTGTTGGGGGGGGGGGGGTAAACAAGTTGTTTTTGCATGATTTTCGGGGGATTTTATCACCTATCACTTCTAATGTTGTTTCTCACTGTTTTTAAGTGTTTTTAGTGTGTTTTGAACTGTTTCAATGTACTTTGAAAGCAAAGTCCGAAAATTTGATAAAAATTTGAAAAATTGTTTTGAAAAACCCAAAAAGAGTTGTTTTTGTGTGCTTGTTTGTGTCTTAGGGTACCTTCCAACACAATGATGAGGATTTGGTTTTTAATTGCATGACTACTAAAGAAAGTTACAAACATGGATGGAAGTTTGATATGCTCTTTGGTTTATGCTTGGTTGTAGTTGTTGTTTACGAATTCACATTTAATCATAAAGGAAAAAAATCAGTTTTTGTAACATGCTTGAAGGAAGGAACTCAAATTAACGCTACAACCCTGAGAGACTTGAGCCTAAACGTTATTTGGAGGGTTATTAATCTGTGATTTCTTGTTTTCTAAAGTCGTTGCATGATCTCAATATTCTTTGCTTGGTTACTACTTAGAAGGCGTTTCATCATTTAGTTCCAAATACTAGAACTCATGCCTGTTTCATTCAAAGCATGACATTGGATTGCATAACACATAACAAGATGAAGTTGTTTAGTTAACCAAGAGCGAAAAAGCTGTACCCATTGCATATGTATTGTAGGTTTCACCCCGTTGAGCTTTGTTTAGCCTATGTTCTTTGTTAACCCGCATTATCCTTACCTAGCCTAGAATAGGACCATCCATACCCTTGTTCTTGAGGCATAGTGGAGCATAAATTAGAGGGAATTCCTTTTGATGAACATTATGCAGAAAAACAAGTGTGGGGGAAGGGATTTGTGTGCCAAAAGAAAGAATAAGGCACAGGTTTGGAAAAGAAAAAGAAAAATTCGTGGAAAAAGAAAAGAAAAAAGAAAAGTTGTGAAAAGAATGAAAAAGAGTTGAAAAATAAGTGAGAATAAGCTCACAAGTGTTGGTTGTTGAAGAAAGGGTCCAAAAAGTTGAATTTGGCCCTAAATGTTGTGTGATTCTTCCCCTTGTGTGTCTAAGTTAGTGGCTGCATTCAAAAGTGAATTCTAAGTGTCAATTTCATTACTTTGCTTGCTATTGCTTTAAGAATGTTTGTTATCCTTACCCTTCTTTGTTAACCAATACCCTCAGCCCCGTTACAACCCTTAACTTCTATCTTGAGTGTTGTGTCTTTCAATTTGTGGAGTTTGGAATTGGTATGAGCATATGGTGTCCCTGGTTCTCGCATTCAAGTAGTAGCATTCCGTTCATGAGATCATATATACACATGTATTAATAATTCCAGAAAATGCTTTCTTTGTTATAAACATATGTGAGTGCTAGTCTACATGTTTACATCAATCTTGTCACATATACCTAGTGTAGGGTGTGTAGTCAGAAAATATGTGTGAAAATAGAGAGTATCTTGTAAGGAATTGGGTGAATTCTCTAAGGCATGTTACTACATTCAAATCATTGTTTTAATTGATTAAATGTGAGCTAGTAAGTGGTGACTATGATTAAGTATGTGCTAGAGGGAAAGGATGGCTAAAATCTGTGGGAGTAATGACTTTTAATATGTCATGTTGCATTGGAAATCCCTGAGGCAAATGTTGGTAGGTCTAGGTTGTGTTTTGTTTGTTTTGTTTGTTTTGTTTTGCTCGAGGACTAGCAAAAGCTAAGTGTGGGGGAATTTGAAAGAAGCATATTTATGCGACTTAGCTAGCTTGTTTCTTGGCATTTATGTTTTTATTTCCTAGTTAATTTAGTAGTTTAAGTTATTTTCGTGTGTTTGTAGGTCCAAAGGGTTAAAGAGGCAAGAAAGTGCATTTTGGTGCCTTTTGGAGTAGTTTTGGGCATGGAATGGATAGCACATGCTTGGAGCTAAATGGATGGACGAAATTGAAGACCAAAGCAAGCTAGGATTGTGCCAAAGAAAGGAAGAAAATAAATTCAAGTCAAGGGAGGATAAGGAATCCAGCAAGAAGAAGGAATGACTAGTCAAACTTACCTTACTTTGTCCTTACCTTTCCTAATCCTAATTTACTAAGGTTCCAGCTACAAAGAGACTTCCTAAATGTTCTAGGACACTTAATTTATGTTTCTAGAAGTCCTAATCCTAGTCAAATTAGGTTGCCGCATCCTTCCTTGCACTTTTCCTTCCTTGCCGCACAAACAACCCACATTCCCTTTTCCTTTGGGACATTGCCGCACCTTCCCTTCATTGAACCCTTCCTTGCCGTGCAAGGAAGCCCTCTTCTTGCCCATTTACACATTGCCGCACCTTATTTCCCTTTTCCCTTGGGATTTGACATTTAATTCCCTTTTTCCCTTAGGATTTGGAATAAAAACCTTACCTAAATTAATCCTAGCAGTATCTCACCTTAGCCCTATAAAAATAAGGCCTTGCCGCACCCTTCTACATCATCCCTCACCATTCTACACATCCATTCACTGCCATACACACTTCCAGCCATTCTTCCATACAATTCGCCCCTCAAACCATCATTCCAACCCTGTGCTGCTGCAAAGAAGAAGGAGGACCCCTGGACGTGCTTGCCATTCAAGTTGGATTGCTGGAACATTTTTAGGTGTTCTCAATATTTTGTTTTCAATGTTTAAGTTCAATTATCTTTGTTTTGTGAACATGAGGAGCTAAACTCGTTTTAGCTAGGGGGAATTTCGAAGCCATGAACATATTTGCAATATGAATTGATTACTTCCAGTTGTGATTTCATAAATCGTGAATGCAATTTACTTAACTGTTTGATTAATAACTTATTCTTCTATGTTGATTAAGGATGCATACTTAGTTTGCATGCATGAATTTGATGCTAGAATATAAGGGAGTTTCACCTAATCGTTATGAACTTATATTCAAAAGTAGTGGAGGTTGCTAGTCACAATCGCGTTAAGTAAATTCCTGGCATAAGTATCATGTTGTTCATAGTTACGAGTGCTTTGTTAATGCTTATTATTTTCATAGAATGTAATGATCTTTGATTGTATCTCTATTATGTTGTTCACGTAGGGGACTTTTGAAGAATAATTTGGTTGCCGATGCGTTATCCATCCAATTCAATGACTTAAGGAAAATCTGAGGGTTAATTAGTGCTGTTCACGGTTAATCTGGGGCGTTGAGGTTCATGGTTTATTGAAAGAACAACTGGAAATCGATTTATGTGCAAGTGTGTCATGTGTGGAGAAAGACCCTCTAGCTAGCTTATCACTCATCCAAATCACCAATTTTGTGCCAAAATCTATTTAAGTCTTTAGTTTACTTGTTTTACTTTAAATTCGTCCAAAACCCATTCCCCTTTACTTTATTGTGTCAGTTAGGTTAGAATCTGTGAAAACTTGTGTTTTTAAGTGTTTTGAGTCAAGTTAAAATCAATTTTCATCCCAAGTCATTCTTAGTGTCTAGTTTGAGTCTATTTGGTTGTTTTAAGCTGTTTTGAGTTTTTTAAGTTTGTTTTGAGTCTTGTGAGTCCTGTTAAGTGTTTTTAAGTTTGTTTTTGTGTTTTTAAGTCAGTTTAGAGTTGATTAGCAATCCCTCCTAATCCCCGGCCTAGAACGATCCCTACTTGCATATATACTATAATTGTCAAAAAGAGGGTTTAATTTGTGTGCTTAACTTTGATCACATCAGGCACGGCACCAATCTAGGGAGGAGAATAATTAGGGTTCGGCACAATCCTTGAAGGAAAGGGATTACATAGTCTACATGACTTTTGGACTTCTAGAAATCAGATAATAGGTGGTTTAATATGAAAAGGAATCCCCCTTGCAGCTGGAGATAAGGTAGGATAGAATTAGGATAGGATAGGATTAGATAAGGTTAGTTTGGATAAGGTTGGATAAGGTTTCCTTCTTCTTAGCTGATTCCTTATCTTCCAAGCCTTGATTTAATTTCTCCAGATTTGTAGCACATCCCTAGCCTCTTTGGAACTCCAAAAACGTCCATCCAACTTGCTCCCCGCGCATGTTATCCATTCCAAGTCCAAAACTGCTCCAAATTGCTCCAAATTGCCATTTCTTGTCACCCTTGCCAATTGGACCTATAAACACACGAAAATAGCTTAAATCACTCTATTAAATAGAAACTGACTAAGTAAATGCAAGGAAATAGGCTAACAAAGTCGCATAAATATGCTCCTATCAAATTCCCCGACACTTAGCTTTTGCTAGTCCTCTAGCAAAACAAAACAAACAAAACAAAACCTAGACCTTCCAACAATTGCCTCAGGGATTTCCAATGAAACATGACATGTTAAAAATCACTACTCCCACATATTTTAGCTATCCTTACCCTCGAGCTCATACTTAATCGCAGTAACCAGTAACTAGCTCGCATTTAATCAATTAAAACAACATTTTGAATGCAGTAACATGCCTTAGAGAATTCACTCAATTCCTCAACGGATGTACTCTCTATTTTCACACAGATTTTCCAACGACACTCCCTATACTAAGTATATGTGAGAAGATTGATGTAAATATGTAGACTAGCACTCACATATGTTATAACAAATAAGACACTTTCTAGAATTATTAATACAAACGTGTATATGATCTCATGAATGGAATGCCACTACTTAGAAGCGAGAACCAGGGATTCCATATGCTCGTACCAATTTCAAACTCCACATATTGAAACACATAACAATCAAGATAGAAGTCTAAGGGTTGTAACGGGGCTAAGGTATTGGCTAACAAAGAAAGGTTAAGGATAAACAAAGTAATGAAATCCACACTTAGAATTCAACTTTTGGATGCAGCAACCAACTTTAAACACAAAGGGGAGATTCATACAACATTTAGGGCCAGACTCACATTTTTGGAACCTTCTTCAACATCCAACACTTGTGAACTCATTCTCACTTCTTTTGAACTTTTTCTTGCCTTGTCTGTTTCTTTTCTCTTTCTCTTTTTTTTTTCTACGATTTTTTTTTCTTTTGAAACACAAAACATACTACTTCACCAGATTCACAAGGACAAATTCTTCCCCCACACTTGTTTTTCTGCATATAGTAGATCAAAAGGAGTTCCACACAAGTCATGCTTCACTATTCTTTAAGAACAAGGGTATGGATAGTCCTATACTAGGCTAGGTAGGGATAATGCAAGCTAACAAAGAAAATAGGCTAAATAAGGCTCAAAGGGGTTAAACCTACAATACATATGCAAGGGATAAGGCTTTTTGGCTCTGGTTTTAACTAAACAACTTCATCTTGTTATTTGTTAAGCAATCAATTTTATGCTTTGAATGAAACGGGTATGAGTTCTAGTATTGGAGCTAAAATGATAAAAACGCATTCTAAGTAGCAACCAAGCAAAGAAATAATGAGATCATGTAACGACTTAGAAAACAAGAATATCACAGATTAATAACTCTCCAAACAAAGAATAGGCTCAAGTCTCTCAGGGTTGTAGCATTAGTTTGAGTTTCTTCCTTCAAGCATGTTACAAAAACTGATTTTATTTCTTTTGTGATTACATGTGAATTTGTAAATGACAACTACAACTAAGCATTAACCAAAGACATATCAAACTTCCACCCATGTTTGTAACTTTCTTTAACAGTCATGCAATTAAAAACCAAATCCTCATCATTGGTAATTTTTTCAAACTTTTTCCGATTTTTTTTTTTCTTCAAATTTTTCGAAATTTTTCAAACTTTTGTTATTATGACACACTAAAACACTTAAAAACAGTGAGTAACAACATTAAAAGTGATAGGTGATGTAATTCAAAGATAAGTCATGAAAAGCAATCTGTTTACCCCCCCCCTCACACTTAAACCAAACATTGTCCTCAATGTTTTAAAAACAAAACCAAACAAGAGGGCAACAAAAACAACTAGCAAACAAGACAATCATGGCAAAGAAAAAGAAATAAAGAGAAGGGTAAAAGAACCTAAATCTGGTTTAGGAGCCGGAGATTCCAAGGTCTCTTTATTTGAACATGTGGGTTGCCTCCCAAGAAGCGCATGCTTTAACGTCTTCTAGCCGGACGATACCTCCATCCAAGCTTCACTAGGGCCCATGGCATGGAAGGGAACATCCTCCACGACATGCTCCTCAAAATACTCATAGTACTGCTTCAAACGGTGTCCATTCACTTTGAATTCATGTCCTGTCTTTAAACTTTGAATTTGGACTGCACCATAAGGAAAGACATTAGTAACAACAAAAGGACCAATCCATTTAGAATGCAACTTACATAGAAACTTTCTGCCCTACAGAGAACGTTTTACTATGAATCATCTTGTCATGGAATGCCTTCGTTTTCTCCTTGTAAATATGAGCGTTCTCATAAGCCTCATTCCGAATTTCCTCAAGCTCATTCAATTGTAACTTCCTATGAAGACCAGTCGCATTTATGTTCATATTGAACGTCTTGACTGCCCAATGCGCTCGGTATTCCAACTCAACTGGAAGATGACATGGTTTCCCATAGATGAGTCGAAAAAGGGACATTCCAATTGGTGTTTTGTAGGTTGTACGATATGCCCACAATGCATCATTCAAACGCAAGCTCAAATCCTTCCGAGTTGGTCCAACTGGTTTGAGGACGATAAGGTGTCGAAACCTTATGTGTGACATTATACTTCTTGAGCAGCGCCTCTATGGTCCGATTACAAAAATTTGAACCCCAATCACTTAGAATCACTCTCGACATCCCAAATTTGGAAAAGATGTTAGTTTTGACAAAATCTGAAACCACTTTGGAATCATTAGTACGGGTGGCCTTTGCTTCCACCCATTTCGAAACATAATCGACAACAAGTAAAATATAATTGAAACCAGGAGAGGAAGGAAAAAGACCCATGAAAACAATGCCCCAAACATCAAAAATCTCAACAGAAAAGATAGGGGTCTACGGCATTTGGTCTTTTGAACCTATATTCCCTGTTCTTTGACAACGATCACAGGTTATGCAAAAAGTTCTAGCTTCTTTAAATATAGTAGGCCAATAAAATCCACATTCTAAAACTTTAAGTGTTGTCTTTTGAGTACCAAAATGACCTCCACATGCATAAGTGTGACAGAAAGTTAAAATCGAATTGAATTCAGACTCATGCACACACCTACGAAGAATTTGATCAAGGTAATATTTCCACAAGTAAGGGTCATCCCATACATAAAACCGTGCATCCTTCTTAAGTTTGTCACGTTGGTGCTTGTGTAGGGTGCTAGGAACTTGTTTAGTAACTAAATAATTCACAATATCAGCATACCATGGCTCACTTACCTTAATGGTTAGCAGCTGCTCGTCTGGGAACGCCTCTGGGATAGGTAATGGATCTTCATCATGTACCAAATGACTCAAGTGGTCAGCCACTACATTCTCACTTCCTTTCTTGTCTTGGATTTCCACTTCAAAGTCTTGGAGAAGAAGCATCCAGCGAATAAGCCTTGGCTTGGCTTCTTTCTTCGTGAGTAAGTACTTCGACACTGCATGGTTAGAATAGATGAAAACATTAGTTCCATGTAAATAAGAACGAAACTTATCTAAAGCAAAAACAACTGCAAGGAGTTCTTTTTCAATGGTGGAGTAGTTCAATTGAGCATCATTCAAGGTCCGAGAAGCGTAGTAGATGACATGCGGCTGGTTGTCCTTCATTTGTCCCAAAACGACCCCTAATGCATAGTCGGAAGCATCGCACATAAGCTCAAAAGGAATCTCCAATCTGGTGGAACTATGATAGGTGCCGAAGTGAGCATCTTCTTGAGGTGATTGAATGCCTTCTCACATTAGTCATCGAACACAAATGGCATATCGCTCTGTAAGAGTCGGCGTAGGGGTGTTGAGATCTTCAAGAAATCTTTAATAAAGCGTCTATAGAATCCTGCATGTCCAAGGAAAAAACGAACCTCTTTCACCGAAGTAGGAGAGGGTAAGTAGCGTACAAGATCTATTTTTGATTTATCAACTTCAATTCCCTTTTCTGAAACTATATGACCTAAAACTATGCCTTGTTTTACCATGAAGTGACATTTTTCCCAATTTAAAACAAGGTTAGTTTCAATGCAGCGTTCCAAAATCAAAAGTTAGAGAATCATCAAACGAATCACCAAAAACACTAAAATCGTCCATGAAAACCTCAATAATCTTCTCAACAAAATCTGAAAAGATACTTACCATGCATCTTTGAAAGGTGGCTGGTGCATTACATAAACCAAATGGCATTCGACGATAAGCAAAAGTACCAAACGGACAAGTAAAAGTAGTCTTTTCTTTGTTGTCTGGAGCTATAACAATCTGATTATATCCCAAATAACCATCAAGAAAGCAATAAAATGAATGACCAGTTAACCTTTCAAGCATTTGATCAATGAATGGCAGAGGAAAGTGATCTTTCCTTGTGGTGGCGTTGAGCTTCCTATAGTCGATGCAAACTCTCCAACCTGTTTGAATACGAGTGGGCACAAGTTCGTTCTCTTCATTATTCACCACAGTGACTCCAGATTTCTTTGGCATAACTTGAACAGGTGAAGCCCAACGACTATCCAAAATTGGATAAATAACTCCACAATCAAGAAGTTTAATGATCTCCTTCTTCACAACTTCCATCATTAAAGGGTTGAGTCAGCGTTAAGCCTCTCGAGTTGGTTTAGCCCCCTCCTCCAAAAGTATGCGATGCATGCATGTTGTAGGACTTATTCCCTTAATGTCGACCAAAGTCCATCCAATGGCTGTTTTGTACTCTTTCAACACTCTAACCAATTTCTCCTCTTCTCCTGCAGTGAGTGTGGAAGAGACTATGACCGGAAAAGTCTCTTGGTCTCCCAAGAAAACGTACTTCAAATGATTTGGTAATGGTTTAAGCTCGAGGGAGGGTGCCTGAATCATTGAAGGTAACAACTTGTTAGAAGAAACGGAAACTGGAATTGGGATTGGAGGCTTACCAACATGTTGTGGCAACGACTCAAGGGCAGCCACCATCTTGCCAATTTCTGCACAATTGGGCACGGCCACTTGGTTTTTGAGTCTCATTCCATTGGAAATGGTTGTTTCAAAGGCATCCCTATTTAAGTCTTCAAGATATTCCTATGCCAACGAATCGAATATATCAATAAAAAACAAGAATGATCATCAATAGGATACCTTATGGCTTCAGAAATATTGAAATCAATAACGTCGCCGTCGAATTCCATTGTCAACGTCCCCTTGAACACATCTATCTTGGTGCGAGCTGTTTTCATGAAAGGTCTTCCAAGTAGGATCGGCAATGGTGTAGAATGGGCTGAATCTTCCATCTCAAGCACATAGAAATCGGCTGGAAATATCAAATGGTTAACCTGCACCAAAACATCTTCCAAAACTCCTTTCGGATATGCATTTGAACGATCAGCTAGTTGAATAATGACACCATCATTTTTCAGCTCTCCTAGGTTCATAGATGCATAGATAGACTAGGGCATGACATTAATGGAAGCACCTAAATCTAACATAGCATGTTCAAACTTGGTATTTCCAATAACACAAGGGATTGTGAAACTACTTGGATCTTTGCATTTAGGAGGCAGTTTCCTTTGTAAAACTGCTAAAACATTCTCACGTACCCGTACCACCTCCTTGTTTGAGATCTGTTTCCTTGTTGTGCAAAGTTCTTTCAAAAATTTAGCATACTTTGGAACTTGCTTGATTGCATCAAGGAGTGGGATATTGACTTGCACCTTCCTAAATGTCTCTAGAATGTCCTTTTCATTCTCTTCTTTCCTAGATTGCATAAACCTGTGAGGGAAGGGCACATTTGGTGGAATAGGGTTAGAAGGAATTGAATTTGAACTTACCTTACTTGAGTTGGACGGCATAGAGGTCTTACGGGGCTGCAGCAAAGGTTGTTCTACCCTTGCCGTGGGTTTGTCATCTTCTTCTTCCTCGAGCAGCAGCTTTTCGTCCTCCTTTTGGCTTGATTTGGATGTTTGTGCGTTGGTTCCAACCTCTTTGCCACTTCTCAATGTGATAGCCTTAGCGGTTTCAAATCCTCCATTTGGATTGACAACGGTTAAACTAAGCAATTTGCCTTGTTCTCTTAATTATCCCATGAATTCCGCCATTTGCCCCATTTGATTCTTCAATTCTCCCATCTCCTTGGCTTGGTTTTGTAGCCCTGCATCAACGAAGTTAGTACTTGAAGAATTTTATCGTTATCCATCAACGAACCTGAATTTGGTTGGGCAGATTGTGGATGAGGTTGTGATGGTGTGAATGGCCTTTGATAGAGCCCCGGAGGTGGCTGTCTATATCCGCCTTGTTGTTGAGTTTGTTGAGGCTCCCTCGACTTCATATTTGGGTGATCTCTCCAGCCTGGATTATAGGTGTTGGAAAATGGGTCATGCCTCAGTTGATTTTGGCCTTGATAACCTATGGCATTGGCACTTTCCCATCCCCCATTCTCTATCAATTGAGGACATTGATCAGCGGGATGTCCTTGCATAGACCACACGCCACAAGCACTTGTTCCTTGCACTTTGGATCCTTAAACAACCTGTGATAGAAGAACAGAAAGATTAGCCATTTGAGATTTAAGTTCTGAAATTGCACTCACCTCATTCACTTGGGTTTGCCGTGGGGGGTCTCTTTGTCCAACTCATTCGTATTGTTGTACATTCAAGGCTCGATTTGCTATCAAGATCTTTGCAGTAACTGGTGTCTTGTCAACCAAAGCTCCACCTGCCAAGGCATCTAGCATTTGTCTCTCAATTGGAAGTAGTCCTTCGTAGAAATATTGAATTAAAAGCTCTTCCTTCATTTGATGTTGTGGACAAGATGCAACTAAAGTCTTGAAACGCTCATAATACGCTAGCAAGGATTCTCCTTGGCCTTGTTGAATTCTGCTAATTCTCTTCCTCAAAAGAATGACTCTTGATGTTGGGAAGAATTTCTCTAAGAACCCTTTCTTCATACTTTCCCAAGACGTTACATTTCCAGGTGCTAATTCAAATAGCCAATCCTTAGCCTTTTCCAAAAGAGAGAATGGAAAGGCTTTCATCTTCAGAATATTGCCATCCACGTTGATTGGTGTCATGCTCGAACATACCACTTCGAATTCCTTCAAATGCTTGTTCAGATCTTCCATAGACATCCCATGGTATTTGGGAATGTGATGCAGCAAACTGGACTTCAATTCAAACTCATCTGTCTTGCCTTGAGCTGCTCTAGGGTTTTGAATGCAAAGAGGGATGACATTGTCCAATCCCGAGGCTAAAAGTTCCTTGATTGTTCGATTATCCACAGCCATGTCTTGTTCCTCTTCCTCTTCCTCTTCTTCAAACTCGGATTCAGAGCTAGAACTAGGTGGATTAGGTTCTGGCTGCTTTCTCTTCCTTCTCAACGTTCGTTCAAAATCGTCATCAAACTCCAATATATGTGCACGAACAGGTTGAGAACTTCGAGTCATAAACTAGTACCTAAACCAAAGAAAACAAAACAATACAAAATCAGAAAACAAAACGAAACAAAAACAGAAACAAATGAGAGATTAGCAATTTTGCTAATCCCCGGCAACGGCGCCAAGATTTGATGCGGTAGAAACTAACACACAAATCAAACCCTATTTAGATAGTTGTAGTATGAGCAAGTAAGGATCGTTCTAGGCCGGGGATTAGAAGGGATGCTAATCAACACAAATTTGACTTAAAAACTAAAAACTAGACTAATCTAACACAAAACAAGAACTAAAGGGGATTTTGGACAAATTTCTAACTAAACTGACACAAAGCAACAAAGTGGGGGGAAGGTTTAGGACGAATTTAAGGTAAACCACGAATGACAATGCCCCAAATTAATTGTGAATTGTACAAATTAACTTTTAGATTTTCCTAAGTTCATTGAATTGGACTCATCGACGCAACCAAATTATTCTTCTCAAGTTCCCTAACTATGAACAGCATGCTAGAGATACATATCAAAGATCATTAAGTTCTATGAAAATCATAAGCATTGACAAGGCATTCGTAACTATGAACTGCATGATACTCTTGCCTGGAATTTACTTAGCACAATCATGACTAGTGACTTTTACTACTTGTAAATATAAGTTCATAACGATTAGGTGAAATTCCCTTATATTCTAGCATCAAATCCCTGCATGCAAACTAAGTATGCATCCTTAATCAACACACAAGAATAAGTTCTTAATAAAACAGATAAGTAAACTGCATTCATGATTTATGAAACAATAATTGGATGTAATCAATTCATATGAAACATATGTTCATGGCTTCGAATTCACCTCTAGCTAAAACAAAATTAGTTCCACATGTTCATCATAATTGAAAACCAATCTAAAATAAACATTTAACTAAAACTAAGGATAGAAAGAACCCAGAAACACTCCAGCACTCCAATGGCCTTGGATGCAGGTCACGACACCAACTCATTCTCTCCTTCCTTCCTTGCAAGCACGGCACACTTCTGAAAAGGCTCCAGAAACCTGCGGCACTCTTGTGTTTTTATCTGAAATCTCTCTCTGAATGCTCTCCATGAAAGCCACAGCAAAGGGTTGTATTTATAGGGCAGGCACGACACTAATCCAGGGAGGAGAATAATTAGGGTTTGGCACAATCCATGAAGGAAATGGATTACATAGTCTGCATGACTTTTGGACTTCTAGAAATCAGATAATAGGTGGTTTAATATGAAAAGGAATCCCCCTTGTAGCTGGAGATAAGGTAGGATAGAATTAGGATAGGATAGGATAAGATAAGATTAGTTTGGATAAGGTTGGATAAGGTTTCCTTCTTCTTAGCTGATTCCTTATCTTCCAAGCCTTGATTTAATTTCTCCAAATTTGTAGCACATTCCTAGCCTCTTTTGAACTCCAAAAATGTCCATCCAACTTGCTTTACACGCATGCTATCCATTCCAATTCTTCTTCTTTCTTTTGTTTCTGATTGGTCCTTCATCTGTCTCTCCTCCTCCGGTTGGTCACTTTCTTCCCTCTCTGGTTTTGGCAGCAGCTCTTGCTGGTTTCCCCCTTCTCCTTCCCGTTTCTTCCTTCCTTTTCTAATAACTAAAATTAAAATAATCATAATAATAATACTAATACTAATAATATTTATGAGTGTTATCTGTCCAATTCAATTACTTAAGGAAAATCTGAGGGTTAATTCGTGTTGTTCACGGTTAATCTGGGGCATTGAGGTTCATGGTTTATCGGAAAAGCAACTGGAAATCGATTTGTATTCAAGTGTGTCATGTGTGGAGAAGGACCCTCTAGCTAGCCCATCACCCATTCATTCATCAATTTCGTTTAAAGTTGTTTTAAGTTTAAAATCTGTTTTGTTTTTACCTTAATTTCGTCAAAAACCAATCCCCATTTACTTTGTTGTGTCAATTAGGTTAGAATCTGTCCAAACTTGTGTCTTTTAGTATTTTGAGTCAAATTAAAGTTAGAATTCGTCCAAAGTAATCCCTAGTGTCCAGTTTGTATCAATTTGCTTGTTTTGAGTTTGTTTGAGTCTTTTGAGTCTAGTCAAGTGTTTTTAAGTTTATTTTTAAGTTTTTGAGTCAGTTTTGTATAGATTAGCAATCCCTCCTAATCCCCGGCCTAGAACAATCCCTACTTACACATATACTACAATTGTCAACAAGAGGGTTTAATTTGTGTGCTTAATTTATATCACATCAACATCATGCTTAATCTTGGTAGACATGTGAATGAATGAAGAAATAGCTATGCATACATCTTGCCATGTGATTTCTTTGGTTCTTGGAAGTTTTCTTGTTCTTAATTTATTCTTATTTGGTAATCTAAGTTGAACATCACAACTAGGTTGCGGATTAGGAGTACTTGATCACAACCACACATCAAATGGATGATCATAAATTAGTAAAACGAACCCTAGTTGCAGATTGGAGAGTTGAATGCATTTTGACTTAATTTTCATGGAATTGGCTTGTAATGGTGAAATTGGTATCCCTAGTTCCATTCCCATCGTTTCTGAATCATTCTATTATTCATATTTACATTATCTTGCATTTTAAGTTACTTCACTTTTCAGATCAAAATCCAAACTCAATTTGTTAGTTTCATTGTTTAGTTAGGGTTCACATAAAGCTAGTAATTTGTAGAGCTCTAATCAGTCCCTGTGGTTCGACACCCTTACTTGTGCCACTATACTATCCTAATATTTGCACTTGAAAGGAACACAACATTTCCTTCGTTCAATGAACTGCGTTCTCATCTTCTATTCTTCGAGTCACAACTGCCCTTGACTCAGGGTGTTTCTTCTGCACCTCAGGTCTATTATTATGCGCGCAACAATGGTGGTAGTTCCTTTGGGAATTATGGTAATAGGGGAAATCACCAACACCAATACGGGAATTATGGTGGTGCTACTCAACCACATGGGAACCGTGGTCAATGTGGTGGTCGAAATCCATCAAATCAAGTGGTGCATGGTTATGGACGCAACAATAATAATAGTACTCAGCGAGGGCTTTCTATTGCTCCTGGCCTTCTTGGGCCATCACCTATTCCTCGTGGCCCTTGCTGGATTTGTTGCCAACAAGGTCCCGACGATGAGTTATCCTGAGCTTTTGCTGCTATGCACCTTGTTCAACCATCTGATGCACCTTAGCTTCCGGACACTGGTGTAACCCATCACATGACTAATGATGCTCGTTTTATGACTGGCACCACTGGATATGGTTCCACATATCAAGTTATGGTTGGTAATGGTGAAACTTTCCCTATTGTGCACACTGGTAATTTGTCATTTGCATCTAGGTCTTTTGTTTTTCATTTGTCTAATGTTTTACATGTTCCTGCCATTCGTAAAAATTTGTTGTCTGTGGCAAAGTTTACTCAAGATAATTTGGTCAGCTTAATGTTTTTCCCTTGAGGTTTCGTTATTCGTGATTTAAAAACAGGAGCTGTTCTTTTTCAGGGACCACGTGAAGATGGACTCTATCTAATTAAACTTGGTCGTGCTTCTAGGAACCCATCTGCTTCAAAGAATGCTTTTGCGTCTGTTTTTGTGTCGCCCTCATTATGGCTGATAACTTATTGTTGGAAGTATGCCCACAAAGCCACTCATTTGATGTAATAGCTTTTGGAATACTTATTGTATTAAACTTTTATATGTTTAATAAAGGGCAAAGCTTATTGTTAATCACTATTTATTGTATCATGTGTTTAAGCAATAAGGGAATCCAAGGAATGTATTTGATCTAAGAGATAAGTAATTTAAGTAAGTTAAATTAACGAGACCTTTCTCTTATGTTCATTCCTAAAACGTTCCTAGCCATAGGATTGCCAATTGGGCATTGACAGTCCGTTAAGGTTAGTATGTGTTATGTCTACTCAAGCGTGAGTATGACTAGTCTCAAGTCACTTGGTGTTAGACACTAAGACAAACACATAGGTGCTCGAAAGGTAATCGAGTACACTGAACAACGATCAAACGAGAGTTCGAACATACATGTCATGTAAGAACTCGTTAGTTACAATATGCAAAGTAGTCCTTTGACCTGAGGCATCATTGATGTCTAATGGTTAGGTCCTTGATCTTTGATCATGTCAAAGGCATTCCATTGTGAGTGTCCACGGCATTGTTGGGGTCAAGCTATCTAATCATGTAGACATGTGAATGCACAACAAGGGATCTCTAACCTTCCATGGTGGAAGGAGAATACTCTAAGATATGATTCGAGAGTCTTTGGACAAAGCATATGAATATGACTTAGGAAGTTTGTTCCAAATCATATTCAAATTGAATCATATAGAAAAGTATCACATTGGATAGTAGACATGAAACAAACTATCACTCAAACAATGTGATAAAGAGTATTGTATTAGAGAATGACCGTATTGCATTGTAGTTGTAACTGGATAGGTTCTCCAACCACTTCTACTTAGCTTGGGTAACCATGAAATGCTGCTAGGTGTCACTCATGGTTTGTGGAAGCCCTGAAGATTAGCAAACACTAATCAAAAGGGAGAATTGAAATGTTGTTTCAATTCACAATCGATCGTTAAGAGTAACAATCGCCCATTGCCTCGCTAATTGGAACCTAATGGATCGTACACCGAGTAAGGATGAAAGTGAAGAAATAAAATGAGATGGATATGCAATTAAAAGGTTTAATTGAATTATGGTCAAGATTAATTAATTAGTTAATTAATTATACGAAATGTTCGTATTGGGCTTTTAAGTTGGTTTTGGGTTTCAAGGCCCAAAAGTGTTTTGGTCCACAAGGCCCATTATGTTTAAGTTGTATGACAACTAAAACAAAATGGGCAATTAGCCCAATACCAAAAGGGGGCCGGCCATAAGGGTGAGGGGTAGTAGGTTATGCTTTATTGCAAGTTTGCCACTCACCTAAGAATGAAGTATAAAAGCAACTTTATAGCTTTATTTTCATTAAGGCTTTTCTAAGAGAAAAAGAAGAGAAACATTGTCTCCAATTTTCTCCATAGAGGCCGGCCAACTTAGGGGGTTTTACTAGCATAAAAAATCCTTCTAAGTCATCCATTTCATCTTTACACTACATCTTTGGTGTGGAGACTTAGAGGTACTAAATCTTTGGTACTTTTGGAGATCCTTTCCTCACATCCTCAAGGAGCAAAGGAGCATACAAATCACAAGGTAGATCCAAGGAGCTAGGAGGTGACTTGAAGGCCCTCCACTTGGGTGAATCCCTTGTGTAATCAAGGATGAGCTTCAAGGGTAAAGAATCTCTAAATCCTTTCTTCTCTTTAAGTTTGTTAAAGAGTCTATTGGTTCACCATATGCTAGGCTTTGAAAGTCATGGGTTTTATGAATTGTTTTTGAATGCATGCCTACTTTAAAGTGTTATGAGTTTGCATATGTATTCAAATGTTCTTACTTGTTCTTAGCTAGGACAATATTTTTCCTTCACTTATATATTTCATACTTTTATACCATCCATTCCTAGTCTCTTTGTGATATTTTTTGAGTTAAACTGGTTGCGTTTTACTCTCTTTTGTGTTAATGTGCAGTTAATTGTATTTTAGTACCATTTGAGGGTAAATAAGGACAAATGGTGTTGAAAGTGGAGAATTGAATAAGGATTATGATGTAGAGAATATGGTCCTTTAAGAGACCAATAACAGAAGAAGAAAAAAAAGTCTGAAATAAACACTCCATTATTAGGATGTCTTGGCATTCTATACCAGCCTTTTTAAACTTATAAAACTGAGAGTTTCAGCCATTTTTTTATAGAAGCTCCCTCTTGAGGAAGCCCATAGCTCTCTCTCTTCTCTCTCTTTGGTCTTTCTTCCAAAATCAAAATCCTTTCTCCATTCACCATCTGCAGCCACCGAATAAACCACGCACTTCTTGGAGAAGTTCAATATCAGAATTGCTTCAAGGGGGTTTCTTCTATGAACTTTAATTTCACTCATGTTGTTCTTGATATTTATATATTCTGTAATCATGTTGTGTAATTAGGTTCATAGCTGGGGATTTCGATGTAGCCTTGCAAATCTACTATATGTTATTAAGTTAAAGTATTCAAATTACCAATCTGTGTTCTTGTTTCATTCACTAATTTTATAGTATAATTTGATTGTAAATCTTAATGTTTGATCACATTAGGGCTGCTTATGAATTATTTGATCAAGGTTATAGTACACATCATGCTTAATCTTGGTGGACATGTGAATGAATGAAGAAACTGCTATACATACATCCTGCCATGTGATTTCTTTGGTTCTTTGAAGTTTTCTTGTTCTTAATGGATTCTTAATTGGTAATCTAAGTTGAACATCACAACTAGGTTTAGATTAGGAGTACTTGGTCACAACCACACATCAAATGGATGATCATAAATAAGTAAAACGATCCCTAGTTGCAGATTGGAGAGTTGAATACATTTCGACTTAATTTTCATTGAATTGGCTTGTAATGGTGAAATAGATATTCCTAGTTCCATTCCCACTTATCATTCATCTTTATCTTGTCTTGAATTTTAAGTTACTTTAGCTTTCAAAACAAAAATCTAAATTCAGTTTTCATTTGCATTTTCTTTAGGGTTCACATAAAGCTAGTAATTTGTAGAGTTCTAATCAGTCTATGTGGTTCGACACCCTTACTTGCGCCATTATACTATCCTTATATTTGCACTTGAAAGGGACACAACAAAATTTTGGCGCCGTTGCCGGGGACTGATTTCAGTCCCCTCTAATTTCTTGCTTGATAAACCCTATCTGTTTTTGTTTTCTTAGTTTAGATTTTTCATTTACAATTTAGCTTGTTCTAATTTTCAGTTTGTAACCAAGATGTATGGTGAATGTCCGTTATGTGCTACAATTGGTCATCCCCTTCAATTCTGCCCAAGGACATATGAGTTTCCTACATTTGTTCGAGAGCACTCACACCGCATGTGTTTCTCTAACCAAGGGCCACTGCAACCATTGCCAAATACATACAGCCCCGCTTGGAGAAACTCTCATCATGACTCTTGGAACAACATACAAGCTCCAAATCAAGCATTTGCACCTCCATCACAGCAGGAATCCTTTGACACTACTTTGGAGGACACTTTGAAGATGATCGCTCAAAACAATTTGTAATTTCAACAATCAACGAGTAGCATTATTCAAAACCACTCCATTGCACTAACTAAGTTGGAAATTTAACTGAGTCAGATTATCCAAGCTTTAAATGAACATCAATTCGGCGGTGATGATCAAGAAGAGAAGGAGGAACAACCAAAGGAAGCTTTATGTGCATATTTTCATAGTGAGGTTCTTGCGTTTTATGAAGATGAAAAGCCTTACACTCCTCCCAAGCCATATGTTCCACAAATTCATTTTCCAGGCTTAGTTGTTTTCAAGCTTTAAATGAACATCAATTCACTTAGTTGTTTTCAAGTTTCTGTTTTTATTTCAATTTTCGTCAAAACTCAATTCCACCTTTACTTTCTTGTTTTAAAGAGTCTAAAATCTGTTTTGTTTGTGTTTTTAAGTGTCCTAAGTTAGTTAAAAGTGAATTTCGTTCAAATCTGTCTAGGTTAGTGTTTCTGCTTGTTTTAGTCTAAATTCACATTAAAACCAATTTCCTTTCACTTGCTTGAGTCTAATTAGTTAGAATCTGTCTTAGTTTGTGTTTTTGTGTGTTTTGGGTCAAGTTTAATCCAATTTTCGTCCAAAGTGTGTCTAGTGTCTAGAAACTGTTTAATTGGTGTTTTTAGGCTGTTTTGAGTGTCTAGAATCTGTTTTGAGTCATACTAGTTTAATTAGAGTCTTTTGAGTGTTTTTGGTTGTTTTGCATTGTTTTGAGTCTTTTAGGTCAGATTTGAGTCATACAGGTCCTATTAGAAGTTTATAAGTTTGTTTTTACGCTTTTGAGTCAGTTTGCATTAGATTAGCAAGCCTTCCTAATCCCCGGTCCAGAACGATCCCTACTTATTCATTTTACTACAATTGTCAAAAGAGGGTTAATTTGTGTGTCTAGTTAATTTACGCATCACCATCTTAGCCCATTACAGCCATATAGTTTGGAGGATACCAAAGTGATGAAGACAAAGATAGATTGAGCTCTAGATCAAGAATGTGGCGTGTACCGAGGTAACATGTGTTGGAATTAGCAAGACAAGAAAAAAAAAAGTTTCAAAAAAAAAAAAAAAGAGACGAAAAGAAAAGAGAAAAAAGAAAAAGAAAATGCAATTTCCAAATCCTTCACTATCGCACGTGTGTCCTAGACGCCAAGAGCAAACAACGAAGATCAATTCAAGAGGAAAGCTTGCTGGTTTCACAACAAATACACTTTGGTATGTCCCAAGCTCTATTATTGCCTATCCATTCTTTCACAGCCCCTAGCCTAAGCCTTACATTACAACCTAGTGAAAGACCTAGCTGATCTTTGGGGATATATTCATGGGTGCTGGTAAGTATGTGTGCTATCCATATTCTTAGTATTTGATTCATTTCATGAGATCTATTCAGAAATTGTGCTTTTATTTCATATTTCATATGTGAGAATTTTTTAATCCCTTTTACATAATTTCACTCACATGAGTTCGTGGAAAGACTACACCTTAGGAACTAAGTGAAAATTTGAGTGATATCTGTGAGGACTAGAGTTAAGGTGAATTCTATCTTTGGCATTTGAGTATGGTTTCTTTGAAGTCATGAGTCATGGAGTAATATTTTTACACTCTACACATGATATGATTCTTTGAAGTGGCAGACTTTTGGTTTGAATGTATGACTAAGCTTTCATTGGTTATTAGTTTGTTTCAAGTATTCTTTAACCAATTTGTTTGCAGAGTCTGTACATGTTTGTGGGCGTCATCGTTGTAAACCCTCAGGAGACGCAACTCCTCCTACTAGGGACATCTAGAGGTTTAAAGGTTTGTTGCACATGCTCAATGCAATCGTTTAGCCAGTGAAAGAGGTCTAGTTAGATTTTTCTTTGTTTTGTTTGTTTTTAGCTTTAGTTTTGCTCGAAGACTAGCAAAAACCAGCTTTGGGGGTATTTGATAACTCATATATTTCATACATTTATACCATTCATTCCTAGTCTCTTTGTGATATTTTTTAGTTAAACTGGTTGGGTTTTACTCTCTTTTGTGCTAATGTGCAGTTAATTGTATTTTAGAGCCATTTGAGTGTAAATGAGGCAAAATGGTGCTGAAAGTGGAGAATTGAATAAGGATTCTGATGTAGAGAGACATTCAAAGTGTACAATTGAATATGGTGATGAATATGGCCCTTCAAGAGACCAACAACACGCAAAAAAAAAAAAAAAAAAAAAAGGTCTAAAATAAATGCTCCATTACTAGGATATCTTGGCATTTTATAACAGCCTTTTTAACCTTATAAAACTGAGAGTTTCAACCATTTTTTTACAGAAGCTCCCTCTTGGGGACGCCCATAGCTCTCTCTTCTCTTTCTTTGGCCTTTCTTCCAGAAACAAAATCCTTTCTCCATTCACCATCTGTAGCCATCGAAGAAATCACGCAGCCGCGCTGTTCTTGGAGAAGTTCAACATCATAATTGCTTCAAGGGGGTTTCTTCTATGAACTTTAAATTCACTCATGTTGTCCTTGATATTTATATATTTTGTAATCATGTTCTGTAATTAGGTTCATAGAAGGGGATTTCTATGTAGCCTTGCAAATCTACTCTATGTTATTAAGTTAAAGTATTCAAATTACCAATCTGTGTTCTTGTTTCATTCACTAATTTTATAGTAAAATTTGTTTGTAAATCTAAATGTTTGATCACCATTAGGGCTGCTTATGAATTATTTGATCAAGGTTATAGTACACATCATGCCTAATCTTGGTGGACATGTGAATGAATGAAGAAACTGCTATGCATACATCCTGCCTTGTGATTTCTTTGGTTCTTTGAAGTTTTCTTGTTCTTAATGGATTCTTAATTGGTAATCTAAGTTGAACATCACAACTAGGTTCAGATTAGGAGTACTTGATCACAGCCACACATCAAATGGATGATCATAAATAAGTAAAACGATCCCTAGTTGCAGATTGGAGAGTTGAATACATTTTGACTTAATTTTCATTGAATTGGCTTGTAATGGTGAAATCGATATTCCTAGTTCCATTCCCATTTATCATTCATCTTTATCTTGTCTTGCATTTTAAGTTACTTTGGCTTTCAAAACAAAAATCCAAATTCAGTTTTCATTTGCATTTTCTTTAGGATTCACATAAAGCTAGTAATTTGTAGAGTTCTAATTAGTCCTTGTGGTTCAACACCCTTACTTGTGTCATTGTACTATCCTTATATTTGCACTTGAAAGGAACACAACAATGGCACCGTCATGTTGGTCATCCATCTCGTCAAGTACTTGGTGTTTTAGCTTCTGGGCATTTGTTAGGGTCCAATTTTTCAATTTCGAATAAGGAATTCTGTAATAATTGTGCGTTGGCAAAGTCCCATCGCTTATCGTTTAATTCTCCTGAACATTATTCCACTTTTCCTTTCGATTTAATTCATTCCGATTTTTGGATTTCTCCTGTAGCATCTCTTTTCGGGTTTCGTTATTATGTTTTATTTACCGATGACTATACGCGTTTTTCATGGATTTTTCCCATGCGATATAAATCCGCGGTCTTTACTCATTTTAGTACTTTTGTGAACTTTGTTCAAACTCAATTTTCTACAATTATTAAACAATTTCAAAGTGATAGGGGGTAAATAATTTAATAATTCGTCGTTTCATCAGTTGTGTGCGCAAAAAGGGATCCACCATCGACTTTCGTGTCCACATACACCACAACAGAACGGCGTTGCCAAATGCAAGCATCGCCATATTTTTAAGATTGGTCGCACTTTATTACTCACTGCAAAGCTTCCACACAATTTATGGGTTGAGGCTCTCACGACTACAGTCTATATAATTAATCGTTTGCCTACTTTTGTTCTTGCTTGGAAGTCTCCCTATCAATGTTTATTTGGACATACCCCTGATTATTTGGCACTTCGTGTTTTTGGTTTTGCTTGTTTTCCATTTCTTGGTGACTATGTAACTAACAAGCTGCAACCTAGATCGTTATCTTGTGTTTTTATTGGATACAGTGCTCAGTACAAGGGATATCGTTGTCTACATCCACCGACTAGCCGAGTGTACATTTCTAGACACGTCATTTTCGATGAGGATGAGTTTCCTTACGAGCAGCTCAGTCCCCCCAATTCTGTGCACACTCCAGACTTGGCCTTTGTACCATATGTCACCATACCTGCTGCTGCCTCTTCACTTATGCCTTCCTCTTGTGTCTCGTCATTGTCATCCACTACACCTACTCCAGACATGGTTTCTTCTGCTCCTATCTCATGTGGTAGAAACTAACACACAAATTAAACCCTTTAAACTAAACAATCGATGTACGAGTAAGTAGGGATCGTTCTATTCAGGGGATTAGAATGGATGGTAACCAACACAAATTAAACTTAATAAACTGAAAACTAAGTTAAATGAACAACAAAACAATGAGGGGGGAGATTTTGGACGAATTTAACTAAAACAAAATTAAATGGTAGCAAGTAAATTAAGTTCTGAATGAAATATGGATGAAATGATAGCTAGAGGATTCTTCTCCACACATGAAACATATGCACACAAATCGATTTCCAGTTATTCTTCCTATAAACCATGAATGACAATGCCCCAAATTAATTGTGAACAACACTAATTAACTCTCAGATTTTCCTAAGTTCATTGAATTGGACTCAGCGACGCAACCAAATTATTCTTCTCAAGTTCCCTAACTATGAAAAGCATGATAGAGATACATCTCAAAGATCATTAAGTTCTGTGAAAATCATAAGCATTGACAACTTGAGGGGGTGGCTTACCTGTGTGTTGCGACAAGAACTCAAGGACAAAGACTACTTCGAAAGTTTCAAGAATGTTGCACTCGGCCAAATTTGGTGTGAGGGCAGTAACTTGTCCCGTGTGATCCACTCCAATTCCCTTTTCAATGGTGGTTTTAAATACATCATTCTTGATAGGTGTTGAATGTTCCTGCCCTATATTTTTAATCACATTAATGGCAAAACAAGAACGAACATCATTAGGATACTTAACAGATTCAGAAACATTAAAATTAATCACATCGCCATTAAACTCCATTGTTAATGCTCCCTTGGACACATCAATCTTGGTTTGGGCTGCTTTCATGAAAGGTCGTCCAAGTAAAATTGGCAATGGTGTAGAGTGGGTCGAATCTTCCATCTCAAGCACATAAAAATTTGCTGGAAAGATCAAATGGTCTACTTGCACCAAAACATCTTCCAAAACTCCTTTCGGATATGCATTCGATCGATCAGCCAATTGAATAATAACACCATCTTTTTTAAGCTCTCTTGGATCTTTAGATGCATAAACGGAATATGGCATGACATTAATGGAAGCACCTAAATCTAGCATAGCATGTTCAATCCTTGTATTACCAATAACACAAGGGATAGTGAAACTACCTGGATCTTTGCATTTAGGTGGCAGCTTTCTTTGCAAAACTGCAAAGACATTTTCACTTACATGTACCACCTCCTTCTCCAGAATCCGTTTTCTTGTTGTACAAAGCTTCTTCAAAAACTTAGCATACTTCGGAACTTGCTTTATTGCATCGAGAAGCAGGACATTAACTTGTACTTTTATGAAGGTTTCTAAGATGTCTTTTTCACTCTCTTCTTTCTTTGATTGCATAAACCTACAAGGAAAAGGTACATTTGGTGGAATAGGGTCAGAAAGAATTGAATTTGGAACAACCTTACCTGAATTTGGTGGCATAAAGGCTTTAGAAGGCCGCAAGGTTTGTTCCTTCCTTGTTGTGGCCTTGTCTTCCTCCTCTTCTTCAAGCAGCAACTGTTCGTCCTCTATTTGGCTTTGTTTGGACGTTTTTGGATTGGTTCCAATCTCTTTACCACTTCTCAAGGTAATAGCCTCAGCAGTTTCAAAACTTCCCTTTGGATTTACAAAAAAAATGAGGCTGCATTCAGCGAAATAGTGGGGGAAAGAGGAGAAAACCAGAGAGAAAATAAGGGAGGTTGGACGAATCGGGGGAGGAGAGAGGAAGTAGGAGGATGAATCAAAGAGGGGAAGGAAGGGACGGGAGAGAGAGAGAGAGAGAGAGCAGCACGGGATCAAAGATCCCTACCCAATTCGTGCGACCCGATATTGGTGGAAGTAATGGAACCATGAGTTCCTCCGGCCAAATTCTGGCGTTTTGTGCCGAGCCACCACCTAGAAATGACTCACCATTGTCCCACCTTCCGTTCTCATCCAAAAATGGAGTTGATTGGGCTTGGATTTGGAAAAACCAAAGTCGTCGGCTTCGAGGACACCCGACAGCAATCCACCCATTTCTGAAACCATCTCCTCCAATTACCACCACTAGAACACTCCCCGAGAACCCAGGAAGGCATCGGAGCAAGTTTGGAGGTCAAATCGAAGCACACCCAATTCTAGGGTTCCGTACGATTTGAGTGAAATTGGAGCTTTTCTCGGTCAAATTGGCCTTAGTCACAGGTATGAAAGTTGCTCTATTCACTGAGATCTTCATTTCTGTGAAATTTGGTAATTTTTGGAAATAGTTGGATTTTCCGACGAGTCGGGGCGGCCGACCGCCACCCACGGCAGCGCGTGGCCAGTGGGCCGTCAATGCTATTTTTAGGCTATGTAAGATGTCCTAAATTCAGTTTTGATAGTGGTATGATGTAGGTTGATTGTTTGAACTTAATTTCATTATGATACGTAACTTGGATAATTATTTGGATCGATGATCCAACCGTTGGATCGTCACCAAACTTTGATACATTATAATACGTAATATTTGAGGATCATAGGAACTTGCGGATAAGAAATCCGACTTACGGATCTTCCCGAATTGTATTTGTAAATTCATAAAATAAAACGTTAGCCGCCACTTGGATTTAGCAATTGGCGGAGATCCAACGTTGGATCGTAATGAAACTTTAGTATGTTATTCTAGAGGTATAATGTGTATCTTTGGAAGTTACAGATTGGAAATCTGAGATGTAGATCTTCCGGATCGAGTTATGTAGGGTTGTGACCCTACCGTCGAACTTTGATCGACAATTGACTTTTGGTCAATGGGTCTCAGACCATTCTAGAAGGTCCTTGAGGATGTATTTTATGTGAGCTGTGTATTCTATTGATAAGAACTCTAAGACATGATTTGATCATTGTTATAGGCGACGATGGTTCGTGATGTCTCGATATTCATGCTTGGGAGTCGTAGCGCGGACCTCTGGTTAGTGGGTCTTTTCCTCTTTATCGTATATATATATGATTGATAATTCCACAAACGCTTTTAAGTTGATTTATACACTTTATGCCATGTCATATATATATATATATATATATATATACAGGCCCATTCCTAAGAGGGATCCCCATTTTTCAAAAAAAATGGGGATCCCCACTTGACCGTTAGATTTGGCTTTAATGAAATTCTATGGTTGAGATTAAATCACAGGCCACTGAATCTCAACCACAGAATTTCATTAAAGTCAAATCTAACGGTCAAGAGAGGATCCCCTTTTTTTAAAAAAAAATGGGGATCCTTCTTGGGAAGGGATTCCTATATATATATATATATATATTCTTAAATACTATGATATGGTTGAGTTTTAGATTGCATTATGGAATATCCATATGCATATTACCTACCTATATTGTTGTGAATGCTTTGAAGTGCTCAGGTGAAAGCCAGACGCGCGGGTGAGTTCAAGTGAGTTTATGGTGTTATTCGAAATGATTAAGTTATGGCATGACTATATTTGTGTAATAAGCAAATCTGACACTGTCGTACAGGTTGCAATAATAGGCAACTCCGACATTGTCATACAAGTTGTAATAGGCAACTCCGACACTGTCGTACAGGTTGCCTATGAGTCGTACATGTTGCATTAGGCAACTCTGACTCATGTGTTATCATAGATTGATTTGTGAGTCGTACAGGTTGCATTAGGGAACTCCGACTCATGTATTATATCATGGAATTATTCATGAGTCGTACAGGTTGCATTAGGCAACTCCGACTCGTGTGTCAGCATAGATTGATGAGCATCTGATTTTATTATGCTGCTGCCAATATGTAATGATTTGGAATGTTTACGGATTTACGGTTGATTAACATTTGATTTCATACTTATACGTGGTATAATTTTCTGGAAACTATACAGGTTTTACAGTGAGGGGTTATAACGTTTTCAAAAGGTTTTTATTAAAACTTTATTTTTAGGCCCACTCACCCTTGTTTTGTTTCACCCCTCCAGGTTTTAATAGCTGAGCTATCTTATCTACGAGGATTCATGGCAAATCTTGGGACTGGAGATTACCTTTGATGGTATGATTCTCAATTCACTATACTGTACTTTACTTATGCTCTGACGTCACGTGTGAAATGGGTTCATTTCAGTTCGCAGCGCACTCTCGTATTAAGGCACTTTTAGGTTTAAATTTATTCACGTATTCCACATCACTACACTTTATGGCTTCGTCACCTTCCAGGTGTCGGCCAGCACTACTCGATTCGAAGTCCTAGTGGACAATCTGGGTTAGGATGTGTCAAGGAGTGTAGCTGTAAAAAAATCATCAAAATCGGAGTTAAAATAACCGTTAAATCATGATTTTTTTCGTTGATAACCATCAAAAAGTTTTGTCTCGTTACAAGATCTCTAAATGTTTCTTTTTTGCAATTTTTGGCGTATGCGATCTCGAAGTATATACAAACATGTTTGACAGTTGGATCGTTCAAACTAGTTTCATAGAATGCGTATCACATCAAAACAATAGATTCACTAACACTTAAGAATTTATTCATACTTTCATTGAATATAACATAAGATTTTGTAGTATTCACTAGTGTAAATATTTTAAATTGACAATCGAATTGATTCATTGTATTCATATAGGGTCAAGGAGTGTAGCTGTAAAAAATCATCAAAATCGGAGTTAAAATAACCATTAAATCGAGATTTTTCGTTGATAACCGTCGAAAAGTTTTGTCTCGTTACTTGATCTCTGAATGTTTATTTTTTGCAATTTTTGGCGTATGCGATCTTGAAGCATATACAAACAAGTTTGACGGTTGGATCGTTGAAATTAGTTTCGTAGAATGCGTATCCCATCAAAACGATAGATTCACTAACACTTAAGAGTTTATTCGTACTTTCATTAAGTATAACATAAGATTTTGTGGTATCCACTAGTGTAAATATTTTAAATTGAAGATCAAATTCACTCATTGTATTCATATAGGGTCAAGGAGTGTAGTTGTAAAAAATCATCAAAATCGGAGTTAAAATAACCATTAAATCGTGATTTTTCGTTTATAACCTTCACAAAGTTTTGTGCCATTACTTGATCTCTGAATGTTTGTTTTTTACAATTTTTGGCATATGCGATCTCGAAGTATATACAAACATGGTTGACAATTGGATCGTTGAAACTAGTTTCGTTGAATGTGTATCCCATCAAAACAATATATTCACTAACACTTAAAAGTTTATTTATACTTTCATTAAGTATAACATAAGATTTTGTGGTATCCACTAGTGTAAATATTTTAAATTGAAGATCGAGTTTATTTATTGTATTCATATAGGGTCAAGGAGTGTAGCTGTAAAAAATTATCAAAATCGGAGTTAAAATAACCGTTAAATCGTGATTTTTCGTTTATAACCATCAAAACGTTTTGTGCCGTTACTTTATCTCTGAAAGCCTTTTTTTTAACAATTTTTGGTGTATGCGATCTCAAAGTATATATAAATATGTTTGACGGTTGGATCGTTGAAACTAGTTTCGTAGAATGCGTATCCCATCAAAACAATAGATTCTCTAACACTTAAGAGTTTATTCATACTTTCATTAAGTATAACATAAGATTTTGTGGTATCCACTAGTACAAAAATTTTAAATTGAAGATCGAATTCATTTATTGTATTCATATAGGGTCAAGGAGTGTAGCTGTAAAAAAATCATCAAAATCGGAGTTAAAATAACCATTAAATCGAGATTTTTCGTTGATAACCGTTGAAAAGTTTTGTCTCGTTACTTGATCTCTGAATGTTTGTTTTTTGCGATTTTTGGCGTATGCGATCTTGAAGCATATACAAACAAGTTTGATGGTTGGATCGTTGAAATTAGTTTCGTAGAATGCGTATCCCATCAAAACGATAGATTCACTAACACTTAAGAGTTTATTCGTACTCTCATTAAGTATAACATAAGATTTTGTGGTATCCACTAGTGTAAATATTTTAAATTGAAGATCGAATTCACTTATTGTATTCATATAGGGTCAAGGAGTGTAGTTGTAAAAAATCATCAAAATCGGAGTTAAAATAACCATTAAATCGTGATTTTTCGTTTATAACCTTCACAAAGTTTTGTGTCGTTACTTGATCTCTGAATGTTTGTTTTTTACAATTTTTGGCGTATGCGATCTTGAAGTATATACAAACATGGTTGACAATTGGATCGTTGAAACTAGTTTCGTTGAATGTGTATCCTATCAAAACAATATATTCACTAACACTTAAAAGTTTATTTATACTTTCATTAAGTATAACATAAGATTTTGAGGAAAACTAATGAAAAGTCCAAAAAAAACTTCTCTTTTAACGAAAAGTCTTTTTTAAACGTATAGTGAATAGTGTCAGGTAAAGGTAAAAATGTGGTTTTTTGTTAAAAGTGAACAGTACCGGGAGTGTTTTGTTAAAACTCCCAAGACTTTGTGGTATCCACTAGTGTAAATATTTTAAATTGAAGATCGAGTTTATTCATTGTATTCATATAGGGTCAAGGAGTGTAGCTGTAAAAAATCATCAAAATCGGAGTTAAAATAACCGTTAAATAGTGATTTTTCATTTATAACCGTCAAAAAGTTTTGTGCCGTTACTTTATCTCTGAATGTTTTTTTTTTACAATTTTTGGCGTATGCGATCTCGAAGTATATACAAATATGTTTGACGGTTGGATTGTTGAAACTAGTTTCGTAGAATGCGTATCCCATTAAAACAATAGATTCTCTAACACTTCAGAGTTTATTCATACTTTCATTAAGTATAACATAAGATTTTGTGGTATCCACTAGTACAAATATTTTAAATTGAAGATCGAATTCATTCATTGTATTCATATAGAGTCAAGGAGTGTAGCTTTAAAAAATCATCAACATCAGAGTTAAAATAACCGTTAAATCGTGATTTTTCCTTCATAACCGTCGAAAATTTTGTCCCGTTACTTGATCTCTGAATGTTTATTTTTTGCCGCGTATGAATTCTTGAAGCATATACAAACAAATTTGACGGTTGGATCGTTTAAATTAGTTTCGTAGAATGCATATCCCATCAAAACGATAGATTCACAAACTCTTAGAGTTTATTTATACATTCATTAAGCATAACATAAGATTTTGTGGTATCCACTAGTGTAAATATTTTAAATTGAAGATCGAGTTCATTCATTGTATTCATATAGGGTCAAAGAGTGTAGCTGTAAAAAAGCATCAAAACCGGAGTTAAAATAACCTTTAAATCGTGATTTTTCATTTATAACCGTTGAAAAGTTTTGTCCCGTTACTTGATCTCTTAATGTTTGTTTTTTTTCTTCAGTTTTTGGCTTATGCGATCTCGAAGCATATACAAACATGTTTGATGGTTGGATCGTTGAAATTAGTTTCGTAGAATGTGTATCCCATCAAAACAATAGATTCACTAACACTTGGAGTTTATTCATACTTTCATTAAGTATAAAATAAGATTTTGAGATATCCACTAGTGTAAATATTTTAAATTGAAGATTGAATTCATTCATTGTATTCATATAGGGTCAAGGAGTGTAGTTGTAACAAATGTCACATCCCGACCCGGGGTCCACCACATCTCGGGCCCGCTCCGCCACCGTAGCACGATATTGTCCGCTTTGGGCCCCGACTACGCCCTCACGGTTTTGTTTCTGGGAACTCACACGAGAACCTCCCAGTGGGTCACCCATCATGGGAGTGCTCTCGCACGCTACTCGCTTAACTTCGGAGTTCCTACGGAACCCGAAGCCAGTGAGCTCCCAAAAGGCCTCGCGCTAGGTAGGGATGGGAATATACATATAAGGATCACTCTCCTTGGTGATGTGGGATCTCACAATCCACCCCCCTTAGGGGCCCGACGTCCTCGTCGGCACACCATGGCCAAGGTTAGGCTCTGATACCAAATTGTCACATCCCGACCCGGGGTCCACCACATCCCGGGCCCGCTCCGCCACCGTAGCACGATATTGTCCGCTTTGGGCTCCGACTACGCCCTCACAGTTTTGTTTCTGGGAACTCACACGAAAACCTCCCAGTGGGTCACCCATCATGGGAGTGCTCTCGCGCGCTACTCGCTTAACTTCGGAGTTCCTACGGAACCCGAAGCCAGTGAGCTCCCAAAAGGCCTCGCGCTAGGTAGGGATGGGAATATACATATAAGGATCACTCCCCTGGGCGATGTGGGATCTCACAACAAATCATCAAAATAACCGTTAAATCGTGATTTTTTGTTTATAACCGTTGAAAAGTTTTGTGCCGTTACTTGATCTCTGAATGTTTGTGTTTTGCGATTTTTAGCTTATGCGATCTCGAAGTTTATACAAACATGTTTGAAGATTGGATCGTTGAAACTAGTTTCGTAGAATGCGTATCCCATCAAAACAATAGATTCACTAACACTTAAGAGTTTATTCATACTTTCATTAAGTATAACATAAGATTTTGTGGTATCCACTAGTGTAAATATTTTAAATTGAAGATCGAGTTCATTCATTCTATTCATATAGGGTCAAGGAGTGTAGCTGTAAAAAATCATCAAAATCGGAGTTAAAATAACCGTTAAATCGTAATTTTTCTTTGATAACCGTCGAAAAGTTTTGTCCCGTTACTTGATCTCTGAATGTGTTTTTTTTTTTTGTGATTTTTCCCTGATGCGATCTCGAAGCATATTCAAACAAGTTTGATGGTTGGATCATTGAAATTAGTTTCGTAGAATTCGTATCCCATCAAGTTCAAATCGTATGTATATATATGTGTATATATATATATTTATTAAGTAGATTTAAATTTATTTATTTTGTACGTATAACACTTAAGAAATGGAATGGTATTTATATTTAAGCCGATCCAATGGTCACCAATTTTTAATATTTAATTTAATATATATATATATATAAGTATTATAGTTTTTAGGGGTATAAAATTGTTAAATTAATATATATAATTATTATAGTATTTTTTTTAGGGTTATAAAATTAAAAAATTAATATTTTGCTTATCGTGTATCGTATTACCCACGTGTATACCCAAACCAACCCATTATCTTAACAGGTGCTTATCGGGTTACCCGATAACGACCCGATTCGTTATCGTGTCAACCCAAACACCTGTTAATTTCGTGTTGTGTTGTGTCGGGTTATCGGGTTGTGTCAAGAATTGCCAAGCCTACCAAAAACGTCCATCTGATATGCTCTCCACGCATGCTATCCAATCCAAGTCCAAAACTGCTCCAAATTGCTCCATTCTGCCAATTGGAACTACAACAATAGCTTAAATTACTTCAATAAATGGAAATTAACTAAGTAAATGCAAAGAAATAAGCTAGCAAAGTCGCATAAATATGCTCCTATCACTATCACTCTTCCCATAGTGGCTACATTGCCTTCAAGTGAAACATCTCATGACTTAACCACGGCTAGTGATGCGGCTCCCAATGAATTTACTTCAGTGCAAGTTCTTCCGTGGCTCCCACTCGTGGTCCTCAGAGTCGTTCCAAGTCGCATTGTTAAGCCCAAGGTACGCTCGTTCTTTGTGTCTCGACATCCTCTTCCCGCAACGTTCACTGCTCTTATTGACAGTGATCAAGAGCCTACATGCTTCAGCCAAGCATCGTGATCTCCACATTGGCTGCAGCCTATGGTTGACGGGTTTAATGCCTTATTGAAACAAGGCACATGGACCTTCGTACCTCATGTTCCGTATACCAATACCGATGAGTGTACGTGGGTTTTCAAGTTGAAACATAAGTCCAATGGTTCGATTGAATGGTACAAGGCGCGACTCGTCGCCAAGGGGTTTCATCAACAAGCTAGGATAAACTTTTCTGAGACTTTTAGTCTCGTGGTCAAGCCAACTACAATCTGGACAGTGTTGAGTCTTGAGGTTTCCTTTGGCTGGCTCTTCATCAACTAGACGTGAAGAATGAGTTTCTCCATGGTTATCTAATGGATGAGGTGTACAAGACTCAACCCTCGAAATTTATTGACCCCATCCGTTCAAATTTTATTTGTAAATTTCATAAGGCAATTTATGGCCTCAAGCAAGCCCCTCATGGGCATGGTTCAAACGTCTCAGTACATTCCTCATGTAGTCTGGTTTCGTTCAAAGTCGTGCCGACACCTCCATGTTTACTTTTCATAAAGGCTCAGCCATCCTCATCTTTCTTCTTTATGTGGAAAACATTGTTTTGACGGGTAATTCTCCTTCATTAATTCAGTCATTTATTCGTAAGTTGGGACTTGAGTTTGAACTGAAGGATTTGGGCAAATTAAATTATTTTCTTGGAGTTGAAGTTTCCTAGTTGGTTACTGGCCTACAATTATCTCAGACTAAGTATACACTTGAACTTCTTAAGCGAGGCAACATGCTTGAGTGTAAACCATGTTTAACTCCCATTGCCGCCAAAACTCAACTTTCTGCTCATTCTGGAAATCCCTTACTAGACGCCACTGTTTATCGACATCTTGTTGGTGGTCTTCAATACTTGACGTTAACACGTCCGGACATTGCCTTTGACGTTCAAAATGTTTCTCAGTTTATGTCTTCTCTTACTTCAGAACATATGGATGCGATTAAACGTATTTTGCAGTACCTAAAAGGATCTCTGGGTGTTGGTCTTCGGTTACCCCCTCTTCACAACCTTTTCAAATGGTTGCTTATTCCGATGCCGATTGGGCAGGGTGTCCGGACACTTGACGTTCAACCACAGGGTTTTGTGTATTTTTGGGAGGCAATTTAACTTCTTGGTGCGCCAAGAAGCAACTCACTGTCTTTTGTTCAAGTGCCAAGGCTGAATATAGGGCTCTTGCTTTCACTTGTGCTGATACTATATGGATCATAAGTTTGCTTCGTGAGCTGCGAGTTCTTGTGTTTGCACCTGTTTTGATGCATTGTGATAACTCAAGTGCAACTTACATGGCTGTGAATCCCATCTTTCATTCTCGCACGAAACATATCGCTTTAGATTATCACTTTGTTCGAGAACGTGTTACGGCAGAATGCCACAAGGTTCAGTTCTTACCATTTGTATCGCAGCTTGCTGATCTTTTCACGAAAGGGCTTTCTAAATCTCGTTTTCAACTACTGCGTTCAAACTTGGTCTCCTCGACGAAGTCAAGTTTGCAGGGGAATGTTGATAAGATTAGATAGTTGTGATTTGTATTGAATTATATCCTGTTGTATTTTTGAAATTCAAATGTGTGTTGTTTACTAGCCCTAGGACTCTCACTTGGACAAGAGTTCTCTCTGTATAAAACAGTTGTAATAGCTTACGATGAGATTAATGAGAATTCATAAACTTCGCACTTTGTTAAAACAACTGTTGCTTTCTATTAAAACAATTGTTGCTTTTAAAAGCTGTTGTTTGGAGGTTATTGTTTTTAAAATAAGCATGATATTATATTTTTACTAAAAACTTTTTAACTGCTTAACTTTAAAGTGAAGCTGTTTTTAGTAATAAAAAAAAAATATCAAACAGGCCCTATGGTACAACAATGGTAATATCTTTCCCAGCTTACTGCACCCAATCGAAGGCAATCTGAGCAAAGAAGCTTTCTTGAGGAATAAACGAAATTAAAATAAATAAATAAATAAATCTAAAGTGGGGTGATAGAGGACCTCAAGCTTACTCAGAAGCTATGAGACCTACGTGCTAGCCAACTGCGCCACCACCCCGGGGATGTAAGTTGTCCACCTCTTATTTTTATAACTTACTAAAAAATATATTAACTTTAAATGACACTTTTTATCCTTTAAATTTAATCACGTCAATTGATTGGTGATCATGTGAGGTGTTTGGGGACAAGTTTTTAGTGTACCGGAAGACTATATGGTATATCATGTGTCATTCTATAAGTGGTAAGATATTTGTATTATAAAATTAATAATTTTTTTTTCGTTTAAAAATAAAAGATTAATAATTTTTCTTTTTAGAATAAAACGATATTTTCTATATTAAGAGGTGGATGAATGGGTTAAGCCTCACAATGAGCTAGCAATAATGTGATTCAAGTTCGTTTATGATGGGAATCAAACCTAACACCTCTCACTTACCAGTAAAAAGAAATACCATTAAAACGTACTACTAAGTGGCTAAAATTAACAATTTAAAAAATAAAATTTTATCATATTCATATAATTACAGGTGATGCTGTGTTGAGGGCACAATGACATATTGTCATGTTTTGGGAACTGTTGAAACTTGCCGGCACCAAACTACCCCTATCTTCACCCGCGTCCACGTCACCCCCACCTCACCACCACGCGAACCAAAATCTTCAAGGGCAAAATCACCGACATATCCCCGTCACTAAAAGGCCCGCTGAGCGGCATAGTCACACGGAGCAGGGGCAATACAGAACGTAAAATACACCCCCGGCTAAGCACACCCGTCGCCACCTTTCCCACCACGACCCAAAAACCCACCCATCTTTCATCATCTTTTGAAACGCCCCCACCGAGGACCGATCGGCAATACCCAACGCGGACTCCGACCCACCCCTGACCTGACCCGACCCAACCCATGGAGATCGCCCCGGCCCTGCCGCCGTCCGCTGACCGGGACGTCCCAACCGACACCGTCAAGACGTCGTCGTCTCAGGAGAGCGAAGCGAGCGCCGCGGCGGCGACGGTCAAGTATGACGATGAGGAAGAGGAGGAGGACGTGTGCCGGATCTGTAGAAACACGGGCGACGCCGATAACCCGCTGCGGTACCCGTGCGCTTGTAGCGGAAGCATCAAGTTTGTGCACCAGGATTGCCTCCTGCAGTGGCTTAATCACAGCAATGCTCGCCAATGCGAGGTTCAACTCTCTCTCTCTCTCTCTCTCTCTCTCTCTCTGTAATTGGATTTGTTGAATTTTGTGCATTTCGGTCTCGATTGGTGATTGAATTGGTGTTTGCAACCCTCAAATTTTCAGATAAGAGTTTGGAATTGATTTGATTAGGGTTCCAGGGTTTATTTTACCCGTTTTGTTTGTGATATTGGTAAGAGAGGCTCAAAACGAAGTTGAGCTTTTTATTCAACTCTGAAATCATTTGTTAGTACATAAATGTGTTAGGGAGATCTCTGCCATATGATATGAGAAGCACAAAATTATTGTATACTAGTGTGCATGGGAGTGCTCGCGTTTACTGGGTAGAAAACGAAAACAAGAGAGCAAAGATATATTCGAATTTTATTTAGTATTCGAATTTTATTTAGGATTGTGTACGGTCATCGTGGTGGGAGGCAATGGTTTAGAGAAGAAAAACATATCATTGTGTTAATAAAATCTAGAAGTTAAACCCCAGCATCACCACGCCTAAGTTTGAAAGGCAGAAGTTGTTATGTGTTAATATCCTAACAGAGGAATGTGAACTTTATTGTGCTTATACCATTTATCTTGGATCAAGATATATGCTTGGTTGGATTTCATTGGGATATCCAGCATTGTTGGTTCTTTATTTTTTATGTTTTTCACATTGTCATTCAATTTGTGTTTAAGCTTAGTGGTGACTTTATGTTCTCGGGGACACTGATTACTTTACTTGCATTGCAGGTTTGCAAGCATGCGTTTTCCTTCTCTCCTGTATATGCTGAGAATGCCCCTGCAAGGCTTCCTTTTCAAGAGTTTGTAGTTGGGATGGCAATGAAAACTTGCCATGTTCTGCAATTCTTTCTGCGCCTTAGTTTTGTGCTTTCTGTTTGGCTTCTCATTATACCTTTTATCACATTTTGGATATGGCGGTTGGCTTTTGTGAGGAGTTTTGGTGACGCCCAGAGATTATTCCTTAGTCATTTATCCACTACAGTCATCCTTACCGATTGTCTGCATGGGTTCCTAATTTCTGCTAGCATTGTGTTTATTTTTCTTGGGGCCACTTCTCTGAGGGATTACTTCAGGCATTTACGTGAGCTTGGAGGACAGGATGCAGACAGAGAAGATGAAGGGGAAAGAAATGGTGCCCGTGCTGCAAGGAGAGCTCCTGGACAAGCTAACAGGAACTTTCTTGGTGATGTGAATGGGGAAGATGCTGGAGCACAAGGGATTGCCGGAGCAGGTCAAATGATTAGGAGGAATGCAGAAAATGTTGCTGCTCGGTGGGAGATGCAGGCAGCTCGTCTTGAAGCTCATGTGGAGCAGATGTTTGATGGTCTGGATGATGCTGATGGCGCCGAGGATGTACCGTTTGATGAGCTCGTCGGCATGCAGGGACCTGTATTTCATTTAGTTGAAAATGCATTCACTGTAAGTTTTTGTTTTGGTCTTTTTTCTCTTTTAAATTATGTTTTCTGATAGATAAGCTCTTATATTTCTATTTTTAGGTTCTCTCTCTTTCTCTCTTTTTTTATTTTTTTCTTGTTTTGTTTCTGATTTTTCTGGCAACTATTGCGTGTTATTTGGTTGAGGTCAACTTTCAGTGGTAGTTTCTCATTAGGACTTTATGTTGTATAAGGATATTTTATGTAATTTGTATTAATACATTGAATGATTTTAATTCTTTCTTCAGGTTCTGGCCAGCAATATGATATTTCTTGGTGTAGTAATCTTTGTGCCTTTCTCAATAGGTCGGATTATACTGTATCGTTTGTTTTGGATTTTCTCCACTGCTACTGGTCCAGTATTGTCAACAGACATGCCACTTACAGAATCAGCCCTTTCCTTAGCGAATGTAACATTGAAGAACGCAGTAACAGCTGTAACGAATGTATCATCTGAAAGCCAGCAAAGTGGTATGGTTGGACAGGTTGAAGAAATCCTGAAAGCGAACATGAGTGGACTAAATGAGGTTTCAAACAATGTACGCTCACCACTATCGGCAGACTTCTTGAAAGGGGCAACACTTGGGACATCAAGGCTGTCTGATGTTACAACTCTTGCTGTTGGATACATGTTTGTGTTCTCCCTAGTGTTCTTCTACCTGGGCATTGTTGCTTTGATTCGGTACACTAGGGGTGAATCATTGACTATGGGAAGGTTCTATGGTATTGCTTCTATGGCAGAGACAATTTTATCTCTCTTCAGGCAGTTCCTGGCAGCAATGAGGCATTTGATGACTATGATTAAGGTTGCTTTTCTTCTAGTCATTGAACTGGGGGTATTTCCCTTGATGTGTGGATGGTGGCTAGATGTTTGTACTATAAGGATGTTCGGGAAGTCCATGTCGCACAGGGTTCAATTCTTCTCAGCTTCTCCCTTAGCCAGTTCATTGGTCCATTGGGTGGTTGGAATTATATACATGCTACAAATAAGCATATTTGTCAGTCTTCTTCGAGGGGTATTGTTCTTTGCCATCTTATGTTTTGGCTAATTTGCTTTTCAAACACCAAATTTACATGTATCTTTGTCCTATGTTCTGCCTGCAGGTTCTGCGTAATGGAGTTCTTTATTTCCTTAGAGATCCAGCTGATCCGAACTACAATCCATTCCGTGATCTTATTGACGATCCGGTGCACAAACATGCTCGCAGGGTCCTCTTATCCGTTGCGGTGTATGGGAGTTTAATTGTGATGCTGGTGTTTTTACCGGTTAAACTAGCTATGCGGATGGCACCTTCCATTTTCCCTCTTGACATCTCGTAAATTGACCCTCTGTGTTTCATTTTCACTTATTATTTTCCTGATATCTTTTAATGTTCGCTAAGATGCATGTTATTTTTCCCTATTGGCAGGGTGTCTGACCCATTTACTGAAATTCCCGCGGACATGCTTCTTTTTCAAATATGCATTCCATTCGCCACTGAGCATTTCAAATTACGGACAACGATTAAATCCCTCCTCTGTTATTGGTTTACGGCAGTTGGCTGGGCTCTTGGTTTGACTGATTTCTTACTGCCTAGATCTGACGACAATGGTGCACAGGAAAATGGAAATGCAGAGCGAGGGAGACAGGATAGAGTACAGGTTCAACTGGGGGTACAGGATCAGGCTTTGGTGGCACTTCCAGGTGCTGATGATCCAAATGGAGTTATTCTTGCATCAGGAGACTTAAATGTCGCAGAAGAGTATGATACGGATGAACAATCTGATTCTGAGTAAGTTTAGAGAATCCGTTTATCTTTTGCTATCACAGGTTTTTTTTTTTTTTTTTTTTTTTTTTTTTCAAATTTTCATGGGCTGCATTCCTACTTTCAGATAGAAAATTCATAATGCAGATGTTTTTACTTCACAATTTGAAGTCATGACATCCCTCTTTTTCTATTCCCTTTTGCATTTTTGAACAGTATGTTGGGTTAATTTATTATCTTAACTGGTTTTACCTCTTTTGGTTACTAATATCTCTTTCTTTCTGTTTTTCAGAAGGTACGGCTTTGTGCTTCGCATTGTACTTTTGTTGGTGGTGGCTTGGATGACGTTACTTGTCTTCAACTCTGCCTTGATAGTCGTACCAACCTCACTTGGAAGGGCAATTTTCAATGTCATTCCTTTTCTCCCTATAACACATGCAATCAAGTGCAATGGTAATTTCCCTTCTAATTGTTATGTTTCCTACTTCTAAAATCAGAATGCTGAACCTTTTCCCATTTCTTGTCTTAGATTTGTATGCTTTCATCATTGGAAGCTACATAATATGGGCTGCTGTAGCCGGAATTAGATATTCCATCGAGCATATTAGAACCAAAAGGGTTGCAGTTCTGTTGGGCCAGATCTGGAAGTGGTGTGCCATTGTTGTCAAGAGTTTTGCGCTTTTGTCAATATGGGTAC
Organism: Cotoneaster glaucophyllus; assembly: GCA_036320875.1. NCBI lineage: Eukaryota > Viridiplantae > Streptophyta > Magnoliopsida > Rosales > Rosaceae > Cotoneaster > Cotoneaster glaucophyllus. The sequence continues at coordinate 22,922,242 of CM070059.1, forward strand.
GAATCATTTGGTTTGGAAGTGGTTCTATATGAGGTTTGTATATGTTTTTATGCTCTTATACGACTGTCTTGTGTTATGTTCCAGATTTTTGTCATTCCAGTATTGATTGGGTTGCTCTTTGAGCTTTTGGTGATCGTTCCAATGCGTGTGCCTGTTGATGAGAGCCCGTTATTCCTGCTTTACCAGGACTGGGCTTTAGGCCTTATTTTTCTCAAGATATGGACCAGACTGGTGAGTGGTCTTATAAATAATGATTAGCGTATGTGTTTGGACTTCATTATGTTGGGGATTTTCTTTTCACAAAATACCGAGGATTTTATTGCTGGTGCTTGTTACGTACTTCTGCAGGTTATGTTGGATCACATGATGCCACTGATGGATGAAACCTGGCGAGTAAAGTTTGAAAGGGTGAGAGAAGACGGGTTCTCCAGGCTGCAAGGTCTTTGGGTGCTTCGTGAAATCGTATTCCCAATCATTATGAAGTTGTTGACTGCCCTGTGCGTGCCTTATGTACTTGCCAGAGGGCTATTTCCTGTTCTCGGTTACCCATTAGTGGTGAACTCAGCAGTTTATCGGTTTGCCTGGCTGGGATGCCTTTGCTTTAGCCTGTTGTGCTTTTGCGCCAAGAGATTCCATGTCTGGTTCACAAACCTTCACAACTCAATACGTGACGACCGGTACCTAATTGGTCGAAGGCTTCATAACTTTGGGGAAGCCGTCGAAGAGAAGGAAAACGAAGCAGGGACATCCTCGGAAGTGCAGGACTTTAACTACGAGACCAACGGGTTAATCCGATACGACCGAGGAGTTGATATAGGACTCCGACTAAGGCGTGTTAACCGAGTCGATGACTAATTTTTTAGTTGTGGTTTTTGTACATCACGTCCGTGGGATGTGGATGGTGAGAAAGGGTATCCAAGCATGCTGTTATTAGAGTTGTCTTTGAGTGTGCATATAATAGCTCTTCTAAAATAGTAATTGGACACAACATACCGAAACTGATCCGAGAAAACGAAGACGGCTGAATTCATGATTCACGAAGTATATTATGCCAACCATACAAAGACGTGTGTAAGTTTGTTTTCACGTGTCTTTGTATCACTGGCATGAAAGTGCAGCCGCGGCAGACAAGTAGCTCTCCCATACATATAGTTGGTCTATATCTACAGCAAAAATCAAGATACCTCGGCTCGCAATTTAGATTTATTTAAAGTAAATTATCGCGCCGATTCATCAACGCCAACGCCAACGCACGAGTGTTTTCTGAACAATTTTACGATTCAAGCCCACAGCAAATTCTTCAATGTAAATGTACTTTTCTGAGTTGAAATTGTTACAGCCAGAGCAAGTTTTGCAAATGAAAAGAAATACACTCAGACCGTCTTAGTGCTGCGGTAAAACGGCTCTGGCCATGAAACAATTTCACCCTGGAGACGACGCCATTCTTCGGCACAAAAGAATAAGGAAAGCAACATGTGCATAGAAATATTTATGCATAAACATCACAAATTCACAATCCCAAAATAAACTCCGAAAGCTCACGGAAAATAGACCAAAACCAGCTTCTACCTACGCTAGAAACTTCTCAAACTAATCCAGACCACACCCTACAAGTGTCTCAATCCATCAATCCGAAGATGAAAACTCTCATGAAACAAGGTTCCCATTGAGTGGCAATGAGCCAAGTTGATCAGCTGCATTGCCAACTTGCTGTTGCTGAGCAACGTTCCTCAGAACATCCATAGCCTCAGCTACCTTTGCCTTCAAAGCTTCAGGCGACTCGAGCAAATGAAGAACCTCAGTCTGATCCATCTCCAGAAGCATGCCTGTAACCTTCGCTGCATTGTCAGGTTCCAGCTGTTCCACGAGCGGGTAAAGATTCTCACCCAGCATCTGCAAATTTTCACCCAAAGAGAACGTATGAAAAACATGAAGAACAAAATTTACAGAAATTAATTTCCATTTTAGGACAAAGAAACACAAAAGCATACCGTTCTTTGCTGCTCTGGTGTAGCATTTGCAAGAGCAGTAGCCAAAGCCCCTATTGGAATTGTTGGCTGGGACAGTGCTGCATCACGGATAGGCATGCCGCCACCGCCGCCCATGTCATATGGTACAGAAAACATGCCTCCAGCAACACCAGGCATGGGACCATCAGGTATTCCGCGACCAGATGGGTAGCGGTAGACACGTCCCCTTGGTAGCATCTGTCAGTAAAAGGCCATCAGAATGTATGTCAACATATAAAAATACTAAAGACTACTTCAGGACAACATGCATCCAACCTGCTGTTGCATTATCGGAACTGGCTGTTGGTTTTGCTGGACAGAGCCCGCACGTCTGCCACCAGGACGCTGCCCTTGCTGCCCCTGCTGAACCATTGGCACAAAGAAATTTGGCATTGGAGCCCCACCAGGCCTCATACCAGGAACAAGCTGCTGCTGATACCCGAATCCAGGCTACAATGGAAAAATAAAATATAAAGTCAGGTAATAGGGCAACATTACTTAACTCTTAATATAACAGTTGTAAAAATAAAAAATAAAAATTTTAACTACCAAAAGAATGAAATTCCTGGTTACCTGAGAGGGAATGATAGCGGGTGGGCCTTGACCGTAGAATATTTGTTGTCCAAGACCTGGACCACCAGAAGGGTACATTGGCATACGAGAAGGTGCCATTGCAACAGGCCGCATTTGAGAAAACTGAGCCTGTGCAAGCAGTTAATGTCCATAACATACCAACAATACAAAAAGAGTGGCACCAAGTTAAACAGGATACGTATCTTTGAGATGCTTTTAGTCTACAACTCACTTTAAAGATCTTGCAGGAAAATAACTTGATGCACACAGAAAAACTATTTATCAATTGACGTTAGGCTACACTCAAAGTTAGCTTGTTGTAGGACGAATAAAAGACATACCTGTAGCCTTGCTCTTCTATCTTCTTTTCGTTGTGCAAGTGCAACATAGAGAGGTTTGCTTACAATCATCTTTCCATTCATATCCAATAGCTATAAACAATAACAAAAAATAAATTATTTTCACTAGACACTATTATTTGAGAAATAAAACACATGTGCACACGCTCACAGACACACATTACCCATAAGAGCCCCCATATTCTACAATATTCATAAATCCTAACCCTAATTTTTTGGGTTATAGATGAGGCAGCCATGAATCTCACTACCCATGGTTGATCATGGCAGCAAGATTAATTTTTTTCCTACAAAACCGAAATGAGGGAAGTCGGAATGAGACCATAGAAGCACTATATTAATCCATATAGGAAATCAACTCACAGCCCTATTTGCCTCTTCAGGAGTTGAGAATGCAACAAAACCTGAACCCCTACTTATTCCACTAGGGTCTCGCATGACCTGATCACATGTCAACAAAAAAAGAGAAAACCACGTTACGCCATACCAATACAAAATGAATGAAGATTATGACACAAATACATTGCACTTTGCAATTCAAAACAGGGGCTACACAATACACACCTTGCATGAGGTAATAGTCCCAAATGGAGAGAAAAGCTCCTGAAGTTTATCATCAGCAATGGTATCATCCAAATTTTTAACATACAAGTTCGCGCCTTGATACTTGTCTGCTGCCTCTTTCATACTCTGTTCAAACCGTTGTTTCAACTCATTTTCCCTTTCAGATTTCTTCTGGGCCTTCCCAACATACCACTCCTTATCATCAAATTTCTTTCCATTCAGAGCCTCAACAGCTCTAGCAGCATCATCAGCCTTTTCAAAATTGACAAACCCAAAGCACTTTGATTTGCCATCTCCATCCCTCATCACCACTTCACTAGTGGTTATCCCAAATTCAGAAAAAACTTTTTTCAAATCTTCCTCAGTAGTTGACTCTGACAGATTCTTTACATAAACATTGTTGAATCTTGACTTGTCAGCAGTACTGTCCCTTTCCTGTTTCCGGAGGAAAGGACCAACATAAACTTGCTTATCATTTAAAAGCATACCATTCAACTTCTCTATAGCCTTTTGGGCGGCTTCTTCATTGTCAAATTGTACAAAGCCATAGCCTTTTGACTGGCCAGCAGGATCAGTAGCCACCTTGCAAGAAAGGATGTTTCCAAATGCAGAAAATGTATCATGCAAGGCTTTGTGATCAATAGCTTTGTCCAAATTCTGGAAAAATTAATACAAGTAGAGGTGTCAGGAAGGATATAAAGCAAGTAAAAACTGAAGACAATCATGACATGAAAGTATAACTGTGCTGCATAAAAATTTAAAAGATGGAAATACCTTAATAAATATGTTTCCAGCCCCACTTTTGCGAATAGTAGGATCACGATGAGAGTACATAATCCTAATGGGCCTTCCATTCACAGGAGTAAAGTTCAACACATCCAAAGCCCTAGCAGCTGCCATCAATTCCAACTAAAGATGTAAGTAAGATTCAAAAGAAAAAAGAGTACTGACTAATCCAACACAACGCAAAATAAAGGAAGGCGAAAAAATACTAGGCATCTCTAATCTCTATTTCAAGAACAAAACATAAGATTGCATGTATGTGTCCAAATACTTATGAGGCACACGTTACCTTAAAAGAGTTCTGTCAAACCCTTCAACACAATCATTGTCATGATAAAAATCATAAGACAAAACAAAAATAACTCAAGATGCTAAGAAAAATGACACATCGCTGAACCAATTAGAGCAAAAGGCATCCCAGCTGATCCATATTTTCAAGCTGTAATTCAACTTTTTCTTCTTGAATAAGATACAATACAAAGTATCCTCCTTTTTCGGTTTCTAATCTCAACGACGGCCTTCAGATGACAAAGAAAGTTTCAACTGAAGATTTTAAGAGAGGCCTTAAAGTATCCATCTAAACTGATCTTTGTGTGGAACAGAACAATAAACCATGAAATAAAGACAAAGAATTGAAAACTTTATTATCTCATAAACGATAGGTAAGGGGACATATTATCATCTAATAACACAAGGTAACAATCCATCTTCCAAATTTGTTTCCACGTAACACCAATCAGATTATTCAAAGTGTAGTATGAGATGGAAAATATGGACACACTTTTAACATATAAGCCTTTTTTTGGCCTGAGAATAAGCCTAAATATAAACAACCTTAATCCTGCCCTTTGCTAGAACGAATCCTAGTACAACAGTAGCTTAATTCAATTAGGTGCACGTTTCTTTCTTGTTCAAACCAAAATTGGAGCCTTTACTGACGAGACCAACTGAAAGTCGTAAAACATGACCAGAAAACTCGTACAAGAGTCCAACATCACAGCCACAATCTCAACATTACAAACCTCACCAATAGACAGCAATACATAATCGTATAATGCATCAGCAGGAAGTAAATCAAGAAAAAGTAGCACATTGCCCAAATTTGAAACATCCGTTCATAGCCCATAACAATTAACCAAAAAATTGCACATGCTTGTATTCACTCTCCCCACCTAACAACAATTCCTTTTCGCAAACACCTAAGCGCTTAACGAATGACCGACCACTTGGTTCAGTTTTTTCTACGGGTTCTTTCTACAATTAATCGTGCCAACACAGTTAAACAGAATTGGATCCACCAACCGCACCTAAAAATTGTAACTTTCGCACAACAAAATACAGTATTATGGTGAGTTCAATTGGCATCCACAGCTGCCTACATCGCATGCACAAATATTTCTTAATTAAGCATCCTAAATCATCTAAAAATAAGATAACCCATGATCTAAATTACATAATTGAGCTTAAAAATCCATAAGAAAGTGAATTAAAACCACTAACCATCTTGCGGGTTGGCAAAATTGACATAGCCATAGCCAAGCGACCTCCGAGTGGACAAGTCCCTGCAAACCCTAACCGAAACCACCTGACCCAGCTGGTTGAACAGGTCGTAGAGCTGTGAATCGGTGACGTTCGGGTCAAGATCGCCCACGTAAAGCGACGTCGTCACGAACTGGTTAGCTCCTCCTGCACCGTTCGCCACAGCTGCCGCTGCTGCCGCGTTCGCATTCTGAGCCGGAGCCTGCTGAACTTGCGCCATCTTCCACAGACAAAAAAAAAACCCTAAATTTTTTTGTTCTTTTTTTTTCAAATATTTGAATCTTTTTTCTTTCGTTTTTTCAATAATCCTCCCTCTCCTCTTTCTACTCAACGCTCGCCAACTGCTCGATAAAATTCCGCTGAGAAAAATAAAATAAAAGACTCGACTCTTTTTTGGTTTTTTGGTTTTTTGGTTTATTGGGTAGGGACGAGAGGAAAGGGAGTGGAGGGATAAATAGTCGGAGATCCGACGGAGGGGGCTGAGCAGCCGGTGGGTGGCGACGCGTGAGATAGGAGTGTGGGGGAGGAGAGAAAGACGTAGAGCGAGAAAGAAGAGTGGGATTCCCGGCTGTGAGAGTTGATATAGTGGGAGGGCTTGCGTGAGCCCTTAGCTGATCCGGAGGATCCGATCTGGAACGTTGGTTGGGGAGGGTGGGCCCGCGATGACCGGTCGTTTGTGCGAGATCAACGGCTGGGACGCGTGGAAGGCCAGTTGTGAGGTACATTGCTGGTAACGGCAGATTTTTAGATAAGGTAGGTTTTGTCGGAAAAGGGATCATCGCCAGATCCTTCCTCCAAAACCAACAAATCAGTGGATCCATACCATTGAAATTTGATCCAACGGCTACAAATAAGGGGTCACTTTAAAAGTTATAATAACTTCAGCTGTTGGATCAAATTTCATTAGCACAGATCTACATATTTGGTGGATTAGGAGCAAAGGGATCTGGAGAGGATCCCTTTCCAGTTTTGTCTTTGTGGGGTTGGTGTTGGGGTTGTCGGGTGATAGGAGCATATTTATACAACTTTGTTATCTTATTTGTTTGCATTTATTTAGTTAATTTCCATTTATTATAGTAATTTAAGCTATTTTCGTATTATTGTAGGTCCATTTAGTAAAGAGGACAATAAATAGTCAAATGGAGCAATTTGGAGCAGTTTTGGACTTGGATTGCATAGCAGGCATGGATAGCATATGGGTTAGACGTTTTGGTGTTTAAAAGGTGTTAAACATGTGCTAAAATCTGGAGAAATTAAAGTTGAGGCTTGGAGGGCAAGGAATTACACAAGAAAGAGGAATCCTAGTTGGAGAGAAGTTTAGTGACTTGTTTTGAAGTCCAAATAAAGAATCAAAGATTAATCTGGCTTGTTAGATGATCAGGAACAGAATGGGAAAGGAATTGAGATATCTAGCCTGATTTGGAAGTGTCAAATAAGGCAAAAAGGTGCAAAATAAAGGCTAAGTAGTTGGGATCATTTTGGAATATCTTGCAGCCTCTTTTACCCCATACAAACTTACCTTTTAGCCACTTTTACTTGCCCTTTTTATTCTGGACGAATTACACAATTCTGATTACCTATTTTTCCTCTTTTTTCATTCACTCTACAGAAAACCTAGCCGTGCCTATATATATATATATATATATGAAGTGTTCTGCAACGTTAAAAGGTGTGTCGCGCCTACCATTCATCCATTGAAGTTGCTGGAATTTTTAGAGTTCTTTCTCTCATTGTTTTAAGTTTCAATGTTTATTTTAGATTGCTTTTCAGTTATGATGAACATGTGTAACTAAATTTCTTTTTAGCTAGAGGTGAATTCGAAGCCATGATCATATGTTTTATATAAATTGATTACATCCAGTTATTGTGTCACAAAACATGAATGTGATTTACTTATCTGCTTTATAGAAAACTTATTCTTGTATTTTTATTAAGGATGCATACTTAGTTTGCCTGCAAAGATTTGATTCTTGAATATAAGGGAATTTCACCTAATCGTTATGAACTTATATTTGTAAGTAGTAACAGTCACTAGTCATGATTGAGTTAAGTAAATCCTTGGCAGGAGTATCATGCTTTTCGTAGTTACAAATGTTTTGTCAGTACTTATGATTTTCAAAGAACTTAATGATCTTCGAGATGTATCTCTATCATGCTTTACATAGTTAGGGAACTTGAGAATAATAATTTGGTTGCATCGCTGAGTCCAATTCAATGAACTTGGAAAATCTTAGAGTTAATTAGTGTTGTACACAGTTAATTTGGGGCATTGTGATTCATGGTTTATAGGAAGAATAACTGGAAATCGATTTGTATGCATATGAGTCATGTGTGGAGAAGAATACTTTAGCCATCCTTTCATCCATATTTCATTCATTAATTTACTTGTTGCCATTTACTTTTGTTTTTATTAAATTCGTCCAAAATCACCCCAGTCATTGTTTTGTTGTTAGTTTAACTTAGTTTTCAGTTTTATAAGTTAATTTGTGTTGATTAGCATCCCTTCTAATCCACAAACAATCCCTACATACTCGTACTACGATTGCATAATTTATAGGGTTTAATTTGTGTGTTAGTCTCTACCACATCAAATTTTGGCGCCGTTGCAGGGGATTAGTAAAATTGCTAATCACTCTTTTTTTCTTTCTTTTTTTTTTATATATTTTATTTTACTTTTGATATTTGATTTAGTTTTATTTCTTTGATTTCAGGTACTAGAGAAGTAAGGCATGACGAGTGCTAATCTTCAAGCTCAAATGGCGAATCTTACTTCTCTTATGTCGCAGTATATCGAAAGCTCCACAATGCAAAGTGTGGCTACATTTGGTGTGCCATATAGGCAAGGATATCAAACTAATCAACATCCTCAATTAATTGAGAGTGGAGGTTGGGATAGTGTCAATGCTTGGGGTTATCAAGGCCATAATCAATCAAAGAACGACTTGTTTTCCAACACTTACAATCCAGGTGGGAGAGATCATTCAAATTTTATGTGGAGGGAACCTCAACAAGTTCAACAAGAAGGATATTGGCAGAACCTCAAGAGTTCTATTCAAGACCTATCCAGCCACCGCAATCTCCCCCACAACAATTCCAACCAAATTCAAGTATGTCCATGGATCATGTTAAAATTCTTCAAACACTAAATACTTCTTGTGTTTCTTTGACTCAGGATCTAGAAAAACAAGCTAAAGAGATGGTCGAATTGAAAAATCAACTTGGACAGATCGCAGAATCCATGGGACAAATTCGAGATCAAAGCGAACTCTCTAGCTCAACTATTGTCAATCCAAAGGGAGATTTTGAAACCGCTAAAGCTATCACTTTAAGAAGTAGTATGGAGGTTGGAACTAAACCAAAAGTGTCCAAATAAAGCCAAAAAGAGGATGAATAGCTGCTGCCCGAAGAAAATGAGGAAGACAAGGCCACGACAAGGAAGGAACAAACCTTGCCGTAGCCTTCTAAAGCCCCTATGCCACCCAATTCAGGTAAAGTTGTTCCAAATTCAATTATTTCTAACCCCATTCCACCAAATGTACCTTTTCTCCCAGGTTTTTGCAATCCAAGAAAGAAAAGGGAAGGAAAGACATCTTGATTCAAGTGAAAAAATGGCTGGGGAATATCTAGAATTCATCAAAGAGGATGTACTTGAGACAACCATCGCCAAAGAAGTTGGATTTTATAACACAGGATGAGTCACTGCCCTCACACCAAATTTGGCCGAGAGCGAAGTAATGTTTGTCCTTGAGTTCTGATAGGAGCATATTTATGCAACTTTGATAGCTTATTTCTTTGCATTTAGCTAGTTAGTTTCTGTTTATTGAAGGAATTTAAGCTATTTTCGTGTGTTTGTAGGCCCAATTGGTAAAGGTGACAATAAAGGGCAAAATGGAGCAATTTGGAGCAGTTTTGAACTTGGATTGGATAGCATGCGTGGAGAGCAAGTTGGATGGACCTTTTTGGTGTTCAAATGATGTTAGGAATGTGCTACAATCTGGAAGAATTAAGATTGAGGCTTGGAAGACAAGGAATCATAAATTAAAGGGAAACCTTATCCAATCTTATCCTTAACAAACCTTATCTAATCCTATCCTATCTTTATTCTATCTTACCTTATCTCTAGTTGCAAGGGGGATTCCTTATCACATTAAACCACTTCCTATCTGATTATAGGAGTCCTAAAACAATGCAAACAACCTAATCATTTTCCTCTACAAAGTGTGCCGTGCCCTGCCTATATATATTCACTCTTGCCGCAACATTCAGAGAAGAGTTTTTTAGATTTGTGCCGCAGGTTTCTGAAGGGTGAATAAGTGCTTTTGTGACGTGCTTGCAAGGAAGGAGAAAAGGATTTGTGCCGTGACCCTGCATCCAAGGATTGTGCCGAATCTGCCATTGGAGTGCTGGAGCTTTTCTGAGTTCTTTCTATCCTTATTTTAGTTCTGATGTTTATTTTAGATTGGTTTTCAATTATTATGAACATGTGTAACTAAATTTCTTTTTAGCTAGAGGTGAATTCGAAGCCATGATCATATGTTTTATGTGAATTGATTACATCTAGTTATTGTTTCATAAAACATGAATGTGATTTACTTATATGTTTTATTAAGAACTTATTCTTGTGTGTTTATTAAGGATGCATACTTAGTTTGCATGCAGGGATTTGATGCTAGAATATAAGGGAATTTCACATAATCGTTATGAACTTATATTTACAAGCAGTAAAAGTCACTAGTCATGATTGTGTTAAGTAAATTCCTGGCAGGAGTATCATGCTTTTCATAGTTACAAATGCCTTGTCAATGCTTATGATTTTCACAGAACTTAATGATCTTTGATATGTATCTCTATCATGCTTTTCATAGTTAGGGAACTTGAAAAGAATAATTTGGTTGCGTCGCTGAGTCCAATTCAATGAACTTAGGAAAATCTGAGAGTTAATTTGTGCAGTTCACAATTAATTTGGGGCATTGTTATTCATGGTTTATAGGAATAATAACTGGAAATCGATTTGTATGCATATGTTTCATGTGTGGAGAAGAATCCTCTAGCTAGCCCTTCACCCATGTTTCGTACCAAACCTTAATTTGTTGCTGCAATTTACTTGTTTTACTTAAAATTCGTCCAAAACCCCCCCCCCCTTAGTTCTTATTTGTGTTAGTTTAGTCTAGTTTATAGTTTTTAAGTCCAGTTTGTGTTGATTAGCATCCCTTCTAATCCCCGGCCTAGAACGATCCCTTCTTGCTCATACTACAATTGTCTAGAAAGGGTTTAATTTGTGTGTTAGTTTTTACCGCATCAAGTTCTTGTTGCAGCACACATGTAAGCCACCTCATCAAATTTTAATTTCGTTTTCCAGTAACATGTTGTTGATGTCAATGATTCAGGCACCCACTATAGAATTTAAACCATTACCGAATCATTTCAAGTATCACCTTCCATTCAAATATCAACTCCATGCCGCTGGTTCTAGTGAGGATTAAATGGAGGTATCGTCCGGCTGGAAGACGTTAAATCAAGTGCTTCTTGTGAGGCAACCCATGTGTTCAAATAAAGAGACAATGGAATTTCAGGCTCCTACAACCAGATTTGCTCTCTTTTACCCTTCTCGTTTATTGTTTTTACTTTGCCATGATTATCTTGTTTGCTAGTTATCTCTTATTACTTTCTTGTTTAAACATTTAGGACAACGTTTGGTTAAAGTTTGTTGGGGGGGGGGGGGGAGGGGGTGTAAGATCCCACATTGCCTAGGGGTGTGGATCCTGTAAGCCTTATATGTATATTCCCATCTCTACCTAGCATGAGGCCTTTTGGGAGGTCATTGGCTTCGGGTTTCGTAGGAACTTCGAAGTTAAGCGAGTTCGCGCAAGAGCAATCTCATGATGGGTGACCCACTAGGAAGTTCTCGTGTGAGTTCCCAGAAACAAAACCGTGAGGGTGTGGTTGGGGCTCAAAGCGGACAATATCGTGCTACTGCGGAGTCGAGCCCGGGATGTGACAGGGGTAAACATATTGTTTTTCATGATTTCTCTTTGAATTTCACCACCTATCACTACTAATATTGTTATTCACTGTTTTAAAGTGTTATATTGTGTGTCATAAAAACAAAATTTAAAAAAAAATGGAAAAAGATTGTGAAAAAAAAAACCAAAAGAAGACGTTTTTGTTGCTTGTTTATGTCTTAGGGTACCTTCTAACATAATGATGAGGATTTGGTTTTTAATTGCATGATTGTTAAATAAAGTTACAAACATGGGTGGAAGTTTGATATGCTCTTTGGTTAATACTTAGTTGTAGTTGTCATTTACGAATTCACATGTAATAACAAAGAGAAAAAAAATCTGTTTTTGTAACATGCTTGAAGGAAGAAACTCAAACTAACGCTACAACCCTTTGAGACTTGAGCCTATTGTTTGTTTGCAGAGTTAATAATCTATGATATTCTTGTTTTCTAAAGTCATTGCATGATCTCATTATTTCTCTGCTTGGCTGCTACTTAGAATGCTTTTTCGTCGTTTTAGTTCCAAATACTAGAACTCATGCTCGTTTCATTCAAAGCATAAAATTGATTGCATAACAAATAACAAGATGAAGTTGTTTAGTTACCACCAGAGCCAAAAAGCCTTATCCCTTGCATATATATTGTAGGTTTAACCCCTTTGGGCCTTATTTAGCCTATTTTCTTTGTTAGCCTGCATTATCCCTACCTAGCCTAATATAGGAATATCCATACCCTTGTTTTTAAAGAATAGTGAAGCATGCATGACTTATTGAGAATTCTTTTTTATTTACGATTTACAGAAAAACAAGTGTGGGGGAAAGATTTGTTCTTTTGAATCCGATGAAGTAGTGTTTACGCTTTATGTTTAAAAAAAAAAAAAAAAGAGAAGAAGAAAAACGTTGAAAAAAAAATAAGAAAAGAAAAAAAAGGAAAAAAAGGTTGAAAAGAAGTGAGAATGGGTTCAGAAGTGTTGGTTGTTCAAGAAGGGTCCAAAAATGTGAATCTGACCCTAAAGTTGTACGAATCTCCCCTTTGTGTTTATAGTTGGATGCTGCAATCAAAAGTTGAATTCTAAGTGTTGATTTCATTACTTTGCTTACTATCACTTTAAGAACCTTTGTTTATCCTTAATCTTTCTTTGTTAGCCAATACCGTAGCCCAATTACAACCTTTAGACTTTTATCTTGATTGTTATGTGTTTCAATATGTGGAGTTTGAAATTGGTACGAGCATATGGAATCCCTGGTTCTCGCTTCTAAGTAATGACATTCCGTTCATGAGATCATATACATGTGTGTATTAATAATTTCAGAAAAGTGCCTTCTTTGTTATAACATATGTGAGTGCTAGTCTACATGTTTACATCAATCTTCTCCCATATACTTAGTATAGGGAGTGTAGTCAGAAAATATGTGTGAAAATAGAGAGTATATCCGGTGACGAATTGAGTGAATTCTCTAAGGCATGTTACTATATTCAAATGTTGTTTTAATTGATTAAATGCGAGCTATTGGGTGGTTATTGCATTTAAGTATAAATTCAAGAGTAAGGATGGCTAACATCTATGTGAGTAGTGATATTTTAACATGTCATGTTTCATTGGAAATTCCTAAGGCAATTGCTGGAAGGTTTAGGTGTTGTTTTCTTTGTTTTGCTCGGGGACTAGCAAAAGCTAAGTGCGAGTGAATTTGATAGGAGCATATTTATGCGACTTTGTTATCTTATTTCTTTACATTTACTTAGTTAATTTTCATTTATTATAGTAATTTAAGTTATTTTCGTATTATTATAGGTCCAGTTGGTAAAGAGGACAATAAATAGTCAAATGGAGCAATTTGGAGCAATTTTGGACTTGGATTGGATAGCGGGCATGGATAGCATATGGGCTGGATGTTTTGATGTTTAAAAGGTGTTAAACATGTGCTAAAATCTGGAGAAATTAAAGTTGAGGCTTGCAAGGCAAGGAATTACACAAGAAAGAGGAATCCTAGTTGGAGAGAAGTTTAGTGACTTGTTTTGAAGTCCAAATAAAGAACCAAAAATGAATCTGGCTTGTTAGATGACCAGAAATAGAATAGGAAACGAATTGGGATATCTAGCCTGATTTGGAGGGGCAAAAACGTGCAAAATAAAGGCTAAGTTGCTGGGATCACTTTGGAATATTTTGCAGCCTCTTTTACCCCATGAAAACTTACCTTTTAGCCACTTTTACTTGCCATTTTTATTCTAGACGAATTACACAATTTTGATTACCTATTTTTCCTCTCTTTTGATTCTCTCTAAAGAAAACCCTTGTCGTGCCTTATATATATAGATGAAGTGTTTTGCAACGTTAAAAGGTGTGCCGCGCCTACCATTCATCCATTGAAATTGCTGCAATTTTCAGAGTTCTTTCTCTCTTTGTTTTAAGCTTCAATGTTTATTTTAGATTTCTTTTCAGTTATGATGAACATGTGTAACTAAGTTTCTTTTTAGTTAGAGGTGAATTTGAAGCCATGATCATATGTTTTATATAAATTGATTACATCCAGTAATTGTTTCATAAAACATGAATGTGATTTACTTAGTTTGCATGCATGGATTTGATGTTAGAATATAAGGAAATTTCACCTAATCGTTATGAACTTATATTTATAAGTAGTAAAAGTCACTAGTAATGATTGAGTTAAGTAAATCCTTGGCAGGAGTATCATGCTTTTCATAGTTACAAATGCTTTGTCAATGCTTATGATTTTCACAGAACTTAATGATCTTCGAGATGTATCTCTATCATGCTTTTTATAGTTAAGGAACTTGAGAAGAATAATTGGGTTGCGTCTCTGAGTCCAATTCAATGAACTTAGGAAAAATCTAAGAGTTAATTCGTGTTGTACACAATTAATTTGGGGTATTGTCATTCATGGTTTATAGGAAGAATAACTGGAAATCGATTTGTATGCATATGAGTCATGTGTGGAGAAGAATCTTTTAGCTATCCTTTCATCCATTATTCATTCATTAATTTACATGCTACCATTTAGTTTTGTTTTTATTAAATTCTTCCAAAATCCCCCAGTCATTGTTTTATTGATAGGTTAACTTAGTTTTCAGTTTTATAAGTTTAATTTGTGTTGATTAACATCCCTTCTAATCCCCGGAATTGGACGATCCCTACTTACTCGTACTACGATTGCATAATTTATGGGGTTTAATTTGTGTGTTAGTTTCTACTACACCATCGGTTTGGCTTGGATTGCTGCCACGCGCTTGTGAGCGCGTCAGATACTTGTTTACTGTGGAGTCAAAACACAACACGTTGGTAAATGTGAAGTTTTAACTTTCATTGCCACTTCGTACTCGGTCTAGTAGTATTTTTCTTCATTTATAATTGAGAGGTCTTAGATTCGATTCTTGCCAAAGGCGGATTTGAACTACATTATTATGGCTAACCCAATGTGAATCTGTCAACCGAGACGCTTCGGCAATCAACTACGTTAAAACTTTGGAATTTCACTAAATGGATATCAAAAATGGATTTGGGCGTCCAAATTAGCCTAGGATGGTTTACGAGAAAATTTCGAAAAAGTCAATGTAAGGAATATTTAGAAATATTCCAAAATATTCTGAGCCCATTTTAGAAATGGGCCGACCATCACTAACGGGCCAAAGTCTTGAGCCGGCCCATGGATCAGGTTTTTGGGACTTTCTCTCTTCTTCTTTTTTTTGGTTCAGGCTGACCCAGTGGTAGATCGCCGGATTCTGAGAATTTTGGCTGCGAAACTTCCCTAGCTCCATTTAGCTTCGAATCTAAACTAAAGCTAGCAATTTAATATACCAAATTGAAGCTCAAGATGAGAGGAAGAGAAATATACCAACATGTGGTCCTGCCGTGGGTGGAGTTGGTTGAAAATCGACTCAAAGCAGCCAAATCTCTCATTGAAAATTCGGGTTAATTTCTCAGGGTGTTTTTTGCATCAAAACGTCACCAAAACTCCTCAAACTTACCCTAATTGTGCTACAAAACTTGATCTATTAAGATTTTTGGGGTTTTCGGGGCTTACCTTCTCCAGGGACTATGAGAACTCACCCGAGTTCTCCACTTCGCCGTACCACAATATTGTCCCTTTTGGGCCCCGACCACACCCTTACAGTTTTGTTTCTTGGAACTCAAACAAGAACTTGCCAGTAGGTCACCCATCCTGGGATTGCTCTGGCCCATTCTCACTTAACTTTGGAGTTCCTACGGAACCGGAAGCCAGTGACCTCCCAAAAGGCCTCGTGCTATTTGGAGGTAGGCATGTACATATAAGGAATAGAGGATCCATTCCCCTAGGCAATGTGGGATCATACAATCTACCCCCTTTAAGGGCTCGACGTCCGCGTCGACACACTTCCGGCCAGGCATTGGCTCTGATACCAAATTGTTACATCCCAGCCCAGGCTCGACTCCGTCGAAGCACGATATTGTCTGCTTTAGGCCCAGGCCACGGCCCTCATAGTTTTGTTTCTGGGAACTCACACAAGAACTTCCCAGTGGGTCACCCATCATGGGATTGCTCTCGCGCGAACTCTTAAGTTCGACGTATTTTTTAATGAGTTAGGAAGTTTTGAAGCTTGGTGAAGCTTCTACGCAACTCCTCGAGGCTCTTACAACAAATTGGAATAAGTTTCGAAGTTAAACGACTGAGTTTCGAAAAGTTCACTTCTGGCCAAGATCTTTCGACGCCTTTTGGGAGCTCACTGGCTTTGGATTCCATCGGAACTCCGAAGCTAAGCGAGTTCGCGCGAGAGCAATCTCATGATGGGTGACCCACTGGGAAGTTCTCGTGTGAGTTCCCAGAAACAAAACCGTGAAGGTGTGACCAGGGCCCAAAGCGGACAATATCGTGCTACGGCAGAGTTGATCCAAGGAAAACTAACACTTTAGATGAGTTTCCTTGAAAGATATCAAGGAATGTAGCATCATAAGATAATGGATTTCTCCATTGGGAGAAGAACGAACTCGAATAAGATTTAATTCGTTGGATGTTATCAATTACCCATATATAGGATATATATTTCTAAGTCAATATGATTGTCAATTAGAAGATCTTCCAAAAACGTTTCATAACTCCATATGATGTAGTTGGAAAGAAAGACAAGTCTTAAGCGTGTTAAGACTTGAGGTTGTGTGCTAATTAGCAATATTTGTTTTAGAACAATCTTGTGGGATATCCTTAAATTAACTTTTGGATATCACTTCTATGAACCAACTAACAAACGTTGTTTGTTGGGTAGTTCATTGTAAGCCTACACTAGGATTTGCCTAAGATAGAGCAACTGAATGAGAGATAGAACTCAAAGAATGGGTTCTTTGAGAGACAAGATGATAATCAACAAATATAACAACCTAGTTCCTACACCACTAGCTCCAAGGTAGTTGAGAAGGATTTATAAACCATCTTAGTTGAATGTTTTCAACTTTATGACTATGTCATTGAGTTACACCTCTTAATTCGAAAGAAATAAGAATGAAAATCCTTATGACTACATTGAGTGTATATATGATATATACTCAAGGAAATGGTATAGTACCATTTGACCCGAAATATTGAAACTTTCATAGCTAATTGGTAGCTTAAGGTGACTACAATCAACGAGATTGGTTGACTTGGAAGAAAACATCTTTGATGTAGCCTTGGTTTCTATTAATTCGAAGATTGCTAGCTACAACTAAACGGTGATTCAATGTTTAGATGTAATATGGGTTTCGGAAACCATTATCAAGATAGTCTTGATAATATATGTCTAAGACTAGGAATCACAAGACGTGTAAGTTGTAGAGATCCATCCATCATGAATCTTAGCAAGCTAGTGGGAGCCATAAGCATCTTATGAGAGAAAGATCAAATCGCTTGATTTCTCATAAAGATGTAAATGAATCTTTTATTTATTTGTTTTACAAAAGATTAGTGGGAGTTAATCATATTCCTAAATTTGAACATATATATGATATATTAATTTTCGAAATGAAAGGAATTATTCTTCGTTAAAGTTATGACTTTAAACGTTCTATAATGATAGAATGTATATGGGAGACATAGGATGGAAATCTATAATGATCGATTTCAGGATATAATTGGATTATATCGAGCCCTAAAGATAGACAAAAGATGCTAGGAAGTTTCTCATATGATGATAAACTTCAATCATAAGGACAACTCTAGTAAGACTAGGAAGTTGTTTTCTCAAAGGGAACGTACCCTTTGACTCCCAAAGAAAGTTCATTTATGAACTCTCCATTCGGTTTCAACCAGAAAGTGTATTTAGTGTACCGACACTACTGCACTAATGGGGCGATAGCTCAAGGCAGGGAATCAAGGTCACATCAAGATCCAAACTCAAATGAGAGGCTAAACCACATGATTGAGAATCATGTATAATGGTGACGTCGTTATTCTCAAGGTTGCTTCTATGGATAACATATGGATATCCATTGTCTAGGCCTACTACTCATCCAATTTTGAAATGAATTCAGAAGAGGTATCATCACTGATGACCAAGCTGATTGGCTCTAGTGCAAGTGGGAGATTGTTGGAAATGTGCCCTTAAACCAATCATATGATGATACTTTACGGACATTTCACATGTTAAACTAATCTAGTTTAATATAAAGGGAAAAGATTATTGTTTCAAGCTGTCTCATATAAATGTTATATGCTTGAACGATAAGTCCAAGGAATATGTAATTAGGAGAATGTGATCTAAAGAAGTTAGATTCATGAGACCATTCTTTTTCGTAAACATATCCTAAACGTTCCTGATCATAGGATTACCAATTGGGCATTGATAGTCCGTTAAGATCAGTACATGCTATGTCTTCTCTTAGAGAGAGTGACTGGTCTCGAGACATTGGTGTGACTGACACCAAGACAAGCATGTAGGTGCTCGATAGAGAATGAGTCCACTGAACGCAATCAACAAAGAGTTCTTATATTCATATCACATGAGAACTCATGGTTGGGATAATGCAAAGTAGTCATTTGACCTGAGGCATCACAGTTGTCTTATGGTTACGTCCTTGATCTTTGACTATGTCAAAGTCACTCCGTTAGAGGGTGTCCACGACATGGTTGGGGTTAAGCCATTTAGCCATGGAGGTAGGTGAATGTGCAATAAAGGATCTCTAACCTTCAAACCGTTTGAGGGAGAATACTCTATGATATGATTAAGAATCTCTGGCCAGAGTATGAATGAGATTTAAACGATAAGTCCAAGGAATATATAATTGGGAGAATGTGATCTAAAGAAGTTAGATTCATGAGACCATTCTTTTTCATATACATATCCTAAACGTTCCTGATCATAGGATTACCAATTGGGCATTGACAGTCCGTTAAGATCAGTGCATGCTATGTCTTCTCTTAAAGAGAGTGACTAGTCTCGAGTCATTGGTGTGACTGACACCAAGACATGCATGTAGGTGCTCGATAGAGAATGAGTCTACTGAACGCGATCAACAAAGAGTTCTCATATTCATGTCACATGAGAACCCATGGTTGGGATAATGCAAAGTAGTTACGTCCTTGATCTTTGACTATGTCAAAGTCACTCCGTCAGAGGGTGTCCACGACATGGTTGGGGTTAAGCCACTTAGCCATGGAGGCAGGTGAATGTGCAACAAGGGATCTCTAACCTTCAAACCGTTTGAGGGGGACTACTCTATGATATGATTAAGAATCTCTGGCCAGAGTATGAATGAGATTTAGGAAGAGTTTACAAATCACATTCAAGGTAATCATATAAGTAAATGAATCACACTGGATAATAGACATGAATAAACTATCAAACCAAACAATGTGGTCAAGGGTATTGTATTAGAGAAAGATCGTATTGTATTGTAATCTTAAACTGAATAGGTTCTCCACCTCGTCTGATTAACTTGGGTAGCCATGATATACTGCTACATGTCACTCCTGGTTTGTGGGAGCCCTAAAGGTGTATAATCACTAAAGGGAGAATTGAAAGTATGTTTCAATTCAAAATTGATTTGAAGATTTCTAATCGCCCACTGCCTCGCTAAAAAGAACCTAATGGATCGTACACCGTGTAAGGCAGAGATTGAAGAAACAATGAAGTTGAGTAAGAATAATTAAAAGGTTTAATTATTTATGGCTATGATTAATTAATACGTTAATTAATCCAACGAATAAGTTCGTTTTAGACCTCGGGTTAGTTTTGGGCCTCAAGGCGCAATGGGCTTCGAATGTCAAGCCCATTGACTTAAGTTTTATGACAACTTAATGAATAAAGATTCAAGAGGGACCATAGAAGGCCGGCCATATTGATGAAATAGGGTTTTGGTTCTTTTTGTCACTTAAGTGAAGTGACTATATAAAGAACTTTATAGCCAAAATTCATTTAGGGTTTTCTTTTGGAGAAAAGATGAGAGCACAAGCTCTCTTGACTCTCTAAGAGGCCGGCCACCCTAGGAAGGTTTTACTAGCATCTAAATCTTCCTAGGTCACTTATCTCGTCATCAATGCTCTCCTTGGTGTGGAAAAATTAGAGGTTCTCTACTTTGGGAACTTGGAGAATCCTTTCAATCATCATCATCATCCAAGAAATCCATGGAGCTAAGATGCAAGGAATGAAGCCCTCTCCTTGGGTGATTAGCCTTTGCTTATGCAAAGAGGAATCAACAAAGGTATAAGATTTCTCAACTCACTTTGTTCTTGAGTTGAGTCTTGGTTCACCCAACTACTAGGCTTTGAATTTCATGGGTAATGTTTTTGTTTTGAGTGCATACAAGCATGATTCCGCCTTTAATTGTTAATTGCATGCCATAGATGTTGCTCAAATGAACATGTTTTTCACAAATTTTCCTTCAAGTGGTATCAGAGCCTAGGTCTAGTAGTTGGTGAATCCTTTTGGGTTATGTAGTTCATAGTCTTTGATTTAAATGTTGTAATTGTTACTAGCTTTATTCTTGCTTCTTTGAATGTAAATTTTGCTAGAAAATTTGCCATCTCAAATGTTGTAGATGTAGTTCATATGAACATGAATTTTGGAGCTAAAATTTGGTGCCATGTTTTTTGGGAAATTCGGCCAAATCCAAAGGGTGGATTTTTGGGTTCATGTTTGTCTTGTTAAAAATGTTTTAAGTGACATTAGGAACCCCCGAAGTACCCTAGTATGGTAATATGTTATTTTCCTTAAGTTTGAGAGTTTTTGGGATGTCTTTGGGTGAAAAATGTTCATGGAGCTTTTATGGGTTTTCATGGATGTTCTTCATTGTTCTTGTTATGTTCTTGGCAAGAACAAAAAGGTTGGGAATTTTGATTCAAAGGTTTTGGTTATTTGCATAAAGTCTTGTTTTGTGATGGATGATATGCTTTTCAATCATCACTAGGTGTGGTCACCCATACCTATTTTCTTACAACACTTTACTTTCCATGTTTCATGGAATTCACTTTTTCAAACCATACCAATCACTTACACCTTTCCATCACCTTTCAAACCACAACTCAACTCACACACATCACTCACACTCTCACCATGACCGGCCACCCCTATAATGGGGGTACTTTTGGGGCTTTTATGCAATTACATAAAGTTTTGATACTTTTGTGTATTTGTACTTTGACCCGAAAGTTTACGTTTTTACGTTAAGGCCCAAAATCACTAAAGGACAAATTGTTTTGCTCCTTTAATGAAGTTTTTGCATTTGTTGAAATTTTTGGGTTCTAGTTGTAATTACATGAAGTAGTGGGCTTTTGTGTTTTTACAAAGTGACCTCAAAAGTTTGTGTGTTTGCAATATAGCCCAATGGTTGAGGTTATTGCTTTTTGGCCCAAATTAGGTTGAGAACAAAATGGTTTTGTCTCTTTAAATGAGAATTGGATTTTCATTTCATTTAGCTCCTATTAAATTAATTCTATGGATATAAAAACCAAATGACAATGTTGCATTCAAGTTTAATTAGTTAAAGCGTTAATTAATTAAAGAAAGGATGATTATGAACCTAAGCCTACGATAATTGAGCTATGTGAATGGCCGTCTTTCAAATTTGTTTGAACCATGGGAATGTGTAGATTAGATTTTGGTTGTAATTTGATATGGGCAAATGTTGTAAAAGAGCATAAGTTCTTCTTTACTTTAAAGTAATTTGTTTTGATCAAATGTTGTAAAAGAGCATAAGCTCTTCTTTACTTTGAAGTACTCCTTTCTTGTTTTATACGATATGCATGAAATTGGAGTAGAGGGTCCAACGCACAATAAGAAAACACGCCTTAATGTGATTAAACGCGTAACTAAAATCAATCACCATCCCTAGACAGAGATCCAACACTAGGCTTGTGTTGGATCAAATCAAAGGTTCATAGTCATCATACGGCCCTAAGGCAACTATATAGTCCATTAATGAATGCAAAACTTTTGTTAGTAGTACCATATACTCTTGCTTTAAAAAAAAAAAAATTGTTTTACAAGCTTAGTGGGAGTATCATATACTACTAAATCAATCATATGGACCAATAGTTGTAATAGGACCAAATTGTTTTAATAAGATTAAAAGCATGCTTATATGTGATGAGACCTAAAACCCTCAACCAAACCATTATTAAGTTGACAAGCGTGAGAGTGCTCTGAACACTTTTTCGTGGCCTTCCACCGTGGTAGGCTCCAATCGTTTGTGACTCATACACCGTATTCATCCAGTTATGGGGTATACAAAGTATTTGCTTACATTCAGGAGAAGCCTTAAAACATATGATGAAGTGAAGGTAGACAACGAGTATGGTCAATATGATATTCTTCTGAGGCCATTCTTGAACCCCTACTTGAACTAGCATGGTGGGAATGACTTAACTAAGTGCAATGGTGCCAATATGATATTCTTCTGAGGCATCATTCTCTAGAGACCAAATAAGATGGGTAATTACAAAAGTTGTAAATGGCTAAAGAGTTATCCTCTCATCATTATTGTTGCTAGCCAATATGATATTCTTCTGAGGTGGGCTTGGTAATGGTGAGTCTCCCATACCCTACTAAGAGTTTCCTCCAAAAACTCTCGAATTCCGATGAGGGATATGGAATTTGCCCAAAATAGTGGGTGGTGCTATTTGATTTAAAGACCCGGATCAAATGGCTTAAAATCAATCAATTTATATTCGTTATGTATTTATTTACCTATATATTTGCAAACGCTATCCAAAACTTGATTGTCTTGAATGGCTTGTATATGTAACTAAGTAGCCTCATCCTCACAATCTCCCTATTGATAATGTATCATTGGAAGAATATGTTAGATACGTCTATCATCAAGAGGACAACACTTTTAGTGTCATGAATCTTCACTTACAAATCGTTGTATGAAGAAATAAGAGTTGCTTTGAGCAACCCTTAGTTAATGCAAACACTAGTGCTTGTTTCTTTGTTACATGAACAAGGAACTTGAGAAGTAAGCACAAGGGCATGGACACTTTATGTGCCATGATTCTTCACTTACAAATTGTTGTATGAAGAAATGAGAGTTTTCTTGAACAACTCTTAATAGCTTGTAATTATGTTTAGAACATAATGGTTGGTTGACAAAAATAGTCCATCAACATGGACATATGATGATTTTGAATCATTGAGTGTTGAAGTGTTAAACCACTTCACGAGACGGAAACTAGGCAAGGACTTCACCTTTGAGTCCCTATCCAAATGGTTCACTAAGTTTATTGTAAACTATATAGTGAACAATAACCGCACGCTCTCTAAATCGTTTGATGTGTATAACACAATTGAAATAAGTTTCAAGAGAGATAGTGGGAGTTTAGGGACCATGACTATTGTAGTCAATGGAGAAGTCAAATGAAGAAAGCTAAAAACTCCAAGGGAACAAACTTTCTTTATGAAAGGATGGACATTGGAAGGGGTATTTGCAAGATATGTCTTGCAAGTGTCAAGAACACACCTTTCGAAGGTGTTTTAAAATGTTCCTGAATAGTTCAAAATAGTTGGTTAGTCTACTTGAATGTTTGATTCTGTATTAGTAACTATGTTTTACAATCATTGTAAAAGTGTGGCTAACAAAAAGTAGAAGATTAATGAGAGAAGAGGAAAGTACTTCACATTCGGAACGTGAATCAAATATTGATCTCAGCGAAAGCAGATAGTACTTACTTCCTCATATGAACTACCAAAGAAATTGGAAAAACAAAGATTGTCTTTACATTCCAATTTGAAAAAAAGGAACTTAATTCCTTCACTATAATGTTAAGAGATGGATGAATGTTTTGTTTGACAAAACAATTGTTTTTTATGAATGATTGATTGTCTCTATAGTAGAGAAAATGTGGTAGTGTTAACTGTTTAGAATATAACGATGCTTAAAACCCAAAAAGTTGCAAGGTAGTGACTAATCCCACTGAGTTGTGACACCTCTAAAACATAAATTACGAGTTCATCATATATGCATGCTTTGAATCGTTAGATCAGGATCCGATGCCTTCTTGTTAAAATTGTATAGGAGCGAAATGTTCGAATCTTTATTCTTTTGGAAAGAAGAAAGAATCACAAAGTTATTGAGGTTAATTCACTTAGATGTTAGTGGCACTTGTCCACAACATAATACTACTCATATTGTAAGACATTTACCGAAGATCGCTCTCGGTTGGACTACTGTTTATTTTGAATAAACACAAGTCCGAATACTTTGCAAAAGGTTTCAAAGAATTCAAGAATGTAAGTTGATGAGTAAGACGTCTAAAGTATTTACTCCTTAGATTTGATCCAAGGAAAACTAACACTTTAGATGAGTTTCCTTGAAAGATATCAAGGAATGTAGCATCATAAGATAATGGATTTCTCCATTAGGAGAAGAACGAACTCGAATAAGATTTAGTTCATTGGATGTTATCAATTACCCATATATAGGATATATATTTCTAAGTCAATATGATTGTCAATTAGAAGATCTTCCAAAAACGTTTCATAACTCCATATAATGTAGTTGGAAAGAAAGACAAGTCTTAAACGTGTTAAGACTTGAGGTTGTGTGCTAATTAGCAATATTTGTTTTAGAACAATCTTGTGGGATATCCTTAAATTAACTTTTGGATATCGCATCTATGAACCAACTAACAAATGTTGTTTGTTGGGTGGTTCATTATAATCCTACACTAGGATTTGCCTAAGATAGAGCAAATGAATGAGAGATAGAACTCAAAGAATGGGTTCTTTGAGAGACAAGATGATAATCAACAAATATAACAACCTAGTTCCTACACCACTAGCTCCAAGGTAGTCGAGAAGGATTTATAAACCGTCTTAGTTGAATGGTTTGAACTTTATGACTATGTCATGGAGTTACACCTCTTAATTCGAAAAAAATAAGAATGAAAATCCTTATGACTACAATGAGTGTATATATGATATATACTCAAGGAAATGGTAGTACCATTTGACCCGAAATATTGAAACTTTCATAGCTAATTGGTAGCTTAAGGTGCTTACAATCAACGAGATTGGTTGACTTGGAAGAAAACATCTTTGATGTAGTCTTGGTTTTTATTAATTCGAAGATTGCTAGCTACAACTAAACAGTGATTCAATGTTCAAACGTAATATGGGTTTCAGAAACCATTATCAAGATAGTCTTGATAATATATGTCTAAGACTAGGAATCACAAGACGTGTAAGTTGTAGAGATCCATCCATCATGAATCTTAGCAAGCTAGTGGGAGCTATAAGCATCTTATGAGAGAAAGATCAAATCGTTTGATTTCTCATAAAGATGTAAATGAATCTTTTATTTATTTGTTTTACAAAAGATTAGTGGGAGTTAATCATATTCCTAAATTTGAACATATATATGATATATTAATTTTGGAAATGAAAGGAATTCTTCTTCGTTAAAGTTATGACTTTAAACGTTCTATAATGATAGAATGTATATGGGAGACATAGTCTATATATATAGGATGGAAATCTATAATGATCAATTTCAGGATATAATGATTATATCGAGCCCTAAAGATAGACAAAAGATGCTAGGAAGTTTCTCATATGATGATAAACTTCAATCAGAAGGACAACTCTAGTAAGACTAGGAAGTTGCTCTTCTCAAAGGGAACGTACCCTTTGACTCCCAAAGATACATAATGCGTAACTAGAATCCTTTATGCATACACATAAAGGTGATTTACGTATTTCATATTGTATGAAAAACGTTGATATGAGTTGTACCAAGATCGGTACAAGATGATATCAGTGCAAGCCCAGGATTAGAACCATGGCAACTGTCAAGTGAGTCCTTAAGTATTTAAGAAATACTAAAGGATAGATTCCTCAAGAATGAGGAAGAATTAAAGTAACGCAATGGAAAGCGTAAATGTATTAGATTATGAATCTAATATCGTATCCATCATTGGATGTTTCTTCATTATGAATGAAGAGATAATAGGATATCTCTTTATTATGACTAAAGGGATATTTGGGTGGAAACATTACAAGTAATGACTTTAGTGTGTTCCATCATGAATGCAAAATATATCGCCATATAGAAGTTTACAACAATGTTGTTTGGATGGGAAAGTTCATTTATGAACTCTCCATTCGGTTCCTACCAGAAAGTGTATTTAGTGTACCGACACTAATGGAGCGATAGCTCAAGCCAGGGAATCAAGGTCTCATCAAGATCCAAACACAAATGCGAAACTAAACCACATTATTGAGAATCATGTATAATGGTGATGTCGTTATTCTCAAGGTTGCTTCAATGGATAACATATAGATATCCATTGTCTAGGCCTACTACTCAGCCATTTTTGAAATGAATTCAGAAGAGGTATCATCACTGATGACCAAGATGATTGGCTCTAGTGCAAGTGGGAGATTGTTGGAAATGTGCCCTAAAACCAATCATATGATGATACTTTACGGACATTTCACATGTTAAACTAATCTAGTTTAATATAAAGGGCAAAGATTATTGTTTCAAGTTGTCTCATATAAATGTTATATGCTTAAATGATAAGTCCAAGGAATATGTAATTGGGAGAATGTGATCTAAAGAAGTTAGATTCGTGAGACCATTCTTTTTCGTATACATATCCTAAACGTTCCTGATAATAGGATTACCAATTGGGCATTGACAATCCGTTAAGATCAGTACATGATATGTCTTCTCTTAGAGAGAGTGACTGGTCTCGAGTCATTGGTGTGACTGACACCAAGATAAGCATGTAGGTGCACGATAGAGAATGAGTCCACTGAACGCGATCAACAAAGAGTTCTCATATTCATCTCACATGAGAACTCATGGTTGGGATAATGCAAAGTAGTTGTTTGACCTGAGGCATCACATTTGTCTTGTGGTTAGGTCCTTGATCTTTGACTATGTCAAAGTCACTCCGTCAGAGGGTGTCCACAACATGGTTGTGGTTAAGCCACTTAGCCATGGAGGCAGGTGAATGCGCAACAAGGGATCTCTAACCTTCAAACCATTTGAGGGAGAATACTCTATGATATGATTAAGAATCTCTGGCCAGAGTATGAATGAGATTTAGGAAGTCGTTCCAAATAACATTCAAGGTAATCATATAAGTAAATGTAGTAGACATGAATAAACTATCAAACCAAACAATGTGGTAAAGAGTACTATAATAGAGAAAGGCCGTATTGCATTGTAATCCTAAACTGAATAGGTTTTCCACCTTTTCTGATTAGCTTGGGTAGCCATGATATATTGCTAGGTGTTACTCATGGTTTGTGGAAACCCTAAAGGTGTATAATCACTACAGGGAGAATTGAAAGTATGTTTCAATTCAAAATCGATTTGAAGATTTCTAATCGCCCACTGCCTTGCTAAAAAGAACCTAATGGATCGTACACTATGTAAGGCAGAGATTGAAGAAACAACGAAGTTGAGTAAGAATAATTAAAAGGTTTAATTATTTATGGCTAGGATTAATTAATACGTTAATTAATCAAACGAATAAGTTTGTTTTAGACCTCGGGTTAGTTTTGGGCCTCAAGGCCCAATGGGCTTCGAATGTCAAGCCCATTGACTTAAGTTTTATGACAACTTAATGAATAAAGATTCAAGAGGGCCCAAACAGCCCAATGACCATAGAAGGCCGGCCATATTGATGAAATAGGGTTTTGGTTCTTTTTGTCACTTAAGTGAAGTGATTATATAAAGAACTTTATAGCCAAAATACATTTAGGGTTTTCTTTTGGAGAAAAGATGAGAACACAAGCTCTATTGACTCTCTAAGAGGCCGGCCACCCTAGGAAGGTTTTACTAGGCTTTGAATTTCATGGGTAATGTTTTGGTTTTGAGTGCATAAATGATAAGAGCATAGTTATGCGACTCAGTTAGCTTGTTTTCTGTCATTTACTTAGCTAAATTATGTTAATTATAGTGTTTTAAGCTATTTTCATGTGTTTTCAGGTTCAAATGGCTAAAGTGGCAAGAAAGTGCACTTTGGAGTGTTTTAGAGCAGTTTTGGGCCAAGGATGGATAGCTTACTTATGGAGCAAGGTGGATGGACGAATTTGGAGTTCAAAAGCGGCTAGGATCATGCTAAAAATATGGAGAAACAAGTTCAAGTCAAAGAAGATAAGAGAAGAGCAAGAAACATGGAGCATTATCTCAAACATTATCCAAAACCTTATCTTATCTCATCTAAACTACCTTATCTTATCCTTACCTTATCTTAATCCTATCCTACCTTGTTTTCAGCTACATGAGGGATTCCTAATTACATTTAAACACCTAAAATTCAGATTTCTAGAAGACTTACTCATTCTCCTATTTTCATGCTGCATATGCCCTTCTAGAAGCTAGGAAACCTGCCGCACCCTCTTCTCCTATTTCCACTTGAAATCTGCTCGAATTTATACTTCTTCCTGGATGATTTGGAGTCCTAATTTCTCTATTTATCAGCTTTAGCTGTGCCAAGTCCTTATCCTAAGTCTTTGCTGCACAAAACCGTTCTAGAAGCTCTATAATCTGCTGCAAGACTATCCCTTGTTGGAGTGGATTGTGAAATCCTTTTCCCACATAAACTTGTACCATCTGAATCCCTTTCCAACCATAAGTATGTGCCTTCCTCTCAGCCCTATAAATACATGCCGCAACCTTCATTCATTCACACCACCATCACCACAATTCACAACGCACACTTGAGAATTCTGAGAGCAATTGAGAGATTTTGAGAGAGCTTTCAAGGTGTGCTGCAACAAAGGGAAGGAGAAGAAGGAGAATCTGTGCCGTGCCTGCCATTCCATCCTTGGGATTGCGGGAGCGTCTTAGGGGTGTCTTCTATCCTTATTTTAGTTTTACAATCATGTTGCTTTCATTGTTAATTTTTACAATCATGTGGAACTAAGTTTATTTTAGCTAGGGGCGATTTCAAAGCCATGAACATGTATGTGACATGAATTGATTACCTTCAGTTATTATTTCGTAAATCATGAATGCAATTTGCTTAACTGTTTGATTGATAACTTATTCTTGTATGTTAATTAAGGTGGCCAACTTAGTTTGCATGCATGAATTTGATGCTAGAATATAAGGGAATTTCACATAATCGTTATGAACTTATATTCATAAGTAGTGGAGGTTGCTAGTCACGATCGCGTTAAGTAAAATTCCTGGCATGAGTATCATGATGTCATAGTTATGAATGCTTTGTCAATGCTTATGATTTTCACAGAACTTAATGATCTTTGATAGTATTTCTATTATGCAGTTCATGTAAAGAACTTGATAAGAATAATTTGGTTGTCGGCGCAGAGTCCAATTCAATGAACTTAGGAAAATCTGAAGGTTAATTTGTGCAGTTCACGGTTAATCTGGGGCATTGAGATTCATGGTTTGAAGAAATAATAACTGGAAATTGGTTTGTGTTGCATATGTGTCATGTGTGGAGAAGGACCCTCTAGCTAAGCCCTTTACCCATTCAAATCACCAATTTCGTTTAAATCTTGTTTAGTGCTTTCAATCTGTTTAATTTAGTTTAATTTCGTCCAAAAACCAATCCCCTTTATTATTTTGTGTCTAATTAGTTATAAATAGTCCAAATTTGTCCATTTTAGTGTTTTGAGTCAAGTAAAGTTAGAAATTCGTCCAATTTACTCTTTAGTGTCTGTTTTGAGTCTTTTTGAGTGTTTTGTGCTGTTTTAGTTCATTCTAGTCAGTTTTGAGTCATAAGTATGTGAAGTTTTTAGGTTAAGTTTTGTGTTTTTGAGTCATATTAGTGTTGATTAGCATCCCTAGTTAGTCCCCGGCCTGGAACGATCCCTACTTTCTTATACTACATCTATCTTAATAGGATTTAATTTGTGTGCTTAAGTTTTTATCACATCAATACAAGCATGATTCCGCCTTTAATTGTTAATTGCATGCCATAGATGTGGCTCAATGAACATGTTTTTCACAAATTTTCCTTCAAATAGAGCATATGAGAGAAAGAAAGGGCTATGAAAGTAGTGAGAGAGATAGTCTGAGGGAGATGAGAGAGATAGTCTGAGGGAGATGAGAGAGATGTTCGGGCAAGTGGGAAAATGACACAGGGACAAAGGGGAGAGGAGACCCGCGTGGGTTGTTCCCACAGACATAGATGTCCCATAAGAAAAATAATAATAAAATAATAAGGATGAATATCCAAAATAGTGAATTTACTAAAATGCCCATTGATGTGAAAATTAACTTAGCACACAAATTAAAACCCTATTAAGATAGTTGTAATATAAGAAAGTAGGGATCGTTCTAGGCCAGGGATTAACTAGGGCTGCTAATCTACACAAATAAGACTTAAAAACAAAAAACTAAACTTGAAAACGTCTAAGTAGACACATATGACTCAAAACTGACTAGAATGAACTAAAACAGCACAAAACACTCAAAAAGACTCAAAACAGACTCTAGGGAGTAATTTGGACGAATTTCTAACTAAACTTGACTCAAAATACTAAAAGACACAAATTCAAATAGATTCTAACTAAGTTGACATGACAAAGTAAAGGGGGATTGATTTTTGACGAATTTAAACTAAAACAAGCAAATTAAAGACACTAAATAAATGTTGGACGAAATTGGGTAGTTTTATGGATGAATGGCTAGCTAGAGGGTCCTTCTCCACACATGACACATATGCATACAAACCAATTTCCAGTTATTATCTCTCTAAACCATGAATGACAATGCCCCAAATTAACCGTGAACTGCACTAATTAACCATCAGATTTCCCTAAGTTCATTGAATTGGACGGACAACGCATCACAACCAAATTATTCTTCTCAGGTTCCCTACATGAACTGCATAATAGAAATACTATCAAAGATCATTAAGTTCTATGAAAATCATAAGCATTGACAAAGCATTCGTAACTATGACTGCATGATACTCCTGCCAGGAATTTTACTTAACGCGATCGTGACTAGCCTCCACTACTTGTGAATATAAGTTCATAACGATTAGGTGAAACTCCCTTATATTCTAGCATCAAATTCATGCATGCAAACTAAGTGTGCACCCTTAACCCACATACAAGAATAAGTTATGGATTAAACAGTTAAGCAAATTGCATTCACGATTTATGAAATAATAACTGAAGGTAATCAATTCATGTGCAATATATGTTCATGGCTTTGAAATCGCCCCTAGCTAAAATAAACTTAGCTCCTCATGTTCGCAACAAAACAAAGATAACTTAAATTAAACATTGAACTAACAAAAGATAGAATACACCTAGAAATGCTCCAACAATCCAACGTCTTGAATGGTAGGGCACGGCTCCAAGGGACTCCTCTTCTTTTCTCCTTCCTTGCTACGTCACAATGAGGTGTTTGTGGTGAATGGTGGATGTGTATTGTGGTGGTGGATGGAGGATGGTCGAATTATGGTGAAGGATGGTGGGTGGTGAATTGTTTTGTGCTGCAATATGATGTATTTATAGGGCTGAGAAGAGGCACGGTTCCAAGGTAGCTTTGGAGATGGATTTAGGACTCCAAATCCACAAAGAACATGATTAAATTCGAGCAGATTCTAGGTAGGAAAAGGATTGGTCTTTAAATCAGGAGATATGGCTTCTAGAACAAGGAGATAAGGAGCCAGATTTTTAGGTTTCTAGAAGAAGGGTGCGGCACCCTTTTAGGGATGGATAAGGGCTTCTAGAACCATATTTTTAGGTGTCCTAATACCTTTAGGGATCCTCTTTTCAGCTGGCTTTAAGGTAGATTAGGATAAGGTTAGGATAAGAAAAGGTAGTTTGGATAAGATAAGATAAGGTTTTGGATAATGTTACGGATAATGCTCCTTCTTTCTTGCTGACTTCTTATCTTCTTATCTTGATTTTATCTTCTCCATCTCTTTTGCGCATTCCTAGCCTCTCTTAGTCTTCAATTTCGTCCATCCTCCTTGCTTCCTTCATAAGCTATCCATTCCAAGCCCAAAACTGCTCTAAAATGCTCCAAATTGCCTCTTTTTGCTATCTTTGTCATTTGAACCTAAAAATGCACGAAAATGACTTAAAACACTCTAATAAGTAATAACTAACTACGTAAATGCAAGAAAACAAGCTAACCAAGTCGCATAAATATGCTCCTATCACCCATCTGTTTCGTAGTTCTGTAAAATCTTCATCGTTACTCCAAATTCGATTCTGCTTATGCCCACACATTCGTACTATCGAGTACTTCGAGAATATGTTAAATTAATAGCTCATACGCGTCATGTATAACGTCAACGAAAGTCAACAATCTCGCCACTAGGGGCATTTTCGTCAATTCACTCTTTTAGAATTTATAAATTCATAAAATTAGGGACGGGTTGTTATAGCGACTGCTGCTGCTAGCATGATCACGGTACTTTGAGGTGGCAAAGGTGGGGTCTTTGCCCTGGTGAGACTCGATGACCGACGGTGTGGAGCCACGTCATGATCTTCTTCAGTTGGTCCATGTCCTTCAACGTAAAGGGTCTCATTGGTTGTAGTTTCTAAATTTCCTGCCATCGTAGTCATGGATCTACGAACGAAAGAAGTTGAAAGCGAGAGTCTTCTCCGAGTCTTCGGATCAGAGCTCTTAATGAAAACATCAATTTATGGATGCAAATTTTCGCCTTCCTTTGATTGACGAATCTGCACCTGCAAAATAATAACACCTAAGATTAAGGTCAAAGGTTTCATGCGCCCACGATGAATATGGGGGGGGGGGGGAGCTTTGGTTGAAGAATCTCCGATTATAAAGTTAGAATTCTAAAAAGAAAGTGTTCGAGTGTTTGTGGGTAGCAAAAAGCCTCCTTAATTTTGGAGATAAAGGGAGTATTTATAGGATAGGAGAGGAGCATGGGCCGGCCCTTTAGGGTTTAGCGGTGGCAGGCCCTATGTTGTATTTTGGGTGGAATATTCCAAGATATTTGTGTAAATAAATATCTTGGAGTAATTAGGAAAATATCCTAAATTGATGGGACTAGGATTACTTACTTGAAAGAGGTCTTCTCTTATTAGGAATGTATGTATGATAAGAATAAGGACTTATCATATCATAAATACCTTTGACTTTTCCTACGGGTAAGGGTGTCTCGAGCAGTCGTTGATCTCTGCCTGCTCTACCTCAACTGTGTGTGGTGAATGAGCTGCTCCTTGCTCATGTAGTCTTGTCTTTCTTGAGAAATAATCAACGTGTTAGTTCCATGATTTTTGGGATTATTTTGGGCTCCACAACACCCTTCACAACCCTATCTATTTGCTTCTTTTTCCATGCGAATACAACACTAAAAAATGCTTCTCTTTATGGCAAAAACACACTCAGTGAACCAAAAAAGATTAAAGACATAGGATTTATTGAGTCACAATTGAAACTCAGCTTCAATCCACCTGAATTGAACACCCCCACCCTTCAACATCTCCCTTTCTCTGCCTCTCTTTCCTCGCGAAGACGACCCTAACCTAGTTCTCTCTGACAAAAACACACCAATGAACAAAAAAAAAAAAAAAAAAAAAAAAGGTATGGGAGTACCTGGTCATAATCGAAACAGAGCTTCAATCCACCTGAAATCGGCTGCTCACAACACATCCTTCTCTCTGCCTCTTTTTCCATCTTGAACACACGAAGAATCCCTCAGCTCCCCCTTTCTTTCTGCCAAAAGCATACCTAATGAGTAATATATAAAAAAGTTTTCAATTGCAACGGGTTACAACAACACAGTTCTACGTAAGCTCGTCAGACCACGACCATTGGATTTTGGTCCACACGCAAAGTCCGCACCTTAGAAACGCCAAATATAATTACTAAACTTTTTATTGGGTACGGATTTGGGTGTGAGCACCATCAGGCCCAACAAGCCCAAAATATTTGAAAATAAAAGTACTTAGCCCCATCAGCCCATTAGGTCCGTACAGAAATCACTCAAGGCCATTATATAAATACCCTCTTACCCGCACGCACCACTTCCTGTAGGTCTAGGGTTTTTCATTATTCAATTCAGAGAGTACAATCAAACCCTAGCAATGGCGACTCCCGCAATCGAGTCAGTGCAGTGTTTTGGCCGCAAGAAGACCGCTGTCGCCGTCACATACTGCAAGCGCGGCCGTGGCCTCATCAAGATCAACGGCTGCCCAATCGAGCTCGTCGAGCCCGAGATCCTCCGCTTCAAGGCCTACGAACCCATCCTACTCCTCGGACGACAGCGCTTCGCGGGTGTCGACATGCGCATCCGCGTCAAGGGAGGCGGTCACACCTCCCAGATATACGCCATCCGCCAGAGTATCGCCAAGGCTCTCGTCGCTTTTTACCAGAAATATGTGGATGAGCAGAGCAAGAAGGAGATTAAGGACATTCTGGTCAGGTATGACAGGACCCTCCTTGTTGCTGATCCGAGGCGCTGCGAGCCCAAGAAGTTCGGTGGTCGTGGTGCTCGTGCTAGGTTCCAGAAGTCTTACCGTTGATTTGGGGCAAACGGAAAGCGAAAGATGGACAGGTTTAGCTTCTTCGTTTCGGTTTATGGTTTAAGGGTTATTGACTTTGTTTTAAGAAGTTGGAAGTTAATGGGTATTTATATTTTCCAGAATTTTGATCATCGAGACTTTGTTGTTGTTTTTGAGTATGTTGGACATTGAATGGTTACCATATTAAGTATGACATGCTTCAATTAATTACTAGTTTATTTTGCTGCTGTGTGGCTTAATCCTTTGGATAAACTAGTGTGTTTTGGCTTGCTTAAAATGCTTAATCTCTAGGATTTCTATTTGTGTGGCTTAGAATGCTTTAGCATATGTATAATGTTTTCGTTCTGGGCAATACCGGCCCCCGGTCTCCTATGCTTTACCATTTATACAATGTTTTTGTTCCAGGCAATGCAGTCCCCTTGTTTTCTGTGGTTCATTAGACTCGCCGTAAGTTTTGTGGTGTATAAACTATCTGAGGCGGAATTGGTTTGTTTTGATGGATGTCGATAGAAGAAAGATTTTGAATTGCAATGCATTACTTAGGTTTGGTCTATTTTGGGTACAAAATTTTTTTAGTTTGATTATCAAGATGTAATGTGATAAGCCTTTTGAAACTGGTTCGTGCATATCTGATGTTATGAATTGAACCATGTACCATATGTCTTTGTTATCATTCATGCTTTAGCTTTTGCAGTTATGTGTTACACGTAATGCTACACTTACCAAACTTGAGCAAAGTTATTTTCAATTTGGCTCGACCGACCTTACGAAGTATGTGATGGTTTTCAGACGAGTAATGTTATTGGCTAAATTGCCAATATGGCCTGAACTATCACTTAACTTTCAATTACTCCCTAAACTTTTTAGGGGCTTTTAGATCTAGGTCCAAAAACATAGATGATTTTTAGGAATGAGTCCAGTTATCTAATTACATATTTTTATTTCTTTTATACTCATTTTATATATTTTTTTAAATATTAAAAATCAATCAAAATCTTCTAATATTATGCATTTTTCAACTCCAAAAAATCTAATTAATATCTTATAACAAAAAAAAAACTAATATACTAACATAAATTATCTACAAAACATTCTACCTTAACTCAAGTAACAAATATATGAATGTATATTATACATTTAAGCGAGATATGAAACCTAACTAAAAGGTAGAAAAAAAAACATAATATGCCTACAAGCAAGACGTATTAATCTGTGACACGTCGATTATAAAAAAGAATCTATCATATAGATACATAAAAATAATTAACCTGTGATATAGGTGGATTATAAAAATTAAAAATAAAATCTATAAATGGGCTTTAAAGCAGGAGGAAGAACAAAAAATAACAAAAAAAAAAAGAAAAGAAATAATCAAAGAGATAATTAGAAAGAAATTTGATTTTTACAATAAATCTTATCATTGAATAGATAATTATTGATAATTAAATAATTAAATTTAAGAAATTGGACTTATTTTAATAAATTGGACTATTCCTACTATTGGTTCAAAAAATTGGACTTATATTAAGTTTCCCCAACTTTTTAATTGGAAAATTAAGGATTTAAAAATAAATTTTTTTGGCCGATTTTTCCCTTACGTTAGTTTTTCATAGATTTCATCCAAATTAACGTTAACTCTTATTATGTGCACACCACGTGACTCTCCTTTGTAGATAAAAGCATCACTTCATTAGACATGCTGACACAAAATCTATAGGATTACACATATTTGCATAACATATTTTAGAAATCTAAGGGCTTGTTTGGTATTCTATTTTAAATTTTTTATAATTTCTCAAAACATTTCTTAAGAATTTTTCTTGAAAACAATTTTCTTTTAGACTCAAAAACTTGTTTGGTATGTGATTTAAAAATTTTAATTCTTACAACTTAAACTGAACAAATAATCCAAAAAGAGGGGGCCGAGAGAGAAAGAGGAGAGAGGAGGAAAGAAAGTAAGAGATGATTGGAGGAAAGAGAAATAAGTAAGAGGATCGGATGAGATAGAAAGGAAGAGGAGTGAGAAAAATTACTGAGAGAATGAAGAGAGCGGATTGGAGGAGAGACGAAAAAGGTAAAAAAAATTAAAAAAATAAAGAGAAGAGGAGAGAAGAGGAGGGAAGAGGAATAAAAGAGAAAGAGATTTGGAGTGAGAACGGAGCAGGGAGAGAAAATAAATAAGTGAGTTTAAATTTAAAAACTTTAAAAACTCATTTTTTGTGTTTTTAGGGAATAGATTATATTTTTGAGTTAGTCTTGAATTCAGTTTTTGAAAATAGTCGTACCAAACAAGTTTTTAAGGCCAAAAACTTGAAAATTGTTTTTGAGTTTAAAAAGTTGGATTTAAGTAGAGTACCAAACATGCTCTAAGGTTTTCAATTATTTTTAAAAAAGAAGCGATCAAATTATTCTCACATGTTGTGCAAAACTTCAATTTAATAGAAATTTAGATGGAATGAATGAAAAATTAACTGTGACAACCGTCCTGAGAATTGTACGTTTATTATTTTCGAATTTGTGAAAGTACGAAATTGCCCTCGAACGTTGGATTTGGGGCATTATTTTGGGCTAAGTTAGAGGCCCAAAAATATGGGACTTTGGACCAATTAAAAAGGTTCCAAGTTAGTGGGAACCTAATTGTGAAAGTGTTGGGAGAATTAGAGTTTAATTAGTTAGGTTGGTTAGTTTTGGACCAAGTGGGAACTAAAGAAAGATTTTAGTGTGTTGTGATTGGTGTTGAGGACCACACCCACACACACACTCCAATGTTCTCTCTCTCTCCCCCACACTCTCGGACCTTATCTCTCTCTCGTCGAAACCGTACGGACCCAAACCAAAACCTACCTAAACTCGACGGATCGAAGCTAAGATCTATACCATTGTGCTCGTGAGGACTCCACGATCACGAATATACCCTTTTCAGGTAAGAATGCCTTCGTTTTCACGTCGATCTTCAAAGTTCCGAATTGAGTACTGTTCATGCAAAAATTATAGGCTTATTTTTAGAGAATTTGAAGCTTGTAGGAAGCTTCGTGAGGTCCATACGAGGCTAGGGGTGCTTCGTTGGAGGAGTTTGGACGTCGGGAGGCCGAGATCGACTAATCTCAGTTTTTGGTCGGAGTTCGAGGTAAGTTTCGACGTGATTTCGTAAATTTCAAGACTTAAAACCTATGCAACGTGATTCTAGGGGTTTTAAGCTTTCATTTGGTTCAAGTTTCATGAGATTTGGTTAAGAAATGAGAGAGAATAAGAGAAAAGAAAATTTCCCAGTTTTCCGGCGACGGCAACGGTCGCCGGAGCTGGAGGTAGGAGATGAAGGAATATTCCGTCAAGTCTGACGGAATATTCTCACGCCGTTAGTTAATTTAGACGGATTCCGTTAGCTTTTGACGGAGTATTCCACGGAATATTCCTAACGGAAGTTAGGGTTCCGTGAGGGTTGCCCGCGCGTGGCGGCACGTGAGGCCTCAAATTTTTTTTCTAAAAATATGGGGATGATCCTGAGGTTGTGTAGGTCACGTTGGTATATTCACACACCTCATTTGAGCATTGTATGAGAAGTTATTAGCTAGTTTTGTCTATGTGCTTTAAAATAACGTATTTATAGTTGTTTCTCACATAGGCGAGACCTATCTGGAGGATGAGCGTAGCCAGGCTAGGCTCGGGGGCTACGATCCTTCTACATGCCAGTGAGTGGGCTTTTGTTTTCCGTATATACCTATATACCATGCGTTTTCCCAGAAATTGTTTTATATGATTGATGAGACGAAATGCCATGTTAAGTATACTTATGTTTAAGTATACTTTGAAATGCTTTTTAAAGGAAAGTATGCTTTTATAAACGAAATGCCATGCCATCACATATTTATATATATCTCGATTATGCATTATGAGATGTGATTGCATTATGAATTGTATGCGCATGATTGTTGGTGCCGAGGACGCTCAGGTAAGTTCAGGTAAGACTCTTGTGTGTTTAAATAAGAGTTGAGTTGTTGAGATTGTTGAGATGCATCGAGAGCTCATAAACCTGCACCCCAGTGTTAGTGCTCCCGTCCAGAGTTAGGGGCCAGTCTTTCACGTGATGTTCACCTCCCGCACCACACGCTCATCTTGGATCCAAGTTAGGTGCACAGTCCTGTCGTATAGACCACTTTCAGTGGGTTCGACTCGTAGGTGACCTGCGATCATTCGCACAGTCTTCACGTGATTGTAGCACTAGAGCGTACTATATTACACCTAGTCTTGTCGTATAGACCACCTTGAGTGGGTTCGACTCGTGTGCAGGATATACATTATGATGAGATATGTTGAGATTGATTATGAGCTATAGTTCCAGCCGTGCTGATCACACGGTGGACATGTTATGATATATGATGAGTTTATTTCACCTGATGCACTTACCTGATGAATTAGTGGCATGGCATGACATATATTTGATTCGTGGCATATATATTTTGATGATGATTTTCAGATGAGATAAGTATATGTTTATACTATTTTCTGGGAAAGTATACAAGTTTTACGGCGAGGGGTTATAAAGATTGTTTGAAATGATTTTCGAAAAGACTTTGTTTTTGCCCACTCACACTTTTGTTTTGCGCCCCTCCAGGTTTTAGCTAGCGTTGTTGGTGGCACCCAAGGCAACAACAGTGATTCTGACAGACCTTCACTCATGTAGGATCCCCGTTGGGGTGTTTTGTATAAATACTCCTTATGTTCAACTGCACCTAGACTTCATGCTCTGAATATGTGTTAACACTCCTTGAATTCGGTTTTCGATTATTCGTATTTCTCTTTACTTTAATGCTTCCGCACTGTGCACATGGCTACGTCACCTCACGTGATGGCCAGCATGCCTCGATCTCGGTCGGGGTGTGTCATTAACAGCAGGGGCAAATTGGCTAAAAAATTTAGTTTAAGTCCTTAATTTTTCAATTAAAAAGTTCAGAGGGAAATCAAAAGCTAAGTGATAGTTTATGAGGCAAATCGGCAGTTTACTCAAATGTTATCTCCGTTAGATTCCCCGCTCCAAATACAGGAAAACTTCTTTCAGTTCAGTTCGAATAAAATTTTCAATGTAG
The DNA here is from genome assembly GCA_036320875.1 of Cotoneaster glaucophyllus. Taxonomy (NCBI): domain Eukaryota; kingdom Viridiplantae; phylum Streptophyta; class Magnoliopsida; order Rosales; family Rosaceae; genus Cotoneaster; species Cotoneaster glaucophyllus. The sequence goes on from CM070059.1 coordinate 22,962,056, forward strand.
TTTTATTGATTAAGAGCTTTTCTGGCATTCAAGGTCCTGTGTTGGACGTACCTTCTCCAATATCGTCTGAATAAAATAAAACACAAAAGAAAAAGTTCTAATAAGCTTATAATTTTTCTTGAGTTCAGTCCCAATTGAGACGCGTTTCATGTCTTTTTCTCTCTATAATATCATATGGTAACGTAAGCTTATAATTTGGGGAATTTTTATTTTTATTTTTTAGACCAAATATTTATGGCTTTTAGATATTTGATCAAACTACTTTCTACAATTTTCACTAATTAAATCTAAAGCATAACAAACTTCGAAAATCCTACAAAAAGATCTTGTTAATTTATGTCCCATTAATCTAATATACTTCAAAAGAAAAAAAATTAACAAAAAAACAAAAAAATAAAAAAAATATTTTTTATTCACATGAAATAATTAATTGACATATCAGTAAAAATATGAAATCCACAATTACAACGTCATCGCTTAACGATCAAATTGACGGTTTAACTAGGAGGGGTATAAACTGTAACTAAAATGAATTGAATGTATGAGATTGAAATGTTTTAAAGATGATGTGTGTAAGATCCCACATCGCCCAATGGTTCCTGTAAGCCTTATATGTATATTCCCATCTCTACCTAGCACGAGGTCTTTTGGGAGCTCGATGGCTTCAGGTTCCGTAGGAACTCCAAAGTTAAGCGAGAATGGACCAGAGCATTCCCAGGATGGGTGACCCACTGGGAAGTTCTCGTGTGAGTTCCCATAAACAAAACCGTGAAGGCGTGGTCAAGGCCCAAAGCAGACAATATCGTGCTACGGCAGAGTTGAGCCCGAGATGTGGTGGGGGCCCGGGCCGGGATGTGACAATGTGTGATGTTGCAATTACATCTAAACCCAAGGTGGTGCCAAGGTGGTGATATGTAATTTACCATAAATTAAAAATAAAAAAATTTATGATAAAATTTAGCCTTAAATATAAATATATCAATGTAACGTTTCTAACACTAAATTGATTTACCACTTACTATGACAGTGTCACATCTCGGCCCGGGCCCTTACCACATCCCGGCTTGACTCCGCCGTAGCACGATATTGTTCGCTTTGGGCCCCGACCACGCCATCACGGTTTTGTTTCTAAGAATTCACACGAGAACTTCCCAGTGGGTCACCCATCCTGGGATTGCACTCGCACGAACTCGTTTAACTTTGGAGTTCCTACTGATCTCAAAGCTAGTGAGCTCCCAAAAGGCCTTGTGGGAGTTCACTGGCTTCGGGTTCTGTAGGAACTCCGAAGTTAAGCAAGTTCGCGCGAGAGCAATCCTATGATGGGTGACCCACTGGGAAGTTCTCGTGTGAGTTCCCAGAAACAAAATCGTAAGGGCGTGGTCGGGGCCCAAAGCGGACAATGTCGTGCTACGGCGGAGTCGAGCCCGGGATGTGGTGGGGGCCTGGGCGGGGATGTGACAATTTGGTATCAGAGCCAATCCCTTGCCGGCCGACGAGGACGTCATGCCCCTAAGGGGGGTGGATTGTTAGATCCCACATCGCCCAGGGGAGTGGATCCTCTATGCCTTATATGTATATTCCCATCTCTACCTAGCACGAGGCCTTTTAGAAGCTCATTATCTTCGGGTTCCGTAGGAACTCCGAAGTTAAGCGAGTTTGCGCAAGAGCAATCCCACGATGAGTGACCCACTGGAAACTTCTCGTGTGAGTTCCCAGAAACAAAATAGTGAAGTCGTGGTCGGGGGCCAAAACGGACAATATCATGCTACGGCGGAGTCGAGCTCGGGATGTGGTGGGGCTCGGGCCAGGATGTGACAGACAGTATAATAGTATTCTTTTTAACTTGTAAGTGAGCGGTCTTAGCTTCGATTCTCATCAAATGCGATTTTGAACCATATTATTGCTAGCATATTGTGAGGCTAAGCCCATCCCCTCATCTTGGTGTAAATAATATCGTTTGTTCAAAAAAAAATAAAACACTAAATTGATCTATTTGAAAATGATTAAATAATTTTTAATTAAAAGATCTAAATATGCTTACATGTAAATGTTTATTATTGAAATAATAACATGAATAAAAACTAAAAAGATTTGATAAAAAAATAAAATAAATAAAATTTCAATTAATGAAATAGAAAATTAGATATGAGAACCTAATTTCTCTATTAAATAATATGCCAATTTTATTCAATTATGAACCTACTTTCTGAACCTCAATATTTCTAACAAATAAGCCTCTAACGATGCCTACAACAACATTAATTTGGGAGTTTTGGGTGGATAAACTTGATGCAAAATATTGGTGCCTCAAACATTATTGATTTTTTATTTTAACATATATGAGAATGAGATTAAGTGGTTCACCAAGTCTCAATCTAAAAGAATTATAGAGAAATCATCACGGGGTGGTTTAGTGGTTGTGATTAATTTCAGGCCTATATTCTACACAGTATGTCCTGATTTTGATTCCTAGCGCTCGTGAATCACATGATGGTAGCCATGGAGAGACTGAAATATCTTTATGAGTCTTCTCAACCTGCAAAAAAATGGATTATTGTGGCGAAACCAACAGTTGGTCTCATTTTTTAATAGAAAGAAAAGATTTATAGAGAACAAAAAGTCAAATATGAACAAACAAGAAAGGCTGTCAACAAAATGGTTGGTGAGTTGGTGGATGGAATCCCGCACCTTAAATCTACCAATACTTGAGGACCTTTCTTGACGACTTTGTTATCATCAAATTAACTGATAAAAAAAATCATGGTTATGCATGATCACCATCACAATCACCACAATGGCAAATTTCTATTGATTTTTATTTCTGAAATTCTTCAACTAGAAGATTCTTATTAAGTCGTTTTTATTCTTTTTTTTATTGTCCAACGATAGATTTATTAAATTAAATGTTAAATTAGGAACTCGACGGGATTCCAAACCATGTCATGATGTAAAAGCTAACACTTCTCTCCACAATTGTAATAGAAGGCCACTTGCAAGTTTACTTCAAACACAATTTAACCCAGCAAGGAAAAGCAACTAGAAAGTAAATTATGGCAGCAAATTTTGACATGGGATTTTGCCTTCTAATAATTCTCCCACATGAACATGAACATTCACGATCAATCCAAAATACAAAGTAAATTAAGAAAAATAATAAAAAGAACCACCATTTTTCTTCATCATATATGCATGATTGGCAGACCAATTAAGGTTGGTCGATCATTTGATCCGACGGCAGAGAGTGATGCCATCACCAACAGGAAGCATGCAAATCTCGATCCTAGGGTCAGCAGCGAGTGCCTTGTTGAGCTCGAGCACGAAGTCCCGGTAGTACCTGACGTACTTGCGGAGTGGAGCATCAGGGGGAGCGACCACAGACCCATTCCATAGGGTGTTGTCGTAGCCAATGAGACCCCCAACCTGGACCAAATCAATCAACCTCTTGTGGTAGTTGATGTAGTTGTCTTTGTCTGCGTCCACGAAGATGAAATCGTACGACCCATGATTCTTCTTCTGCAATAACAACATTAAGTCTGAGTTCCAAAGAATGCGTTTTATGTACCATGATGGTACATTGTCTCCTCGGATATGACCAAAAAAAGGACATAAAATATTAGACTGTTAGGCGAACAATGTTTGAAAATTTGATACTTACATCTTCGATCAATAAGTCGAGCATTGGGAGGGCGGGGCCTTCTCTGAAGTCGATCTTGTGGGCAACACCGGCCTTTTTGATTATCGGAAGACCCAATTCATAATTTTCTTTGTTTATGTCCATGGCCAAGATCTGTGACAGTTCCAAATCAATCAATTTACAAAACTGTTAATAAGTTTCAAGTTTTATTATTTTATTTTTTAAAATTTGTAGGTATTCTTTTTGTTGAAGGTGAGGCAATGAAAATTGACCTTCCCATCATCAGGAATGGCAAGGGCGGTGGCAAGAAGGGAGTAGCCAGTGTAGACTCCAATCTCCATGGTGTTTTTGGCATTGATCAACTTGAGAAGCATGTCCAAGAATTGGCCTTCATCAGCTGATGTGGTCATGATGTTCCTATTTATTTTTCATAAAAAGGAAAAAAAAATCAAATTATAAACAACAAATTAAGAAAATAATATCTGAAAATTAATCTCCCAAAAAAAAATGAAATTAATGAATTTAATTAGGTAACTGATGAGAGTTAAATCAAAATTCACAAACCATGGATGCTTTGCAGTCACTTCTCTAAGCTCCTTCATGGATTCAGGCTCCCTTGGGTACACACTTGTCTCCAGTATATACTGCACAAAAATCAAAACCCAAAATCCAAAGCATGAGCTTCGTCATCAACCTTAATCACCTTCCAACTTTTGCATGCCTACGCATAGCCAAGTTGACGAGGGCAGTTTGCCCTTGACACCCAAGTTTATATTCCATTTTATTCCATCGTCGTAGTTTATATTGGATTATGATTGCTCGAATCAAAGATCGCCCTCAAGATTACGAAAATATATACCTGGTAAAGAGCATCACTTTGGAGAAGGCTCTTGTGGCCAACCTCTTGGTGTCTTCCTGCCTGAGTTTGCTGCTCCTCTCCATTGTCGGCCATTGCTGTGTTTTTTTTTCTTTTACTTCGCTTTGGATAGCACCAGATTTTCTTCTCTTATATGACTAAAAGGTTACACACAGGAAGATGAACCTGAATTGTGAACGAGGAAAGAACGGGTATATATATGGAATGAAGTCTCCGGTTCAAACCGGATGGTTGGTTGGACCTGCCACCAGGAACCGGTCCGGGGTTGGTGAGTGGCTGGCTGGGATCTCAGGATTTGTGAGTTAATTTGGACCTTCATATGGAATAAGGGAACCGGATCCCCTCCTGTGAGCCTCCTGAGCAAATGATTCGGGCCGTTAAAATTTGATCAAATGACTACAAACAGGGGACTCATCTAAAAGTTATAATAATTGTAGTCGTTGGATCAAATTTCAACAGTCTGGATGCTTTGCTCAGGAGGCTCAGTTTACAAAGCTCAGGAGGGGATCCGGTTCCTGAAATAAGACTCAATGCTTTGGGAATTGGGGCCCAATGATCTGGTGAATGGTATCATCATCGGTTGTAGGACGTTGTGGTTGGGTTTTGGTGGGATGAGGGATCCTTTTCCCATTTTTCAGAATCTTCACATTCTAATCCTTCGTCGTATATTTTACGGCAAAAAATTATTAAGTACTGTTTGTGTTTAATTTGAAAATAAAAAAAAATCAAAATCTATTTTGGTGACACCATCTTTTGTAGCTATCACGTCATCATTATTTTGCCTTATATTGGTGGAATTGCAGCCACAATTTGCTAATCATATGCAAATAATACACTCACTAAGATTTCTTTAGAATTTCCTTATCAAAGTTTGGGAATAAATATTGGCCACTCAAGGTAAGTAATTTTGCACTCTTTCTTCACGAAAACGTATGAGAGAAACTGCACAATGTGGAATTTATAGTATTATACTATGTATTTTAAAAGTACATTTGAAACCAAAATTATTTGATTTTTCACATATAAAAAGTCATGCCTTATTTCAGAGTCAAACAGAATTGGAACATGCATCATGTTAGTGAAAAATTTGGAATGGATGACCAATTCCCTTGGTGTATTATCATGTATGACTTGACACTTTCATGTTTTGGACTATAATTATATATATTGAGCTTAGTTAGTTAATGAATTTCAAAATGCTTACTTGGTTACTCCATTAAAAAACTAGAATTTAACCTGGTTAGGTAGGATCCACTTTCATTCCAATTGAAAACATAAGTTGGTGAGAGTGGGATGGACTTGGCATTTAGGCGTGGCAGTAGGTGACCACTTCCTCCCTTCTTCCACTTTTGAGCCTCTTTTTGTCTTTTATTATTTTCTTTTTTTCTTTGCATTTAGGCGTGGCAGTAGGTGACCACTTCCTCCCTTCTTCCACTTTTGAGCCTCTTTTTGTTTTTTATTATTTTCTTTTTTTCTTTCAAAAAAAAAAAAAGAAAAAGAAAAAGATAACACATGTTGTGAAATAGACAATATTTACGAGATTGAGTAAATTGTAGTTATAGTCCTTGAACTTTAACTCAATTGGAGCAATGACCCCTCAACTTTAATTCAACTGGAGAAATGGTCCCTTAACTTTAACCCAATTGTAGCAATGGTCCTTCCAACATAACTCGTTTTGACAAAATTTTGACGTAGTTGATGAAAATGATCATAATTACACACTTTGATGAGTTGAGGGACCCTAATTATATAAATGGTTATTCCAACATAGCTTATTTCGACAAAATTTTGACTAAATTGATGAAAAGGACTATAGCTACACATTTTGATAAGTTGAGGGACCAATGGTAATGGATTTTTAGTTGAGGGACCATTGCTCCAATTTGATTAAAGTTGAGGGACCATTGCTACAATTTACTCTTACGAGATTTGGTAAGTGTGCTTACGTCTTAGGTGGAGCAACGTTGCTTTCTTTTATTATTTGAAATAATATGAGTGCAAAAATAATTCTCATTATTTTTCTCTCTTCTATCTAGCCTTGGCAATTTAGACTGGTGTTTGTGTCGTGTTTTCTGTGTTCATGTCATTTTCTTAACATACTTGATAACGTGTCATGTAACACCTGTTAAAATGAATGAGTAATATGACCTGACCCGAACTCGACCTATTAATATTAACGAGTAATATGGCCCGACCCTTTACCCGTTAAAAAATATATGATACTTTAATAAATAATCACATGATAAACATAAAATTAAATTAGCATATTCATACCACATGGTCACATAAATATTACTTCAAAACATAAAAACACATTTGTCCTTCAAGTATTACATACCTAATAAAACATTAGTACATAACCACGAGCTAGTGGCCCAGTGGTAAAGGACGGATTACGAGGCTTCCTTAAAACTAAAAACTGAATGTCTTTGGTTCAAAACCCGTTGCTGGTGTGGAAGCCAGACTTGTGGCCAGAGGGAGGCTGAAATGTCTCTGTGAGTCTTCCCGCCCCCCGGAAGAGGTGGATAACTATGGCTTACCACCAGTTGTCCTGTTAGATCTCACATCGCCCAGGGGAGTGGATCCTCTATGCCTTATATGTACATGCCCGCCTTCTTTAACACGAGGCCTTTTGGGAGCTCACTGGCTTTGGGTTCCGTAGGAACTCCGAAGTTAAGCGAGAATGAGCAAGAGCATTCCCAGGATGGGAGACCCATTGGGAAGTTCTGCTCGCGTGAGTTCCCAGAAACAAAGCTGTGAGGACGTGGTCGTGGCCCAAAGCGGACAATATCGTACTACGGCGGAGTGAGCCCGGGTCGGGATGTGACAATTTGGTATCAGAGCCAATCCTTGGCCGGAAGTGTGCCGATGAGGACGTCGTGCCCCTAAGGGGGGTGGATTAATAGATCCCACATCGTCCAAGGGAGTGGATCCTCTATGCCTTATATGTACATGCCCACCTCCTTTAGCACGAGGCCTTTTGGGAGCTCATTGGCTTCCGGTTCCGTAGAAACTTCAAAGTTAAGCCAGAATGGGCCAGAGCATTTCCAGGATGGGTGACCCACTGGGAAGTTCTGCTCGCGTGAGTCCCCAGAAACAAAACCGTGAGGGCGTGGTCTGGGCCCGAAGCAAACAATATCGTGCTACGGCGGAGTCAAGCCCAGGGTGTGGTGGAGCTCGGGTCGGGATGTGACATGTCCACTTTAAAAAAAAAACATTAGTACATTACTATATCAGTAAGATTAAACCCTAGGGCTATTGTTATATTGTTGTAGCAAGGTTTTTTAATTAATGTAGAAGTGTGAAAAGGTAAAAAAAAAAAAAAAAAAAAAAAAATACAAACACTCGTATTGATTCTACAATTTTTATGATGAGGTCAACTCTGAAATTCGCCACAATAATCCCATAAACCATGGATTTAAATTTGACTGTTGACTGTCATTTATGTTATGCTACATTCTTCTCACCGAATTTTGTTTTTTCTAGATTTTCTTTTTTGAAAACATGATCTTTTAGTGACACACTACGACCCGGAATGTCCACTAGGACTCCGAATCGAGCTGTGCTAGCCGACACCTGGAAGGTGACGAAGCCATAAATTATGGTGACGTGGAAAATGTGAATAAATTTAAACCTAAAAGTGCCTAAAGACAAAAGTACGCTGTGAGCGGGAATGGACCCAATTCACGCGCGATGTTAGAGTATAAGTAAAGTGCAGTAGTATAGGTAAGGATCATACCCTCAGAGGTAGCCACCTATACAGAGACTCACCAAGAATCCTTGTCGATACTAACCTTAACAAGTAAAACATGGAGGGGCGCAAAACAGAAAACGTGAATGGGCAAAAACAAAGTTTTTGAAAACGTCTTTCTTTTTAAAATGTAATAACCCCTCACTGTAAAACCCGTATAATTTTCCAGAAAATAATATTATGTACGTATATAGAAATCATACCCGAGAGTAGTGAAAACTAAGTATATGCCATGTCAAGTATCTCAGAAATGAAATAAGTAAGCCAGGTAAAATAAATCAATGAAAAATGATATGTCAGCCGGAGTCACCTAACGTGACCTGTACGGTTGAACCTATAGCTCATAAATCAATTCCTGAACACGAGTCGGAACCACCTGATGTGGTCTGTACGATAGGCTGGGTGTAAATAGACACGCTCAATTGCTACGATCACGTGAAGGCTGTGCGAAGTATCGTAAGTCACCTACGAGTCGGAACCACCTAATGTGCTGTACGACAGGCTGGCACCTGCCTTGGATCCAAGGTGAGCTTGTGGTGTGAGAGGTGAACGATCACGTGAAGGCTAGGCCCTGGCCTCGGGCGGAGCACTAACACCGGGCTGCACGATAATGAGTTATAAGTGCATCTATGCATACCTATACACAATGAAATCAATATCATCATAATGTACTCACCTGAAGCTTACCTGGGCCTCCGCAGCATCATTCAATAATATGCAAAACTATATTAATTCAAATACTAAAATATAATACATCCTTGACATGGCATTTAAATCGTAATTTCATTTACAAACAGTTCTGGGAATCATAAAGCATATATACATATATTTAGAAAACAAAAGCCCACTCACCTAGAGTCCGCGCTACAACTTCCTAACACGAATATCGAGGCGTCATGAACGATCGGCGCCTAGAACAATTATCAAATCACATCTCAAAACTCTTATCAATAGAATACGTAACTCACGTAAAACACATCCTCAAGGACGTTCTAGAATAATTTGAGACCCATTGACCAAAAGTAAACCGTCGATCAAAGATTGACGGTAGGGTCCACAACCCTACTTAACTCGATCCGAAAGATCCACATATCTGATTTCCGATCCGTAACTTTCAAAGATCCACATTATACTTCTAGAATAACATACTAAAGTTTCGTTGCGATCCAATGGTTCGATAACATAGTAGTATAATACCCATATAACCCGTAAAGTTGAAAACACCAATTACTACATAATAACATAAGAAAAATATACAGGTAATAAAATATCAAATATATATATATATATACATAAAAACGTACCATTCAAACACTTGTGTTGAGATTTTAAAATCAAGAGTAGAAATAACTCACCCAACATTTGCAATAATAGAAATACTCATATAAATATAATAACCTTGTAGAAAAATGTTTGCATGAACAATCAAAACCAAAAATGAAAATGGACCTCGCCAAACATTTGTCGTGTCATGAACTTCGAAAATAAGTCCGAACCATAGCTAACTAGTAAGTGTTGCCGTAGATGAGCCGTCTTGCCCACTAACTTAGTGAACCCAACAATTAAGTCATCGATATTACAGTCTATAGCCTGTAATGCCGATAGTTCATCGTTGTCTCAATAAGCTAGTGAGAAGTTCCCGAGGATGCCAAAATATCATCTTGCTCCTCATGTACGAATATGCCTAGATTGTCTGATTCATGCCTCGATCGTGATACCGTACTGTCCTAGAGCACACCAAACCAGCTACTAGAAGTGCTTTTACATCCGCGAACTCCCTAAATCATCAAGTCCTAGAGTGACGTCATGAAAAGATACGTAGAGACGAACACAGATTGTAAAATATTTCCTTCGTGACTATTCCCTAACGTTGTTCACCAAATCAGGGATATAACCTCTGAAATCCTGAATTAGAGAAACCATCTCTATCGACATCATTCGAATGACAATTGTAGTCTCGAACCATATATGGAGATTGACTCCACAATCGTCAAGCTTTATACCTTCACCAATACTATGCTGAAAACTATTCAATCCTCAAAACTACATGAAATTTTCTTTTTGGTAAATCTAGTAAACTCACGAGAAGATTGTACTCCAATGATTCCTGTTAGCATCAATATGAAACTGGCGCACGCATCCGTCGAGTCGACCTATCGTGAATTCCTCACTGATTAAGCAAGAAACCTTGTCGAAAAGGCTAAAAGAACACTCAAGAATTTGAGAGTCAAAACAAGGTCATCAAATTTAAAGTTCAAGATATCAAGATTGATTGTTTGCCATTACACTATCAAAAACAACTTTCGAAATATTGAATCACCAACATAACGATCTATTCGATGAAGTATTTGATGGGTGATTAAAGAATTAACTATCACAACTAGGTTTCAATATCCAAGTAATTCTTCTGAATAGTTTACTTGTCTTTGGAATAATACGAGCTGCAATGGAGTTGACACGTACCCAAAGTTGACTAGAATGTCTTTCCAGCACAAATAAGTGAATATGGAATCACAGTCAGAAAAGATACTGATCGAAATGCCAGAAAGACCGATAAATTCAAGAATGGGTAAGTTTAACAAGTGATCTAAAATATAGTTCCTCCGGACCAATGACAAACGAGTTGACTGTCAAGTCGATCTATAAACATCGAAACATCATCATAATCTCCACATGTACCAGAAGCTTATGGTGATATTTCCCATTTGCATTTGGATATGGAAAGTGATTATAACCATTCAAATGATTTCTTGATGGGTTAGAAGTAACGCCATATCGATATTCGTGAACTTCAACTGAAATGGGATAAGAAAGATTGAAAATGTTTAGGGGTAAAAACAATTCTTACTACGGTGCTTCATAATTACGTTTGGACAACCAGGATGATACACGATAGTGCAATCAAAGACGTTGATTTAATTCTTCCAATGCTGCTGCCAAAAACTTAGGTCTTTCGAAAGTAAGTGAAATTGAGAAGTTCTAAGGTTAAATAAGATTTTGGACATATTTCTCCACAAGGGAGTACCAATCGGTATTCAAATGAAAATAACAATTGTTGACTCTAGGTCATATAGATATATTGGTTCATTTTGAACGATTCTACTGTTTGGAAACATAAGAGTTACCCTGTTATGCTGCATCTACGCAGCCAAAACATCTGAAGAAAACCTCATCGTGGATTTTGAAATTCTCAATGTGATAAGAGCATATTTATGTGACTTAGTTAGCTTGTTTTCTTGCATTTACTTAGCTTAATTATGTTAATTATAGAGTTTTAAGCCATTTTCGTGCAATTTCAGGTCTTAATACCAAAGTATGCAAAAAGAGCCAATTTGGAGTGTTTTGGAGCTATTTTGGGCCAAGGATGGATAGCTTATGATTCAAGCAAGAAGGATGGACGAATTTGAAGATTTAAAGGCTAGGAATCAGCTAAAGAGATGGAGAAAATAAAGTCAAGATAAGAAGATAAGAAGTTAGCAAGAAATATGGAGCATTATCTCAAACATTATCCAAAACCTTATCTTATCTTATCCAAACTACCTTATCTCATCCTCACCTTATCTTTCCATGTTTCTAGCCACAAAAGGGTGTTCTTATCAGATTATATCACCTAAATCTATGGTTCTAGAAGCCTAAAAACGTGCAACCAAATCCCAAGTGGATTCCCTAAGTTTGTGCCGCAACAACCTTTCTAGAAACATGATTTCTGGCGCCTATGGTCCTTCTAGATGGTCCCAAACCTTATCCCTAAATCCCAGCCGTGTGTCTCACTTCTAGAAGTCCTAAAACCTGCTGGGAGAACATATCCTTTTCCCCTTTGGATTGTGATTGAAGTTAGCCTAATTTCTGAGGGAATTGGAGTCCAAATCCTTCACCCATTCTCAATCCCTCTTCTCTGCAAAGTTGTATCTTTCCCCTCTCCCTATAAATACAATGCCGCACCTCTTCATTCAGTACCACCCTCTCATAATTCACTCTACATTCAGACATTCATCCACTCGCCATTCATTCACTCATATAGCCTTCATTGTGCGCAATTGCAAGGAGAAGAAGGACCTAGTGCCGTGGCTGTATCCATACTTCTAGGTGTTTTCTATCCTTATACTTCAATGTTTAAATCAAGTTATTTTCGTGTAATTGCAAACATGAGAGGCTAAACTCGTTTTAGCTAGGGGCGATTTCAAAGCCATGATTATATATGTGACATGAATTGATTATCCAGTTATTATTTCATAAGTTATGAATGTAATTTGCTTAACTGTTTGATTCAAAACTTATTCTTGTATGTGGGTTAAGGTGGCCAACTTAGTTTGCATGCATGAATTTGATGCTAGAATATAAGGGAATTGCATATAATGAACTTGTATTCATGAGTAGTAAAGGTTGCTAGTCACAATCGTGTTAAGTTAAATTCTGGGCAAACGTATATGCTGTCATGTTTTCCTCGTCAATGCTTATGGTTTTCAACGAACTTAATGACCTTTGAGTCTGCTGTCATCAATAAGGATAATTTGGTTGGATGTATATTCTATCTAATTCAATGAACTTAGGAAAATCTGAAGATTAATTAGTGCAATTCACGGTTAATCTGGGGCATTGTCATTCATGATTTAGAAAGATAATAACTGGAAGTTGATTTGTGTTGCATATGTATCATGTGTGGAGAAGGGTCCTCTAGCTAGTCCATCATCCATTTAAATCACCCAAATTCGTGCTAAGTTTATTTTGTTTTTAAAATTCGTCTAGTTTAGTTAATTTCGTCTAAAAACCAATCCCCCTTTACTTTGTTGTGTTAATTAGGTTAGAATCTGTCCAACTTGTGTTTTTAAGTGTTTTGAGTCATAGTTGAGTCTAAATTCGTCAAAATCACTTGTTGGGTCTTAAATTGAGTCTTTTTGATTGTTTGTTGCTGTTTTAAGTGTTTTGAGTTAGTTTTGAGTCTAAACAGTCTAAATTAGTGTTTTTGAGTCTTGTTTGTGTTGATTAGCAGCCCTAGTTAATCCCCGGCCTAGAACGATCCCTACTTGCATCATATACTACAATTGTCATAAATAGGGTTTAAGTTGTGTGTTAAGTAATTTTCACATCACAATGTTATCGAAAAATGTAAGAATCATGTTTGGAGAAAGGACAACACTTAAGTTGTTAGAAATTTATTCATAACCCATATCCCAAACTAAACCAATTTTCTTTGGTCAAAAAGTGAGGAAGAACACTATAGCCGAAAAATCGCTAACTAATAGTTGATAATCTCGACAAGACTAAGAATATCTCAAATCTCATAACACTTTGTGAGAATTTCAACCTTCATCCTCAAAACTCTTTCTGGAAAAGGAAAGAATATTGTCTGCGAAGATCACGACTTCTGAGATAAGTACCAATCTAAAGAAAACTGATGTTTGAGAAATTTGGTTTCACTACCGAAGCAGATGAGAAGGTCACTGAAAAGACTACTACAAAGTAGGCAGGTTAAGAAAGAAAATTTAAGTTACAAAGGATGGGTTGGCTAGATCATCAACTCGAAGTAGGGGATAACAGTTTTAATCGTCACTTAAGGAAGTTACTAAAATCTAAGTATAAACCGAAGGGTCGAAGTTCCCTAAATAAGGGGCTTGGTTGAATAAATTTCCTAATCGATAAGCTTTAGTAACTACGTTCTTCCAAACGGTAGGAGTTGCTCAAAAAGATGCAAGAAAACTAGTGTAATATGAGAAAGTAGGTCGATGATAATATCTCAGGTAAAGACTTTGGAATGTGACGCCTGAATATACGTCCTCAAAATGTACCATAATACTTCGTTTCACCACGCCACGGGCTAAAAGGTCTTCACAGCTTCCTCGATATTCCATTCACTCTAACAGTGAGAAATTAACCCGTACTTCGATTCTACAATCTACCTGTGGAGGTGGTCGAAAATGTGGCTAATCGGAGAGGTTATGTTTACCTAGATAACTGATAAGGTAAAAACAACTATGAGTTTGCTGTCCTAATACATGATGTGAAAATTACTTAACACACAAATTCAACCCTATTTTTGACAATTGTAGTATATGATGCAAGTAGGGATCGTTCTAGGCCAGGGAAAAGCTAGGGATGCTAATCAACACAAACAGGACTCAAAAACACTAATTTAGACTCTATAGACTCAAAACTAACTCAAAACACTCAAAACACTCAAAACAGCAACAAACAATAAAAAAGACTCAGTTCTAGACCTAAGAAGGGGTTTTGACGAAAATAAGGTAAAACTTGACTCAAAAGACTAAAAGAAAACAGTTTTTGACTCAAATAACAAGACTTAATGAAAGGGGGATTGTTTTTGACGAATTTAAAACTTAAAACATAAACTTTGCTTAAAACAATTTAGAAAAACGATTTTGATGAATTGAAAAGGATGGAAGACTAGTTAGAGGATCCTTCTCCACACATGATATATGCTTATGAACCAATTTCCAGTTATTATTCCCTTAGACTATGAATGACAACACCCCAAGTTAACCATGAAAGCATAAATTAACCATCAGATTTTCCTTTGTTCATTGAATTGAATGGAATACGCATTACAACCAAATTATCCTTATCAAGTCTCCTAACTATGAAAAGCATGATAGAAAAACATATCAAAGGTCATTAAGTTCTTTGAAAATCGTAAGTGTTGACGAGGCAATTGTAACTATGAAAAGCATGATACTCTTGCCAAGGATTTACTTAACACGATTGTGGCTAGCAACCTTTCCTACTTGTGAATATAAGTTCATAACGATTAGGTGAAACTCCCTTATACTCTAGCTTCAAGTGCATGCATGTGAATTAAGTGTCGACCCCAATTACCATACACAAACAAGTTTTAATAACTCAGATAAGTAAACCACATTCAAGACTCAAGAAACAATAACTGGATGTAATCAATTCATATAAAGCATATAATCATGGCTTCGAATTCACCCCCAACTAACAAGAGTTTAGTTCCTCATGTTCGCAGCAAAACAAAGATAAATTAAAATAAACATTGAACTAACAAAAAATAGAATACACCTAGAAACGCTCCAAGCTTCTTCTTCCTTGTGCTGCGGCAGATTGGGGTGAATGGTGTGTTGTGTTGTGGTGAGAGGGATGTATGTCGAATGGAGAGGTGAGTGGTGAATGAATAAGGGTGCGGCTTCATGTATTTATAGGGGCTGAATGAAGTCCACGGCAAGGTTGGAATAGGAGTGAAAATAAGTGTGTAATTAGGACTCCAAATCATCAAGGACTATGACACTTTAACTCACAATCCAAAGGGGAAAAGGTTATGTGATTCCAGCAGGAACTAGGGCATCTAGAAGAGGTTTACACGGCTGGATTAGGCTTCTAGAAAGAAAAACTTGCGGCAGGAACAAGGATAAGGGATAGGACTTCTAGAAGGGGTTTTAGGCGCCATATTTGTAGGATTCTAGAAAGGGACATGCGACACATAATTAGGAGATAAGATATGGTTTCTAGAAATCAGATTCTAGATGTCCTCATGTAATTAGGAATCCCTTTTTGTAGCTGAAAACAAGGTAGGAGGGGATTTGGATAAGGTAAGAATAAGATAAGGTAGTTTGGATAAGATAAGATAAGGTTTTGGATAATGTTTTGAGATAATGCTCCATATTTCTTGCTCTTCTCTTATCTTCTTATCTTGACTTTATTTTCTCCATCTCTTTAGCTAATTCCTAGCCTCTTTTGATCTTCAAATTCGTCCATCCAACTTGCTTGAATCATAAGCTATCCATTCTTGGCCCAAAATTGCTCTAGAATGCTCCAAATTGCTTCTTTTTGTATACTTGTCATTAGGACCTGAAATTGTACGAAAATAACTTTAAACACTATAATTAACATAATTTATCTAAGTAAATGCACGAAAACAAACTAACTAAGTCGCATAAATATGCTCCTATCAATACAAAGCTTGTTTTAAATTTTCTGAGATTTAATTTCTTAGGCTTCAGCAGTCACTGTTAATCAGTCTATTAGTCGCACACTAATTAACGGATTTATGACATTTTAATATTATTCGCTACCCTGAAACTGTGAACCAACATTCTATGTAAGGTATCACTCCCAGATACTAGCACCTATGTCCGGTATCAGGAATCATATCTCTTGAATATTGGTTGACAGTTCCTGGATATCAGACAATATCATCAATTAGAAGCCCCACCATAGGCCAATTATAGAGTCCACTCAGGTGGATGGTTTTGAACGATTAAGAAGGAATTGGTCCTGTGATGGGGGTTTCATAATTCCAGGGGGAATACTCAATACTTCGAAGATTTTGTACTAATCATAGGTATAACAACTCATACTTCGGTGCATATACTCATCAAAATGAGGAGTACATCACCAAAGGAAATTTGGAAACTAGTATTGATTTAGATGTCCCAAAGCCGAAAAGAGGAATTTACTAATAATCTACTTTAGAACGGCTGATAGAAGCATATTTATGCGACTTAGTTGGCTTGTTTTCGTGCATTTATGTTAATTGTTCTTAGTTAATTTAGTATTTTAAGCCATTTTCGTGTGTTTGTAGGTCCAAAGGGTTAAAGTAGCAAGAAAGTGCATTTTGGAGCCTTTTGGAGCAGTTTTGGGCATGTTTTGGATAGCATATGCATGGAGTCATGTGAATGGACGAAATTGAAGACTTGAAGAGGCTAGGATTATGTTTGAAGACTGAAGAATTAATTCAAGAAAGTCAAGGAGCTTTGAAAGAAGGAAAGAAATTAGCCAAGTTCCTTGTTTTGGCCTAAACCTTTCCTATTCTCAATCCACTTAAATTTCAGCAATAAACAAGGATCCTAACCATTCTAGGTACTTAATATATGTCTCTAGAAGACTTTAAACTTGCCCTAAACCTTTGCCGCACCCAACATACTCTTTCCCTTTCTTTGCCTCATTAAACTTTCCCTTTCCTTTAGATTCTGACTTTAATTCCTATTTCCCTTAAAGTTTGGAGTAAATGTGTTACCTAAATAAGTCCAAACCGTGCTCTTTCTTAACCCTATAAATAACACACCTTTGCCGCACCCTTTTATCAAGCAACATACACACATTCAGCCAATTTCCAAGCCTTGCTGCACCACCCTTCCCATCTCTGACCCCAAAACACATCCTAAACATCCCTCACCCTCCTGTGCCGCAGCAAAGGAGAAGAAGGAAGGCCTTGGACGTGCTTGCTCTTCAAACCTTGGATTGTTGGAACGTTTTAGGTGTAATTCTTTCTTTGTTCTCAATGTTTAAGTTAAATTCCTTTTGTTTTGCTGTGAACATGAGTGGCTAAACCCCTCTTGGCTAGGGGTGATTTCAAAGCCATGATTATGGGTGCAATTTGAGTTGATAAATTCCAGTTATGAATTCTTGAATCGTGAATGTAATTGGCTTAACTGTTTGATTGATAACTTATTTGTGTTTGTTGATTGAGGGTCGACACTTAATTGGCATGCATAAATCTGATGCTAGAGTATAAGGGAGTTTCACATAATCGTTACAAACTTATATTCATATGTAGTGAAGGTCGCTGGTCACGATTGCGTTAAGTTTAATTCCTAGCATGAGTGACATGATGTCATAGTTGCAAGTGCTTTGTCAATGCTTATGATTTTCATTGAACGTAATGATCTTTGATTGTATCTTTATTATGATGTCATGTAGGGAACTTTTGAAGAATGCTTTGGGTTGTCGAATGATGTCATCCAATCCAATAACACAAGGAAAATCTGAGGGTTAACTAGTGATGTCACGGTTAATTTGGGGCATTGTCATTCCTAATTCAATGAAGGAGTAACTGGAAATCGATTCGTTTGCATACATGTCATGTGTGGAGAAAGAGCCTCTTAGCTAGCCCATCATTTATCCAACTTCCCCAAAAACGTTTTCAATTCTGTTTTTAACTTACAATCTGTTTTGCTATTTTAAATTCGTCCAAAACAAAACCCCCCTTTACTTTCTTGTTTCAAATTGTTTTAAACTTGTTTTGTTTGTGTTTTTAAGTGTTTTGAGTCAAGCCCAAACCATATTTTCGTCCAAAATTGTGTTTAGAGTCAGAAACTGCCTATTTTGTGTTTTTAGGCAGTTTTGAGTGTTTTTAGCCTATTTTGAGTCTTGTGAACTTGTTTTAAGTCTTTTGAACCTATCCAAACGTTTTTAACTTTGTTTTTGTGTCTTTGAGTCAGTTTAGAGTCAATTAGCAATCCCTCCTAATCCCCGGCCTAGAACTATCCCTACTTGCATCTATACTACAATTCACAACAAGAGGGTTTAATTTGAGTGCTTAACTTTTATCACATCAACGGCTTAAACAGAAGTTGATCATTCTCCTGAAGAGCCGAAATGACAACTAGTGTGGTTAAAAAGGCTAATACTATCAGGAACCATAAGTGACTGTCCCTCAAATGTTTCTTTCGTCAAGTACTACCTCTTTAGTACCATGTTGTCGCTCAAGACAATCTTGGAATCTTGACAAAGTAAACTTCGTAGGAATCCTAATAAATGGAATACTAATAGGTACTTCCTAGGAATTAAAATCAATTCTGGTTTCCTATCTCGAAAAGATCGATAATGATGGAATTGATTTATAATTCCCTAGTGATACACCGTTATCAATACAGTAGCCCTGCTTTAGGGCCATCAACTTGTCTTAAATCTACATCTTTCCTTGGCAGGAAAATTCTTTGCTTTAACTCTATAAGTGTTCTCCAAAATGACCTTCTAAAAGGTCAACAAGTCGACAAAACTACCCAAAACTCAGGAAAAACTAACACATTTTTCGTATTCGACGAGGTGGCAAAATTAGAGCATTAGGCTCAAGAACCGAAAATGCTTACATCACGCGTGTGATGAACGCAATACTGCCCAACTTATGCTCTGATACCAAACTGACAAACCCCGACCCATAATGTCCACTAGGACTCCGAATCGAGCTGTGCTGGCCGACACCTGGATGGTGACGAAGCCATAAATTATGGTGATGTGGAAAATGTGAATAAATTTAAACCTAAAAGTGCCTAAAGATAGAAGTGCGCTGTGAGCGAGAATGGACCCAATTCACGCCCCATGTCAGAGCATAAGTAAAGTGCGGTAGTATAAGTAAGGATCATACCCTCAGAGGTAGCCACCTATACAAAGACTCGCCAAGAATCCTCGTCGATACGAACCTTAGCAAGTAAAACCTGGAAGGGCGCAAAACAGAAAACGTGAGTGGACAAAAACAAAGTTTTTGAAAACATCTTTCTTTTTAAAATGTAATATTCCCTCACCGTAAAACCCGTATAATTTCCCAGAAAATAATATTATGTACGTATATAGAA
This sequence comes from Cotoneaster glaucophyllus, assembly GCA_036320875.1. Taxonomy (NCBI): domain Eukaryota; kingdom Viridiplantae; phylum Streptophyta; class Magnoliopsida; order Rosales; family Rosaceae; genus Cotoneaster; species Cotoneaster glaucophyllus. The sequence continues at coordinate 22,981,645 of CM070059.1, forward strand.
ATCATACCCGAGAGTAGTGAAAACCAAGTATATGCCATGTCAAGTATCTCAAAAATGAAATAAGTAAGCCAGGTAAAATAAATCAATGAAAAATGATATGTCAGCCGGAGTCACCTAACGTGACATGTACGGCTGAACCTATTATATGCATGGGTACTATATGATTATTTAAGCTTTTGCCCATAATTATTTTTTTCTTGCGCTCAATTGGATGTAGCATGAAAACAAAATGGAAATGTGTTTTGAAAAATGTTTGGACAAATTTTTCCAAAAATAAATATTTGTTTCCAAGATAATTAAAATTGTGAACTCAACCTATAATATTGAGTGGTAATTACGAGTGACTTAGCGAATTTTTCGATCTTAATTTATAGGATAGGTTCATATTTCTTAATTAAGACTTGTGAAATAAAGAAGAAAAATGTGTAGTTAAATATATATCAATGTTTATATATTACTTTTGTGCATAGTGATATGGCTTAAATTATCGAGAGTTGCAAAAGATATTTTTAAGGGAAATTTTATTTAAGCCCACATAATCTCTCTCTACACCCAACTTAAACTTTAAATATGAACTGTCTTTTCTACTTTATTGCATAATTACCATAATGTACAAGATGAAGTTAACAATAAAACAAAAATTTATGAATAAACCCACACCCTATAATTAAACCCTACCATCACTCCTTGTTTATCCTGCATTCATTTCGGTAAAACCCTAATAGCTCTTATAATAAAAACAAAGCTTTAACAAAAAGATCAAATCAGGAAATCTTTCTACGTCACTAGTCTCTGCTGGGTTGGGTTTTCAAAAATTCATTTGGAAATTTGAATCTTTAGGAAAAAGATCAAATAAAAATTCATTGAAGCAATTGATAGAATTTTTTTTAAAAAAAGAAAATTAGAAAAAAAAGCAGAAATCTCTATCTTTAAAGAGCTAAAAATTCAAAAAAAATTTAAACCCACAGAAACGTAGATCGTCCAGCTCTCAAAATGACATTAAGTTGTAAGAATTCAAAATTTTCAAGGAGACCTTTTGAAGTTTTGTTGTGGGTTTGATTTCTGAAATAATTTGGGGTTGCCTTGCATGTAGATGCAGATATTGGGCATGGGGCAGTGCTACATTGATAGGTTCTAGAAAATTGAAGACAGAGATTTTGGCGACCGCATTGTAGATAAATAGGTGCATAGCTAAATTTACAAATGGAATTGGGTTTGTGAGGATAGTTTAGGTAATAAATTTGGGTTTAAAGAGATACTGGTATCTTAATTAAAAGTAATATGGGTGTAAAAAGTAAGTTGGGTGTAGAAAGAAGTTGTATGGGTTCAAATAAAATTTTCTTATTTTTAATGCTTATGTAGATAATCGCTTCTCATGTAATTAGAGTGAAAGGTTCCATCACGGGGTGAAATGTTGGCTATAATCAAACGTTTCTAATGATCTTGGGAATTGGGTACACTTTGACCCTTAAAAGAAACAAGATCTTGATGAGAATTCTCATCAAGAATTAACTCGAAAGTTAAGAAAGTGCCCTAGGTGGCATGCTAAAAGTAGTCCAATTGAAGAAGTCGAGAGAGAAGGGATAAAATTGCTCAAGCATAGTTGGTTCTATTAATGTTAAAAGATAAGACATCTCACTCACATTGGTTGAGTGAGTATATTGAAACTAAGTTGGAACCTAGGACTGCTAAGTTGGAACCTAGGACTGTTCTCGGCACATCCTTGTCTGTCTGAACATTACAAGTTGTTGCTGCAACTTTTCCCTCTTTTCGGGTAAAGTTGCAGTAGCCACTTCTCCATCTTCTTAACCGTCACTTTTTGCTTATCTTCTTTCTTGCCCTCAATCCCCTAATTCAAGGGTTGATTGTCCTCCTGCTGCTCCTGTCTATCACAGCTTCTAGGGTGAGGGCAACTAGGATTAGGAAAAGATACTTTGTATTTTCCCGGCCTCTATATGAGCCCTTGTTTGTGTTGCTTCGTATTTTAATACAAAAAATAAAACTTTTGGTTGAGCAAAACTTCAACATGGTATCAGAGCAGGAACCATAGGGGCCTGTCTCTGCCAGTTTATTCAAACGGAAGTTATTCCTGCAGTTCGTGATCCTCCAAAATGGAAGAAGAATCAGTGATGCAGGAGACTCCAAACTCGTCAGGGACACCATCTTCAAGTGCTGTCCATGGCGAGATCAATCCAAATCAGCGGCTGTGTTCCATTTTGTTAAATGAGTTTAACTATCTGCCTTGGTCACGAGCTATCTCTCTTGCTCTAGGCGGACGATCGAAGCTAGGGTATGTCAACGGGAGCATTGAGCCACCCGAATCATCCTCCACAACATTTGCTGCATGGCATGCAAATGATCAACTTGTTATGTCTTGGCTACTTAACTCCATGGAGCCCAAGTTATCTGAGCTCTTCAGTTATTCAGAATCTTCCTGCATCTTGTGGGAATCCATCAGAGAAATGTATGGCAGCCAAAATAATGCTGCTCGCATTTTTCAACTTAAAAAGGACCTTGCTGGGCTAAGACAAGGGAACCAATCGTTTGTTCAACATCTTGGAAGCATGAAGTCGATGTGGAATGAACTCAATCTGTATCGACCACACACAACCGATTCCGTTGCACTCCTTAAAAGGGCTGATGAGGACAAAGTTTTTCAACTTTTGGCAAGCCTAGGGGAAGAATATGAAGATCTACGAAGCCATTTGTTGATGACACCTGATTTGCCCTCGCTCAACAGTGTATGCCAACCTATCCAAAGGGAGGAAACTAGGAGAAAAGTCATGCACATCGAGCCTAAGTCCATACCTGAGACTAGGGCCTTCACCAGTAATTTCAAACAAACTGGTGACAGATTCTTCACTGGAAAGAAGGTAGATTGGAAATGCTCTTACTGCAACATGAAGGGGCACTTGAGAGAGAAATGCTGGATTCTGCATCCAGAGTTAAAACCAAAGTTCGATAAGGAGCGGAGAGTAGTCAAAGAAACAAAGGGAGTCACTCCAAAAGCTCTCCACACAACCAGTGCTCAAAACAGTGGAATTCATAATTTCACTGCAAGTCCTATAGACTTGATAAATGAATTTGCAAATTTTCTTCAGAGAAGAGAGGGAGTTACTGAAGATGAGGAAGGGCATGCTAAAAGTCCAAGTGCCATGCTTGGAAAGTTTGCTGGTTTCCTAACAGAGACTACCACTCAAGATAATGTTGCAGGTATAATCACTACTCTTTCCACTGCACTCAATAACATTTCACATGATAGTTGGATTGTTGACTCAGGTGCCACTGACCACATAACCAACCAATCCTCTAGTCTAGATGACTTCCAAATTTTGTCTAAGCCTACTCATGTATCTGTTGCTAATGGGAAAGGAGAACCTATTCTAGGAAAAGGAAACATTAATTTGTTGAGTGATGAAATCAAAGCCACAGCCTTGTTCGTACCATCCGTTCCTTTTCAACTCTTATCCATAAGTAAAATCACCACCACTCTTGATTGTCTTGCCATTTTCTCTCCTTATAATGTGATTTTTCAGGATCGTGTCACTCGGAAGAAGATTGGTGAAGGGGTTCTCTTGAATGGCCTATATTACCTTTCAAAGACGCTCGAAACTGTTAAGCTCCCTTCTGCTAGTCTAAGTCTATCTCAAGAGTACCAACTTTGGCATGCTCGGCTGGCACATCCTTCCGAACCTGTGATGACCAAACTCTTTCCAATTTTTTGTAAAACTACACATGAGTGTGAAGTCTGTCAAACAGCCAAAGCTACTAGACTCCCTTTTGTTGCTTCCAAGTCTAGAACTAGTAAACTGTTTGAAATTGTTCATTCTGATATTTGGGGTCCCTCCCGTGTAGTTTCTTTTGATGGATATAAGTATTATGTCACGTTCATTGATGATTATACTCGGGTCACATGGGTTTATCTTTTGAAATTTAAAAGTGAATTCTTCGAAGCGTTCAAAGACTTTCATAAACTGATCACTAATCAATTTTCTTCTAAGCTAAATACCCTTCAATCTGACAATGGCACTGAGTACACTTCCACTAACATGTCAAATTATTTGAGTGATCATGGAATCCTACATCAAACTAGTTGTGTGGGCACTCCACAGCAAAACGGTGTGGCTGAAAGGAAAAATCGTGATCTTCTGGAGAAAACCAGATCTCTTATGTTCCAAATGAATGTACCTAAAAGGTTTTGGTCTCAAGCACTTATCACTGCAGCTTACACCATCAACAGATTGCCCTCTCGTGTGTTGAACTCCAAGTCTCCGATTGAAGTAATGAAGGGAAGAATCATTGGTTTGACTCACCTGAGAACCTTTGGTTGCACCTGCTACGTTCATGTCCAAGCCCCACATAGAGACAAACTTGATCCGAGAGCAATCAAAAGTATGTTTATGGGGTATTCAAGCTCTCAAAAAGGATACAAATATTTCAACCCCCTGAGTGGAAAGGTTGGAATATCCAGGGATGTCAGATTTGATGAATCGGCTCCATTCTTTCAGAAAGGGCACAATGAAGAAGCTCAAAGGGAGAGTATGATTGATTTTTTCCTGCCATCTACTCCAACCAACACACCTGAATTTAATCCCCAATGTGCTCCTCCTGAACCTACTACTGAGTCAAGAGATAGTGACGAAATTTCCACTGATCAAAACAACTCAGTCACTGCTCCAACATCAGTGTTGCCACCGCGCAGAAACCCTACTAGAGATCGACATCCTCCTTTAAGGCCACAAGAGTACGTTACGTATCACACAAGATATCCCATTTCCAGGGCTATTACTTATCAAAAATTGTCATCACCTCATGCAACATTCCTCAATCAGTTATCAACTTATTCTGAACCCAGGAGCTTTGATGATGCAGCTTCAATTCCTGTGTGGCAGGCAGCAATGAAGGAAGAACTCCAGGCCCTTAATGATAATCACACCTGGAGTGTGGTTGACCTTCCGAAAGGAAAAAAGGCTGTGGGAAGCCGGTGGATCTACAAGACGAAATTTCAGTCAAATGGGAGCATTGAAAGGTACAAGGCTCGCCTTGTTGCTCGTGGTTTTACTCAAACCTATGGTATTGACTACAAGGAGACATTTGCTCCTGTGGCCAAGATGAGCACAGTTCGAGTGTTATTATCTGTAGCCGTGAATCATGGTTGGTCTCTCTTCCAAATGGACGTGAAGAATGCGTTCCTCCATGGCGACCTTGAAGAGGAAGTGTACATGAAGCTTCCCCCTGGTCATTCTCAGGAAAATGCAGTTAACAAAGTCTGCAAGCTTCACAAGGCTATATATGGGCTGAAACAATCCCCTCGAGCCTGGTACTCAAAGTTGAGCTCAGTTCTAGAAGCTGTAGGGTTTAAGAGAAGTCATGCCGACTCTTCTCTATTTGTTCGATCTGGTGCAGGTGGTAAACTAGTTGTTCTTATCTATGTTGATGATCTTATCATCACAGGGGATAATATAGAGGAAATCAATGTCTTAAAGGCTTCCCTACATCAACGATTTGCCATCAAAGACCTGGGAACCCTAAAGTATTTTCTTGGCATCGAAATGGCTACTTCATCTAAGGGGCTGTTTCTAAATCAAAGGAAATACCTACTTGACCTGCTGCATGAAGCTCAAATGCTGGACTCCAAGCCAGCTCCCACTCCCTTTGCAAGCAAACTTCAATTGGATATCCCAAGTGAACCAATGTCAAATTCTAGTTTATATCAGCGCATTGTGGGCAAACTGATCTATCTCACCATCACCAGGCCTGATATTGCTTACTCCGTAAGTCTTATAAGTCAATTCATGCACTCTCCCACCGTGCTTCATTGGGAAATTGTAAAAAGGATTCTTCGGTACTTAAAGGGGTCGGTTGGCAGAGGCATACTCATGCAAAATCATGGCTCACATCACATTATGGCATACACGGATGCAGACTGGGCAGGTAATTCCCTTGATCGTAAATCCACCACAGGCTTTTGCACGTTTGTTGGTGGCAATCTTGTGACATGGAAGAGTAAAAAACAAACCGTCATTGCTCGGTCCAGTGCCGAGGCTGAATATAGAGCCATGGCAGCCACGGCTTGTGAATTAATTTGGCTGAAGAGTTTGCTCACTGACCTTGGATATTCTCAACTCAATCCTATGTCCTTGTTTTGTGACAACCAAGCTGCCATGCATATTGCTTCCAATCCTGTTTTCCATGAGCGCATAAAGCACATTGAAGTTGATTGCCATTACATTCGTGCTCAAGTGCAGTCCAAGGTTATAAACACAGTGTTTACTCGCAGCTATGATCAACTCGCTGACCTATTCACTAAGGCTCTTGATTCTGCTCATTTTCACCGATTACTAACCAAGCTTGGATCAATTAATCCCCTTGATCCAGCTTGAGGGGGAGTATTGAAACTAAGTTGGAACCTAGGACTGCTAAGTTGGAACCTAGGACTGTTCTCGGCACATCCTTGTCTGTCTGAACATTACAAGTTGTTGCTGCAACTTTTCCCTCTTTTCGGGTAAAGTTGCAGTAGCCACTTCTCCATCTTCTTAACCGTCACTTTTTGCTTATCTTCTTTCTTGCCCTCAATCCCCTAATTCAAGGGTTGATTGTCCTCCTGCTGCTCCTGTCTATCACAGCTTCTAGGGTGAGGGCAACTAGGATTAGGAAAAGATACTTTGTATTTTCCCGGCCTCTATATGAGCCCTTGTTTGTGTTGCTTCGTATTTTAATACAAAAAATAAAACTTTTGGTTGAGCAAAACTTCAACAGAGTACCTCATGGTGAAAATTTGGCTCGTACTTCTTTTCTAGTTGTACTCGAAGCAATTTTGGTATATGTGGTGAGTACTTAAATGAAGATAAGATAACTTGGTTATCAAATTCTATTCCATGAATTACTGAGCGATTGGTTTGCTGGGAAATGTAAGGAAATTGTGAATGAGTTCGCATAGTTTGGCTTGGAACATTTCTTCAACATTTCATAATTGAGCAATGTTTTTGGAATATATGTCCATTTTGATGCACCAATATTTGAGAAGTTAAAAATACTTTATAATTGTATAATTGTAAGACGACACTATTTCTCAACCTGCATTAAATGTGTTTTTCATTAAATATGGAATGCTAAAAGTTAGTTGATCAAAATGGTTAGAGATAGGTCATTACTTGACCCACATGGGATTGGTTTAGAAAATGCCTCATGGGAGTGCTATTCAAATCTAGCTCAAATTAGTGAGGTATTTCACTACAATTGCAATTTTATTTGAGAGGATTAAGTAGACGCTTCCCATGTTTTTTCCAAAAAAAAAACATTATTTTTTTTCCTACTACTCAAGGGAAATTATTCTTTAATTGTACATTGTCGTAAAGCCTTGGTTTAACAACTTTATATGTACATCAAAAGAATAGAGTCTACTTTCCTTGGAAAATCATGAAATTGTGAGTAGGATGCCAATCACTTGGAAAGGAATTTTAAAATTTTTTGGGTAATGTCACACGCCATTTAAAGTGGTGTAGGTGCAATTGAACCCTTCCAACCTAGAGGGAAATGTTTTTTGAAAGTTTTCCGCCAACAATTAATCCGTGAAACCCTAAAGCAATTGAATGAGCAAAGTAACGACTTTGCATTTTCAATTAGTTTACACCAGTTTTCACATATGATGAGACAGTTGCTAGGATAGACTTAAGGGTTGACTAATTTCTTGTGACATTTAAATTGCAATAGAATTGACAATATGAAGTAAATATTTGTGAAAACTAGTTCATTTGAGCAACATCTATGCATGCAATTAACAATTAAAAGGCGGAAGCATGCTTGTATGGACTCAAAAAAAAAAAACTTTACCCAAGAACTTCAAAGCCTAGTAGTTATGGTGAACCAAGACTCAACTCAAGATCTAAGAGAAAGAGTTGAGATTTCTTTATACCTTTGAAGCACCTCTTTGCTTAGCAAAGGTTAATCACCTATGTGAGGGCCTTCTTTTCTTTGTCAACTTGCTCCTTGGCTCCATGGATGTGGATGGAGGAATTTTGCTTCTTGGATCCATGTCTTCTTGTATATGGATAGAAGAATTGGTTTCTCCAAAAGTCTCCAAAGTTGGAGACTTCTAAGTTCCGACACCAAGGATGGTTGAGGAAGAAGATGAATGACCATGGAAGAATTAGATGCTAGTAAATTCCCCGATGGTGGCCGGCCTCTCTGGAGAGAAAGAGAGAGCCAAAGTTCTCTCATCTTTCCTCAAAGAAAACCCTAATGAAGAAAAGGCTATAAAGTCACATTTATACCTACCTTCATTGGAGTGGCAAACTTGTAATAAGTCCAAAACCCACTCCCTCTCTAAGCATGGCTGGCCTCCATATTGTTAGTGGGTTAATTGCCCATTTTGTTTTAGTTGTAACACAACTTAAACCTTATGTGCCTTGTGGACCAAAACCCTTTTGTGTCCTGAAACCCAAAACGTTAAGGCCTAAAACGAACCTTTCGTTCTAGATTAATTAACTTTTAATTAATCCTTGCCAATTACAGTTAAACTTTTTAATTGTCCTTACTCATCTTCGTTACATCCTTCAATCATTACCCTACACGGTGTGCGATCCATTAAGTTCCTTTTAGCGAGGCAGTGGGCGATTAGAACTCTTCAAATCAACTGTGAATTGAAACTTACTTTCAATTCTCCCTTTAGCGATTATACACCTTTAGGGCTTCCATAAACCATAAGTGACACCTAGCAGTATGCCATGGCTACTCAAGCTAATCAGCAGAGGTTGGAGAACCTATTCAGTTTGGGATTACAATGCAATATGGTCTTTCTCTAATACAATGCTCTTGACCACATTGTTTAGTTTGATAGTTTATTCATGTCTACAATCCAATGTGGTTCTCTTACTTATATGATTACATTGAATGTGATTTGGAATGACTTCCTAAATCTCATTCATACTCTGGCGAGAGATTCTTAATCATATCATAGAGTATTCTCCCTCAAACGGTTTGAAGGTTACAGATCCCTTGTTGTGCATTCACTTGCCTCCATGGCTAAGTGGCTTAACCCCAACTATGTCGTGGACACCCTCTAACGGAGTGACTTTGACATAGTCAAAGCTTAAGGACCTAACCATAAAACAGCTGTGATGCTTCAGGTCAAAGGACTACTTTGCATTATCCCAACCATGAGTTCTCATGAGACATAAATATGAGAACTCCTTGTTGATTGCGTCCAGTGGCTCATTCTCTATCGAGCACCTACATGCTTGTCTTGGTGCCAGTCACACCAATGACCCGAGACCAGTCACTCTCCCTAAGAAAAGACATAGCATGTACTGACCTTAATGGACTGTTAATGCCCAATTGGCAATTCTATGACCAAGAACGTTTATGATATGTATACGAAAGAGAATGGTATCTTGAATCTAACTTCTTTAGATCACATTCTCCCAATTACATATACCTTGGACTTATCGTTTAAGCATATCACATTTATATGAGACGGCTTAAAACAATAATTTTTGCCTTTTATATTAAACTCGATTAGTTTAACATATGAAATGTCTGTAAAGTATCATCATATGATTGGTTTTAGGGCACATTTCCAACACAATAAAATTGTTCTTCACATTGGAAAGCTCTTCCAATCTTTAAGCGAAAATGGGTAAAATGAATTATCCTTACCTAGTGTCGCTAAAAGATTGTAAGTTTAGTGGGAGTACAACTAATGGAAGTGTACCACTAGACTTGAAATATTTTCCAAGAAATAGGTTGCTGGGCCTAGTGGGAATACTAATAATGGAAGGGTACCACTAGTCTAGAAGCAATCTCTAAGCTAGAATGCTAGCTTAACTACAAAAGGTTGTAAGTTTAGTGGGAGTGTAACTAAAGTAAGTGTACCGTTAAACTAAAATGAATCTTCCACCTTAGGGAAGTACAAACGAAGAAAATGTACTAAACAACAATGGGAGTACAACTTATATATAGAATTGTACCATTGCAGTTATGTGAGAGGAACAAAGTTTTCACAAAACAATATAGGTTGTGAATATTATATAGTCAATAAAATTGAGTGGCTTGTGATAGAAGTCATACAAAGCATGTGAATTGAAACTTATTATAAAAAAAAAAATTAAGAGTGGTCTTAGAAGGTTCATAATCCCACTTAGTAGTTGAACCAGTAAAGTTGTTGACTTTTGTGGATCTTTGAACTTAAGATCTCAGCACATTGCGAAAAGGCTATTAGGTCTTAAAGACATTCTCCCTAGATGGTGAGGAATGTTACTCCACTTTGTTAAATGACTAAAAGAGATGTCTTTATTGACAATTGATGTCTTTATTGAAAAATAGATTGTCTCCATAATTGTGGTGTGAGATACAAAGCATTTTTGACATGCTACAGAAGTTTCAATGATACTTTTAGATGCTTCTTAGTTGATTTGCTAAAGATTAACGTATAGAAGCTCTACGGTTGCCATTTGGGCTATACTGAAACTCAAGATATCTTAGAAGAGATAGAGTGCCGTGTGATTCTAGACCAAAGCTTCCTAGAATATGAAATGAGGAATAGTGTCAACCATTGTCTTAAAATGTGCATCTAGACAATAAGAGAAATTATACGTGCGCCAATTGTAAGGCGGCATGTATAACCCACGTGTCTATATCTAGATAGTAAAAGAGCTAATACGTGCCTCAATGTGGGATGCCATGTATGACTTTTTTGGTCTATGCACTAATTAAGTAGCGGCAAGTATGACACATATATGTGGACAAGAAATAATATAAATATCATTTTGGAGGTGTTTATATATAAACTCATCAGTCCTCATGATAAAATGGTGTACGCCTGCTACTCGTAAAGCGTTGATGCGTAGTCTATCCGAGAAGTGGATGATTGTCCAAACCAAGCCATTTTGAAGTATTCATAAGTCGTTGACTTAGAGCAGTAAAAAATTTTTCGATGTCCATAAAACATCATTTTGGTTCTTAAATCATCTTAGGGTTGACATAAGATCCTTTGTGGAAAAAATGATTGCTCATGGTACAAGTAATTCCATGTTTATTCATGGTTGAATATTTTCTCAATAGAGTGATAAAAATATACTTGCATTTACCTTATATGGGATTGAAAGAACCCACCTACTTTTGAAAAACATAAGTGCTCCTTATGGAATTATTTTGGAGGTATTTTGCATTAACAAGTGAGATTTTATGTGAGTTTGCTCTGATCTATGCAAAAGAAGTCCCTAAGTTGGAGGGAACCCAAATTTGTTCATGATTACTTGCAATTGCACAAAGTGAGGAGTCTCAAAGATGTAGCCCTAGCGATAGTGCTGATATGTCACACTCCTAGGTATAAAAGCTACAAGAGACTCATTAGAGAATTAATGTTTTTTTTTTTCAGAGAACGTTATGATGAACATTTTTTTTTAGGGTCACCAAGCTAGAATCAGTTTCACTCATACAAAACGATTCACCCTGGTGCTGAGGTAGGGAGCAGGATGTAACATATATGTCTGAAATACATTTGAGTGCGAGGCCAGACATGTGTATGATTTCACGTACAAAACATACACTACATATACGTATATGTCACCTTAGACTTGTCTATGATGAGACCTAGCAAAGGTTAAACATGGAGATTTTTCCGTTTGAAATCCATGTTAAAGCTTGTCAAGCTGGATGTAAGTAACTAGGTAGGTGCCGAAAGGGGTGACTAAGGTAGATGCTCAAGTTAGGTATTTGAGTAGCACTTAGACTAAGATCCGTATGGTGTATGTCCAATGGACATGTGACACACTCAAAAAATTACGAATACACCATAGCATACATTCATATTGTATGTGCTGGTTGCGACCGACAATGGGAGTGACAAATTGATCCCTTCTTCAAGTCACTGTGTGAGCCACTAGATCTATGTGATCCTACTCTTACACCTTTTGAACTAAAGTCTATGTCAGAAAGAGGAGGTTTGATGATCACTACTTTAGCACGTTTATCTAAGACGACCAAGTTAGTAACTGTCCCAAAAGGCTTGTCTAGGCAAGTAGTTAACCCAAATTAGACTGACATGAGAGCTTAGGGAAGATAGTTTAAAGACTACACTATGTCATGAGATTCATTAGCTGGCCAGCGTCTGTTTGATATTAATTGTCAAACGTAAGACATGGATACATGATACTTGTGGAACATGACGTTTCTTTTTATATCGTAACGAGGGATAAAGAATGTCATGTTTGGTGTATAACGAACTGTCTGGGGTATAAAGCAATGAACTTCCGAGTGATGCACTCATGTTAAGTTTGTGATAGCTTAATGACAACTCTCCTGGATATGTACGTTCATTCTCGCAAGGTCGCGCATCCCATATCCTGTATGAGGAGGTAAATTATAGTGGATGAGAATTAGATGAGCTAATTGAGATGATACCAACACCCTATGTAGGTGAGTGAGAGATGTAGGATTTATACACCCAATATAGGGTGTGTTATTGATATGTGGTATTTGTCCCACATTGACCATTTCCCTTTTCTTTTTTCCCTCCTAGCCACTATATAAAGAGGGCTTTGGGAAAGGAGAAAATACACCAACAAAAACAGTTCTCTTAGGCCTAGACAGGAGAGATAATGCTCTCCGTTCTCAGTAATCTTTTTTCTCTCTTAGTTTACCCTCTAGGGTATCACCTTGGCCCTAGGATTAGGAGGCTACTGAGAACTATGGTGGTTTGATCCTTGTGCAATGGAACAAGGTACGTAGGCAATCTAACGAGGCTAGATGCAACCGAATCCTCCCTTGGATGACGTTTTCCTTCGTGGTTGGTGTAGCGATTTGTAGGAACGAGATGATGATTCAAAATTCGCTAATTCCGCAAGGTATGTCCTATATTGAATTCCTTATTTTATTGTACAAATTCCCAACAATTTTGTTTAGAAACACAAAAGAAAAAGCAGCATCAATCGAATTCTCCTCCAAACTAGTTTCCCTAAAATATTGAAAGCTCTGATCATACAAGGAGCAAACATCCATCCCATCACACATTGCAGAAAAGTCCTCCCTCCTCAACAAACCATTATGCAATATCGAACAAGCACCGATATAAGCAATTCTCATCTTCATCTCCTCTTGTATTGGTTTGCTCAAAACACCCCAATTCTTCAGACTAACAATTATCCTAAGCGCCGAAAGGCGCATCACATTGTGTGCTGCCTTGAAATGCTCTTCATTTGAGCTCTTCAAAGCATCAATAAAACGCACCATTAGCCAAGGAAGCAAAGGGTACCCTCTATCTCCAATCAAATACTGATTCACAGCCAGCCCAGTGACAGAAACCGAAGGAGAATACAACAACCTTCCGGCTTCGATATCTTGTACAAAGTCAACGACTTTAGTACTCTCGAATCGCCCTTGTTGCCATTAAAATCGGTGACAATGTTGAGTATTCGTGATGAAGATTCCACTGCGATTTGGGCAGCAATGCTGTCTTCTGGCACCCCACCATTCCTAACAATCTTGAACCTTGTGCAGTAAATCACACCGTAACATTTGGGCAATCCGGTTCGGGTTTCGAAAGCCAGCTATATGGAATCAAGCTCATTTGTGTTGGGAAATTCAATCTAGAACTAGAAATTGGTGCAAAGAACTCATCATAATTGGTGCAAAGAACTAGAAGTCGGGATCGTTCTATTCCATGGATTAGAAGGGATGCTAATCAACACAAATTAAACTTAATAAACTGAAAACTAAGTTAAACTAACAACAAAACAATGACTGGGGGAATTTTGGACGAATTTATTTAAGACTGAAGTAAATGGCAGCAAGTAAATTAAGTTGTGAATGAAATATGGATGAAAGGATACCTAAAGGATTCTTCTCCACAAAAGGATCCTTCTCCACACATGAATCGTATGCATACAAATCGATTTCTAGTTATTCTTCCTATAAACCATGAATGACAAAACCCTAATTTAACTGTGTACAACACTAATTAACTCTCAGATTTTCCTAAGTTCATTGAATTGGACTCAGCGATGCAACCAAATTATTCTTCTCAAGTTCCCTAACTACGAAAAATATGTTAGAGATACATCACAAAGATCATTAAATTTTGTGAAAATCATTGGCAAAGCATTCATAACTATTAAAAGCATGATGCTTCTCAAGTTCCCTAATTATGAAAAGCATGTTAGAGATACATCACAAAGATCATTAAATTTTGTGAAAATCATAAGCATTGGCAAAACATTCATAACTATTAAAAGCATGATATTCCTGCTAAGAATTTACTTAACTCAATCATGACTAGTGACTTTTACTACTTACAAATATAAGTTCACAACGCTTAGGTAAAATTCTCTTATATTCTATCTTCAAATCCTTGCATGCAAACTAAGTATGCATCCTTCATAAACATACAAGAATAAGTTTTCTATAAAGCAGATAAGTAAACCGCATTCATGTTTTATGAAACAATAATTGGATGTAATCGATTTATATAAAACATATGACCATGACTTCGAATTCAACTCTAGCTAAAGAGAAACTTAGTTACACATGTTCATCATAACTGAAAAGCAATCTAAAATAATTATTGAAACTTAAAACAAAGAGAGAAAGAACTCTGAAAATTCTAGTAACTTCAATGGATGAATGGTAGGCACGACACACCTCTCAAACGTTGCTGGACAATTCATATATATATATATATATATATATATATATAGGGCATGGTGGAATCCAAAGAGGAAAGGGATTAGGCGTTTTGAATTATTTTAGGACTCTAAGAAACAGGTGGAGAGTGTTGGAATGTGATTAGGATTCTTCCTTGCAGCTGGAGATAAGATAGGATTAGATAATGTTTCTCTCCAACTAGGATTCCTCTTTCTTGTGTAATTCTTTACTTTCCATGTCACATCCCGGCCTCGGCCCCCACCACATCCCGTGCTCCACTCCGCCGTAGCACTATATTGTCAGCTTTGGGCCCCGACCACGCCCTCACGGTTTTGTTTCTGGGAACTCACGCGAGCAGAACTTCCCAGTGGGTCACCCATCCTGGGAATGCTCTGGTCCATTCTCGCTTAACTTCAGAGTTCCTGCGGAACCCGAAGCCAGTGAGCTCCCAAAAGGCCTCGTGCTAGGTAGAGATGGGAATATACATATAAGGCTTACATGATCCACACCCCTGGGCAATGTGGGATCTTACATTCCAAGCCTTAACTTTAATTTCTCCAGATTTTAGCACATGTTTAACACCTTTTAATCACCCAAAACGTCCAGCCTATATACTATCCAATCCAAGCCCAAACTGCTCCAAATTGCCCCGACTATTTATTGTCATCATTATCAACTGGACCTAGAATAATACGAAAAATAACTTAAATTATTATAATAAATGAAAATTAACTAAGTAAATGCAAAGAAATAATATAAAAACACTAGAACAAATCAGTTCATCTACCACGTCAATTCTATCACGGGCATATATAGCTCGTGGTAAAAACTATTCAATTACCACGACCAAGTTTAACTCGCGGTAGATAACATTAATCTACCACGGTCAGATTTTGACTCGTTGTTAAAAGCGAATAATCTACAACGGACATTTAAATCCGTGATGGAATATCATAATTACCACGAGATATGCTCGTAATGATTACTTCAAACTACTACATCGTCTTTTGTGAATTCACCACATCTTTGGTTCGTGGTGGATGTTTTTATCCTACATAATTGAAAACATTTGGAGGAGGTGACAGGAGATTAAAAATTTGGAGGCTGCCAAAATTTTTGCATGGCACCCAAAATCTCAACTCCCTATATTTCCATTTTGTTAAAAAAATTATCAAATATAAGGCACCAAAATCTCATTCACTTTCCTTTGCTCTATCTCTCAGACTTCTTGTTGGAAATGTGCCCTAAAACCAATCATATGATGATACTTTACGGATATTTCACATGTTAAACTAATCTAGTTTAATATAAAGGGCAAAGATTATTGTTTCAAGTTGTCTCATATAAATGTTATGTGCTTAAACGATAAGTCCAAGGAATATGCTATTAGGAGAATGTAATCTAAAGAAGTTAGATTCATGAGACCATTCTCTTTTGTATACATATCCTAAATGTTCCTGATCATAGGATTGCCAATTGGGCATTGACAGTCCGTTAAGATCAGTACGTGCTATGTCTTCTCTTAGGGAGTGACAGGTCTCGAGTCATTGGTGTGAATGACACCAAGACAAGCATGTAGGTGCTCGATAGAGAATGAGTCCACTGAACGCGATCAACGAGGAGTTCTCATATTCATGTCATATGAGAACTCATGGTTGGGATAATGCAAAGTAGTCATTTGACCTGAGGCATCACAGTTGTCTTGTGGTTAGGTCCTTGATCTTTGACTATGTCAAAGTCACTCCGTCAGAGGGTGTCGACGGCATAGTTGGGGTTAAGCCACTTAGCCATGGAGGCAAGTGAATGCGCAACAAGGGATCTCTAACCTTCAAACTGTTTGAGGGAGAATACTCTATGATAAGATTAAGAATCTCTGGCCAGAGTATGAATGAGATTTAGGAAGTCGTTCCAAATCACATTCAAGGTAATCATATAAGTATATGAATCACATTGGATAGTAGACATGAATAAACTATCAAACCAAAGAATGTGGTCAAGAGTATTGTATTAGAGAAAGACCGTATTGCATTGTAATCCTAAACTGAATAGGTTCTCCACCTCTTCTGATTAGCTTGGGTGGCCATGATACACTGCTAGGTGTCACTCATGGTTTATGGAAGCCCTAAAGATGTATAATCATTTAAGGGAGAATTGAAAGTATGTTTCAATTCACAATCGATCGTTAAGAGTAACAATCGCCCACTGCCTCGCTAAAAGGAACCTAATGGATCGCATACCGTGTAAGGTAATGATTGAAGGATATAATGAAGATGAGTAAGGACAATTAAATAGTTTAATTGTATGTGGCAAGGATTAATTAAAAGTTAATTAATCTAGAACGAAAGGTTCGTTTTAGGCCTTAAGTTAATTTTGGGTTTCGGGACACAAAAGGGTTTTGGTCCACAAGGCACATAAGGTTTAAGTTGTGTGACAACTAAAACAAAATGGGCAATTAACCCACTAACAATAGGGAGGCCGGCAATGATTAGATAGGGAGTGGGTTTTGGACTTATTACAAGTTTGCCACTCCAATGAAGGGAGGTATAAATATGACTTTATAGGCTTTTTCTTCATTAGGGTTTTCTTTGAGGAAAGATGAGAGTTTTTGGCTCTCTCTTTCTCTCTAGGAAGGCCGGCCACCATGGGGGAGTTTACTAGCATTTAACTCCTCCATGGCCACTCATCTTCTTCCTCAACCATCCTTGGTGTCGAAACTTAGAGGTCTCCAACTTTGGTGACTTTTGGAGAAACCTATTCTTCAATCCATATCCAAGAAGGCATGGATCCAAGAAGCAAAGTTCTTCCACCTTCATCCATGGAGCCAAGGAGCAAGGTGACAAAGGAAGAAGGCCCTCACATGGGTGATTAACCTTTGCTAAGCAAAGAGGTACTTCAAAGGTATAAAGATTCTCAACTCTTTCTCTTAGATCTTGAGTTGAGTCTTGGTTCACCATTTCTACTAGGCTTTGAATTTCATGGGTAATGTTTTGTTTTGAGTGCATACAAGCATGATTCCACCTTTAATTGTTAATTGCATGCCATAGATGTTGCTCAAATGAACATGTTTTTCACAAATTTTCCTTCAAGTGGTATCAAGAGCCTAGGTCTAGTAGTTGGTGAATCCTTTTGGGTTTTGTAGTTCATAGTCTTTGATTTAAATGTTGTAATTGTTACAAGCTTTATTCTTGCTTCTTTGAATGTAAATTTTGCTAGAAAATTTGCCATCTCAAATGTTGTAGATGTAGTTCATATGAACATGAATTTTGGAGCTAAAATTTGGTGCCATGTTTTTTGGGAAATTCGGCCAAATCCAAAGGGTGGATTTTTGGGTTCATGTTTGTCTTGTTAAAAATGTTTTAAAGTGACATTAGGAACCCCTAAGTACCCTAGTATGGTAATATGTTATTTCCCTTAAGTTTGAGAGTTTTTGGGATGTCTTTGGGTGAAAAATGTTCATGGAGCTTTTATGGGTTTTCATGAATGTTCTTCATTGTTCTTGTTATGTTCTTGGCAAGAACAAAAAGGTTGGGTATTTTGATTAAAAAGTTTTTGGTTGTTTACATAAAGTTTTGTTTATGAAAAGATGGTATGATTTTAATCATCACAAGGTATGGACTTTTCTTACACATCCATACCAATCAACTTTTCAAACCATACCTATTTTCTTACAACACTTTACTTTCCCATGATTCATGGAACCATGTTTCATGGAAATTGACTTTTTCAAACCAACCCATCACCTTTCACTTTGTTGAAAAATTCAAAAATTTTGACACCATCTCTCACACATCACATGGCCGGCCACTCCCTCAATGGGAGTACTTTTGGGGCTTTTATGCAATTACATAAAGTTTTGATACTTTTGTGTATTTGCACTTTGACCCGAAAGTTTACGTTTTTACGTAAAGGCCCAAAAACACTAAAGGACAAATTGTTTTGCCCCTTTAATGAAGTTTTTGTATTTGTTGAAATTTTTGGGTTCTAGTTGTAATTACATGAAGTAGTGGACTTTTGTGTTTTTACAAAGTGACCTCAAAAGTTTGTGTTTTGCAATATAGCCCAATGGTTGAGGTTATTGCTTTTTGGCCCAAATTAGGTTGAGAACAAAATGGTTTTGTCTCTTTAAATGAGAATTGGATTTTCATTTCATTTAGCTCCTATTAAATCAATTCTATGGATACAAAAACCAAATGACAATGTTGCATTCAAGTTTAATTAGTTAAAGCGTTAATTAATTAAAGAAAGGGTGATAATGAACCTAAGCCTACGATAATTGAGATATGTGAAAGGCCGTCTCAAATTTGTTTGAACCATGGGAATGTGTAGATTAGATTTTGGTTGTAATTTGATATGATCAAATGTTGTAAAAGAGCATAAGCTCTTCTTTGCTTTAAAGTAATTTGTTTTGATCAAATGTTGTAAAAGAGCATAAGCTCTTCTTTACTTTAAAGTACTCCTTTTATTGTTTTATTTGATACGCATGAAATTGGAGTAGAGGGTCCAACGCCCAATAAGAAAACACGCCTTAATGTGATTAAACGCGTAACTAAAATCAATCACCATCCCTAGACCGAGATCCAACACTAGGCTCGTGTTGGATCAAATCAAAGGTTCATAGTCATCCTAAGGCCCTAAGGCAACTATATAGTCCATTAATGAATGCAAAGCTTATGTTAGTAGTACCATATATTCTTGCTTTAAAAACCGTTTTACAAACATAGTGGGAGTATCATATACTACTAAATCAATCACATGGACCAATAGTTGTAATAGGACTGAATTGTTTTAATGTGATTAAAATGCATGCTTATATGTGATGAGACCTAAAACCCTCAACAAACCATTATTAAGTTGACAAGCGTGAGAGTGCTTTGAACACTCTTTCGTGGCCTTCCACTGTGGTAGGCTCCAATCGTTTGTGACTCGTACACCGACTTCACCCTATCATGGGGGAGTACAAAGTGCGTGCTTACACTCAAGAGGAGTTCTATATGCATACATGATGTTGTGAAGGTAGGCAACGAGAATGATCAACATCATATCATTGTGGGGTTGTTCTTGAACCCCTACCCGAACTTGCATGGTGGGAATGACTTAACTAAGTGCAATGGAGCCAACATCATATCATTGTGAGGCTTCATTCTCTAGAGGCCAAATAAGATGGGTACTTGCAAGAGATGCAAATGAGTAAGCGTACTCTCTCATTATTATTGATGCTAGCCAACATCATATCATTGTGAGGTGGGCTTGGTAATAGTGAGCCTCCCATACCCTACTAAGAGTTTTCTCCAAAACTCTCGAATTCCGATGAGGGATATGGAATTTGCCGAAAATAGTGGGTGGTGCTATTTGATTTAAAGACATAGCTTAAAATCAATCAATTTATATTCGTTATGTATTTATTTACCGATATATTTGCAAACGCTATCCAATACTTGACAAAGAAAAGACGAAGGCTTTAGTTTCCGGACTTGGTACCGCAATCCCATAGAATGTCTTGAATGGATTGTATTTGTACCTAAGTAGTCTCATCCTCGCAATCTTCCTATTGATAATGTATCATTGGAAAAATATGTTAGAAAAGTCTATCATAAAGAGGACAACACTTTTAGTGTCATAATTCTTCAATTACAAATTGTTGTATGAAGAAATAAGAGTTGCTTTGAACAACCCTTAGTTAACGCAAACACTAGTGCTTGTTTCTTTGTTACATGAACAAAGAACTTGAGAAGTAAGCACAAAGGCATGGACACTTTATGTACCATGCTTCTTCACTTACAAATTGTTGTATGAAGAAATGAGAGTTGCCTTGAACAACTCTTAATAGTTTGTACTTATGTTTAGAACATAATGGTTGGTTGACAAAAATAGTCCATCAACATGGACTTATGATGATTTTGAATCATTGAGTGTTGAAGTGTTAAACCACTTCTAGAGACGGAAACTAGGCAAGGACTTCACTTTTGTGTCCCTATCCAAATGGTTCACTAAGTTTATTATAAACTATATAGTGAACAATAACCGCACGCTCTCCAAATCGTTTGATGTGTATAACACGATTGAAATAAGTTTCAAGAGAGATAGTGGGAGTTTAGGGACCGTGACTATTGTAGTCAATTGAGAAGTCAAATGAAGAAAGCTAAAAACTCCAAGGGAACAAACTTTCTTTATGAAAGGATGGACATTGGAAGGGGTATTTGCAAGAAATGTCTTGCAAGTGTCAAGAACACACTTTTCGAAGATGTTGTAAAATGTTCTTGAATAAGTTCAAAATAGTTGGTTCTTCTACTTGAATGTTTGATTCCGTATTAGTAACTATGTTTTACAATCGTTGTAAAAGTGTTGCTAACAAGAAGTAGAAGATTAATGAGAGAAGAGAAAGTACTTCACATTCGGAACGTGAATCAAATATTGATCTCTGCGAAAGCAGATAGTACTTACTTCCTCATATGAACTACCAAAGAAATTGGAAAAACAAAGATTGTCTTTGCATTCCAATTTTAATAAGGAACTTAATTCCATCACTATAATGTTAGGAGATGGATGAATGTTTTGTTTGACAAAACAATTGTTCTTTATGAATGATTGGATTATTGTAATCTGATTGATTGTCTCTATAGTAGAGATAATGTGGTAGTGTTAACTGTTTAGAATATAACGATGCTTAAAACCCCAAAGGTTGCAAGGTAGTGACTAATCCCACTCAGTTGTGACACCTCTAAAATTAAATTACGAGTTGGTCAAATATGGATGCTTTGGATCGTTAGATCCGGATCCGATGCCTTCTTGTTAAAATTGTATAGAGGCGAAATGTTCGAATCTTTATTCTTTTGGAAAGAAGAAAGAATCACAAAGTTATTGAGGTTAATTCGCTTACATGTTAGTGGCACATGTCCACAACATAATACTACTCATGTTTTATGACATTCACCGAAGAATGCTTTTGGTTGGACTATTGTTTATTTTGAATAAATACAAGTTCGAATACTTTGCAAAAGGTTTCAAAAAATTCAAGAATGTAAGTTGATGAGTAAGACGTCTAAAGTATTTACTCCTTAGATTTGATCCAAGGAAAACTAACACTTTAGATGAGTTTCCTTGAAAGATATCAAGGAATGTAGCATCATAAGATAATGTATTTCTCCATTGGGAGAAGAACGAACTCGAATAAGATTTAGTTCTTTGGATGTTATCAATTACCCATATATAGGATATATATTTCTAAGTCAATATGATTGTCAATTAGAAGATCTTCCAAAACATTTCATAACTCCATATGATGTAGTTGGAAAGAAAGACAAGTCTTAAGCGTGTTAAGACTTGAGGTTATGTGCTAATTAGCAATATTTGTTATAGAACAATCTTGTGGGATATCCTTAAATTAACTTTTGGATATCACTTCTATGAACCAACTAACAAATGTTGTTTGTTAGGTAGTTCATTGTAATCCTACACTAGGATTTGCCTAAGATAGAGCAAATGAACAAAAGATAGAATTCAAAGAATGGGTTCTTTGAAAAACAAGATGATGATCAACAAATATAACAACCTAGTTCCCACACCACTAGCTCCAAGGTAGTCGAGAAGGATTTATAAACCGTCTTAGTTGAATGGTTTGAACTTTATGACTATGTCATGGAGTTACAACTCTTAATTCGAAAGAAATAAGAATGAAAATCCTTATGACTACGTTGAGTGTATATGTGACATATACCCAAGGAAATGGTATAATACCATTTGACCCGAAATAATGAAACCTTCATAGCTAATTGGTAGCTTAAGGTGACTACAATCAAGTAGATTGGTTGACTTGGAAGAAACCATCTTTGATGTAGTCTTGGTTTCTATTAATTCGAAGATTGCTAGGTACAACAAAATAGTGATTCAATGTTTAGACGTAATATAGGTTTCCGAAACCATTATCAAGATAGTCTTGATAATATATGTCTAAAACTAGGAATCACAATACTTGTAAGTTGTAGAGATCCATCCATCATGAATCTTAGCAAGCTAGTGGGAGCTATAAACATCTTATGAGAGAAAGATCAAATCGTTTGATTTCTCATAAAGATGTAAATGAATCTTTTGTTTACTAGGTTTACAAAAGATTAGTGGGAGTTAATCATACTCCTAAATTTGAAAATATATTTGATATATTAATTTTGGAAATGAAAGGAATTCCTCTTCGTTAAAGTTATGACTTTAAACGTTCTATAATAATAGAATGTATATGGGAGACATAGTCTATATACATAGGATGGAAATCTATAATGATCGATTTCAAGATATAATTGGATTATATCGAGACCTAATGATAGACAAAAGATGCTAGGAAGTTTCTCATATGATGATAAACTTCAATAAGAAGGACAACTTTAGTGAGACTAGGAAGTCGCTCTTCTCAAAGGGGACGTACCCTTTGACTCCCAAAGAAACATAATGCGTAACTGGAATCCTTTATGCATACGCATAAAGGTGATTTACGTATTTCATATTGTATGAGAAACACAGATATGAGCTGTACCTAGAACGGTACAAGTTGATATCAGTGCAAGCACAGGATCAGAACCATGGCAACTGTCAAGTGAGTCCTTAAGCATTTAAGAAATACTAAAGGATAGATTCCTCAAGAATGAGGAAGAATTAAAGTGACGCAATGGAAGCGTAAAGGTATTAGATTATGAATCTAATATCGTATCCATCATTGGATGTTTCTTCATTATGAATGAAGAGATAATAGGATATCTCTTTATTATGACTAAAGGGATATTTGGGTGGAAACATTACAAGTAATGACTTTAGTGTGTTCCATCATGAATGCAAAATATATCGCCATATAGAAGTTTACAACAATGTTGTATGGATGGGAAAGTTCATTTATGAACTCACTATTCGGTTCCAACCAGAAAGTGTCTCTAGTGTACAGACACTACGACACTAATGGGGCGATAGCTCAAGCCAGGGAATCAAGGTCTCATCAAGATCCGAACTCAAGTGAGAGACTAAACCACATGATTGAGAATCATGTATAATGGTGACGTCGTTATTCTCAAGGTTGCTTCTATGGATAACATATAGATATCCATTGTCTAGGCCTACTACTCAACCATTTTTGAAATGAATTCAGAAGAGGTATCATCACTGATAACCAAGTTGATTGGCTCTAGTGCAAGTGGGAGATTGTTGGAAATGTGCCCTAAAACCAATCATATGATGATACTTTACGGACATTTCACATGTTAAACTAATCTAGTTTAATATAAAGGGCAAACATTATTGTTTCAAGCTGTCTCATATAAATGTTATGTGCTTAAACGATAAGTCCAAGGAATATGCTATTAGGAGAATGTAATCTAAAGAAGTTAGATTCATGAGACCATTCTCTTTTGTATACATATCCTAAATGTTCCTGATCATAGGATTGCCAATTGGGCATTGACAGTCCGTTAAGATCAGTACGTGCTATGTCTTCTCTTAGGGAGTGACAGGTCTCGAGTCATTGGTGTGAATGACACCAAGACAAGCATGTAGGTGCTCGATAGAGAATGAGTCCACTGAACGCGATCAACGAGGAGTTCTCATATTCATGTCATATGAGAACTCATGGTTGGGATAATGCAAAGTAGTCATTTGACCTGAGGCATCACAGTTGTCTTGTGGTTAGGTCCTTGATCTTTGACTATGTCAAAGTCACTCCGTCAGAGGGTGTCCACGGCATAGGTTGGGGTTAAGCCACTTAGCCATGGAGGCAAGTGAATGCGCAACAAGGGATCTCTAACCTTTAAACTGTTTGAGGGAGAATACTCTATGATATGATTAAGAATCTCTGGCCAGAGTATGAATGAGATTTAGGAAGTCGTTCCAAATCACATTCAAGGTAATCATATAAGTATATGAATCACATTGGATAGTAGACATGAATAAACTATCAAACCAAAGAATGTGGTCAAGAGTATTTTATTAGAGAAAGACCGTATTGCATTGTAATCCTAAACTGAATAGGTTCTCCACCTCTTCTGATTAGCTTGGGTGGCCATGATACACTGCTAGGTGTCACTCATGGTTTATGGAAGCCCTAAAGATGTATAATCATTTAAGGGAGAATTGAAAGTATGTTTCAATTCACAATCGATCGTTAAGAGTAACAATCGCCCACTGCCTCGCTAAAAGGAACCTAATGGATCGCACATCGTGTAAGGTAATGATTGAAGGATATAATGAAGATGAGTAAGGACAATTAAATAGTTTAATTGTATGTGGCAAGGATTAATTAAAAGTTAATTAATCTAGAACGAAAGGTTCGTTTTAGGCCTTAAGTTAATTTTGGGTTTCGGGACACAAAAGGGTTTTGGTCCACAAGGCACATAAGGTTTAAGTTGTGTGACAACTAAAACAAAATGGGCAATTAACCCACTAACAATAGGGAGGCCGGCCATGATTAGATAGGGAGTGGGTTTTGGACTTATTACAAGTTTGCCACTCCAATGAAGGGAGGTATAAATATGACTTTATAGGTTTTTCTTCATTAGGGTTTTCTTTGAGGAAAGATGAGAGTTTTTGGCTCTCTCTTTCTCTCTAGGAAGGCCGGCCACCATGGGGGAGTTTACTAGCATTTAACTCCTCCATGGCCACTCATCTTCTTCCTCAACCATCCTTGGTGTCGAAACTTAGAGGTCTTCAACTTTGGTGACTTTTGGAGAAACCTATTCTTCAATCCATATCCAAGAAGGCATGGATCCAAGAAGCAAAGTTCTTCCACCTTCATCCATGGAGCCAAGGAGCAAGGTGACAAAGGAAGAAGGCCCTCACATGGGTGATTAACCTTTGCTAAGCAAAGAGGTACTTCAAAGGTATAAAGATTCTCAACTCTTTCTCTTAGATCTTGAGTTGAGTCTTGGTTCACCATTTCTACTAGGCTTTGAATTTCATGGGTAATGTTTTGTTTTGAGTGCATACAAGCATGATTCCGCCTTTAATTGTTAATTGCATGCCATAGATGTTGCTCAAATGAACATGTTTTTCACAAATTTTCCTTCACTTCTCCCTCTGCCTTTCTCCATCACTGTGACCCAACATCATGGTAGCCACCACCATCTCATCTCTCAATCTTCTTCTCTTTCTACTACGACAGTTCCAGGGTCTTCCGAGCCAATCGCTCAAACTCTCTCTCATCCTTTCCCTCTATGTCACTCTCCACAACCAAAAACCCTAGAGACCCTTTCAACCAACAAGCCAAATCCACACCTAGACTACCTCGATCTGTCGTCCAATACTTCTCCTTTTGTTCTAATCATGATTTTTGTGTTGGATTCACAGGTACCTGACTCCAATCTTGAGCTTCCAGTAGCCCTTCACTTCTGCATCTACGGATCCACCCTCGAAAACTCTGTTTGGGTAAAGTAGGTTGTTTTTAAAAAATTTTATTATGGGTAATGTTGAAATTATTATTTTTTTCTTCACAAAATGTTGAAATTGTTTACCTGATTAATTTATACATGTGCAGTTATTTCTTAATTATTTGGTCTTTTTTCTTTTCAAAATATTTTTTGTTTGATATGAACTTGCAGGTTGGTTTTTTCCTAAGTTCTTAGGATTTTCTTGATGATTTAAGGTAAAAGAATTTGGTTGGTTTTTCAATGTAAAAGATACTTCTAGGCTTTCAGATGGATTTCATTACTAGTGTAGTTGTGACATAATTTTTCCGTAAAGCTATACTACTTATCCTTCTGTTATCGCTTCAATAATAATAATGCAGGACAACTATCAGGTATTTAACAAATGATGCCTGGAGTGGTACAAAATTCATTACCTTTTGGGGCATTGCATGTACGTTTCACCAATATAAGCTTCTATGAGATCTTGAGTTCAATTTTTCTTTTGTGTTCTTTGTGAATAAATTCATATGCTTTTGCTTGTTACAGATGGCTCTTCCATTGATGCCAGCTCAAGCCATGACTCAGCAGGTAAATTTGTTGTATTTATGTTTATATATATAAATTTTCACAATTTATTTTTCTCATAAATACATGAATGACGTCTTTTTCATTGGCCGATGAGCAGTGTATATATATTTCTCTCTTGCAGGCTACAAGGCATGCACGTCGGGTATACGTTGGTGGGCTTCCTCCCTTGGCTAATGAGCAAGTTATAGTTCTGGATTTTGTTTTGGATTCTTTCCCAAGTAATAGCAAGTGTTTTGACTTTATACTGGAGTGGAGATGAACAGGGAATCAAGGCTAAAGTTTGATGCCATTTGTGTCATCACTCTAGAATGTAGGGATTCACTTTGTGTATAAGGAAGCTTATAAGGTAGCTTTCTGTAGGTTGTTACAGGGCCAACTGCAATGGGTTACAAATAAGCCAAAATTTTGATTAAATGTTTTTCAATTTTTGAAATTCTTGTTTGCCTCTTTCTTGTTCAAAGTATTTTTCTTGTATTCTTTATAAGACTTTGATGGAATGTTATCTTTTTGTCAGACAATTGCCACATTCTTTAGCCAAGTCATGGCTGCCATTGGAGGAAATTCTATTGGGTCAAGTATGTATAATCATAGTCTCACTTTAACTAGGTTCAACATGCAACTTAATGTATTACATGATTCAGGATCTCATGGGCTTTATCTGAGAATAATGTGAGGAGTGATGAAGGAGCTACATACATTGTATGTATAAGAGGGAAGATGCATTTATTTGCACGCTAATGACACTTCGTTTTTAGTGAGCCTTCTTACCCACATGATCATCATTCTTCTTGTAGGAAGGAGAGAGAACCTAAAGTTGTTATCAAATTTGCTGCAAGTAATTTGGGTTAAGTATAGTATGACCACCAATTGTTTGACGAAATGTCTCAAAGAGTTATGGCATTTTGGAACGCGTTTGTAAACTGGGTTATTTGCTTCTCTATAAATTTGGTATGAATTGAGTGGTCTTCTAGTTGCAATTGGTTATTTTCTCTCTAAATTCTTTTTTTTTTCTAGGATACAAAACATTCCTTTGTTAATCTCTCTACGAATTTGGTTTCAATTTTTAGGTGTCTAGATTTTGATGGTTTGCTAGACAGTGACGAGATGCACTCAACTGATGATGTGAATGAAGCAAAAAGAGAAAGGGAAGAGGGCCAACAATGTACTAGTAATATTTGAATTTGTGATTTTTCATGTAGTTATTATATTGCAGTAAATATGGAATTTTGTTGGTTATTCTGTACTAAAATATATAAACACATATATATAAATATATTTGCTAAATAGTTTTATTTTTTTTAATTTTGGAAAATAATTTATAACGGGCATTAGTTGTGGTCAATTAGTAATCGACAACGGTCATAGCACATGGTGTTAGATTCTGATACGAGCATATTTATGCGACTTTGCTAGCTTATTTCTTTGCATTTACTTAGTTAATTTCCATTTATTGTAGTAATTTAAGCTATTTTCATATTATTGTAGGTCCAATTGGTAAAGATGACAATAAATGGCAAAATGGAGCAATTTGGAGCAGTTTTGGACTTGGATTGGATAGCATGCGTGGAGAGCTTATGGGGTGGATGTTTTTGGTGTTTAAAGAGTGCTAGATATGTGCTAAAATCTGGAAGAATTAAAGTTGAGGCTTGGAAGACAAGGAATTAGACAAGAAAGGGCAAGCTTATCCAAGCTTATCTTAACTAACCTTATCTAATCCTATCCTATCCTTATCTTACCTTACCTTATCTCCAGCTGCAAGGAGGAGTTCTTATCACATTCCAACACTTCTTATCTGATTCTAGGAGTCCTAAAATAATTCAAAGAACCTAATCTTTTTCCTCCTAGGAGTATGCCGTGCCCTCTGCCCTATATATTCAGATTGTGCCGCAGCTTTCAGAGGAGAGAAGAGGAGTGTGCTGTAACCCGCAATCATCCATTGAAGTGCTGGAGTTTTCTTAGTTCTTTCTGTCTTTATTTTAAGTTTCAATGTTTTTTTTAGATTGTTTTTTAGTTATGACGAACATGTGTAGCTAAGTTTCTTTTTAGCTAGAGGTGAATTCGAAGCCATGATCATATGTTTTATATAAATTGATTACATCCAGTTATTGTTTCATAAAACATGAATGCGACTTACTTATCTTCTTTATAGAGAACTTATTCTTGTATGTTTGTTAAGGATGCATACTTAGTTTGCATGCAGGGATTTGATGCTAGAATGTAAGGGAATTTCACCTAATCGTTATGAACTTATATTTGTAAGTAGTAAAAGTCACTAGTCATGAATGAGTTAAGTGAATTCTTTGCAGGAGTATCATGCTTTTCATAGTTACGAATGCTTTGTCAATGCTTATGAGTTTCACAGAACTTAATGATCTTCGAGATGTATCTCTATCATGCATTTCATAGTTAGGGAACTTGAGAAGAATAATTTGGTTGTGTCGCTGAGTCCAATTCAATGAACTTAGGAAAATCTGAAAGTTAATTAGTGATGTTCACAATTAATTTGGGGCATTGTCATTCATGGTTTATAGGAAGAATAACTGGAAATCGATTGTATGCATATGTTTCATGTGGGGAGAAGAATCCTCTAGCTATCCTTTCACCCATATTTTATTCACAACTTAATTTACTTGCTGCTCTTTACTTTTGTTTTAATCAAATTTGTAGATGCAAATTTTCTCCTCTTCGGTCTTGGACGATTTTGCACCTACAAAACAATTAACACCTTAGGTTAAGGCCAAAAACCTCACGCGCCCACGATGAATGGGGGGGGGCTTTGGCCGAAGAACCTCCGATGCCAAAGTTAGAATTTTAGAGAGAAAAAGTGTTTAGAGTGTTTTCGCCAAAGGATTGGAATTAGGTTTTTGGTGAGAATGGGAGAGTATTTATAGGAGATGGCCGGTCCCCTTTGGAGAAAAGGTGGCCGGCCCCTTGGAGGGATTTTTGGGTGTGATCTAGGTTTAATTAGCCCATTTATTGGCTAATTAAACCAAAAGGGAATGTATTTGTATTTATGAAAAAGGGTTATAATGAGTAATTGGATGATTGGCTTAAAAAAGGAGGAAAAGAGGAAGGAAAATATGGGAAATAAAGAGGGAGTGGCCGGCCCCTCTTTGGAGAGAGAGGGCCGGCCCTTTGGGGTATTTTCTTGGTCTTCAAGGCTAATTTAATTGACAAATCAAGGAAGAATAATCCCATTAATTTGCCAATTATCTCCATTTATGTGGGATAATTGGTAGATTTATGAGATAATTGCCTTAAATGTGGATGGATGAAATAATTCGGATTTGTTTACCTTTTATGGGCGCTTTTGACTTGACCGACGATAATTACCGGCTGCTCGCGCGTAGGAATTCTGATGCACCTCAAGGGCATTTTTGTCTCCTTAATCTGAAAGTCCACGTGTCGCCTTGTGATTATTTTTGGCTCCACAAATGCCCCCACACCTGTTGGGCTGCTCGCAGAAAAGGGCAACAGGTGTAGAGACTCTCATACTTTAGGAAACTTCAAGCTGCTTCCTGTTTTGTTGATTTTCCTCTTGTAATAGGAAGATAAATCCCTTCAGGAAAAGGGAAGTAAATTTCCCTTAAAGCTTATTTAAGTCCACCTTAAGTGGATTATTAAATCAACCTTCACAGAAGAATTTACTTCACCTTACAAGAGAGAAAGAAAGCTTAGAGGATATTTGTTCCCCCTCCTCTAGCAGTCTTCCACATCTTGCCCGTGTAAAGGATCGCTCCTCGCTGCTTCTAGGTAAGAAAAAATTAATTTTCTTGTCTTCCTTGAATCTTGGTTGGATGAGGACCTGAGACTTGTGGTTGGTGATTCATGAGACCATGAAAAATATATGTATGCATACATATATTCATATTTTCTTCTTGCCTTTTCCTTGGCTGAGCGCGGGGCGCTGGTGTGGACAAAGAAAGCAGGCCGTGGGGCCTGGCTGGTTGCTGGGTCCTGCGGCAGAAAAAATAATTTTTTTTTTTTTTTCTTTTTTTTGCAACCTTCTAACGAATCTTTCTCATACCTTTCTTTGTAGAGTTTTCTCCACCATGTCTTCTTCGGGCCTCAGGAATGATGACGGTGTGCCGCTATTGTATCATCAAGGCGGGTCTTTGAGCAAGGTTGGCTACTTCAAGGCTGCTCACTTCAAGATCAATTCTGATGACTCCTTTAGAGACTTCCTTGAGACGTATTGGCATGCCATTCCATCTGGAGTGCATGTGAGGCGCGTCAAGGATGGTAGCAGTCATGAGCCATGTGATGAGGTTCAGAAGGCCATTAAATTCCACCCTTACTACTTCGTGCTGGGGTTCACCTTTCCCATGCCGCGTTTTTTCCAAGAAGTGCTCTGCTCCATGAGATGTGCGCCTGCTCAATGCTCTCCAAATGCGGTTCGAGTGATGGTGGGGTTCCACAACTTGAGCCAATTCTTTGACTTGGGACTAACCACCAACGAATTTTGGTACTTCTTCGACATAGGTCGTGTTGATGGAGTTGGGCAGCTGCGGACTCGTCATAGACTCTTTGACAATTCAAGCAAGGGTGATCATGACTGGGCCAAAGAGACCTTGGAGATAAGCGGCGAGTGGGAGTCCGATCACTCCCCCGAGCTGCGGGTGTCAACAGTCTTCATATCCGGTAAGCAGGCTGCTTTAATTTCCTTCTCGGCTACTTGATTTTGACGTTGAATTGCTCGTCAATTTTCTGATTGCTCTTTGCCATCTTTGTAGATTCAGAGTTCGGTTCAACTCCCAAGGTTTCTCCGGACATGAAGAAAGTGCATGTCGCTCTGGGCATTCCTTCCGAGTATCGTGAATGGCGCTGGCTGCTAAGTCCTCTTCGTAGGGAGAAAGATGGATTGCCCCCAAAGGAAGAAGTAAGACGGATCAAGGCAGCTGCATTAGCTCGTCCTATCACCGTGGTGGAACCTGCTACCAACGATGGTGGAAGAAAGAGGCATTCCCTTTCCGCGCAAGAACCGCCTGCTCAAAAGAAGCCACGGGTCGCTCGCGAGGGTTCATCCGCTGCTTAGGAGGGGTTTGATGTGAAGAGGCCAAAGACTTCCTCCGCTGCTCCCAGGGGTCCACCAGCTGCTCCCAAGCTTGTGATTGACTTGACTTCAAAACAGACTGCCGGACCTGTGCCAGTGACGCCTGCCGTTTCGAAGGCTGCTAGCTTGATCGCCGATAGGATTGCTCAGCGCCGGGGTTCGTCAGTGCCGAAGTTTGTGTTGAAACGTCCGCCTGGGGTTAAGTCTGATTCTCCTTCAGAAAAGTTTGCGTCCGTGAATAGTGACACGACCTCCTTGTCTGCTAAGGTGGCGCCAAATCCGGTTCCTCCCGCTGCTGGGACCAAGCTGCCTTCTGAGAGGGGTGAGACTGCTTGCGCCAACGGTCCTAGTAAGTCCGCCAAGTCCAATTCCAAGGAAGCTGCTGGGATTTGTGCGCTTTTGAGGCCAGACCTTCTTGAGGATATGGACGCGTATGCAAAATTTGTTAACGGCGTCAAAGGGATTATTGGTCCAGGCTCCTTTGTGAAGCATACGCCTGAGTACAGGAGGGCTGCTCTGTTGACCATGATGCAAAAGACGGCAATCTTGGCTGCCGAGTCCATGGTTCTTGATCAAGAGGATATCAAGGCTGCCCAGGAGGTGGCGAAGTCTATGGCTGCTGAAGCTTACTCCTCGACCGAGAAAGTTAAAAATTTAGAGTCTGAGCTTGCTGCTTTGAAGGGGTCTAACGTCTCTGCCCCCACTTCTCTGCAACTTGAGACCGCTCGCCACGAGATCGCGAACTTGAAGGCTAGGCTTGATGCGACTCAAGTAAAATATGAAAGTGCAGAGAAAGAGATTGAACGTTACATACCTCAGATTCAGGGTCTCGAACGCTCCATCTCTGAATCCCGCTCCGCTGCTTATGCTAAAGATGAAGAACTGGTCGCTGCTTACAACCAGGTGATACACCTCAAGAAAATCGTTGACAGGCTTGAGCCTCAAGTGCTGGAGCTTCAAGGTGCTTTGAAGATCAACGAAAGTCTGAAAAAGGAGGTGGAGAAAATGCAGCGGGTCCGTGCTTGTCTGCTTGAGGAAATGGAGCAGCTGAAGATCGAGAAGACCAGGTTCGAGGCTTCGATGACTCAGAATCAGTCTGACTTCTACAAACTCGGTTATGTTGATCATCTCTTTGGGCGGCCGTCTGACTTTGAGTTTTCTGAAAAAGACTTTGAGACTTTCTCCATTTCTCCAGAAGACCTGCTCGCCTTTACTTTCGAGTCCTCCATTGGTGAAATAGTTGGAGATGGGAGTATCCCCGACAGGGCAGTCGGGAGCGAAGCGCCGGATGGTAACACTGCTGGAGCTGCCGTGGCTGCCGAAGGTGTGACAATGGAGCAGTCGTCGGATGGCCAAGCTGCTGAAGAGTAGTCTTCTATGTAGCCTTTAGGATTTGTTTTTCCTTGTTGCTTTTGCATTGCTTGAACTCCTCCAGTCTTTGTCAGTTGTTTATCAATTTTGCTAGAAAATTTAATAAACTTGTCTCCTTTGTTTTTCTCCATCTTCGCTTCTTTTGTTCATGCCTTAACCTTTAGACTTTATAGGCCAGTAGCAGGCGCGCCACTTTTTTATAAGCAGACAGGCCGCGTAGCCTACATAGTCGTAGGTGTTGGTGTACAACTTTTCCTTGCAAAGTTGCTAGCCATAGGGTTGGCAGCCGGACGCCTTACTTACAGAAGCAGACAAATCCGCGTAACCACTAGGCTATTAACCTTTGCCTTCTCCAATTCCGTGGGTTGTGCAGCAAGTGCCACAACACTTTAGGACTTGGTGCAAGTTGCCGCAAAGTCGTTGGCCGCAGGATCGGCAGCCAGATGCCTTACTCACTGTAGCAGCCACATCCGCGCGATCCCTAGGCTGTTAACCTTGGTTTTTCCCAATTCCGTAGGTTGCGCAGCAAGTGTCACAACACTTTAGGACTTGGTACAAGTCGTCGCAAAGTCGTTAACCGTAGGATCGGCAGCCGGACGCCTTACTCACTGTAGCAGCCACATCCGCGTGATCACTAGGCTATTAACCTTGGTTTTCCCCAATTCCGTAGGTTGCGCAGCTAGTGCCACAACACTTTAGGACTTGGTACAAGTGAAGCTTATCGACCACGTAGCATGTCAGTAGTGGATAAAACCTCGTATATGCCTACTAGCTTGTTTAACCTTTCACAAGAATGTGCGGTTGTATAAGTCTAGTGTGGCTTCACTGCTTGAAGGGCAAGTCGTAGGCAGTCTTAGTG
Organism: Cotoneaster glaucophyllus; assembly: GCA_036320875.1. NCBI lineage: Eukaryota > Viridiplantae > Streptophyta > Magnoliopsida > Rosales > Rosaceae > Cotoneaster > Cotoneaster glaucophyllus. The sequence goes on from CM070059.1 coordinate 23,015,531, forward strand.
TACTCGGTAGCAGCTTTAGGGTTCCAGGGATAATGTGCCCCCTCCGTCTCTAGGGCCCGGTTTCCCGCGGATTAGGCCAAGAGACCCAAAATCCTTCAATTAGCTAAGCCTTGAAAAAGACCATTGTGGCTACTTCTAGGAATTCCAGCGCAAGCCATCGTGCATCTAGTTACACTAGGGCAACCAGGCTCATCCACGTCTGGATGTTCAGAGTGAAGAGTTTATCTTCCCGCGTTGGAGAGCAGATTTGTCCCTCGGGGGGCGCTATCCCTGCAGTGAGTCCCTAAGAGAAGTCAGTTGCCGCAATGGAATCAAGTTGTAAAAGCGTTCCTTATTGAAAAACAAGTGAACAAATAACTTAATTGTAAAGATTGCGGAACAACTGGTAGTCCTCGGCTTGCGAGGGTTGTGCCCGTCTGAGCTGCTTGAGCCTTCGGGCGTCGGTGGAGATCACACGTGGTACTTCCTCAAGTTGTAGGCGTTCCACTGCTTTTCGATCTCTTTATCATTCATGGTGGCGAGGGTGTAGCTTCCCTTGCCGCCTACTCTGCTGATCTTGTAAGGTCCTTCCCAAATGGGGTCCATCCTCTTCGATCCCTCCCTTCGAGTAGTGATGAAGGCCTTCCTCAGAACTAGGTCTCCGGGTTGAAATTGCCATATTTTGGACCTCTTGTTGTAACTAGAGAGGAGTTGTTGCTGGTAGGATGCGATGCGGGCTATGGTCTGCTCGCGCCTTTCTTCCGCCAGGTCTAGGTTTGTGGCCATCTCTTCACTGTTCTGCTCGACATCTGGCAGCAAGGTGGTGATGCTTGGCATGATGATGTTTGGAGGGATGATTGCTTCCGAACCGAACGCCAAAGAGAAAGGGGTTTCTCCGGTTGCTCGCCTTTTGGTGGTACGGTACGCCTACAGACATCCGGGGAGCGCGTCCGGCCACTTTCCTTTCTTGTCGGCAAGGGATCTTTTGAGGCAGTTAAGGATCGTCTTGTTGGAAGCTTCGGCCTGCCCATTGCCTTGCGGATACCTTGGCGTAGACATATGTTGCTTTAAACCGTATTTCTAGAAGAATCCCACCAAGTCTTTACGCACGAACTGCGGGCCGTTGTCGGTGACGATGGATTGAGGGATACCAAAGAGGCAAATGATGTTCCTCCATATGAAGCGTTCTATGTTCGTTTGAGTTGTCGTCGTCATGGGCTCCGCTTCTATCCACTTGGTGAAATAATCGGTTGCCACGATCATCATTCCTCTGCCCCCAACAGCGGGCGGCATGGGCCCAACCAGGTCTATCGCCCATTGCATGAACGGCCAGGGACTTGCTTGTGGATGTAGCTCGCTGGTAGGCAAGGCCGGTACAGGCTTGTAACGTTGGCAGCGGTCGCACTTTTGCACTAACTCCCGGGCATCTTGATGCATGGTTGGCCAGTAGTAGCCTGCGTTGAGAGCTTTTTGCGCCAAAGATCGTCCTCCAGAATGGTTCCCATAAACGCCTTCATGGATTGAACTTAGGACCTTCAAATCATCGGGAGGTGCCAAACATCGGAGGTGCGGTCCGGTATAGGATCTTCAAACTAAAATGTCTTTCCACATGTAGTAGCGCAGTGCTTGGGTTTGAAGTTTCCTTGGCTCCAATCTTTCTGTAGGGAGTGTGCCGTTGACCAAGTAATCTATGATAGGACTTTGCCAATTTGGAGTTACACTAACCTGCGCTACCTCGGCTACTGGCTCGGACTCTATGCTCGGCTTATCTAGGTACTCAACCGAAATTGAACACTTGAGCTGGTGATCGAGGGCAGAGCCCAGGCCGACTAGCGCATCTGCATGGGCATTTTTCGTCCATGGAACTTGAGTGAGCGTGTAAGTCTGAAACGCCTTCCGCTGCTCGCGTACCTTCTCTAGATATTGCGCCATCCTTGGATGCTTCGCCATATATTCCCCCGCGGTTTGGCTAGTAATCAGCTGAGAATCAGAATAGATCGCCAGCTTCTTCACCGCTAAGTCTTTCGCCATTCGGAGGCCTGCCAGTAGGGCCTCATACTCTGCTTCGTTGTTGGATGCTTTGAAGCCTAAAGTGATCGCCTGCTCGAGCAGTGAGCCATCTGGGGTAACGAGAACCACGCCTGCTCCCGAGCCTTTATGATTGGATGCGCCATCGACGTGCAGATGCCATATATCGCCATTGAGGGAAGCGGGCAGAGCTGGGGTCTCTGCTGCTTTTGGGACATCGTCGGAGTCGTCTGCTGCGTTGCTTGGGCCAGGCGCGAACTTTGCTATGAAATCTGCCAAGGCTTGGGCCTTTATTGCCGTACGGGGTCGGAAGACTAAACCATACTGGCCTAGTTCAAGTGCCCACTTCATTACTCGTTGAGAAGCATCCGGACCATGCAGGATGGATCGTAGAGGGTATTGAGTCATGACGATGACTGTATGAGCTTGAAAGTACGGCCTGAGTTTCTGAGCTGCCACAACTAGAGCCAAAATTAATTTTTCGATCTTCGGATATCTTGTTTCCGCATCGAGGAGAGCTTTTGAAGTGTAGAACACCGGTAGTTGGGCCCCCTAGCTCTTCTCGTATGAGGGCAGAGCTCACCGCTACTTCGGAGACTACCAAGTAGATGTACAAGTCATCCACAGCTTCCGGCTTGGACAGTAATGGAGTCGATGTGAGATACTTCTTCAGGTCTTGGAAGGCTTTTTCGCATTCTTCATCCCATTTGTCACGTTGCGCCCTCTTGATGGCTTTGAAGAAAGGTTTGCATCTATCGGTGGATCGCGATAGGAAACGGTTGAGGGCGGCTGCTCGTCCGGTCAAGCTTTGGATCTCCTTCAAGGTTGTGGGAGACTTCATTTCCAGAATTGCTCGGATCTGCTTGGGATGCGCCTCGATCCCTCGTTGGGTGACTAAGTACCCTAGGAATCGGCCTGAAGATACTCCAAATGTACATTTGGCAGGATTGAGCTTCATCTTGTATGCCCTAAGGATGTCAAACGTTTCCACCAAATTGCGAATGTGGTCTGACCGCTGCTTGCCTTTCACCATGATGTCATCGACGTAGACTTCCATGGTAACCCCGATCTGCTTTTTGAACATCATATTCACTAACCTTTGGTAGGTTGCTCCTGCGTTTTTGAGGCCGAAAGGCATGACTTTGTAGCAGTATGTACCTCGCTCGATTACAAACGCGGTTTTCTCCTTGTCAGGTTCGTGCATGGCTATTTGGTTGTAGCCAGAGTATGCGTCTAGGAAGCTGAGCAGCTAGTTTCCAGAAGTCGAGTCCACCAAAAGGTCGATTCGGGGGACCGGATAAGGATCCTTCGGGCATGCCTTGTTGAGGTCGGTGTAATCTACGCAAACCCTCCATTTGCCTTTCTCATTCTTTATGACTAGCACGACGTTGGCGAGCCATGCGGAGTGTGCCACCTCTTCTATGAATCCGGCCTCCAGCAGCTTGTCTATCTCGGCCTCGATGATTGCTACTTGCTCGGGCGCAAAGTGCCTTCTCTTTTGGATCACTGGTTTAGCAGCGGGGTCAACATGTAACTTGTGGCAAGCCACATTTGGGTCGATGCCGGGCATGTCTGAGGGTGACCATGCAAAGATGTCTCGGTTCTTCCTGAGGAAGGTAGTGAGCTCTTCTTTCTCGGTTGGGTTCAGGCGAGAGCCAATCCTAGCGGTCTTTTCTGGCTGCTGCGGATCAAGAGTGATTTCTTCAGCGTCTTCTTCGGGTTTCCAGCCTATCCCGCCTGCTTGAGCGCCGTCTTCTCGATCTTCTTGTTGTAATTGCTATTTGGCAGCTTCGTCATCTTTTTGGACCTCGGTGACCTCCACGGGAGTGAAGGTCTTCTTCCTTGATTCTTTCAGCATTTGCACGGTGCACCGTCAGGATGCGGCCTGGTCGGACTTAATTTCTCCAACTCCTCCACCCGGGATGCGGAAGCGGATTTTTTGGTACTTGACTGAAGTGATAGCGTCTAGCTTGATCAACCAGGGCCTCCCAAGGATCCCGTTGTAAGGAGAAGGGTCGCTCACAATCGTGAATGTTTGCTTCGAGACCACCGGCGATGTCTTCACGTCAAGTGTGATTTGGCCGATTGCTGTTGAGGTGTGCCCATTGAATCCAGTGAGTACCTCTGCTAGCCGTGTTATCGTGCTCTCCAGGCCCATCTTCTGGATGACTGAGAATTGAAGTAGATTGACCGCACTTCTGTTGTCCACCATCATTCGGTCGATTATGGCATGGGCTATTTAGACTGATACCACTAGCACATCGTCATGCGGTAAGTCAACGCCTTTTGCGTCCTGCTCAGTGAAGCCGATGATAGGCTCTGGTAGTACGCTGGCCGTCTGGACTTGTGAGATCAATAAGGCTTGCTGGATCTTCCTCTTTTTCTAGTTGTTGGTGGCCCCCAGGTGTTCGGATTCGGCAAAGATACCATTAATCCGAATTGTCTTGGTTGGTGGCTCCTCCTCTCTCTCAGCATTCCGTCTGGGCTACGCTGTTGGCTTGTCCAAATATTTGTCGACTTTGCCTTCCTTCACAAGCTTCTCTAGATAATTCTTCCAGGTGTAGCAGTTTTCTGTGGTGTGACCTGGCCCTCGATGGAACGCGCAGTACTTGGTGTGGTCCAGCTTGGAAGTATCTCCCATCGGCTGCTTCGACGGTTTGAACCACGACTCGTCTTTTACGTCGCGAAGGATTTGATGGATTGAGATTGAAAACTTCGAGTAATTCCTGGCCGTCGAGCCGTCTCTGGTCACGGGCCTGTCCCTCCGCTTGGCCTCCTGCCTGCTCTTGTTGGGCTACTTTCCATCTTCCTTTCTTTGAGCCATCACCAATTCTTTTTGAGGCTGCTCGGGCACCTTTTCTGCTCGTCGGGCTTCGTCCCAGAGGGCATGCTTTTCTGCTAGGGCGAAGGAATCTACTAGGGTCAAGTCTTCCTTCATGATCATCTCTCCAAATAGGGGGTGATCTGCGGGGAGGCCCTTCTGAAAGGCTGCACTGGCTATCGAGTCGTCGCATCCCACGATCTTCGCCTTCTCTGCCTTGAACCTTTTCACGTAGTCGCTGAGTGATTCATTCGGGTTCTTCTTTACGTTGAACAAGTGATCGGATTTCTTCTTGATCGAGCGGTAAGACGAGTATTCTTTGGTGAAGACCAAGGAAAGATCGTCAAAGCTCTGGACGGATCGTGGCGGCAAGGTGTGGAACCAATCTTGCGCTTCGCCCTACAAGGTGGTGGCGAATATTTTGCACATGAGGGCGTCATTACTCCGGTAGAGGACCATTGCACTTCGGTAATGCTTCAAGTGCCTCTCTGGATCTCCATCTCCTTTGAATGAGGTAAAGTGCGGCATGCTAAACTTGCGTGGAGGTTCTGTCTGCTCGATCTCATCCGTGAAGGGGGTTCGGCTTATCTTGGCCATCTCCCGCCGTAATGCTTCATCGGTCGTGTTGCCACGTCGGAATTCGCGCAGCCGCTCGTTGAAGAGCTTTTCCACTTCTTCTTGGATTTGTCCCCGGTGGGGCAGCGAAGCCCTGAGCGGTCCCAAGTCTTGGTCTATCGGTCTAGGCTACTCCTTCGGGCTCTCCACTTGTCGGTGCCTCGGCTGCCTAGCTGGTGAGGGGTCACCCCGTGGGCTGCCTGTGGAACTTGAAGCGGATCGAGCGGCTGCTCGCCTTCGGGCTTCATGCGGCATCCTCTGAGGCGATGTGGAGTTTGCTCCTCGCGGGCCCAAGCGTGAATGGATGCTCTGCCTGGAAGGCTGCTCATGTGATTCTTCAACATGTGACCCCAACCTTGACCGTATGCTTACTCGCGGGCCTAGCCGAGAGTGCACGCTCCTCCTCGCGCTAAGACGGGAGTCCACGCTGTCTCGGGGGCCCAGCCGAGATTGCACATAGCCCGACTGCTCAGTCTGATTGATCGGCTGCTTTCCAGGACGTCGCCGGAAAGATTTCTCGTCTGCCCTCGTCCTACTTCGGGATACCTCGTCCGGAGCGCGTTGGATCTCGGTGCGCTGCAAGAGTAGATTCACCAAGGTTGTCTGTTGTGCTAGGGCGCTCGTCAACTCCATGACTTGTCGAGACAAGTTTTGCTCGCCACTCAGATTGGATGAACTAGATAGGAAGACTCCTTCTTGAGCGGTGGATGGGTGGTTGATTCCAGGCACGAGATTTGGGTTGATCAACGGTTGGTCCGGATGGTCGAGATGGTTTCGGGCCGACTCGGGCTGCTTGGGACACCACTTGGGCAGGCCGGGCTGCGGGGGCAGGCTGAGCTGCAGGGGCAGGCTTGACTGCAGGGGCAGGTTGGGCTGCATGGGCAGGCTGCTCAACACGAGGTGCGCGCGAGTGCGAGGCTTGGACTGCAGCAGTGGTACCATGGACCTCGCCGCGGATGGTCACCGCGGTGGTTCCCATGGTGGAGCCTCGTGGCAGTGGCGCCATCTCCCCTAGACCCACATTCAATCTCGTAGATCGCCGCGGTCCCACGTCTTGAATGTTTGAATTGTTACTCATCGAATTTTCTAGATTTCTAACCATTATGTATTTTTCTTTTTTTTTATACGCTTTACCAAAGAACTTTTTACAAGTAAAAAATTCTAATAATAAAAACGTACGAAAGAATACAAATGGATTAGAAATCGAAGAAAAAAACCTTTGTGCGCGAGAGTCTTTTTCGAGTGTAAACTTAAGCTCTCAATGAAAGCACCAATTTGTGGATGCAAATTTTCTCCTCTTCGGTCTTGGACGATTTTGCACCTACAAAACAATTAACACCTTAGGTTAAGGCCAAAAACCTCACGCGCCCACGATGAATGGGGGGGGGGGCTTTGGCCGAAGAACCTCCGATGCCAAAGTTAGAATTTTAGAGAGAAAAAGTGTTTAGAGTGTTTTCGCCAAAGGATTGGAATTAGGTTTTTGGTGAGAATGGGAGAGTATTTATAGGAGATGGCCGGTCCCTTTTGGAGAAAAGGTGGCCGGCCCCTTGGAGGGATTTTTGGGTGTGATCTAGGTTTAATTAGCCCATTTATTGGCTAATTAGACCAAAAGGGAATGTATTTGTATTTATGAAAAAGGGTTATAATGAGTAAATGGATGATTGGCTTAAAAAAGGAGGAAAAGAGGAAGGAAAATATGGGATATAAAGAGGGAGTGGCCGGCCCCTCTTTGGAGAGAGAGGGCCGGCCCTTTGGGGTATTTTCTTGGTCTTCAAGGCTAATTTAATTGACAAATCAAGGAAGAATAATCCCATTAATTTGCCAATTATCTCCATTTATGTGGGATAATTGGTAGATTTATGAGATAATTGCCTTAAATGTGGATGGATGAAATCATTCGGATTTGTTTACCTTTTATGGGCGCTTTTGACTTGACCGACGATAATTACCGGCTGCTCGCGCGTAGGAATTCCGATGCACCTCAAGGGCATTTTTGTCTCCTTAATCCGAAAGTCCACGTGTCGCCTTGTGATTATTTTTGGCTCCAAAAAATTCGTCCAAAATCTCCCCCTTTATTGTTTTGATGTTAGTTTTACTTAGTTTTCAGTTTTAAGTTTAATTTTTGTTGATTAGCATCCCTCTTAATCCCCGGAATAGAATGATCCCTACTTATTCATACTACGATTGCATAATATATAGGGCTTCATTTGTGTGTTAGTTTTCTATCACATCAAATTCTAATTTACCACAGGTACAATCTGTGGTTATATTTCATTTGACAACGAACATAGTCCATCGTAGAAACTGAGACTTTTTATCACATTCAGAATACTAACGGGCACAGTGTTCATGGTGGATTGCAATTTACCACGAGTATCAACTGTGGTAGATGGGCTTTTTTCTACTAGTGAAAGGTCGCACAAATATGCTCTTATCATATTGCTTGGCACAAAATCTCGCCATGAAGTCTGAAACCCAAACTGCTTCAAAATTTGGGAGCAACTTGATTCGATGGATAGCCGAAACAGGCCGACTCAGAGACGGAGCTTGGCGGAGAGATTGAGAGGCTACCCAATTGGGTCGCGACACTCGAGCAACGACTCAAGTAACCCGCATAGCCATTCAAAGGTGGAATAGGTCATTTTGTAGCAATTTCTGAACAAGTCGAGGCTTCGAGTTGACCGAGTCGGACTGAGTCACCTCCGAGTTCTTGGACCCTGTCATGGTGGTCGTGCTCAGTAACCACATCATTTGGTTTAAAAAAATTAGTTTCTCTAGCAGTATTACCCTTAAAGCAAGCGTAAACTTTTATTTGAAAGGGTAATGCTAGGGAGACTAAATTTTTCCAAATTTGTAAACCAAATGATGTGGTTGCAGATTATTGGATTATAAATGCAGTGTCGATTAACATGCTTGTTTCTTATTAGTAACACATCATTTGGTTTAATATATTTGGTCTCCCAACATTATCCTTTGCTATTTTGGAAAGTTCTTTTGGGGCACACGAGTTATTTGTTGGGAAATTTTGTGGGTACATGTTAATATGTAAGATTTGGGGGTTGAATGGTAGTAAGATTTTAATGTATTTCGGATGTCACCTTGACATTTTTAGATCATAATCTGACGCTATATGTTTAAAATTCTTACATTAATGTCACCGTTTCATGTTAGTCTTCTCAGAGCCACGTGACATGAGAGAATTCTTTACTTGGAAATTTTTTATGGTTACCTAACTTGCATACACTCTTCAAGACGTCACCATGTAATCTTGAACTAATAGCACTATGTCATATGTTTTAAATTTTATACATAGTGTGGATGCAAATTTCTTCCTTCTTGTTCTTGGACAAAATTGCACCTACAAACAAACAACACCTTAGGTCAAGACCAAGAGCCTCACGCGGCCACAATGAAAGAGGGGGGGGGGGGCTTTGGCCGAAGAACCTCTGATGCCAAAGTTAGAATTTTGAGGAAAAAGTGTTTGGAAAATTTAGAGAATTTAGCAACTGTAGAACTTAGGTTTTGGAGAGAATGAGGGTGTTTATATAGGGGTGTGGCCGGCCGCTTTGGGAGGAGATAGACCTACCACTTGGATGGTTTTTTGGGTGAGATTCATGATTTGTAGCTAATTAGAAAATTAATTGAATAATAAATCAATTAATTAGCTAATTAATATAATTTGAAAGGAAAGATTTGGGGGGTTACCTTGTGGAAAATATTTGATGAGGAAGGATGAAATAGGTTTTAAATAAATACCTATTTTGGGCACTTTTGACTTGATTGAGGGATGGTTGTCCACTGCTCGTGCGTAGGAGTTCCAGTGTTCCTCGAGAGTAATTTTGTCATTTTCACCCTAAAATCCACGTATCGCCTCCATATTTTTCTCAATTATTTTTTGCTCCACACAGAGTGTTACATGATTGGTTAGAACACCGTTATTTTGGCATCCCTTTTTCAAGTTGTTAGAGGTCAAGTTAGAGAATTCTTTATTTGGAAATGTTAGGATACATGTTAATAACTTAATGTGACAAATTTAGGGCTTGAAGAGTCTCCAAATTTAGATGTTATAAGTTTACTAGCCTTCCATTCTTTTCTTTTCCAGTCTTTCTTTTGTTTTCTTGCCTTTTCCCTTCTCCTAAACTGAGAAAAGAAAAGTTAAAGGAAGATACAAGGGAATGTGAAAAGGATCATTTCTTGTTAGTTGTTTCTTATGCTAAAAGGATAGGATGAATATGAAATATATAATCAATTAATATTAGGATTTGTTTTAAAAACCATTAGTAAGGTATACTCCAACTCTCTTTTTTTTTTTTTTTTTTTTTTTTTGTTTTGTTTTGTTTTTTTTTTGTTTTTTTTTTTTTTGGGTTTCATACGGTATATTCCACCCTTGATATGAGATTTTAAGGTTTAAAATTATATATAATCAATAGGATTTGTTTTAAAAACCATTAGTAAGGTACACTCCAACTTTTTTTTTTTTTCGTTTCATACGGTATATTCCACCTTTGATATGATAATTAAGGTTTAAAATTATATATAATCAATTCATATTAGGATTTTTTTTAAAAAAAAACCTTTAGTAAGGTACACTCCAACTTTGATATGAGATTTAAGGTTTAAAATTATAATTGTACTTATTCTTTGTTTACTTACGCAATTTGGTATTGGTTTTTTTTTTCACCAAAAATTGCTTCATTTTAAAGTTAAGCAATAAAAACATGTTTGGTAAACATAAAATATATTGCTTATTTTGATTTCAGGTGGTATATAAAGATGTATGATGTATGTCCATTATGTGCCAAGACTGGTCATCCTTTTCAGTTATGTCCAAGGAGAGATGAATTTCCTACATTTGTCCGAGAGCATTCACACGTCATAAGTTTCTCCAACCAAAGGCCAATACATCCATTGTCAAACACATGTAGCTCTGTTTGGAGAAACGCTAATCATGATTCTTGGAGCAGCATGGAAGCTCCAAATCAAGCATTTGCACCTCCCCTCAGAGCAAACCCCCTTTGACACTTCATTGGAGGACACTTTGGAGCTACTTGCTCAAAGCACTTTACAATTTCAACAATCAATGAGTAGCATGATTCAAGAACACTCCACTGCACTTACCAAGTTGGAAATTCAATTGGGGCAGATTGTCCAAGCATTAAATGAACAACAACCTTGGGGTAATGGTCAAGATGTGAACATTGAACAATCATTGGAATCTATTTCACAACCCGGCCCGGGCCTCCACCACATCCCGGGCTCGACTCCACCGTAGCACGATATTGTCCGTTTTGGGCCCCGGCCACGCCCTCACGGTTTTGTTTCTGGGAACTCACACGAGAACTTCCCAGTGGGTTACCCATCATGGGATTGCTCTCGCGCGAACTCACTTAACTTCTACAAAACCCGAAGCCAGTGGGTTCCCAAAAGGCCTCGTGCTATATGGAGGTGGGCATGTACATATAAGGCATAGAGGGATCCACTTCCCTTAGCAATGTGGGATCTTACAATCTAGATGTGCCTATATACATAGAGAAGATCTGGAACTTGAAGTTCTTTCCCAATCTACTAATTCGCTTGAATTTTTTTCAAAAGTTATGTTGTATTCTCCCTGTTGTTTTACATCTTTGCAGGTGCCATCTTTGGAGTCTTTTGGAGATGATTTGCTGCCATATCAAGAGGAAAACATATTGAAGTTGGATGACAAATCATTGCTACCCATTCACCACAAGAAAGAAGATTCGAAGCTAGATGATGAGATTGTTGCCTTGAACAAATTTCATTCATCCTTAGCAGCTTCAAACTCATCCATTAAAATCATTGCTCCAGCCACATCTTTAACAATTTTTGAGGATATGCTTCTTTGTAAGGAGAGACGAAAACACCATCACAATCAAGCCCTTGTGGAAATTCAACGCACCATATTCAAAGTTCCTTGAAAGAAACCACTTCTTCCGACCAAGGTTCAGAGGTACCTTGACTATCTGCCACCCTAGGCGTTCATCCATCATACACACTGCATCTTGCCTAGACGTTAAATAAAGCGCTTGCTAGGAGGCAACCTAGCTGGGTTTGTGTTCTTTCCTTTTATTTGTGTCTTTTAGTTTTATTTTATTTTCATTCCACACGCTCTGCCTATTTACACTGCATGCATTCCATTCATTTTTAAGCATCAAGGACAATGCTTAGTTTAGGTTTGGGGTGTGGGATTGAAAAATTTCGTTTGTTTTTAGTTTTGGTCAAGTTTGCTTTTGCTTACTAATGTGAATGTATATGAGGGCTATGTTTACAAACAAAACTACAGTGTGGTCATGAAAAAGTTTCACATCTTATTTTCTTTTACAAGGCTGTTACTTTTGGAATTATGATGGTTAAAGTACCATGCTCAAATTCTGGAAGAAGAATAGTGGAGACTACCCTAGTGAGTTATTTTGAGCCTATTTGCTTCTTTGAGAGGTTTAAAGTGTTTCTGCTCCTATCTTTTTCTTGCAATTTCACTTTAAATGATCTCATTATTTCTCTTTGATTGAATGCTAAAAATAATCCTATGTTGCAGATACCATGTGTTTATTATTACCTATGAATGAACTCATTGAGATGATGTTAGGCTATACATGTTTTAACCATCAAAAGGCCAAATTCCCTACCTTTATGTGTGTGCCATTACCCCGTTTTGAAGCCAAACACTTTTAGCCTTTGTCTTTTCTCACCATTATATTTCCCTACCCTTTTATCTCAATTAGAGATACTTAGCCCATTACAGCCATACCCTATAGTTTGGGGAACACCAAAGCGATGAAGACAAAGATAATGATTAAGCTCTACATCAAGAAAATGGCGTGTACCAAGGTAACAAGTGCTGGAATTGCAAAATAAAAGAAGTTCCAAAATAAAAAGAGAAATAGAAAGAAAAAAAAAGGGAAAAAAAGGATGATAAAAGAAAATGCAATTTCCAAATCCTTTCACTATCGCACATGGATCCTAGACGCCAAGAACAAACAACTAAGGTCAATTGAAGAGGAGAGCTTGCTGGTTTCATAAGGAAGACACTTTGGTATGTTCCAAGCTTTAGTATTTCCTATCCCTTTTTTTCATAGCCCCTCGCCTACGCCTTACATTACAACCTTGTGAAAGACATAGCTGATCTTTGGGGATGTATTCATAAGTGCTGGTAAGTACATGTGCTATCCATATTCTTAGTATTTGATTCATTTCATGAGGACTGTTCAGAAAGTGTGTTTTTATTTCATATTTCATATGTGAGAATTTTTTAATCCATTTTACATAATTTCACTCACATGTATTTGTGGAGAGACTACACCTTAGGATCTGAGTGAAAATTTGAGTGATATCTATGAGAACTAAAGTTGAGGCGAATTCTATCTTTGGCATTTGAGTATGGTGTCTTTGAAGTCATGAGTCAGGGAGTAATATTTTTACACTCTACATATAATACGACTCTTTGGATATATGACTAAGCTTTCATTGGTTCTTATTAGTTTGTTTCAAGTATGCTTTAACCAATTTGTTTGCAGAGTCTGTAGATGTTTGTGGGCATCATCACTGTAAACCCTCAGGAGACACAACTCCTCTGACTAGGGACACCTAGAGGTTTAAAGGCTTGTTTCACATGCTCAATGTAATCGTTTAGCCAGGGAAAGTGGTATAGTTAGATTTTATTGTTTTGTGTGTTTTTAGTTATAGTTTTGCTCGAGGACTAACAAAAACTAGGTTTGGGGGTATTTGATAACTCATATATTTCATGCATTTATACCATCCATTTCTAGTTTCTTTGTGATGTTTTTGAGTTAAACTGGTTGCATTTTACCTTATTTTTGAAGGAAAATTTGAGAAAAACATGTTCATTTGAGCAACATCTATGGCATGCAATTAACAATTAAAGGCGGAATCATGCTTGTATACACTCAAAACAAAACATTACCCATGAAATTCAAAGCCTAGTAGAAATGGTGAACCAAGACTCAACTCAAGATCTAAGAAAAAGAGTTGAGAAACTTTATACCTTTGAAGTACCTCTTTGCTTAGCAAAGGTTAATCACCCATGTGAGGGCCTTCTTCCTTTGTCACCTTGCTCCTTGGCTCCATGGATGAAGGTGGAAGAACTTTGCTTCTTGGATCCATGCCTTCTTGGATGTGGATGGAAGAATAGGTTTCTCCAAAAGTCACCAAAGTTGGAGACCTCGAAGTTTCGACACCAAGGATGGTTGAGGAAGAAGATGAGTGACCATGGAGGAGTTAGATGCTAGTAAACTCCCCCATGGTGGCCGGCCTTCCTAGAGAGAAAGAGAGAGCCAAAAACTCTCATCTTTCCTCAAAGAAAACCCTAATGAAGAAAAAGCTATAAAGTCATATTTATACCTCCCTTCATTGGAGTGGCAAACTTGTAATAAGTCCAAAACCCACTCCCTCTCTAATCATGGCCGGCCTCTCTATTGTTAGTGGGTTAATTGCACATTTTGTTTTAGTTGTCACACAACTTAAACATTATGTGCCTTGTGGACCAAAACCCTTTTGTGTCCCGAAACCCAAAACTAACTTAAGGCCTAAAACGAACCTTTCGTTCTAGATTAATTAACTTTTAATTAATCCTTGCCACATACAATTAAACTATTTAATTGTCCTTACTCATCTTCATTATATCCTTCAATCATTACCTTACACGGTGTGCGATCCATTAGGTTCCTCTTAGCGAGGCAGTGGGCGATTGTTACTCTTAACGATCGATTATGAATTGAAACATACTTTCAATTCTCCCTTAAATGATTATACATCTTTAGGGCTTCCACAAACCATGAGTGACACCTAGCAGTGTATCATGGCTACCCAAGCTAATCAGAAGAGGTGGAGAACCTATTCAGTTTAGGATTACAATGCAGTACGGTCTTTCTCTAATACAATACTCTTGACCACATTGTTTGGTTTGATAGTTTATTCATGTCTACTATCCAACGTGATTCATTTACTTATATGATTACCTTGAATGTGATTTGGAACGACTTCCTCAATCTCATTCATACTCTGGCCAGAGATTCTTAATCATATCATAGAGTATTCTCCCTCAAACAGTTTGAAGGTTAGAGAGCCCTTGTTGCGCATTCACTTGCCTCCATGGCTAAGTGGCTTAACCCCAACTATGCCGTGGACACCCTCTGACGGAGTGAGTTTGACATAGTCAAAGATCAAGGACCTAACCACAAGACAACTGTGATGCCTCAGGTCAAATGACTACTTTGCATTATCCCAACCATGAGTTCTCATCTGACATGAATATGAGAACTCCTCGTTGATCACGTTCAGTGGACTCATTCTCTATCGAGCACCTACATGCTTGTCTTGGTGTCATTCACACCAATGACTCGGGACCTGTCACTCTCCCTAAGAGAAGACATAGCACGTACTGATCTTAACGGACTGTCAATGCCCAATTGGCAATCCTATGATCAGGAACATTTAGGATATGTATACAAAAGAGAATGGTCTCACGAATCTAACTTCTTTAGATTACATTCTCCTAATAGCATATTCCTTGGACTTATCGTTTAAGCACATAACATTTATTTGAGACAGCTTGAAACAATAATCTTTGCCCTTTATATTTAAACTAGATTAGTTTAACATGTGAAATGTCCGTAAAGTATCATCATATGATTGGTTTTAGGGCACATTTCCAACAATCTCCCACTTGCACTAGAGCCAATCAGCTTGGTTATCAGTGATGATACCTCTTCTGAATTCATTTCAAAAATGGCTGAGTAGTAGGCCTAGACAATGGATATCTATATGTTATCCATAGAAGCAACCTTGAGAATAACGACGTCACCATTATACATGATTCTCAATCATGTGGTTTAGTCTCTCACTTGAGTTCGGATCTTGATGAGACCTTGATTCCCTAGCTTGAGCTATCGCCCCATTAGTGTCGTAGTGTCTGTACACTAGAGACACTTTCTGGTTGGAACCGAATAGAGAGTTCATAAATGAACTTTCCCATCCAAACAACATTGTTGTAAACTTCTATATGGCGATATATTTTGCATTCATGATGGAACACACTAAAGTCATTACTTGTAATGTTTCCACCCAAATATCCCTTTAGTCATAATAAAGAGATATCCTATTATCTCTTCATTCATAATGAAGAAACATCCAATGATGGATACGATATTAGATTCATAATCTAATACATTTACGCTTCCATTGCGTCACTTTAATTCTTCCTCATTCTTGAGGAATCTATCCTTTAGTATTTCTTAAATGCTTAAGGACTCACTTGACAGTTGCCATGGTTCTGATCCTGGGCTTGTACTGATATCATCTTGTACCGTTCTAGGTACAGCTCATATCAGTGTTTTTCATACAATATGATATACGTAAATCGCCTTTATGCGTATGCATAAAGGATTCCAGTTACGCATTATGTTTCTTTGGGAGTCAAAGGGTACGTCCCCTTTGAGAAGAGCGACTTCCTAGTCTCACTAGAGTTGTCCTTCTTATTGAAGTTTATCATCATATGAGAAACTTCCTAGCATCTTTTGTCTATCATTAGGTCTCGATATAATCCAATTATATCTTGAAATCGATCATTATAGATTTCCATCCTATGTATATAGACTATGTCTCCCATATACATTCTATTATTATAGAACGTTTAAAGTCATAACTTTAACGAAGAAGAATTCCTTTCATTTCCAAAATTAATATATCAAATATATTTTCAAATTTAGGAATATGATTAACTCCCACTAATCTTTTGTAAACCTAGTAAACAAAATATTCATTTACATCTTTATGAGAAATCAAACGATTTGATCTTTCTCTCATAAGATGTTTATAGCTCCCACTAGCTTGCTAAGATTCATGATGGATGGATCTCTACAACTTACAAGTATTGTGATTCCTAGTTTTAGACATATATTATCAAGACTATCTTGATAATGGTTTCGGAAACCTATATTACGTCTAAACATTGAATCACTATTTTGTTGTACCTAGCAATCTTCGAATTAATAGAAACCAAGACTACATCATAGATGGTTTCTTCCAAGTCAACCAATCTCCTTGATTGTAGTCACCTTAAGCTACCTATTAGCTATGAAGGTTTCATTATTTCGGGTCAAATGGTATTATACCATTTCCTTGAGTATATGTCATATATGCACTCAATGTAGTCATAAGGATTTTCATTCTTATTTCTTTCGAATTAAGAGGTGTAACTCCATGACATAGTCATAAAGTTCAAACCATTCAACTAAGACGGTTTATAAATCCTTCTCGACTACCTTGTAGCTAGTGGTGTAGGAACTAGGTTGTCATATTTGTTGATTATCATCTTTTTCAAAGAACCCATTCTTTGAATTCTATCTTTCGTTCATTTGCTTTATCTTAGGCAAATCCTAGTGTAGGATTCCAATGAACTACCCAACAAACAACATTTGTTAGTTGGTTCATAGAAGTGATATCCAAAAGTTAATTTAAGGATATCTCACAAGATTGTTCTATAACAAATATTGCTAATTAGCACATAACCTCAAGTCTTAACACGCTTAAGACTTGTGTTGCTTTCCAACTACATCATATGGAGTTATGAAACGTTTTGGAAGATCTTCTTTTTGACAATCATATTGACTTAGAAATATATATCCTATATATGGGTAATTGATAACATCCAACGAACTAAATCTTATTCGAGTTCGTTCTTCTCTCAATGGAGAAATTCATTATCTTATGATGCTTCTTTCCTTGATATCTATCAATGAAACTTTTCTAAAGTGTTATCTTTCCTTTGGATCAAATCTAAGGAGATAAATACTTTAGACATCTTACTCATCAACCTACATTCTTGAATTCTTTGAAACCTTTTGCAAAGTATTCGAACTTGTGTTTATTCAAAATAAACTATAGTCCAACCGAGAGCGATCTCCGGTGAATGTCAAACAACATGAGTAGTATTATGTCGTGGACATGTGCCACTAACATGTAAGTGAATTAACCTCAATATCTTTGTGATTCTTTCTTCTTTCCAAAAGAATAAAGATTCGAACATTTCGCCTCTATACAATTTTAACAAGAAGGCATCGGATCCGGAACTAACGATCCAAAGCATCCATATATGACCAACTCGTAATTTATGTTTTAGAGGTGTCACAACTCAGTGAGATTAGTCACTACCTTGCAACCTTTTGGGTTTTAAGCATCGTTATATTCTAAACAGTTAACACTACCACATTATCTCTACTATAGAGACAACAATCAGATTACAATAATCCAATCATTCATAAAGAACAATTGTTTTGTCAAACAAAACATTCATCTATCACCTAACATTATAGTGACGGAATTAAGTTCCGTTTCAAATTAGAATGTAAAGACAATCTTTGTTTTTCCAATTTCTTTGGTAGTTTATATGAGGAAGTAAGTACTATCTGCTTTCGCAGAGATCAATATTTGATTCACGTTCCGAATGTGAAGTACTTTCTCTTCTCTCATTAATCTTCTACTTCTTATTAGCCACACTTTTACAACGATTGTAAAACATAGTTACTAATACAGAATCAAACATTCAAGTAGAAGAACCAACTGTTTTGAACTTATTCAAGAACAATTTACAACACCTTCGAAAGATGTGTTCTTGACATTTTGCAAGACATTTCTTGCAAATACCCCTTCCAATGTCCATCCTTTTCATAAAGAAAGTTTGTTCCCTTGGAGTTTTTAGCTTTCTTCATTTGACTTCTCAATTGACTACAATAGTCACGGTCCCTAAACTCCCACTATCTCTCTTGAAACTTATTTCAATCGTGTTATACACATCAAACGATTTGGAGAGCGTGCGGTTATTGTTCACTATATAGTTTACAATAAACTTAGTGAACCATTTGGATAGGGACTCAAAGGTGAAGTCCTTGCCTAGTTTCCGTCTCTAGAAGTGGTTTAACACTTCAACATTCAATGATTCAAAAATCATCATAAGTCCATGTTGATGGACTATTTTTGTCAACCAACCATTATGTTCTAAACATAAATACAAACTATTAAGAGTTGTTCAAGGCAACTCTCATTTCTTCATACAACAATTTGTAAGTGAAGAATCATGGCACATAAAGTGTCCATGCCCTTGTGCTTACTTCTCAAGTTCCTTGTTCATGTAACAAGGAAACAAGCACTAGTGTTTGCGTTAACTAAGGGTTGTTCAAAGCAACTCTTATTTCTTCATACAACAATTTGCAATTGAAGAATTATGACACTAAAAGTGTTGTCCTCTTTATGATAGACTTTTCTAACATATTCTTCCAATGATACATTATCAATAGGAAGTTTGCGAGGATGAGACTACTTAGGTACAAATACAATCCATTCAAGACATTCTATGGGATTGCGGTACCAAGTCCGGAAACTAAAGCCTTCGGCTTTTCTTTGTCAAGTTTTGGATAGCGTTTGCAAATATATCGGTAAATAAATACATAACGAATATAAATTGATTGATTTTAAGCTATTTGATCCGGGTCTTTAAATCAAATAGCACCACCCACTATTTTCGGCAAATTCCATATCCCTCATCGGAATTCGAGAGTTTTGGAGAAAACTCTTAGTAGGGTATGGGAGGCTCACTATTACCAAGCCCACCTCACAATGATATGATGTTGGCTAGCATCAATAATAATGAGAGAGTACACTTACTCATTTGCATCTCTTGCAAGTACCCATCTTATTTGGCCTCTAGAGAATGAAGCCTCACAATGATATGATGTTGGCTCCATTGCACTTAGTTAAGTCATTCCCACCATGCAAGTTCGGGTAGGGGTTCAAGAACAACCTCACAATGATATGATGTTGATCATTCTCGTTGCCTACCTTCACAACATCATGTATGCATATAGAACTCCTCTTGAGTGTAAGCACGCACTTTGTACTCCCCCATGATAGGGTGAAGTCGGTGTACGAGTCACAAACGATTGGAGCCTACCACGGTGGAAGGCCACGAAAGAGTGTTCAAAGCACTCTCACGTTTGTCAACTTAATAATGGTTTGTTGAGGGTTTTAGGTCTCATCACATATAAGCATGCATTTTAATCACATTAAAACAATTCGGTCCTATTAAAACTATTGGTCCATGTGATTGATTTAGTAGTATATGATACTCCCACTATGTTTGTAAAACGGTTTTTAAAGCAAGAATATATGGTACTACTAACATAAGTTTTGCATTCATTGATGGACTATATAGTTGCCTTAGGGCCTTAGGATGACTATGAACCTTTGATTGGATCCAACACGAGCCTAGTGTTGGATCTCGGTCTAGGGATGGTGATTGATTTTAGTTACGCGTTTAATCACATTAAGGCGTGTTTTCTTATTGGGCGTTGGACCCTCTACTCCAATTTCATGCATATCAAATAAAACAATAAAAGGAGTACTTTAAAGTAAAGAAGAGCTTATGCTCTTTTACAACATTTGATCAAAACAAATTACTTTAAAGCAAAGAAGTGCTTATGCTCTTTTACAACATTTGATCATATCAAATTACAACCAAAATCTAATCTACACATTCCCATGGTTCAAACAAATTTGAGACGGCCTTTCACATAGCTCAATTATCGTAGGCTTAGGTTCATAATCACCCTTTCTTCAATTAATTAACGCTTTAACTAATTAAACTTGAATGCAACATTTTCATTTGGTTTTTGTATCCATAGAATTGATTTAATAGGATCTAAATGAAATGAAAATCCAATTCTCATTTAAAGAAACAAAACCATTTTGTTCTCAACTAATTTGGGCCAAAAAGCAATAACCTCAACCATTGGGCTATATTGCAAAACACAAACTTTTGGGGTCACTTTGTAAAAACACAAAAGTCCACTACTTCATGTAATTACAACTAGAACCCAAAAATTTCAACAAATACAAAAACTTCATTAAAGGAGCAAAACAATTCGTCCTTTAGTGTTTTTGGGCCTTTACGTAAAAACGTAAACTTTCGGGTCAAGGTACAAATACACAAAAGTATCAAAACTTTATGTAATTGCATAAAAGCCCCAAAAGTACCCTACTTGTAGGGTTGGCCGGTTTTGGTAGGTGAGAGTGGTGTCAAATTTTTTGAATTTTTCAACAAAGTGAAAGGTGATGGGTTGGTTTGAAAAAGGTAAATTCCATGAAACATGGTTCCATGAATCATGGGAAAGTAAAGTGTTGTAAGAAAATAGGTATGGTTTGAAAAGATGATTGGTATGGATCTGTAAGAAAAGTCCATACCTTGTGATGATTAAAATCATACCATCTTTTCATAAACAAAACTTTATGTAAACAACCAAAAACTTTTTAATCAAAAAACCCAACCTTTTTGTTCTTGCCAAGAAAATAACAAGAACAATGAAGAACATTCATGAAAACCCATAAAAGCTCCATGAACATTTTTCACCCAAAGACATCCCAAAAACTCTCAAACTTAAGGGAAATAACATATTACCATACTAGGGTACTTAGGGGTTCCTAATGTCACTTTAAAACATTTTTAACAAGACAAACATGAACCCAAAAATCCACCCTTTGGATTTGGCCGAATTTCCCAAAAAACATGGCACCAAATTTTAGCTCCAAAATTCATGCTCATATGAACTACATCTACAACATTTGAGATGGCAAATTTTCTAGCAAAATTTACATTCAAAGAAGCAAGAATAAAGCTTGTAACAATTACAACATTTAAATCAAATACTATGAACTACAAAACCCAAAAGGATTCACCAACTACTAGACCTAGGCTCTTGATACCACTTGAAGGAAAATTTGTGAAAAACATGTTCATTTGAGCAACATCTATGGCATGCAATTAACAATTAAAGGCGGAATCATGCTTGTATACACTCAAAACAAAACATTACCCATGAAATTCAAAGCCTAGTAGAAATGGTGAACCAAGACTCAACTCAAGATCTAAGAAAAAGAGTTGAGAAACTTTATACCTTTGAAGTACCTCTTTGCTTAGCAAAGGTTAATCACCCATGTGAGGGCCTTCTTCCTTTGTCACCTTGCTCCTTGGCTCCATGGATGAAGGTGGAAGAACTTTGCTTCTTGGATCCATGCCTTCTTGGATGTGGATGGAAGAATAGGTTTCTCTAAAAGTCACCAAAGTTGGAGACCTCTAAGTTTCGACACCAAGGATGGTTGAGGAAGAAGATGAGTGACCATGGAGGAGTTAGATGCTAGTAAACTCCCCCATGGTGGCCGGCCTTCCTAGAGAGAAAGAGAGAGCCAAAAACTCTCATCTTTCCTCAAAGAAAACCCTAATGAAGAAAAAGCTATAAAGTCATATTTATACCTCCCTTCATTGGAGTGGCAAACTTGTAATAAGTCCAAAACCCACTCCCTCTCTAATCATGGCCGGCCTCTCTATTGTTAGTGGGTTAATTGCACATTTTGTTTTAGTTGTCACACAACTTAAACATTATGTGCCTTGTGGACCAAAACCCTTTTGTGTCCCGAAACCCAAAACTAACTTAAGGCCTAAAACGAACCTTTCGTTCTAGATTAATTAACTTTTAATTAAACCTTGCCACATACAATTAAACTATTTAATTGTCCTTTATCTTCATTATATCCTTCAATCATTACCTTACACGGTGTGCGATCTATTAGGTTCCTCTTAGCGAGGCAGTGGGCGATTGTTACTCTTAACGATCGATTATGAATTGAAACATACTTTCAATTCTCCCTTAAATGATTATACATCTTTAGGGCTTCCACAAACCATGAGTGACACCTAGCAGTGTATCATGGCTACCCAAGCTAATCAGAAGAGGTGGAGAACCTATTCAGTTTAGGATTACAATGCAGTACGGTCTTTCTCTAATACAATACTCTTGACCACATTGTTTGGTTTGATAGTTTATTCATGTCTACTATCCAACGTGATTCATTTACTTATATGATTACCTTGAATGTGATTTGGAACGACTTCCTCAATCTCATTCATACTCTGGCCAGAGATTCTTAATCATATCATAGAGTATTCTCCCTCAAACAGTTTGAAGGTTAGAGATCCCTTGTTGCGCATTCACTTGCCTCCATGGCTAAGTGGCTTAACCCCAACTATGCCGTGGACACCCTCTGACGGAGTGACTTTGACATAGTCAAAGATCAAGGACCTAACCACAAGACAACTGTGATGCCTCAGGTCAAATGACTACTTTGCATTATCCCAACCATGAGTTCTCATATGACATGAATGAGAACTCCTCGTTGATCGCGTTCAGTGGACTCATTCTCTATCGAGCACCTACATACTTGTCTTGGTGTCATTCACACCAATGACTCGAGACCTGTCACTCTCCCTAAGAGAAGACATAGCACGTACTGATCTTAACGGACTGTCAATGCCCAATTGGCAATCCTATGATCAGGAACATTTAGGATATGTATACAAAAGAGAATGGTCTCACGAATCTAACTTCTTTAGATTACATTCTCCTAATAGCATATTCCTTGGACTTATCGTTTAAGCACATAACATTTATTTGAGACAGCTTGAAACAATAATCTTTGCCCTTTATATTTAAACTAGATTAGTTTAACATGTGAAATGTCCGTAAAGTATCATCATATGATTGGTTTTAGGGCACATTTCCAACAATTTTGTGTTAGTGTGCAGCTACATGTACTTTAGGATCAATTTGAAGGCAAAAGAAGTGAAAACATGTCATTTTTGGGGTTGACCCTTAATCAAACGTGGAAAGAAGTTTAGTGGCCTGTTTTGAAGCCCAAATAAAGAATCCAAGATGAATCTGGCTTGTTAGAAAACCAGGAACAGAATGGGAAAGGAATTGGGATATCTAGCCTGATTTGGAGGTGCCAAATAAGGCAAACATGTGTAAAATAAAAGCTAAGTTGCTGGGATCACTTTGGAATATCTTGCAGCCCCATTTAGCATATAAATACTAGGGTTTCAGATCATTTTTAGACAAGCCCCCTTGGGGTCGGCCAGAGCTCTCTCTCTTCTCTTTCTTTGGCCTTTCTTTCAGATAAAAAACCCTATTTCCCTTGACCATCCGCTGCCACCGAAGAATCCACGCAGCCACGCTGTTCTTAAAGGATTTCCACATCAAAATTGCTTCAAGGGGGTTTCTTCTATGAATTTAATTTCACTCATGTTGTTCTTGATATTTATATATTTTGTAATCATGTTGTGTAAGTAATTGCTAAGGATCCAATAAGTCCAACGTTGATTCCTTCAGACGTGTCAATGGGGCAAATGCGTCCATAGTGACTAGGGTGGATATCTCGTATACGAAAGCTAGCAGTTCGCCCTGTCAATCCTCCAGGGCCCAGATAACTCGATTTTCTTCCATGAACTATTTGTGTCAATGGATTAGTTCGATCCAAAACTTGAGATAATGGGTGTAATCCGAAAAAAGATTCATAAGTGGTTGTTAATGGAGTTGAAGTTACCAAATTCTGAGGAGTCGGTATCAATTTATGCTTAATTGCTCCGCATATAGTCCCTCTAACCATATTTTCTAAACGAACCAGAGCCAATCCGAATTGATCTTGTAAGAGATCCGCTACAGAACGAATACGTTTATTTTTCAAATGATTCATATCGTCAAGGGTACCCATTCCAAATTTCATTCCAATCAAATGATCCGCAGCTGCCAATATATCTCGCGGTAACAAAAATGTATTGTTCTGAGGTATATCAAGATTCAACCTTCGGTTCATATTTCGTCGACCAACCCTTCCTAATTCACATTCATTGCTTGGGATTTCGGTGTAGCCTTGCAAACCTACTCTATGTTATTAAGTTAAAGTATTCGATTCATCAATCTGTGTTCTTGTTTCATTCACTGACTTTATAGTATAATTTGTTTGTTTATCTTAATGTTTGATCGCCATTAGGGTTTCTTACAGATTGTTTGATCAAGGTTATAGTACACATCATGCTTAATCTTGGTAGACATGTGAATGAATGAAGAAACTGCTATGCATACATCCTACCATGTGATTTCTTTGGTTCTTTGAAGTTTTCTTATTCTTAATGGATTCTTACTTGCTAATCTAAGTTGAACATCACAACTAGGTTGCAGATTAAGAGTACTTGGTCACAATCACACATCAAATGGATGATCATAAATAAGTAAAATGAACCTTAGTTGCAGATTGGAGAGTTGAATGCGTTTTGACTTAATTTTCATGGAATTAACTTGTAATGGTGAAATCAGTATCCCTAGTTCCGTTCCCATCATTTCTGAATCAATCTATCATTCATCTTTATCTTGTCTTGCATTTTAAGTTACTTTAGCTTTCAAAATAAAAATCTTAATTCAGTTTCCATTTTCATTGTTTACTTAGGGTTCACATAAAGCTAGTAATTTGTAGAGTTCTAATCAGTCCCTGTGGTTTGACACCCTTACTTGTGCCATTATACTATCCTTATATTTACACTTGAAAGGAACACAACAGGAAGAAAACCAAAGGGGTTTAAATAGGATTACCTTACTCTAACTAATACGAAGGCCTTTTGTGGTAAAACTCCACACCTGACGGATTGGGCAGGTGGTAAAGTTGGGGAGAGTATAAGTGTCGTTAGAGTGGGGTGGGCCAGGCGATCCAAAAATCCAACATGGTATTAGAGCCACAGTGCGGGCCCGTGCAAAGCCAACAAGCTTGCCACCCATAAGGAAACAAGTCTGAACTCTTAATATAGAGACGACCGTTGAGTTCCATTGAAAACAAGTGGGCCCAACGTGAGCCAACCTTTGAGTTTCAATTACCGATGTGGATCTCCGCGTGTGAACCACTAAATGCGGTTACACGTGAGGGGGAGTGTTAAGAATCCCACATCGGTGGTGGGAAGAAAACCCAAAGGGGTTTAAATAGGATTACCCTACTCTAACTAATACCAAGGCCTTTTGCAGTTAAACCCCATACCTGACGGATTAGGCAAGTGGTAAAGTTGGGGACAGTATCGGTGTCGTTAGAGTGGGGCAGGCCCATCGATCCAAAAATACAACAATGGGAGCCGTGAAGGAAGAAGGTTGGAATGAGTTTACAGAGACTATTGATTGGGCCAGTCTTGTAGATGTATGCGTGAAGATAGATGGTTTGGCCAGAGAACCAACAACGATGGAGTGTGAAGATGTCAAGGGTTAGGATGATGATGATGAGGTGGTGATATGCATATGATAGGAGCATATTTAGGCGACTTAGTTGGCTTGTCCTTGTGCATTTACGTTGTTATTTCTTAGCTATTTTAGACTTTTAAGCCATTTTCATGTGTTTTCAGGTTTCAAGGGTCAATAAGGCAAAAAGGTGCATTTTGGGGCCTTTTGGAGCACTTTTGGGCCAAGTTTGGATAGCATGTGCTTGGAGCAAAGGGAATGGACGAAAGTGAAGATCAAATGAGCCTAGGATTGAAGGAAGAAGGAAGAGTCGAGAATTGGAAACCAAGTTTCTATTCTTGATGGTTCCCAATTGTGCAAGTTTCCATTTGTGAAGGTTTCCATTTTTGGGGTTTCCAAATTATGTTTGGTTGCCTAATTACATGTTCTAGAAGCCTTGGACATTCCCTCTCATCCCAGCCGCACCTTGCCCTCTTCTCATACACCCTAGCCGCACCAAATTCAGCAAGGAAACCTTGTTCCTTGCCTTGCAAGGCATTCTAGAAGCCCAATCTTCTTAAACCCTAATCTGCCGCACCCTTGGGCCTTTTCCCATTCAAATTCTGATTATTTTTGGCCTTTTCCTGATGGGTTTGGATTCTAGAAGGCCTAATCTGATTTGCTAGGGTTTTGAGGGCCTATAAATATTTGTTTTCAGCCGCACCCTTCCATCATTCCCCCCCCATATTCCTAATTCATGCCAGAAATTCATCCCCCCTCTCAGCCGCACCCATCCTTCACCATTCTCCATATTTTCTGACCAAAAACACATCCAGCCGCACCACCCATCCACCCTCAACACCACCACACCATCTTCCACCATTCTACACCGTTCAAAACCCCCTAAACCTACCTGCAAGTTTTGTGCCGCAACAAGGAGGAAGAAGGATGTCCATAGGCGTGCTTGCTGTTCAAGATTGGATCGTTTGAGCGTCTAGGTGTCTTCTTTCTTTTGTTCTCAATGTCTAAATTTGTTTGTCTTTGTTCTGTGAGTATGAGAACTTAAACCCCTTAGCTAGCTTTCCATCCATTCACTTTAATCAAATTCGTTCTACAAACTGCTTTAGTTTACAAAGTTCTTGTTTTGTTTTCAAAATCGTCAGAACCAAACCCCCCTTTATGTTAAAGTGTCATTTTAGTTAGAAATCCATTTAGTTTGTGTTTTTAAGTGTCTTGAGTCAAGTTAAAACCAATTTTCGTCCAAATTATCCCTTAGTGTTCAAAACTGCCCAGATTGTGTTTTTAAGGCAGTTTTGAGTGTTTGTGTGCTGTTTTGAGTCTTTTGGTTTGTTTTAGTGTTTTAAACTTTAATTGTGCATTCTTGAGTCTAGTTTAGTGTCTTTAACTTTGTTTTTACGTTTTTGAGTCAGTTTCCAAGTGATTTCGCAATCCCTCCTAATCCCCGGCCTAGAACGATCCCTACTTATATTCCTTACTACAATTGATCAAAAGAGGGTTTAATTTGTGTGTTAAGTAATTTTCATACCAAATTTTGGCGCCGTTGCCGGGGATTAGCAACTTTGCTAATCCCTTGGATTGTTTTATTTTCGTTTGTTTTATCTCATTCCAGATTCTGACCTTGTTTTATTTTCTTGTTTTTAGGTACTAGTTTATGACTCGAAGTTCCCAACCTATTCGTGAGAATATCTTGGACTTCGACGACGATTTTGAGCGCACTTTGAGAAGGAATAAGAGTAAACAAGTGCCCAATCCACCTAGCCCTGAACCTGACCTTGAAGAACAAGTACTTGAAGAGGAAGAAGAGGTCACGGCAAGGGCTGTAGAAGAAGTACAAGACATGGCAGCGGAGACCCGAACAATCAAGGAGCTTTCTGCTTCGGGATTGGACAATGCCGCACCCTTATGCATCCAATACCCCGCGGCTGCTCAAGGTAAGACCGAGGAATTCGAGTTGAAGTCAAGCTTGCTGCACCACATTCCAAAGTACCATGGGCTGTCCATGGAGGATCCAAACAAGCACTTGAAAGAGTTCGAAGTGGTGTGTTCAAGCATGACTCCTATCAACGTCGATGGAAGCATATTGAAGATGAAGGCTTTTCCTTTTTCTCTCTTGGAAAAAGCTAAAGATTGGTTGTATGAGCTAGCCCCCGGAACTGTCACATCTTGGGAGAGCATGAAACGAGCGTTCTTGGAGAAGTTTTTCCTAACTTCTCGGGTCATTCTTCTACGAAAAAGGATAAGTGGAATTGAGCAAAATGAAGGTGAATCGTTTCCTAATTATTATGAACGTTTTAAATCTCTTGTTGCTTCATGTCCACAGCATCAAATGAAGGAGGAGCTTCTTATTCAATATTTCTACGAGGGACTTCTACCAATTGAACGTCAAATGCTAGATGCCTCAGCGGGAGGAGCTTTGGTGGACAAGACACCCACGGCTGCAAAGACTTTGATTGCTAATCGAGCTTTGAATGCCCAACAATACGAAGGAGTTGGACAAAGAGGGACCCCACGGCAACAAGAAGTGAATGAGGTAAGTGCTATTTCCGAACTTCAAAATCAAATGGCTAACCTTACTACTCTTCTTTCTCAGGTTGTGGAAGGTCCAAAAGTACAAAGTGTGGCTGCTTGTGGCGTGTGTTCCATGCAAGGACATGTTACGGACAAGTGTCCTCAATTGATTGAGAATGGAGGTTGGGAATCCCTCAATGCCGTGGGGTTTGGGAATCAATACCAACCAAGGAGTGACCCTTTTTCCAATACTTACAATCCCGGTTGGAAAGATCATCCCAATTTCAAATGGCGAGAACCCCAACAAGGCCAACAACAAAGTGCATTTAGGCAACCACCCCCGGGTTTCTATCAAAAGCCGTTTGTACCAACTCAACCCCAAGCACAACCTGCCCAAAACAAATCAGGTTCTTCTATTGATAATGATCAAATTTTTCAATTACTAACTTCTATGTCGCAGGGTATGCAAACTAGGGACAAGAAGGTGGACGAGTTGGAGAAGCAAGTAGGGCAGATTGCCGAGTTCATGGGGCAATTCCGAGAGCAAGGCAAGTTGCCTAGCTCAACCGTGGTGAATCCAAAAGGTGGATTCGAATCTGCAAAAGCCATAAGTTTGCGAAGTGGGAAGCAAGTCGGATCTGACCCCCAACCTTCCAAATCACGTTCTAACGAGGTGGAAGAATTGATAATTGAGGAGGAGGAGCAAAAGCAATCCACGGCAAAGGTGGATACACCATTGCCGCAGGCCCTAAGAGATCCTAACCCATCAAATCTGTCCAATAGAGGTAAGAACGTGTCAAATTCAATTCCTACTAACGTTATTCCTCCCAATGTTCCTTTTCCTAGCAGGTTTATGCAAGCTAGTAACGAAGCGAATGAGAAGGATGTTCTGGAAACGTTTAGGAAAGTTCAAGTCAACATTCCACTCCTTGATGCAATCAAGCAAATTCCAAAGTACGCTAAGTTTTTGAAGAAGCTTTGCACAACAAGGAAACGAATCCAAGCAAAGGAGGTGGTTCATGTAAGTGAAAACGTTTCTGCCATGTTGCAACGAAAACTGCCCCCTAAATGCAAAGATCCGGGTAGTTTCACAATTCCTTGTGTGATTGGCAATAATCGTTTTGAAAATGCCATGTTAGACTTAGGTGCATCTATTAATGTCATGCCTTATTCAATATATGCATCTATGAACTTAGGCAAGTCGAAAAATGATGGTGTAATTATTCAATTGGCCGATCGATCTAACGCCTATCCAAAAAGAGTTTTGGAAGATGTTTTGGTGCAGGTAGAGCACTTGATTTTTCCTACAGATTTCTACGTTCTTGACATGGAGGACTCCGCCCACTCTCCCTCATCGCCAATCTTACTTGGACGACCTTTCATGAAAACGGCTCAAACCAAGATTGACGTGGCCAAGGGAGCAGTAACTATGGCGTTTGGTGGTGATATGATTAACTTTAATATTTCTGAATCTATTGAGCATACTAATGACGTTCGTTCTTGCTTTGTCATTGATGTAATCAAAACTAAAGGGCAGGAACATTCAACATTACCTCGAACCACCATCGAAGAGGGCATTAGCGTGGAGCACGTGGACCAAGCCCCTACTCCCAAAGCACCCAATCTGGCCGAGAGCAACACCCTTGCTGTTACTTTGGCATCTTCATCACAGAACAATGGTAAGCCCCTTCCTCTAAATTCAATTCTCATTTCAACTAATAGGTTGTTACCTTCTTTGGTGCAGGTACCTAATCTAGTTCAAGATGGTGGAAATCATTACATTGATTTTAGGGAGCTCAATGCCACAATCAGGAAGGACCACTATCCCCTTCCATTCTTAGAGCAAAGACGTGATGTGTTTCGAAGAGCAGGTCGTGGAGAAAGACCCATCCATGCCGTGGGTTCCAATGGGAAGTGAATGGAGTTCTTCGTCCGGCTGCAAGACGTTAAAGCAAGCGCTTCTTGGGAGGCAACCCATGCATTCAACAAAGGAAGACCTAGGAATCACTCAAATTCCAGATTTGCGTTCCTAAAACCCTTCTCTTTGTTGTTGTTTCTAATCTGCTCTGTTTAGTTTGTTTAGTTGCTGTTTGTTTGTTTACATGTGTTTTGTGTGATCTTATGCTTGAAACATTGAGGACAATGTTTGATTTAAGTGTGGGGGGGGGGGGGGGGGTAACTAAGTGTTGTTGATGCAAATTCGTGGGATTTTATCACCCATAACTTTCAATGTTGTTCCTTGCTGTTTTATGTGTTTTTAAGCTGTTTTGGTGCATTTTATTGTGTGTTGACATAAAAATCCGAAAACCTCATAAAAATTTAAAAAATTGTTTTGAAAAACCCAAAAAGAGTTGTTTTTGTGTGTTTGTTTGTGTCTTAGGGTACCTTCCAACACAATGATGAGGATTCGATTTGTAATTGCATGACTGTTAAAGAGAGTTATAAACATGGATGAAAGTTTGATTTACCCTGTGGTGCATGCTTGGTTGTGGTTATAACTTATGAATTCACATGTAATCACAAAGGAAAAATCAGTTTTTGTAACATGCTTGAAGGAAGAAACTCAAATTAACGCTATAACCCTGAGAGACTTGAGCCTAAAATGTTCTTTGGAGTGTTTATAATCTGTGCATTGTTGTTTTCTAAAGTCGTTGCATGATCTCATTATTCTTTGATTGGTTACTACTTAGAAGGCGTTTCATCATGTAGTTCCAAATGCTAGAACTCATATCCATTTCATTCAAAGCATGATATTGATTTGCATAACACACGAACAAGATGAAGTTGTGTAGTGAACCAAGAGCCAAACAGCCATCCCCCTTGCAATTGTGTTTAGGTTTAACCCCGTTGAGCCTCGTTTAGCCTATTTTCGTTGTTAACCCACATCATCCTCACCTAGCCTAGATTAGGACCATCCATACCCTTGTTCTTGAAGCATAGTAAAGCATGATGTAAAGGGAATTCGTTTTGAGTAATTATTGCAGAAAACAAGTGTGGGGGAAGGGATTCTTGTGTTTATGAGAGCAAAAAGGAAAGAAAATTCGTATGAAAAGAAAAGAGAAAAAGAAAAGTTGTGAAAAGAATGAAAAAGAGGTTCAAAATAAGTGAGAATGAATTCACAAGTGTTGTTTGTTGAAGGAAGGGTCCAAAACGTTCAATTTGGCCCTAATATGTGTTATTCACAACCCCTTTGTGTTTCAATTAGTTTCTGCCATTAAAGTGAATTCTAGACCTCAATTCAACTATTATGATTACTATTGTTTCAAGAATGTTTGTTTTCCATATCCGTTCTTTGTTAGCCAATCACCCTAGCCCCGTTACACCCCTTGACTTCTATCTTGAGTGTTGTGTGTTTCAATTTGTGGAGTTTGGGATTGGTATGAGCATATGGTGTCACTGGTTCTCGCATCTAAGTAGTAGCATTCCATTCATGAGATCATATCTATACATACTCCAGAAATTGCTTTCTTTGCTATCATCATATGTGAGTGTTCGTTTCATGTTTACATTAATCTTCTCACATATACTAGTGTAGGGTGTGTAGTCAGAAAATGTGTGTGAAAATAGAGAGTATCTTGTGAGGAATTGAGTGAATTCTCTAAGGCATGTTACTACATTCAAATCATTGTTTTAATTGGTTAAATATGAACTAGTAAGTGGTGACTATGATTAAGTATGTGCTCAAGTGTAAAGATGTCCAAAATCTGTGGGAATGATGATTTTTAACATGTCATGTGCATTGGAAATCCCTGAGGCAAATGTTGGAAGGTCTAGGTTGTGTTTTGTTTGTTTTGTTTCATTTTGTTTTGCTCGAGGACTAGCAAAAGCTAAGTGTGGGGGAATTTGATAGGAGCATATTTAGGCGACTTAGTTGGCTTGTCCTTGTGCATTTACGTTGTTATTTCTTAGCTATTTTAGACTTTTAAGCCATTTTCGTGTGTTTTCAGGTTTCAAGGGTCAATAAGGCAAAAAGGTGCATTTTGGGGCCTTTTGGAGCACTTTTGGGCCAAGTTTGGATAGCATGTGCTTGGAGCAAAGGGAATGGACGAAAGTGAAGATCAAATGAGCCTAGGATTGAAGGAAGAAGGAAGAGTCGAGAATTGGAAACCAAGTTTCTATTCTTGATGGTTCCCAATTGTGCAAGTTTCCATTTGTGAAGGTTTCCATTTTTGGGGTTTCCAAATTATGTTTGGTTGCCTAATTACATGTTCTAGAAGCCTTGGACATTCCCTTTCATCCCAGCCGCACCTTGCCCTCTTCTCATACACCCTAGCCGCACCAAATTCAGCAAGGAAACCTTGTTCCTTGCCTTGCAAGGCATTCTAGAAGCCCAATCTTCTTAAACCCTAATCTGCCGCACCCTTGGGCCTTTTCCCATTCAAATTCTGATTATATTTTGCCTTTTCCTGATGGGTTTGGATTCTAGAAGGCCTAATCTGATTTGCTAGGGTTTTGAGGGCCTATAAATATTTTTTTTCAGCCGCACCCTTCCATCATTCCCCCCCCCCCATATTCCTAATTCACGCCAGAAATTCATCCCCCCTCTCAGCCGCACCCATCCTTCACCATTCTCCATATTTTCTGACCAAAAACACATCCAGCCGCACCACCCATCCACCCTAAACACCACCACACCATCTTCCACCATTCTACACCATTCAAAACCCCCTAAACCTACCTGCAAGTTTTGTGCCGCAGCAAGAAGGAAGGAGGATGTTCATAGGCGTGCTTGCTGTTCAAGATTGGATCGTTTGAGCGTCTAGGTGTCTTCTTTCTTTTGTTCTCAATGTCTAAATTTGTTTGTCTTTGTTCTGTGAGTATGAGAACTTAAACCCCTTAGCTAGCTTTCCATCCATTCACTTTAATCAAATTCGTTCTACAAACTGCTTTAGTTTACAAAGTTCTTGTTTTGTTTTCAAAATCGTCAGAACCAAACCCCCCTTTATGTTAAAGTGTCATTTTAGTTAGAAATCCATTTAGTTTGTGTTTTTAAGTGTCTTGAGTCAAGTTAAAACCAATTTTCGTCCAAATTATCCCTTAGTGTTCAAAACTGCCCAGATTGTGTTTTTAAGGCAGTTTTGAGTGTTTGTGTGCTGTTTTGAGTCTTTTGGTTTGTTTTAGTGTTTTAAACTTTAATTGTGCATTCTTGAGTCTAGTTTAGTGTCTTTAACTTTGTTTTTACGTTTTTGAGTCAGTTTCCAAGTGATTTCGCAATCCCTCCTAATCCCCGGCCTAGAACGATCCCTACTTATATTCCTTACTACAATTGATCAAAAGAGGGTTTAATTTGTGTGTTAAGTAATTTTCATACCAGCATACCCGATGGCCAGCATGAAGGAGCCAAGAAGAAGGTCCCTTGCACACTGGCAACATCAAATTTTGTGCGAACGAAAAGGAGGCAGAAAAAAGAAACGTTAATTAAAGCAGGATGTTGCCAGAAAATCCATGCCGGTCAACTGAAGCAGGATGTTGTGCTAAGAGAAATGTTAATTAAAGTCATGTATGCAGAATTTGTGGTTGATGTGATGCAATATTTCTATAGCTTCAATAAGTTGAAGGAGAAAAAGAAGAAGTAAGTAACTCAATAACATTACAATTTTATGTTTATGCTTCAAAATAATCGATGAAATGAATACAACGGTGAGGCTAACAATTTTTTATTCACATTGTTAGTTCGGTTGCCCAGTTGGAGTTCATGACTATTGGAGACACTGATTTCTGGAGGCGGCTTCTGGACCACGAAGGCTGGTTATCAACAAATGGAAGCAAGTAAACCCTATGTGTGATAGACTGATTTAAATGTGTTATCATTGGGTTGGTATGATGGTTGAATTATATTTTGTATATTACAGCATATTCACTTGCAGCTCTATCTCCTGAGGAAGCATGAGGATGAGGCACAAAAGATTCAGAAAGTGGTGATGATAAACACAATAGATTGGTTTCTGGTAATGTATCCCACTTATTTTCTCTTAATGTTAAAAAGTTTGGCAATTGTGTTGTTGAGTTTGTGTTTTGGTTTCGATGAACTTTTATGCATGGTTTTTTGATATGTTTTACACTTGAGAATATTCCTACTTTCAACAAAGCTATGATGAGAGGAATGCTGAAGTGAAAAGTAGAGGGTAGAAAGGGGTTTCGTCTGAACAGTATGAGCCGATACTGTACAAAATTATGACGGGGAAAGGGGTAGACTTCGGTGCATCACGGGTGAAGGATGTGAATACGGTGTACATGTATCTCAACCTTGATCACCATTAAGTGGTGGTAGAGATGAATATTAAAGATAGGACAACATCTGTTTATGACTCGTTAAAGACAACCACCCACACGCGACAAGCGACTGCTATATTGGCTCTCATCGCTCACGTAAGTCAAAGGTCCGTACAACAGGACAATGGGTGAGCTGAAATTTTAGTTATTTTTACTCATTTTAGTTTAATTATTTAATTCTTTTTGAAACTTGATGACTTGTTGTATTGCACAAGGGGGATTGCGATGTTTTCACCTTAAAAGTGATTGAGTTGTTATCTGCTGGCCTTCCTAAGGATGGCAATTGACATGTTGCACATGGTTCACAATGTGTAGAGTGAGTTAAAATTTAGAATTTTTGTGTATTGTTAGTGTAGGGAGGCAATGTGATGAAGAATGTTAGTGCAGAAACAACAGTTTTATTGCTCATATATTCAGTTGGAGATTATTTTCCATTAGCTCACGTGTTTGTAATTTTTTGGGATGAATTTAATGTGTTAGACAACTGCGTGAGGAGCTGTTACTTGTTTTGGATCACTTAAGTGACACCCCTCACAACCATTATGATGAAAGATTAGCAATAAAACCGTTGTTTCTGATGAATGAACGTTTTTGACAATTTATGATTCCAACCATTATTTCTTAATATCCTTCCATATTGGTACTTTTATAATGAATGAATTTATGTAAAAAGTTATGAAAAATTAGTGCGTAGGTAACATTTCCAGTTATTACTGCAACCAAATAAAGATATGATGAAAGAAATAAATATAATAATAAGGCTACTGAGTTCCCCACATTGAAACGAAATTTAACATAACCTGAATGAGGATTAAATAACCTATGAATTGCGAAATATAGGCACTAGTTAAGACATGAAACATAAAATAATAAACAATAAATTAAACCATAAAGTATGACAACATAAATTAAAAACATTAAATTAAACCAGCTGCACTTGTACAGTATTCAACAACGACATTAGTTGTTGTCACATACCATCTTGCTACTCCTTGCACCTTCAGCCTTCGTGTATCTTTTTCTTTTTCTCAGTCGAACCGTAGTCGAGTCAGTCATGCTCTCCCCATTGTCTTGTCTAGACCCACTCTTGACCTTATCCCCTAGACCATCTTCCTTACTACTTGCTGGTTGCTAGAAGCAAAGGATGAGATCGTCTTCTAAGTCTACCAATGTCATGCAGTCATCCTTAACACTCGGTGGCAGCACATTCAGCTCATCCTCAAACATCTTATTCACGAGGAACCAACTTACTTCTAGGTCTTCCATATCACATCAATATTTCTCATCTGCCCTTCTCCCATAATAGAAGCATACCTCAAGCAAGTTTTCGTAATTGAGAAAAGTTAGCATTCAGGACTAGCACCCCGTTTAAGTGGCAGACGAATGTTGATTTCTATTTAAACCCTAATGGCCATTGCATTAAGGGAATTAATAGAACCACCATCCATCCTTACAAGGTGCCTAATCAGTTGAGTGATGTTTGTCATTATTTTTCGGTCCCTAAACTGCATTGGTACATGAGGGATTTTAACCTACACCCTCAAGTATGTTATCTGGTCTGATTCCCTAAGTTGCTCCATCCACCTTTCCAAATGGAAAATCTGCCCTTTCACATACCAAGGACAGTTTTCAAAGACATAATCAACTTCGTCCTCATCAGTGAACTGCAGCATAAACCACTTGTTGCTGAAGTGGTCCACAAAGAAGGCTTTTTAATACATTCCTTCCAACATAGAGCGAGTTCCTTATGGATGAACTCCGCGTCCTCGAATTTCCCTGAACATTTTGCCCATTAACACCCTGGACTTTATAAGGGATTCACGATGAAGACCTTGTCAACCCCTGGTGGGACACCCCTCTCTATTATAAACTTACAGCTGTCTTTTTCCATGAAAATTGGGGGTTGACCACGGTTAGGGACCGAGAATGAGTTTGCCCATTAAGGAAGATTAGGCAAGGAGATTGACCTCCTACGGCGGGAGGAAGTTCCAGGAACTTGTGAGTTGGCAACCATCGGAAAAGTTTAAGAGGCAATTTTTAGGTTGACGGCTTGAATGATAAGATAGCAAGGGAATTATGGTAAGCAAACTTAACACCACCACCCTTAAATAAAGGATTAAGGTGACGTGCGTAACATAACCAATAGCCAAATAATGATGACCAATATAGCTGTTATCTATGCATACTGAAGTTATCTATGCAAGCAAACATCGCACCCCCCAAGGCACAAAGGGGAAATGAAAAGCCTCCATATTTGATAGTAGCTGCCCAAACGTGGCACATAAAAGGCATAACCTCCTCACCAGTACTTTGCATGGCAAACAGAGAAGTCCTTACATTTATTCACACCCTTTCATCTGCTAACATGGGTGTTAAATCAAAATCGTAACTATTATGCATGGAATGACAGTTTATGACACTAAACCCTAGAAATTAAACCCTACTGAATAAACAACCTGGTTAGACATGTGGTAGGGTATGATTGGATGTTTAAGCCAACAACAAAGGTTGTAGTCAAATCTCCCCTCCAGCACCAGATTTACCATGCGGGTGGCCGAGATTTATCCTCGTCATAAACATTTCCCCTACAAAAAACTCCATTTCCTGGTAGCAGTTGGCGCCTCAAGTATCCACGTGGCGTGATCAGATAATGCCATGTGGGAATATGGTAAAAGTATTGCATTTTCATGTAAAAAATTGTTAAAAATCCCCAAAATTATGGAGACGCTTGGGATCACATCCTTTACATGATGGATACGGTCATATGGCGATGTGGAAATTTGGAACGATCGAAACGGTGATGAATAGTGTTTTCACTAGATTGGCCATAAAGTTGCAAAAAATGAAGTATTTTTTTCATAAATCAGAAAAATGGGGGTAAAATAACAGCAACAGTAGTATGGACAAGGGCTACAACTTTTGTGAAGGATTGAAGTCCAAACCACGTACTGATAATGCAGAATTTGTTGTGAGCAATGGTAACCGTCGAATTGTCATTTATGTGTATTGCCTTCTTTTGTTGATAGGAGCATATTTATGTGACTTAGTAGCCTATTTCCTTGCATTTACTTAGTTAGTTTCCATTTATTAGAGTGTTTTAAGCTATTTTCGTGTGTTTGTAGGTCCAATGGACAAAGTTTGCAAGAAAGGGCATTTTGGAGCAGTTTTGGGCTTGGAATGGATAGCATATGCATGAAGCAAGTTGGATGAATGTTTTTGAAGTTCAAAAGAGGCTAGGAATGTGCCACAAACCTGGAGAAATTAATTCAAGACTTGGAAGATAAGGAATCAGCTAAAAAGAAGGAAACCTTATCCAACCTTATCTTATCCAAATATTATCCAAACTAACCTTATCTTATCCTATCTTATCCTAATCTTATCCTACCTTAATTCCAGCTGCAAGGGGGAATCAATTTCATATTGAACCACTTAATACCTGATTTCTAGAAGCATGTCGCACCACCCTACCCCTTTTCCCCTAAAATCTAGCGCACCTTATCTTTTTCCTCCCTGGATCCATGCCCCTAGAAATCTGGCGCACCCTAGTCCTTTTCCTTTGTGGATTAGCTGTGTGTAATCCTTCTCCTCTACAAATTTGTGTTTTACCCAACCCTATATATATGCACACATCCTTGCCGCAGATTGAGAGAGAGAGAGAGCTATAGAGAGAAATTCATAAAAATAAACACAGGTGTGCCGCAGCTTTGCAAGGAATGAAGGAGGGAAGAAGCTTGGTGCCGTGCCTGCCATCCAAAGCCTTTGGAGTGCCGGAGCGTTTCTGGGTTTATTCTATCCTTAGTTTTAGTTCAATGTTTATTTTAATTTGGTTTAGCTAGAGGTGGATTCGAAGCCATGGACATATGTTTTATATGAATTGATTACATCCAGTTATTGTTTCACAGATCGTGAATGCAATTTACTTATCTGTTTTATTGATAACTTATTCTTGTGTGTTGATTAAGGACGCGTACTTAGTTCGCATGCATGAATTTGATGCTAAAATATAAGGGAATTTCACCTAATCGTTATGAACTTATATTTATAAGTAGTAAAAGTCACTAGTCATGATTATGTTAAGTAAATTCCTGGTAGGAGTATCATGCAGTTCATAGTTACGAATGCCTTTGTCAATGCTTATGATTTTCATAGAACTTATTGATCTTTGATATGTATCTCTATCATGTAGTTCATATAGGGAACTTGATAAGAATAATTTGGTTGCGTTGCTGAGTCCAATTCAATGAACTTAGGAAAGTCTGAAAATTAATTTGTGCATTTCACGGTTAATTTGGGGCATTGCCATTCATGGTTTTAGGAAAAATAATTGCAAATCAATTTGTATGCATATGTGTCATGTGTGGAGAAAGACCCTCCAGCTAGCCTTTCACCCCTTAAGTCACATTAGTTTCGTACAACCCTCATTTTGTTTCTGCAACTTACCTAGTTTTAGTTTAAAATTCGTCCAACCAACCCCCCCTTAGTGTGTCGAGTCAAGTTAGTTCAATTTTCGTCCAAGTCACCCTTGAGTTCTTGTTTTGAGTCAGTTTAGCTTGTTTGGAGTTATTTGAGTCTAGTTTTCTATTTTTGAGTCTAATTAGTGTAGATTAGCCCTCCTAATCCCCGGCCTAGAACGATCCCTACTTACACATACTACAACTATCTAAAAGTGGTTAGGATAATGTCAATGCCTGGGGTTATCAAGGTCAGAATCAATCAAGGAACAACTTGTTTTCCAACACTTACGATTCAGATTGGAGAGATTATTCAAATTGTATGTCGAGGGAACCTTAACAAGTTCAACAAAAAGGATATTGGCAGCAATTTGAGGAGTTCTATTCAAGACCTATGCAGACACCACAGCCTCCCCACAACAATTGCAATCGAATTCAAGTATGTCCATGGATCATGATAAAATTCTTGAAACACTAACTTCTTTGACGCAGGGTTTACAAAACCAAGCTAAGGAGATGAGCGAATTGAAAAATCAACTTGGAGAGATAGCAGAATTCATGGGGCAAATGCAAGAACAAAGTGAACTCTCCAATTCAACCATTGTCAATCCAAAGGGAGGTTTTGAAACCGCTAACGCTATCACTTTGAGAAGTGGCAAGGAGATTGGAACAAGTTCAAAAACGTCCAAACCAAGCCAAGAGGAGGACGAAAAGTTGCTGCAACAAGAAGAAAGAGCAACGGCAAGGAAGAGCACCCCTTGTCGCAGCCCCCTAAGCACCCTATGCCGTCCAACTCAACTAAGGTAGGTCCAAATTCAATTCCTTTTAACGTTATTCCACCAAATGTGCCTTTCCCTGGCATGTTTATGCAACCTAGGAACGAAGAGAATGAAAAAGACATTCTAGAGACCTTGAGGAAGGTGCACGTCAATATCCCCACTCCTTGATGCTATAAAGCAAGTTCCAAAGCATGCTAAGTTTTTTAAGAAGCTTTGTACAACAAAGAAACAAATTCGGGAGAAAGAGGTGGTACATGTAAGTGAAAATGTCTCTGCAGTTTTGCAAAGAAAGCTGCCACCTAAATGCAAAGATCTATCCCTTGTGTAATTGATAATACAAGGTTTGAACATGCTATGAAAGATTTAGGTGCTTCCATTAATGTCATGCCATATTTTGTTTATGCATCTATGAATCTAGGAGAGCTTAAAAATGATGGAGTTATTATCCAATTAGCCGATCGTTCTAATGCATATCCAAAAAGAGTTTTGGAAGATGTTTTGGTGCAGGTTAACCATTTGATCTTTCCAGCCGATTTCTATGTGCTTGAGATGGAAGATTCAGCCTACTCTCCACCATTGCCAATCTTACTTGGACGACCTTTCATGAAAACAACCCAAACCAAGATTGATGTTGCCAATGGAGCGTTAACGATGGAGTTTGGTGGCGATATGATTAAATTCAATGTTTCTGAATCTGTTAAGAATCCTAATGATGTTCGTTCTTGTTTTGCCATAGATGTGATTAAAAATATAGGGCAGGAACGTTCAGCAGCGCCAATCAAGAAGGATGTATCTAGAACCACCATCAAAGAGGGAATTGGAGTGGAGCACAAGGAACACGCCACTACCCTCAAAATACCCAATATGGCCGAGAGCACCCCTAGTGAATTTGTTGACAGTGCTGCTACTTTTGAGCCTTCATCGCAGTATATCGGTGAGCCACATTTTCCAATTCTAATTCCCATATCAATTAATAGGTTGTTACCTTTTTGGTGCAGGTACCCAATCGAATCCAAGGTTTTGGGACAGTTTACGTTGACTTTTGGAAACGTAACGCCAAAATCAAGAAGGATCACTATCCCCTGCCATTCATAGATCCAATGCATGAGTATTTCACGGAGCATGTCGTGGAGGATCTACCCCTCCATGCCGTGGGCCCTAATGGAACTTAAATGGAGGTATCGTCCGGCTGGAAGACGTTAAAGCAAGCGCTTCTTGAGAGGCAACCCATGTGTTCAAATAAAGAGACCTCAGAATCTCCGACTCCTACAACCAAATTTGCGTTCCTTAACCCTTCTCTTTATTGCTTTTACTTTGTCATGATTGTCATGTTTGCTAGTTGGTTGTTGATTGCTTTCTTGATTGAGTCTTTGTTTGAAACATTGAGGACAATGTTTGGTTTAAGTGTGGGGGGGGGGGGGGGGGTAAACAGATGCTTTTCATGATTTTCCTTTGAATTTCACCACCTATCACTTCTAATATTGTTACTCACTGTTTTTAAACGTTTTAGTGTGTTTTAGTGTGTTTTAATGTTTGACAAAATCAAAAAGAGTCGTTTTAGAGTCCTTTTTGCTTGTGCTAAGGATTTGGTTTTTAATTGCATGACTTTTAAAGAAAGTTACAAACATGGATGGAAGTTTAATATGCTCTTTGGTTTATGCTTAGTGTAGTTGTCATTTACGAATTCACATGTAATAACAAAGGAAAAAAAATCAGTTTAACGCAAACTAACGCTACAACCCTGAGAGACTTGAGCCTATGCTTTGTTTGGAGAGTTATTAATCTGTGATATTCTTGTTTTCTAAAGTCATTGCATGATCTCATTATTTCTTTGCTTGGTTGCTACTTAGAATGCGTTTTCATCATTTTAGTTCCAAATACTAGAACTCATGCCCGTTTCATTCAAAGCATAAAATTGATTAGCATAACAAATAACAAGATGAAGTTGTTTAGTCAAAACCAGAGCCAAAAAGCCTTATCCCTTGCATATGTATTGTAGGTTTAACCCATTTGAGCCTTATTTAGCCTATTTTCTTTGTTAGCTTGCATTTTCCCTACCTAGCCTAGAATAGGATGTTGGAAGTATGCCCACAAAGCCACTCATTCGATGTAATAGCTTTTGGAATACTTATTGTGTTAAACTATTGTATTGTTTAATGAAGGGCAAAGCTTATTGTTAATCATTATTTATTGGAT
This sequence comes from Cotoneaster glaucophyllus, assembly GCA_036320875.1. Lineage (NCBI taxonomy): Eukaryota > Viridiplantae > Streptophyta > Magnoliopsida > Rosales > Rosaceae > Cotoneaster > Cotoneaster glaucophyllus. Next base: position 23,057,313 of record CM070059.1, read on the forward strand.
TATATGTTTAAGCAATAAGGGAATCCAAGGAATGTATTTAGTCTAAGAGAGAAGTGATCTAAGTAAGTTAGATTAACGAGACCTTTCTCTTATGTTCATTCCTAAAACGTTCCTAGCCATAGGATTGCCAATTGGGCATTGACAATCCGCTAAGGTTAGTATGTGTTATGTTAACTCAAGCGTGAGTATGACTAGTCTCAAGTCATTTAGTGTTGGACACTGAGACAAACACATAGGTGCTCGAAAGGTAATCGAGTACACTGAACAACGATCAAAAGAGAGTTCGAACATACATGTCATGTAAGAACTCGTAAGTTGCAATATGCAAAGTAGTCCTTTGACCTGAGGCATCATAGATGTCTAATGGTTAGGTCCTTGATCTTTGATCATGTCAAAGGCATTCCATCGAGAGTGTCCACGGCATTGTTGGGGTCAAGCTATCTAGTCATGTAGGCATATGAATGCACAACAAGGGATCTCTAACCTTCCATGGTGGAAGGAGAATACTCTGAGATATGATTCAGGAGTCTTTGGCCAAAGCATACGAATATGACTTAGGAAATATGTTTCAAGTCATATTCAAATGAATCATATAGAGAAGTATCACATTGGATAGTAGACATGAAATAAACTATCACTTAAACAATGTGATCAAGAGTATTGTATTAGAGAAGGACCGTATTGCATTGTAATTGTAACTGGATAGGTTCTCCAACCACTTCTACTTAGCTTGGGTAGCCATGACATACTGCTAGGTGTCACTCATGGTTTGTGGAAGCCCTGAGGATTAGCTAACACTAATCTTCATCAAAGGGAGAATTGAAATGTAGTTTCAATTCGCAATCGATCGTTAAGAGTAACAATCGCCCACTGCCTCGCTAATTGGAACCTAATGGATCGTACACCGAGTAAGGATGAAAGTGAAGAAATATAAATGAGATGGATAAGCAATTAAATAGTTTAATTGAGAATGGTCAAAATTAATTAATTAGTTAATTAATCTTACGAAAGGTTCGTATTGGGCTTTTAAGTTGGTTTTGGGTTTCGGGGCCCAAAAGGGTTTTTGGTCCACAAGGCGCATTGAGTTTAGGTTGTGTGACAACTAAAACTAAATGGAAATTAACCCAAAAACAAAGTCAAAACCGGCCTAGGGTGAGTGGTACCCAACTTGGGTTAATTGCAAGTGTGCCACTCACATGTGAGGTGGTATAAAGGCAACTTTATAGCCATAACCTCATTAGGGTTTTCTTGAGGCAAAGAAGAGAAACATTTTCTCTCCTTTTCTCATAGAGAGGCCGGCCCTTAGAGAGAGTTTTCACTAGCATCAAAATCTCTCTAAGTCATCCATCTTCTCTTCACACTACATCCTTGGTGTGGAGACTTAGAGGTACCAAATCTTTGGTACTTTTGGAGATCCTTTCCTTACATCTTCAAGGAGCAAAAGGAGCAATCAAAAGGAAGAAAATCACAAGGAAGATTCAAGGAGCTAGGAGGTGACTTGAAGGCCCTCCACTTGGGTGAATCCCTTGTGTAAACAAGGATGAGCTTCAAGGTTATGAATCTCAAAAACCCTCCTTCTCTTTAATATTGTTGAAGAGTCTCTTGGTTCACCATTCACTAGGCTTTCAAAGTCATGGGTTTTAGAATTGTTTTTGAATGCATGCCTACTTTAAAGTGTTATTAGTTTGCATATGTGTTCAAATGTTCTCACATGTTCTTAGCTAGGACAAAATTTTTCCTTCATAGGACTATCCACACCCTTGTTCTTAAAGAATAGTGGAGCATGACTTAGAGGGAATTCCTTTTGATCGACATTATGCAGAAAAACAAGTGTGGGGGAAGGTTTTTCATTGGAAATCTATGATGTTGTACGTTTTGTGTGCCAAAGAGAAAGGGTTAAAAAAAAAAAAAAAAAAGAGAAGTGTGGAGAAAAGAAAGAAAAAGAGTTCAAAATAAGTGAGAATGAACTCACAAGTATTGGTTGTTGAAGAAAGGGTCCAAAAGTTTGAATTTGGCCCTAAGTGATGTGTGAATCTCCCCTTGGTGTTTTAAGTTGGTTTCTGCAATCAAAAGTTGAATTCTAAGTGTTGATTTCATTACTTTGCTTACTATCGCTTTAAGAACTTTTGTTTATCTTTACCTTTCTTTGTTAGCCAATACCTTAGCCCCGTTACAACCCTTAGACTTCTATCTTGATTGTTATGTGTTTCAATATGTGGAGTTTGAAATTGGTACGAGCGTATGGAATCCCTGGTTCTCGATTCTAAGTAGTGGCATTCCATTCATGAGATCATATACATGTTGTATTAATAATTCCAGAAAGTGCCTTCTTTGGTATAACATATGTGAGTGCAAGTCTACATGTTTACATCAATCTTCTCACATATAACTAGTATAGGGAGTGTAGTCAGAAAATCTGTGTGAAAATAGAGAGTATATCCGGTGAGGAATTGAGTGAATTCTCTAAGGCATGTTACTACATTCAAAACATTGTTTTAATTGATTAAATGCGAGTTAGTGAGTGGCGACTGCGATTAAGTATAAGCTCGAGGGTAAGGATGGCTAAAATCTGTGCGAGTAGTGATTTTTAACATGTCATGTTTCATTGGAAATCCCTGAGGCGATCGTTGGAAGGTTTAGATTGTGTTTTGTTTGTTTTGTTTTGCTCGGGGACTAGCAAAAGCTAAGTGTGGGGGAATTTGATAGGAGCATATATATGTGACATAGTAGCCTATTTCCTTGCATTTACTTAGTTAGTTTCTATTTATTAGAGTATTTTAAGCTATTTTCGTGTGTTTGCAGGTCCAATTGGCAAAGTTTGCAAGAAAGAGCATTTTAGAGCAGTTTTGGGCTTGGAATGGATAATATATGCATGGAGCAAGTTGGATGGACGTTTTTGAAGTACAAAAGAGGCTAGGAATGTGCTACAAACCTAGAGAAATTAATTCAACACTTGGAAGATAAGGAATCAGCTAAACAGAAGGAAACCTTATCCAACCTTATCTTATCCTATCCTATCCTAATCTTATCCTACCTTAATTCCAGCTGCAAGGGGGAATCATTTTCATATTAAACCACTTAATAACTAATTTCTAGAAGCATGCCGCACCACCCTACCCCTTTTGCCCTAGAAATCTGGCGCACCTTATCTTTTTCCTCCCTGGATCCATGCCGTGCACCCTAGTCCTTTTCCTTTGTGGATTGTGCTGTGTGTAATCCTTCTCCTCTACAAATTTGTGTTGTACCCAACCCTATATATATGCACACATCCTTGCAGCAGATTTAGAGAGAGCTATAGAAAGAAATTCAGAGAAATAAACACAGGTGTGCCGCAACTTTGCAAGGAAGGAAGAAGGGAAGAAGCTTGGTGCCGTGTCTGCCATCCAAAGCCTTTGGAGTGCCGGAGCGTTTCTGAGTTTATTCTATCCTTGGTTTTAGGTCAATGTTTATTTTAGGGTAAACTGTCAATTTAGTCCTTGAATTATCACCTTAGTGAAAATTAGGTCCCTAAACTATTTTTTCAGAAAAATTAGTCCCTGAATTATAAAAATCTGCCAATTACATCCCTAATGTTATATTCGAAGCTATTATATTCCATTTTCCGTCAATTTAAGTGATGTTACTTGCATGTAATACACATTGGAGGGTAGATTAGTATTTTTTTTTCATAAAGAAATAGTGTATGGAGTTAACTTTGGAGGAGAAATTGGTAGCTTTTAATAAAGAAATAGTGTAAGTTAACTTTTGAAGGTAAATTAGACATTAAATTCACATCCTATATGAAATGTTAAGCACTTATAGACGAGAAAATGATGGTATTATACTCTAAAGTGTGTCAAGTGATTTAAGTTGACGAAAAATTGGATAAAATAGCTTTGAATATAATAGTAGGGATGAAATTATCAATTTATAATGAATTTAGGGACTTATTTTACCGAAAAAATAATTTAGGGACCTAATTTTCAATGATGTGATAATTCAGGGACTAAATCAGCACTTCACCCTTTATTTTAATTTGGTTTTCAATTATGATGAATAAGTGGAACTAATTTCGTTTTAGCTAGAGGTGAATTCGTAGCCATGGACATATGTTTTATATGAATTGATTACATCCAATTATTGTTTCATAAATCATGAATGCAATTTACTTATCTGTTTTTTTGATAACTTATTCTTGTATGTTGATTAAGGACGCGTACTTAGTTTGCATGCATGAATTTGATGCTAGAATATAAGGGAATCTCACCTAATCGTTATGAACTTATATTTATAAGTAGTAAAAAACACTAGTCATGATTGTGTTAAGTAAATTTCTGGCAGGAGTATCATGCAGTTCAGAGTTACGAATGCCTTGTCAATGCTTATGATTTTCATAGAACTTAATGATCTTTGATATGTATCTCTATCATGCAGTTCATATAGGGAACTTGATAAGAATAATTTGGTTGCGTCGCTGAGTCCAATTCAATGAAGTTAGGAAAATCTAAGAATTAATTTGTGCAGTTCACGATTAATTTGGGGCATCATTCATGGTTTATAGGAATAATAACTGGAAATCAATTTGTATGCATATGTGTCATGTGTGGAGAAGGACCCTCTAGCTAGCCTTTCACCCCTTAAGTCACCTTAGTTTCGTACCACCCTCATTTTGTTTCTGCAACTTACCTAGTTTTAATTTAAAATTCGTCCAACCAACTCTTCCTTAGTGTGTCGAGTCAAGTTAGTTCAATTTTAGTCCAAGTCACCCTTGAGTTCTTGTTTTGAGTCAGTTTAGCTTGTTTGAAGTTATTTAAGTCTAGTTTTCTGTTTTGGAGTCTAATTAGTGTAGATTAGCATCCCTCCTAATCCCCGACCTAGAACGATCCCTACTTACACATACTACAACTATCTAAAAGAGGGTTTAAATTTGTGTGTTAGTTTTTACCATATCATTTGTCATTGCCGTAAGGATTTCTTGGTCAATTTTTTTCTCAATGTATCATCTTTAGGGGGCTGCAATAGTTGATTGGGTTCAGATCATTCACATAACATTCAATCTATGTTTTGGTATGCTCAAATATTGCTTAAATATCATCTAAATGTTATATGAACGATCCGAATCGTTCATCTTTTGTACCCCCTTAGAAGATAGTACTTTGAAAAAGAAGTTGATCAAGAAACCCTTACGGCGATGACCAAAAGTTGTAGCCCTTGTCCATACGTGTGTGGCTTTTATTTTCCCCCATTTTTCCCATTTATGAAAAAATTACTTCATTTTTTACAAATTTATGGCTAACTAGTTAAAACACTATTCACCACCATTTCAATCGTTCTAAATTTCCACATCGCCATATGATCATGTCCATCACGTAGGGGATATGATCCCAAACGTCTCCGTAATTGTTAGGGATTTTTAACAATTTTTTTTTTAAATTTTTTAACACGAAAATGCAATACTACGACCATATTCTCACGCAACATTATTTGATCACGCCACATGGATACTTCATGCACCTTCAGCTGCTGGTAAATGGAGTTTTTAAGGTTGCTTTTCCCTCCAAATCATTAGGTTTTTGTAGTAGTCAGGAAAAAAAGGGAATTTAATCCCAAGTTTTCACTTTAATCGCCCATAATTCTCTGAACATAGTTCATTAACTCCCATCTCCTATACCTCTTTAATTTCCACCTCTCCTTGCATCTTTAATTCCCAACTCTTCTTACATTGTGCTGAATTAATAACCACTCAATCATGCGAACATTACCCAAATCGCCTCCTCCTACCCTATCAATACACCAACACCCAAAACTCCTTGCGGATTCCTGTTCAATACACCAACAACCATAACTCCTTCGCAGTTGACCATTAATACCCCACTTTAGAAGACCATTGTGGTTATATTTCATAGTCTCACACCCACATCTTTTTGTCCTACAACCAATTCCAAATTTGAGAAACCAGTCACCGTCAATACAGCCCCTGCCAAAGAACCAAATTGTGGCAACCGTGTGTTTTTAGGTGTACATCGGTCAAAACACATACCAGGTGCAATGGTGGTAGGCGTTATTCCAACCGTGTGTTTTCAGGTATACATCCGTCAAAACACACTGTTATGTTTTGCAAGAGGTAACACGCACAGTTGATTGGGGAAATCAAGCGTATTTGTTGTCAGTTGAGATTTGTTGAAAAGGCAAACCAAGAATTGAAAACAGAGGTAACAGGGATTTTTGCTCCATCTGCCACATGAAATACTTGAAGAAACATGTTGCGCACAAAGGGGTTACTAGTCAGCATGCAAATTTATTTTGTGCTTTTAGAAGTATCTAAATGACAACACGACGGCACAGCAGACACAAATACTCATTACTGCTCATAAGCCAACAAACAACCAAACCCGTGAAATGTCACACCCCATTGAATTGATCTGCTATAGATACAAGGCAACATTGTGACTCTCATTAGTTTGATGGGTTTGAAAACTTTGGTTCCTATCTCCATCTTAACCTCAAGGGATATAATCTTCTCGTTCTTATGACATTTTGCACCCTTTTTTTTAAGTATATCGTAATGTCAAGCTTCAGTAACTGAGTAAAATGTTATTGTCCTGGAACTGTATAAGATGTCACAAACACTCATAAACATGCATCATGTGCCACAGTTCTTGTAGGCCAATTTCCAACACTAGTGTTACACTCAAACTTTATAAAACAACCATGGGAAAGATAAATAATAGTTGATCACCCATTCTAAAACACTTTAATATGTACCTGGTACATGGCTTCACAAATGCAACACAATGCATCATAACCCAGCACAAATTGTATACGCCGACAAAAATACCCCAAGTGAACAAAAAAAAATTAAAGGTACTAAGACCACTGTACCTCTCTCGAGTGGGCAAAAACACCCCCAATGAACAAAAAAAATTATAATTATAATACCACTGTATCCCTTCTCTAGTGAATTAAAAAAATTAAAATTATAAGATCACTCCCCCCAACCCTCTATTTGTCTCCCCTTCAACGCGCAAAAGTATATGTCAGTTGCCTGGCTTCAATGTTTTATTGCACATATGCATACCCAATGAAAAAAATAATATTAAAAATTATTTTAATTACGCCGGCGCACACCTACCCTGTACAACCCATGAAACCGGTTCATAAATGACCCCGTCGCTTATTGAAAATGATAACCAGCATCATTTCAAAAATTTGGGAATATAAACTGTGCCTACCCCCTCCCACATCAACAGTTACATCATAAAGTTGCCTTCTCTTCCCAAAACCCTCAATCTCCCGCCAACCCTCAAACATTCTTGCAGTCGTTGTTTTGCTTTGCTTCTTGTCATTTGTGTTACAATACATGGTGCTTTCTTCATTTCCGTTGGCTTCAGAGTCGTTGCTTTCTAAATAGTCGACGACATACATTATTCCTCAAACTAAATTTCAAATTTGGTGAGTTTCGAAATACCGAACCTACAAATAATTTGGTTATTTATGTTAATTTGATTAATTATGGAAGTTTGTTGAGGAAATTAGTTGAATTTGGGTTCAACGTTGATGAAATTATTTGAAAGTACTGGATATTTGTGGAATTATGGCAAAGTAAAAGCAATAAAGAGTAGAGTTTTGAAAGTACTGGGTTTATGAAATATTGTTAACAGGTTGTGTATAAGGGGTAGGTCGTTCTGTTTGTTATTACTTTTAGTTGCTAGTGATTTACGTTGATGAAATCATTGTTAATCATATGAATTGAGTTGATATTACTTTAGTCATCAAGGTTTGTTCATCGTAGATGTAAGGTTTTGAAGACTTGTTGACCTGTTGTGCTGAATTGATGAATTTGGCTGTTATCAGGGTATAAATTGTTCAATTTGGTTATGTTGAATGCTTGTATTATCATACGTACAGGAGATGGCTGCTTAGGGGGTTCAACTAATAACAAAATAGGAAGAATCGTATAGGGGAAGGGTTAACAACCTGGTTTCAGTGACTTTTGTGGAGCTTGAAATGGCTTTTCAAGAATGAGGACGATGCATTCAAGTTGTGGCTGCTATACTTTACCAAGGGTGTCTTCATAGGGGCGAAGAGTAATGCTACTGTTAACCTATAGTACCTCGAGTTCGTACATGACATGGATAGGTTCAACAACTATTCATGGGGTGCAATTTCTTTTGAACAACTAGAGGATGGCCTCTCTTTTGCTACATCTAAGAGAGGGAAAGGAAAAGTGGAGGGTGATGTGGAAGAAGATGATGAGGAGAAACAGGAGGAAGGGGGGAGAAGTAAGAGGTGGCAGAGATCAGGATGAGGCTACAAAAGGTTTACTTATGCTTTTCAAGTATTATTTATTGGTTTCATTGAACGCTGATATTGTTTAAATTATTATAATTGAGTACTAATTCAGTAACCAGATAAGCCATTAAGGTATTGCAAGATGACTAATCCGACAACCATCCCAAGAATTCTTCGATAGGCGACGATGAAGAAACAGCTTGTCCATGAGCCGCTGCAATTTGAAAGTTTATGAACTTGATGAATGGTGGAGAACATGTGCGAAAGTTTATAAGTGTTTATGAATGTCTGCTAATATAATTCTAAGGAGATACGTTAAATGGCAACCGGTAGGGATTCAGAAGATTATGCCTACTAAAGTAGAGAGGGACAAAAGTTACTGGACATGGGGCGATGATGCCAACGTGGTGATGCCTAAAACCTTCGTTCCCAATACAAATGATGTGGGGGAGTTGAAAGTCAAAATAAGGGAGTTGAACGTGACTTTGACGCGTTTGGTGCATAACAAGGATATTTTAGTGAGGAACATGTTGAAAAAGATGGAAAAGTTGACCTAGGAGGTCAAGGAATTGAGGAAGGAAGTTAAACTAAAACATGTGGAACGGAAGAATGAGGAAGAAGATGAGGAACACAAAGATGTGGAAAAGGAAGAGGAAGATGGTGAAGAAGAAAAAAAATATGAAAAAGAAGAAAAAAATATGAGGGAAAAGAAAATGAAGATGACAGAAGAGAAAAAGAAACAGAAGAAGAAGAGGGTGGTCAAACTGGGGTTGATGAAGGTAAATGGGGGAAGGATGAGGGAACACGAGGGAAGGAGGTCATGGGAGGTGTGGAGGATGAGGGTTTGAACCAACTTCTGTTAACTGTTCAGTGGGATAGTCCTGACACTGTATGCAAGGAGATGCTTGGAGTGATTGGAGAACTTGCATTGGTTCAGTATGAAAAAGCCAAAAGTTCTGATAATGATGATGTTCTTATTTGTGCATTTGAGGGTGAGTATGTGGGAAAGAAGAAGAAGAGCCAGTCCACAAGGAGGACGTTAAAAACTATAGCAACGAAACGGAGGGTGAAGAAAAATATGAAAGTCCTTTCCCATATGACGTTCATCTTTGACATCACAAATTGCAAAAAAATGGAACATAGTGACCTGAAGGATAGTGTTCTTCTAAGGGTCGACGTGTTTAAACCTTTAGAAACTGTGTAGTTGAGGCCTTGGAGTATTTTTATCAATTCAAGAAGGCGAAGGAAAATCAGAAAAAGTAAGTAATAATTGACGTTTAGATTTTATGCGTTGTAAATTATATTGATTAAACTACTATAATGATAAGCCTTGTTGTTTTTTGGTTACATTGTTAGTCCGATTGCCGAGTTGGAAAATGCGGTGGTTGGAAACACCGATTTTTGGAGGCGGCTCCTTCAAACGGCAGGGTGGCTGTTAACCAGTATAAGTGACTAAACTCTATTTGGTTTGGAGTTATATAAATGTATTGGGATTGCGTTGGAGTCATAATTTAATTACAATTTGTGTATTTCAACACATTAATTTGCAGCTGTATCTCATGAGGAAACATGCTGAGGAGGCTCGGAGGGTAGGCAAAGTGTTAACCATGAACACAACCGACTGGTTTTTGGTAAAACATCCAACCAAATTTGTGCTAATCTAAAGTTTGGAAATTTTGATGTTAGGTGTGTTTTCGAATGTTTTAAGTGTTGTACAACCATTTTGATTTATTTTCTATTTGTGGACAGACGTATTGTGAGCGGGAGCCGTTTTCTACATCATGGTTGGTGGATGTGGAGAAGGTGTACATGGCCATCAACCTTGATCACCATTGGGTTGTCGTTGAGATGAATCTTACAGCTGGGAGAATAATGGTGTACGACTCATTGACGTCTACAAACCAACACACGTAAAGCAATTTCCAAATTGTCTCCCTTCGCTTCTGTGTTGTCGGATGTCCTCCAAAGCCTATCAAATGAGATGAAGAACGGACCTTGGCCCATCATTGCAAGTCCAAAGTCCCCACAGCAAGCCAATGGGTGAGTGAAAATTTAATTACATTGTTAGTCAGTTTAAATTGAATTGTCTGTGAATTGATTTTCAAACTTGTTGAATTGTTGTGTGCAAAAGGGGGGATTGCGGTATTTTCACTTTAAAAGTGATTGAGTTCTTATCATGTGGCATTCCTCCAATTGAGGATGGCGATTGACATGTTGCATGGCCTTCACAATGTGTATTGCGTGTTGCATGATTCAAACTTATGGTTCACAAACAATTTTATGTACATTTACTGCTAAAGAACTATGGTAGTCTGTAAATAAGTATTTGTAGTTTGTGTTTGGTGTTGGATAATTTTTAATTTCTTGAGACAATTTATAGCTTGTTCAGATGAATTATGTTTGTTCGACAACTGATTCATTATGGATGTTTGTAACTGATTTCTCTATATTATTACTTCTAAAGTGACATCCCTCGCACTTTTATATATTGAAACATTGTTTGGGACAATATCTGAAACCGTCCCTTATGTTTTATTATGGTGTCACAATTGCTTTACCGAACATTATAGGTAATGAAGGTTTATCACAATATATGATACCACCACCTATGTCTCATGAACATTTGTGAACGTTTATGAATCAGGAACTGTTCCTAAGAAGCTATCACATTTCTAGCAACCAACCCTTATGTGTTATGAAAACTTGTGAATGTTTATGAATCAAGAACTAATTATTAAGGAGTTGTGACAGTCCTAGCAACCAACTATTATGTGTTGTGAAAGCTTGTGAATGTTTATGAAAAACACACCTGGCGAGAGACAACCCTAATCTATCACGCCTAAACCCTAAACTGAACAAAAGCAAAATTAAAGTTATTGGATTATTGGGTCGCAATCACAATCCAGTTGCAATCCACCTCAAATCTGTTCAAAACTCCAGCTCCCTCTCTCTGCCTCTCTTCCCTTCTATTTCTGTCTTCAATGCGTGCAACACCCAACCTCTCTTTCCCGCTTGCTCTTATTTTCGTATGTCAGACAAAAGATACAAGTTGAATAAAACAAGTTGAAATTTTCTAAATCTACCGGGTCACAACAACCTGGTTCTACGCGTGAACTCATCCATTCTCAACCGTTAGATCCTTGTCCGCACAGATAGTCTGCATGCTTCGTCCACACCTTATAAACGCCCTTAAAGACATTAGAATTGTGGGCCACAAACTCTTAACTCACTTTAACAAGGCCTAATATTGCGGATCTGGATTTCCTTCATAAAAATAGTAACGATATGTTTGGGGTATATTGCAAATAGATCCATGCATAGAAACAACATCATCCTTTGATTAATTTCAGAATTAGAGAGTGACATGAGGAAGACTCACTGTATCACAAGGGAGCACACTTGCAACAAAGGAGCACGCCACGTGCACTTGCACTTGCACATAAAATAAATAAACAAAACTATACAAATAAAATAGAGAAAAGCTTGGCTTGCTTAAGGTTAAAGCGAAGTTCCTAGCTCCCCAAAATATTTTGTGGTCTATTCAAAGAACTTCGTGCTTATAATCGAAATCAATCACATTATAAATGATGTGATAAAAGCTTAGCACACAAATTAAACTCTCTTTTCGACAATTGCAGTATATATGTAAGTAGGGATCGTTCTAGGCCGGGGATTATGAGGGACTGCTAATCTACTCAAATTAGACTCAAAAACACAAAACTAAACTTAAAAACACTTAACTAGACTCTAATGACTCAAAACAGCACAAAACAAAAACACTGACTCAAAACAGAAACTAAGTGTGACTTTGGACGAAAATTGAAATAAAAAGACTCTAACCAATGTGTATGGACGAATTCTAACTTATGTTGACACAAAACGATAAAGGAAAGTAAATTTAGACAGGTTCTAACTAAGTAAACACAAAATATTAAAGGGGGGATTGGTTTTGACGAATTTAAAACTCTAAACAAAACAAATTAAAGACACTAAGTACAGGGTATGAATTTAGGGTGAGTTGATGGGTGAAAGGCTAGCTAGAGGGTCCTTCTCCACACATGACACATAGGCATACGAATCGATTTCCAGTTATTCTTCCTACAAACCATGAATGACAATGCCCCAAGTTAACCGTGAACAACACTAATTAACCGTCGGATTTTCCTAAGTTCATAGAGATACATATCAAAGATCATTAAGTTCTGTGAAAAATATAAGCATTGACAAGGCATTCGTAACTATGAACAGCATGATACTCCTACCAGGAATTTTACTTAACGCGATCGTGACTAGCGACCTCCACTACTTGTAAATATAAGTTCATAACTATTAGGTGAAACTCCCTTATATTTTAGCATCAAATTCATGCATGCAAACTAAGTGTGCACCCTTAACCCACATACAAGAATAATGTCTGAATCAAACAGTTAAGCAAATTGCATTCACGATCTATGAAACAATAACTGGATGTAATCAATTCATATGCAACATATGTTCATGGCTTTGAATTCGCCCGTAGCTAAAACGAGTTTAGCTCCTCATGTTCGCAATTAAACAAAGATAACTTAAATTAAACATTGAAATAAACAAAAGATAGAAAACACCTAGAAACGCTCCAACAATCCAAAAGACTTGAATGGCAGGCACGACACTAGGTTCCTCCTCTCCTTCCTTGCAAAGCTGCGGCACAATGAGGTGTGTGTGGTGGTGGGTGGTGTATGAATGTTGCGGCATTGAATGGTATTTATAGGATGGGATGCACGACATTGGTAGCTTTGGAGAAGGATTTGGCAGCCCAAACCACCAAGGAAAAGGTCACTTCTAAAGCATATTCCAGGGAGGATAAGGAGATGTTCTTGTGACAGGTTTCTAGAAGGACAAGGGATAGGCTGCACCTTTCTAGGCTTCTAGAAAGGGGTGTGTTGGAAGTATGCCCACAAAGTCACTCATTTGATGTAATAGCTTTTGGAATACTTATTGTGTTAAACTATTATGTGTTTAATGAAGGGCAAAGCTTATTGTTAATCATTATTTATTGGATTATATGTTTAAGCAATAAGGGAATCCAAGGAATGTATTTAGTCTAAGAGAGAAGTGATCTAAGTAAGTTAGATTAACGAGACCTTTCTCTTATGTTCATTCCTAAAACGTTCCTAGCCATAGGATTGCCAATTGGGCATTGACAATCCGCTAAGGTTAGTATGCGTTATGTTAACTCAAGCGTGAGTATGACTAGTCTCAAGTCATTTAGTGTTGGACACTGAGACAAACACATAGGTGCTCGAAAGGTAATCGAGTACACTAAACAACGATCAAAAGAGAGTTCGAACATACATGTCATGTAAGAACTCGTAAGTTGCAATATGCAAAGTAGTCCTTTGACCTGAGGCATCAAAGATGTCTAATGGTTAGGTCCTTGATCTTTGATCATGTCAAAGGCATTCCATCGAGAGTGTCCACGACATTGTTGGGGTCAAGCTATGAATGCACAACAAGGGATCTCTAACCTTCCATGGTGGAAGGAGAATACTCTGAGATATGATTCAGGAGTCTTTGGCCAAAGCATACGAATATGACTTAGGAAGTATGTTTCAAGTCATATTCAAATGAATCATATAGAGAAGAATCACATTGGATAGTAGACATGAAATAAACTATTACTTAAACAATGTGATCAAGAGTATTGTATTAGAGAAGGACCGTATTGCATTGTAATTGTAACTGGATAGGTTCTCCAACCACTTCTACTTAGCTTGGGTAGCCATGACATACTGCTAGGTGTCACTCATGGTTTGTGGAAGCCCTGAGGATTAGCTAAGACCAATCTTCATCAAAGGGAGAATTGAAATGTAGTTTCAATTCGCAATCGATCGTTAAGAGTAACAATCGCCCACTGCCTCGCTAATTGGAACCTAATGGATCGTACACCGAGTAAGGATGAAAGTGAAGAAATATAAATGAGATGGATAAGCAATTAAATAGTTTAATTGAGAATGGTCAAGATTAATTAATTAGTTAATTAATCTTACGAAAGGTTCGTATTGGGCTTTTAAGTTGGTTTTGGGTTTCGGGGCCCAAAAGGGTTTTTGGTCCACAAGGCCCATTGAGTTTAGGTTGTGTGACAACTAAAACTAAATGGAAATTAACCCAAAAACAAAGTCAAAACCGGCCTAGGGTGAGTGGTACTCAACTTGGGTTAATTGCAAGTGTGCCACTCACATGTGAGATGGTATAAAGGCAACTTTATAGCCATAACCTCATTAGGGTTTTCTTGAGGGAAATAAGAGAAACATTTTCTCTCCTTTTCTCATCTAGAGGCCGGCCACTTAGGGAGAGTTTTACTAGCATCAAAATCTCTCTAAGTCATCCATCTTCTCTTCACACTACATCCTTGGTGTGGAGACTTAGAGACACTAAATCTTTAGTGTTCTTGGAGATCCTTTCCTTACATCTTCAAGGAGCAAGAGGAGCATTCAAAAGGAAGAAAATCACAAGGAAGATTCAAGGAGCTAGGAGGTGACTTGAAGGCCCTCCACTTGGGTGAATCCCTTGTGTAAACAAGGATGAGCTTCAAGGGTAATGAATCTCAAAACCTTCCTTCTCTTTAATGTTGTTAAAGAGTCTTATGGTTCACCATTCACTAGGCTTTGAAAGTCATGGGTTTTAGAATTGTTTTTGAATGCATGCCTACTTTAAAGTGTTATTAGTTTGCATATGTGTTCAAATGTTCTCACATGTTCTTAGCTAGGACAAAATTTTTCCTTCAGGGTGGTGCGGCAGGAATTTAGGAGACGGATTAGGGCTTCTAGAACCATGTTTTTAGGTGTCCCAATGCAATTAGGGGTCCTCCTTGCTGCTGGAAATTAGGTAGATTAGAATTAGGATAAGGTTAGGATAAGATAAGGTAGTTTGGATAAGATAAGATAAGGTTTTGGATAATGTTTTGGATAGTGCTCCTTGTTTCTTGCTGATTCCTTATCTTCTTTGTCTTGAATTAATGTCTTTATCTCTTTAGCACATTCCTAGCCTCTCTTGGTCTTCAAATTCGTCCATCCACCTTGCTCCATGTATGTGCTATTCATTCTAGGCCCAAAACTGCTCTAAAATGCTTCAAATTGCCTTTTTTTGCCAACTTTGTCATTTGAACTTGAAAACACACGAAAATAGCTTAAAACACTTTAATAAGTAGAAATTAGTTATGTAAATGCAAGGAAACAAGCTAACTAAGTCGCATAAATATGATCCTATCAAATTTCCCCACATTTAGCTTTTGCTAGTCCTCGAGCAAAACAAAACAAAACAAAACAAAACCTAGACCTTCCAACTTTCGCCTCAGGGATTTCCAATGAAACACGACATGTTAAAAATCATTACTCCCATAGATTTTAGTCATCCTTACCCTTGAGCACATAACTAATCACAGTCGCCACTTACTAGCTCTCATTTAATCAATTAAAACAATGTTTTGAAAGTACTAACATGCCTTAGAGAATTCGCTCAATTCCTGATAGGAGCATATTTCTGCGACTTAGTTAGCTTGTTTTCTTGCATTTACGTAGTTAGTTATTACTTATTAGAGTGTTTTAAGTCATTTTCGTGCATTTTCAGGTTCAAATGGCAAAGATAGCAAAAAGAGGCAATTTGGAGCATTTTAGAGTAGTTTTGGGCTTGGAATGGATAGCTTATGAAGGAAGCAAGGTGGATGGACGAATTTGAAGTTCAAGAAAGGTTAGGAATCAGCTAAAGAGATGGAAGAATTAATTCAAGACAAAGAAGATAAGGAGACAGCAAGAAACATGGAACATTATCTCAAACATTATCCAAAACTTATCTTATCTTATCCAAACTACCTTGTCTTATCTTAACCTTATCCTAATCCTATCCTACCTTATTTTCAGCTACAAAGAGGGACTCCTACTTATATTAGAATACCTAAAACCTGGTCTCTAGAAGCCTAATCCCTCTCCCTACAAATCAGCCGCACCTAGCCTTCTAGAAGCCTAAATTCATGCCGCAACCCATTCTCCTTATCCCTCCTTATTCCTAGCAGGAGTATCATGCAGTTCATAGTTACGAATGCTTTGTCAATGCTTATGATTTTCATAGAACTTAATGATCTTTGATAGTATTTCTATTATGCAGTTCATGTAGGGAACTTGATAAGAATAATTTGGTTGTCGGCGCAGAGTCCAATTCAATGAACTTAGGAAAATCTTATGGTTAATTAGTGCAGTTCACGGTTAACTTAGGGCATTGTCATTCATGGTTTAGAGAAATAATAACTGGAAATTGATTTGTGCTGCATATGTGTCATGTGTGGAGAAGGACCCTCTAGCTACCCATTCTCCCATTAATTCACCCTAAATCCGTGCAATTTTTGTTTAAGTTTAAAATCAGCTTGTTTTTAGTTTAATTTCGTAAAAAACAATCCCCCTTCATTATTAAGTGTCTAGTTAGTTTAGAATTGGTTTAAACTTGTGTTTTTAAGTGATTTGAGTTAAGTCAAAATCAGATTTCGTTCAAATTACCCATAAGTTCTTGTTTTGAGTTATTTAAGCTAGTTTTGAGTAGTTTGAGTCAGTTTTGAGTCTTTAGAGTCTAATTAAGTGTTTTTAAGTCTAAATTGAGTAGATTAGCAGTCCCTCCTAATCCCCGGCCTAGAACGATCCCTACTTACATATATACTACACTTGTCAAAAAGAGGGTTTAATTTGTGTGTCAAGTAATTTTCACATCAAATTTTGGCGCCGTTGCCGGGGATTAGCAAAATTGCTAATCCCCCTCTGTTTCTTTTCATGTCTTTTGATTTTAGTTTCTGATTTTGTTTTGTTTTGTTTTTGATATTTGATTTAGTTTTCTTTCTTTGATTTCAGGTACTAGAGAAGTAAGACATGGCAATTGCTAACCTTCAAGCTCAAATAACGAATCTTACATCTCAATTGTCACAGCACATCGAAGGACCACAATGCAAAGTGTCCCTACATTTGGTGAGTCCTATATGCAAGGATATCCAGTTAATCAACAAGGTTGGGAGAGTGTCAATACATGGGGTTATCAAGATCATAATCAATCAAGGAACAACTTGTTTTTCAACTCGTACAATTCAGATTGGAGTGATCATTCAAATTCTATGTGGTGGGAACCCCAACAAGTTCAACACGAAGCATATTGGCAGCCATATGAGAAGTTCTATTCTAGCCCTATGCAGCCTCCCCCGCAACAAATCCAACCAAACTCAGGTTCGTCAATAGATAATGATCAAATTCTTGATGTACTAACCTCTATGGAACAGGCATTACAAAATCGAGCCAAAGAATTGGGCGAATTAAAGAGTCAAATAGGAGAGATCGCATAATTCATGGGACAAATTCAAGAACAAAGTGAACTCTCCAACTCCATTATTGAAAATTCAGCGAAAGATTTTGAAATCGCTCAAACTATCACCTTGGAAAATGGCATGGAGGTTGGAGATGAACCCAAAACGTCCAAACCAAGCTCATACATGGATGAAAAGTTGCTGTTCGAGGAAGAGGAGGATGACAAGGCCACGACAAGCTTGGAAGAAGCCTTGCCGCAGCCTACCCTTGGTCCACCACCCTTGACGCAGCCCCCTAAGAGCCCTACGCCATCCAATTCAAGTAAGGTTGTTCCAAATTCAATTCTTTCTGACCCTATTCCACCAAATGTCCCTATTCCTTGCAGGTTCATGCAACCCAAAGAAGAAGAGGGTGAGGAAGGCGTCTTCGAAACCTTTCCAAACATTCACGAGAAAGAAGTGGCTGGGGAATGTCTAGAATTCGTCAAAAAGGATGTACTTGAGACAAGAATTCCGGAAGAAGTTAGATTCTATGACACGGGACAAGTCACAACCATCACAATAAATCTGGCCAAATGCAACAGTCCTTCAATTTCTCCATGGTGCAGCAAGGATGTGCTTCCTAAAACTTTCGAAGTTGTATTTGTCCTTGAGTTCGTGTCGAAGCACACAGGTAAGCCACCTCCCCGAATTCCAATTTCGTTTTATACTAACATGTTGTTAATGATTCAGGCACCTACTCTTGAATTTAAACCGTTACGGGATCATTTCAACTATCATCTTCCATTCAAAGATAAAGGAGGTATCGTCCGGCTGGAAGACGTTAAAGCAAGCGCTTCTTGGGAGGCAACCCATGCGTTCGAATAAAGAAGACCTCGGAAGCTCCGGCACTATAACCAGGTGTTTGGGTTCCTAAACTCTACTCTTTATTGCTTTTACTTTGCCATAATTGTCGTGTTTGATAGTTGTTTGTTTGCTTGCTTGCTTGTGAGTCTATGTTTGAAACATTGAGGACAATGTTTGATTTAAGTGTGGGGGGGTAAACAAAGTGTTTTTCATGCAAAATTCGTGGGATTTTATCACCTATCACTTCTAAAGTTGTTTTTACTGTTTTTAAGTGTTTTTAGAGTGTTTTGGAGTGTTTTTGTGTCATTTAAGAAAAATCCGAAAATTTTTGAAAAAAATCGAAAAATGTTTGAAAAACCCAAAAAGAGTTGTTTTCGAGTCGTTTTTTGTTTGATTGTTTGTGTCTTAGGGTACCTTCCAACACAATGATGAGGATTTGGTTTTTAATTGCATAACTGTTAAAGAAAGTAACAAACATGGATGAAAGTTTGATATATCTTTGGTTTATGCTTAGTTGTAGTTGTAACTTATGAATTCATGTTTAATCACAAAGAAAAAATCAGTTTTTGTAACATGCTTGAAGGAAGGAACTCAAACTAACGCTACAACCCTGAGAGACTTGAGCCTAAAACGTTCTTTGGAGAGTTAAAAATCTGTGCATTTGTTGTTTTCTAAGTCATTGCATGATCTCATTATTCTTTGCTTGGTTGCTACTTAGAAGGCGTTTCATCATTATAGTTCCAAATACTAGAACTCATACCCATTTCATTCAAAGCATAAAATTGATTAGCATAACACATGAACAAGATGAAGTTGTTAGTTAAAACTAGAGCCAAATAGCCGAACCCTTTGCATTATGTTTTGTAGGTTTAACCCCGTTGAGCCTAACTTAGCCTATTTTGTTGTTAGCCTACATTACCCATACCTAGCCTAGAATAGGACAATCCTTAGCCTTGCTCTTAAGGAATAGTAAGCAAGACTTAGAGGGATTCCTTTTGATCACCATAGTGCAGAAAACGAGTGTGGGGGAAGGGTTTTCAAAGTTTGAATTGTGTACCAAAGAAAGGAGCTCAAAAGAAAAGAAAAAAAAAAGAAAAATTCGTGGAAAAAGAGAAAAGAAAAAGAAAGGTGTGAAGAAAAGAAAGAAAAAGTGTTGAAAAGAAGTGAAAATGAGCTCTAAGTGTTGATTGTTGAAGAAATGGTCCAAAAAGTTGAAATTTGGCCCTAATTGTTGCATGAATCATCCCCTTGTGTTTAAAGTTGATTTTTGCATTCAAAAGTGAATTCTAAGTGCTTATTTCATTACTTTGCTTACTATTGCTTTAAGAACGTTTGTTTTCCATATCCTTTCTTTATTAGCCAATACCTCTAGCCCTGTTACAACCCTATACTTCTATCTTGAGTGTTGTGTGTTTCAATAATGTGGAGTTTGGGATTGGTATGAGCATATGGTGTCCATGGTTCTCGCGTCTAAGCAGTAGCATTCCATTCATGAGATCATATCTATACACATGCATTAAACATTCCAGAAAATGCTTTCTTTGTTATAACATATGTGAGTACTAGACTACATATTTACATCAATCTTCTCACATATAACTAGTGTAGGGTGTGTAGTCAGAAAATCTATGTGAAAATAGAGTGTATCTTGTAAGGAATTGGGTGAATTCTCTAAGGCATGTTGCTACATTCAAATCATTGTTTTAATTGATTAAATGCGAACTAGTAAGTGGCAACTGTGATTAAGTATGTGCTCGAGGGAAAAGATGACTAAAATCTATGGGAGTGGTGATCTTTAATATGTTATGTTGCGTTGGAAATCCCTGAGGCAAATGTTGGATGGCCTAGGTTATGTTTTGTTTGTTTGTTTTGCTCGAGGGCTAGCAAAAGCTAAGTGTGGGGGAATTTGATAGGAGCATATTTATGCGACTTAGTTAGCTTGTTTTCTTGCATTTACGTAGTTAGTTATTACTTATTAGAGTGTTTTAAGTCATTTTCGTGCATTTTCAGGTTCAAATGGCAAAGATAGCAAAAAGAGGTAATTTGGAGCATTTTAGAGCAGTTTTGGGCTTGGAATGGATAGCTTATGAAGGAAGCAAGGTGGATGGACGAATTTGAAGTTCAAGAAAGGTTAGGAATCAGCTAAAGAGCTGGAAGAATTCATTCAAGACAAAGAAGATAAGGAGACAGCAAGAAACATGGAACATTATCTCAAACATTATCCAAAACCTTATCTTATCTTATCCAAACTACCTTATCTTATCTTAACCTTATCCTAATCCTATCCTACCTTATTTTCAGCTACAAAGAGGGACTCCTACTTATATTAGAATACCTAAAACCTGGTCTCTAGAAGCCTAATCCCTCTCCCTACAGATCAGCCGCACCTAGCCTTCTAGAAGCCTAGATTCATGCCGCAACCCCTTCTCCTTATCCCTCCTGATTTCTGCCTTGTAGTTAACCTTTTCTTTGTGAATTTGGAGTCCTAAATCCCTCTCCAAAACTACCTTAGAACCGTGCCTCTTCTCAGCCCTATATATACAGCCATATGCACCACAATTAGACCACCACCCACCATCATTCACCACAATTCGTCCATCCTCCATCCACCACCACAATACACATCCACCATTCAACACAAACACCTCATTGTGCCGCAAAAATGAAGGAGAGAAGAAGAGGAGTCCCTTGGAGCCGTGCCCTGCCATTCAAGACGTTGGATTGTTGGAGCGTTTCTAGGTGTATTATATCTTTTGTTAGTTCAATGTTTAATTTAAGTTTTCTTTGCTTAATTGCGAACATGAGGAACTAATTTCTTTTTAGCTAGAGGCGATTTCAAAGCCATGAACATATATTGCATATGAATTAATTACATCCAGTTATTGTTTCATAAATCATGAATGTAATTTGCTTAACTGCTTGTTTGATAACTTATTCTTGTATGTTGATTAAGAGGGCCCGCTTAGTTTTCATGCATGAATTTGATGCTAAAATATAAGGGAATTTCACCTAATAGTTATGAACTTATATTTACAAGTAGTGGAGGTCGCTAGTCACGATCGCGTTAAGTAAATTCCTAGCAGGAGTATCATGCAGTTCATAGTTACAAATGCTTTGTCAATGCTTATGATTTTCATAGAACTTAATGATCTTTGATAGTATTTCTATTATGCAGTTCATGTTGGGAACTTGATAAGAATAATTTGGTTGTCGGCGCAGAGTCTAATGCAATGAACTTAGGAAAATCTTATGGTTAATTAGTGCAGTTCACGGTTAACTTGGGGCATTGTCATTCATGGTTTAGAGAAATAATAACTGGAAATTGATTTGTGTTGCATATGTGTCATGTGTGGAGAAGGACCCTCTAGCTAGCCATTCACGCATTAATTCACCCTAAATTCGTGCAATTTTTGTTTAAGTTTAAAATCAGCTTGTTTTTAGTTTAATTTCGTCAAAAACAATCCCCCTTCATTATTAAGTGTCTAGTTAGTTTAGAATTGGTTTAAACTTGTGTTTTGAAGTGTTTTGAGTCAAGTCAAAATAAGATTTCGTTCAAATTACCCATACGTTCTTGTTTTGAGTCAGTTTGTGTGTTTTGTGCTGTTTTGAGTTATTTAAGCTAGTTTTGAGTAGTTTGAGTCAGTTTTGAGTCTTTAGAGTCTAATTAAGTGTTTTTAAGTCTAAATTGAGTAGATTAGCAGTCCCTCCTAATCCCCGGCCTAGAACGATCCCTACTTACATATCTACTACAATTGTCAAAAAGAGGGTTTAATTTGTGTGTCAAGTAATTTTCACATCAATTCCTCACCGGATATACTCTCTATTTTCACATAGATTTTCTGACTACACTCCCTATACTAGGTACATGTGAGAAGATTGATGTAAACATGTAGACTAGCACTCACATATGTTTATAACAAAGAAGGCACTTTCTGGAATTATTAATACATGCGTATAGATATGATCTCATGAACGGAATGCCACTACTTAGACGCGAGAACCAGGGATACCATATGCTTGTACCAATTCCAACCTCCACATATTGAAACACATAACAATCAAGATAGAAGTCTAAGGGTTGTAATGGGGCTAAGGGCATTGGCTCACAAAGAAAGGAAAGGATAAACAAAAGTTCTTAAAGCGATAGTAAGCAAAGTAATGAAATTGACACTTAGAATTCACTTTTTAATGCAAAATCCAACTGTAGACACAAAGCACAGATTCACACAACTTTTAGGGCCGGATTCAATATTTTGAACTGATGTGATAAAAGCTTAGCACACAAATTAAACCCTCTTTTTGACAATTGTAGTATATGTATAAGTAGGGAACGTTCTAGGCCGGGGATTAGGAGGGATTGCTAATCTACTCAAAACTTGACTCTAAAACACAAAACTAAACTTAAAAACACTTAACTAGACTCTAAAGACTCAAAACAAACTAAAAAGACTCAAAATAGCACAAAACAAGCAAATTGACTCAAACTAGACACTAGGGAGATGTTTGGACGAATTCTAACTTTAACTTGACTCAAACCACTAAAAGACACAAGTTTAGACAAATTCTAACTAAGTTGACACAACAAAGTAAAGGGGGATTCGTTTTTGAGGAATTTAAACAAAAAACAAACAGATTAAAAATACTAAACAAGATTGCACGAATTTTGGTGAATGAATGAGTGATAGGCTAGCTAGAGGGTCCTTCTTCACGCATGACACATATGCACATGAATCGATTTCCAGTTGTTCTTCCAATAAACCATGAACCTCAATGCCCCAGATTAACCGTGAACAACATTAATTAACCCTCAGATTTTCCTTAAGTCATTGACTTGGACGGACAACGCGTCGGCAACCAAATTATTCTTCAATAGTTCCCTACATGAACATCATAATAGAGATACAATCAAAGATCATTACGCTCTATGAAAATCATAAGCATTGACAAGGTATTCGTAACTATGAACAACATGATACTCCTGCCAGGAATTTACTTAACGCGATTGTGACTCGCAACCTCCACTACTTGTGAATATAAGTTCGTATCGATTATGTGAAACTCACTTATATTCTAGCATCAAATTCATGCATGCAAACCAAGTGTGCACCCTTAATCAACATACAAGAATAAGTTCTGAATCAAACAGCTAAGTAAATTGCTTTCACGATTCACAAAATTATAACTGGAAGTAATCAACTCATATTGCAAATATGTTCATGGCTTTGAATTTCCTCTAGCTAAAATGAGTTTAGCTCCTCATGTTCGCAAAACAAAGATAATTGAATTTAAACATTGAAAACAAAGATAGAATACACCTAGAAACGCTCCAATAATCCAAGCTTCTTGAATGGCAGGCACGACTCCAAGTAACTCCTTCTCCTTCCTTCTTTGCTGCGGCACAAGGTGTCGGTGATGGTTTGAGTGATGAATTGTATGGAGGAATGGATGAATGTGTGAATTGTGGTGAGTGGATAGATGTAGGTGAGTTATGGTGAAGGATGGATGATGAATGATGTAGAATGGTGCGGCAGAAACATGTATTTAGGGAGAGGGCCACAACCTTATTTAATTTGGAGACGGATTTTTACTCCAAATCCTAAGGGAAAAAGTGTAATTAAATTCAGAATCCAAGAGGAAAAGGGAATGTAGGGTGCGGCAGCTCCTAGAAGACAAGGGAATGGCTTCCTTGCACAGCAAGGAAGGATTTTGGGAAAGAAAGGTGCGGCTCTCTCCTTGGAGTGGGATAGGTCTTCTAGAATCATGCATTTAAGTGTCCTAAAATATTTAGGGATCCTCCTTACAGCTGGAACCTAGGTGGATTAGGATTAGGAAAGGTTTAAGGACAAAACAAGGAAACTTGGCTAACATTCCTTCTTTCTTGCTGAGCTTTCTTCTTTTCTTTGTCTTGAATTTATTTCCTTCATCTCTTTAGCACATTCCTATCCTCTTTTGGTCTTCAATTTCGTCCATCCACCTTGCTCCATGCATGTACCATCCATTCTTGGCCCAAAAATGCTCCAAAAGGCACCAAAATGCACTTTCTTGCCTCTTTAGCCCTTTAAACCTACATACACCCGAAAATAGCTTAAAATACTAAAATAACTAGAAATAAACTAAGTAAATGCCAAGAAACAAGCTAACTAAGTCGCATAAATATGCTCCTTAAACATGTATCTCACCGTAATTCCTGTAACACAATACAGGTTCCTGTGCACTTGACAAAATAAGGAAACTTGGCTAGCTTTTTCCTTCTTCTTGATGGGTTCCTTGTCCTCCTTGGTCTTGAATTATTTTCTTCCTCTCTTTGGCACATTCCTAGCTTCCTTTGGACTTCAATTTTGTCCATCCACTTTGCTCCAAGCATATGCTATCCATTCCATGCCCAAAATTGCTCCAAAAGCACCAAAATGCACTTTCTTGCCTCTTTAACCCTTTTGACCTACAAACACACGAAAATAGCTTAAAATACTAAAATAACTAAGAACTAACAACATAAATGCACAAAAACAAGCTAACTAAGTCGCATAAATATGCTCCTATCACTACATGAACAGCACAATAGAGATACAATTGATATGAGCATATTTATGAAATTTAATTAGCTTGTTTTCGTGCGTTTATGTTGATTGTTCGTATTTAATTTAGTATTTTAAGCTATTTTCGTGTGTTTGTAGGTCCCAAGGGGTAAAATATCAAGAAAGTGCATTTTGGAGCCTTTTGGAGCTATTTTGGGCATGTTTTGGATAGCTTATGATTGGAGCAATGTAGATGGACGAAATTGAAGACCAAAGCATGCTAGGAATCAGCTAAAGAGAAGAGGAAAAATAAATTCAAGTCAAAGAAGGAAAAGGAATCCAAGAAGAAGAAGGGTTGACTAAGTCAAAGTTTCCTTACTTTGACCTTTGACTTTCCTAATTCTATTTTGACAAGGAATCAGCCACAAGGGGGGAATCCTAGAGATATTGGGACACCTAAACCCAAGTTTCAAGAGGGTGACGCACATACCCATCAGCCATACTTTCCTTGCCTTGCAAGGAAACACAATCCCTTTCAATGTGGGACTTGGCCGCACCTTTCCTTCATGTTTCTTTCCTTGCTGCACAAGTAAGTCACATTCCCTTGCCATTTAGGATAGAGCCGCATCTTCCCTTTACCCATTTACCTTTCCCTTTCAGTTTTGGACCCAAAACAGCTAGGAAAGCATGTTTCCTTGTCTTTGCCGCATACAAACTTACCTTTCCTTTAATTTCCTGCATGTGCCGCACCTATTGTCCTAATTCCTTTGGGATTTTGCATGTTATTTCCTATTTCCTTTAAGGTTTAGAATAAATCCTGATTACCTAAATTAAATTGGAGCCTTAACCCTATAAATACCAACCTTAGCCGCACCATTCCACCATCCATTCAAAAATCCATACAACACACATACATTCAGCCATTCTACAACCTTTGCCGCACCTCCTTCCCATCCTTCACCCCAAAACACATCCAAAACCTCCCTTAACCACTTGTGCTGCAACAAAGGAGAAGAAGGAAGGCCTTGGACGTTTTTGTTCTTCAAGCTTTGGATCGTTGGAGCGTTCTAGGTGTAATTCTTTCTTTGTTCTAAATGTTTAAATTAAATTCTTGTTGCTTTGCTGTGAACATGAGTGGCTAGACCCCTTTTTGGCTAGGGGTGATTTCAAAGCCATGATTATGGGTGCAATATGAATTGATAAGTTTCATTACGAATTCTTGAGTTGTGAATGCAATTGGCTTAACTGTTTGATTGATAACTTATTTGTGTTTGTTGATTGAGGGTCGACACTTAATTGGCATGCATGAATTTGATGCTAGAGTATAAGGGAGTTTCACATAATCGTTACAACCTTATACTCATAAGTGGTGAAGGTCGCTTATAAACGATCGCGTTAAGTTCAATTCCTAGCATGAGTGACATGATGTCATAGTTACAAGTGCTATGTCAATGCTTATGATTTTCATTGAACGTAATGATCTTTGATTGTATCTTTATTATGATGTCATGTAGGAGACTTTCGAAGAATGCTTTGGGTTGTCGAATGATGTCATCCAATCCAATAACTCAAGGAAAATCTGATGGTTAATTAGTGATGTCACGGTTAACTTGGGGCATTGTCATTCATGATTCAATGAAGGAGTAACTGGGAATCGATTCGTTTGAATACATAACATGTGTGGAGAAAGAGCCTCTAGCTAGCCCATCATCCATCCAAACTTCTCAAAAACGTTTTCAAACTTTGTTTTATTTTAAAATCTGTTATCAACTTGTTTTCTTTTTAAATTCGTTCAAACAAAACCCCCCCCCCCCCCCTTTACTTTCTTGTTTCAAATTGTTTTAAACTTGTTTTGTTTGTGTTTTCAAGTGTTTTAAATCAAGCCTAAACCATATTTTCGTCCAAAATTGTGTTTAGAGTCAGAAACTGCCTAGTTTGTGTTTTTAGGCAGTTTTGAGTGTTTTCAACCTATTTTGAGTCTTGTGAACTTGTTTTAAGTATTTTCAACTTAACCAAACGTTTTTAAGTTTGTTTTTGAGTCTTTGAGTCAGTTTAA
Organism: Cotoneaster glaucophyllus; assembly: GCA_036320875.1. Taxonomy (NCBI): domain Eukaryota; kingdom Viridiplantae; phylum Streptophyta; class Magnoliopsida; order Rosales; family Rosaceae; genus Cotoneaster; species Cotoneaster glaucophyllus. The sequence goes on from CM070059.1 coordinate 23,084,317, forward strand.
CGTCGATTAGCAATCCCTCCTAATCCCCGACCTAGAACGATCCCTACTTGCATCTATACTACAATTCACACCAAGAGGGTTTAATTTGTGTGCTTAATATATTTCGCATCAACAATCAAAGATCATTACGTTCTATGAAAATCATAAGCATTGACAAGGCATTCGTAACTATGAACAGCATGATACTCCTGCCAGGAATTCACTAAACACGATTGTGACTAGCAACCTCCACTACTTATGAATATAAGTTCATAACGATTAGGTGAAACTCCCTTATATTCTAGCATCAAATTCATGCATGCAAACTAAGTATGCATCCTTAATCACATACAAGAATAAGTTCTCAATCAAACAGTTAAGTAAATTGCATTCACGATTTATGAAATCACAACTGGAAGTAATCAATTCATATTGCAAATATGTTCATGGCTTTGAATTTCCCCTAGCTAAAACGAGTTTATCTCCTCATGTTCGCAAAACAAAGATAATTGAACTTAAACGTTGAAAACAAAAGATAGATTACACCTAAAAACATTCCAGCAATCCAACTTGAATGGCAAGCACGTCCAAAGGTCCTCCTTCTTCTTCTTTGTTGCAGCACAAGGTGTGGGTGAGGGTTTGAGGGATGAATTGTATGGAGGAATGGTTGGAAGTGTGTATTGTGGTGAGTGGATCTATAGATGGTGCGGCAAACACTTATACATATAGGGTTGAGAAGGACATGGCCTAATTCAATTTGGGAACCAGATTTTTATTCCAAATCTTAAGGGAAAGAGGGAATTAAATGTCAAAATCCCCAGGGAAAAAGGAAAGGATATGCGGCAACCTAGAAGAAGAGGGAAAGTGACTCCCTTGCATGGCAAGGAAGGGTTCCTTGCAAGATTGGGAGCGGCAATGTCCCAAAGGGAATGGGAATGTAGTTTGCTTGTGCGGCAAGGAAGGGAAAGTGGAAGGAAAGGTGCGGCAACCTTCTTGGATAGGGATTGACCTTCTAGAAACATGTAATTAAGTATCCTAATAACTTTAGGAAGCCTCTTTGTAGCTGGAACCTTGGTAAATTAGGATTAGGAAAGGTAATGACAAAATAAGGTAAGTTTGACTAGCATTCCTTCTTCTTGATGGATTCCTTGTCCTCCTTTGTCTTGAATTTATTTTCTTCCTCTCTTTGGCACATTCCTAGCTTCCTTTGGTCTTCAATTTCGTCCATCCACTTTGCTCTAAGCATGTGTTATCCATTCCATGCCCAAAATTGCTCCAAAAGGCACCAAAATGCATTTTCTTGCTAATTTAGCTCTTTGGACCTACAAACACACGAAAATAGTTTAAAATACTAAAATAACTAAGAACTAACTACGTAAATGCAAGAAAACAAGCTAACTAAGTCGCATAAATATGCTCCTATCAATCACTTGACAAATTCATATCAAACGTTCATTGCCTGCACGAGTTAAAACTACATTAGGCACAAACGCGCTCTCTGCCTGCACGAGTTGAAATTGCAAACGGCATCAAATCTACACCAAAATGCTCCTCGTCTGCACGAACCTAAAAGGTGACACCAAAGCTCCTCGTCCGCACGAGCCTTAAAGGTGACAACAAATGCTCATGTTCCATAAGAGCCTAAATTACGTACGACAAAAAAAAAATTCAAGTCTGTTGAGTTAAAATCTTGAAATGACGGCTCAAGCAAAAGTTAGGACACATAAAAGAAAATGACCATTTGAACTATGTTATGACTTGATCTCTTTTTTCGGAAGGGTACGTAGGCAAATCGAAAACGAAAGTCCAGTTGGATCACATCAAAATGAAAAATAGAGTGATAGGAGCATATTTATGCGACTTTGCTAGCTTATTTCTTTGCATTTACTTAATTAATTTCCATTTATTATAGTAATTTAAGCTATTTTCGTGATATGGTAGGTCCAATTGGTAAAGATGACAATAAATGGCAAAATGGAGCAATTTGGAGCAACTTTGGACTTGGATTGGATAGCATGTGTGGAGACCATATGGGATGGACGTTTTTGGTGTTTAAAGAGTGCTAGATATGTGCTAAAATCTAAAGGAATTAAAGTTGAGGCTTGGAAGACAAGAAATTAGACAAGAAAGGGAAACCTTATCCATTCTTATCTTATCTAACCTTATCTAATCATATCCTATCTTTATCTTACCTTACCTTATCTCCAACTGCAAGTGGGAGTCCTTATCACATTCCAACACTTCTTATCTGATTCTAGGAGTCCTAAAATAATTCAAAGAACCTAATCTTTCTCCTCCTAGGATACAGCCGTGCCCTCTGCTATATATATTCAGATTGTGCCCCAGCTTTCAAAGAGGAGAAGAAGAGTGTGCCGCAACCTGCAATCATCCATTGAAGTGCTGGAGTTTTCTGGGTTCTTTCTGTCTTTATTTTAAGTTTCAATGTTTATTTTAGATTACATTTTAGTTATAACGAACATGTGTGGCTAAGTTTCTTTTTAGCTAGAGGAGAATTCAAAGCCATGATCATATGTTTTATATAAATTGATTACATCCAGTTATTGTTTCATAAAACATGAATGCAATTTACTTGTCTGCTTTATTCAAAGCTTATTCTTGTAGGTTTATTAACGATGCATACTTAGTTTGCATGCAGGGATTTGATGCTAGAATATAAGGGAATTTCACCTAATCGTTATGAACTTATATATACAAGTAGTAAAAGTCACTAGTCATGATTGAGTTAAGTAAATTCTTGGCAGGAGTATCATGCTTTTCATAGTTACGAATGCTTTGTCAATGCTTATGATTTTCACAGAACTTAATGATCTTTGAGATGTATCTCTATCATGCTTTTCATAGTTAGGGAACTTGAGAAGAATAATTTGGTTACGTCGCTGAGTCCAATTCAATGAACTTAGGAAAATCTGATAGTTAATTAGTGTTGTTCACAACTAATTTGGGGCATTGTCATTCATGGTTTATAGGAAGAATAATTGGAAGTCGATTTGTATGCATATGTTTCATGTGTGGAGAAGAATCCTCTAGCTATCCTTTCATCCATATTTCATTCACAACTTAATTTACTTGCTGCCATTTACTTTTGTTTTAATCAAATTCGTCCAAAATCCCCTCAATCATTGTTTTGTTGTTAGTTTACTTAGTTTTCAGTTTTATAAGTTCAATTTGTGTTGATTAGCATCCCTTCTAATCCCCGAAATAGAACGATCGCTACTTACTCATACTACAATTGCATAATTTATAGGGTAACATTTGTGTGTTAATTTCTACCACATCAAATTTTGGCGTTGTGCCGGGGATTAGTAAAATTGCTAATCACCCTTTTTTTTTTTCCTTTTGATATTTGACTTAGTTTTCTTTCTTTGATTTTAGGTACTAGAGAAGCAAGACATGGCAATTGCTAATCTTCAAGCCTAAATGACAAATCTTACTTCTCTTATGTCGCAGTACATCGAAAGGTCCACATTGCAAAGTGTCCTTACATTTGGTGTGTCCTCTAGGCAAGGATATCAAACTAATCAACATCCTCGATTAATTGAGAATGGAGGTTGGGAGAGTATCAATGGTTGGGGTTATCAAGGCCATAATTAATCAAGGAATGACTTGTTTTTCAACATTTACAATCCAAGTGGGAGAGATCATTCAAATTTTATGTGGAGGGAACCTCAACAAGTTCAACAAGAAGGATATTGGCAGCAATATGAGGAGTTCTATCAAAGGCCATTTGCACCACCACAGCCTCCCCCACAATCTTCCCAACCAAATTTAGGTTCGTCAATGGATTATGATAAAATTCTTCAAGCACTAACTTTTTTGACTCAGGGTTTATAAAATCAAGTTAAGGAGATGGGCGAAATGAAGAATCAAATGGGGCAGATATCAAAATTCATGGGACAAATTCGAGAACAAAGCGAACTCTCCAGCTCAACTATTGTCAATTCAACGGGAGATTTTGAAATCGCTGAAGCTATCACTTTGGGAATTGGTATGGAGGTTGGAGCTGAACGAAAGATGCCCAAACATAACCTAGAAGTGGACAAGGAGCTGTTGTCTAAAGAGGAGGAAGAAGACTCAACCACGGCAAGCTTAGAAGAAGCTTCGCCGTAGCACCCAATCAACTCTAATCCTATTGCCGCAACTACCCTAGCTCCACCACCACCCAATTCAGGTAAGGTTGTTCCAAATTCAATTCTTTCTAACCCTATTCCACCAAATGTCCCTATTCCTTGCAGGTTCTTGCAATCCAAGAAAAAAGAGAGAGAGAGAGAAAGACATCTTCGAAACCTTTCCAAAGGTGCAAGTTAATATCCCGATGAGGATTTTAATGTTTATGGGTTCTTTCTAGCTTTATTTTAAGTTTCAATGTTTATTTCAGATTACGTTTTAGTTATGACGAACATGTGTGGCTAAGTTTCTTTTTAGCTAGAGGAGAATTCGAAGCCATGATCATATGTTTTATATAAATTGATTACATCCAATTATTGTTTCATAAAACATGAATGCAATTTACTTATCTGCTTTATAGAAAGCTTATTCTTGTATGTTTATTAACGATGCATACTTAGTTTGCATGCAGGGATTTGATGCTAGAATATAAGGGAATTTCACCTAATCCTTATGAACTTATATATGCAAGTAGTAAAAGTCACTAGTCATGATTGAGTTAAGTAAATTCTTGGCAGGAGTGTCATGCTTTTCATAGCTACAAATGCTTTGTCAATGCTTATGATTTGCACAGAACTTAATGATCTTTGAGATGTATCTCTATCATGCTTTTCATAGTTAGGGAACTTGAGAAGAATAATTTGGTTGCGTCGCTGAGTCCAATTCAATGAACTTAAGAAAATCTGATAGTTAATTAGTGCTGTTCAAAATTAATTTGGGGCATTGTCATTCATGGTTTATAGGAAGAATAACTGGAAATCAATTTGTATGCATATGTTTCATGTGCAGAAAAAAAAATCCTCTAGCTATCCTTTCATCCATATTTCATTCACAACTTAATTTACCTGCTGCCATTTACTTTTGTTTTAATCAAATTCGTCAAAAATCCCCCCAATCATTGTTTTGTTGTTAGTTTAACTTAGTCTTTAGTTTTATAAGTTCAATTTGTGTTGATTAGCATCCCTTCTAAACCCCGAAATAGAACGATCCCTACTTACTCATACTACAATTGCATAATTTATAGGGTAAAATTTGTGTGTTAGTTTCTACCACATCATAGAGGTTCTAACCTTTGAGACAAAGATGCAAGATCAAGCCTCGACGACCCTTGAAGAAATCACAAGTCCGATTCAAGATTAAGTATCCACCACACTTGAATCAAATTTAGCTCCAAAGAAATGAAGTAAGTTCAGACCTTTGAAATAAACCAAAAAGCTCTCTGGCTAAAGCAAACAATCGTGTTCTTCATCAATCTCATGGAGAATCAACAAGCATAATAAACGCGTGCCGATTCATCCACCACCAAAGCCGAATATCACTCATCACTTGAAACCGCTTAAGGTCGCATTGCATTCAAGATCAAGCCTCAACAGCCCTTGAAGAAATCATAAGTCTAATTCAAGATCAAGTATCTATCACCATTGAATCAAATTTAGCTCCAGAGAAATGAAGTAAATTTAGACCTTTGGAGGAAACCAGAAAGCTCTTTGGTTAAAACAAACACCTGTGTTCTTCATCAAGCTTGCGGAAAATAAACAAGCACAACAAATACGTGCCGACTCATCCCCAACAAAGCCGAAGTTCACCAGCCATGTGACACTACTCGTGGTCTGATTTGTTCAAGGTCAAGCCTCGACTGCCCTTGAAGAAATCCCAAGTTTAATTCAAGATCAAGTGTGCACCACCTTGAATCAAATTTGACATCAAAAAGCTCTCAGGGCAAAACAAACACTTGTGTTCTTCATCAAGCTCGTGGAGAATCAACAAGCACAACAAAGCACATGCTGATTCATCCACTACTAAAGCCGAAGATCACCAGCCACGTGAAACTCCTTATAGTCCTGTTTCATTCAAGACCAAGCCTTGATGGCCTTTAAAGAAACTTCTAGCCCAATTTAAGATCAAGCCTCGACGTTTCTTGAATCGACATCTATGTTGAAGGACTTCAAAGAATAGTGGTCAAATGCATTCATGCGAAGGACTTCAAAACGCATCATCTACACATGACAAGCACATGCATACGACGCACCTTGAAGTAAGGGCATTGATAGGAGCATATTTATGCGACTTTGTTAGCCTATTTCCTTGCATTTACTTAGTTAGTTTCTATTTATTATAGTGTTTTAAGCTATTTTCGTGTGTTTATAGGTCCAAATGACAAAGTTGGCAAGAAAAGGCAATTTGGAGCATTTTAGAGCAGTTTTGGGCTTGGAATGGATAGCACATCAATGGAGCAAGGTGGAGGGATGTTTTTGAAGATCAAAAGAGGCTAGGAATGTGCAAAAGAGATGGAGAAATTAATTCAAGACAAAGAAGATAAGGAATCAGCTAAAAGGAAGGAACATTATCCAAAACCTGATCTTATCTTATCCAAACAACCTTATCTTATCCTAACCTTATCCTAATCCTATTCTACCTATATTCCAGCTGCAAGGGGGAGTTATTTTCATGTTAGGACTTCTAAATACCTGATTTCTAGAAGGCCTTACCTTCTCCTAAAAGGGTGCCGCATACCTTATCCTTATCTTTCTAGAAACCTGCCGCATAAACCTATCCTTATTCCTCCCTGGAATCTGCCAAGTACCTTAGTCCCTTTCCTTGTTGGATTGGAATGTTTAAACTTTTTCCTACACAACTTAATGTCGTGCAGCCCCCTAGCCCTATAAATACCAATCTATGCCGCACCAATTGGGGGGGGGGGGGAGCCATAGAGATAAAATTCAGAAAACACAATCTGCCACAGCTTGCTCGGAAGGAAGGAAGGAGAGGAATAGCTTGGTGCCGCAACCTGCCATTGCTGGGAGCGTTTCTAGGTGTATTATATCCTTGGTTTTTAGTACAATGTTTGTTTTAATTTGGTTTTCAGTTATTATGAACATAAGGAACTAATTTCGTTTGAGCTAGAGGTGACATCGAAGCCGTGAACATATATGTTTGATATGAATTGATTACCTCTAGTTATTGTTTCATAAATCGTGAATGCAATTTGCTTAACTGCTTGATTGATAACTTATTCTTGTATGTGGGTTAAGGGTGCACACTTAGTTTGCATGCATGAATTTGATGCTAAAATATAAGGGAGTTTCACCTAATAGTTATGAACTTATATTTATAAGTAGTGGAGGTCGCTAGTCACGATCGCGTTAAGTAAATTCCTAGCAGGAGTATCATGCAGTCATGATGTGATAAAAGCTTAGCACACAAATTAAACCCTCTTTTTGACAATTGTAGTATGGATAAGTAGGTATCGTTCTAGCCCGGAGATTAGGAGGGATTGCTAATCTACTCAAAACTGACTCAAAAACACAAAACTAAACTTAAAAACACTTAACTAGACTCTAAAGACTCAAAACAAACTAAAAAGACTCAAAACAGCACAAAAACAAGCAAATTGACTCAAAATAGACACTAGTGATTACTTTGAACGAATTTTAACTTTAATTTGACTCAAAACACTAAAAGATGCAAGTTTAGACAGATTCTAACCTAATTGACACAACAAAGTAAAGGGGGATTGGGTTTTGACGAATTTAAAGTAAAAACAAGTAACTTAAAGACTTTTAAACAACTTTGCACGAAATTGGTGAATGAATGGGTGATAAGCTAGCTAGAGAGTCCTTCTCCACACATGACACACTTGCATACAAATCAATTTCCAGTTGCTTCTTCGATAAACCATGAACCTCAATGCCCCAGATTAACCGTGAACTGCACTAATTAACCCTCAGATTTTCCTTAAGTCATTGAATTGGACGGACAATGCATGGACAACCAAATTATTCTTCACAAGTCCCCTACATGAACTGCATAATAGAGATACAAGCAAAGATCATTAAGCTTTGTGAAAATCATAAGCATTGACAAGGCATTCGTAACTATGAACTGCATGATACTTTGGCCAGGAATTTACTTAACGCGATAGTGACCAGCGACCTTCACTACTTGTGAATATAAGTTCGTAACGATTATGTGAAACTCCCTTGTCAATACTTATGATTTTTACAGAACTTAATGATCTTTGATATGTATCTCTATTATGCAGTTCATGTAGGGAACTTGATGAGAACAATTTGGTTGAGGAGCAGAGTCCAATTCAATGAATTTAGGAAAATCGGATGGTTAATTAGTGCAGTTCACGGTTAACTTGGGGCATTGTCATTCATAGTTTATAGGAAGAATAACTGGAAATCGATTTGTGTTGCATATGTGTCATGTGTGGGGAAGGACCCTCTAGCTAGCCTTTCACCCCCCTTAATTCACCCAATTTAGTACCCTTTAGTTTGTTTCTGCAAGTTTGTTTGTTTAAGTCTTAAATTCATCAAAACAACCCCCCATTTAGTATTTTGAGTCTTTTTAGTTTAATTTTCGTCCAAACTTCCCATTAGCTCCTGTTTTGAGTCAATTTGTTTGTTTTGTGCTGTTTTGAGTCATTCTAGTTTATTTTGAGTAGTTTAAGTCTAGTTTTCTGTTTTTGAGTCTAGTTTAGTGATTTAGAGTTTAATTTGTGTAGATTAGCATCCCTCCTAATCCCCGGCCTAGAACGATCCCTACTTATTCATAGTACAACTACATAAAAAGGGTTTAAGTTTGTGTGCTATTTTATATCACATCAAATTTTTGGTGCTATTGCCGAGGTTTGGTAAAATTTCTAATCACCCTGTTTTTTTTTAAATTTTACTTTTGATATTTGATTTAGCTTTATTTCTTTGATTTCAGGAACTAGAGAAGCGAGACATGGCAATTGCTAATCTTCAAGCTCAAATAGCGAATCTTACTTCTCAGTTGTCGCAGTATATGATGTGATATAAACTAGCACAAAAATTAAACCCTCTTATTGACAATTGTAGTAAAGATGTAAGTAGGGATCGTTCTCGGCCGGGGATTAGAAGGGATTGCTAATCTTCTTAAAACTGACTAAAAAACACAAAACTAAACTTAAAAATACTTAACTAGACTCAAAATACTCAAAACAAACTAACAACACAAGACAAGTAAATTGATACAAACTAGACACTAAGAAGTTATTTGGACGAATTTAGATTCAACTATGACTCAAAACTGATGTGAAAATTACTTGACACACAAATTAAACCCTATTTTTGACAATTGTAGTATATGATGCAAGTAGGGATCGTTCTAGACCGGGGATTAACTAGGGATGCTAATCAACACAAATTAGACTTAAAAACACAAAAACAAACTTAAAAACGTTTAAATAGACTCAAGGGACTCAAAACAAGTTTAAAAGACTCAAAATAGCTTAAAACAACCAAAAAGACTCAATTTTAAACCCATGAAGTGATTTTGACGAAAATAAGGTAAAACTTGACTCAAAAGACTAAAGAAAACAGGTTTTGACTCAAATAACAAGATTAGATGAAAAGGGGATTGTTTTGGACGAATTTAAACTTTAAAACAGAAACTTTGTTTAAAACACTTAAGAAAAACGATTTTGATGAATTGAATGGATGATGAGTTTAGTTAGAGGATCCTTCTCCACACATGATATATGCACATGAACCAATTTCCAATTATTATTCCTTTAGACTATGAATGACAACACTCCAAGTTAACCATGTAAGCATAAATTAACCATCAGATTTTCCTTATCTCATTGAATTGAATGAAACATGCATTACAACCAAATTATCCTTATCAAGTCCCTAACTATGATTGCATGATAGAAAACATATCAAAGGTCATTACGTTCTTTGAAAATCATAAGTGTTGACAAGGCAATTATAACTATGAATGCATGAAACTCTTGCCTAGGACTTACTTAACATGATTGTGACTAGCAACCTTTACTACTTGTGAATATAAGTTCATAACGATTAGGTGAAATTCCCTTATACTCTAGCTTCAAGTTAATGCATGCAAATTAAGTGTCGACTCCCAATTAACACACACAAACAAGTTTTAATAACTCAGTTAAGCAAATCACATTCAAGTCTTAAGAAACAATAATTGGATGTAATCAATTCATATATAGCATATAATCATGGCTTCAAATTCACCCCCAACTAATAAGAAATTTAGCCTCTCATGTTTGCAATTACACAATAATAACTTGAATAAAACATTGAGATAAAAGAAAGACAACACCTAGAACAATGGCAGCAAAGTGCACAGCAAAGTCTTCCTCCTAGCAATTGCGGCACAAGATGGCTTTTTGAGTGAATGAGGGTGGATGTGAGTGCTGAATGTAGAGAGAAATCTGAGATGGGTGGTGAGTGGTGAATGAAAAGGGTGCGGCACTTGGGTATTTATAGGGCTGAAAACTAAAAGCCACAGCAAGGGTGGATTTAGGAATTATAATGTGTAGGAGTTTTGGATTTAGAATAGGTAGAGAACTTGGACTCCAAAACCACAAAGGAAAAGGGACTTTCAAACATAATCCAAAGAGGAAAGGGACATGTTTTCCAGCAGGTTTTAGGCATCTAGAAGGGCATTTAGGCGCCAGGTTTTTAGGACAAGGGAAAGGCTTCTAGAAGGACATCTAGGCGCCACCTTTGTAGGAGAAGGTTGTGGCAGATTTGTAGGAGAGGTTTAAGGGATTTGTTGCATGTTTTTAGGCTTCTAGAACCCCTAAATTTAGGTGATAAAATCTGTTTAGAATCCCCCCTCTTTTTGGCTGAAAATAAGGTGGATAAGATAAGGTAAGGATAAGGCAAGATAAGATAAGGTTATGGATAATGCTTCTAGATAATGTTCCTTATTTCTTGCTCTTCTCTTATCTTCTAGAACTTGAACTTGTTTCTTCCTTCTTCCTAGCTGATTCCTTGTCTTTAAATCTCCAAAGTCATCCATCCTTCATGCTTGGCTCATAAGCTATCCATCCTTGACCCAAAATAGCTCCAAATCACTCCAAATTGGCTCTTTTTGCATACTTTGTCTTTAAGCCCTGAAATTGCACGAAAATGGCTTAAAACTCTATAATTAACATAATTAAGCTAAGTAAATGCAAGAAAACAAGCTAACTAAGTCGCATAAATATGCTCCTATCAAAAACACTAAAAGACACAAGTTTAGACAGATTTTAACTAGGTTGACACAACAAAGTAAAGGGGGATTGGGTTTTGACGAAATTAAACTAAAAACAAACAGAAATTAAAGACTAGACAGATTTGCACGAATTTGGGTGTGTTGGATGGATGATGGGCTAGAGGGTCCTTATCCACACATGATATATATGCACATGAATTGATTTCCAGTTACTCTTTCATTGAACCATGAATGACAATGCCCCAGATTAACCGTGTCATCACAAATTAACCCTCAGATTTTCCTTAAGTCATTGAATTGGACGGACAACGCATCGGCAACCAAATTATTCTTCCCAAGTTCCCCACATGAACTGCATAATAGAGATACAAGCAAAGATCATTAAGCTATGTGAAAATCATAAGCATTGACAAGGCATTCGTAACTATGACATCATGATACTCATGCTAGGAATTTAACTTAACGCGATCGTGACCAGCGACCTTCATTACTTGTGAATATAAGTTTGTAATGATTATGTGAAACTCCCTTATATTCTAGCATCAAATTCATGCATGCAAACAAAGTATGCATCCTTAATCAACATACAAGAATAAGTTCTGAATCAAACAGCTAAGTAAATTGCATTCACGATTTACAAAATTATAACTGGAAGTAATCAACTCATATTGCATATATAATCATGGTTTCAAAGTCTCCTCTAGATAAAACAAGTTTAGCCTCTCATGTTCACAGCAAAAGAAAGAGAAAATAATTTAAACATTGAGAACAAAGGATGGATTACACCTAGAAACGTCCAGCAATCCAACTTGAATGGCAGGCACGATTCAAGGCTGCTCCTCCTCTCCTTCTTCCTTACTAGGCTGCGACACAAGGTGGCGGTGGTGGTTTATGGCTGATGAAGGGTGGTGCGGATGGGTGGATGGGTGTAGGTGAATTATGGTGAAGGGTGGATGATGAATTGTTGTGGCAAAGGGTTTTTATTTATAGGGAAGGGAAAGCCACAACTTTATTTAATTTGGAGGCAGTTTTTTACTCCAAATCCTAAGGAAAAAGGGTAAGTAAAGCCAAAATCCCAGAGGGAAAGGGAAACATGGTGCGGCAGGAAGTAAAAGGGCAAGGAATTGCCTTGCAAGGCAAGGAAAAGGGATTTCCTGCAAGGGATGGGTGCGGCATTCCCTTTAGGACTGGGGTAGGCTTCTAGAATCATGCAATTAATTGTCCTAATGTATTTAGGCATCCTCCTTGCAGCTGGAACCTAGGTGGATTAGAATTAGGAAAGGTTTAAGGACAAAATAAGGAAACTTTGGCTAACTTTCCTTCTTCTTGCTGGATTCCTTGTCCTCCTTTGTCTTGAATTTATTTTCTTCCTCTCTTTAGCACGTTCCTAGCTTCCTTTGGTCTTCACTTTCGTCCATCCACTTTGCTCCAAGCATGTGATATCCATTCCAAGCCCAAAACTGCTCCAACAGGCACCAAAATGCACTTTCTTGCCTCTTTGGCCCTTTGGACCTACAAACACACGAAAATAGCTTAAAATACTAAAATAACTAGAAATTAACTAAATAAATGCCAAGAAACAAGCTAACTATGTCGCATAAATATGCTCCTATCAAATTCCCCCACACTTAGCTTTTGCTAGTCCTCGAGCAAAACAAACAAGCAAAACAAACAAAACACGACTAGACCTTCCAACGTTTGCCTTAGGGATTTCCAATGCAACATGACATGTTAAAAATCACTACTCACATAGATTTTAGTCATCCTTACCCTCGAGCACATACTTAATAACAGTCACCATTTACTAGCTCGTGTTTAATCAATTAAAACAATGTTTTGAATGTAGTAACATGCCGTAGAGAATTCAATAAATTCCTTACAAGATACTCTCTATTTTCATACAGATTTTCTGACTACACTCCCTACACTAGGTATATGTGAGAAGATTCATGTAAATACGTAGACTAGCACTCACATATGTTTATAACAAAGAAAGCATTTTCTGCAATTATTAATCTTAACATGTATATGATCTCATATGCTCATACCAATTCCAAACTCCACATATTGAAACACACAACACTCAAGATAGAAGTTAAGGGTTGAAACGGGGCTTAAGGGTAATGGTTAACAAAGAAAGGTTAGGGATAAACAAAAGTTCTTAAGGCAATAGCAAGCAAAGTAATGAAATCAAAACTTAGAATTCACTTTTGAATGCAAAAATCAACTTTTAAACACAAGGGAAGATTCATGCAAGACTTAGGGCCGGATTCAAACTTTTGGACCCTTTCTTCAACAACCAAAACTTGTGAGTTTATTCTCACTTATTTTTCAACTCTTTTTCATTCTTTTCACAACTTTTCTTTTTTTCTTTATTTTTTCTACGAATTTGTTTTTTCTTTTCCAAGCTCGTGCCCTTATTCTTTTTTTTTTTGGCACATTTTCTACACAAAAATCCCTTCCCCCACACTTGTTTTTCTGCATAATGTCGATCAAAAGGAATTCCCTCTAAGTTATGCTCCACTATGCTTCAAGAACAAGGGTATGGATGGTCCTATTCTAGGCTAGGTAGGGAACATTTGGGTTAACAAAGAATATGTTACAACACATATGCTCAGGGGGTACGGCTGTTTGGCTTTGGTTTATCTAAACAACTTCATCTTGTTATGTGTTATGCAAATCAATGTTATGCTTTGAATGAAACGGGCATGAGTTCTAGTATTTGGAACTAAAATGATAAAACGCCTTCTAAGTAGTAACCAGGCAAAGAATAATGAGATCATGCAACGACTTTAGAAAACAAGAACACCATAGATTAATAACTCTCCAAGCAAAGTTTAGGCTTAAGTTTCTCAAGGATGTAGCGTTAGTTTGAGTTCCTTCCTTCAAGCATGTTACAAAAACTGATTTTTTTTTTCTTTGTGATTACATGTGAATTCGTAAACGATAACTACAACCAAGCATAAACCAAAGAGCATATCAAACTTCCATCCATGTTTGTAACTTTCTTTAACAGTCATGCAATTAAAAACCAAATCCTCATCATTGTGTTGGAAGGTACCCTAAGACACAAACACACAAAAATGAACAAAAACGACTCTTTTTGGGGTTTTCAAAACAATTTTTCAATTTTTTTCTTAAATTTTCGTATTCTGCTTTCAAAACACATTGAAACACTTAAAAACATACTAAAAACACTTAAAACAGTGAGAAACAACATTAGAAGTGATAGGTGATAGGAGCATATTTATGCGACTTAGTTAGCTTGTTTTCGTGCATTTATGTTGTTAGTTCTTAGTTAATTTAGTATTTTAAGCTATTTTCGTGTGTTTATAGGTCCAAAGGGTTAAAGAGGTAAGAAAGTGCATTTTGGAGCCTTTTGGAGCAGTTTTGGGCATGGAATGGATAGCATATGCTTGGAGCAATGTAGATGGACGAAATTGAAGACCAAAGCATGCTAGGAATCTGCCAAAGAGAGGAAGAAATATTAATTCAAGTCAAGGAAGGAAAAGGAATCCAAGAAGAAGAAGGATTGACCAAGTCAAAGTTTCCTAATCCTAATGTACAAAGGTTTCAGCTACAAAGAAGGAGTCCTAAACACTTTGGGACACCTAAATCCCAATTATAGTAGGGTGCCGCACCTTTCCCTTCACTCTCCCTTCCTTGCCGCACAAGGATCCCTTTCCCCATTTAATTTAGGACACAATTGCACCCAAATCAGTAAGGAAGTCCTCTCCTTACCCTTTTTTCCTTGCCGCATCTCATATCCCTTTTCCCTTGGGATTTTGACTTTAATTCCCTATTTCCCTTAAGTTTTGCAATAAATTCTGTTACCTAAATAACTCCCAGCCGTCCTCCTTCCGTTCCCTATATATTTGAGCCTTTGCCGCACCCTTTGGGCATCCATTCACTCACATATACACATTCAGCCATTCTACAACCCTTGCCGCACCCCCATTCACCCTAATTCCCATCTCTGACCCCAAAACACATCTCATACATCCCTCACTCCCTTGTGCCACAGCAAAGGAGAAGAAGGAAGGCCCTTGGACGTGCTTGCTCTTCAAGTTGGATTGCTGGAACGTTTTAGGTGTAATTCGTTCTTTGTTTTCAATGTTTAAGTTATTTTCCCTTTGTTTTGCTATGAACATGAGAGGCTAAACTTGTTTTAGCTAGGGGGAATTTCGAAACCATGATTATATTTGCAATTTGAGTTGATTACTTCCAGTTATAATTTTGTGAATCGTGAATGCAATTGACTTAACTGTTTTATTCAGAACTTGTTTATGTATGTTGATTCAGGGTCAACACTTAATTGTCATGCATGAATTTGATGCTAGAGTATAAGTGAGTTTCACATAATTGTTACAAACTTAAATTCGTAAGTAGTGAAGGTCGCTAGTCACGATCGCGTTAAGTTCAATTCCTGGCATGAGTATCATGATGTCATAGTTACGAATGCCTTGTCAATGCTTATGATTTTCATAGAACTTAATGATCTCTGATTGTATCTTTATTATGATGTTCATGTAGGGGACTTGATGAGAATAATTTGGTTGCCGACGTGTTGTCCGTCCAATTCAATGACATAAGGAAAATCTGAGGGTTAATTAGTGATGACACGGTTAATCTGGGGCATTGTCGTTCATGGTTCAATGAAAGAGTAACTGGAAGTCAATTCATGTGCATATATATCATGTGTGGAGAAGGAACCTCTAGCTAGCCCATCAACCATCCAACAAACCAATTTCGTGTCGAAACTTGTCTTGTCTTCAATTTACTTGTTTTACTTTCAAATTCGTCAAAACCAATCCCCCCCTTTACTTTATCTTGTCAAATTAGTTAGAATCTGTTTTAAAGTGTGTTTTTAAATGTTTTGAGTCAAGCCAAAACCAATTTTCGTCCAAAGTTGTGTCTAGTGTTTAGAATCTGTCCAATTGGTGTTTTTAAGCAGCTTTGAGTGTTTTTAGCTTGTTTTGAGTCTTTTGAACCTATTTTGAGTCTCTTGACTCTATTTGAACGTTTTTAAGTTTGTTTTTGTGTTTTTGAGTCAGTTTAGAGTCGATTAGAAATCCCTCCTAATCCCTGGCCTAGAACGATCCCTACTTGCATCTATACTACAATTAACAACAAGAGGGTTTAACTTGAGTGCTTAATTCATATCACATCAAATTTTTGGCGCTGTTGCCAGTATTAGCAACTTTGCTAATCCCCCATTGTTTCTTTTTGTTTCTTTTTCGTATATTTTCATTTTAAGTTTCTGAACTTGTTTTGTTTCTTGTTTTTAGGTACTAGTTTATGACTCGAAGTTCTCAAACGGTTCGTGAGCACATCTTAGACTTTGACGACGATTTTGAGAGAACTTTGAGAAGGAAGAGAAGCCAGCAAGCATCCAATCCACCTAGCCCTGAACCTGAGCTCGAAGAACAAGAAGTAGAGGAGGAAAACAACCCCACGGTTCAGATTTTGGAGGAAGCACAAGACATGGCAGCGGACAATCGAACAATCAAGGAACTTTCTGCCTCAGGAGTGGACAATGCCGTGCCCCTATGTATCCAATACCCCACGGCAGCTCAAGGCAAGACCGAGGAGTTCGAGTTGAAGTCCAGCTTGTTGCATCACATTCCGAAGTACCATGGGCTGTCCATAAAGGATCCAAACAAGCACCTAAAGGAGTTTGAAGTGGTTTGTTCAAGAATGACCCCGGTCAATGTCAATGGCAGCATATTGAAGATGAAGGCTTTTCCATTCTCACTCTTGGAAAAGGCTAAAGATTGGTTTTATGAACTAGCACCTGGAACCGTTACTTCATGGGAGAGCATGAAATGAGCATTCTTAGAGAAGTTCTTTCCAACATCAAGAGTCATTCTTTTGAGGAAGCGGATTAGTGGCATCCAACAAAATGAAGGAGAATCGTTTCCGGCATACTATGAACGTTTTAAGACCCTTGTTGCATCCTGTCCACGACACCAAATGAAGGAGGAGTTGCTCATTCAATACTTCTACGAAGGGCTCCTTCCCATTGAACGCCAAATGCTCGATGCTTCAGCGGGTGGTGCGTTGGTTGACAAGACTCTGGTGGCTGCCAAGACTCTAATTGCAAACCGAGCCCTCAACGCATAACAATATGAAGGTGTTGGACAGAGAGGAGGCCCACGGCAACACCAAGTCAATGAGGTAAGTGCATTTTCTGAAATTCAATCCCAATTAGCTAATCTCACTCTACTTGTGTCACAGGTTGTCGAAAAACCCAAAATGCAAGAAAACACATTCTGTGGCGTGTGTTCCATGCAAGGACATCAATCTGAAACATGTCCTCAGTTGATAGAAAATGGTGGATGGGAAAGTGCTAATGCAATTGGATTCCAAGGTCAAAATCAGCCCAAATACGATCCATATGCAAATACATACAATCCGGGCTGGAGAGATCATCCGAACATGAGATGGAGGGAGCCTCAACAACCTCAACAAGGAGGATTTCGGCCACCACCCCCTGGGATGTTTCAAAAGCCCTACGCACCAATGCAATCCCAACCACAATCTTCCCCAAACACCTCAGGTTCGTCTCTTGATAATGATAAAGTTATTCAATTGCTCACCACTTTGTCGCAGGGAATGCAAAATCAAGTTAAGGAGGTGGATGATTTGAAGAAACAAATGGGGCAGGTTGCTGAGTTCAAGGGGCAGTTTCGGGAGCAAGGTAAGCTACCTAGTTCTACCATTGTGAATCCGAAAGGAGGATTTGAATCTGCCAAGGCCATCATTCTAAGAAGTGGTAAGGAAGTTGGAACTGAACCTAAACCATCCAAATCAAGTCAAAAGAAGGACGAAAATCTGCACTTCGAGGAGGAAGAACAAGAAGAGCCCACGGCAAGGATTGAACCATCTTTGCCGCAGCCCTCACAAGCTCCTCAACCGTCCACTTCAGGTAAGTTGGGTCCCATTTCCACTACTTCTAACCCTATTCCGGCCAATGCACCTTTTCCTCGCAGGTTCATGCACTTAAAGAAGGAGGAAAGTGAAAAGGACATTCTGGACACATTCAGAAAGGTGCAAGTTAACATCCCGCTCCTCGATGCAATCAAACAAGTTCCAAAATATGCCAAATTCTTGAAGGAACTTTGCACAACAAAGAAGAGATGTTCGAACAAAGAGGTAGTAAAGGTAAGTGAGAATGTTTCGGCCGTTTTACAACGAAAACTGCCTCCTAAGTGCAAGGACCCAGGTAGCTTTAGTATCCCTTGTGTTATTGGCAATACCAAGTTCAAACATGCCATGTTAGACTTAGGTGCATCCATTAACGTCATGCCATATTCAATTTATGCATCAATGAACCTAGGTGAGCTGAAACAAGATGGGGTTATCATTCAATTGGTCGATCGTTCTAACGCTTATCCAAAGGGAGTTTTGGAGGATGTTTTGGTGCTGGTGAATCACTTAATCTTCCCGGTTGATTTCTACGTGCTTGAAATGGAGGATTCAGCTCATTCTCCCTCATTACCCATTCTACTTGGAAAGTCATTCATGAAAATTGCCCGCACCAAAATTGACGTGTTTAAGGGGACTTTGACGATGGAGTTTGATGGAGACATTATTGATTTCAAAATTTCAGAAGCTATGAGGTACCCTCCTGATGATCATTCATGTTTCTCTATGTTGGAAGTATGCCCACAAAGCCACTCATTTGATGTAATAGCTTTTGGAATACTTATTGTATTAAACTTTTATATGTTTAATAAAGGGCAAAGCTTATTGTTAATCACTATTTATTGTATCATGTGTTTAAGCAATAAGGGAATCCAAGGAATGTATTTGATCTAAGAGATAAGTAATTTAAGTAAGTTAAATTAACGAGACCTTTCTCTTATGTTCATTCCTAAAACGTTCCTAGCCATAGGATTGCCAATTGGGCATTGACAGTCCGTTAAGGTTAGTATGTGTTATGTCTACTCAAGCGTGAGTATGACTAGTCTCAAGTCATTTGGTGTTAGACACTAAGACAAACACATAGGTGCTCGAAAGGTAATCGAGTACACTGAACAACGATCAAACGAGAGTTCGAACATACATGTCATGTAAGAACTCGTTAGTTACAATATGCAAAGTAGTCCTTTGACCTGAGGCATCATTGATGTCTAATGGTTAGGTCCTTGATCTTTGATCATGTCAAAGGCATTCCATTGTGAGTGTCCACGGCATTGTTGGGGTCAAGCTATCTAATCATGTAGACATGTGAATGCACAACAAGGGATCTCTAACCTTCCATGGTGGAAGGAGAATACTCTAAGATATGATTCGAGAGTCTTTGGCCAAAGCATATGAATATGGCTTAGGAAGTTTGTTCCAAATCATATTCAAATTGAATCATATAGAAAAGTATCACATTGGATAGTAGACATGAAACGAACTATCACTCAAACAATGTGATAAAGAGTATTGTATTAGAGAAGGACCGTATTGCATTGTAGTTGTAACTGGATAGGTTCTCCAACCACTTCTACTTAGCTTGGGTAACCATGAAATGCTGCTAGGTGTCACTCATGGTTTGTGGAAGCCCTGAAGATTAGCAAACACTAATCAAAAGGGAGAATTGAAATGTTGTTTCAATTCACAATCGATCGTTAAGAGTAACAATCGCCCATTACCTCGCTAATTGGAACCTAATGGATCGTACACCGAGTAAGGATGAAAGTGAAGAAATAAAATGAGATGGATATGCAATTAAAAGGTTTAATTGAATTATGGTCAAGATTAATTAATTAGTTAATTAATAATACGAAATGTTCGTATTGGGCTTTTAAGTTGGTTTTGGGTTTCAAGGCCCAAAAGTGTTTTGGTCCACAAGGTCCATTATGTTTAAGTTGTATGACAACTAAAACAAAATGGGAAATTAGCCCAATACCAAAAAGGGGCCGGCCATAAGGGTGAGGGGTAGTAGGTTATGCTTTATTGCAAGTTTGCCACTCACCTAAGAATGAAGTATAAAAGCAACTTTATAGCTTTATTTTCATTAAGGCTTTTCTAAGAGAAAAAGAAGAGAAACATTGTCTCCAATTTTCTCCATAGAGGCCGGCCAACTTAGGGGGTTTTACTAGCATCAAAAATCTCTCTAAGTCATCCATTTCATCTTCACACTACATCTTTGGTGTGGAGACTTAGAGGTACTAAATCTTTGGTACTTTTGGAGATCCTTTCCTCACATCCTCAAGGAGCAAAGGAGCATACAAATCACAAGGTAGATCCAAGGAGTTAGGAGGTGACTTGAAGGCCCTCCACTTGGGTGAATCCCTTGTGTAATCAAGGATGAGCTTCAAGGGTAAAGAATCTC
This sequence comes from Cotoneaster glaucophyllus, assembly GCA_036320875.1. Lineage (NCBI taxonomy): Eukaryota > Viridiplantae > Streptophyta > Magnoliopsida > Rosales > Rosaceae > Cotoneaster > Cotoneaster glaucophyllus. Next base: position 23,104,814 of record CM070059.1, read on the forward strand.
TAAATCCTTTCTTCTCTTTAAGTTTGTTAAAGAGTCTATTGGTTCACCATATGCTAGGCTTTGAAAGTCATGGGTTTTATGAATTGTTTTTGAATGCATGCCTACTTTAAAGTGTTATTAGTTTGCATATGTATTCAAATGTTCTTACTTGTTCTTAGCTAGGACAATATTTTTCCTTCAAGTGGTATCAGAGCCTAGGTCTATTGTATGGTGGATCCTTTTGGGTTTTGTGTTTTTTCATATTTTGTGATTTAAATGTTGTAAATGTTACAAGCTTTGTTCTTGCTTTGAATATAAATTTTGTTTGAAAATTATGCATCTCAAATGTTGTAGATGTAGTTCATTTAAGCATGAATATTGGAACTAAAATTTGGTGCCATAAATTTTGGGATTTTCGGCCAAATCTAAAGGGTGAATTTTGGGTTCATGTTTGTCTTATTAAAATGGTTTTAAAGTGCCTTTTGGAACCCTTAAGTACCCTATGTTGTTAACCTTCTTTTAAGAAGTGAAAATTTGGGTTTTGTTGATTGAAAGCATTCATGGAGCTCTTATGAGTTTTTCATGAGTGTTCTTCATGTTCTTGAGTTTTTGGCCAAGAACAAAAAGGTTTTGTGTTTTGATTCAAAAGTTTTATGTTTTTCATAAAGTTTTGGTTTATAGAAAAGGGTGAAGACTTATTGGTGAGGATGATAAATGTCATTAATGTTTACAAAACATTTTCTTACATTTTCTTACATGTCTATAATGTTTTACAAAACATTTTCTTACACCCATCAATTTCACCTTTAATCTCACCAACCAAAATCAACTCACAAAAACTTTTTAGAAATTTTTTTTCTTTTTCAACAAATCCGGCCAACCCCTTCAAGGGGGTTTCCTTGGGCCTTTTGTGTAATTACATAAAGTTTTGATACTTTTGTGTATTTACATTTTGGCCCAAAAGTTTACGTTTTTCGCGTAAAGGTCCAAAATCATAAAAGGACAAATTGTTTTGTTCCTTTAATGTAGATTTTGTAATTATTGAAAATTTTGGGTTCTAGTTGTAATTACATGAAGTTGTGGACTCTTGTGTTTTTACAAAGTGACCGCAAAAGTTTTTGTTTTTGCTAAATGGCCCAAAAGTTGTGGTCATTGTTTTTGGCCCAAATAAAAGAGAACAAAATGGTTTTGTCTCTATAATGAGAATTGGATTTTCATTATATTTAGTTCCATTTAAATCAATTCTATGAATCCAAGAACCAATTGTTTAAAGTTGCTTTCTTAGTTAAATGTGTTTAATTAAGAAAAGGGTGATTATGAACCAAAGGCCTCGATAATTGAGCTATGTGATTGGCCGATTTACATTGTGAATGTTTGGGTTTAGTAGAGTAGATTTGAATGTAATTTGATTAGTTCAATTGTTGTAAATGGACATAAGTCCATCATTTGTTTTTTGTAAAAGGGCATAAGCCCTTCTATTTATTTCAAGTATTCCTTTTGTTTATATGTATGCAAATTGGAATAGTTGGGTCCAACGCCCAATAGGAAATAACGGTTTAATTAGATTAAACGCGTAACTAAAATCAACAAGCTTCTACCTTAAATCCAAGGTCCAACACAAGGCTCGTGTTGGATCAAATCAAACGGTTCATAATCATCCTAAAACCTAAAATGACTATATAGTCCATATGAGGATGCAATGCGTTCGTTAGTAGTTCCATATAGTCTCGCTTGTTTCAACGAAACAGTGGGAGTATCATATGCTACTAAATCATATTAACTTGGACCAATAGTTATGATAGGCCCATGTTCTTTTAATTTGATTAAAATGATTTTGATGTAGCCCAAAACTACTCCCTCAACAAACGAATATTAAGTTGATAAACGAGAGATGTTTTGAACACCTCTTCGTAGGCCTTCCACCGTGGTGGACTCCAATCGTTTGTGACTTGTACACCGGCTTCACCCTATCATGGGGGAGTTCAAAGTGCATGCTTACCTTCAGGAGGAGTCCATAAACATATGATGAGGTGAATGTAGGCAACGAGGATAGCCGACATCGTATCATCGTGAGGCTATTCTTGAACCCCTACACGAACTAAGCATGGTGGGAATAACTTAACTAAGTGCAATGGTGCCGACATCGTATCATCGTAAGGCATCATTCTCTAGAGGCCGAAAGGATGGGTAATCACAAGAGGTTGTTGTGAATGAGTAAGTGTACTCTCTCATCATTATTTTTGCTAACCAACATCGTATCATCGTGAGGTGGGCTTGGTAATGGAGAGTCTCCCATACCCCGCTAAGAGTTCAATACAACTCTCGGATTCCATTGAGGGATGTGGAATTTGCCAAAAATAGTGGGTGGTACTATTTGATTTAAGACCCAATCAAGTAGTTAACAACAATCTAATACGATTTCTGTTATGTTATGTAGTTAACGACATGCCTAAAATACTACCCACCATTATACTTGACAAAAGGGGCCTTGTGGGCCAACGTTTCCTTACTTGGTATCGCCACATTGAGAATGTCTCAAAGGTGATAAACATATTGTATGTGCTTAAGCAATCCCCTCCTCATGTACCTCCTACGAAACTAGCTTCAAAGGAGGAGTGTCAAGATTATGCTAGACACTATGAGGATGACTTACAAGCCAAATGCTTAATCCTCACTTCACTTAGTGAGGAGCTTAAGAAGCTACATAAGCACATGGACACTTCTTGTGCCATGGTTGAAAGTTTGCATAAGATGCATGACATTGAGACTAGTAACGTACGATTCTCAAATGTTTGTAGTCTATTAAATGCCAAAATGGCAAAGGGGGCATCGGTCCAAAAACATGGACAAAAGATGGAAAGGATCTTTCAAGATCTTAAAAGTTTAGGAACTTCCATCGATGGGAAAATGGCCCAAGATTTTTTCCTTGCATCTCTCTCGGATGATTTCACTAAGTTTATTGTAAACTATAAAGTGAATAGATTTGATCATACTTTCACCAAGATGATTGACATGTGCTGTAAATTTGAAAAATGTTTCAAAAGGGACAGTGGGAGTGAGTATGCAATAACAAGGAAAAGGTTGCATAAGAAGAAGGCAAAGAAATCCAAAGGAACATGCTTTCATTGTGGAAAGGATGAACGTTGGAAGAAGAAATACAGGGTGCGCATTGCGAGCCTTATGACACGAACTTTTGAAGAGACTATTTCTGTCATAGAGAGTGCTTTTACAGTGAGTTCCAATTCCTGGATATTTGATTCAGGCGCTAGCCAACATATCTGTAATACGATGCAGGGACTAGTAGGGAGCAAATCACTGCGCAATGGGGAGATGGTTGTGCGAGTTGGGAACGGCACTAAAATCTCTGCAAAAGCAATAGGCACCTACATGCTTGAACTACCCTCTGGGGAAGTCCTGGAACTTAAAAATTGTTTATATTTTCCTTCATGTATAAAGAATTTGATTTCTATCTCTAAGCTTTTACGAGATGGGCACTCAGTATTGTTTGACAAAATGAGTTGCACTTTATACTTGAACGGTCGTATTATCTCTCAAGGTAATATGATAGAGGGACTTTTTCACCTAGAGACGAATGGTGGTATGCACTGTATTGAAAGCGGGAATACCTCAAAACCCAAAAGGGCTAGAGAAGATGTTAACCAAGAAAGGATGTGGCATCTCAAACTTGGACATGTGAACCTTGATAAGATTCACAAGATGTCGAAAGACGGATATTTCCGCCCATTAGGTAATGACCAGATGGGTACTTGTGAATGTTGCTTGAAAGGGAAAATGACCAAATCTCCATTTACTGGAAAAGGAGAGCGTGCCACTGAAATTCTAGGGTTAATCCACACTGACGTGTGTGGACCTATGTCTACCACGTCGAGAGGAGGCTTCTCCTACTATATCACATTCACCGACGATCACTCTCGGTTTGGCTATGTGTATCTTATGAAGTACAAGTCAGAATCCTTTGAAAGGTTCAAAGAATTCAAGAATGAAGTAGAGAAGCAAACTGGGAAACAGATAAAGACCTTAAGATCGGATCGAGGGGGTGAATATCTGAGTAACGAGTTCCTAGATTATCTCAAAGAGTGTGGAATAATATCACAGTGGACTCCACCGGGAACTCCACAACTTAATGGAGTTTCTGAAAGGAGAAATCGAACCTTGATGAACATGGTTCGTTCTATGATGAGTTCCGCTGATCTGCCAGTAACATTCTGGGGATACGCTCTATATACAGCAGCTTACTTGCTTAATAGAGTACCTTCCAAATCAGTTTCACAAACGCCCTATGAGATATGGCACGGAAGAAAGCCAAGTCTTAATCACATTAAGATTTGGGGTTGTGAAGCATATGTCAAGAAGCTTGAAGCTACTAAGCTTGAAGCGAGATCAGTAAGGTGCTATTTTGTGGGATATCCTAGAGAAACTATGGGATATGAGTTCTACCATCCTGACGACCAGAAAGTCTTTGTCGCCAGAACTGCTAAGTTTCTAGAGGACGAATTTGTTCTCAAAGGAACTATGAGTAAACAGATGGAAATTAATGAGATTAATGATGAACCACAAACAAGCACACGACATGTTGACAACCTTGTTCCGGAACCCCTGGCTCCACGTAGATCTGAACGGGTTAGTAAGCCACCTAGAAGGTATGGCTTAGACAATGACTTTGCGGAATTGCACCTTCTAGGTGACAATGACACAAAGGAGGACCCTAGAGACTACGTTGAAGCAATGTCCGACATTGATTCAAAGAGATGGCAAGAAGCCATGAAATCCGAGATGGATTCCATGTATCAAAATCAGGTCTGGACTCTTGTAGACCCTCCAGAAGGTATAGTACCTGTTGGAAATAAATGGGTATTTAAGAGGAAGATAGGCGTTGATGGGAACGTGGAGACTTATAAGGCTAGACTAGTAGCCAAGGGTTATAGGCAAAGAGAAGGGATTGACTATGAAGAAACTTTCTCTCCTGTAGCCATGATTAAGTCCATTCGGATTTTACTTGCTATAGCTGCGTACCATGATTATGAGATATGGCAAATGGACGTGAAGACGGCCTTTCTGAATGGCTACCTAGAGGAAGAGCTTTATATGGCTCAACCCGAAGGTTTCGTGTCCAAGTCTGAAAAGACTAAGGTATGCAAGCTACAGAGGTCCATTTATGGACTTAAGCAAGCCTCAAGGAGCTGGAACATTCGTTTTGATACCGAAATCAAATCGTTTGGTTTTACTCAAAATGAAGACGACAATTGTGTTTATCAAAAGGTCGTTGGGGATGCAGTTGTATTCCTAGTGTTATATGTTGATGACATATTACTATTCGGGAATGACACTGCAGTGCTTTCTACTGTAAAAGTGTGGTTGTCTAAAACCTTCCACATGAAAGATTTAGGAGATGCATCTTATGTACTTGGGATAAAGCTCTATCGTGATAGATCCAGAAAATTAATTGGATTATCCCAATCTACGTACATCGATAAGGTGCTAAGTAGGTTCCAGATGGAACAATCTAAGAAAGGTCTTCTTCCTGTAAGACATGGAACAATCTAAGAAAGGTCTTCTTTCATGTTTCTCTATGTTGGAAGTATGCCCACAAAGCCACTCATTTGATGTAATAGCTTTTGGAATACTTATTGTATTAAACTTTTATATGTTTAATAAAGGGCAAAGCTTATTGTTAATCACTATTTATTGTATCATGTGTTTAAGCAATAAGGGAATCCAAGGAATGTATTTGATCTAAGAGATAAGTAATTTAAGTAAGTTAAATTAACGAGACCTTTCTCTTATGTTCATTCCTAAAACGTTCCTAGCCATAGGATTGCCAATTGGGCATTGACAGTCCGTTAAGGTTAGTATGTGTTATGTCTACTCAAGCGTGAGTATGACTAGTCTCAAGTCATTTGGTGTTAGACACTAAGACAAACACATAGGTGCTCGAAAGGTAATTGAGTACACTGAACAACGATCAAACGAGAGTTCGAACATACATGTCATGTAAGAACTCGTTAGTTACAATATGCAAAGTAGTCCTTTGACCTGAGGCATCATTGATGTCTAATGGTTAGGTCCTTGATATTTGATCATGTCAAAGGCATTCCATTGTGAGTGTCCACGGCATTGTTGGGGTCAAGCTATCTAATCATGTAGACATGTGAATGCACAACAAGGGATCTCTAACCTTCCATGGTGGAAGGAGAATACTCTAAGATATGATTCGAGAGTCTTTGGCCAAAGCATATGAATATGACTTAGGAAGTTTGTTCCAAATCATATTCAAATTGAATCATATAGAAAAGTATCACATTGGATAGTAGACATGAAACGAACTATCACTCAAACAATGTGATAAAGAGTATTGTATTAGAGAAGGACCGTATTGCATTGTAGTTGTAACTGGATAGGTTCTCCAACCACTTCTACTTAGCTTGGGTAACCATGAAATGCTGCTAGGTGTCACTCATGGTTTGTGGAAGCCCTGAAGATTAGCAAACACTAATCAAAAGGGAGAATTGAAATGTTGTTTCAATTCACAATCGATCGTTAAGAGTAACAATCGCCCATTGCCTCGCTAATTGGAACCTAATGGATCGTACACCGAGTAAGGATGAAAGTGAAGAAATAAAATGAGATGGATATGCAATTAAAAGGTTTAATTGAATTTGGTCATGATTAATTAATTAGTTAATTAATAATACGAAATGTTCGTATTGGGCTTTTAAGTTGGTTTTGGGTTTCAAGGCCCAAAAGTGTTTTGGTCCACAAGGTCCATTATGTTTAAGTTGTATGACAACTAAAACAAAATGGGAAATTAGCCCAATACCAAAAAGGGGCCGGCCATAAGGGTGAGGGGTAGTAGGTTATGCTTTATTGCAAGTTTGCCACTCACCTAAGAATGAAGTATAAAAGCAACTTTATAGCTTTATTTTCATTAAGGCTTTTCTAAGAGAAAAAGAAGAGAAACATTGTCTCCAATTTTCTCCATAGAGGCCGGCCAACTTAGGGGGTTTTACTAGCATCAAAAATCTCTCTAAGTCATCCATTTCATCTTCACACTACATCTTTGGTGTGGAGACTTAGAGGTACTAAATCTTTGGTACTTTTGGAGATCCTTTCCTCACATCCTCAAGGAGCAAAGGAGCATACAAATCACAAGGTAGATCCAAGGAGTTAGGAGGTGACTTGAAGGCCCTCCACTTGGGTGAATCCCTTGTGTAATCAAGGATGAGCTTCAAGGGTAAAGAATCTCTAAATCCTTTCTTCTCTTTAAGTTTGTTAAAGAGTCTATTGGTTCACCATATGCTAGGCTTTGAAAGTCATGGGTTTTATGAATTGTTTTTGAATGCATGCCTACTTTAAAGTGTTATTAGTTTGCATATGTATTCAAATGTTCTTACTTGTTCTTAGCTAGGACAATATTTTTCCTTCACTCTATTGATATTAGCGATTCTTTGGCGCAGGCATATCTTGAAGATTCGAATGAGGATGCACTTGAAACAACCCTTACAAGTGGAATGAACTCAAAAACGTAGGGGCAGGTCCTATGCCTACCCACGGCATGCAAGGAGACACCCATGCCGTGCACCCTTGTGAAGAAGTCATTGAGATGGTGGCTGCCTTAGAATCATTGCCCCCGCAATATGGTAAGCTTCCAATCCCAATTTCAGATTTCGTTTCTACTAACAAGTTGCTTCCTTCTGTAATCCAGCCACCCTCCCTAGAGCTTAAACCTTTGCCTAGCCACTTGAAGTATGTATTCTTGGGAGATCATGAAACTTTGCCCGTCGTTGTCTCTTCCTCACTCAAGGAACAAGAAGAAGAGAAGTTGGTGAGGGTGTTGAAGGAGTATAAAACTGCCATTGGATGGACCTTAGCCGACATCAAGGGAATACTTTTGGAAGAAGGGGCCAAACCGTTTAGGGAAGCTCAACACCGCCTAAATCCCCCCATGATGGAAGTCGTAAAGAAAGAGATAATCAAGCTACTAGACTGTGGAGTGATCTATCCCATTTCTGATAGCCGTTGGGTCTCTCCGGTCTAAGTTGTCCCTAAGAAGTCTGGAGTCACTGTGGTTAAAAATGAAGAGAACGAGCTTGTGCCTACCCAGATCCAAACCGGATGGAGAGTTTGCATTGACTATAGGAAGCTCAATGCCACAACAAGAAAGGATCATTTCCCGCTACCCTTCATTGATCAAATGCTTGAAAGGTTAGCTGGTCATGCATTTTATTGTTTTCTTGATAGCTATTCAGGTTACAATCAGATTGTGATAGCCCCGGATGACCAAGAAAAGACCACCTTCACGTGCCCTTTTGGCACCTTTGCTTATCGACGCATGCCATTTGGGTTATGCAACGCACCAGCCACGTTCCAAAGGTGTATGGTAAATATTTTCTCAGATTTTGTGGAAAAGATCATTGAGGTATTTATGGATGATTTTAGCGTTTTTGGTGATTCTTTTGATGCATGCTTGGATAATCTCACTTTAATCTTACAACGATGCATTGAAACTAACCTTGTTTTGAATTGGGAAAAGTGTCACTTTATGGTAAAACAAGGTATCGTTTTGGGGCATATCATATCAGAAAAATGAATTGAGGTTGATAAGTCCAAAATAGATCTTGTACGCTACTTACCCTCTCCCACTTCGGTGAGGGAGGTTCGCTTTTTTCTTGGCCATGCAGGATTCTATAGGCAATTTATCAAGGACTTCTCCAAAATCTCCCAACCACTTTGCCGTTTACTTCAAAAAGAGGTGGCTTTCGACTTCAATGAGGAGTGTGAGACGGCCTTCAAAACCCTCAAAGAAATGTTAACTTCGGCCCCCATCATCATGCCACCAGATTGGAGCCTTCTATTTGAGCTAATGTGTGATGCATCCGACTATGCCATTGGAGCAGTTTTAGGCCAAAGGAAGAACAGACAGCCCCATGTCATCTATTACGCCTCCCGGACCTTAAACGATGCTCAATTGAACTACTCTACCATGGAAAAAGAACTTCTTGCTATTGTCTTTGCTTTAGATAAATTTCGTTCATATCTAATTGGCACTAAAGTGATTGTTTACTCTGACCATGCAGCATTGAAGTACCTTCTCACCAAGAAAGAGGCCAAACCGCGGCTGATTCGTTGGATGCTCATACTTCAAGAGTTTGACATTGAAATTAGGGACAAAAAGAGGAGTGAAAATGTGGTGGCTGACCACCTAAGCTGTTTGGTGCACAAGGAAGACTCTTTACCCATTCCAGAAACATTCCCGGATGAACAATTGTTGTCCATTGAGGTAAGTGAGCCTTGGTACGCAGATTTGGTCAATTACTTAGTAATTAAACAAGTTCCAAGCACCCTAAACAAGCACCAACGTGATAAACTTAAAACGGATGCACGGTTCTATGTTTGGGATGACCCATATTTATGGAAATTCTGCCCTGATCAGATTGTGCGTATATGTGTGCATAATTCTGAGTTTAATTCAATTCTAGCCTTTTGTCACTCTTATGCATGTGGGGGTCATTTTGGCACCCAAAGAACAGCACTCAAGGTGTTAGAATGTGGTTTTTATTGGCCTACATTGTTTAAAGATGCTCGAATTTTCTGCATAACGTGTGATAGATGTCAAAGAACAGGTACCATAGGCGCCAAGGATCAAATGCCGCAGACCCCTATGTCGAAATTTTTGATGTTTGGGGTATTGATTTCATGGGTCCTTTTCCTTCTTCTTATGGTTTCACTTATATTTTGCTCACGGTTGATTATGTTTCAAAATGGGTGGAAGCAAAGGCCACCCGTACTAATGATTCTAGAGTGGTTGCAGATTTCATCAAAACTAACATATTCTCTAGATTTGGGATGCCAAGGGTGTTCATAAGTGATGGAGGTTCACACTTTTGCAATCGGACCATTCAGGCGCTATTTAAGAAGTACAATGTCAAGCATAAGGTTTCGACGCCTTACCACCCTCAAACAAGTGGCCAAGCCGAAGTTTCGAATAGAGAAATCAAGCAAATCTTGGAGAAGACCATTGGGCCAAACCGAAAAGATTGGAGTCTACGATTGGACGATGCACTGTGGGCATATTGCACTGCCTACAAAACACCCCTAAGGATGTCTCCATTTCGGCTAATCTATGGGAAACCTTGCCATCTCCCTGTGGAACTAGAACACAAGGCACATTGGGCTGTCAAGACATTCAATTTGGACATAGATGCTGTTGGCATTCATAGAAAACTCCAATTGAATGAACTTGAGGAAATAAGGAACGAGGCATATGAGAATGCTTGCATTTACAAGGAGAAAACCAAGGCGTTTCATGACAAGATGATTCGTGTCACAACATTCTCAAATGGGCAGAAAGTGTTGCTTTTCAACTCTCGTTTACGTTTGTTCCCTGGTAAGTTACGTTCTAAGTGGATTGGACCTTTTGTTGTTACTAATGTTTTTCCATATGGTGCAGTCCAAATCCAAAGCTTAAGGAATGGCCAAGAATTCAAGGTGAACGAGCATCGATTGAAACCATACTATGAGAATGGCGTGGGGCAGGTTGAGGAGGAAATCCCCCTCCATGCCGTGGGCTCCAATGGAGTTTAAACCAAGATATTCGTCCGGCTGCAAGACGTTAAAGAAAGTGCTTCTTGGGAGGCAACCCATGCATTCAACCACGGAAGACCTAGGAATCACTCCACTTCCAGATTTGCGTTCCTAAACCCTTTTCTTTGTTGTTTCTATTTCTGCCATGTTTATTATGATTGTTCGTTGTTTGTTTGATTGCTTGATGTGCGTCTTTATTTGAAACATTGAGGACAATGTTTGATTTAAGTGTGGAGGGGTAAACAAGCTGTTTTTGCATGATTTTCGTGGGATTTATTCACCTATCACTTCTAATGTTGTTTTTCACTGTTTTTATGTGTTTTAGTGTGTTTTGAAGTGTTTTATTATGGTTTAAAGTAAAACTCCGAAAATTTGATAAACATTTGAAAAATTGTTTTGAAAAACCCAAAAAGAGTTGTTTTTGTGTGTTTGTTTGTGTCTTAGGGTACCTTCCAACACAATGATGAGGATTTGGTTTTTAATTGCATGACTGTTAAGGAAAGTTATAAACATGGATGGAAGTTTGATATGCTTTTTGGTTTATGCTTGGTTGTAGTTGTCGTTTATGAATTCACATTTAATTACAAAGAAAAAAATCAGTTTTTGTAACATGCTTGAAGGAAGGAACTCAAATTAACGCTACAACCCTGAGAGACTTGAGCCTAAAACTTTATTTGGAGAGTTATTAATCTGTGATTTCTTGTTTTCTAAAGTCGTTGCATGATCTCATTATTCTTTGCTTGGTTGCTACTTAGAAGGCGTTTCATCATTTCATTCAAAACATGACATTGATTTGAATAACACACAAACAAGATGAAGCTGTTTAGTGAACCTAAAGCCAAAAAGCCGTACCCCCTGTGCATTGTGTTTAGGTTTAACCCTGTTGAGCCTCGTTTAGCCTATGTTCTTTGTGAAGGAGAATTTGTGAAAAACATGTTCATTTGAGCAACATCTATGGCATGCAATTAACAATTAAAGGCGGAATCATGCTTGTATGCACTCAAAACAAAACATTACCCATGAAATTCAAAGCCTAGTAGAAATGGTGAATCAAGACTCAACTCAAGATCTAAGAGAAAGAGTTGAGATTTCTTTATACCTTTGAAGTACCTCTTTGCTTAGCAAAGGTTAATCACCCATGTGAGGGCCTTCTTCCTTTGCCACCTTGCTCCTTGGCTCCATGGATGAAGGTGGAAGAACTTTGCTTCTTGGATCCATGCCTTCTTGGATGTGGATGGAAGAATAGGTTTCTCCAAAAGTCACCAAAGTTGGAGACCTCTAAGTTTCGACACCAAGGATGGTTGAGGAAGAAGATGAGTGGCCATAGAGGAGTTAGATGCTAGTAAACTCCCCCATGGTGGCCGGCCTCCCTAGAGAGAAAGAGAGAGCCAAAAACTCTCATCTTTCCTCAAAGAAAACCCTAATAAAGAAAAAGCTATAAAGTCATATTTATACCTCCCTTCATTGGAGTGGCAAACTTGTAATAAGTCCAAAACCCACTCCCTCTCTAATCATGGCCGGCCTCCCTATTGTTAGTGGGTTAATTGCCCATTTTGTTTTAGTTGTCACACAACTTAAACCTTATGTGCCTTGTGGACCAAAACCCTTTTGTGTCCCGAAACCCAAAACTAACTTAAGGCCTAAAACGAACCTTTCGTTCTAGATTAATTAACTTTTAATTAATCCTTGCCACATACAATTAAACTATTTAATTGTCCTTACTCATCTTCATTATATCCTTCAATCATTACCTTACACGGTGTGCGATCCATTAGGTTCCTCTTAGCGAGGTAGTGGGCGATTGTTACTCTTAACGATCAATTATGAATTGAAACATACTTTCAATTCTCCCTTAAATGATTATACATCTTTAGGGCTTCCACAAACCATGAGTGACACCTAGCAGTGTATCATGGCTACCTAAGCTAATCAGAAGAGGTGGAGAACCTATTCAGTTTAGGATTACAATGCAATACGGTCTTTCTCTAATACAATACTCTTGACCACATTGTTTGGTTTGATAGTTTATTCATGTCTACTATCCAATGTGATTCATATACTTATATGATTACCTTGAATGTGATTTGGAACGACTTCCTAAATCTCATTCATACTCTGGCCAGAGATTCTTAATCATATCATAGAGTATTCTCCCTCAAACGGTTTGAAGGTTAGAGATCCCTTGTTGCGCATTCACTTGCCTCCATGGCTAAGTGGCTTAACCCCAACTATGTCGTGGACACCCTCTGACGGAGTGACTTTGACATAGTCAAAGATCAAGGACCTAACCACAAGACAACTGTGATGCCTCAGGTCAAAGGACTACTTTGCATTATCCCAACCATGAGTTCTCATATGACATAAATATGAGAACTCCTCGTTGATCGCGTTCAGTGGACTCATTCTCTATCGAGCACCTACATGCTTGTCTTGGTGTCATTCACACCAATGACTCGAGACCTATCACTCTCCCTAAGAGAAGACATAGCACGTACTGATCTTAACGGACTGTCAATGCCCAATTGGCAATCCTATGATCAGGAACATTTAGGATATGTATACAAAAGAGAATGGTCTCATGAATCTAACTTCTTTAGATTACATTCTCCTAATAGCATATTCCTTGGACTTATCGTTTAAGCACATAACATTTATATGAGATAGCTTGAAACAATAATCTTTGCCATTTATATTAAACTAGATTAGTTTAACATGTGAAATGTCCGTAAAGTATCATCATATGATTGGTTTTAGGGCACATTTCCAACACTTTGTTAACCCACATCATCCTTACCTAGCCTAGAATAGGATCATCCATACCCTTGTTCTTGAAGCATAGTAGAGCATAACTTAGAGGGTGTTCCTTTTGAGTGACATTATGCAGAAAACAAGTGTGGGGGAAGGGATTTGTGTGTGTGTGTATGCCAAAGTTCACGTCTAGAAAAAGAAAAAGAAAAGAAAATTTCGTGGAAAAAGAAAAGAAAAAAAGAAAAGCTGTGAAAAGAATGAAAAAGAGTTGAAAAATAAGTGAAAAAGAGCTCTAAAGTGTTGATTGTTGAAGAAAGGGTCAAAAAGTAGAATTCAGCCCTAAGTATTGCATGCATCTTCCCTTGTGTTTAAAACTTGATTTCTGCACTCAAAAATGAATTCGAAGTGTCAAATTCATTACTTTGCTTACTATCGCTTTAAGAACTTTTGTTTATCCTTAACATTTCTTTGTTAGCCAATCACCTCAGCCCCGTTGCAACCCTTAACTTCTATCTTGGGTGTTGTGTGTTTCAATTTGTGGAGTTTGGAATTGGTATGAGCATATGGTGTCACTGGTTCTCGCATATAAGTAGCAGCATTCCGTTCATGAGATCATATTCATGATTGATTAATGATTCCAGAAAATGCCTTCTTTGTTATAAACATATGTGAGTGTTAATCTACATGTTTACATCAATCTTCTCACATATACCTAGTGTAGGGTGAGTAGTCAGAAAATGTGTGTGAAAATAGAGAGTATCTTGTAAGGAATTGAGCAAATTCTCTAAGGCATGTTACTACATTCAAATCATTGTTTTAATTGATTGATTGTGAGCTAGTAAGTGGTGACTGTGATTAAGTATGTGCTCGAGAGAAAGGATGACTAAAATCTGTGGGAATAACGATTTTTAATATGTCATGTTGCTTGGAAATCCCTGAGGCAAAAGTTGGAAGGTTTAGATTGTGTTTTGTTTACTTTGTTTTGTTTTGTTGTTTCGTTTTGCTCGAGGACTAGCAAAAGCTAAGTGTGGGGGAATTTGATAGGAGCATATTTATGCGACTTAGTTAGCTTGTTTTCGTGCATTTATGTTGTTAGTTCTTAGTTAATTTAGTATTTTAAGCTATTTTCGTGTGTTTATAGGTCCAAAGGGTTAAAGAGGCAAGAAAGTTCATTTTGGAGCCTTTTGGAGCAGTTTTGGGCATGGAATGGATAGCATATGCTTGGAGCAATGTAGATGGACGAAATTGAAGACCAAAGCATGCTAGGAATCTGCCAAAGAGAGGAAGAAAGATTAATTCAAGTCAAGGAAGGAAAAGGAATCCAAGAAGAAGAAGGATTGACCAAGTCAAAGTTTCCTAATCCTAATGTACAAAGGTTTCAGCTACAAAGAAGGAGTCCTAAACACTTTGGGACACCTAAATCCCAATTCTAGTCGGGTGCCGCACCTTTCCCCTTTCCCCATTTAATTTAGGACACAATTGCACCCAAATCAGCAAGGAAGTCCTCTCCTTACCCTTTCTTCCTTGCCGCATCTCATATCCCTTTTCCCTTGGGATTTTGACTTTAATTCCCTATTTCCCTTAAGTTTTACAATAAATTCTGTTACCTAAATAACTCTCAGCCGTCCCCCTTCCGTTCCCTATATATTTGAGCCTTTGCCGCACCCTTTGGGCATCCATTCACTCACATATACACATTCAGCCATTCTACAACCCTTGCCGCACCCCCATTCACCCTAATTCCCATCTCTAACCCCAAAACACATCTCATACATCCCTCACTCTCTTGTGCCGCAGCAAAGGAGAAGAAGGAAGGCCCTTGGACGTGCTTGCTCTTCAAGTTGGATTGCTGGAACGTTTTAGGTGTAATTCGTTCTTTCTTTTCAATGTTTAAGTTATTTTCCCTTTGTTTTGCTATGAACATGACAGGCTAAACTTGTTTTAGCTAGGGGGAATTTCGAAACCATGATTATATTTGCAATTTGAGCTGATTACTTCCAGTTATAATTTTGTGAATCGTGAAAGCAATTGACTTAACTGTTTTATTCAGAACTTGTTTATGTATGTTGATTGAGGGTCGACACTTAATTGTCATGCATGAATTTGATGCTAGAGTATAAGGGACTTTCACATAATCGTTACAAACTTATATTCGTAAGTAGTGAAGGTCGCTAGTCACGATCGCGTTAGGTTCAATTCCTGGCATGAGTATTATGATGTCATAGTTACGAATGCCTTGTCAATGCTTATGATTTTCATAGAACTTAATGATCTCTGATTGTATCTTTATTATGATGTTCATGTAGGGGACTTGATGAGAATAATGTGGTTGTCGACGCCTTGTCCGTCCAATTCAATGACATAAGGAAAATCTGAGGGTTAATTAGTGATGACACGGTTAATCTGGGGCATTGTCGTTCATGGTTCAATGAAAGAGTAATTGGAAGTCAATTCATGTGCATATATATCATGTGTGGAGAAGGAACCTCTAGCTAGCCCATCAACCATCCAACAAACCAATTTCGTGTCAAAACTTGTCTTGTCTTCAATTTACTTGTTTTACTTTCAAATCCATCAAAACCAATCCCCCCTTTACTTTATCTTGTCAAATTAGTTAGAATCTATTTTAAAGTGTGTTTTTAAGTGTTTTGAGTCAAGCCAAAACCAATTTTCGTCCAAAGTTGTGTCTAGTGTTTAGAATCTGTCCAATTGGTGTTTTTAAGCAGCTTTGAGTGTTTTTACCTTGTTTTGAGTCTTTTGAACCTATTTTGAGTCCCTTGACTCTATTTGAACGTTTTTAAGTTTGTTTTTATGTTTTTGAGTCAGTTTAGAGTCGATTAGCAATCCCTCCTAATCCCCGGCCTAGAACAATCCCTACTTGCATTTATACTACAATTAACAACAAGAGGGTTTAATTTGAGTGCTTAATTCATATCCATGTTTATAACTTTCTTTAACAGTCATGCAATTAAAAACCAAATCCTCATCATTGTGTTGGAAGGTACCCTAAGACACAAACACACAAAAAGGAACAAAAACGACTCTTTTTTGGGGTTTTCAAAACAATTTTTCGATTTTTTTCTTAAATTTTCATATTTTGCTTTCAAAACACATTGAAACACTTAAAAACATACTAAAAACACTTAAAACAGTGAGAAACAACATTAGAAGTGATAGGTGATAAAATCCCACGAAAATTCATGCAAAAACAGCTTGTGTACCCCCCCCAACACTTAAACCAAACATTGTCCTCAATGTTTCAAACATAGACTCACACATAAGCAAACAAACAAACAACAAACAAACATGATAAACATGGCAAAATAAATGCAGTAAGGAGAAGGGTTTAGGAACGCAAATCTGGTTGTGGAGCGATTCATAGGGCTTTCTTATTTGAATGCATGGGTTGCCTCCTAAGAAGCGCTTGCTTTAACATCTTCTAGCCGGACGAGACTTCCATTCAAACTCCCCTATGACCCACGACATGGAATTGATCTTTGAATGGAAGGTGATACTTGAAATGATCTGGTAATGGTTTAAATTCAAGAGTGGGTGCCTAAATCATTAAGAACATGTTAGTATAAAACGAAATTGAAATTCAGGAAGGTAGCTTACCTGTGTGCTCCGACAAGAACTCAAGGACAAACACCACTTCGAAAGTGTTGGGACTAGAAAATTCGGCCATATTTGGTGTTTTGAGGGTTATGACTTGTCCAGTGTCATAAAATCTAACTTTATTGGGAATTGTTGTCTCAAGTACATCCTCTTTGATTAATTCAAGACTCAGGATATCAACTTGCACCTTTGGAAAGGCTTCCAAGACGTCTTTCTTACTCTCTCCTTCCTTGTGTTGCAAGAACCTGCAGGGAATAAGGACATTTGGTGGACTAAGGTTAGAAAGAATTGAATTTGGAACAACCTTACTTGAATTGGGTGGTGTAGGAGCCTTAGAAGGCTGCGGCAAGGGTGGTGGAGCAAGGGTAGGTTGCGGCAAGGGTGGTTCTTCCCTTGCCGTGGTCTTGTCATCCTCTTCTTCCTCGAACAACAGCTGTTCATCCATGTTTAGGCTTGGTTTGGACGTCTTGGGTTCATCTCCAACCGCCATGCCACTTTCCAAGGTGATAGTTTGAGCGATTTCAAAATCTTCCGAAGAATTTTCAATAGTTGAGTTAGAGAGTTCACTTTGTTCTTGAATTTGTCCCATGAATTCTACGATCTCTCCCATTTGATTATGCAATTCGCCCAACTTCTTGGCTTGATTTTGTAATCCCTGCCCCATAGAGGTTAGTACATCAAGAATTTCATCATAATTTATTGACGAACCTGAATTTGTTTGGAATTATTGTAGGGAAGGTTGTGGTGGTTGCATAGGCTTTGCATATAATCTCTCATATGGCTGCCAATATCCTTCTTGTTGAGCCTCCTTGGCTTGATTTTGTGAGCCCTACGTCAAAGAAATTAGTTCATCAAGAATTTGATCACAAGCCATTGACGAACCTCAATTTGGTTGAAATTGTTGAGGGGGACGCATAGGCTCTGAATAGAACTCCTCATATGGCTGCCAATATGCTTCGTGTTAAACTTGTTGAGGTTCCCACCACATAGAATTTGAATGATTGCTCCAATCTCGTTGATCAGCTTGATATCCTCGCGTATAGGACACATCAAATGTAAGGGCTCCTTGCATTGTGGTCCTTTCAATATATTGCGTCAACTGAGAAGTAACATTCGCCATTTGAGCTTGAATATTAGCAATTGCTATGTCTTGCTTCTCTAGTACCTGAAATCAAAGAAAGAAAACTAAAGTAAAATAAACAAAACAAAACAAAAGACACGAAAAGAAACAAAGTGGGATTAGCAATTTTGCTAATCCCCGGCAACGGCGCCAAAATTTGATGTGATATAAACTAGCACACAAATTAAACCTTCTTATTGACAATTGTAGTAAAGATGTAAGTAGGGATCGTTCTCGGCTGGGGATTAGGAGGGATTGCTAATCTTCTTAAAACTAACTCAAAAACACAAAACTAAACTTAAAAACGCTCAACTAGACTCAAAAGACTCAAAACAAACTAACAACACAAGACAAGTAAATTGATACAAACTAGACACTAAGAAGTTATTTGGATGAATTTAGATTCAACTATGACTCAAAACACTAAAAGACACAAGTTTAGACAGATTTTAACTAGGTTGACACAACAAAGTAAAGGGGGATTGGGTTTTGACGAAATTAAACTAAAAACAAATAGAAATTAAAGACTAGACAGATTTGCACAAATTTGGTGTGTTGGATGGATGATGGGCTAGCTAGAGGGTCCTTCTCCACACATGATATATATGCACATGAATTGATTTCCAGTTACTCTTTCATTGAACCATGAATGACAATGCCCCAAATTAACCGTGTCATCACAAATTAACCCTCAGATTTTCCTTAAGTCATTGAATTGGACGGACAACGCATCGGCAACCAAATCCTAAGGAAAAAGGGTAAGTAAATTCAAAATCCCAGAAGGAAAGAGAAACATGGTGAGGCAAGAAGTAAAAGGGCAAGGAAAAGGGATTTCCGGCAAGGGATGGGTGCGACATTCCCTTTAGGACTAGGATAGGCTTGTAGAATCATGCAATTAATTGTCCTAATGTATTTAGGCATCCTCCTTGCAGCTGGAACCTAGGTGGATTAGAATTAGGAAAGGTTTAAGGACAAAATAAGCAAAACTTTGGCTAACTTTCCTTCTTCTTGCTGGATTCCTTGTCCTCCTTTGTCTTGAATTTATTTTCTTCCTCTCTATAGCACGTTGCTAGCTTCTTTTGGTCTTCAATTTCGTCCATCCACTTTGCTCCAAGCATGTGATGTCCATTCCAAGCCCAAAACTGCTCCAAAAGGCACCAAAATGCACTTTCTTGCCTCTTTAGCCTTTTGGACCTACAAACACACGAAAATAGCTTAAAATACTAATAACTAGAAATTAACTAAATAAATGCCAAGAAACAAGCTAACTAAGTCTCATAAATATGCTCCTATTAGTATATCGAAAGGACCACAATGCAAAGTGTCCCTACATTTGGTGTGTCCTATAGACAAAGATATCAAGCTAATCAACGTCCACAAAGAGGTTGGGAGAATGTCAATTCCTGGGGTTATCAAGGCCATAATCAATCAAGGAACAACTTGTTTTCCAACACGTACAATTCAAATTGGAGTGATCATTCAAACTCTATGTGATGGGAACCTCAACAAGAAGGATATTGGCAGCCATCTGAGGAGTTCTATTCAAGACCTATGCAGCCACCACAGCCTCCCCCACAACAATTCCAACCAAATTCAGGTTCGTTAATGGATCTTGATCAAATGCTTGAAATACTAACCTCTTTGACGCAGTGATCACAAACTCAAGCCAAAGAGGGGCGAATTGAAGAGTCAAATGGGATAGGGATTACAAAATCAAACCAAGGAGATTGGCGAATTGATAAATCAATTTGGAGAGATCGCAGAATTCATGGGGCAAATTCAAGCACAAAGCAAGCTCTCCAAATCAACTATTGCAAATTCAATGGGAGATTTTGAATTCGCTGAAGCTATCACCTTGGGAAGTAGTATGGAGGTTGAAGATGAACCAAAGACTTTCAAACAAAGCCAAAACGTGGATGAACAGCTGCTGCTCGAGGAAGAGGAGGATGACAAAGCCACGGTAAGAGAAAAACACCCCTTGTCGCAGCCCCCTAAGAGCCTTATGTCGTCCAGCTCAAGTAAGGTTTTTCCAAATTCAATTATTTCTCACCCCATTCCACCAAATGTCCCTATTCCTTGCAGGTTCTTACAATCCAAGGAAGAAGACTGTGAGAAAGGCATCTTCGAAACCTTTCCAAATGTGCAAATTGATATCCCAATTCTTGGTACAATAAAGCAAGTTCCAGAATGTGTTAAAGTTTTTAAAGAGCTTTGTACAACAAGAAGAATGATTCAAGAAAAAGAAGTGGATGGGGAATATCTAGCACCAATCAAGAAGGATTTATTTAGACCCACCATCAAAGACGGAATTGGAGTGGATCACAAGGGACACGCCACTGCCCTAAAAATACCCAATCTGGCCGAATGTACTATTCCTGGAACTTTCAAAGTGGTGTTTGACCTTGAATTCTTGTCGGAGCACACAGGTAAGCCACCTCCTCAAATTTCAATTTTTTCTACTAACAAGTTGATTTCAATGATTCAGGCACCCACTCTAGAATTTAAACAATTACCGGATCATTTCAAGTATCACATTCCATTCAAAGATCCCCTCCATGTTGTGGGACCCATTGGGGCTTAAAAGGAGGTATCGTCTAGCTGGAAGATGTTAAAGCAAGCACTTTTTGGGAGGCAACCCGTGCGTTCAAACAAAGAAGACCTAGGAATCTCCGGCTGCAAAACCAGATTTGCGTTCCTTAACCCTACTCTTTATTGCTTTTACTTTGCCATGCTTATCATGTTTGCTAGTTGTTTTGATTGTTCGCTTGCGTGTGAGTCTATGTTTGAAACATTGAGGAAAATGTTTGGTTGAAGTGTGGGGTAAACAAATGATTTTTCATTGATTTTCGTGGGATTTTATCACCTATCACTTCTAAAGTTGTTTCTCACTATTTTTAAGTGTTTTTATTGTGTTTTGAAGTGTTTTAATGTGTTTTGAAAGAAAAATACGAAAATTTGAAAAAAAAAATTGAAAAAGTTTTGAAAAACACCAAAAAAAGTTGTTTTTGTGTGTTGTGTCTTAGAGTACCTTCCAACACAATAATGAGGATTTGGTTTTTAATTGCATGACTGTTAAAGAAAGTTACAAATATGGATGGAAGTTTGATATGCTCTTTGGTTTATGCTTAGTTGTAGTTGTAGTTTACGAATTCACATATAATCACAAAGGAAAAAAAATCAGCTTTTGTAACATGCTTGAAGGAAGGAATTCAAACTAACACTACAACCCTGAGAGACTTGAACCTATGCTTTATTTGGAGAGTTATTAATCTGTGATGTTCTTGTTTTCTAAAGTCGTTGCATGATCTCATTATGTCTTTGCTTGGTTGCTACTTAGAATGCGTTTCATCATTTTAGTTCCAAATACTAGAACTCATACCCGTTTCATTCAAGGCATGAAATTGATTGCATAACAAATAACAAGATGAAGTTATTTAGTTAAACCAGAGCCAAAAAGCCTTACCCTTTGCATATGTATTGTAGGTTTAACCCCTTTGAGCCTTAGTTAGCCTATTTTCTTTGTTAGCCCACATTTTCATTACCTAGCCTAGAATAGGACTATCCATACCCTTGTTCTTAAAGAATAGTCGAGCATGACTTAGAGGGAATTCCTTTTGAACAACATTATGCAGGAAAACAAGTGTGGGGGAAGGTTTTCGTTGGAAATCTGTAAAGTGTACGTTTGTGTGCCAAAAGAGAAAGGGCACGGGATTGAAAAAAAAAAGAGAAAAAGTTGTGAAAAGAAAGAAAAAACGAGTTCAAAATAAGTGAGAATAAGCTCACAAGTATTGGTTGTTGAAGAAAGGGTCCAAAAGTTTAAATCTGGTCCTAAAAGTTGTGTGAATCTTCCCTTTGTGTTTAAAGTTGGTTTCTACAATCAAAAGTTGAATTCTAAGTGTTGATTTCATTATTTTGCTTACTATGGCTTTAAGAACTTTTGTTCATCCTTACCTTTCTTTGTTAGCCTATACACTTAGCCCCGTTACAACCCTTAGACTTCTATCTTGATTGTTGTGTGTTTCAATATGTGGAGGTTGGAATTGGTACGACCATATGGTATCCCTGGTTCTCGCGTCTAAGTAGTGGCATTCCGTTCATGAGATCATATATACACATGTTATATTAATAATTCCAGAAAGTGCCTTCTTTGTTATAAACATATGTGAGTGCTAGTCTACATGTTTACATCAATCTACTCACATATACCTAGTATAGGGAGTGTAGTCAGAAAATCTGTGTGAAAATAGAGACTATCCGGTGATGAATTGAGTGAATTCTCTATGGCATGTTACTACTTTCACAACATTGTTTTAATTGATTAAATGCGAGCTAGTGAGTGGTGACTACGATTAAGTATTAGCTCGAGGGTAAGGATAGCTAAAATCTGTGGGAGTAGTGATTTTTAACATGTCATGTTTCATTGAAAATCCCTGAGGCGAATGTTGGAAGGTCTATGTTATGTTTTGTTTTCTTTGTTTTGCTCAGGGACTAGCAAAAGCTAAGTGTGGGGGAATTTGATAGGAGCATATTTATGCAACTTTGTTAGCCTATTTCCTTGCATTTACTTAGTTAGTTTCTATTTATTATAGTGTTTTAAGATATTTTCGTGTGTTTATAGGTCCAAATGACAAAGTTGGCAAGAAAAGGCAATTTGGAGCATTTTAGAGCAGTTTTGGGCTTAGAATGGATAGCACATCGATGGAGCAAGGTGGAAGAACGTTTTTGAAGATCAAAAGAGGCTAGGAATGTTCTAAAGAGATGGAGAAATTAATTCAAGACAAAGAAGATAAGGAATCAGCTAAAAGGAAGGAACATTATCCAAAACCTTATCTTATCTTATCCAAACAACCTTATCTTATCCTAACCTTATCCTAATCCTATTCTACCTAAATTCCAACTGCAAGGGGGAGTTATTTTCATGTTAGAACTTCTAAATACCTGATTTCTAGAAGGCCTTACCTTCTCCTAAAAGGGTGCCGCATACCTTATCCTTATCTTTCTAGAAACCTGCCGTAGGAACCTATCCCTATTCCTCCCTGGAATCTGCCAAGTACCTTAGTCCCTTTCCTTGGTGGAGTGGAATGTATAAACTTTTTCCTACACAACTTAATGTCGTGCAGCCCCCTAGCCCTATAAATACCAATCTATGCCGCACCAATTGGGGGGGGGGGGGAGCCATAGAGATAAAATTCAGAAAACACAATATGCCGCAGCTTGCTAGGAAGGAAAAAAGGAGAGGAATACCTTGGTGCCGCAACCTGCCATTGCTGGGAGCGTTTCTAGGTGTATTTTATCCTTAGTTTTTAGTACAATGTTTGTCTTAATTTGGTTTTCAATTATTATGAACATGAGGAACTAATTTCGTTTTAGCTAGAGGTGAATTCGAAGCCATGAACATATATGTTTGATATGAATTGATTACCTCTAGTTATTGTTTCATAAATCGTGAATGCAATTTGCTTAACTGCTTGATTGATAACTTATTCTTGTATGTGGGTTAAGGGTGCACACTTAGTTTGCATGCATGAATTTGATGCTAAAATATAAGGGAGTTTCACCTAATAGTTATGAACTTATATTTATAAGTAGTGGAGGTCGCTAGTCACGATCACGTTAAGTAAATTCCCGGCAGAATTTGATGTGAAAATTAACTTGACACACAAATTAAACCTATTGTTGACAGTTGTAGTAGAGATGCAAGTAGGGATCGTTCTAAGCCGGGGATTAACTAGGGATGCTAATCAACACAAATAAGACTCAAAAAACACTAAACTAGACGCTATAGACTCAAAACTAACTCAAAACAGCAACAAACAATAAAAAAGACTCAATTCTAGACCTTACAAGTGAATTTGACGAAATCAAGATAAAACTTGACTCAAATGACTAAAAGAAAACAGATTTTGACTCAAATAACAAGACTCAATGAAAGGGGGATTGTTTTTGTGAGATCCCACATCGCCCAGGGGAGTGATCCTTATATGTATATTCTCATCCCTACCTAGCACGAGGCCTTTTGGGAGCTCACTGGCTTCGGGTTCCGTCGGAACTCCGAAGTTAAGCGAGTAGCGCGCGAGAGCACTCCCATGATGGGTGACCCACTGGGAAGTTCTCGTGTGAGTTCCCAGAAACAAAACCGTGAGGGCGTAGTCGGGGCGACAATATCGTGCTACGGTGGTGGAGCGGGCTCGGGAAGTGATCCGCCCCGGGCCGGGATGTGACAATTTGGTATCAGAGCCTAACCCTGGCCGTGGTGTGCCGACAAGGACGTCGGGCCCCTAAGGGGGGTGGATTGTGAGATCCCACATCGCCCAGGGGAGTGATCCTTATATGTATATTCTCATCCCTACCTAGCACGAGGCCTTTTGGGAGCTCACTGGCTTCGGGTTCCGTCGGAACTCCGAAGTTAAGCGAGTAGCGCGCGAGAGCACTCCCATGATGGGTGACCCACTGGGAAGTTCTCGTGTGAGTTCCCAGAAACAAAACCGTGAGGGCGTAGTCGGGGCCCAAAGCGGACAATATCGTGCTACGGTGGTGGAGCGGGCTCGGGAAGTGGTCGACCCCGGGTCGGGATGTGACACACATCGCCCAAGGGAGTGATCCTTATATGTATATTCCCATCCCTACCTAGCGCGAGGCCTTTTGGGAGCTCACTGGCTTCGGGTTCCGTCGGAACTCCGAAGTTAAGCGAGTAGCGCGCGAGAGCACTCCCATGATGGGTGACCCACTGGGAAGTTCTCGTGTGAGTTCCCAGAAACAAAACCGTGAGGGCGTAGTCGGGGCCCAAAGCGGACAATATCGTGCTACGGTGGTGGAGCGAGCCCGGGATGTGGTGGACCCCGGGCCGGATGTGAATGATAGTGGGAGCGCCCTTGGAGGATGCTCGACATCTAGCTCAACGATATGCTAGAATGCGGCAAGAAGCTGAAGCTCAGGCTATAGATATTGTGAGATCCCACATCGCCCAGGGGAGTGATCCTTATATGTATATTCTCATCCCTACCTAGCACGAGGCCTTTTGGGAGCTCACTGGCTTCGGGTTCCGTCGGAACTCCGAAGTTAAGCGAGTAGCGCGCGAGAGCACTCCCATGATGGGTGACCCACTGGGAAGTTCTCGTGTGAGTTCCCAGAAACAAAACCGTGAGGGCGTAGTCGGGGCCCAAAGCGGACAATATCGTGCTACGGTGGTGGAGCGGGCTCGGGAAGTGATCTGCCCCGGGCCGGGATGTGACAATTTGGTATCAGAGCCTAACCCTGGCCGTGGTGTGCCGACGAGGACGTCGGGCCCCTAAGGGGGGTGGATTGTGAGATCCCACATCGCCCAGGGGAGTGATCCTTATATGTATATTCTCATCCCTACCTAGCACGAGGCCTTTTGGGAGCTCACTGGCTTCGGGTTCCGTCGGAACTCCGAAGTTAAGCGAGTAGCGCGCGAGAGCACTCCCATGATGGGTGACCCACTGGGAAGTTCTCGTGTGAGTTCCCAGAAACAAAACCGTGAGGGCGTAGTCGGGGCCCAAAGCGGACAATATCGTGCTACGGTGGTGGAGCGGGCTCGGGAACTGATCCGCCCCGGGCCGGGATGTGACAGTTTTTGACAAATTTAAAACTTAAAATAGAAACTTTGCATAAAACACTTTAGAAAAACGAATTTGGTGAATTAAAAAGGGTGAAAGACTAGTTAGAGGATCCTTCTCCACACATGATACATGCTTATGAACCAATCTCCAGTTATTATTCCCTTAGACTATGAATGACAACACCCCAAGTTAACCATGAAAGCACAAATTAACCATCAGATTTTCCTTTGTTCATTGAATTGAATGGAATACGCATTACAACCAAATTTTCCTTATCAAGTTTCCTAACTATGAAAAGCATGATAGAAAAACATATCAAAGGTCATTAAGTTCTTTGAAAATCATAAGTGTTGACGAGGCATTCGTAACTATGAAAAGCATGATACTCCTGCCAAGGATTTACTTAACACGATTGTGACTAGCAACCTTTACTACTTGTGAATATAAGTTCATAACGATTAGGTGAAACTCCCTTATACTCTAGCATCAAATTCATGCATGAAAATTAAGTGTCGACCCTCAATCAACATACACAAACAAGTTTTGATAACTCAAATAAGTAAATCGCATTCAAGACTCAAGAAACAATAACTGGATGTAATCAATTCATATAAAACATATAATCATGGCTTCAAATTCACCTCTAACTAATAAGAATTTAGTTCCTCATGTTCGCAATTTCACAAAAACGACTTAATTTAAACATTGAGATATAAAGATGGAAAACACCTAACAAACGCTCCAGCACTGAATGTCAAGCACGGCTCCTAGGCTTATTCTCCTTGCAATTGCGGCACAATGGGGTGAATGGTGTGTTGTGTTGTGGTGAGAGGGTGGTGAATGAATGAGGGGTGCGGCACATCTATTTATAGGGAGAGGGAATAGGCCACGGAAGAGGCTGAGAAGGAGTCCAAATTCTCATAGAAAAAGGTTAACGTAAATCAGATTCCAGAGAGGAGAAGGACAAGTGAGGTGCGGCAGGTTATAGAACTTCTAGAAGGGGACATGAGGCATGAATTTAGGAGATAAGATGTGATTTCTAGAAATCAGGTTCTAGATGTTCTCATGTAATTAGGAATCCCTCTTTGTAACTGAAACAAGGTAGGATAAGATTAGGACAAGGTAAGGATAAGATAAGGTTGTTTGGATAATGTTTTGGATAAGATTCTGGATAATGTTCCATATTTCTTGCTCTTCCCTTATCTTCTTTGTCTTTGACTTATTTCCTCCACCTTCTTAGCAGATTCCTAGCCTTTTAATCTTCAAAAACGTCCATCCTCTTGATGTGATAAAACTTAGCACACAAATTAAAACCTTATTAAGATAGCTGTAGTATAAGAAAGTAGGGATCGTTCTAGGTCGGGGATTAACTAGGGATGCTAATCTACACAAATATGACTAAAAAAACACAAAACTAAACCTAAAAACGTCAAACTAGACACCTATGAATGCATGATACGTTTGCCAGGAATGACAATGCCCCAAGTTAACCGTGAACAACACTAATTAACCATCAGATTTTCCTAAGTTCATTGAATTGGACATCGCATCGCAATCAAATTATTCTTCTCAAGCTCCCTATTAGAACAGCATGATAGAGATACATATAAAAGATCATTAAGTTCTGTGAAAATCATAAGCATTGACAAGGCATTCGTAACTATGAACAGCATGATACTCCTGCCAGGAATTTTACTTAACGCGATCATGACTAGTGACCTCCACTACTTGTAAATATAAGTTCATAACGATTATGTGAAATTCCCTTATATTCTAGCATCAAATTCATGCATGCAAACTAAGTGTGCACCCTTAACCCACATACAAGAATAAGTTATCAATCAAACAGTTAAGCAAATTGCATTCACGATTTATGAAACAATAACTGGAAGTAATCAACTCATATGCAATATATGTTCATGGCTTTGAATTCCGCCCTAGCTAAAACGAGTTTAGCTCCTCATGTTAGATGTGAAAATTACTTAACACGCAAATTAAACCCTATTTTTGACAATTGTAGTATATGATGCAAGTAGGGATCGTTCTAGGCCGGGGATTAACTAGGGATACTAATCAACACAAACAAGACTCAAAAACACTAATTTAGACTCTATAGACTCAAAACTAACTCAAAACAACACAAACTAAACAAAAAGACTCAAAACTGACTCTAGGGATGATTTTGGACGAAAATAAACTACAACTTGAGTCAAAAGACTAAAAGAAAACAGATTTTGACTCAAATAACAAGACTCAATGAAAGGGGCATTGTTTTTGACGAATTTAAAACTTAAAACAGAAACTTTGCATAAAACACTTAAAGAAAACGATTTTGGTGATTTGAAAAGGGTGAAAGACTAGTTAGAGGATCCTTCTCCACACATGATATATGCATATGAACCAATTTCCAGTTATTATTCCTTAAGACTTATGAATGACAACACCCCAAGTTAACCATGAATGCACAAATTAACCATTAGATTTTCCTTAGTTCATTCAATTGAATGGAGACGCATTGCAACCAAATTATCCTTATCAAGTTTCCTAACTATGAAAAGCATGATCGAAAAACATATCAAAGGTCATTAAGTTCTTTGAAAACCATAAGTGTTGACAAGGCAATTGTAACTATGAAAAGCATGAGACTCTTGCCTAGGACTCGACTTAACATGATTGTGACAAGCAACCTTGACTACTTGTGAATATAAGTTCATAACGATTAGGTGAAACTCCCTTATACTCTAGCATCAAGTTCATGCATGCAAAGTAAGTGTCGACCCTCAACCAACATACACAAACAAGTTTAAATAACT
The DNA here is from genome assembly GCA_036320875.1 of Cotoneaster glaucophyllus. Classification (NCBI taxonomy): domain Eukaryota; kingdom Viridiplantae; phylum Streptophyta; class Magnoliopsida; order Rosales; family Rosaceae; genus Cotoneaster; species Cotoneaster glaucophyllus. Next base: position 23,133,271 of record CM070059.1, read on the forward strand.
CAGTTAAGCAAATCACATTCAAGACTCAAGAAACAATAACTGGATGTAATCAATTCATATAAAACATATAATCATGGCTTCAAATTGATGTGATAAAAGTTAAGCACTCAAATTAAACCCTCTTGTTGTCAATTGTAGTAAGTATGCAAGTAGGGATCGTTCTGGACCGGGGATTAGGAGGGATTGCTAATCGACTCTAAACTGACTCAAAAACACAAAAACAAAGTTAAAAACGTTTGAAAAGACTCAAGGGACTCAAAACAAGTTAAAAATACTCAAAACTGCTTAAAAACACTTTTTGGACAGATTCTAGACACTAGGGATGGTTTTGGACGAAAATTGGTTTTTACTTGACTCAAAACACTTGGAAACACAAACAAAACAGATTTTAAACACTTTAAAACAAGAAAGTAAAAGGGGGGTTTTGGTTTGAACGAATTTGAAAGTAAAACAAGTATCTTGTAAAGTAAAACAGATTTGAAAACGAATTTGAAAACTTTGATGGTTGACGGGCTAGCTAGAGGGTCCTTCTCCACACATGACACACTTGTACATGAATCGATTTCCAATTGCTTTTCAATAAACCATGAACCTCAACACCCCAGATTAACCGTGATGCACTAATTAACCCTCAGATTTTCCTTATGTCATTGAATTGGATGATGCATACGACAACCCAAATTATTCTCCAACGGTCCCCTACATGAATGCATAGAAGAGATACAGTTAGAGATCATTACGTTCAATGAAAATCATAAGTGTTGACAAGGCATTCGTAACTATGAATGCATGATACGTTTGCCAGGAACTCAATTAACGCGATTGTGACTAGCAACCTTCACTACTCATGAATATAAGTTCATAACGATTAGGTGAAACTCCCTTATATTCTAGCATCAAATTCAAGCATGCAAACTAAGCGGGCCCTCTTAATCGACATACAAGAACAAGTTATGAATAAAACAGTTAATTGAATTGCATTCACGATTTATCAAATCACAATTGGAAGAAATCAATTCATATCTCAAGCATGTTCATGGCTTCGAACTTCCCCCTAGCTAAGTAGGGGTTTAGCCACTCATAGGAACAACAAAATCAGAGAATAATAAAGTAAACATTGAATTTAAGAACGAAGTACACCTAGAACGATCCAATCTTCAAGCTTGAAACGTCAAAGGGCCTCTTCTTCTCCACCTTGCTGCGGCACAAGTGTCTAAGGTTGTGTATGGATGTGTTTTGGCTGAAAAGATGAAGGAATTGGTGCGGCAAAGGATGCTTTGTGGCTGGATGAGTGTATGTGAATGAATGGATGATAAAAGGGTGCGGCAAAGGTGTGTTATTTATATGGTTAAGAAGGAGCACGGTTTGGACTTATTTAGGTAACACATTTACTCCAAAACTTTAAGGGAATGGGGAATTAAAAGCAGAAATCCCAAAGAAAAGGTAAGGGAAAGTGCGGCAGAGATTCTAAGGAAAGGGAAAGGAGATTTAGTTGCTGATTTTGGGGAGAAAGGGTAAGTATCTTGCAGCAAGGAAAAAGGAAAGGGTATGTTGGGTGCGGCAAAGGTTTAGGGCAGGTTTAAAGTCTTCTAGAGACATATATTAAGTACCTAGAATGGTTAGGATACTTGTTTATTGCTGAAATTTAAGTGGATTGAGAATAGGAAAGGTTTAGGCCAAAACAAGGAACTTGGCTGATTTCTTTCCTTCTTTCAAAGCTCCTTGACTTTCTTGAATTAATTCTTCAGTCTTAAAACATAATCCTAGCCTCTTCAAGTCTTCAATTTCGTCCATTCACATGACTCCATGCATATGCTATCCAAAACATGCCCAAAACTGCTCCAAAAGGCTCCAAAATGCACTTTCTTGCTACTTTAACCCATTGGACCTACAAACACACGAAAATAGCTTAAAGTACTAAATTAACTAAGGACAATCAACATAAATGCATGAAAACAAGCTAACTAAGTCGCATAAATATGCTTCTATCAAATTCCCCCACACTTAGCTTTTGCTAGTCCTCGAGCAAAACGAAACAAACAAAACAAAACAAAGTAAACAAAACACAATCTGAACCTTCCAACATTTGGCTCAGGGATTTCCAAGCAACATGACATGCCAAAGATCATCATTCCCACAGATTTTAGTCATCCTTACACTTGAGCACATACGTAAGCATAGTCACCACTTACTAGTTCACAATTAACCAATTAAAACAATGATTTGAATGTAGTAACATGCCTTAGAGAATTCACCCAATTCCTTACAAGATTCTCTCTATTTTCACACACATTTTTTGACTACACACCCTATACTAGGTATATGTGAGAAGATTGATGTAAACATGTAGACTAGTACTCACATATGTATATAACGAAGAAAGCATTTTCAAGAGTTATTAGGCATGTTTAGATATGATCTCATGAATGGAATGCTACTACTTAGACGCGAGAACCAATGACACCATATGCTCATACCAATTCCAAACTCCACAAATTGAAACACACAACACCCAAGATTGAAGTTAAGGCTTGTAACAGGGCTAGGGTATTGGTTAACAAAGAAGGGTAAGGATAACAAACGTTCTTTACGCAATAGTAAGCAAAGTAATGAAATTGACACTTAGAATTCATTTTAGAATGCAGAAATCAACTTTTCAACACAAGGCAAGATTCATGCAACACTTGGGGCCTAATTCAACTTTTTGGACCCCTTTTTCAACAATCAACACTTTAGAGCTCTTTTCCACATATTTTTCAACTCTTTTTCATTCTTTTCACAACTTTTCTTTTTTTCTTTTCTTTTCCTACGAATTTTTCTTTTTCTTTTTCTTTTTCTTTCCCATGCCTTATTCTTTCTTTTGGCACACAAAACACGCAACAATCCTTTCCCCCACACTTGTTTTCTGCATAATTTGGTTCAAAAGGAATTCCTTCTAAGTTATGCTCTACTATGCTTCAAGAACAAGGGTATGGATGGTCCTATTCTAGGCTAGGTGGGGATGATGTGGGTTAACAAAGAACATAGGCTAAATGAGGCTCAACGGGGTTAAACCTAAACACAATGCACAGGGGGTAGGCTTTTTGGCTCTTGGTTCACTACACAACTTCATCTTGTTCGTGTGTTATGCAAATCAATATCATGCTTTGAATGAAATGGATATGAGTTCTAGTATTTGGAACTAAATGATGAAACGCCTTCTAAGTAGCAACCAAGCAAAGAATAATGAGATCATGCAACGACTTTAGAAAACAACAAATGCACAGATTATTAACTCTCCAAAGAACGTTTTAAGCTCAAGTCTCACAGGGTTGTAGCGTTAATTTGAGTTCCTTCCTTCAAGCATAAAAACTGATTTTTCTTTTGTAATCAAATGTGAATTCATAAACAACAATGACAACCAAGCATAAACCAAAGGTATATCAAACTTCCATCCATGCTTACAACTTTCCTTAACAGTCATGCAATTAAAAACCAAATCCTCATCATTGTGTTGGAATGTACCTAAGACACAAACAAACACACAAAAACAACTCTTTTGGGGTTTTTCAAAACAATTTTTCAAGTTTTAATTAAATTTTTGGATTTTTTATGTCAAAACACACTAAAAACACATAAAAACATTGAGAAACAACATTGTAAGTGATAGGTGAATAAAACCCACGAAATTCATGCAAAAACAACTTGTTTACCCCCCCCCCCCAACACTTAAATCAAACATTGTCCTCAATGTTTCAAACATAAACTCACACAAAAGCAAACAAACAAACAACGAATCAAACACAATAAATATGGCAGAATAGGAACAAGAAAGAGAAGGGTTTAGGGACGCAAATCTGGATGTGGAGTAATTCCTAGGTCTTCCTTTGTTGAATGCATGGGTTGTCTCTGAAGAAGCGCTTGCTTTAACGTCTTCCAGCCGGACGATACCTCTCCTTTATCTTTGAATGGAAGATGATAGTTGAAATGATCCGGTAACGGTTTAAACTCAAGAGTGGGTGCCTGAATCATTAACAACATGTTAGTATAAAACGAAATTGAAATTCGGGGAGGTGGATTACCTTTGTGCTTCGACACGAACTCAAGAACAAACACTCCTTCAAAAGATTTAGGATTAGAGAGCTCGGCCAGATTGGGTGGTTTTAGTGTTGTGACTTGTCCCGTGTCATAAAATTCAACTTCATTAGGAATTGTTGTTGCAAGCACATCCTCTTTGATTAATTCAAGACAATCCCCAGCCACCTCTTTCTCTTGAATCATTGGAAAGGTTTCGACGATGCCTTTCTCACCCTCTTCTACATTGAATCTGCAAGGAATAGGCACATTTGGTGGAATAAGGTTAGAAAGAATTGAAACCTTACTTGAATTGGGTGGTGGAGGGTCCTTGGAAGGCTGCGGCAAAGCTTCTTCCAAGCTTGTCGTGGCCTTGTCTTCCTCCTCTTCTTCAAACAGCAGTTGTTCATTCATATTTTGGCATGTTGTGGACGTTTTGGGTTCATCTCCAACCTCCATGCCACTTTGTTCTTGAATTTGCCCCATGAATTCTACGATCTCTCCCATTTGATTCTTCAATTCACCCAACTCTCTGCCTTGATTTTGTAATCCCTGCCCCATAGAGGTTAGTACATCAAGAATTTCATCATAATTCATTGACGAACCTAAATTTGTTTGGAATTGTTGTAGGGAGGGTTGTGGTGGATGCATAGGCTTTGCATAGAATTCCTCATAGGGCTGCCAATATTCTTCTTGTTGAACCTCCTTGGCTTGATTTTGTGAGCCCTGCGTCAAAGAAGTTAGTTCAAGAATTTGATCACAAGCCATTAACAAACCTGACTTTGGTTGAAATTGTTGCGGGGGAGGCATGGGCTCTGAATAGAACTCCTCATATGGCTGCCAATATGCTTCGTGTTGAACTTGTTGAGGTTCCCACCACATAGAATTTGAATGATTGCTCCAATCTCGTTGATCAGCTTCATATCCTCGCGTATAGGACGCACCAAATGTAGGGATACTTTGCATTGTGGTCCTTTCGATGTGCTGCGACAATTGAGAAGTAAGATTCGCTATTTGAGCTTGAATATTAGCAATTGCCATGTCTTGCTTCTCTAGTACCTGAAATCAAAGAAAGAAAACTAAATCAAATATCAAAAGTAAAATAAACAAAACAAAACAGAAAATAAAAATCAAAGACACGAAAAGAAACAAAGGGGAAAAACCGGGGGATTAGCAAAGTTGCTAATCCCCGGCAACGGCGCCAAAATTTGATGTGATAAAAGTTAAGCACTCAAATTAAACCCTCTTGTTGTCAATTGTAGTAAGTATGCAAGTAGAGATCGTTCTGGACCGGGGATTAGGAGGGATTGCTAATCGACTCTAAACTGACTCAAAAACACAAAAACAAAGTTAAAAACGTTTGAAAAGACTCAAGGGACTCAAAACAAGTTAAAAATACTCAAAACTGCTTAAAAACACTTTTTGGACAGATTCTAGACACTAGGGATGGTTTTGGACGAAAATTGGTTTTTACTTGACTCAAAACATTTGGAAACACAAACAAAACAGATTTTAAACACTTTAAAACAAGAAAGTAAAAGAGGGGTTTTGGTTTGGACGAATTTGAAAGTAAAACAAGTATCTTGTAAAGTAAAACAGATTTGAAAAAGAATTTGAAAACTTTGATGGTTGACGGGCTAGCTAGAGGGTCCTTCTCCACACATGACACACTTGTACATGAATCGATTTCCAATTGCTTTTCAATAAACCATGAACCTCAACACCCCAGATTAACCGTGATGCACTAATTAACCCTCAGATTTTCCTTATGTCATTGAATTGGATGATGCATACGACAACCCAAATTATTCTCCAACGGTCCCCTACATGAATGCATAGAAGAGATACAGTTAGAGATCATTACGTTCAATGAAAATCATAAGTGTTGACAAGGCATTCGTAACTATGAATGCATGATACGTTTGCCAGGAACTCAATTAACGCGATTGTGACTAGCAACCTTCACTACTCATGAATATAAGTTCATAACGATTAGGTGAAACTCCCTTATATTCTAGCATCAAATTCAAGCATGCAAACTAAGCGGGCCCTCTTAATCGACATACAAGAACAAGTTATGAATAAAACAGTTAATTGAATTGCATTCACGATTTATCAAATCACAATTGGAAGAAATCAATTCATATCTCAAGCATGTTCATGGCTTCGGACTCCCCCTAGCTAAGTAGGGGTTTAGCCACTCATAGCAACAACAAAATCAGAGAATAATAAAGTAAACATTGAATTTAAGAACGAAGTACACCTAGAACAATCCAATCTTCAAGCTTGAAACGTCAAAGGGCCTCTTCTTCTCCACCTTGTTGCGGCACAAGTGTCTAAGGTTGTGTATGGATGTGTTTTGGCTGAAAAGATGAAGGAATTGGTGCGGCAAAGGATGCTTTGTGGCTGGATGAGTGTATGTGAATGAACGGATGATAAAAGGGTGCGGCAAGGAGTCTTATTTATAGGGTTTGGGAATTTAAGGCTAGAGAATTAATTAGGTAATATAAATTAAACCAAAACCTTAAGGGAAAAAGGAATTAAAGTCAGAAACTTAAGGGAAAGGGGATATAGGTTGCGGCAAGGACAAAAAATTAAAGGAAAGTGATTCACATGTGCGGCAAAGGAAAGGGAAAGGCCTTTCCTTGCTGATTTTGGGTCCAATTTAAAAAGGAATGTATAGCTTTGTGCAGCAAGGGTGTATGAGGGAAGGAGAATGTGCGGCACCCTCTTTAGATTGGGATTTAGGTGTCCCAAAGTGCCTAGGACTCCCCTTTGTGGCTGAAAACCCTTGTTCATTAGGATTAGGAAACTTTGACTTGGTCAATCCTTCTTCTTCTTGGATTCCTTTTCCTTCCTTGACTTGAATTAATTTTCTTCCTCTCTTTGGCCGATTCCTAGCATGCTTTGGTCTTCAATTTCGTCCATCTACATTGCTCCAAGCATAAGCTATCCAAAACATACCCAAAACTGCTCCAAAAGGCTCCAAAATGTACTTTCTTGCTACTTTATCCATTTGGACCTATAAACACACGAAAATAGCTTAAAAACTAAATTAACTACGAACAATCAACATAAATGCACGAAAACAAGCTAACTAAGTCGCATAAATATGCTTCTATCAAATTCCCCCACACTTAGCTTTTGCTAGTCCTCGAGCAAAACGAAACAAACAAAACAAAACAAAGTAAACAAAACACACTCTAAACCTTCCAACTTTGCCTCAGGGATTTCCAACGCACATGACATGCTAAAAATCGTCATTCACATAGATTTTAGTCATCCTTACTCTCGAGCACATACTAATCACAGTCGCCACTTACTAGCTCGCATTTTATCAATTAAAACAATGATTTGAATGTAGTAACATGCCTTAGAGAATTCACCCAATTCCTTACAAGATACTCTCTATTTTCACACAGATTTTCTGACTACACACCCTACACTAGTTATATGTGAGAAGATTGATGTAAACATGTAGACGAACACTCACATATGTTTATAGCAAAGAAAGCATTTTCTGGAGTTATTAAGCATGTTTAGATATGATCTCATGAATTGAATGCTACTACTTAGATGCGAGAACCAGGGACACCATATGCTCATACCAATCCCAAACTCCACAAATTAAAACACACAACACCCAAGATTGAAGTTAAGGGTTGTAACGGGGCTAGGGGTATTGGTTAACAAAGAAGGGTAAGGATAAACAAACGTTCTTTACTCAATAGTAAGCAAAGTAATGAAATTGACACTTAGAATTCATTTTAGAATGCAGAAATCAACTTTTAAACACAAGGCAAGATTCATGCAACACTTAGGGCCTAATTCCACATATTTTTCAATGCTTTTTCATTCTTTTTCACAACTTTTCTTTTTTTCTTTTCTTTTCCTACGAATTTTTCTTTTTCTTTTTCTTTTTCTTTCCCATGCCTTATTCTTTCTTTTGGCACACAAAACACGCAACAATCCTTTCCCCCACACTTGTTTTCTGCATAATTTGGATCAAAAGGAATTCCTTCTAAGTTATGCTCTACTATGCTTCAAGAACAAGGGTATGGATGGTCCTATTCTAGGCTAGGTGGGGATGATGTAGGTTAACAAAGAACATAGGCTAAATGAGGCTCAACGGGGTTAAACCTAAACACAATGCACAGGGGGTAGGCTTTTTGGCTCTTGGTTCACTACACAACTTCATCTTGTTCGTGTGATATGCAAATCAATATCATGCTTTGAATGAAATGGATATGAGTTCTAGTATTTGGAACTAAATGATGAAACGCCTTCTAAGTAGCAACCAAGCAAAGAATAATGAGATCATGCAACGACTTTAGAAAACAACAAATGCACAGATTATTAACTCTCCAAAGAACGTTTTAAGCTCAAGTCTCATAGGGTTGTAGCGTTAATTTGAGTTCCTTCCTTCAAGCATGTTACAAATTTTTTTTTCTTTTGTAATCAAATGTGAATTCATAAACAATAACGACAACCAAGCATAAACCAAAGGTATATCAAACTTCCATCCATGTTTACAATTTTCCTTAACAGTCATGCAATTAAAAACCAAATCCTCATCATTGTGTTGGAAGGTACCCTAAGACACAAACAAACACACAAAAACAACTCTTTTTGGCTTTTTCAAAACAATTTTTCAAATTTTTATCAAATTTTCGGATTTTTATGTCAAAACACACTAAAATGCTTCAAAACATACTAAAAACACATAAAAACAGTGAGAAACATCATTGCAAGTGATAGGTGAATAAAACCCACGAAATTCATGCAAAAACATCTTGTTTACCCCCCCCCCCCCCCCACACTTAAATCAAACATTGTCCTCAATGTTTCAAACATACACTCACGCAAAACCAATCAAACAAACAACAAACAAAACACACTAAGCATGGCAGAATAGTAACAACAAAGAGAAAGTTTTAGGGACGCAAATCTGGAAATGGAGTGCTTTCTAGGTCTTCCTTTGTTGATTGCATGGGTTGCCTCCCAAGAAGTGCTTTCTCTACCACATACTTCTCGACATTTTCATACATTGGATCGAGGAATGGAAGGGGGTAGTGATGTTTGCTAATTGGTGCGTTGTGTTCCCTAAAGTTCATGTAAATCTTCCCACCATTGGGAGTTTGTTTGGGTACCTGCAGCAAAGAAGGGAACCACCTATTAATCGAAAGGGGAATTGGATTTGGATTAGACGGCTTACCTCTAGGCTGTGACGAAGTGGCAGCACTATCAACATTATTCCCCATGGTTCCCACGTCCAGATTAGGCATTTTGAGGGCAGTGGCCGTGTGGTCCTTGTGCTTCACTCCCATTCCTTCGTCGTTGAGGGTTCTCGATGCATCCTTGGTGCTTGGTGCTGAACATTCTTGCCCTATAGTTTTTATTTCATCAATAGCAAAACAAGAATGAATAGCATTAGAAGTCTCAACAGATTGAGAAACATTAAATTTAATCTTATCGCCACCAAACTTCATAGTTAACGTTCCCTTGGCCACATCAATCTTGGTTTGGGCTGTTTTCATGAAAGGTCTTCCAAGTAGAAGCAGCATTGGGGGAGAATGGGCCGAATCTTCCATCTCTAACACATAGAAATCGGCTGGAAATATTAGATGGTCAACCTGCACCAAAATATCCTCCAAAACTCCCTTTGGATAAGCGTTAGAACGATCGGCCAATTGAATAATAACCCCATCATTTTCCAGGTCACCTAGGTTCATTGATGCATAAACGGAATAGGGCATGACGTTAATGGATGCACCTAAATCTAACATGGCATGTTCGAACCTTGTATTTCCAATTGCACAAGGGATAGTAAAGCTACCTGGGTCCTTGCATTTGGGAGGTAGTTTGCGTTGCAAGACTGCTGAAACATTCTCACTTACCTTTACTACCTCTTTGTTTGAACGTTTCTTCTTTGTTGTGCAAAGTTCTTTGAGAAATTTGGCATACTTCGGAATTTGTTTAAGTGCATCAAGGAGCGGGATGTTTATTTGCACTTTCCGGAATGTCTCAAGAATGTCCTTCTCGTTCTCATCTTTCTTTGATTGTAGGAACCTACGAGGAAAATGAACGTCGGGCAGATTAGTATTAAGTGAATTTGAACCCAACTTACCTTGTTTGGCCGAACTAGGAGTGATAGGGGCTTGCAGCAAAGGGTGTTTCACCCTTGCCGTGGGTGTGCTTGTGCTTTCTTCCTCCTCTTGCAGCTTGACATCCTCTTTCGGGCAGATTTGGGAGTGTCGGACGCAATTCCAACTTCTTTTCCACTACGCAAGGTGATGGCTTTGGCAGTTTCGAATCCTCCATTCGGATTCACATTCGTCGAACTAGGTAACTTACCTTGCTCTCTACTGAATTGCCCCATAAATTCAGCCATTTGTCCCACTTGTTTCTTCAATTCTTCCACTTCCTTAGCTTGAGTTTGCATGCCCTGCGCCACATTAGTTAATAATTGAACAAGATGAACATTATCCATAGACGAACCTGTTCTTGGTTGGGCCAGAGGTGGTTGAGGTTGCTGAGGTGCATAAGGCCGTGGAAACATCCCAAGGGGAGGGTTGTGCCGAAATCCCCCTTGTTGTGCAGGTTGTTGGGCTTCTCTCCACTTCATGTTAGGATGCTCTCTCCATCCGGGATTGTACGTGTTCGAGTATGGATCGTATTGGGTTTGATTTTTGCCTTGGAATCCAATAGCATTGGCAGATTCCCATCCTCAATTCTCAATCAACTGTGGGCACTTCTCGGATGGATGCCCTTGGATGGAGCACACGCCACAAACTTGATTTTCTTGTGGTTTTGATCCAATTACAACCTGAGACACAAGAGAGGTAAGATTAGCTAATTGTGATTGAATTTCAGAAATTGCACTTACCTCATTCACACTTTGTTGTCGTGAGCTTCCTCTCTGCCCAACACCTTCATATTGTTGTGCGTTGAGTGCTCGGTTTGCAATGAGAATCTTGGCAGCCACCGGAGTCTTGTCAACCAACGCACCATCCGCTGAGGCATCTAGCATTTGGCGTTTAATGGGAAGGAGCCCTTTGTAGAAGTATTGAATGAGCAACTCCTCCTTCATTTGGTGTTGTGGGCAGGATGCAACAAGGGTCTTGAAACGTTCGTAGTAAGCCAAAAAAGACTCTCCTTCATTTTATTGGATGCCACTAATTCGCTTCCTCAAAAGGATAACTCTTGACGTTGGAAAGAACTTCTCTAAGAATGCCCGTTTCATACTTTCCCATGAAGTAACGGTCCCAGGTGCTAGTTCATACAACCAATCTTTAGCTTTTTCCAAGAGAGAAAAGGGAAAATCCTTCATCTTCAAGATGCTGCCATCAACATTCACCGGGGTCATGCTCGAACAAACCACTTCAAACTCCTTTAGAAGCTTGTTTGGGTCCTCCATGGACAGCCCATGGTACTTCGGGATGTGATGCAACAAGCTTGACTTCAACTCGAACTCCTCTGTCTTCCTTTGAGCTGCCGTGGGGTATTGTATACATAGGGGCACGGCATTGTCCACTCCCGAGGCAGAAAGTTCTTTGATGGTTCGATTGTCCGCTGCCATGTCTTGGACCTCCTCCAAAACTTGTGCCGTGGACTCTAATTCCTCCTCTACTTCTTGTTCTTCAAGCTCAGGTTCAGGGCTAGGTGCATTGGATGCTTGCTGATTTCTTTTCCTTCTTAAAGCTCTCTCAAAATCGTCGTCAAAGTCTAGGATGTGCTCACGAACCGTTTGATAACTTCGAGTCATAAACTAGTACCTAAACACAAGAAACAAAACAAAATCAGTAACTAAAACTAAAACAAACGAAAAAGAAACAACGGGGGATTAGCAAAGTTGCTAATCCCCGGCAACGGCGCCAAAATTTGATGTGATAAAAGTTAAGCACTCAAATTAAACCCTCTTGTTGTCAATTGTAGTAAGTATGCAAGTAGGAATCATTCTAGACCGGGGATTAGGAGGGATTGCTAATCAACTCTAAACTGACTCAAAAACACAAAAACAAAGTTAAAAACGTTTGAAAAGACTCAAGGGACTCAAACCAAGTTAAAAATACTCAAAACTGCTTACAAACACTTTTTGGACATATTCCAGACACTAAGGATGGTTTTGGACGAAAATTGGTTTTTGCTTGACTCAAAACACTTGGAAACACAAACAAAACAGATTTTAAACACTTTAAAACAAGAAAGTAAAAGGGGGGTTTTGGTTTGGACGAATTTGAAAGTAAAACAAGTATCTTGTAAAGTAAAACAGATTTGAAAACGAATTTGAAAACTTTGATGGTTGACGGGCTAGCTAGAGGGTCATTCTCCACACATGACACACTTGTACATGAATCGCAATTGCTTTTCAATAAACCATGAACCTCAACACCCCAGATTAACCGTGATGCACTAATTAACCCTCAGATTTTCCTTATGTCATTGAATTGGATGATGCATACGACAACCCAAATTATTCTCCAACGGTCCCCTACATGAATGCATAGAAGAGATACAGTTAGAGATCATTACGTTCAATGAAAATCATAAGTGTTGACAAGGCATTCGTAACTATGAATGCATGATACGTTTGCCAGGAACTCAATTAACGCGATTGTAACTAGCAACCTTCACTACTCATGAATATAAGTTCATAACGATTAGGTGAAACTCCCTTATATTCTAGCATCCAATTCAAGCATGCAAACTAAGCGGGCCCTCTTAATCGACATACAAGAACAAGTTATGAATAAAACAGTTAATTGAATTGCATTCACGATTTATCAAATCACAATTGGAAGAAATCAATTCATATCTCAAGCATGTTCATGGCTTCTAACTTCCCCCTAGCTAAGTAGGGGTTTAGCCACTCATAGCAACAACAAAATCAGAGAATAATAAAGTAAACATTGAATTTAAGAACGAAGTACACCTAGAACGATCCAATCTTCAAGCTTGAAACGTCAAAGGGCCTCTTCTTCTCCACCTTGCTGCGGCACAAGTGTCTAAGGTTGTGTATGGATGTGTTTTGGCTGAAAAGATGAAGGAATTGGTGCGGCAAAGGATGCTTTGTGGCTGGATGAGTGTATGTGAATGAATGGATGATAAAAGGGTGCAGCAAGGAGTCTTATTTATAAGGTTTGGGAATTTAAGGCTAGAGAATAAATTAGGTAACATAAATTAAGCCAAAACCTTAAGGGAAAAAGGAATTAAAGTCAGAAACTTAAGGGAAAGGGGATATAGGTTGTGGCAAGGACAGAAAATTAAAGGAAAGTGATTCACATATGCGGCAAGGAAAGGGAAAGGCCTTTCCTTACTGATTTTGGGTCCAATTTAAAAGGGAATGTATAGCTTTGTGCGGCAAGGGTGTATGAGGGAAGGAGAATGTGCAGCACCCTCTTTAGATTGGGATTTAGGTGTCCCAAAGTGTCTAGGACTCCCCTTTGTGGCTGAAAACCCTTGTTCATTAGGATTAGGAAACTTTGACTTGGTCAATCCTTCTTCTTCTTGGATTCCTTTTCCTTCCTTGACTTGAATTAATTTTCTTCCTCTCTTTGGCTGATTCCTAGCATGCTTTGGTCTTCAATTTTGTCCATCTACATTGCTCAAAGCATAAGGTATCCAAAACATACCCAAAACTGCTCCAAAATGCACTTTCTTGCTACTTTATCCATTTGGACCTATAAACACACAAAAATAGCTTAAAATACTAAATTAACTACGAACAATCAACATAAATGCACGAAAACAAGCTAACTAAGTCGCATAAATATGCTTCTATCACTAGCCTTTCACCCCCTTAATTCACCCAATTGCGTACCCTTTAGTTTGTTTCTGCAAGTTTGTTTGTTTAAGTCTTAAATTTGTCAAAACAACCCCCCATTTAGTTTTTTTAGTTTAATTTTCGTCCAAACTTCCCTTTAGTTCCTGTTTTGAGTCAATTTGTTTGTTTTGTGCTGTTTTGAGTCATTCTAGTTTATTTTGAGTAGTTTAAGTCTAGTTTTCTGTTTTTGAGTCTAGTTTAGTGATTTAGAGTTTAATTTGTGTAGATTAGCATGCCTCCTAATCCCTGGCCTAGAACGATCTCTACTTATTCATACTACAACTACATAAAAAGGGTTTAAGTTTGTGTGCTATTTTATATCACATCAGGCATTTGAAGACATCGAAATTTCGGTGAAATAAATGTTCACCAATACATTAAAGTTTTGACATGCCAGGGCATACGTGGCATGCGCCATGTGTCTTCACAAATCGTACACATGGATATGACTCATCAAAATCGAACGAGTCATCAAGAAGGACATGTGTCAACATTTGGCGAAAAGAAATTATTTGATTTTAATTTAATTAAATCAAATATTAATTGATAGAGACAAATCACGAACTGGCCTACAAATCGACTCCTGATTCTTTCGTCAATTAATCAAGCCCACAATCAAGACCAAATTCATTCGTGGGCAAGGCTTGGAGAGTTTATAAATAGGAGGCTCTAAGACAAAGAAAATGGTCCACAAAATCATTCAAGCCCATATGCTAAAGCTTTGAAACTCTGAAGCGCTCATGCACTCAAACCCACCAAACACCCAAGAAGACTCGGAAAACCCTCCGCATTCTTCATGAAACCCGTGAAGAACCACCAAGCAGCCTTACAAGTGCCGGTTCCTCCATTGCTAAGAGCCAAAACCTTGCGGCATCCGTTCATCCAACATCAAGTCATCACGACCCTTGGATCAACAACACTACACCTTACATTTCGGAGATTGAATCAGAAGATCAAGTTTTAACGAGATTGTAACCCTACAAATTCATTAATACAAACATTTTCTTTGTACACGTGTTCTCTTGTCATTTGTCACAGGATTTCCGTGTTTACAATAACATTATTCTATTATTTAATTAAATTTTTTTTGTCAAACTGTTATTTAATTAACCAAAGAGCATCTCCAGTAGAGTTCCAAAATAGGGGCAACCACTGTATAAAATGAGTATAAAACAAATATAGGGACAAAATAAATTTCCAATGGATCGAAAAGTGAGTTCCTAAAGTATTCGGACCCATCGGATACATGATGTATGTCCTCACATATGGAGACTGCATAGGGACAACTTTGAGTGAAAAACAGAGCCAACAATCTTAATTGAAGTTATTATTTTTTTTGTTTTTTTTCTTCCTGAGTACAACAATATATTTTAAACTAAGAGGAGAGGCGAGTTCAACTTTGCCATCTATAAGTACACAATGGACAACCTAATTTGGTATCGAATTCGTCATCCATGAGATTCAAGCCTAAGTTCTCACTTATAAGTGAAGATGAATAACACTAGACCGTAGTACTGAGTGATTGATTGAAGCTTTTAATACTTTTAATTCTTTTAATTAATTAAAAAAGGTTAATATAAACAAAAAAATGTGCACCTTGAGTAGAAAACAAAGTCTACAATCTTGATTGATGATTTTAATCTTTTAATTTTAATGTTTTTTGTGAGATCCCACATCGCCCAGGGGAGTGATCCTTATATGTATATTCCCATCCCTACCTAGCACGAGGCCTTTTGGGAGCTCACTGGCTTCGGGTTCCGTTGGAACTCCGAAGTTAAGCGAGTAGCGCGCGAGAGCATTCCCATGATGGGTGACCCACTGGGAAGTTCTCGTGTGAGTTCCCATAAACAAAACCGTGAGGGCGTAGTCGGGGCCCAAAGCAGACAATATCGTGCTACGGTGGTGGAGCGGGCCCGGGATGTGGTGGACCCCGGGCCGGGATGTGACATTTTTAATTAATTAAAAAAAGGTTAACATAAACAAAAAATGTGCACCTAATCAAATTATCACATAAAATCATAAAAACTTTAAATATAAGGATTCTACTATAAAGACTCTTTCATTGGAGGCAATATTCCTTTAAAGATACAAAATTTTTATTTAAGTTCTTAAGTGAGTACTCAAAAATAATAGTGAGAGTCCATAAACAAGGACTTCCATTGGAGATGCTAAGTGGGATAAAAAGGGGAAAGTGATTCTCTCTGGATCTCTTGCACCAAGGTCACCGGATCAAGTGATTCAGATTGTTGAAATTTGATCAAACGGCTAAAAACAGAGGTTCTTTTCAAAGTTATAATAACTTTAACTGTTGAATTAAATTTTAAGGATCCAGACCACTCTCTCTCATGCGTTTTCATTACATTGCTCTCTCCTGCGTTCTCTCTCCCTCTGTCTCTCTCTCTCTCATCCATTGCTCTCAGTTGGGCCTTTTTGTCGCATTCCGGGTTATCTCTTTCGCATTAAATTGGTTTAATAATATAAACCAGTAACTGAAGGAAGAACGAAAATCAGAGAGACTCAGAACACAGACAGAAGAGAGTGTGTGTGGGAGATGTTTTCTCACCATACCATTTGATCCTGCCGCTACGGTCTGTCATCTCTCGTCCTCCCCAGTCTACCCTACGGTACGTATTCTTCCTCATTCTTTCCCCACCATTATTCCTTGGATTATCATCTTCCATTTTTTTCAATTTTTTTAATTTTATTTGTTTTTGTGGTTTTCATTTCTTCCGAATTGGAGAGAATTAGGAGGATCGGAACGGACCCAAATAACCTGAATTTAGTTGTTGATTATGCGTTCTGGGTTTGGTTTGTTTTCCTGGTTTGAGTCGAATCATTTGAAAATAAATCAATTTGGTTGGGTTTTTGGCCAGAATTGCAAAGATCCTGTGTTGGGTATGTTCAAAACTCGAACCCAGTTGAAGAAATGGGTTGGGCGATTTTTCACAAGTTTCTAATTTGCATCTTTTTTATTGGGTTTTATGAGCTGGTCAATTACTTTGCATTAACAGCATTACTATTGCAGATGTTTAATGCCGTTTGCATTGGTTTAAACATGTGATGGACGGCTATAATATCAGTTCTTGGATTTTGATATCAAGGGTTATTTGTTCTTGATTCTGTGGTGGATTTTAATATCATTTTTGTTGCTATTGATAATGGAATAAGATTTTCATTATTCGTTAATCGTTCTGTAGAAGCACGAGTGTTTAGGAATTAAGTTAAGTTCATTTGATTTAGTCTTTTTGATCAAATAGAGGGGGTTAATTCAGCTAGCCTGATTCGCACCAAGCTGCAACTGAGTGATCAGTTTCGCTACAGTATGTCTTATTGAGTTCAACCAAATTCTAACCTGTTCCGACCAATTCTTTCCAGTAATTAAGTCTGCCTGAGTAAGATTGAGAAAGGGTGGTATACACTTGATTCTTGGTCAACCAGACCCAGTTCAACTTTATTTTGTTGCAAAACTAAATTAACTTGAGCACAATAATATAGTTTACTTAAAAAGTTCACACTTGACTGTGTAAGAATCGCATGATTAAACTTTCGAGTAACAGTTCACATATTGGAGGTAAGCTGGGCTGAGAGTTCTTAGATATAAAACTTATAGTTTATGACATCCTTGACCATATCAAGGGCGAAGTATATCAACGTTCCAAGTATGAAGCTGCTTGTTTAGTTTCTACTAAATTACTAATGTGGATTAGAATTGATGGTCAACTGGCTTTATGTGGTGCTAAGTTATATTAGGGTTTAGGATATTTTTGATGTTTAAGGTGCTATTTTGTAAGAGAGTTTATGCCATATAAAATTAATTAAGATTATTGTTTGAGAATAAGCTGACTGTTCTCTGTGTTCTAATTTTCTTTCTGTTATTACTTTGTCCTACGTTTGTTTACCGTTCCTCCACCCCCCTCTCCTGCTTAATTACCTCATACCGTTTCATTTTAGGTGTTTTTTCTGTAATTGCTCTGCTAGTGATGAGCTTACATCTTCCTGAATGACGCGCCACACGTCACTAGTCTCAGACTGTTTCATGCACCTTCTTATTTTTGCCACCATATTGATTTTTTATTTATTATTTTATCAATTTCCAGGGTCAGGGTTTTCAGTTAAAGGCATGCACATAATGCAAGAAATTGATTTTATATCATCTTATCCCCATTAGTAAATCTGAATCCTGCTTTATCTCTTGCTATATTATTTATATATGAATTTGAACTAATGTTTGCAATTTTGTGTTCTTACATTCAGAGTACCAGCATTGAGTTGATATTCCCGATCTTTTACACTGGAGTTTTATCTGAACCACCTGTGAACACCATATAGTGTCTTCTGAGCCCGGTGTATTTGGTGGGATTCATTGACCCTAATGCAAGGTCAAGGAAGTGGTATTGATACTTTCATTGAAATCACAGATGTTGGGCTTGGATCTCTCTCAAACAGCACTAGTATGAGTCAGCAGACTTCTTTGAATAATATGCTAAATCCTGTTGAAAAACGGTTGTCAAGTTATATGGTGACATCTGGTGAGATTCCGTGTTTAAATGCCTCAAGTAACCAGAACTTGAGTGGTTCAGGTGAACCTAGCTCTAGATTGGGTCCAAATGATGATGACGGGATGAAATTGGGACAAGGTTGGTCATCTCCTTATGGTGCTTGTCCTGTGATTGGTCAAGGTTCAGAAGAAAGACGAGTTGAACAAAATATCCTTTTTCCTGGGAGAGCTCTTATTGGAATCAGTGGCAATCAGATTCAAGGTGGGCCATCTTTTTCTCAAGGCTTTCAAAATGAAAATATAAATTCTGGATATGTGGGAAATAGTGGTAAAAGTGTGCCTGGCATGGAAGATGATATTTCAGGTGGATTAGAAACAAAACAGACATCTTCTGGTAGTGCTTCACCCGATATTGTTGGCACTTTATCCAAAAGCACCGATTTTCTGGTTGAGGAAAATGATGGCAACCCAGGTTCTTCTTTTGGATCTTGGGGTTTATCGTGCAAGCGAAAGGCCCTTGAGGGTACTTCAGGCCAGGCTTATTCTGGTGGAAGTTCTAGCTCCCTTCCACAAGCTGAAACTAGTGCATGGAATACTGGTTCTGTTCATTATAGTCCTAGTAATTTAAGTTTATCTCCACCATTGCGTAGTTCTCCTAGTGGTGGACCTTCAGAACAAAACTCAAGAACCAGGGTTGGTTTGAGACTTGGGGCATCTGATACCTTTCCATCAATAGATGCAACAGGAAATGGAGCAAGCTCACTGCAGGAATTTTTTTGTAGGGGGGCTTGTTCTGGGCCTCAGCAAGAATCTGCTCCATCCAACTTATCATCACAAGGGAGGTCAATAACTGCAGCTGCAACAAATTCGGCTTGTCCCCAAAGCCAGTTTCCTGCAATGCATATGAGTGGTTCGTCAGGAAACATGCTTCCTTTTCCTTGGACTGGTGCTTCCAGTTCAAGAGTGGGCAGCTTACCAAATTCTCTTTTGTCTGGATATAGAGGTGCTGAGTTAAGAGGAGAAGCAAACTTAAGAAGCATTCCTAGAAACAATGTAGAGCATTCGACTTTTGCAACTGCCAGTGATATGAGAAATTCGGCACAGGATCCCACAATTTGGGGTCTGGCCCCTGGAGAATTAAGCATTTCTGTAGGTGCCCCTTCCTCTTCAAGAAGTGGCCCCAGTTCTGGCATTCGTTTTGTGCCTACTCCTGCATTGATCCGTGCCAACAACTCTCCATCTGAAAATCATCAAAGAATAATAGATTGGTCTTTGTTTCCTTCTATTGATTCTCAACCCGGAGGTCATAGTCATTATAAGCCAGTACCTTCAGGACTTGCTTCCTCACAGGATTCAGGAAGTTCTTCTGGGTCTAATAACCAAGGTCATCACTTACCACATCCTAGGTCCGCATTCTTGGGGGACAGACAAGGTGATGATGCTCTTAATATGCCCCAGTCACTGCGGGCATTAGCCGCTGA
The DNA here is from genome assembly GCA_036320875.1 of Cotoneaster glaucophyllus. Taxonomy (NCBI): domain Eukaryota; kingdom Viridiplantae; phylum Streptophyta; class Magnoliopsida; order Rosales; family Rosaceae; genus Cotoneaster; species Cotoneaster glaucophyllus. Next base: position 23,153,126 of record CM070059.1, read on the forward strand.
CATCGAGGGGAGGCGCCGACTTATATCTGAGGTTTGTGTTTTTATTTCTTTTTCCTACTTTTCAAGTACACTCGCACCGTACATGTACTCTTTGGAGACTGTGTACTGGTTTGGTACTGAGGTGCTTTTATAAAAAGTGGGTATCAAAAAAGGCTGAGCTCAAAAAGGTGTTTGGTAAACACTTAAAAACAGCTTATTTTCACAGTTTTTAGTGAAAAAAAACTGAAAACGTGAAGCAGCAAAAATGAACTTATTCTCACAGCACAGCAGAAACAGTTTTTTTCAAAGCACAGCAATACCAAACTAGCCTTGTATGTCATGGATATTACATTTTTAGAATTAATTTTGCAATGGCTTTTGTCAGTTTCTGTCATCATTTTGATATTCAGAGTAAATCTTAGTATCACCTTTTTGGAATGTCTCTTAGTTACTGGAACTTTCACGTCTTAAATTTTTTTCATGCTTTACTTGAATGAGAGTATTCACGTAAACATTTCTCGTGATAATATTGTATGTATTCTCCACAGTAGTTGATGAACAATAAAGGTTTTAACTTTCCACTTTTCAATTTGTGGTTGCTAAATAAGATACTTCTGTCCTGTCCTTTTTCTTTTGAGGGGCTCTATTTCAACCTCCCCATCTACTTCACCTACCCCATAACTTTTTATTGCAAATTTTGCGTTTCACAAAATAACTTTAATGGAGACCATTACAAGAAGAGGCCAGCACACACTGACCTTTTTTCTTTTTCTAAGGGCCAGCACTGTTATCTGATATCAAGAGAAAATTTGAGGGTTACAAAGAGTGTTTATACGGGGGTGGTGGATAGAGATATTGTGGGAATAATGGCAGTTTAGAAAAAAATTTGTTTACAAAATTTTGTGGGGGTGGCAACACAAGGTCTCTGGGTAGATAAAATAGGGGTGACAATGGTACCACTCTTTTCTTACGAGTAAGGTGAAACTCCCAGAGTGAATATGTACTGCGTTGACTGGGTACTAAATGGTTGTGTTAATGATAATATAACATTTTATGTGTAGGGAGCCAATTCTAATTTGTACTGCTACATTAAAGCAGGTAGCATTTAACTTTGGCCTCTGATTGAGAAAATTAAACTATTCTTTCATGGACGGAGCCACCTTGGGCCCACGGGGGGCAGATGTCCCTACACAATTTTTTTGGTAGAATAAAAATGTACATGCTTGTAACATTAGGAAGGTGTTTCACTAGTTACTTGCTTGTGACATTAGCATTAACTCTTCCAGTTGGTACTGCCAATGTTGAAAGAGCATTTTAGGACATGAAATTTCTGAACATTCGGTTGAGAAGTTGGCTGGGAAATTAGTGGATGGATGATTACATGGTTATTTTTATAGGGAGAGATATTTGATTGTATTGGTAATGAAGTTGTCATGCAATGCTTTTAAAACATGAAAACACATGGAGAGATGTTGTAATATGTTGTATGAAGAATCTTATTGATTCATATATAAGTATTTTGTTTGGTAAATTATTTAGCTTTTTAATTTATATCTTTGTTGTTTGAGGATGCCCCCCTTCATATAGATCTCCGGCTTTGTCCCTGTATTCTTTACTATTTTGATATTCTTATATTCATATTCTTTCACTTTTGCACATTAAGTTTTATGGTTGGATGTGAGGTTGAGTGGAATTATTTTGCATTTTACTTGATGGTTCTTGGCTTGGACTGGTTATACGATGGCATTCGTGTTTCAAGTTTTATTCTTCTATATCCCACTAAATTTTGCAAAAGAATCATTCCCTCGGGAACTAACAACTATAATTTTCTTGTGTACCAGATTCGTCAAGTTTGGAATGCTATGCGTAGGGGTGAGAACTTACGCGCCGAGGTTTGCTATTGACCTCTTCTTTAATTTCTGTTTGGTTTAACTTCAAATCTATATGTTGTATTGCAACTGCAAAAGGCTGTTTTGGTATCTGGCTTAGGCTGATAGTCATGGTCTTTTGACAAGTACAAAAACATGGAGGTACAAGGTTAGATATCTTTGATGCAGTTGCTGTCATATATTATGATTGATTTAAAATTTGATTTTTCATTCTCTGTAAGTACATTGGAGCACCATAGAATACACTGAGCTTTGTTTGTGCCATTTCTATGGCCAAATCTGGTAACAGTCTAGCTGCCAACGTGCAGCTTGAGTAATGGGTATACTAGCTGTGACATGAAAAAAGCCTGTTAGAAATAAATCTAGTACAACAATTTCTACCTAAACAACCTTCTGATGTGTTGTGAAGGTAGTCAGTTTATCATATGCCTGATTGCAATAGATCTGTCTACTTTACTGGGTTAACATGCAAACATAGCAGAAGTATATCCTATAGAAGAAAGTAGCACGGAATACTGGTTATTCTACTGTTCATTCCCCCCATTTTTTCTTCTTTTTTTTTTTTTTGCAGCACATTGGACATCATTGTTCTTTGTGCATCAGCATTATATAGGATTCTTTCTCGAGTAAGAATAAAAAAATATCTGGATAAATAATCAATCGTCTGCATCTCCATGGTGTGGACTATGATTTGATGGGGTTGATTAAAGGGAGTTTTAACGAAACACTCCCGGTACTGTTCACTTTTAACGAAAAACCACATTTTTACCTTTACCTGACACTATTCACTATACCTTTAAAAAGATGAAACTAAGGATTGTAAATGGTATGTGGGAAAAAATTATAGGGTTGGGGAGAAAGATGAAACTAAGGATTGTAAGGGCAGCATAATTAAATTGCAAGCATTTGGGTGAGGTACAAGCTTGATTGTTCTTTTCTGTATTTACTGTTTAATGCTTTTGTTGAACAAGGGGAAAGGGGCTTATCTTATTGCTAAATACTGTGTATTACATATGTTTGACAATCAACATTCATGTGGTGATGTCAGGATTATATGCTCTTTGACCCATTCATATATCATGGCATGGCTGAGATGCACGACAGCCACAGAGACATGCGCCTTGATGTTGATAACATGTCTTATGAGGTAAGATGGGGGCAAGTATTTTTTCCCTTTTTTTTTTTTTTTTTTTTTTTTTTTTTTCCCGGAACAGTTCCTATTACTACTTTTGGACAATAGGAACTGCTGGCACTGGGGGAACGTATAGGAGATGTTAGCACTGGACTGAGTGAGGAGACTATTATGAAGTGCATGAAACAGCAAAAATTTCTCTGTATATCAGAAAAATCCCCAGCAGATGTGGAACCATGCTGTGTCTGTCAGGTATGAGCTATGCTACTATCGCTATCCGCACAAGAACACAGCTAGTTGCTTTCAATTAGTTAATGCAGCAGATACTTATCCTTGTTACCTTGTATAAAACCTTATCATGGCAGGAGGCTTATGCTGATGAGGATGATATTGGCAGACTAGATTGTGGGCATGGCTTCCACACCAGTTGCATCAAACAATGGCTAATGCAGAAGAATCTGTGCCCAATTTGTAAAACGACAGCCCTGCTTACTTGAAAGGGAAAACCATTGATGACCAAGCCTGAAATTTGAATTTCTTGATGCTGTATCATTAGAACTAAAAGTTGGGGGAGAATCTAGTCCTCCCTTCTTGTCTGAAACTAACTTTATTTGTGCATGAACTGAGCACCCGTCGCTGGAAAAAAATAGAAAGGAGAAACTTTGTTGCGTGCGTCATGAAGGATTTATATATCAGATAGCAAAGGATACATTTTTTTTTTCTTTTTTTATGACCGTGACGGTAATGAATGTATTTGAATAATGTTTCTGGATTTATGAAGCCTTTGCTGAATTGTAAGATTGACAATTTCATATTCACTGTTACTTGTCAATTGCATGGATCTTGCTCATGATCATGCTAGATTGTTGTCGTGGTCTCATATTGCGTTATCGTTTGTGTTCAAATTGTCTACTCGATCAGCTGATTTGTTGATTTTGCTCTCTCTCTCTCTCTCTCTCTCTCTCTCGGTGATTCGTTAAGTTTAGAAATATGGTGCTACGTTGGACCTATGGTTGAATTGACTGTTTCGGAAGGTGGGAAGACTTGAGTTTGGAAGTAGAAATATCAATAATAATTGCATCCACTCTCTCATCCACTCCTTTGATTTAGATTTATCAAGTTCAAGATTACACAACTGGTAATGCTAGGGAGACCATCGTCAAGCTACTACTACTCTTCCAAACAGAAGAACTAATAAACCTAAAACAAGTAGGTTGTGAATCATTCCATGTCAAAAATTAATTAATCTATATTACAATAAAATTTTAATAATTGCATCCACTCTCTCATCCACTCCTTTGATTTACATTTATCAAGTTCATGATTACACAACCGGTAATGCTACGGAAACCATCGTCAAGCTACTACTACTCTTCCAAACAGAAGAACTAATAAACCTAAAACAAGTCGTTTGTGAATCATTCCATGTCAAAAATTAATTAATCTATATTACAATAAAATTTTAATGATCTTTTAAAGTATGATGTTGAGATGGTAATTTAGGAAAACGAATGAAAATGACTTCAAAACTTTGAATGTTAATCAAAAGTCATGTAATAACTTTACTTAATGGTCATGACAAAACCCAACACTAAACTAATCCAATTAAAATAGCCCAAACAATAAGTTTCCGATTTAACCCCTGACAGCAAAACAACACCCTCCCCCCTACCTCTTCTGCATTTCCTCAATTCATAAAAAAGGACAAAAGTTGGTTTTCTGATAAGCATTACACTTCATGGTTACACCTACCCACATCGCTCACACATGTTCTCTCTCACATCATGATATCTATGATATGATCAAATATATTTGTCAAAAATGTCTACTCAAATGTATATATTTTTTAACTAAATAAATAAATAATTGTGACTAATTTGAAATAGTTGGATATAATTGTTTTTTTTTTTTTACGGCAAATTACAAATGATGCTCAGAAGGGTTGCATATGATATCAGTCTTTTAATCTCATATGTTCAGACATTTATTAGAGCAACATTGTCACATCCCGACCCGGGGTCCACCACATCCCGGGCTCGCTCCACCACCGTAGCACGATATTGTCCGCTTTGGGCCCCGACTACGGCCTCACGGTTTTGTTTCTAGAAACTCACACGAGAACTTCCAAGTGGGTCACCCATCATGGGAGTGCTCTCGCGCGCTACTCGCTTAACTTCGGAGTTCCCACGGAACCCGAAGCCAGTGAGCTCCCAAAAAGCCTCGCGCTAGGTAGGGATGGGAATATACATATAAGGATCACTCCCCTGGGCGATTGATATGATAATTACTAACACACAAATTAAACCCTCTTTTGATCAATTGTAGTAAGGAATATAAGTAGGGATCGTTCTAGGCCGGGGATTAGGAGGGATTGCGAAATCACTTGGAAACTGACTCAAAAACGTAAAAACAAAGTTAAAGACACTAAACTAGACTCAAGAATGCACAATTAAAGTTTAAAACACTAAAACAAACCAAAAGACTCAAAACAGCACACAAACACTCAAAACTGCCTTAAAAACACAATCTGGGCAATTTTGAACACTAAGGGATAATTTGGACGAAAATTGGTTTTAACTTGACTCAAGACACTTAAAAACACAAACTAAATGGATTTCTAACTAAAATGACACTTTAACATAAAGGGGGGTTTGGTTCTGACGATTTTGAAAACAAAACAAGAACTTTGTAAACTAAAGCAGTTTGTAAAACGAATTTGATTAAAGTGAATGGATGGAAAGCTAGCTAAAGGGTTCTTCTCCACACATGTCACACTTGCATACAAAATGATTTCCAATTGCGTCTCAACTGCCATGAATTCTCAATGCCCCAAATTAACTGTGAATTGCACTAATTAATCCTCAGATTTCCCTTAAGTTATTGAATTGGATGATTGCATACGACAACCCAAAGCATTCCCCACAAGTTCCCTACATGAATTGCATAATAGAGATACAAGCAGAAATCATTAAGTTCTATGGAAACCATAAGCATTGACGAGGCACTTGTTACTATGAATTGCATGAAACTTATGCCAAGAATTTAATTAACGCGATTGTGATCAACAACCTTTACTACCTGTGAATATAAGTTCGTAACGATTAGGTGAAACTCCCTTATATCCTAGCATTCAATTTATGCATGACAATTAAGCGTGCACTCTCAACCAACATACACAAATCAGTTTCAATTCATGAAGATAAGTAAATTGAATTCACAACTTATGAAACACAATTAAATGTAATCAGATCATATAGCAAGCATAAACATGGTTTCGAATCCCCCCCTAGCCAAGGGGAAAAATAATCAGAATTTGAATGGGAAAAGGCCCAAGGGTGCGGCAGATTAGGGTTTAAGAAGATTGGGCTTCTAGAATGCCTTGCAAGGCAAGGAACAAGGTTTCCTTGCTGAATTTGGTGCGGCTAGGGTGTATGAGAAGAGGGCAAGGTGCGGCTGGGATGAGAGGGAATGTCCAAGGCTTCTAGAACATGTAATTAGGCAACCAAACATAATTTGGAAACCCCAAAAATGGAAACCTTCACAAATGGAAACTTGCACAATTGGGAACCTTCAAGAATAGAAATTTGGTTTCCAATTCTCGACTCTTCCTTCTTCCTTCAATCCTAGGCTCATTTGATCTTCACTTTCGTCCATTCCCTTTGCTCCAAGCCCATGCTATCCAAACTTGGCCCAAAAGTGCTCCAAAAGGCCCCAAAATGCACCTTTTTGCCTTATTGACCCTTGAAACCTGAAAACACAAGAAAATGGCTTAAAAGTCTAAAATAGCTAAGAAATAACAACGTAAATGCACAAGGACAAGCCAACTAAGTCGCCTAAATATGCTCCTGTTGAAGGAAAAATTTTGTCCTAGCTAAGAACATGTGAGAACATTTGAACACATATGCAAACTAATAACACTTTAAAGTAGGCATGCATTCAAAAACAATTCTAAAACCCATGACTTTCAAAGCCTAGTGAATGGTGAACCAAGAGACTCTTCAACAATATTAAAGAGAAGGAGGGTTTTTGAGATTCATTACCCTTGAAGCTCATCCTTGTTTACACAAGGGTTTCACCCAAGTGGAGGGCCTTCAAGTCACCTCCTAGCTCCTTGAATCTTCCTTGTGATTTTCTTCCTTTTGATTGCTCCTTTTGCTCCTTGAAGATGTAAGGAAAGGATCTCCAAAAGTACCAAAGATTTGGTACCTCTAAGTCTCCACACCAAGGATGTAGTGTGAAGAGAAGATGGATGACTTAGAGAGATTTTGATGCTAGTGAAAACTCTCTCTAAGGGCCGGCCTCTCTATGAGAAAAGGAGAGAAAATGTTTCTCTTCTTTGCCTCAAGAAAACCCTAATGAGGTTATGGCTATAAAGTTGCCTTTATACCACCTCACATGTGAGTGGCACACTTGTAATTAACCCAAGTTGGGCACCACTCACCCTAGGCCGGTTTTGGCTTTGTTTTTGGGTTAATTTCCATTTAGTTTTAGTTGTCACACAACCTAAACTCAATGGGCCTTTTGGACCAAAAACCCTTTTGGGCCCTAAACCCAAAACCAACTTAAAAGCCCAATACGAACCTTTCGTAAGATTAATTAACTAATTAATTAATCTTGACCATTCTCAATTAAACTATTTAATTGCTTATCCATCTCATTTATGTTTCTTCACTTTCATCCTTACTCGGTGTACGATCCATTAGGTTCCAATTAGCGAGGCAGTGGGCGATTGTTACTCTTAACGATCGATTGCGAATTGAAACTACATTTCAATTCTCCCTTTGATGAAGATTAGTGTTAGCTAATCCTCAGGGCTTCCACAAACCATGAGTGACACCTAGCAGTATGTCATGGCTACCCAAGCTAAGTAGAAGTGGTTGGAGAACCTATCCAGTTACAATTACAATGCAATACGGTCCTTTTCTAATACAATACTCTTGATCACATTGTTTAAGTGATAGTTTATTTCATGTCTACTATCCAATGTGATACTTCTCTATATGATTCATTTGAATATGACTTGAAACATATTTCCTAAGTCATATTCGTATGCTTTGGCCAAAGACTCCTGAATCATATCTCAGAGTATTCTCCTTCCACCTTGGAAGGTTAGAGATCCCTTGTTGTGCATTCATATGCCTACATGACTAGATAGCTTGACCCCAACAATGCCGTGGACACTCTCGATGGAATGCCTTTGACATGATCAAAGATCAAGGACCTAACCATTAGACATCTATGATGCCTCAGGTCAAAGGACTATTTTGCATATTGCAACTTACGAGTTCTTACATGACATGTATGTTCGAACTCTCTTTTGATCGTTGTTCAGTGTACTCGATTACCTTTCGAGCACCTATGTGTTTGTCTCAGTGTCCAACACTAAATGACTTGAGACTAGTCATACTCAAGCTTGAGTTAACATAACAAATACTAACCTTAGCGGATTGTCAATGCCCAATTGGCAATCCTATGGCTAGGAACGTTTTAGGAATGAACATAAGAGAAAGGTCTCATTAATCTAACTTACTTAGATCACTTCTCTCTTAGACTAAATACATTCCTTGGATTCCCTTATTGCTTAAACATATAATCCAATAAATAATGATTAACAATAAGCTTTGCCCTTCATTAAACAATATAATAGTTTAACACAATAAGTATTCCAAAAGCTATTACATCAAATGAGTGGCTTTGTGGGCATACTTCCAACAATCTCCCACTTGCACTCAAAGCCACCTTCCCATGTATCTAATACCCATCTTTTCCATGTGGCGGTCAAGTTGGATTTGAGACATTGGCTTCGTCAGTGGATCTGCTACGTTATCGGCTGAGGCAACCTTGAGGATGTTGACTTTCCCCTCGGCATCATATCTTCTAATGATATTAAAGCGTCTGTCAAAATGCTTGTTCTTTTGATGAGCCCTGGGTTCCTTGGCTTGAGCTATCGCCCCACTATTATCACAGTACAAGGTTACTGGTGATGTAATGGTTGGAACCACTCCAAGTTCAGTAATGAACTTCTTCATCCAGAACGCTTCTTTGCCGGCTTCAGCTGCAGCGACATATTCAGCCTCCGTCGTGGAATCAGCAATTACATCTTGTTTCTTGCTTTTCCAGCTGACAGCCCCACCATTCAGAGTGAACACATATCCGGAGTTGGAACTTCTATCATCGACGTCGGATTGGAAATCTGCGTCTGTATAGGCTTCCACTCGCAACTCTGTTGCTCCTCCATAAACGAGGAACATGTCCTTAGTTCATCTTAAGTACTTAAGGACCGTCTTGACAGCTGCCCAGTGTTCTGATCCTGGGTTAGATTGATATCGACTAGTGATGCTCACAGCATATGCGATATCAGGCCTTGTGCATATCATGGCATACATGAGACTTCCTATGGCGGAAGCATAAGGAATCCTACTCATTTGCCGTATTTCTTCAGGATTTTTCGGTCCCATGGATTTAGAAAGGTGAATTCCATGTCTCACAGGAAGAAGACCTTTCTTTGATTGTTCCATTTGGAACCTACTTAGCACCTTATCTATGTACATAGATTGGGATAATCCAATTAATTTTCTGGATCTATCACGATAGAGCTTTATCCCAAGCACATAAGATGCATCTCCCAAATCTTTCATGTGGAAGGTTTTGGACAACCACACTTTTACAGAAGAAAGTACTGCAGTGTCATTCCCGAATAGTAATATGTCATCTACATATAACACTAGGAATACAACTGCATCCCCAACGACCTTTTGATAAACACAATTGTCGTCTTCGTTTTGAGTGAAACCAAACGATTTGATTTCAGTGTCAAAACGAATGTTCCAGCTCCTGAAGGCTTGCTTAAGTCCATAAATGGACCTCTGAAGCTTGCATACCTTAGTCTTTTCAGACTTGGACACGAAACCTTCGGGTTGAGTCATATAGAGCTCTTCCTCTAGGTAGCCGTTCAGAAAGGCCGTCTTCACGTCCATTTGCCATATCTCATAGTCATGGTACGCAGCTATAGCAAGCAAAATCTGAATGGACTTAATCATGGCTACAGGAGAGAAGGTTTCTTCATAGTCAATCCCTTCTCGTTGCCTGTAACCCTTGGCTACTAGTCTAGCCTTATAAGTCTCCACGTTCCCATCAGCGCCTATCTTTCTCTTAAAGACCCATTTGTTTCCAACAGGTACTATACCTTCTGGAGGGCCTACAAGAGTCCAGACCTGATTGTGATACATGGAATCCATCTCGGATTTCATGGCCTCTTGCCATCTCTTTGAATCAATGTCGGACATTGCTTCAGTGTAGTCTCTAGGGTCTTCCTTTGTGTCATTGTCACCTAGAAGGTGCAATTCTCCAAAGTCGTTATCCAAGCCATACCTCTTAGATGGCTTGCTGACCCGTTTGGATCTATGTGGAGCTAGGGTTTCAGGAACAGGGTTGTCAACTTGTTGAGTGCTTGTTTGTGGTTCATCATTAATCTCATTAATTTCCATCGTTTTACTTGTGGTTCCTTTGAGAACAAATTCATCCTCTAGAAACTTAGCAGTTCTGGCGACAAAGACTTTCTGGTCGTCAGGATGGTAGAACTCATATCCCATAGTTTCTCTAGGATATCCCACAAAATAGCACCTAACTGATCTTGCTTCAAGCTTAGTAGCTTCAAGCTTCTTGACATATGCTTCACAACCCCAAATCTTAATATGATTAAGACTTGGCTTTCTTCCATGCCATATCTCATAGGGCGTATGTGAAACTGACTTGGAAGGTACTCTATTAAGCAAGTAAGCTGCTGTATATAGAGCGTATCCCCAGAATGTTACTGGTAGATCTGCGGAACTCATCATAGAACGAACCATGTTCATCAAGGTTCGATTTCTCCTTTCAGAAACTCCATTAAGTTGTGGAGTTCCCGGTGGAGTCCACTGTGATATTATTCCACACTCTTTGAGATAATCTAGGAACTCGTTACTTAGATACTCTCCCCCTCGATCTGATCTTAGGATCTTTATCTGCTTCCCAGTTTGCTTCTCAACTTCATTCTTGAATTCTTTGAACTTTTCAAAGGATTCTGACTTGTACTTCATAAGATACATATAGCCAAACCGAGAGTGATCGTCGGTGAATGTGATATAGTAGGAGAAGCCTCCTCTCGATGTAGTGGACATAGGTCCACATACGTCAGTGTGGATTAACCCTAGAATTTCAGTGGTACGCTCTCCCTTCCCAGTGAATGGAGATTTGGTCATCTTCCCTTTCAAGCAACATTCACAAGTACCCATTTGGTCATTACCTAATGGGCGGAAATATCCATCTTTCGACATCTTGCGAATCTTATCAAGGTTCACATGTCCAAGTTTAAGATGCCATATCTTTTCTTGGTTAACTTCTTCTCTTGCCCTTTTGGGTTTTGAGGTATTCCCGCTTTCAATACAGTGCATTCCACTACTTGTCTCTAGATGAAAAAGTCCCTCTATCATATTACCATGAGAGATAATACGACCGTTCAAGTATAAAGTGCAACTCATTTTGTCAAACAATACTGAGTGTCCATCTCGTAAAAGCATAGAGATAGAAATCAAATTCTTTATACATGAAGGAAAATATAAACAATTTTTAAGTTCCAAGACTTCCCCAGAGGGTAGTTTAAGCATGTAGGTGCCAACTGCTTTTGCAGAGATCTTAGTGCCGTTCCCAACTCGCACAATCATCTCCCTATTGCGCAGTGTCCTGCTCCCTGTTAATCCTTGCAACGAATTGAAGATATGTTGACTAGCGCCTGAATCAAATATCCAGGAATTGGAGCTCACTGTAAAAGCACTCTCTATGACAGATATAGTCCCTTCAAAAGTTCGTGTCATAAGGCTCGCAATGCGCACCCTGTATTTCTTCTTCCAACGTTCATCCTTTCCACAATGAAAGCATGTTCCTTTGGATTTTCTTGCCTTCTTCTTACGCAACCTTTTCCTTGTAATTGCATTCTCACTCCCACTGTCCTTTTTGAAACTTTGTTCAAACTCACAGCACATGTCAATCATCTCGGTAAAAGTATGATCGAATCTATTCACTTTATAGTTTACTATAAACTTAGTGAAATCATCCGAGAGAGATGCAAGGAAAAAGTCTTGGGCCATTTTCCCATCGATGGAAGTTCCTAAACTCTTAAGATCTTGAAAGATCCTTTCCATCTTTTGTCCATGTTTTTGGACCGATGTCCCCTTTACCATTTTGGCATTCAATAGACTACAAACATTTGAGAATCGTACATTACTAGTCTCAATGTCATGCATCTTATGCAAACTATCAACCATGGCACATGAAGTGTCCATGTGCTTATGTAGCTTCTTAAGCTCCTCACTAAGTGAAGTGAGGATTAAGCATTTGGCTTGTAAGTCATCCTCATAATGTCTTGCAAAATTTTGACACTCCTCCTTTGAAGCTAGTTTCGTAGGAGGTACATGAGGAGGGGATTGCTTGAGTACATACGATATGTTATTCATCTTTGAGACATTCTCAATGTGATGATACCAAGCGAGGAAACGTTGGCCCCTAAGGCCCTTTTTGTCAAGTACAATGGTAGGTATAATTTTAGGCATGTCGTTAACTACATAACATAACAAAATCGTATTAGATTGTTGATTTTAAAACTACTTGATTGGGTCTTAAATCAAATAGTACCACCCACTATTTTTGGCAAATTCCACATCCCTCAATGGAATCCGAGAGTTATGTTGAACTCTTAGCGGGGTATGGGAGACTCACCATTACCAAGCCCACCTCACGATGATACGATGTCGGTTAGCGAAAATAGTGATGAGAGAATAACGCTTTAGTCATTTACAACTCTTGTAATTACCCATCTTGTTTGGCCTCTAGAGAATGATGCCTCACAATGATATGATGTTGGCACCATTGCACTTAGTTAAGTCATTCCCACCATGCTAGTGCGTGTAGGGTTCAAGGATAGCCTCACAATGATATGATGTTGGTCATCCTCGTTGCCTACCTTACCACATCATGTATGTTCATATGGACTCCTCCTGAAGGTAAGCACATACTTTGAACTTCCCCATGATAGGGTGAAGCCGATGTATGAGTCACAAACGATTGGAGCCCATCATAGTGGAAGGCCTACGAAGAGATGTTCAAAGCATCTCTCGCTTATCAACTTAATATTCATTTTGTTGAGGGAGTAGTGTTGGGCTACATCAATTTCATTTTAATCTTATTAGGTTTTAGGATGATTATGAACCGTTTGATTTGATCCAACACGAGCCTTGTGTTGGACCTTGGGTCTAAGGTAGGTTGTTGTTGATTTTAGTTACGCGTTTAATCTAATTAAACCGTTATTTCCTATTAGGCGTTGGACCCAACTATTCCAATTTGCATACAAATAAACAAAAGGAATACATGAAATAAAGAGGAGGGCTTATGCCCTCTTACAACACATTTGAAGGACTTATGCCCTTTTACAACACATTTGAACTAATAAAATTACATTCAAATCTAAACTACTTAACCCAAACATTCATAATGCAAAACGGCCAATCACATAGCTCAATTATCGAGGCCTTTGGTTCATAATCACCATTTTCTTAATCAATCACATTAACTAAGAAAGCAACTTAAACAATTGGTTTTCGGATTCATAGAATTGATTTAAATGGAACTAATATGAAATGAAAATCCAATTCTCATTAAAGAGACAAAACCATTTTGTTCTCATTATAATTTGGGCCGAAAAAGCAATGACCACAACTTATTGGGCCACAATGCTAAAACATAAACTTTTGGGGTCACTTTGTAAAAACACAAGAGTCCACAACTTCATGTAATTACAACTAGAACCCAAAAATTTCAACAATAACAAAAACGTCATTAAAGGAGCAAAACAATTTGTCCTTTAGTGATTTTGGGTCTTTACGTAAAAACGTAAACTTTTGGGTCAAAGTGCAAATACACAAAAGTATCAAGACTTTATGTAATTGCATAAAAAGTCCCAAAATTACCCCCACTAAAAGGTTGGCCGGTTTTGGTAGTGTAAAAAGGGGGAATGGTTTTGGTGAAAATTCAAAATTTAAAATGTTTTGAAAAAGTCAAAAGGTATGGGTTGAAAAGTTGATTGGTATGGGTGAAAAGGTTGATTGGTATAGGTTGTAAGAAAAAGTTTGACAAACAATAAATACACAAATCATCCATCACCTATCATCCATCACCAATCAATAATAAACCAAAACTTTATGAAAAACATCAAACACTTTGAATCAAAACACCAAACCTTTTTGTTCTTGGTAAGAACATCAAGAACATTGAAGAACACACATGAAAACTCATAAGAGCTCCATGAATGTTTTCACTCATTAAAACTCAAATTTTAACTACTCAAAAGAGGGTTAACATCCTAGGGTACTTAGGGGTTCCAAAAGTCACTTTAAACACTTTTAACAAGACAAACATGAACCCAAAAATCCACCCTTTGGATTTGGCCGAATTTCCCCACATACTTGGCACCAAATTTTAGTTCCAATATTCATGCTTAAATGAACTACATCTACAACATTTGAGATGCTAAATTTTCAAGCAAAATTTATATTCAAAAAGCAAGAACAAAGCTTGTAACATTTACAACATTTAAATCACAAACCATGAAAAACACAAAACCCAAAAGGATTCACCATACTCTAGACCTAGGCTCTTGATACCACTTGAAGGAAAAATTTTGTCCTAGCTAAGAACATGTGAGAACATTTGAACACATATGCAAACTAATAACACTTTAAAGTAGGCATGCATTAAAAAACAATTCTAAAACCCATGACTTTCAAAGCCTAGTGAATGGTGAACCAAGAGACTCTTCAACAATATTAAAGAGAAGGAGGGTTTTTGAGATTCATTACCCTTGAAGCTCATCCTTGTTTACACAAGGGTTTCACCCAAGTGGAGGGCCTTCAAGTCACTGATAGAAGCATATTTATGCGACTTAGTATGCTTGTTCTCATGCATTTACGTTGTTATTTCTTAGTTATTCTAGTATTTTGAGTTAGTTTCGTGTGTTTGTAGGTTTAATGGGCTTATGAAGCAATAAGGTGCATTTTGGAGCCTTTTGGAGCATATTGGAGCTTTGAATGAAGGACATATGTATGGAGCAAAAGGAATGGACGAAATTGAAGGTTTAAGGGCTAGAAATCAGCTAAGAAGGTGGAAGAAATAAGTTAAAGACAAAGACAAAGGAAAGCCAAGAAACAAGGGACATTGTCACCTTTATCTTTCCATGATTTTAGCCACAAAAGGGGGGTTTCTTATCATACTTTATCACCTAAATTTGGGGGTTCTAAAAAGCCTCAAAACATGGAGAAAAGCCTCAAAACTCTCCTCAAAATCTGCCACAAACTTCTCCCACTTTTCTACTTTCTTGTCTCCTAGTTTGATTTTTCCATTCCTTTCTTTCCTAAACCTAGCTGCACCTTCCCTCCCTTATAAAAGCCTATTACCACCACATCTTCTTCCATCATTCCTTCACCATTCATCCCATTCATTCACCCAAAACCATTCCAGCCGCACCCTTTTCAAACCACCTCCATAACCACCCCAAACAGCCCAGAAAAGCCCCAAAAATCACTTGGTGCCGCAGCAAGGAGAAGGAGAAGACTACTCTTGGATGCAAAGGCTTGATCGTTGGAGCGTTCTAGGTGTAGTTTGTTTTATGTTTATGTTCAATTTCTTATTCTCTGATTTTGTTGCAGCCATGAGTGGCTAAACCCCTATTTGGCTAGGGGGAAGTTTGAAGCCATGAACATGCTTGAGATATGAATTGATTTCTTCCAATTGTGATTTAATAAGTTGTGAATGCAATTCAATTAACTGTTTTATTCATAACTTGTTCTTGTATGTTGATTAAGGAGGCCTACTTAGTTTGCATGCATGAACTTGATGCTAGAATATAAATGAGTTTCACCTAATCGTTACAAGTTTATATTCATAAGTAGTGAAGGTTGCTTGTCACAATCGCGTTAATTGAGTTCTTGGCAAACGTATCATGCATTCATAGTTACGAATGTCTCGCCAACACTTATGATTTTCATGAAACTTAATGATTTCTGATTGTATCTCTATTATGCATTCATGTGGAGGACTTTTGGAGAATAATTTGGATTGTTGTATGCATTCATCCAATTCAATGATATAAGGAAAATCTGAGGGTTAATTTGTGCATCACGGTTAATCTGGGGTGTTCGGCTTCATAATTTGTCGAAAAGCAATTGGAAATCGATTCGTATACAAGTGTGTCATGTGTGGATAATGAACCTCTAGCTAATCCATCCACCATCTGAGTTCCAAACGTTTTTAAGTTGTTTCACTTCAAATCTGCCAGTTTTACATTCTTGTTTGTTTTAGTTTTAATTTCGTCCAAATCAAAACCCCCCATTTACTTTCTTGTTCTAAAGTGTCTTAAATATGTTGTGTTGATGTTTTAAGTGGTTTTGAGTCAAAACAAATCCATATTTTCGTGCAAAGTTCATTTAAGGTCAGAAACTGCCTAACTAGTGTTTTTAGGCAGTTTTGAGTGTTTTCAGCCCATTTTGAGTCTTTTGAACTTGTTTTGAGTCTTGTGAGTCTTTCCTTACGTTTTTAACCTTGTTTTTATGTTTTAGAGTCAGTTTAAAGGTTTTAGCAAGCCCTCCTAATCCCCGGTCCAGAACGATCCCTACTTGCATCTATACTACGATCTACAACAAGAGGGTTTAATTTGAGTGTCAAGTTAATTTTCACATCAGTCACCTCCTAGCTCCTTGAATCTTCCTTGTGATTTTCTTCCTTTTGATTGCTCCTTTTGCTCCTTGAAGATGTAAGGAAAGGATCTCCAAAAGTACCAAAGATTTGGTACCTCTAAGTCTCCACACCAAGGATGTAGTGTGAAGAGAAGATGGATGACTTAGAGAGATTTTGATGCTAGTGAAAACTCTCTCTAAGGGCCGGCCTCTCTATGAGAAAAGGAGAGAAAATGTTTCTCTTCTTTGCCTCAAGAAAACCCTAATGAGGTTATGGCTATAAAGTTGCCTTTATACCACCTCACATGTGAGTGGCACACTTGTAATTAACCCAAGTTGGGCACCACTCACCCTAGGCCGGTTTTGGCTTTGTTTTTGGGTTAATTTCCATTTAGTTTTAGTTGTCACACAACCTAAACTCAATGGGCCTTTTGGACCAAAAACCCTTTTGGGCCCCGAAACCCAAAACCAACTTAAAAGCCCAATACGAACCTTTCGTAAGATTAATTAACTAATTAATTAATCTTGACCATTCTCAATTAAACTATTTAATTGCTTATCCATCTCATTTATGTTTCTTCACTTTCATCCTTACTCGGTGTACGATCCATTAGGTTCCAATTAGCGAGGCAGTGGGCGATTGTTACTCTTAACGATCGATTGCGAATTGAAACTACATTTCAATTCTCCCTTTGATGAAGATTAGTGTTAGCTAATCCTCAGGGCTTCCACAAACCATGATTGACACCTAGCAGTATGTCATGGCTACCCAAGCTAAGTAGAAGTGGTTGGAGAACCTATCCAGTTACAATTACAATGCAATACGGTCCTTTTCTAATACAATACTCTTGATCACATTGTTTAAGTGATAGTTTATTTCATGTCTACTATCCAATGTGATACTTCTCTATATGATTCATTTGAATATGACTTGAAACATATTTCCTAAGTCATATTCGTATGCTTTGGCCAAAGACTCCTGAATCATATCTCAGAGTATTCTCCTTCCACCTTGGAAGGTTAGAGATCCCTTGTTGTGCATTCATATGCCTACATGACTAGATAGCTTGACCCCAACAATGCCGTGGACACTCTCGATGGAATGCCTTTGACATGATCAAAGATCAAGGACCTAACCATTAGACATCTATGATGCCTCAGGTCAAAGGACTATTTTGCATATTGCAACTTACGAGTTCTTACATGACATGTATGTTCGAACTCTCTTTTGATCGTTGTTCAGTGTACTCGATTACCTTTCGAGCACCTATGTGTTTGTCTCAGTGTCCAACACTAAATGACTTGAGACTAGTCATACTCATGCTTGAGTTAACATAACACATACTAACCTTAGCGGATTGTCAATGCCCAATTGGCAATCCTATGGCTAGGAACGTTTTAGGAATGAACATAAGAGAAAGGTCTCATTAATCTAACTTACTTAGATCACTTCTCTCTTAGACTAAATACATTCCTTGGATTCCCTTATTGCTTAAACATATAATCCAATAAATAATGATTAACAATAAGCTTTGCCCTTCATTAAACAATATAATAGTTTAACACAATAAGTATTCCAAAAGCTATTACATCAAATGAGTGGCTTTGTGGGCATACTTCCAACACCTGTCAAATTCCCCCACACTTAGCTTTTGCTAGTCCTCGAGCAAAACAAAACAAAACAAAACAAACAAAACACAACCTAGACCTTCCAACATTTGCCTCAGGGATTTCCAATGCACATGACATGTTAAAAATCATCATTCCCACATATTTTGGACATCTTTACACTTGAGCACATACTTAATCATAGTCACCACTTACTAGTTCACATTTAACCAATTAAAACAATGATTTGAATGTAGTAACATGCCTTAGAGAACTCACTCAATTCCTCACAAGATACTCTCTATTTTCACACACATTTTCTGACTACACACCCTACACTAGTATATGTGAGAAGATTAATGTAAACATGAAACGAACACTCACATATGATGATAGCAAAGAAAGCAATTTCTGGAGTATGTATAGATATGATCTCATGAATGGAATGCTACTACTTAGATGCGAGAACCAGTGACACCATATGCTCATACCAATCCCAAACTCCACAAATTGAAACACACAACACTCAAGATAGAAGTCAAGGGTTGTAACGGGGCTAGGGTGATTGGCTAACAAAGAACGGATATGGAAAACAAACATTCTTGAAACAATAGTAATCATAATAGTTGCATTGAAGTTTAGAATTCACTTTAATGGCAGAAACTAATTGAAACACAAAGGGGTTCTGAATAACACATATTAGGGCCAAATTGAACGTTTTGGACCCTTCCTTCAACAAACAACACTTATGAGTTCATTCTCACTTATTTTGAACCTCTTTTTCATTCTTTTCACAACTTTTCTTTTTCTCTTTTCTTTTCATACGAATTTTCTTTCCTTTTTGCTCTCAAAAACACAAGAATCCCTTCCCCCACACTTGTTTTCTGCAATAATTACTCAAAACGAATTCCCTTTACATCATGCTTTACTATGCTTCAAGAACAAGGGTATGGATGGTCCTAATCTAGGCTAGGTGAGGATGATGAGGGTTAACAACGAAAATAGGCTAAACGAGGCTCAACGGGGTTAAACCTAAACACAATTGCAAGGGGGATGGCTGTTTGGCTCTTGGTTCACTACACAACTTCATCTTGTTCGTGTGTTATGCAAATCAATATCATGCTTTGAATGAAATGGATATGAGTTCTAGCATTTGGAACTACATGATGAAACGCCTTCTAAGTAGTAACCAATCAAAGAATAATGAGATCATGCAACGACTTTAGAAAACAACAATGCACAGATTATAAACACTCCAAAGAACGTTTTAGGCTCAAGTCTCTCAGGGTTATAGCGTTAATTTGAGTTTCTTCCTTCAAGCATGTTACAAAAACTGATTTTTCCTTTGTGATTACATGTGAATTCATAAGTTATAACCACAACCAAGCATGCACCACAGAGTAAATCAAACTTTCATCCATGTTTATAACTCTCTTTAACAGCCATGCAATTACAAACCGAATCCTCATCATTGTGTTGGAAGGTACCCTAAGACACAAACAAACACACAAAAACAACTCTTTTTGGGTTTTGCAAAACAATTTTTTAAAAATTTTTATGAGATTTTCGGATTTTTATGTCAACACACAATAAAATGCACCAAAACAGCTTAAAAACACATAAAACAGCAAGGAACAACATTGGAAGTTATGGGTGATAAAATCCCACGAATTTGCATCAAAAGCACTTATGTACCCCCCCACACTTAAATTAAACATTGTCCTCAATGTTTCAAGCATACACTCACACAAAACACATAAACAAACAGACAGCAACTAAACAACTCAACATGGCAGAAACGAAAGAGCAACAAAGAGAAGGGTTTTAGGAACGCAAATCTGGAATTGGAGTGCTTCCTAGGTCTTCCTTTGTTGAATGCATGGGTTGCCTCCCAAGTAGCACTTTCTTTAACGTCGTGTAGCCGGACGATGAACTCCTTCACTCCACATTTGAGCCCACGGCATCCAGGGGGATGTCATCCACGGTATGCTCCTGAAAGTTCTCATAATAGGGCTTCAAACGATGCCCGTTCACCTTGAATTCATGTCCCGTTTTCAAGCTTTGGATTTGGACTGCACCATGAACAAAGACATTAGTGATAACAAACGGTCCAATCCACTTAGAACGTAACTTACCGGGAAACAAACGTAAATGGAATTGAACAATAGCACTTTCTGCCCTATAGAGAATGTTTTGCCACGAATCATCTTATCATGGAAAGCTTTGGTCTTCTCCTTGTAAATGCTAGCATTCTCGTACGCTTCATGCCTTATCTCATCAAGTTCATTTAATTGGAGCCTCCTATGACTTCCCGCTGCATCCAAGTCCATGTTAAACTTCTTAACGGCCCAATGAGCTTTGTGTTCCAATTCAACGGGGAGATGGCACGGCTTGCCATAAATGAGCCTAAATGGGGACATTCCAATGGGTGTTTTGTACGCCGTACGATACGCCCAAAGTGCATCATCTAACCGTAAGCTCCAATCCTTCCTTGTTGGCCCAACGGTCTTCTCTAGGATTTGCTTGATCTCACGGTTGGAAACCTCAGCTTGGCCATTTGTTTGAGGATGGTAAGGTGTAGAAACCTTATGGTTGACATTGTACTTCCTCAACAACGCCTCAATGGTCCGGTTACAAAAGTGTGACCCTCCATCACTAATGATCACTCGTGGCATGCCAAACCTTGCAAATATGTTAGTTCTAATAAAATCTGCAACCACCTTAGAATCATTAGTCCGGGTGGCCTTTGCTTCCACCCACTTCGACACATAATCAACCGCAAGCAAAATATATATGAAACCATACGAGGAAGGAAAGGGACCCATAAAATCAATACCCCAAACATCGAAAATCTCAACATTAAGGATAGAAACCTGCGGCATTTGGTCCCTTGCACTTATACTACCCATTCTTTGGCATTTATCACATGTTAAGCAAAAAGTTCTAGCATCCTTAAAGATACTAGGCCAATAAAATCCACTTTGTAACACCTTAAGGGCAGTTCTTTGTGTGCCAAAATGCCCACCACATGCATATGTATGACAAAAGCTTAAAATTGAATGAAATTCAGAATCATGCACACATCGACGTACAATCTGATCAGGGCAAAATTTCCATAGATATGGATCATCCCACACATAAAACCGTGCATCATGTCTTAACTTATCACGTTGGTGCCTAGTGAAAGTGCTTGGAATTCGTTTTGACACCAAAAAGTTTACCAAATCGGCATACCAAGGCTCACTAACCGTTATGGACAGCAATTGTTCATCGGGGAATGTGTCTGCAATAGGTAGAGACTCCTCATTATGCACCATGCGGCTTAGGTGGTCAACCACCACGTTTTCACTTCCCTTTTTGTCTCGAATCTCGATGTCGAACTCTTGAAGTAGTAACATCCAACGAATTAGCCGTGGCTTGGCCTCCTTTTTGGTGAGCAAATACTTCAACGCTGCGTGGTCAGTGAAAACAATTACTTTAGTACCAATTAGATATGATCTAAACTTATCTAAAGCAAAAACAACGGCAAGAAGTTCTTTTTCCGTAGTGGAATAGTTCAATTGGGCATCATTCAACGTCTGTGAGGCATAGTAGATGACATGCGGCCTCTTGTCCTTCCTTTGTCCTAAAACAGCCCCTAAAGCGTAGTCGGACGCATCACACATAAGCTCGAAAGGTAGGCTCCAATCAGGTGGGACAATGATTGGTGCCGTGGTCAACAACTCCTTGAGTTGGTTGAATGATGCCGTGCACTCCCTATTGAAGTCAAACGCCACATTTTTTTTTAGGAGTTGGCAAAGAGGTTGGGCAACCTTTGAGAAGTCTTTGATGAACCTACGATAGAACCCTGCATGGCCAAGAAAAGAACGAACCTCTCTAACCGAAGTAGGAGAGGGTAAGTGACGTACAAGATCTATCTTTGACTTATCAACTTCAATACCGTTTTCAGAGATAATATGACCTAAAACTATGCCTTGTTTAACCATAAAGTGACATTTTTCCCAATTAAGAACCAGGTTAGTTTCAACGCAACTTTTTAAGATCAAACTAAGATTATGCAAGCAACCATCAAAAGAATCACCAAAGACGCTAAAATCATCCATAAACACTTCAATTATCTTCTCAACATAATCAGAAAATATGCTCATCATGCATCTTTGAAATGTGGCAGGTGCATTACATAAACCAAAAGGCATGCGACGATAAGCAAATGTACCAAAAGGGCATGTAAAAGTAGTTTTTTCTTGGTCCCCGGGTGCTATGACAATTTGATTATACCCAGAATAACCATCAAGAAAACAATAGAAAGCATAACCCGCTAACCTCTCAAGCATTTGGTCAATGAATGGCAATGGGAAGTGATCCTTCCTTGTGGTGGCGTTGAGCTTCCTATAGTCGATGCACACCCTCCAACCGGTTTGAATGCGAGTAGGAACAAGCTCATTCTCTGCATTTGCTACCACTGTCACTCCGGATCTCTTTGGAACGCATTGAACGGGTGAAACCCACCTACTATCCGAGATTGGATAGATTACTCCACAATCCAAAAGCTTTATGATCTCCTTCTTCACAACTTCCATCATAGGAGGGTTGAGTCGGCGTTGCGCCTCTCGAGATGTTTTAGACCCCTCCTCCAAAAGTATGCGATGCATGCAAGTGGTGGGACTAATTCCTTTGATGTCGGCCAATGTCCACCCAATTGCAGATTTGTACTCGTTTAACGCCCTCACCAACTTGTCCTCCTCTTGTGCCATGAGTGAGCTTGAGATGATGTCGGGCAATGTCTCATCATTTCCCAAGAAAACGTACTTCAAGTGACTAGGCAATGGCTTAAGTTCAAGTGTAGGTGGCTGCACAACTGAGGGAAGCATCTTATTAGCCGAAACTGAACTTAAAATTGGGTCCAAAAACTTACCAGATTGTGGTGGCAATGATTCAAGGGCAGCCACCATCTCAATGACATCCTCACTAGGGGGCACGACAATGGAGTGTTCATGCATGCCGTGGGTGTCTTTCTTTGCTGCTTCAATGTCTTGCATGTCCTTTCCTCGTGCAATGACCAATTCAAGTGCATCGTCATTCAAATTGTCAAAATGATCCTGCGCCAAAGAGTCAATTAAATCAATAGCAAAACATGAAGGATTCTCACTAGGATACTTCATAGAATCAGAAAGATTGAAATTAATCACTTCCCCATCAAATTCCATCGTCAATGTTCCATTAAACACGTCAATCTTTGTCCGGGCCGTTTTCATGAATGGCCTTCCAAGGAGGATGGGCAATGAAGGGGCATGGTCCGATTCATTCTTCTCAAGCACATAGAAATCCGCCGGGAAGATCAAGTGATTAACCTGCACTAACACATCTTCCAAAACTCCCTTTGGGTAGGCATTAGATCTATCAGCCAATTGTATGATTACACCATCATTTTTCAACTCTCCTAGGTTCATAGATGCATAAATTGAATATGGCATGACATTTATAGATACACCTAAGTCTAACATGGCAGATTCAAACCTAGTATTACCAATGACACAAGGAATTGTAAAACTACCCGGATCTTTGCATTTAGGGGGCCGTTTGCGTTGCAAGATGGCTGAGACGTTTTCACCTACTTTTACAACTTCCTTGGTCGAAATCCTCCTCCTAGTGGTGCAAAGTTCCTTCAAAAACTTGGCATACCTCGGGACTTGCTTGATTGCATCCAAGAGAGGTATGTTGACTTGAACTTTCCTAAATGTCTCTAGAATGTCCTTTTCAGCTTCTTCTTTCTTTGTTTGCTTGAATCTACTAGGAAAAGGAACATTCGAAGGAAAAACATTAGTAGGAACTGAATTGGACACGTTCTTACCTCTATTGGACAGATTTGATGGGTTAGGTGCCGTGGGCTGCTTTTGCTCCTCCTCCTCAATTATCAATTCTTCCACCTCGTTAGAACGTGATTTGGAAGGTTGGGGGTCAGATCCGACTTGCTTCCCACTTCGCAAACTTATGGCTTTTGCAGATTCGAATCCACCTTTTGGATTGACCACGGTTGAGCTAGGCAACTTGCCTTGCTCTCGGAATTGCCCCATGAACTCGGCAATCTGCCCTACTTGCTTCTCCAACTCGTCCACCTTCTTGTCCCTAGTTTGCATACCCTACGACATAGAAGTTAGTAATTGAAAAATTTGATCATTATCAATAGAAGAACCTGATTTGTTTTGGGCAGGTTGTGCTTGGGGTTGAGTTGGTACAAACGGCTTTTGATAGAAACCCGGGGGTGGTTGCCTAAATGCACTTTGTTGTTGGCCTTGTTGGGGTTCTCGCCATTTGAAATTGGGATGATCTTTCCAACCGGGATTGTAAGTATTGGAAAAAGGGTCATTCCTCGGTTGGTATTGATTCCCAAACCCCACGGCATTGAGGGATTCCCACCCTCCATTCTCAATCAATTGAGGGCACTTGTCCGTAACATGTCCTTGCATGGAACACACGCCACAAGCAGCCACACTTTGTACTTTTGGACCTTCCACAACCTGAGAAAGAAGAGTAGTAAGGTTAGCCATTTGATTTTGAAGTTCGGAAATAGCACTTACCTCATTCACTTGTTGTTGCCGTGAGGTCCCTCTTTGTCCAACGCCTTCGTATTGTTGGGCATTCAAAGCTCGATTAGCAATCAAAGTTTTTGCAGCCGTGGGTGTCTTGTCCACCAAAGCTCCTCCCGCTGAGGCATCTAGCATTTGACGTTCAATTGGTAGAAGCCCCTCGTAGAAATATTGAAGAAGAAGCTCCTCCTTCATTTGGTGCTGTGGACATGAAGCAACAAGTGATTTAAAACGTTCATAATAAGTAGGAAAAGATTCACCTTCATCTTGCTGAATTCCACTAATCCTTTTGCGTAAAAGAATGACTCGAGAAGTTGGGAATAACTTCTCCAAGAACGCCCGTTTCATGCTCTCCCAAGATGTGACAGTTCCGGGGGCTAGCTCATACAACCAATCTTTAGCTTTTTCCAAGAGAGAAAAAGGAAAAGCCTTCAATATGCTTCCATCGACGTTGACAGGAGTCATGCTTGAACACACCACTTCGAACTCTTTCAAATGCTTGTTTGGATCTTCCATGGACAACTGATATGAGCATATTTATGCGAATTAGTTAGCTTGTTCTCGTGCATTTATGTTAGTTATTTGTATTTAATTTAGTATTTTAAGCTATTTTCGTATGTTTGTAGGTCCCAAAGGATAAAGTATCAAGAAAGTGCATTTTGGAGCCTTTTGGAGCTGTTTTGGGCATGGAATGGATAGCTTATGAATGGAGCAAGGTGGATGGACGAAATTAAAGATCAAAAGAGCCTAGAAGGATGTTAGAAGTCAGTTTGGAAGCATAAAAGACACAAAATCAGCATCTCCTACAAAAGTGGCGTTTTGTCCCCTTTGTGTTCCCTCCTTGTCTCCTTTGGTGCAACAATTCCCCTTGCCATGTTTCCCTATCCTTAAACCAAGTAAAACACTTCCCTTATTCCTTTAGGATCTAGCCCCACATTCCCCTTTTATTTTCCACCTTGCCGCACAAGTTTTCCCATTCCCTTTAATTTAAAACCCAAAATCAGCAAGGAAACATCTTTCCTTGTACAGCCGCAAGTCCTAGCCCAATTCCCTTAGGTTTTCTTATTTTAAATCCTATTTCCCTTTAGGTTTTGGTTTAGTTTTTATTTCCTAGATTGCCCAAACCGTGCCTTACCTATTCCCTATATATATGGACCTTTGCAGCACCCTAAACACACCATTCCACCATCCATTCACTTACCTATCAATCATTCACACAACCATTCACTTATTCACACACTTTCAGCCCAAAATCTCTCTTTGCCGCAGCCTTTCACTCCCAAAAACGTCCATCCCTTCATCCAAACACATCCATACCCATCTTAGACTCTTTGTGCCGCAGCAAGGTGGAGAGGAAGGAACCTTGGACGTTTCAAGCTTGAAGATTGGAGCATTCTAGGTGTACTTCGTTCTTAATTTCAATGTTTACTTTATTATTCTCTAATCTTGTTGTGACTATGAGTGGCTAAACCCCTACTTAGCTAGGGGGGAATTCGAAGCCATGAACATGCTTGAGATATGAATTGATTACTTCCAATTGCAACTTGATGAATCATGAATGCAATTCAATTAACTGTTTTATTCATAACTTGTTCTTGTATGTTGATTGAGGATGCATACTTAGTTTTCATGCAGGAATTTGATGCTAGAATGTAAGGGAGTTTCACCTAATCGTTATGAACTTACATTCACAAGTAGTGAAGGTTGCTTGTCACAATCGCGTTAATTGGATTCTTGGCAAACGTATCATGCTCTCATAGTTACGAATGCCTCGTCAACACTTATGATTTTCATGGAACTTAATGATCTCTAACTGTATCTCTTCTATGCACTCATGTAGGGGACCGTTGGAGAATAATTTGGGTTGTTGTATGCTCTTCTTCCAATTCAATGACATAAGGAAAATCTGAGGGTTAATTTGTGCACGTACGGTTAATCTGGGGTGTTGAGGTTCATGGTTCATTGAAAAGCAATTGGAGATCGATTTATGTACAAGTGTGTCATGTGTGGAGAAGGACCCTCTAGCTAGCCCATCAACCATCAAAGTTTTCAAATTCGTTTTCAAATCTGTTTTACTTTACAAAGTCTTTGTTTTACTTTTAAATTCGTCCAAACTAAAACCCCCCTTTTACTTTCTTGTTTTAAAGTGTCCAAAATCTGTTTTCTTTGTGTTTTCAAGTGTTTTGAGTCAACCTAAAACCAATTTTCGTCCAAAACCTTCCCTAGTGTTTTAAATCTGTCCACAAAGTGTTTTTAAGCCGTTTTAAGTGTTTTTAACTTGTTTTGAGTCTTGTAAACCTTTCCAAACGTTTTTAACTTTGTTTTTGTGTTTTTAGAGTCGATTAGCAATCCCTCCTAATCCCCGGTCCAGAACGATCCCTACTTGCATACTTACTACAATTGACAACAAGAGGGTTTAATTTGAGTGCTTAACTTTTATCACATCAACAACCCATGGTACTTTGGAATGTGGTGCAGCAAGCTTGACTTCAACTCGAACTCCTCGGTCTTGCCTTGAGCAGCTGCGGGGTATTGGATGCATAGGGGTGCGGCATTGTCCAATCCCGAAGCAGAAAGCTCCTTGATTGTTCGGGTCTCCGCTGCCATGTCTTGTACTTCTTCTACAACCCTTGCCGTGCCCTCTTCTTCCTCTTCTAGTACTTGTTCTTCAAGGTCAGGTTCAGGGCTAGGTGGATTGGGCACTTGTTGACTCTTATTCCTTCTCAAATTGCGCTCAAAATCGTCGTCGAAGTCCAAGATATTCTAACGAATAGGTTGGGAACTTCGAGTCATAAACTAGTACCTAAAAACAAGAAAATAAAACAAGGTCAGAATCTGGAATGAGATAAAACAAATGAAAATAAAACAATCCAAGGGATTAGCAAAGTTGCTAATCCCCGGCAACGGCGCCAAAATTTGATATGATAATTACTAACACACAAATTAAACCCTCTTTTGATCAATTGTAGTAAGGAATATAAGTAGGGATCGTTCTAGGCCGGGGATTAGGAGGGATTGCGAAATCACTTGGAAACTGACTCAAAAACGTAAAAACAAAGTTAAAGACACTAAACTAGACTCAAGAATGCACAATTAAAGTTCAAAACACTAAAACAAACCAAAAGACTCAAACCAGCACACAAACACTCAAAACTGCCTTAAAAACACAATCTGGGCAGTTTTGAACACTAAGGGATAATTTGGACGAAAATTGGTTTTAACTTGACTCAAGACACTTAAAAACACAAACTAAATGGATTTCTAACTAAAATGACACTTTAACATAAAGGGGGGTTTGGTTCTGACGATTTTGAAAACAAAACAAGAACTTTGTAAACTAAAGCAGTTTGTAAAACGAATTTGATTAAAGTGAATGGATGGAAAGCTAGCTAAGGGGTTCTTCTCCACACATGTCACACTTGCATACAAAATGATTTCCAATTGCGTCTCAACTGCCATGAATTCTCAATGCCCCAAATTAACTGTGAATTGCACTAATTAATCCTCAGATTTCCCTTAAGTTATTGAATTGGATGATTGCATACGACAACCCAAAGCATTCCCCACAAGTTCCCTACATGAATTGCATAATAGAGATACAAGCAGAAATCATTAAGTTCTATGGAAACCATAAGCATTGACGAGGCACTTGTTACTATGAATTACATGAAACTTATGCCAAGAATTTACTTAACACGATTGTGATCAACAACCTTTACTACCTGTGAATATAAGTTCGTAACGATTAGGTGAAACTCCCTTATATCCTAGCATTCAATTTATGCATGACAATTAAGCGTGCACTCTCAACCAACATACACAAATCAGTTTCAATTCATGAAGATAAGTAAATTGAATTCACAACTTATGAAACACAATTAAATGTAATCAGATCATATAGCAAGCATAAACATGGTTTCGAATCCCCCCTAGCCAAGGGGGGTTTAAGTTCTCATACTCACAGAACAAAGACAAACAAATTTAGACATTGAGAACAAAAGAAAGAAGACACCTAGACGCTCAAACGATCCAATCTTGAACAGCAAGCACGCCTATGGACATCCTCCTTCCTCCTTGCTGCGGCACAAAACTTGCAAGTAGGTTTAGGGGGTTTTGAATGGTGTAGAATGGTGGAAGATGGTGTGGTGGTGTTTAGGGTGGATGGGTGGTGCGGCTGGATGTGTTTTTAGTCAGAAAATATGGAGAATGGTGAAGGATGGGTGCGGCTCAGAGGGGGGATGAATTTCTGGCGTGAATTAGGAATATGGGGGGGGAATGATGGAAGGGTGCGGTTGAAAACAAATATTTATAGGTCCTCAAAACCCTAGCAAATCAGATTAGGCCTTCTAGAATCCAAACCCATCAGGAAAAGGCCAAAAATAATCAGAATTTGAATGGGAAAAGGCCCAAGGGTGCGGCAGATTAGGGTTTAAGAAGATTGGGCTTCTAGAATGCCTTGCAAGGCAAGGAACAAGGTTTCCTTGCTGAATTTGGTGCGGCTAGGGTGTATGAGAAGAGGGCAAGGTGCGGTTGGGATGAGAGGGAATGTCCAAGGCTTCTAGAACATGTAATTAGGCAACCAAACATAATTTGGAAACCCCAAAAATGGAAACCTTCACAAATGGAAACTTGCACAATTGGGAACCTTCAAGAATAGAAACTTGGTTTCCAATTCTCGACTCTTCCTTCTTCCTTCAATCCTAGGCTCATTTGATCTTCACTTTCGTCCATTCCCTTTGCTCCAAGCCCATGCTATCCAAACTTGGCCCAAAAGTGCTCCAAAAGGCCCCAAAATGCACCTTTTTGCCTTATTGACCCTTGAAACCTGAAAACACACGAAAATGGCTTAAAAGTCTAAAATAGCTAAGAAATAACAACGTAAATGCACAAGGACAAGCCAACTAAGTCGCCTAAATATGCTCCTATCAGCGATGTGGGATCTCACAAACATCATTACTGCACCAACCCAGAAACACATAATCAAAATAATTAAACTACTAATTGCTAGTTCAATTTAATCCAGTTTAAAAAGAAAAATATGAAAATATTTTACAAAACTAATAAAACATAATCCTCAGAGACAAAGGAACTTTAACGAAAAACTCTTGGTACTGTTCACTTTAACGAAAAACCACATTTTTACACTAAAAAGTCAATCATGGTACTATTCACTTTACCCTTTATTTTGTCATTTTCGTTAAAATTCAAAATTTTGAAATCATTTACATTAGTTTTCCCCAAAAACAATTCCACATAAGTGGAAAGAGAGTTGCACATGGATTGAATATTGCATTTGCGGCAATTTGAAGACATTATAATGCTTAAGAGGAAGCCCCATACAATTTCAATCTCGGAGGCGGAGGCATAGGCTTTGTCAGTGTTTAAGGTCAACATGCAATCTGCTACACTCCATTTATAATACTTTAAGGAAAAGAGAAAATCTTACTTTTGAAATCTGCATTGGCTAATCAATTATAGTTTGAAATTGTGTTTTTATTTCATGTATATAAAAATAGTTAGTGTTCAGTTTATGAAATAGTGATGGTACTTATATTATAAATAGTTAGTGTTCAGTTTAAGAAATAGTGATATTACATGCGTTCAGTTTTAGAAACAGTCAATGTTCAATTTAAGAAATAATGATAGTACTAGTGTTCATCTTAAGAAATAGTTATTGTTCAGTTTCAGAAATAATGATAATATTTGTGTTCAGTTCTAAAAATAATAAGTGTTTAATTATACAAATAAAAAAAATAAAGGAAAACTAATGAAAACGACTTCAAAACTTTGAATTTTAACCAAAAGTCATCTAATAACTTTATTTAATGATAAGAAAAAGAAAAAGAAAAGGAAAAAAAAAAAACTGGAGCAAACATGCGTGCAAGGGGCACGCCAAGTTTTAGAAATAAAACCTGTGTTCAATTTTAGAAATAAGTTAGTTTAAAAAAAGTAGAAAACCCTTGTTCAGTTTCAAAAATAGTCGGCGTTTAATTTATAAACTTATTATAGTAACTGTGTTCAATTTTCAGAAATAATCAGTGTTCAGTTTAATAAATAGTTTGGGTGAAGAGAGAGAGAGAGAGAGAGAGTGTGTGTGTGTGTGTGTGTGATTAATGCACGGGTTCGTGTTCGTAAGTTTTGTATTACTTTTTTTTTTTAATTTTATTTTTTATTATATTAAACTTTGGTCATTTTCATTAAAATTTAAGTCATTTTCATTAAAGTTAAGCTTTTTTTCAATAAGTAATGTTATCAGATAGTTTTTGGTTAAAATAAATTTAGTTCAGATCCTTTTCATTAGAGCTTCCTAGAAATAATCAGTATTCAGTTCTAAAAATAGTCAATATTCGGTTTAAAAAAAAATAATCAATGATCAGTTTAAGAAATAATAATAACCACTGTAAATTAAAAAACTTTTGAATAAGTAAATTAAAACACTCTCTCTACAATTCCTTTAGTCTTTCTGTCCTTGTATATATATACTTTCGGTCTTGCATATTATAATCAATCCAAACACAAAATCCATGGTTCAGACTAGGGGTGGGTTCGAAAAATCGAAAACCGAAAAAAACCGAACCGAATACCGAACCGAAAAAAAAATCGAACCGAAAGTGTAAAACCGGACCGAACCGAATTTGGTTCAGTTCGGTTCAGTTTCTGGGGTTCGGAAACCGGACCGAACCGAACCGAACCGAATATAATTATAATTTTTTTTTTTTTTCCCTTGGAACGACGTCGTGTTCAGTGTCCAAATCCAATCCAATTAGGCGGGCTGGCCTTCCCTGCCTTCACACTCCAGTCTGAAACCCTAAACAGAACAGAAGACCGAACTCATTTCAGCTCCGCCGCTCACTCTCCAGCTTTGCCGCTCACTTTGTGGACCATCTCATTCCCAGCTCCGCCGCTCTTCCACTTCGTCTTCTTCCTTCCCCGTGAGTCTGTGACCGGTGACCCGCGACCCACGACCCACGACTTCCTCTCGCCGTTTCGAGTCTCGACTCTTGACCCACAAAAACCCTCATTTGCAAGGTTAGTCTCTCACCCCTTGTCCCTGATACGTTTTGCAGTTTTTTTTTTCTTTTTCAATTTCGTTGGTTCTGATGAATCTGATCTGTAGCTTTTCAATTTCATGGTTTTGCAATTTGTTTTGGGTATGCTGGATTTGTTTTGAGGTTTGATTAATTGTGAGAGTACATAGGGTTTGATTAATTTGTTTTGGGTATGCTGCTGGATAATGGATTTGGTTCTGTTTGTATATGTTCTTGCTCGACGCTCGATTCTCTTTGGACTTGTTTAAGACCACTTCTCATTCTGCTTAATGATTTCTTCTGTTACCCCTCGATTTCTCGATGCTGCATGTTCAACATTTCGGATGCTGATGTTGGATAATGGATTTGGTTCTGCTCGTGTATTGTGTCTTTGTTATCAAATATTTAAGAAATAAAGGATCAAGTGATCAACTTCCCATGGTATATATGGTCGTAACTGATGTTGGATAATGGATGGATTTGGTTCTGTTTGTTGATGCTGCTGCTACATGTTCAATCCTTTGTTTTTCATGGATTTGGTTATGTCTGTTATGCTGATTTGTACTGTGATAAAAATTGTGTTTGTGTCACGATAATTAACAAAATGATTGCCAAAGATATAAAGGGAAAACGGAAAAGAAAAGATGAAATATATTAAAGGATCAACTTTAGTGCTTTGCATGTGAGTGAATTTTAATAGCTCTGTGCTTGTCCCAGTATTTGTTTTGAGGTCAAAGTTCACAATTCCACATGCTAATAATCTCACGGAAAAATTAGTGTTAATACTGGATATACATCACAAATGAGATTTGATAGTTTTCCTGCTTATCCTATGAGTTCTCCCCTGTACTAGTGATATTATTCAATTTGGTGAACTTTATTTATTAATCTACTCATAGAGGGTAGAAACATCAGTATTCTGGTCCTAACTGATGTTGGATAATGGATGGATTTGGTTCTGTTTGTTGATGCTGCTGCTGCATGTTCAATCCTCTGTTTGTCATGGATTTGGTTATGTTTGTTGATGCTGCTGCTGCATGTTCAATCCTCTGTTTGTCATTGATTAAAATTTGTAATTAAACCACTAATTAAAGTGTTTAACGAATGCCCATTTCAGTTGGGGCATTTGGCTTGGCATGCCCCTCCAAAGCATCCTTTTCCTTTAGTTTTGCTTTGTCTATTGTCTTTATCTTTTTCTTTAATTATATGATTTGATTTCACATATTAAAAAAGCATAACACACGTTTATAAGGCTGCCCTTTATGCAATCTGTTTTTTGAGTATAAGGCTGCCCTTTTATGCAATCTGTTTTTTGAGTATAAGGCTGCCCTTCACTAGAAATGTTTATACACTACCCTTTATGCAATCTGTTTTTTGAGTATAAGACAATCTGTTTTTTTTAGTTGAGTATAAGACAATCTGTTTTTTATATTTGTGATATTACTACTCTAAATTATAGTGAATTTGAAATTGAGACATGGTATGGTAAGTTGGAGAAGAATATATGACCTAACTACCAAAGCATTTGCAAACATAAAAATCTAAAGTATTTCATAGAACTTTTCTTTGGCAGTTAATGCATTGGGTACTTCTTTGTTTATTTGTCTCCTAATCCATGTTATGTGTGCATCCGTGGAAAATTTGTCTCCTAATCCATGTTATGTTTTGTATCTTAATTAGATGAAGTCAACTGCATCAAAGGCCTCGAGCTCAAGCTCAAACTCAATGAGATCATCAAATTGCTCCCATGAAAAAATAAACTCATCTACGTCTACTCCATCACAAGTAAGTTGTCATCTCTATACTTTCTCTATGGTTCTTATGTCTTAGTTTATTTAATAATTAATTGTAATGATTCTTTCTATTATTTTTGAAGGACATTGTTGGTGAATCAACTCCACCTCAACTCCCCATGGTGGCAACTCAACAAACTACTCTTACTCATGGTGGATCCAAAAAATCCTCCGATGCAACTCCAAAAGAAAGTTGCTCAAGTGATCAAGTAAGTAAAGAAGACACTCTCTTAGATTCACCAAAAAGTCATGAAAGGTCTGCAATTTGGGAGCACTTTGAAAGGACACTTGAGGGAGGTAGAGTTAAAGGGGTGTGCAAGTATTGCAGCAAATCGTATATGGCCGACACAGATAAAAATGGTACAACTAGTATAAGAAATCACTTAGCTAGATGTAGGAGCTACGGTCCTAATAAGGAAATATTTGCTGCAAATAGGCAAAAGATCTTAACTTTTGCCGGCACAAAAGATAAGTTGGAAGCTATAGGTTTTTCTCAAGTGGAAGCTACTAAGGCTTGCGTTGAGATGATAATTATAGACGAGTTACCTTTTTCTTTCGTTGAGGGAGAGGGTTTTCGTCATTTTTGCATGCATGCATGTCCTTTGTGGAGAGTACCTAGTCGTAAGACAATAGCTAAAGATGTACTTGGCTTGTTTTACTCCGAAAAGGAGAAATTGAAAAGTCAGTTGAAGACATTTAGGGTGTGTCTAACAACAGATACATGGACTTCTATTCAACAAACAAATTACATGGTTCTCACCGCTCATTTTATTGATGATGATTGGATGTTAAATAAAAAGATTTTGAACTTTTGTGTCATTCCAAATCATAAAGGAGAATCCATTGCTCAACTTTTGGAGGAGTGTTTGGTGGAGTGGGGCATAGAGAAGGTGTTAACTATTACGGTTGACAATGCTTCGGCAAATGATGTCGGATTAAGGGATTTGGTGCACCGAATAAGTGGGTGGGGGATTCCTAATGCACTTTTGCATGATGGAAAATATTTGCACATGAGGTGTGTTGCTCATATTCTTAATTTGGTGGTGAATGATGGGATAAAGATGTTAAATACCGCTATACAAAGCATTCGTAATGCGGTTCGTTATGTAAGATCTTCCCCTCAAAAGTTGGAGAGCTTTAAAAGGTGTGTGGAGAAAGTGAGAATAGAAAGCAAAAGGGCTTGTGATTTTAGATGTCCCTACTAGGTGGAATTCCACATTT
Organism: Cotoneaster glaucophyllus; assembly: GCA_036320875.1. NCBI lineage: Eukaryota > Viridiplantae > Streptophyta > Magnoliopsida > Rosales > Rosaceae > Cotoneaster > Cotoneaster glaucophyllus. The sequence continues at coordinate 23,188,123 of CM070059.1, forward strand.
TTAATGTTGGAATCGGCTTTGAAGTTCAAGATGGCTTTTGAGAGGTTGAAAGTAGATGATGGTCATTACCTTCCTTACTTTGCTAAAGAAAATCATGATAATATAAGGGAGGGGCCACCTTCGACTTTTGATTGGAGTGAGGCGGGAATATTTGCATCATTTTTGAGACCTTTCTATGAAGTCACTTTAAAAGTGTGTTGTTCTAATACTCCAACCATTCATACTACTTTTGGTGATTTGTTTAAGATCAAAAGTCTCCTCCTTGAAAACAAAGATAATGAATTCTTGTCTATGATCTCGATGTTGATGCTTGAAAAATATGACAAATATTGGGGTTCAATTGAGGATATGAATCAATATGTTTTTGTTGCACTTGTGCTTGATCCTCGCCATAAATTGGAGAAGGTGGTTGATTATTATGAGATATTATATGGCGAGGACGAGGAGAACGAGGAAAAAGTTGAAATTGCAACCAATGCGGTGAAAGATTTGTTGTTTGATCTTTACAAGATTCATGAAGAGTCATCTTTTGATACACAACAAAGTAGAAATAGTGGTGGTAGTTCTCAATCGACAACTACAAGTGGAGATCCGTTATCTAGCTTGACAGAGATTGAAAGAAAGTTGAAAGAGAAAAGTGAAATGAGAAAAACAAAGAGAGCCCGTATTGTGCACAATGATTTGGATAGGTATCTTTCGGATCCTAATGAAGGGGAAGAAGAGGCAAACTTTGATATCTTGAATTGGTGGAGGGTGAATGGGCTTTCTAAGTATCCTATTTTGGCACGTGTTGCAAAAGATATTTTAGCTATTCCCGTATCAACAATTGCTTCGGAATCTTCCTTTAGCACAAGTGGAAGAATAATTGATCCATATCGTAGTTCTTTGAGTCCAAAAATGGTGGAAGCTTTGATATGTGCACAAAATTGGCTTAGGTCAATTCACGTAGCATTACATCATGAGCCAACTATTGAGGAGATTGAATTTTGTGAAGAAGTTGAGAAAGGTAATTTTACTTATTGCATTTGGTTTTGTTAGACTATTTTAATTAGATGTTATGTTACATGCTTACTTTACATCATGTTCTTTTGTTTATTTATTTGTATGTAGAAATGGCAAGTGGAAGCTCAAAGAAAGGTGTTATGTTGCCTCCTAGGCCACCTAAGCATTAAGCTTGAGCTTGAGGACTTGAAGGAGGATTTTACTTGTGCAATTCATTAAGTGATGAAACCTTGAAGGTTTATTTGACTTATGTGATGTTTAAATTTGGACTTTTTGAAGACTTAAACTTTGATGTTTAAATTTGGACATTTTGAAGGCTTAAACTTGATTGATGATTCTAGTTGGACTTTAAATGTTTATTTTGAGACCTTATGTTTTTAGATTAATTAGTAACTTATGTTATCATTGCTTCATATTTTCCATTTTTTTGGAGGGAAGGAAAAGAAGAATAAGAAAGGAAAAGAAAAAAAAAAAAAAAAAAAAAAAAAAACCAGAACCGAACCGGAAAAACCGAATCGAAAAAAAAACCAAACCGAAAAAAAAAAGGAACCGAACCGAACCGAATCGAAATTTCGGTTCAGTTTCGGTTTTGGCAAAAAACCGAACCAAATAGAACCGAACCCACCCATAGTTCAGACCTTTCTATGGTGTTATAGAAATAGACAGTGGTTCATAAAGTCTATTATTTTGTAGTGTTCATGCTCTTTCATCAGCAGCCTTTTGAAGTTCGTACTTATTTGAAAAATCTTCAACACCCAAGAACCTATTTAACTCCATTATATGAAGGATCAAGATGTTTTCTCGACAGTATAGTAAAACTACTATGCTGCATTTCCTCCCTCCTCGTACCTGGAGAACTGTAGCAGAGGGGCACCTTGAAGAAACACACAATTCTTTCGTCCGAGTCTTTTCACCAGCTGTTATATCCTGGCCCGGGCCCCCACCACATCTCGGGCTTGACTCCATCGTAGCATGATATTGTCCACTTTGGGTCCTAGCCATGCCCTTACGGTTTTGTTTCTAGGAACTCACACGAGAACTTCCCAGTGCGTCACCCATCATGAGATTGCTTTCGCCCGAACTCGCTTAACTTCGGAGTTCCTATGGAATCCGAAGCCAGTGAGCTCTCAAAAGACCTCGTGCTAGGTAGAGATGAGAATATACATATAAGGTATAAAGGATCCACTCTCTTAAACGATGTGGGATCTAACACCAGCTCTATCCTTTCTACATCTTCAATTACCTTTTCGAATTATACGAGTGAATTATGACATGAACACCAACTAGAATTTTTCGTTTTTCAGATCTCCTAATATTTCCCCAGTTGCCCTATTTGTCAATGGACTAGTTTGGTACATTATGTCTCTCATCAAAATTATTTGCACACATTATGACTAAATATTTGTAAGTATCTAGATCTCATATGACTCACCAGCCCAAGTAATTCATTAAGATGTGAAAATGCAATAACAACAACCCAAAATGTGCACCACATGTTTCATTTTAAAGAAATTTTAGGAAAAAAAAAAAACAAAACTCTGGCGATTTGGGTTAGACTTCTGAAAAACGCTGCACAATTTCACATCTAATTCTTCAACGTAGCGAGGGTTTCATCTTCAGCATTGAGGGGCATCGGCTGAAAAAAAAAATTGGTTTTGCATGTGGGCTTTTTTACTACTCATGAGACTTTAGTTTTTGTCTTATTATAATGTACTTTGTCATTTTCAGCAAGTTTTAAGATCTTTACATTAAATAAAGTTACTAGATAGTTTCTAGTTAAAATAAATTTAGTTCAAACTCTTTTCATTAAAACTCCCTAAATTTTGAAAACTCCAGTTTATCTTTTGTGTCCTCATCTGTACACTAAGTAAACATCCAAATAAAACTCAAATTTCATATAAATTTTCATGCACACAAATAAGTGACATATTATTACCAATATACTTACAATTGTACCACAACATCCTACTTATTTTAATGAATTTAATTACTCACCATAATTATGGAAACTAAGTGCATTACTATTCAAAAGTATCCACTTTATAATTGTCTTCGTGTATTCCATTTATTTTGCATGTATGTATTAGGCACATTTTGTTATTATTATATACACGTGTCCTAATAATTAACCTACATTTTAAAGTAAAACATAGGTAATTAAATTTGAATCAAATATTCTTTTATTTTGTAGGTAAATTATTTTGCATGTATTATGACATATAGTAGGCACATTTTGTTATTGCTACGACCTGTCTTGAAAAAAATTCTATTTTAATTTCCGAAGGTGAGAAATAACAAAAATGCCCCTGGAAGAGAAACTGTTGACTTTTGTTGACCATCGTGTTCTGACAAGTATGAATTATTCTCTTTGTATTTCTCGTAGTACTTGACGAACGAATGCGTGAGTGCAAGCGGAAGGAAATTTGGAAATACAACGAAGATTCTACGGAATTTTAGAGTTCAAGGGTGTTTTAGTAATTTTACTATTTTCTAGACATTTTCTTTTCTTATTTTAATCTGTTTGGGTTTTTGTATCTCATGGGACCAGCTCCCTTTCTTCTTTCTTCGCCCTTCATTATTCCTGATTTAACAGCCTGTCCCTAAAAGTTATGGTTTTTATAATTTTAATACGTGAAATTACGGAAATGCCCTAGGGGCAAAGCATGATTTGTCGAGGACGTATGTGATTCTCGTATATTTCATCATGTTTCTTGACATATTTGGATAGAGTTCGACTTCACAAATGCGTAGGCGCAAACCGTTCGTGATGTGGAGTTATAATGAAGTCAAGGACAAAATGGTAAATTTGTTATTTTCTGGAATACTCCAGATTTTTGGAGTGAAATCTGGTGTGACACGTGGGTGGCCCATATTTAAAGATAAAAAGTTGGGCGGTAGAGATGGAGTATAAAGGAGAGAAAGGAGGGAGGAACTGGACCAATCAGAAAATGAGAAAAGAATGAGAACCAATGGGAAAAGAGGAAAGAAGGAAAAAGGAGAGAAGAGGAAAATGAGGGGAAAGGCCGAATCCCCCTTGACCCGCAAACCCAGCTTCTTGACCTTGTCGTATCTTTTCCGTCCGAGGTCTGTTGGAGGTGATTCCGGTGTCTATGGAAAGCTCTCGACGAGCCCAACATCCATGTGTGGGTAGATGATTAAATTTCTTGTCCAATTATATCGGATCGAAGCCATAAACCCACAAACCCACAGTGGCTCAGGCGGATTTCTTATTTTTTCAGTGTAATCTAAACGTTTTCTTCCAATTACCACCACCATTAGACTCGCCTTGAGGCCAGGAACAAAGCCCAAACAAGTTTGGGGGCGGCAGAGTTATTTTGGAGTCGGATCTAAGACACCCAAAAACAAGGGTTCCGTACGGTTCGAGCTAATTTGGGGCTTTTCTCGGCCAAATTGGCCTTAGTCACAGGTATGAAAGTTGTTCCTCTCATTGAGATCTTCATTCTTGTAAATTTTGGTACTTTTTAGAAATAGTTGAATTTTCCGACAAGTCGGGGCGGCCGACTGCCACCCACGGCGGCGCATGGCCAGGGGCCGTCGATTCTATTTTTAGGCTAAAATTAGATGCCTTGAGTTCAGTTCTGATAATCATATGGCATAGGTTGATCGTTAGAACCTAATTTCATTACGATACGTGGTTGGGTTAAAATATGAATCGACGATCCGATTGTTGGATCGTCACTAAACTTTAATATGTTATAGTACATAATATTTGAGGACCATAGGAACTGATAGATCAGGAATCCGACATAGGATCTTCCCGAATTGAAATTGTAAGTTCGTAAAATAAAACGTTAACCGCCACTTAGTTTTGGCAATTGGCGGAGATCCACCTGTTGGATCGTAATGAAATTTTAGTATGATGTTTTAGAATCATAATGTGGATCTTTGGAAGTTACGAATCGGAAATATGATATGTGGATTTTTCGGATCGAGTTATGTTGATAGGAGCATATTTATGCGACTTAGTTAGCTTGTTTTCGTGCATTTATGTTGATTATTCGTATTTAATTTAGTATTTTAAGCTATTTTCGTGTGTTTGTAGGTCCCAAGGGGTAAAGTATCAAGAAAGTGCATTTTGGAGCCTTTTGGAGCTGTTTTAGGCATGTTTTGGGTAGCTTATGATTGGAGCAATGTAGATGAACGAAATTGAAGGCCAAAGCATGCTAGGAATCAGCTATGAGAAGAGGAAAAATTAATTCAAGTCAAAGAAGGAAAAGGAATCCAAGAAGAAGAAGGGTTGACTAAGTCAAAGTTTCCTTACTTTGACCTTTGACTTTCCTAAGCCTATTTTATCAAGGTTTCATTTACAAGGAGGGAATCCTAGACATTTTGGGACACTTAAATCCCAATTCAAAGAAGGAGCCGCACATGCCATCAGCCACACCTTCCTTGCCTTGCAAGGAAACACAATCCCTTGCCTTTTAGGACTAAGCCGCACCTTCCTCTCCACTCACCCTTTATTGCCGCAACTTCCCTTTACTCCAGCTCATTTCCCTTTTATTTTAGGATAGTTTTGGACCCTAAAACAGCAAGGAAACACTTTTCCTTGCATTAAAAGACCTTTCCCTTTCTTTCCTTGTCCTTGCCGCATTTGAACTTCACATGCCTTTAATTTCTGCACATGCCGCATATCCTTACCCTTTTTCCCCTTGAGATTTTGCATTTAATTTCCGATTTCCTTTAAGGATTAGAATAATTCCTGATTGCCTAAATTAAATTGGAGCCTTGTTCTATAAATACCAAGCTATGCTGCACCCATTCATCATCCATTCACCACTTCACACAACCATACACACATTCAGCCAAACTTTCATTCTTGCCGCACCTCCCTTACATCTTTGACCCCAAAACACATCCCATACATCCCTTACCCACTTGTGCCGCAGCAAAGGAGAAGAAGGAAAGCCTTGGACATGTTTGCTCTTCAAGCTTTGGATCGTTGGAGCGTTCTAGGTGTAATTCTTTCTTTGCTTTAAATGTTTAAATTAAATTCTTATTGTTTTGCTGTGAACATGAGTGGCTAGACCCCTTTTTGGCTAGGGGTGATTTCAAAGCCATGATTATGGGTGCAATATGAATTGATAAGTTTCAGTTACGAATTCATGAGTTGTGAATGCAATTGGCTTAACTGTTTGATTGATAACTTATTTGTGTTTGTTGATTGAGGGTCGACACTTAATTGGCTTAACGATCCCTACTTGCATCTATACTACAATTCACACCAAGAGGGTTTAATTTGTGTGCTTAATTAATATCACATCATATGTAGGGTTGTGGACCCTACAGTCGAACTTTGATCGACGGTTGACTTTTGGTTAATGGGTCTCAAATTATTTGAGAACGTCCTTAGGGATGTGTTTTACATAAGTTACACGTATTCTATTGATAAGAGTTCTGAGATGTAATTTGATAATTGTTTTAGGTGCCGATCGTTTGGGACGCCTCGATATTTGTTCTAGGAAATTGTAGCGCGGACTCTAGGTGATGTGATAAAAGCTTAACACTCAAATTAAACCCTCTTGTTGACAATTGTAGAATATGTATAAGTAGGGATCGTTCTAGGCAGGGGATTAGGAGGGATTGCTAATCTACTTAAAACTGACTCAAAAACACAAAAGTAAACTTAAAAACACTTAACTAGACTTAAAAGACTCAAAACAAACTAAAAAGACTCAAAGCAACACAAAACAAGCAAATTGACACAACCTAGACACTAAGAAGTTATTTGGACGAATTTAGATTCAACTATGACTCAAAACACTTAAAGACACAAATTTGGACAGATTCTAACCTAATTGACACAACAAAGTAAAGGGGATTGGGATTTGGACGAAATTAAGGTAAAACAAGCAAATTGTAAACTTAAACAAAGATGGCACGAAATTAGGGTGAATTGATGGGTGATTGGCTAGCTAGAGGGTCTTTCTCCACACATGACACACTTGCACATGAATCGATTCCCAGTTGCTTTTCTGATAAACCATGAACCTCAATGCCCCAGATTAACTGTGAACTGCACTAATTAACCTTCAGATTTTCCTTAAGTCATTGAACTGGACGGACAACGCATCGGCAACCAAATTATTCTTCCCAAGTTCCCTACATGAACTGCAAAATAGAGATACAAGCAAAGATCATTAAGCTCTGTGAAAATCATAAGCATTGACAAGCAAATTCCACTAATTTTGAATATAAGTTCGTAATGATTAGGTGAAACTCCCTTATATTCTAGCATCAAATTCATGCATGCAAACAAAGTATGATTCCTTAATCAACATACAAGAATAAGTTATCAATCAAGCAGTTAAGTAAATTGCATTCACGATTCATGAAATCACAACTGGAAGTAATCAATTCATATTGCAAATATGTTCATGGCTTTGAATTTCTCCCTAGCTAAAACGAGTTTAGCTCCTCACGTTCGCAGTTACACAAAGATAATTGAATTTAAACATTGGAAACAAAAGATGGAAAACACTAAAAACGTTCCAGCAATCCTAGCTTGAATGGCAAGTGTCTCATTCTCCTTCTTCCTTGCAAAGCTGTGGCCGAAACCTAGGTCTTCTAGAATCCTATATTTAGGTGTCCTAATGTATTTAGGAACCCTCTTTGCAGCTGGAACTTAGGTAAATTAGGATTAGGAAAGGTTTAAGGACAAAACAAGGAAGTTTGGCTGACTTTCCTCTTTCTTGCTGGATTCCTTGTCTTCTTTTGTCCTGAATTTATTTTCTCCCTCTCTTTAACATATTCCAAGCCTCTTTAGATCTTCAATTTCGTCCATCCACCTTGCTCCATGCATGTGTTATCCATTCCATGCCCAAAACTGCTCCAAAAGGCACCAAAATGCACTTTCTTGCCACTTTAGCCCTTTGGATGTACAAACACACGAAAATAGCTTCAAATACTAACATAACTAGAAATTAACTAAGTAAATGCCAAGAAACAAGCTAACTAAGTCACATAAATATGCTCCTATCAAATTCCCCCACACTTAGCTTTTGCTAGTCCTCGAGCAAAACAAAACAAACAAAACAACAAAAACACAATCTAGACCTTCCAACATTTACCTCAGGGATTTCCAATGCAACATGACATGTTAAAAATCACTACTCCCATAGATTTTAGTCATCCTTACCCTCGAGCACATACTTAGTCACAGTCACCACTCACTAGTTCGCATTTAATCAATTAAAACAATGTTTTGAATGTAGTAACATGCCTTAGAGAATTCACTCAATTCCTTACAAGATATTCTCTATTTTCACACAGATTTTTTTACTACACTCCTTACACTAGGTATATGTGAGGAGATCGATGTAAACATGTAAACTAGCACTCACATATGTTTATGACAAAGAAAGCATTTTCTGGAATTATTAATCTAACATGTATATGATCTCATGAATAGAATGCCACTACTTAGACGCGAGAATCAGGGATACCATATGCTCAGACCAATTCCAAACTCCACATATTGAAACACACAACACTCAAGATAGAAGTCTAAAGGTTGAAACGGGGCTAGGGGTATTGGCAAACAAAGAAAGGTTAGGGATAAACAAAAGTTCTTAAAGCAATAGCAAGCAAAGTAATGAAATTAAAACTCAGAATTCACTTTTGATTGCAAAAATCAACTTTTAAACACAAGGGAAAATTCATGCAACACTTAGGGTCAAATTCAAACTTTTGGACCCTTTCTTCAACAACCATCACTTGTGAGTTTATTCTCACTTATTTTTCAACTCTTTTTCATTCTTTTCACAACTTTTTTTTTTCTTTCTTTTTTTCTACGAATTTTTCTTTTTCTTTTTCAAGCCCATGCCCTTTCTTTCTTTTGGCACACCTTCTACACAAAAATCCATTCCCCCACACTTGTTTTTATGCATAATGTTGATCAAAAGGAATTCCTTCTAAGTTATGCTCCACTATGCTTCAAGAACAAGGGTATTGATAGGAGCATATTTATGCGACTTAGTTAGCTTGTTTTCTTGCATTTATGTAGTTAGTTATTAGTTATTTTAGTATTTTAAGCTATTTTCGCGTGTTTGTAGGTCCAAAGGATTAAAGAGGCAATAAAGTGTATTTTGGTGCCTTTTGGAGCAGTTTTGGGCATGGAATGGATATCACATGCATGGAGCAAGGTGGATTAACGAAATTGAAGACCTAAAGAAGCTAGGAATGTGCCAAAGAGAGGAAGAAAATAAATTCAAGACAAAGGAGGACAAGGAATTCATCAAGAAGAAGGAATGCTAGTCAAACTTACCTTATTTTGTCCTTACCTTTCCTAATCCTAATTTACCAAGGTTCCAGCTGTAAGGAGGCTTCCTAAACATATTAGGACACTTAATTCCTGATTCAATAAAACCTAATCCCATTGCAAATAGGTTGCCGCACCTATCCCTTGAGATTTCCTTCCTTGCCGTACAAGGAAGCACATTCCCTTTCCCTCTAGGAGCTGCCGCATATTCTTTCCCTTTCTCCCTAGGATTCTAACATTTATTTCTCCTTTTCCTTGAGGATTTAGGGACAAAACCTGTTAACCAAATTAAATTAGGCCTTGCTTTCCTGAAATCTATAAATAAAGGCCCTTGCCGCAACCTTTGAGATTACACACCGTAAGCCGCACCATTCCACACAACCACTCACCATAATTCACACTTTCAGCCATTCTTCCATAAAAATCACCCTTCATCCATCCCTTCCAACCTTGTGCCGCAGCAAAGAAGAAGAAGGAGGACCCTTGGACGTGTTTGCCATTCATGTTGGATTGCTGGAACATTTTTAGGTGTAATCTATCTTTTGTTTTCAATGTTTAAGTTCAGTTATCTTTGTTTTGCGAACATGAGGAGCTAAATTCGTTTTAGCTAGGGGGATATTCAAAGGCATGAACGTATTTGCACTATGAATTGATTACTTCCAGTTGTGATTTCATAAATCGTGAATGCAATTCACTTAACTGTTTGATTGATAACTTATTCTTGTATGTTGATTAAGGATGCATACTTAGTTTGCTGCTAGAATATAAGGGAGTTTCACCTAATCGTTATGAACTTATATTCATAAGTAGTGGAGGTTGCTAGTCACAATCGAATTAAGTGAATTCCTGGCAAGAGTATCATGCTGTTCATAGTTACGAATGCCTTGTCAATGCTTATGATTTTCATAGAAAGTAATGATCTTTGATTGTATCTCTATTATGTTGTTCATGTAGGGAACTTTTGAAGAATAATTTGGTTGCCGATGCATTATCCATCCAATTCAATGACTTAAGAAAAATCTGAGGGTTAATTAGTGTTGTTCACGGTTAATCTGGGGCGTTGAGGTTCATGGTTTATTGGAAAAGCAACTGGAAATCGATTTGTATGCAAGTGTGTCATGTGTGGAGAAGGACTCTCTAGCTAGCCTATCACCCATCCAATTCACCAATTTCGTGCCAAAATCTGTTTAAGTCTTTGATTTACTTGTTTTTACTTTAAATTCGTCAAAACCCAATCCCCTTTTACTTTATTGTTAGAATATGTCCAAACTTGTGTTTTTAAGTGTTTTGAGTCAAGTTAAAATCAATTTTCGTCCAAATCACCCCTTAGTGTCCAGTTTGAGTCAATTTGATTGTTTTGTGTGGTTTTGAGTCTTTTTAGTTTGTTTTGAGTCCTTTGAGTTTAGTTAAGTGTTTTTAAATTTGTTTTTGTGTTTTTGAGTCAGTTTTAAGTAGATTAGCAATCCCTCCTAATCCCCGGCCTAGAACGATCCCTACTTATCCATAGTACAATTGTCAAAAAGAGGGTTCAATTTTGTGTGCTAATCTTTTATCATATCAAATTTTTGGCGCCGTTGCAGGGGATTAGCAACTTTGCTAATCCCCTTTGTTTTCTTTTCGTGTGTTTTTGTTTTTGTTTCTGACTTTGTTTTGTTTCATGATTTTAGGTACTAGTTTATGACTCGAAGTTCTTAACCTGTTCTTGAGCACATCTTTGACTTTGACGACGATTTTGAAAGGACCTTGAGAAGAAAGAGGAATCAGCAAGAGTCTAATCCACCTAGCCCTGAACCTGAGCTTGAAGAAGAAGAAGTAGAAGAAGAAGAAGAGGTCACGACAAGGGTGATAGAGGAATCACAACATGGCAGCGGACAATCGAACAATCAAGGAACTTTCTGCCTCGGGAGTGGACAATGTCGTGCCCCTATGCATCCAATACCCCACGGCAGCTCAAGGCAAGATCGAGGAGTTCGAGTTGAAGTCCAGTTTGTTGCATCACATTCCGAAATACCATGGGCTGTCCATGGAGGATCCAAATAAGCATTTGAAGGAGTTTAAAGTGGTTTGTTCAAGTATGACCCCAGTCAACGTCCATAGAAGCATATTGAAGATGAAAGCTTTTCCATTCTCTTTCTTGGAAAACGCTAAAGATTGGTTGTACGAATTGGCACCTAGGACCGTCACTTCTTGGGAAAGCATGAAGAGAACGTTCTTGGAGAAGTTCTTTCCAACGTCAAGAGTCATTCTTTTGAGGAAGCAGATTAGTGGCATTCAACAAAATCAAGGAGAATTGATAAGAGCATATTTATGCGACTTAGTTAGCTTGTTTTCGTGCATTTATTTTGTTAGTTCCTAGTTAATATAGTAGTTTAAGCTGTTTTCGTGTGTTTGTAGGTTCAAAGTGTTAAAGAGGCAAGAAAGTGCATTTTGGTGCCGTTTGGAGCAGTTTTGGGCATGGAATGGATAGCACATGCATGGAGCAAGGTGGATGGACGAAATTGAAGACCAAAAGAGGATAGGAATGTGGTAAAGAGATGAAGGAAATAAATTCAAGAAAAGCAAAACAAGAAAGCTCAGCAAGAAAGAAGGAAAGTTAGCCAAGTTTCCTTATTTTGTTCTTAAACTTTCCTAATCCTTTTCCACCTAAGTTCCAGCTGCAAGGAGGATCCCTAAATAATCTAGGACACTTAAATTCTTGATTCTAGAAGCCTAAACACACAGCTACAAGGGAGCCGCATCAAATCTTCCAGAAAACCTTCCTTGCCATGCAAGGAAGCATGTCCATTTCCCTTTATTTCATGCCGGACCTTCCCTTTCCCTTTTCCCCTTGGATTCTGAATCTACTTACCCTTTTTCCTTAAGGATTTGGTGTCCAAATCCTTCTACAAAATTAAATTAGGGTCGTGCCTTCCCTTGCCCTATAAATAACACATTCTGCCGCAACATTCCATGACCCATCCTTCACCATAACTCACCTACATCCATCCACCACCATAATTCAGACCAGTCCTAACACAAATAACCTTGTGTCACAGCAAAGGAGAAGGAAATAGACCCTTGGACGTGCTGCCATTCAAGCTTGGGATTGTTGGAGCGTTTCTAGGTGTAATCCATCCTTTGTTTTCAATGTTTAATTTATTTTCTCTTTGTTTTGCTCTGAACATGAGAGGCTAAACTTGTTTTAGCTAGATGAGACTTTGAAACCTTGATTATATATGCAATATGAGTGATTACTTCCAGTTATAATTTCTTGAATCGTGAATGCAATTTACTTAACTGTTTGATTCAGAACTTATTCTTGTATGTTGATTAAGGAGGCCTACTGAGTTTGCATGCATGAATTTGATGCTAGAATATAAGGGAGTTTCACATAATCGTTACAAACTTATATTCACAAGTAGTGAAGGTCGCTGGTCACGATCGCGTTAAGTTAAATTCCTGGCATGAGTATCATGATGTCATAGTTACGAATGCCTTGTCAATGCTTATGATTTTCACAGAGGTTAATGATCTTTGCTTGTATCTTTATTATGCAGTTCATGTAGGGAACTTGGGAATAATAATTTGGTTGCCGATGCGTTGTCCGTCCAATTTAATGACTTAAGGAAAATCTGAGGATTAATTAGTGATGACACGGTTAATCTTGGGCATTGTCATTCATGGTTCAATGAAAGAGTAACTGGAAATCAATTCATGTGCATATATGTCATGTGTGGAGAAGGACCCTCTCGCCCCATCATCCATCCAACATATCCAATTTTGTGCAAATCTGTCTAGTCTTTAATTTCTGCTTGTTTTTACTTTAAATTCGTCAAAAACCAATCCCCCTTTACTCTGTTAAGTCAATTAGGTTAGAATCTGTTTTAAATTGTGTCTTTGAGTATTTTGAGTCAAAACCCATTCAATTTTCGTCCAAAATCATTCTTAGTTTTTGTTTTGAGTCTTTTTGATTGTTTTGTGCAGTTTTGTGTTTGTTTAGCTTGTTTTGAGTCATAAGTCTAGTTGAGTGTCTTAGAGTCTAGTTTTCTGTTTTTATGTTTCTTTTGTGTTTTTGAGTCAGTTTAGAGTAGATTAGCAATCCCTCCTGATCCTCGGCCTAGAACGATCCCTACTTACATATACTACAATTGTCAACAAGAGGGTTTAATTTGTGCGCTAGTTTATATCACATCAAATTTTTGGCGCCGTTGTTGATTAGCAATTTTGCTAATCCCCCTTTGTTTCTTTTCGTGTCTTTTGTTTTTAGTTTCTGATTTTGTTTTGTTTTGTTTATTTTAGTTTTGATATTTGATTTAGTTTTCTTTCTCTGATTTCAGGTACTAGAGAAGCAAGACATGGAAATTGCTAATATTCAAGCTCAAATGGCGAATCTTACTTCTCAGTTGACGCAATATATTGAAAGGACCACAATGCAAGGAGCCCTTACATTTGATGTGTCCTATACGCAAGGATATCAAGTTGGTCAACGAGATTGAAGCAATCATTCAAATTCTATGTGGTGGGAACCTTAACAAGTTCAACACGAAGCATATTGGCAGCCATATGAGGAGTTCTATTTAGAGCCTATGCCTCCCCCGCAACAATTTCAACCAAATTCAGGTTCGTCAATGGCTTGTAATCAAATTCTTGAAAAACTAATTTCTTTGACGTAGGGCTCACAAAATAAAGCCAATGAGGCTCAACAAGAAGGATATTGGCAGCCATATAAGGAATTCTATGCAAACCCTATGCAACCACCACAGCCTTCCCTGCAACAATTCCAAACAAATGCAGGTTTGTCAATGAATTATGATGAAATTCTTGATGTACTAACCACTTTGGCGCAGGGGATGCAAAATCAAACCAAAAAAATGCACAACTACGCCAAAGAGGTGCAAAATCAAGAAAAAGAGGTGACCGAATTGAAGAAGTAAATGGGAGAGATCGCAGAATTCATGGGAAAAATTCAAGAACAAAGTGAACTTTCCTACTCAACTATTGAAAATTCAGCGGAAGATTTTGAAATTGCTGAATCTATCACCTTGGAAAGTGGAATAGAGGTTGGAGATGAACCCAAACCAAGCCAAAACATGGACGAACAACTTTTGTTCAAGGAAGAGGAGGATGACAAGGTCACGGCAAGGGAAGAACCACCCTTGCCGTAGCCTATCCTAGCCCCAACACCTTTGCCACAACTACCTAAGCCCTCTATGCCGTCCACTACAACCATGGTAAGTCAATGATAGGAGCATATTTAGGTGACTTAGTTGGCTTGTTCTTGTGCATTTACGTTGTTATTTCTTAGCTATTTTAGACTTTTAAGCCATTTTCGTGTGTTTTCAGGTTTCAAGGGTCAATAAGGCAAAAAGGTGCATTTTGGGGCCTTTTGGAGCACTTGTGGGCCAAGTTTGGATAGCATGGGCTTGGAGCAAAGGGAATGGACGAAATTGAAGATCAAATGAGCCTAGGATTGAAGGAAGAAGGAAGAGTCGAGAATTGGAAACCAAGTTTCTATTCTTGAAGGTTCCCAATTGTGCAAGTTTCCATTTGTGAAGGTTTCCATTTTTGGGGTTTCCAAATTATGTTTGGTTGCCTAATTACATGTTCTAGAAGCCTTAGACATGCCCTAGAGGGGTGCCACACCTTTCCCTCCTCTCACACACCCTTGCCGCACCAAATTTAGCAAGGAAGCCTTGTTCCTTGCCTTGCAAGGCATTCTAGAAGCCCTATCTTCTTAAACCCTAATTTGCCGCACCCTTGGGCCTTTTCCCATTCTAATTCTGATTATTTTTAGCCTTTTCCTGATGAGTTTGGATTCTAAAAGGCCTAATCTGATTTGCTAGGGTTTTGGGGGCCTATATATATTTGTTTTAAACCCTTGCCGCAGGATGAGACCCCCCCATACTCAGAAATCTCGCCAGAAATCATTCCCCCTCTCTCAGCCGCACCCATCCTTCACCATTCTTCATATTTTCTGACCCTAAACACATCCAGCCGCACCACCCATCCACCCTAAACACCACCATACCATCTTCCACCATTCTACACCATTCATAACCCCTTAAACCTGTCCACAAGTCTTGTGCCGCAGCAAAGAGGAAGGAGGATGTCCATAGGCGTGCTTGCTGTTCACGATTGGATCGCCTGAGCGTCTAGGTGTCTTCTTTCTTTTGTTCTCAATGTCTAAAGTTGTTTATCTTTGTTCTATGAGTATGAGAACTTAAACCCCCCTTGGCTAGGGGGGGATTCGAAACCATGTTTATGCTTGCTATATGATCTGATTACATTTAATTGTGTTTCATAAGTTGTGAATTCAATTTACTTATCTTCATGAATTGAAACTGATTTGTGTATGTTGGTTGAGAGTGCACGCTTAATTGTCATGCATAAATTGAATGCTAGGATATAAGGGAGTTTCACCTAATCGTTACGAACTTATATTCACAGGTAGTAAAGGTTGTTGATCACAATCGCGTTAAGTAAATTCAATAACTTAAGGGAAATTGTCGTATGCAATCATCCAATTCAATAACTTAAGGGAAATCTGAGGATTAATTAGTGCAATTCACAGTTAATTTGGGGCATTGAGAATTCATGGCAGTTGAGACGCAATTGGAAATCATTTTGTATGCAAGTGTGACATGTGTGGAGAAGAACCCCTTAGCTAGCTTTCCATCCATTCACTTTAATCAAATTCGTTTTACAAACTGCTTTAGTTTACAAAGTTCTTGTTTTGTTTTCAAAATCGTCAGAACCAAACCCCCCTTTATGTTAAAGTGTCATTTTAGTTAGAAATCCATTTAGTTTGTGTTTTTAAGTGTCTTGAGTCAAGTTAAAACCAATTTTCGTCCAAATTATCCCTTAGTGTTCAAAACTGCCCAGATTGTGTTTTTAAGGCAGTTTTGAGTGTTTGTGTGATGTTTTGAGTCTTTTGGTTTGTTTTAGTGTTTTAAACTTTAATTGTGCATTCTTGAGTCTAGTTTAGTGTCTTTAACTTTGTTTTTACGCTTTTGAGTCAGTTTCCAAGTGATTTCGCAATCCCTCCTAATCCCCGGCCTAGAACGATCCCTACATATATTCCTTACTACAATTGATCAAAAGAGGGTTTAATTTGTGTATTAGTAAATATCATACCAGTCAAAATTCAATTTTTTCTGACACCGTTCTGCCAAATATCCCTATTGTATGTGTTGGCATATGGATCGTAGTTGGGCTTATTTTGGCCTTGAAATCCAATTGCATTAGCGCTTTCCCATCCACCATTTTCTATCAACTGAGGACATGTTTCAGCTTGGTGGCCTTGCATGGAACACACTCCACAGATTGTGTTTTCTTGCATTTTGGGTTTTTCGACAACCTGTGACACAAGAAGAGTGAGATTAGCTAATTGAGATTGAATTTCAGAAATTGCACTTACCTCATTCACATGTTGCTGTCGTGGGGCCTCCCTTTGTCCAACACCTTCATATTGTTGTGCGTTTAAGGCTCGGTTTGCAATGAGAGTCTTGGCAGCAACCGGTGTCTTGTTAACCAACGCACCACCCGCTGAGGCATTTAGCATTTGGCGTTCAATGGGAAGAAATCCTTCGTAGAAATATTGAATGAGCAGCTCTTCCTTCATTTGGTGTTGTGGACAGGATGCAACAAGGGTCTTGAAACGTTCATAGTATGCCGGAAATGATTCGCCTTGATTTTGTTGAATACCACTAATCCGCTTCCTCAAAAGAATGACTCTTGACGTTGGAAAGAACTTCTCTAAGAATGCTCGTTTCATGCTCTCCCTCGAAGTAACGGTCTCAGGTGCCAATTCGTACAACTCTTTAGCCTTTTCCAGGAGAGAGAATGGAAAAGCTTTCATCTTTAATATGCTTCCATCGACATTGACTAGGGTCGTGCTTGAACAAACAACTTCGAACTCTTTCAAGTGCTTGTTTGGATCCTCCATGCACAGCCCATGGTATTTCGGAATGTGGTGTAGCAAACAGGACTTCAACTCGAACTCCTCAGTCTTCCCTTGGGCTGCCGTGGGGTATTGGATGCATAGGGGCACGGCATTGTCCACTCCCAAAGCGGAAAGTTCCTTGATTGTTCGGTTGTCTGCAGCTATAGCTTGTTCTTCTTCCAAAACCCTTGCCGTGGGCTCCTCTTCCTCTTCTTCTTCTTGTTCTTCAAGCTGAGGTTCAGGGCTAGGTGGATTAGATTCTTGCTGGTTCCTCTTTCTTCTCAAAGTCCGCTCAAAATCGTCGTCAAAGTCAAAGATGTGCTCACGAACAGGTTGAGAACTTCAAGTCATAAACTAGTACCTAAAAACAAGAAACAAAACAAAGTCAGAAACTAAAATAAAAAAACATGAAAAAGAAACAAAAAGAAACAACGGGGGATTAGCAAAGTTGCTAATCCCCTGCAACGGCGCCAAAAATTTGATGTGATATGAATTAAGCACACAAATTAAACCGTCTTGTTGTTAATTGTAGTATAGATGCAAGTAGGGATCGTTCTAGGCCGGGGATTATGAGGGATTGCTATTCAACTCTAAACTGACTCAAAAACACAAAAACAAACTTAAAAACATTTGAATAGACTCAAAGGATTCAAAACAGGTTCAAAAGACTCAAAATAGCTTAAAACAACCAAATAGGCAGATTCTAGACACTAAGGACAACTTTGGACGAAAATTGATTTTAACTTGACTCAAAACACTTAAAAACACAAGTTTGGATAGATTCTAACCTAATTGACACAATAAAGTAAAAGGGGATTGGGTTTTGGACGATTGTAAGTAAAAACAAAACAGAAACTAAAACTAGACAGATTTGCACGAAATTGAGTGTTTTGGATGGATGATGGGCTAGCTAGAGGGTTCTTCTCCACACATGATATATATGCACATGAATTAACTTCCAGTTACTCTTTCATTGAACCATGTACGACAATGCCCCAGATTAACCGTGTCATCATTAATTAACCCTCAGATTTTCCTTAAGTCATTGAATTGGACGGACAACGCGTCGACAACCAACTTATTCTTCCCAAGTTCTCTACATGAATTGCATAATAAAGACGCAAGCAAAGATCATTAAGCTCTGTGAAAATCATAAGCATTGACAAGGCATTCTTAACTATGACATCATGATACTCATGCCAGGAATTTAACTTAACGTGATCGTGACCAGGGACCTTCACTACTTGTGAATACAAGTTTGTAACGATTTTGTGAAACTCCCTTATATTCTAGCATCAAATTCAAGCGTGCAAACTAAGTTGGCCACCTTAATCGACATACAAGAATAAGTTCTGAATCAAACAGTTAAGCAAATTGCATTCACGATTCAAGAAATTATAACTGGAATTAATCAACTCATATTGCACATATAATCATGGTTTCAAAGTCTCCTCTAGCTAAAACGAGTATAGCCTCTCATGTTCACAGCAAAAGAAAGATAATTAAATTTAAACATTGAAAGCAAAGGATGAATTACACCTAGAAACGCTCCAACAATCCAAAACTTGAATGGCAGCACGTCCAAGGCTCCTCCTCCTCTCCTTCTTCCTTGCTAGGCTGCAGCACAAGAGGGTGATGGTGATTTGAGTGGTGAATTATGTAAAGGAATGGCTGAATGTGTGTAGAATGGTGTAAGAATGTGTTGAATGGTCAGGGATGATGTAAAAGGGTGCGGCAAAGCTCTTTATTTATAGGGGAAGGAAGGAGCACTGCTGGGATAATTTTAGGTATGTTTTAGGACTCCAAATCCTCCAAGAAAATGGTAACAAAATCAGAATTTAAGAGGAAAGGGGAAAGGAATGTTGCGGCATGTTTTGGAGAAGGGGAATGTGGATTCCTTGCAAAGTAAGGAAGGGAAAGAGGAAGGTTAGGTGCGGCATCCTCCTTAGGCAGGGAATTGATCTTCTAGAAGCAATATTTAAGTGTCCTAAAGTGTTTAGGACCCCTTCTTGTGGCTGAATCCTTTGTGGTTTTGGATTAGGAAAGTCAAAGGTCAAAATAAGGAAACTTTGACTTAGTCAATCCTTCTTCTTCTTGGATTCCTTTTCCTTCCTTGACTTGAATTTATTTTCTTCCTCTCTTTTGGCAGATTCCTAGCTTGCTTTGGTCTTCAATTTCGTCCATCTACTTTGCTCCAAGCATATGCTATCCATTCCATGCCCAAAACTGCTCCAAAAGGCACCAAAATGCACTTTCTTGCCTCTTTAACACTTTAGTCCTACAAACACACGAAAATAGCTTCAAATACGAAATTAACTAAGAACTAACAACATAAATGCACGCAAACAAGCCAACTAAGTCGCATAAATATGCTCCTATCACGTACCCCTTGCATATGTATTGTAGGTTTAACCCCTTTGAGCCTTGTTTAGCCTATGTTCTTTGTTAGCCCACATTTTCCCTACCTAGCCTAGAATAGGACCATCCATACCCTTGTTCTTGAAGCATAGTGGAGCATAATGTGGAGCCAAAAATAATCACAAGGCGACACGTGGACTTTCGGATTAAGAAGACAAGAATGCCCTTGAGGAGCACCAGAAATCCTACGCGCGAGCAGCCGGTAATTATCATCGGTCAAGTCAAAAGCGCCCATAAAAGGTAAACAAATCCGAATTATTTCATCCATCCACATTTAAGACAAATTATCCCACATAAATGGAGATAATTGGCAAATTAATGAGGATATTCCTCATTAATTGGCCAATTAACTTAGCCCTAAAATCCAAAAAATACCCTAAATGGCCGGTCCTCCCTTCTCCAAAGGGGGTCGGCCACTTCCCCTTTTTTATTACCCACATTCCTTTCTTTTTTCCTCCCTTTTTAGCCACCAATTCAATTACTCTTTATTATCTTTCTTCATAAATATAAATCTTTTCCCTATTTGATTAATTAGCCAATAAATAGGCTAATTAAACCTAGATCTCACACCAAAAACCCTAGCATGGCCGGCCACCCCCATTTTCCTATAAATACTACCCCATTTTCTCACAAAACCCGATTCCAATCCTTGGGCAAAAACACTCTAAACACTTTTTCTCTAATTCTAACTTTGGCATCGGAGGTTCTTCGGCCAAAGCCCCCCCCCATTCATCGTGGGCGCGTGAGGCTTTTGGCCTTAACCTAAGGTGTTTATTATTTTGTAGGTGCAAAATCGTCCAAGATCGAAGAGGAGAAAATTTGCATCCACACATAACATAGAAGGAATTCCTTTTGATGAACATTATGCAGAAAAACAAGTGTGGGGGAAGGGATTTTTGTGTGTTTTTGTGCACGGGTAGAATTAAAAAAAAAAAATAATAATTTATAGAAAAAGAAAAGAAAAAAAGAAAAGTTGTGAAAAGAAAGAAAAAGAGTTAAAAATAAGTGAGAATGAACTCACAAGTGTTGGTTGTTTAAGAAAGGGTCCAAAAGTTTGAATTTGACCTTAAGTGTTGCATGAATCTTCCCTTGTGTTTAAAAGTTGATTTTTGCATTCAAAAGTGAATTCTAAGTTTTGATTTCATTACTTTGCTTACTATCGCTTTAAGAACTTTTGTTTATCCCTAACCTTTCTTTGTTAGCCAATACCCCTAGTCCAGTTACAACCCTTAACTTCTATCTTGACTGTTGTGTGTTTCAATATGTGGAGTTTGGAATTGGTATGAGGATATGGTGTCACTGGTTCTCACGTCTAAGTAGCATTCAATTCATCAGATCATATATACACATGCATTAGTAATTCCAGAAAATGCTTTCTTTGTTACAAACATATGTGAGTGCTAGTCTACATGTTTACATCAATCTTCTCACATATACCTAGTGTAGGGAGTGTAGTCAGAAAATCTGTGTGAAAATAGAAAGTATCTTGTAAGGAATTGAGTAAATTCTCTAAGGCATGTTACTACACTCAAAACATTGTTTTAATTGATTAAGTGCGAGCTAGTGAGTGGTGACTATGATTAAGTATGTGCTTGAGGGTATGGATGGCCGAAAGCTATGGTTGTAGTGATCTTTAGTATGTCATGTGTATTGGAAATCCCTGAGGCAAATGTTGGAAGGTCTAGAAAGTGTTTTATTTGTTTTGTTCGTTTTGTTTTGCTCGAGGACTAGCAAAAGCTAGTGTGGGGGAATTTGATAGGGGCATATTTATGCGACTTACTTAGCTTGTTTTCGAGTATTTATTTTGTTAGTTCCTAGTTAATTTAGTAGTTTAAGCTATTTTCGTGTGTTTTTAGGTTCAAAGTGTTAAAGAGGCACGAAAGTGCATTTTGGTGCCTTTTGGAGCAGTTTTGGACATGGAATGGATAGCACATGCATGGAGCAAGGTGGATGGACGAAATTGAAGACCAAAAGAGGATAGGAATGTGCTAAAGAGATGAAGGAAATAAATTCAAGAAAAGCAAAACAAGAAAGCTCAGCAAGAAAGAAGGAAAGTTAGCCAAGTTTCCTTATTTTGTTCTTAAACTTTCCTAATCCTTTTCCACCTAAGTTCCAGGTGCAAGGAGGATCCCTAAATAATCTAGGACACTTAAATTCCTGATTCTAGAAGCCTAAATCCACATCTACAAGGGAGCCGCACCAAATCTTCCAGAAAACCTTCCTTGCCGTGCAAGGAAGCATGTCCCTTTCCCTTTATTTCCTGCCGCACCTTCCTTTTCCCTTTTCCCCTTGGATTCTGAATTTACTTACCCTTTTTCCTTAAGGATTTGGACCAAATCCTTCTCCAAAATTAAATTAGGGTCGTGCCTTCCCTTGCCCTATAAATAACACATTCTGCAGCAACATTCCATGACCCATCCTTCACCATAACTCACCTACATCCATCCACCACCATAATTCAGACCATTCCTCACACAAATAACCTTGTGCCGTAGCAAAGGAGAAGGAAGGAGACCCTTGGACGTGCTGCCATTCAAGCTTTGGATTGTTGGAGCGTTTCTAGGTGTAATCCATCCTTTGTTTTCAATGTTTAATTTATTTTCTCTTTGTTTTGTTGTGAACATGAGAGGCTAAACTTGTTTTAGCTAGAGGAGACTTTGAAACCATGATTATATATGCAATATGAGTTGATTATTTCCATTTATAATTTCTTGAATCGTGAATGCAATTTACTTAACTGTTTGGTTCGGAACTTATTCTTGTATGTTGATTAAGGAGGCCTACTTAGTTTGCATGCATAAATTTGATGCTAGAATATAAGGGAGTTTCACATAATCGTTACAAACTTATATTCACAAGTAGTGAAGGTCGCTGGTCACAATCGCGTTGAGGTAAATTCCTGGCATGAGTGTCATGATGTCATAGTTACGAATGCCTTGTCAATGCTTATGTTTTTCACAGAGCTTAATGATCTTTGCTTGTATCTCTATTATGCAGTTCATGTAGGGAACTTGGGAAGAATAATTTGGTTGCTGATGCGTTGTCTATCCAATTCAATGACTTAAGGAAAATCTGAGGGTTAATTAGTGATGACACGGTTAATTTGGGGCATTGTCATTCATGGTTCAATGAAAGAGTAACTGGAAATAGATTCACGTGCATATATGTCATGTGTGGAAAAGGACCCTCTCGCTAGCCCATCATCCAACCAACATACCCAATTTTGTGCAAATCTGTCTAGTCTTTAATTTCTGCTTGTTTTTACTTTAAATTCGTCAAAAACCAATCCCCCGTTACTTTGTTAAGTCAATTAGGTTAGAATCTGTTTTAAATTGTGTCTTTGAGTATTTTGAGTCAAACCCCATTCAATTTTCGTCCAAAATCATTCTTAGTTTTTGTTTTGAGTCTTTTTGATTGTTTTGTGCAGTTTTGTGTTTGTTTAGCTTGTTTTGAGTCATATAAGTCTAGTTGAGTGTCTTAGAGTCTAGTTTTCTGTTTTTAAGTTTCTTTTGTGTTTTTGAGTCAGTTTCGAGTAGATTAGCAATCCCTCCTAATCCCCGACCTAGAACGATCCCTACTTACATATACTACAATTGTCAACAAGAGGGTTTAATTTGTGTGCTAGTTTATATCACATCAAGAATCCTTTCCGGCGTACTATGAGCAGTTCAACACTCTCGTTGCATCATGTCCTCAACATCAAATGAAAGAAGAGCTTCTCATTCAATATTTCTACTAAGGACTTTTTCCGATTGAGCGACAAATGCTAGATGCCTCAGCAGGCGGAGCTTTGGTTGACAAAACAACCGTGGCAGCCAAGACCCTAATCGCCAACCGAGCCTTGAATGCACAACAATACGAAGGTGTTGGGCAAAGAGAACCCCCACGGCAGCAACATGTGAATGAGGTAAGTGCAATATCTGAAATTCAATCTCAATTGGCTAATCTCACTCTCCTTGTTTCACAGGTTGTTGAAAGACCTAAAGTGCAAGAAAACACAATTTGTGGTGTGTGTTCCATGCAAGGACACCAATCTGAAAAGTGCCCTTAGTTGATCGAGAATGGTGGATGGGAAAGTGCTAACGCCATTGGGTTTCAAGGCCAAAATCAGCTCAAATATGATCCATATGCCAACACTTACAATCCGGGCTAGAGAGATCATCCAAATATGAAGTGGAGGGAGTCTCAACAACCTCAACAACAAGGAGGATTTCGACCATCACCCCCTGGGATGTTTCCAAGGCCATACGCACCAACATAACCCCAACCACAATCTGCCCAAACCAATTCAGGTTCGTCCATGGATAATGATCAAATTGTTCAATTACTAACCACTTTGGCGCAGGGAGTGCAAAATCAAACCAAAGAAATGCACAATTACGCCAAAGATGTGCAAAATCAAGCCAAAGAGATGACCGAGTTGAGGAAGCAAATGGGGCAAGTGGCTGAGTTCATGGGACAGTTTCGAGAACAAGGCAAATTGCCTAGTTCAACCATTATGAATCCAAGGGGAGGATTTGAATCTGCCAAGGCCATCACATTGAGAAGTGGCAAGGAAGTTGGAACCAACTCACAACCATAAAAATCTAGCCGACAAGAGGACGAGAAGCTACAACTCGAGGAGGAGGAAAGCAACAAAGCCACAGAAAGGGTTCAGAAATCCTTACCGCAGCCCCTTATAGGCCCTAAACCGTCCAATTCAGGTAAGTTAGGTCCAATTTCCGCTAATTCTAACCCTATTCCGCCCAATGTACCTTTCCCTCGTAGATTCATGCAATCAAAGAAGGACGAGAGTGACAAGGACATTCTTGAGACATTTAGAAAGGTACAAGTCAATATCCCGCTCCTTGATGCAATCAAACAAGTTCCGAAGTATGCTAAATTCTTGAAAGAGCTGTGCACAACAAGGAAAAGGATTTCGAACAAGGAGGTGGTAAGGATAGGTGATAGGAGCATATTTATGCGACTTAGCTAGCTTGTTTCTTTGCATTTATGTTGTTATTGCCTAGTTAATTTAGTATTTTAAGCTATTTTCGTGTGTTTGTAGGTCCAAAGGGTTAAAGTGGCAAGGAAGTGCATTTTGGTGCCTTTTGGAGCAGTTTTGGGCATGGAATGGATATCACATGCTTGGAGCAAAGTAGATGGACGAAATTGAAGACCAAAGCAAGCTAGGAATGTGCCAAAGAGAGGAAGAAAATAAATTCAAGTCAAGGGAGGACAAGGAATCCAGCAAGAAGAAGGAATGACTAGTCAAACTTACCTTATTTGGTCCTTAAACTTTCCTAATCTTTTTCCACCTAGGTTCCAGCTGCAAGGAGGTCTCCTAAATAATTTAGGACTCTTAATACCTGTTTCTAGAAGGTCTAAAACCTTCCCCACATTGTGCCGCACCAAATCTTCCAGAAAATCCCTTTCATTACCTTGCAAGGAATCCCCTTTCCCTTTTACTTCCTGCCCCACCCTTCTTTCCTTTTTCCCCTTGGATTCTGATTTTAATTACCCTTTGTCCTTGAGGATTTGGTGTTCAAATCTGTCTACAAATTACTTAAAGTCGTGGCCCTCTCCCTAGCCTATAAATACATGTGTTCTGCCGCATAATTCATGACCCATCCTTCACCATAACTCACCTACATCCATCCACCACCATAATTCAGACCATTCCTCACACAAACAACCTTGTGCCGCAGCAAAGGAGAAGGAAGGAGACCCTTGGACATGCTGCCATTCAAGATTTGGATTATCCATCCTTTGTTTTCAATGTTTAAATTTAACTGTCTTTGTTTTGCGAACATGAGGAGCTAAACTCGTTTTAGCTAGGGGGAAATTCAAAGCCATGAACATATTTGTGATATGAATTGATTACTTTCAGTTGTGATTTCATAAATCGAGAATGCAATTTACTTAACTGCTTGATTAATAACTTATTCTTGTATGTTGATTAAGGAGGCCTACTTAGTTTGCATGCATGAATTTGATGCTAGAATATAAGGGAGTTTCACCTAATCGTTATGAACTTATATTCATAAGTAGTGGAGGTTGCTAGTCATAATCGCGTTAAGTGAATTCCTGGTAGAAGTATCATGTTGTTCATAGTTACGAATGCCTTGTCAATGCTTATGATTTTCACAGAGTGTAATGATCTTTGATTGTATCTCTATTATGATGTTCATGTAGGGAACTATTGAAGAATAATTTGGTTGCCGATGCGTTATCCGTCAAATTCAATGACTTAAGGAAAATCTGAGGGTTAATTAGTGCTGTTCACGGTTAATCTGGGGCATTGAGGTTCATGGTTGTTGGAAGAGTAACTGTGATGTGATATGAATTAAGCACACAAATTAAACCCTCTTGTTGTTAATTGTAGTATAGATGCTAGTAGGGATCGTTCTAGGCCGGGGATTAGGAGGGATTGCTAATCAACTATAAACTGACTCAAAATACAAAATTAAACCTAAAAACACTTAAATAGACTCAAAGAACTCAAAACAAACTCAAAAGACTCAAAACAGCATAAAACAATCAATTTGACTCAAAATAGAAACTAAAGATGATTTTGGACGAAAATTGAATTGGTTTTTACTTAAAACACTCAAAGACACAATATAAAACAGGTTCTAACTTAATTAAGATGACAAAGTAAATGAGGGTTGGTTTTGGACGAATTTAAGTAAAACAAAACAGAATTTAAACTTAAAACAACTTTAAAACGAATTTGGGGAATGAATGGATGATGGGCTAGCTAGAGGGTCCTTCTCCATACATGATATATATGCACATGAATTAACTTCCAGTTACTCTTTCATTGAACCACGAACGACAATGCCCCAGATTAACCGTGTCATCACTAATTAACCCTCAGATCTTGCTTAAGTCATTGAATTGGACGGACAACGCGTCGGCAACCAAATTATTCTTCCTAAGTTCTCTACATGAACTGCATAATAAAGATACTAGCAAAGATCTTTAAGCTCTGTAAAAATCATAAGCATTGACAAGGCATTCGTAACTATGACATCATGATACTCATGCCAGGAATTTAACTTAACGCGATCATGACCAGCGACCTTCACTACTTGTGAATATAAGTTTATAACGATTATTTGAAACTCCCTTATATTCTAGCATCAAATTCAAGCATGCAAACTAAGTTGGCCACCTTAATCGACATACAAGAATAAGTTCTGAATCAAACAGTTAAGCAAATTGCATTCACGATTCAAGAAATTATAACTGGAATTAATCAACTCATATTGCACATATAATTAAGGTTTCAAAGTCTCCTCTAGCTAAAACGAGTTTAGCCTCTCATGTTCACAGCAAAACAAAGAGAAAATAACTTCAACATTGAGACTAAGATAGATTACACCTAAAAACGTCCAACAATCCAAGCTTTGAATGGCAGGTGCGTCCAAGGCTTCTCCTCCTCTCCTTCTTCCTTGCTAGGTTGTGGTGGTGATTTGAGTGGTGAATTATGTAAAGGAATGGCTGAATGTGTGTAGAATGGTGTAAGAATGTGTTGAATGGTGAGGGATGATGTATAAGGGTGCATCTGGGCTCTTTATTTATATGAGAAGGAAGGAGCACGGCTGGAATTAATTTAGCTAAGGTTTTAATTCCAAATCCTAAGGGAAAAGGGAATTAAATGTCAAAATCCCAAGGGAAAGGGGAAATAAGGTGCGGCTGGAAGGAAAAGGGCAAGGGAATGCCTTGCAAGGCAAGGAAGAGGGGTATCCTTGCAGATTTAGGTGCAGCACCCTTTTGTGGCTGGATTAGGACTTCTAGAAATATGTAATTAAGTGTCCTAGATCATTTAGGGATCCTCCTTGCAGCTGAAACCTTTGTAAAATAGGATTAGGAAAGTCAAAGGTCAAAATAAGGAAACTTTGACTTAGTCAATCCTTCTTCTTCTTGGATTCCTTTTTCTTCCTTGACTTGAATTTATTTTCTTCCTCTCCTTGGCACATTCCTAGCTTCTTTAGGTCTTCAATTTCGTCCATCTACTTTGCTCCAAGCATATGCTATCCATTCCATGCCCAAAACTGCTCCAAAAGGCGCCAAAATGCACTTTCTTGCTACTTTAACACTTTGAACCTACAAACACACGAAAATAGCTTAAAATACTAAATTAACTAAGAACTAACAACATAAATGCACGAAAACAAGCTAACTAAGTCCCATAAATATGCTCCTATCAAACTGGAAATCGATTCATGTGCAAGTGTGTCATGTGTGGAGAAGGACTCTCTAGCTAGCCAATCACCCATCCAATTCACCAATTTCGTGCCAAACTTTGTTTAAGTCCTTACTTTACTTGTTTTCGTCCAAAACCCAATCCCCTTTACTTTAAAGTGTCAATTAGGTTAGAATCTGTCCAAACTTGTGTTTTTAAGTGTTTTGAGTCAAGTTAAAATCAATTTTCGTCCAAAGTCATTCTTAGTGTCTAGTTTGAGTCTATTTGGTTGTTTTAAGCTGTTATGAGTCTTTTAAGTTTGTTTTGAGTCTTGTGAGTCTTGTTAAGTGTTTTTAAGTTTGTTTTTGTGTTTTTAAGTCAATTTAGAGTTGATTAGCAATCCCTCATAATCCCCGGCCTAGACCGATCCCTACTTATCCATACTACAATTGTCAACAAGAGGGTTTAATTTGTGTGCTAGTTTTTATCACATCAGTAGGTGAGAATGTTTCAGCCGTTTTGCAACGAAAATTGCCTCCTAAATGCAAAGATCTCGGTAGCGTTGGAAATATGCCCTGAAAGTCAATCTTTGGAAGAAACCTTTCAGGACAATGAATGGATGTATAGATGATTCTTATACATCAAATGGCAAAGATACTAATTAGGACTATCTCAATAAACGATATATGTCCTAAATAGTGAATCCATGGAGAATGGATCGATGTAAGATGTAATCTAATGATGTTAGACTACAGAGACCTTCTTCACATAACCATCATGTCCAAAAAGGTTCCTAGTCATAGGATTGTCGGAGGGATACTGACAATGCATGGACTAGTATATACTATGTCCACTTCGAAGAGAAGGATGGAAAGTCTCATCCCATTCGTGTAGTGACACTAAGACAAGTATGTAGGTGCTCATTAAGGGAATGAGTTCACTGAACACAATCGAACGAGAGTACTTGCATGGAGGTCTACTCACATGTCAAGCAAGTAACTCTAATAGTTGGAATAATGTAAGTAGTCCTTTGACCTAAGGCATTATAGTTGTCTTGTGGTTAGGTCCTTGATCTTTAACTATGTTAAAGTCACTCCATCCGCGGGTGTCCACGGCATAGTTGGGGTTAAGCCACTTAGCCATGGAGGCAATTGAATGTACAACAAGGGATCTCTAATCCTCGTTATGAGAGGATGAATACTCTAAAGATATGATTCGGAAATCTTCGGCCGAAGTATCGAGCGTAATAAAGGAAAGCGTTCCTATACGTCTCAAATGAATCATATAAGAAGGAATAATCACATTAGGGGTTTGACATAATAAATCCATACCCTAGTGATGTGATTGAGAGTATTGTTTAGAGAAGGATCGAATTACATTGTAATTCCAACTGAATAGGTTCTCTGAATAACTTCTACATTAGCTTGGGTAGCCATGATATATGTTTAGATGTCACTCATGGTTTGTGAGTTCTTCTAGATGATTAAATGTAGTTGTCGAAGAAGAAGGAGCATTAAAAGTATGTTTTAATTCTCTAAGTGATTGGATTAAATTATAATCAATTAGATTGATGCCAATCACCTTACTACCTTGCTAATTAGAACCTAAAAGATTGTTCACCGATACACTCTTGTAGTGAGTAACTAATGGATGATGGAAATGATTAATTGGATTAATTAAGTGTGGAGATTAATTTAGAATGTCTAAAGAAATCATAAAAGCGATAAAAGATCGTTTTGGACTTAAGAAAGGTTCGGGTTTAATTAGGCCCATTGGGCCTAAACCCATTGGGCTTTTATTCAAGCATTGGATGACTTGAAATAGTAAAAGCCCAAAGCCCAAACCACACATAAAGGGGCCGGCCAAAAAGGGAGAGAGAAAGGTCAAATGTTGAACTTGTTTCTTTTTGGTTATAAAAGGAACTTTTTAGCAAAAAGGTTTCATAAGGGTTTTTTTGAAGTGTTAAAACAAAGAAGGAGAAAAAGAAAATCACTCTCTTCACACTCAAAGGGCCGGCCACCATTGGGGGAAATTAACTAATCATCTTTTCCCCCTTTTTGGTTATTCCTTCATCCTTCTCACTACACTAGTGGGTGAGGATCTTTAGAGGTTTTCAACTTTGGAAACTTGAAGAGAACCTAGGAGCAGTCATTCTAACAAAGTGGAGGAGGCAAGGAGGGAGGATAGGCTCAAGGATTTCAAGGAGCAAAGATCTTGGAGGTGGTCCATCCTTGGTCTAAGATCTAGATCAAGAGGTATAAAACTTCTCCTAAACTTTGTTCTTATGATTTTTGTTTTTGATGCATCTTACATAAACCTATGCTCTTGAAGGGGATTTGCATGACTAGAGTTTTAATATTATTTGATAACATGCTTCCGTTGCTTACGTATATAAATTTTGAATTGTATATGCATGCTAGTCACTAGAAATCCCACATGAATCTCATAGTTTTCCCTTCAAGTGGTATCAGAGCCAAAGGTTTATGTATTATGTGTCCTTTTGGATTTTATGCATATGGGTGTTAATATTATGTTTGATATATTATTTCTTCATTAAAAGTATGTTTGTCTTTTGTTTTTCAAATGTTGAAAAATGTGAATCAATAGTTGAGAAAGATATGTATGCAAAAGGTGTTTTGGATGCATGAATGAAGAAAGAGTTTAGACAAAAATTTGGGGTTTTGTTCCTTTAAGGGGGCACGGCAAAATGGGTGTTTTTGGCTTTGTGTTTGTGTTTTGTTTTGAACCACACACACTCACTTTAAAGCTTGAAAGTAGAAAACTTGTCACTTTTGTTGGGTAAGACATATCACCAAGAAAGTACAAATCTTGAAATTGTTTTCAAGGTTTTGTTTTTGGTGAACATGGTTTTGTTTTTGGTGAAAATGGTTTGGTTTTGGTGAAAATGGTTTTGTTGTTTTAAATTATTTTTTTTTATGTTTTGACTAGAAGATATTTCAATAAACTTTGTTCTAAAGTTCATAAAGCTTAGGCTAGTGGCAAGAAAAAGTTTGAATATTTTCTATCACCAAAATTTATTAAATCCTTGACTAGACTAGATGAATTTCCATCATACTCTAAAAGTCCATAAAGCTTATGCTAGTGGCAAGAGATCTTTGGATTATTCTATCTCTAGTTGTCTTAAAAGCAAAACCAAGTGACCAGCAAAATTTAATTTTTTCTACTTTATGTTGATTTAAAGCAAGATGGGTGAGACTTCCCATCTCCCCATCATGTGGCCGGCCACCCTTGAGAGGGTTTTGTGTTTTGGGAAATATCTTGTTTTTACTTTTGAGTATTTACAGTTTTACCCCTAACTTTTTATATTTGCAAAAAGGCCCCTACTATTTGAAAAAGTTAAAATGTTTGATTTTAATTTTAATAGTTGTTTAAACTCATCATATTATTATGCCCATATGCACTAAATCTAATTGTTTATGTTGCATTCCATTTGTTTATTTAATGTGATTAAGTAGTTACAAAAATGGGTGACTATGGACTTATGCCTTAAACGATAATTGAGCTATGAGATAAGGCGCAAAAAATCAAATTGTTTGAACCTTGGGAATGTGTTTTAATTACTTGCTTAATTGGACCTTCTCATGTTTGACATTAATCTATCTCTCCCTCTTAGAATGTGTAATTCGTAGGAATTTGAACAAATCGGTTTGTAATTCTTATTACTTCTTATTCTTTTATAGTTGATTCCCTCTAGTGCTAGACTAGAGTTTCTTTAACTATTGGTAAGGTGACATTTAAAAGAGGGTTTTGTCATGAGATTAAAGATTAATTGGGTCCAATGCCCTAATTAGCAATGAATGATTGTCTTTCATTTCTAATGGCTCATTAAAATGGTTTTAATTGGATTGAAAAGCTCGTAATTAAATTGACACAACCTCCCCGAGTTTTTTTTTTATTCAACAATGATGGCTCGTTGTTGAATTAACCATTAAGTCCATGGTCATCGAAGAGCCTAAGATAACTATAAAGTCCAATTTCAAAGGAATGCAAAAACCTTAGTAGTAGTAGTTACTTCCAATATTTGAAAAATTCGTTTTTAATATTGATTTGTTTTTCTCAAAACAAATAGTGGGAGTATCATACGCTACTAAACTATAATGAATATAATTAGTAGTTATATATATCTCCAATATTTTGAAAAATGTTTTGATATTGATTTGTTTTATAAAAACGAATAGTGGGGATATCATATGCTACTAATTTCATTAACTTTGGACTAGTAGTTGTAATAGGACAATTTATTTGAATGTGTTTAAATAAAAAATGATGAGACCTTAAAATCCCTCAACCAACATCCAATATTAAGTTGAAAGCATAGAGGTGTTTTGAATACTTCTTCGTGGCCTTCCACCGTGGTAGGCTCCAATCGTTTATGACTTGTACACCGTCTTCACCCTATCATGGGGAAGTGCAAAGTGCATGCTTATATTCAGGAGGAGTTTATTTAAAACATTTGATGAGGTGAAGGTAGGGAACGAGTGTGGCCAACATCGTATCATCGTGAGGTCATACTTGAACCCCTATCTAAACCAGCATGGTGGGAGAAAACTTAACTAAGAGAAATGGTGCCAACATCGTATCATCGTGAGGCATTATTCTCTAGAGGCCAAAAAGATGGGTAATCACAAGAGGTTGTTGTGAATGGGTAAGTTTGCCCTCTCATTTTTATTGTTGCTAGCCGACATCGTATCATCGTGAGGTGGGCTTGGTAATAGTGAGCCTCCCATAACCCTCTAGGAGCTTTCTTTGAAATCTCCCGGATTCCATCTTGAGGGATATGGAATTTGCCAAAAATGGTGGGTGGTGTCATTCGGTTTAAAGACCCGAATCGTGTGACTTAATCAACAATCAAACTAATTTATTTTATTGTTTATGTATTTAGATATGGTTGGAAGCACACTCGCGAAAATACTCGACAAGCATTGCCTAGAGGGGCATAATTTCCCATCATGGTATCGTAATGTCAAGATTCTCCTAACGTTGGAGAAGATTGTTTACGTGCTAGACAAGGCTCCACCTCACACACCTCTTAGCCCTGAGGCTACTGAGGGTGAACGTGCTAAGTATGACAAGCACGTTGAGGACGACATACAAGCCAAGTGCTATCTGTTGGCTTCCATGAATGAGGAGTTGCAGAGACAGCACGAGGGCATGGACAGTGCATTATCCATCATACTCCATCTTACGGAGTTATATGGCGAAGGGACGCGCAACCGTCGCTTTAGCACTGTTTGTGAACTTGTAAAGACCAAGATGGTCAAGGGAGCTCCAGTGCATCAACATGTACTGAAGATGATTGGACTCATTGAACAATTGGAGAGCCTAGGCACTCCACTTGAAGGGGAATTAGCCCAGGACTTTATATTGGCTTCTCTTACTGATTCATTCTCGCAGTTCGTAATGAACTACAATATGAATAAGATGGATAGTACTCTCTCTGAGTTACTAAACATGTTAGTAACTGCTGAGAAGACTATGAAGAAAGAGAACGTTGTAGGGACTTCTGTAGTTGCCTACAACAAGCCATCCTCTTCCAAGTTTAAGCCGAAAGGCAAAGGCAAAGGGAAGGAGAAGAAGTCACCCACTCCTAAGCCGCAAGGAGGAGTGAAGAAAAAGAAGGCAATGGAGCCCAAAGGGACTTGCCACCACTGTGGAAAGGAGGGGCATTGGAAGAGGAATTGCAGGTTATATCTTGCAACTCTTAAGGACAAGCCACAAGGTATGGTTTATGTTCTTATCTTCAATTCTAAATGTTAGATCTTCTAAATATTTATATTTGATATAAAGAGCTAATCACTTGTATAATTGTATATAGGTGGAGGAGCCAAGTAGAAGATGAACAAGCAAAGAAAAGGTGGAGAAGGGTTCGGCCACCACATATTTTGCTTACTACTTAGGAAGTTTTGTTAGGCATTTAAAGATTGTCTTTAAACTTTCTTATTTTGTTAAGAACTTATTATGTGGCTTCATATGATGGAAGACCACTATTAGTGCCTAAGTGTATGAAGGTATTTAATTAGTCTCTAAAATGTATAGAGCTAATTCCTTTTGTATTAAACATTATGAATGTTTGAATCATCATATCAATGTAATATGATGAAAGCCTTCTATATATTTTATTTCCTAAAAGTAGTATTATGAATTGATTATTGTCTTGTTGTATCCTAGTTGAGATACAAGAAATATTATATCACTTATTGTAATGTGATAACCAAACTTTAGACTTATCAATTATGGATAGATCTCACATGTTGGACATAGAAGGATACAATGAATCTTTAGATTTGGTTCCAATTGTCTAACTAAGAGTTCTATATGAATTGACAAAAGTCTAGAGATTCCTTTCTTGAAGAGAAGGAAAATCACATTATAATGATATAAAGAAAAATGTTTCTTATATGGTTATCACTTAAAACCACAATAATCAAGATCACTCTTGATAAAATTAGTAGTTTTGAACAAACTAATTGGGCATTCTTAAAATCGTTTTAAAATGTCAAGTGTGTTAGTGATTAAACCAAGAAAGAAGTGTCCAAATCTATAAAATGTTTAAAGACTTTAGTCACTTAATAAAAAGACAATAACTTAGTGAAGATTGAAACAAACAAGCTTGAAAAGGTTTTGAAGCTACTACTCAATGTCCCCTACCCGAATACTCCACATTTATACATTTTGAATGTATGAAGTAATTTCTCATTAAAATCATGAAAAATAGTGGGAGGTATGAAAATGGATATAAACTTAAATATGATTGGTTTATAGTTGTCTAAAGAATAATAGTACTTGACTATTATTAAGAGTTTGTAATTTTAATTGTTAAAAGACTCAAGCTCTTGAAAACGTTAAAGTTCTATGTTGTGTAACATTCTAAAGAATTGTCTTTGAATGTTGGTTTCGTCAACCTAACATACAATGGTTATATGTTGGGAGTTGTCCATCATTCTCTTTTATGAGAACAAACTAAATAACAAAGCATATGGACAAGTTGATGAAACAAAAGGGAATAGTTTCAAAAATGAGTCACAACATATAGTTTAACAACAAGACAATCCAAATTCGTCACCTTATGTAACTATAACGCTCTATGTAGTTTTGATAAAGAATTATATCAACCACCTAGAAGGAATGGTTGAGTTTCTATATCCTTAGTAGGAGCCATGCTTTCACTAAAGACTTGGATAATTCTTATATGACTACATTACAAGTCTTAGTACGACTAAAACTTGAAGTATGGTGTATGACACCATATAACTTAAATGAATGGACTTGATAAAACAAGTCACACATTTCAAATGGAATTACTTGAGAAGGAATTCTTTTGTGCATGTTCATTTAAATAACTTGTGTTAGCTAGCGTTGTTGATAGTCCCAAAATTGTTGAGACATCATCAAATTAGCTAATGGATCTCAATGATTATCAATAGATCCAAGACAAGTTAGTGGGAGCAATATGCATTCAAATCAAGAAAAGATAAATGTTAAATTTTTGAATGAATGCTTAGTTACAACAAGGCCAGTGGGAGTGATGTCATAATTTTGAGCAACAAGATATGAATAAAGTCTATTTGATAGACTTGATAAAATATAGATGTTATTCGAAAAATGACAAAATGTGACACGGTCGATTTTAAAGTATGGACTTGAAATTGGACTTATTGATATAGCAAGGCTATCTCAAGAATGTTATATGGGGAAATCAAAATCTCAAATGTTGAAGATTTGAGAAGATGTTTTCTTATACGATAGAAAATCACTTTCATAACCCTTATAATGTATGTGTCATAAAATCACAAAAGGGACACATGTAAGGACTTGTGAGATGATATCCAAGAGTGAAAAGCCATTGGGTTTGTCACTTTAGATATTACTATAGCCCAGGATCAGAACCATAACAACTGATAGAGTATTGTTGCCTTTGAGAAAGAAACATCAGAGTAGGACTCTGGAAGCGTGCATTCACTTAGGTTTTAAACCAAAGTGAAAATAACCCATTTTAACAAATGGAACTTCATAATGGATGAAGTACTAATCATATGAATGTATTGTTAGTATTATACTACAATGGTCTCAAGGTTGGAGCAAAGTTTGTATAAAGTATACAAACGAAATATATATCGATATATAGTTTTAGAAACTGCTTCGAAAGGTGTTTTGAATGGAAGGGGTTCTTTTAGAACCAATGATTGAATCCAAACCATAAGGTCGTTAGTAGGATACTACGACGTAATGGGGCGATAGCTCAAGCCATGGAATCAAGGTCTCATCAAAATATTCGAACACATTAAAGAGACATCATCAAATGTTTTAGAAACATTTGATAAGTAAATCCCTTTTAAACTAAAAGAGGATTAATACATAACCAAGTTAACCTACGAGTATAAGCTCACTCAACTAGCATGTATGAGATACACTAGTGATTGACTTTAGTGCAAGTGGGAGATTGTTGGAAATATGCCCTGAAAGTCAATCTTTGGAAGAAACCTTTCAGGACAATGAATGGATGTATAGATGATTCTTATACATCAAATGGCAAAGATACTAATTAGGACTATCTCAATAAACGATATATGTCCTAAATAGTGAATCCATGGAGAATGGATCGATGTAAGATGTAATCTAATGATGTTAGACTACAGAGACCTTCTTCACATAACCATCATGTCCAAAAAGGTTCCTAGTCATAGGATTGTCGGAGGGATACTGACAATGCATGGACTAGTATATACTATGTCCACTTCGAAGAGAAGGATGGAAAGTCTCATCCCATTCGTGTAGTGACACTAAGACAAGTATGTAGGTGCTCATTAAGGGAATGAGTTCACTGAACACAATCGAACGAGAGTACTTGCATGGAGGTCTACTCACATGTCAAGCAAGTAACTCTAATAGTTGGAATAATGTAAGTAGTCCTTTGACCTAAGGCATTATAGTTGTCTTGTGGTTAGGTCCTTGATCTTTAACTATGTTAAAGTCACTCCATCCGCGGGTGTCCACGGCATAGTTGGGGTTAAGCCACTTAGCCATGGAGGCAATTGAATGTACAACAAGGGATCTCTAATCCTCGTTATGAGAGGATGAATACTCTAAAGATATGATTCGTAAATCTTCGGCTGAAGTATCGAGCGTAATAAAGGAAAGCGTTCCTATACGTCTCAAATGAATCATATAAGAAGGAATAATCACATTAGGGGTTTGACATAATAAATCCATACCCTAGTGATGTGATTGAGAGTATTGTTTAGAGAAGGATCGAATTACATTGTAATTCCAACTGAATAGGTTCTCTGAATAACTTCTACATTAGCTTGGGTAGCCATGATATATGTTTAGATGTCACTCATGGTTTGTGAGTTCTTCTAGATGATTAAATGTAGTTGTCGAAGAAGAAGGAGAATTAAAAGTATGTTTTAATTCTCTAAGTGATTGGATTAAATTATAATCAATTAGATTGATGCCAATCACCTTACTACCTTGCTAATTAGAACCTAAAAGATTGTTCACCGATACACTCTTGTAGTGAGTAACTAATGGATGATGGAAATGATTAATTGGATTAATTAAGTGTGGAGATTAATTTAGAATGTCTAAAGAAATCATAAAAGCGATAAAAGATCATTTTGGACTTAAGAAAGGTTCGGGTTTAATTAGGCCCATTGGGCCTAAACCCATTGGGCTTTTATTCAAGCATTGGATGACTTGAAATAATAAAAGCCCAAAGCCCAAACCACACATAAAGGGGCCGGCCAAAAAGGGAGAGAGAAAGGTCAAATGTTGAACTTGTTTCTTTTTGGTTATAAAAGGAACTTTATAGCAAAAAGGTTTCATAAGGGTTTTTTTGAAGTGTTAAAACAAAGAAGGAGAAAAAGAAAATCACTCTCTTCACACTCAAAGGGCCGGCCACCATTGGGGGAAATTAACTAATCATCTTTTCCCCCTTTTTGGTTATTCCTTCATCCTTCTCACTACACTAGTGGGTGAGGATCTTTAGAGGTTTTCAACTTTGGAAACTTGAAGAGAACCTAGGAGCAGTCATTCTAACAAAGTGGAGGAGGCAAGGAGGGAGGATAGGCTCAAGGATTTCAAGGAGCAAAGATCTTGGAGGTGGTCCATCCTTGGTCTAAGATCTAGATCAAGAGGTATAAAACTTCTCCTAAACTTTGTTCTTATGATTTTTGTTTTTGATGCATCTTACATAAACCTATCCTCTTGAAGGGGATTTGCATGACTAGA
Source organism: Cotoneaster glaucophyllus (assembly GCA_036320875.1). NCBI lineage: Eukaryota > Viridiplantae > Streptophyta > Magnoliopsida > Rosales > Rosaceae > Cotoneaster > Cotoneaster glaucophyllus. Next base: position 23,226,163 of record CM070059.1, read on the forward strand.
GTTTTAATATTATTTGATAACATGCTTCCGTTGCTTACGTATATAAATTTTGAATTGTATATGCATGCTAGTCACTAGAAATCCCACATGAATCTCATAGTTTTCCCTTCAGGTAGTTTTACAATTCCTTGTGTTATTGGCAATACTCGTTTTGAACATGCCATGTTAGACTTAGGTGCATCAATAAATGTCATGCCTTATTCTATTTATGCCTCTATGAACTTAGGAGAGCTGAAAAATGATGGCGAAATTATTGATTTCAAAAGGCGTTTTGGAAGATGTTTTGGTGCAGGTTAATCACTTAATCTTTCCGGCTGACTTCTATGTGCTTGAAATGGAAGATTCGGACTGTTTTCCTCCACTGCCAATCCTACTTGGAAGGCCATTCATGAAAACAGGCTGCACTAAGATCGACGTGTTCAAAGGAACGTTGACAATGGAATTTGATGGCGACATTATTGATTTCAACATTTCTGAAGCCATGAGGTATCCTAGTGATGATCATTCTTGTTTTTCTATTGATATAATCGATTCCTTGGCGCAGGAATACTTTGAAGACCTAAGTAAGGATGCCCTTGAAACAACCATTACAAAAGGAGTGGAATTCAAAAACAAAGGGGCAGGAATCAAAATCACCCACGGCATGCATGAGGAGATCCATGCCGTGCCCCCTAATGAAGAATTGGCTGAGATGGTTGCTTCCCTTGAATCATTGCCAAAGCATGTTGGTAAGCCTTCCGACCCAATTTCAATTCCCGTTTCTACTAATAAGTTGTTACCCTCAGTGATTCAGGCACCCTCCCTCGAACTTAAACCGTTACCAAGCCATTTGAAGTATGTTTTCTTGGGAGACCACGAGACTTTGCTCGTCATAGTCTCTTCCTCACTCACAACACAAGAAGAGGAGAAGTTGGTGAGGGTGTTGAAGGAATACAAAACAGCCATAGGATGGACTTTGGCCGACATCAAGGGAATAAGCCTTACCACATGCATAAATCGTATACTTTTGGAAGAAGGGGCTAAACCATCTCGAGAGGCACAACGCCGACTCAATCCTCCAATGATAGAAGTCGTGAAAAAAGAGATTAGCAAGCTACTTGATTGTGGAGTGATCTATCCAATCTCTGATAGCCGTTGGGTTTCTCCAGTCCAAGTTGTTCCAAAGAAATCCGAAGTCATTGTGGTGAAGAACGAAGAGAATGAGCTTGTGCCTACCCATATCCAAACCGGTTGGAGAGTTTGCATCGATTATAGGAAGCTCAACGCCACCACAAGGAAGGATCACTTCCCATTGCCGTTCATTGATCAAATGCTTGAAAGTTTAGCTGGTCATGCATTTTATTGTTTTCTTGATGGTTATTCGGGTTATAATCAGATTGTCATAGCTCGGATGATCAAGAAAAGACCACTATCACTTGCCCATTTGGTACGTTTGCTTATCGTCGAATGTCATTCGGTTTATGCAATGCACCAGCCACATTTCAAAGATGCATAGTAAATATCTTTTCAGATTATGTTGAAAAGATTATTGAAGTCTTCATGGATGATTTTAGTGTTTTTGGTGATTCGTTTGATGATTGCTTGGCTAATCTCACTTTATTGGGAAAAATGTCATTTCATGGTAAAACAAGGTATAGTTTTGGGTCACATAATCTCTGAAAAAGGAATTGAGGTTGATAAATCGAAAATAGATCTTGTACGCTACTTACCCTCTCCCACTTCGGTGAGAGAAGTTCGTTCTTTTCTTGGACATGCAGGATTCTATAGGCGATTCATCAAAGACTTTTCAAAAATCAACCAACCTCTCTGCCTTCTAATTCAAAAGGAGGTGGCTTTTGACTTCAACGAGGAGTGTGAGAAAGCCTTCAAACACTCAAGGAATTGCTCACTTCGGCCCTTATCATTATTCCACTAGATTGGAACCTTCCTTTTGAGCTCATGTGCGATGCCTCAGATTATGCAATTGGAGCTGTTTTGGGCCAAAGGAAGAACAAACAGCCACATGTCATCTATTATGCATCCCGGATATTGAATGACGCCCAATTGAACTACTCCACCACTGAAAAAGAACTTCTTGTTGTTGTGTTTGCATTAGATAAGTTTCATTCTTATTTACTTGGCACTAAAGTGATTGTTTATACTGACCATGCAGCGTTGAAATATTTGCTCATAAAGAAAGAGGCCAAACCAAGGCTTATTCGCCGGATGCTTCTTCTCCAAGAGTTCGATATTGAAATTAAGGACAAGAAAGGGAGTGAAAACGTGGTGGCTGACCACTTGAGCCGTTTGGTGCATGATGAGGAGTCCTTACCCATTCCAGAAATGTTCCCAGATGAGCAGTTGTTGTCCATTGAGGTAAGTGAGCCATGGTATGCAGATTTGGTGAATTATTTAGTAGCTAAACAAGTTCCAAGCACTCTAAACAAGCACCAACGTCATAAACTCAAGAAGGAGGCACGGTTTTATGTATGGGATGACCCATACTTATGGAAATATTGCCCTTATCAGATTCTACGTAGGTGTGTGCATGATTGTGAGTTTCATTCAATTTTAACTTTCTGTCACACTTATGCATGTGGTGGTCATTTTGGCACTCAAAGGACAACACTTAAGGTTCTAGAACGTCCTTAGGGATGTGTTTTACATAAGTTACACGTATTCTATTGATAAGTGTTCTGAGATGTAATTTGATTATTGTTTTAGGCGCCGATCGTTATGGACGCCTCGATATTTGTGCTAGGGAATTGTAGCACGGACTCTAGGTGATGTGATAAAAGCTTAACACTCAAATTAAACCCTCTTGTTGACAATTGTAGTATATGTATAAGTAAGGATCGTTCTAGGCCGGGGATTAAGGGGTAAAAAACACAAAAGTAAACTTAAAAACACTTAACTAGACTTAAAAGACTCAAAACAAACTAAAAATACTCAAAACAACACAAAACAAGCAAATTGACACAAACTGGACACTAAGAAGTTATTTGGACGAATTTAGATTCAACTATGACTCAAAACACTTAAAGACACAAATTTGGACATATTCTAACCTAATTGACACAACAAAGTAAAGGAGTTGGGTTTTGGACGAAATTAAGTTAAAAACAAGCAAATTGTAAACTTAAACAAAAATAGCACAAAATTAGGGTGAATTGATGGGTGATTGGCTAGCTAGAGGGTCCTTCTCCACACATGACACACTTGCACATGAATCGATTCCCAGTTGCTTTTCCGATAAACCATGAACCCCAATGCCCCAGATTTTCCCTAAGTCATTGAATTGGGACGGACAACGCATCGGCAACCAAATTATTCTTCCCAAGTTCCCTACATGAACTGCATAATAGAGATACAAGCAAAGATCATTAAGCTCTGTGAAAATCATAAGCATTGACAAGTAACTTCCACTACTTATGAATATAAGTTCATAACGATTAGGTGAAACTCCCTTATATTCTAGCATCAAATTCATGCATGCAAACCAAGTATGATGAGGATTTGGTTTTCAATTGCTTGACCGTTAAAGAAAGTTACAAACAAGGATGGAAGTTTGATATGCTCTTTGGTTTATTCTTGGTTGTAGTTGTCGTTTACGAATTCACACGTAATTGATGTGATAAAAGTTAAGCACTCAAATTAAACCCTCTTGTTGTCAATTGTAGTAAGTATGCAAGTAGGGATCGTTCTGGACTGGAGATGAGGAGGGATTGCTAACCAACTCTAAAAACACAAAAACAAAGTTAAAAACGTTTGAAAATGTTCACAAGACTCAAAACAAGTTACAAACACTTAAAACGGCTTAAAAACACTTTTTGGACAGATTTAAAACACTAGGGATGGTTTTGGACGAAAATTGGTTTTAGGTTGACTCAAAACACTTGGAAACACAAGTAAAACAAACTTTGAAAACTTTTAAAAGAAAGTAAAAGGGGGGGTTTTTGATTTGGACGAATTTGAAAGTAAAACAAAGACTTTGTAAAGTAAAACAAGTTTGAAAACGAATTTGAAAACTTTGATGGGTGATGGGCTAGCTAGAGGGTCTTCTCCACACATGACACACTTGTACATAAATCGATCTCCAATTGCTTTTCAATGAACCATGAACCTCAACACCCCAGATTAACAGTACGTGCACAAATTAACCCTCAGATTTTCCTTATGTCATTGAGTTGGAAGAAGTGCATACAACAACCCAAATTATTCTCCAACGGTCCCCTACATGAGTGCATAGAAGAGATACAGTTAGAGATCATTAAGTTCCATGAAAATCATAAGTGTTGACAAGGCATTCGTAACTATGAGAGCATGATACGTTTGCCAAGAATCCAATTAACGCGATTGTGACAAGCAACCTTCACTACTTGTGAATATAAGTTCGTAACGATTAGGTGAAACTCCCTTATATTCTAGCATCAAATTCCTCCATGAAAACTAAGTATGCATCCTTAATCAACATACAAGAACAAGTTATGAATAAAACAGTTAATTGAATTGCATTCACGATTCATCAAATCACAATTGGAAGAAATCAATTCATATCTTAAGCATGTTCATGGCTTCGAACTCCCCCCAAGCTAAGTAGGGGTTTAGCCACTCATAGTCACAACAAAATCAGAGATTATTAAAGTAAACATTGAAATTAAGAACGAAGTACACCTAGAATGCTCCAATCTTCAAGCTTGAAACGTCCAAGGCTTCCTTCCTCTCCACCTTGCTGCGGCACAAAGGACTAAGGTTGGGTATGGATGTGTTTGGATGAAGGGATGGAAGTTTAGAGAGAGTGTGGGCTGCGGCAAGAAGGGTTTTGGGCTGATTGTGTGTGAATGAGTGAATGGTTGTGTGAATCCTCCATTGTGGTGCGACATGGGGTAGTATTTATAGGACAAGGCTCCTCTTTAATTTAGGCAATCAATACTCACTCCAAAACTGAAAGGGAAATAGGAATTAAAAGTCAAAACCTAAGGGATTTGGGAAGTAACTTGCGGCATCAACAGAAAATTAAAGGAAAGAACTTCTCCTATGCGGCAAGGGTTGGAAATAAAGGGAAAGGTCCTTCAAGGCAAGGGGAAAGGGTTTCCTTGCTGTTTGAGGTCCTAAATTAAAAGGGAAGGCTGATTCTTGTGCGGCAAGAAAGAAGGAAGAAGAGGAAAGTTGCGGCTTTGTCCTAGAAGGCAAGGGATTGTGTCTTTCTTGTGAAGCAAGGAAGGAAAGATGAAGGAAGAGTGCGGCAACCTTGTTGAGCAAGGAATTAGGAGTCCCAAATTGTCTAGGATTCCCTCCTTGTAAATGAAACCTTGATAAAATAGGCTTTGGAAAGTCAAAGGTCAAAGTAAGGAAACTTTGACTTAGTCAACCCTTCTTCTTCTTGGATTCCTTTTCCTTCTTCGACTTGAACTAATTTTTCCTCTTCTCATAGTTGATTCCTAGCATGCCTTGGTCTTCAATTTCGTCCATCAACATTGCTCCAAGCATATGCTATCCAAAACATGCCCAAAAATGCTCCAAAAGGCTCCAAAATGCACTTTCTTGATACTTTACCCCTTGGGACCTACAAACATACGAAAATAGCTTAAAATACTAAATTAAATACGAATAATCAACATAAATGCACGAGAACAAGCAAACTAAATCGCATAAATATGCTCATATCAAATTCCCCCACACTTAACTTTTGCTAGTCCTCGAGCAAAACGAAACAAAACAAAACAAAATAAAGCAAACAAAACAAACTCTAAACCTTCCAACGTTTTCCTCAGGGATTTCCAACGTACATGACATGCCAAAGATCATCATTCACATAGATTTTAGTCATCCTTACGCTCGAGCACATACTTAATCGCAGTCGTCACTTATTAGCTCGCATTTAATCAATTAAAATAATGATTTGAATGTAGTAACATGCCTTAGAGAATTCACCCAATTCCTTACAAGATACTCTTTTTTTTTTTTTCACACAGATTTTCTGACTACACACCCTACACTAGTTATATGTGAGAAGATGTAAACATGTAGACGAACACTCACATATGTTTATAACAAAGAAAGCATTTTCTGGAGTTATTAAGCATGTTTAAATATGATCTCATGAATGGAATGCTACTACTTAGACGCGAGAACCAGGGACACCATATGCTCATACCAATTCCAAACTCCACAAATTGAAACACACAACACCCAAGATAGAAGTCAAAGGTTGTAACGGAGCTAGGGGTATTGGTTAACAAAGAAAGGTAAGGATAAACAAACGTTCTTTAGGTAATAGCAAGAAAAGCAATGAATTTGACACTTAGACTTCATTTTAGAATGCAGAAATCAACTTTTAAACAAGGGAAGATTTATGCAACACTTAGGGCCTAATTCAACTTTTTGGACCCTTTCTTCAACAAACAACACTTTAGAGTTCTTTTTCTCATATTTTTCAACTCTTTTTCATTCTTTTCACAACTTTTCTTTTTTTCTTTTCTTTTTCATACGAATTTTCTTTTCTTTTTTTTTTTAACTCAAATACACCAAAAATCCCTTCCCCCACACTTGTTTTCTGCCAACAATTACTCAAAAAGAATTCCCTCATAAGTCATGCTTTACTATGCTTCAAGAACAAGGGTATGGATGGTCCTATTCTAGGCTTGGTGAGGATGATGTGGGTTAACAAAGAAATAGGCTAAACACGGCTCAACGAGATTAATCCTAAACATATTTGCACAGGGATGGCTTTTTGGCTCTTGGTTCACTACACAACTTCATCTTGTTTATGTGTTATGCACTCAATACCATGCTTTGAATGAAACGGATATGAGTTCTAGTATTTGGAACTAAATGATGAAACGCCTTCTAAGTAGTAACCAAGCAAAGAACAATGAGATCATGCAATGACTTTAGAAAACAATGAATGCACAGATTTTTAACTCTCCAAAGAACGTTTAGGCTCAAGTCTCACAGGGTTGTAGCGTTAATTTGGGTTCTTTCCTTCAAGCATGTTACAAAAACTGATTTTTTTCTTCTTTTGTAATCAAATGTGAATTCATAAACAACGACGACAACCAAGCATAAACCAAAGGTATCTCAGACTTCCATCCATGTTTACAACTTTCTTTAATAGCCATGCAATTAAAAACCAAATCCTCATCATTGTGTTGGAAGGTACCCTAAGACACAAACAAACACACAAAAACAACTCTTTTTGGCTTTTTCAAAACAATTTTTCAAATTTTTATGAAATTTTCGGATTTTTATGTCAAAACACACTAAAATGCTTCAAAACACACTAAAAACACATAAAAACAGTGAAAAACAACATTGCAAGTGATAGGTGAATAAAACCCACGAAAATCATGCAAAAACAGCTTGTTTACCCCCCCACACTTAAATCAAACATTGTCCTCAATGTTTCAAACATATACTCACATAAAAGCAAACAAACAAACAGCAAATAAAACATGAATTGCAAAGTAAAATCAACAAAGATTAGAGTTTAGGAACATAAACACCTGGTTATAATGCCAGATCATCCAAAAGCTCTTTGTTGAATGTATGGGTTGCCTCCCAAGAAGCGCTTGCTTTAACGTCGTGCAGTCGAACGAATCTGTGGATGCAAATTTTCTCCTCCTTGATCTTGGACGACTTTGCACCTACAAAATAATAAACACCTTAGGTTAAGGCCAAAAGCCTCACGCGCCCACGATGAATTGGGGGGGGGGGGCTTTGGCCGAAGAACCTCCGATGCCAAAGTTAGAATTAGAGAGAAAACGGGGTAGTATTTATAGGAAATGGCTTTTGTGAGAAAACGGGGTAGTATTTATAGGAAATGGGGGGTGGCCGGCCATGCTAGGGTTTTTGGTGTGAGATCTAGGATTAATTAGCCGTATTTATTGGCTAATTAATCAAATAGGGAAAGGATTTATATTTATGAAGAAAGATAATAAGGGGTAATTGAATTGGTGGCTAAAAACAGGAGGAAAAAAGAATGGAATGTGGGTAATAAAAAAGGGGAAGTGGCCGGCCCCCTTTGGAGAAGGGAGGACCGGCCATTTAGAGGATTTGTGGACTTTAGGGCTAAGTTAATTGGCCAATTAATGAGGAATATCCTCATTAATTTTCCAATTATCTCCATTTATGTGGGATAATTGGTGGATTTATGAGATAATTGCCTTAAATGTGGATGGATGAAATAATTCAGATTTGTTTACCTTTTATGGGCGCTTTTGACTTGACCGATGATAATTACCGGCTGCTCGCGCGTAGGATTTCTGGTGCTCCTCAAGGGCATTCTTGTCTTCTTAATCCGAAAGTCCACGTGTCGCCTTGTGATTATTTTTGGCTCCACAAATGCCCCCACACCTGTTGGGCTGTTCGCAAGAAAAAGGGCAACAGGTGTAGAGATTCTCCCTCTTTAGGAAACTTCGAACTGCTTTCTCTTTTGTGAATTTTCCACTTGTAATAGGAAGATAAATCCCCTTAGGAAAAGGGAAGTAAACTCTCTCTTCAAGTCTATTTAAGTCCACCTTAAGTGGATTATTAAATCAACCTTCAGAGAAGAACTTACTTCACCTTACAAGAGAGAAAGAGAGCTTAGAGGATATTTGTTCCCCCTCCTCTAGCAGTCTTCCGCATCTTGCCCGTGTAAAGGATTGCTCCTCGCTGCTTCTAGGTAAGAAAGAATTAATCTCCTTGTCTTTCTTAAAATCTTTGTGGGTGAGGACCCGAGGCTTGTGACCGGTGATCCATGTAACCATGGAAAAACATATATACATATGTATATATATTTTTCATGCTTTTCCTTGGCTTTTGGGGCGCGGGGCGCTGGTGAGGAAAGGGACCAGGCCGCGGGGCCTGGCTTGGCTGCTGGGTCCTTGCGGCAAAAATTATTATTATTTATTTATTTATTTTTTTTTTTTTTTTTTTTTTGCGACCTTCTAATGGATCTTCCTCGTATCTTTCTCTGTAGAATCTTTTCTTCCATGTCTTCCTCGAGTCTCAGGAATGATGATGGCGTGCTGCCGTTGTATCGTCAAGGCGGATCTTTGAGCAAGGTTGGCTATTTCAAGGCTGCTCACTTCAAGATCAATTCTGATGACTCCTTTAGGGACTTCCTTGAGACCTACTGGCATGCCATTCCTTCCGGGGTGCGTGTGAGGCGAGTCAAGGATGGTAGCAGTCGTGAACCTTGTGACGAGACTCGGAGGGCTATTAAGTTCCACCCTTACTATTTCGTGCTAGGGTTCACCTTTCCCATGCCGCGCTTTTTCCAAGAGGTGCTCTGCTCCATGAGATGTGCGCCTGCTCAGTGTTCTCCAAATGCGATTCGAATGATGGTGGGGTTCCACAACTTGAGCCAATTCTTTGATTTAGGACTAACCACCAACGAGTTTTGGTACTTTTTTGACATAGGCCATGTTGATGGAGTTGGGCAGCTGCGGACTCGTCATAGACTTTTTGACCATTCAAGCAAGGGTGACCATGATTGGGCTAAAGAGACCTTGGAGGTAAGCGGCGAATGGGAGTCCGATCACTCCCCCGAGCTGCGGGTGTCAACAATCTTCATATCCGGTAAGTAGGCTGCTTTAATTTCTTTCTCGGCTGCTTGATTTTGACGGTGAACTGTCCATCGATTTTCTGATTGCTCTCTGCCATCCTTGTAGATTCGAAGTTCGGTTCAACTCCCAAGGTTTCTTCGGACATGAAGAAAGTGCATGTCGCTCTGGGCATTCCTTCCGAGTACCGTGAATGGCGTTGGCTGCTTAGTCCTCTTCGTAGGGAGAAAGATGGATTGCCCCCAAAGGAAGAGGTAAGACGGATCAAGGCAGCCGCACTAGCTCATCCTATCACCGTGGTAGAGCCTGCTGCTAACGATGGTGGGAGAAAGAGGCATTCTCTGCCTGCGCAAGAGCCGCCTGCTCAGAAGAAGCCGCGTGTTGCTCGCGAGGGTTCATCCGCTGCTCAGGAGGGGCTTGATGCAAATAGGCCAAAGACTTCCTCCGCTGCTCCCGGGGATCCACCAGCTGCTCCCAAGCTTGTGATTGACTTGACTTCCAGAGAGACTGCTGGACCTGTGCCAGTGCCGCCCGCTGCTCCAAAGGCTGCTAGCTCGATCGCTGATAGGATTGCTCAGCGCCGAGGTTCATCAATGCCGAAGTTTGTGCTGAAACGTCCGCCTGGGATTATGTCTGATTCTCCTTCGAAAAAACTTGCGTCCGTGAGGAATGGCTCATCCTGTTCATCTGTTAAGGTGGCGCCAAACCCAGTTCCTCCCGCTGCTGAGACCAAACTGCCTTCTGAGAGGGGTGAGACTGCTCGCGCCCATGGTCCTGGTAAGTCCGCCAAGTCCGATTCCAAAGAAGCTTCTGATATTTGTGCGCTTTTGAGGCCAGACCTTCTCGAGGATATGGATGCTTGTGCCAAATTTGTTGATGGCGTCAAAGGAATCGTTGGTCCAGGCTCATTCGTGAAGTATACGCCCGAGCATAGGAGGGCTGCTCTGTTAACCATGATGCAAAAAACGGCGATCCTGGTAGCCGAGTCCATGGTTCTTGATCGGGAGGATATCAAGGCTGCCCAGGAGGTGGCGAAGTCTATGGCTGCTGAAGCTTACTCCTCGACCGAGAAGGTTAAAAATTTGGAGTCTGAGCTTGCTGCTTTGAAGAGATCTAACGCCTCTGCCCCCACTTCTCTGCAGATTGAGACCGCTTGCCACGAGATCGCGAACTTGAAGGCCAGGCTTGATGCGACTCAAGTAAAATATGAAAGTGCAGAGAAGGAGATTGCGCGTTACATACCTCAGATTCAGGATCTTGAACGGTCCGTCTCTGAATTCCGCTCCGCTGCTTATGCCAAGGATGAAGAACTGATCGCTGCTTACAACCAAGTGATACATCTCAAGAAGGTTATTGATAAGCTTGAACCTCAAGTGTTGGAGCTTCAGGGTGCTTTGAAGATCAACGAAAGTCTGAGAAAGGAAGTGGAGGAAATGCAGCGGGTTCGAGCTTGTCTGCTTGAGGAAGTGGAGCAGCTGAAGGGCGAGAAGGCTAGGTTCGAGGCTTCGCTAACCCAGAATCAGTCCGACTTCTATAAACTTGGTTATGTTGATCACCTCTTTGGGCGACCGTCTGACTTCGAGTTTTCTGAAAAAGACTTTGAGACTTTCTCCATTTCTCCAGAAGACCTGCTCGCCTTCACTTTCGAGTCCTCCATTGGCGAAATAGTTGGAGATGGGAGCATTCCCGACGGGGCAGTCGGGAGTGGAGTGCCGGATGGTACCGTTGCTGAGGTTGCCGTGGCTGTCGAAGGTGTGACAATGGAGCAGTCGTTGGATGGCCAAGCTGCCGAAGAGTAGTCTTCTAGGTAGCCTTTAGGATTTGTTTCTCCTTATTGCTTTTCCTTTGCTTGAACTCCTCCAATCTTTGTCAGTTGTTTATCAATTTTGCTAGAAAATATAATAAACTTGCCTTCTTTGCTTTTCTTCGTCTTTGCTCCTTTCGCTCACACCTTAACCTTTAGACTCTATAGGCAAGTAGCAGGCGCGCCACTTTTCATAAGCAGACAGGCCGCGTAGCCTACGTGGTCGCGGGTGTTGGTGTAGAACTTTTCCTTGCAAAGTTGCTAACCGTAGGGTTGGCAGCCGGACGCCTTGCTTACAGAAGCAGGCGGATCCGCGTAACCACTAGGCCATTAACCTTGGCTTTCCCCAATTCCGTAGGTTGCGCATCGATTGTCACAACACTTTAGGACTTGGCGCAAGTTGCCGCAAAGTTATTAGCTGCGGGATCGACAACCGGTGCTTTACTTACTATAGCAGCCGCATCCGCGCGATCCCTAGGCTGTTACCTTGCAAAGTTGCCAGCCATAGGGTTGGCAGCCGGACGCCTTACTTTCAGAAGCAGGCTAATCCGCGTAACCACTAGGCCGTCAACTCTGGTTCTTCCCAACTCCGTAGGCTGCGCAGCTAGTGCTACAACACTTTAGGATTTGGTTCAAGTGAAGCTTATCGACTACGTAGCATGTCGGTAGTGGATAAAGCTTCACATATGCCTGCTAGCTTGTTTAACCTTTCACAAGAATGTGCGGTTGTATAAGTCTAGCATGGCTTTACTGCTAGGGCAGGCCGTTGGCAGTCTGCCGGGATCCGTAGGCTACTTTAGCATGTCCTGGTAGCAGCTTTAGGGTTTCCCGGGATAGTGTGCCCCCCCCCGTCTCTAGGGCCCGGTTCCCGCGGATTAGGCCAAGAGACCCAAAACCCTTCAGTTAGCTAAGCCGTGAAAAAGACCATTGTGGCTACTTGGGAATTCCGGAGCAAGCCATCGTGCAGCTAGTTACACTAGGGCAGCCAGGCTCATCCACGTCTGGATATTCAGAGTCAAGAGTTTATCCTCCCGCGTTGGAGAGTAGATTGGCCCCTCGGGAGCCGTTGTTCCTGCCATTAGTGCCTAGGAAGGGCGCGAGCTTCTTTGAAGCGCAGGAGTTGTCAGTTGCCGCAATGGAATCAAGTTGTAAAAGCGTTCCTTATTGAAAAACAAGTGAACAGATAACTTAAGAATTGCGGAACAACTGGTAGTCCTCGACTTGCGAGGGTTGTGCCCGTCTGAACTGCTTGAGCTTTTGGGCGTTGGTGGAGATTACACGTGGTACTTCCTCAAGTTGTAGGCGTTCCACTGCTTTTCGATCTCCTTGTCATTCATGGTGGGGTCCTTTGCCGCCTACCCTGCTGATCGTGTAAGGTCCTTCCCAAATGGGGTCCATCTTTTTCGATCCCTCTCTTCGAGCAGTGATGAAGGCCTTCCTCAGGACTAGGTCACCGGGTTGAAATTGTCTTATCTTGGATCTTTTGTTGTAACTAGAGAGGAGTTGCTGGATATGGCCTGCCCGCGCCGTTCTTCCACCAGGTCTAGGTTCGTGGCCATCTCTCTACTGTTCTGCTCGACATCTGGTTGATGTTAGGAGGAATGATCGCCTCTGAACCGAATGCCAATGAGAAAGGAGTTTCTCCGGTTGCTCGCCTCTTGGTAGTTCGGTATGCCCACAGGCAACCGGGGAGCGCGTCTGGCCACTTTCCTTTCTTGTCGGTGAGGGATTTTTTGAGGCAGTCGAGGATCGTCTTGTTGGAAGCTTCGGCCTGCCCATTGCCTTGTGGATACCTTGGTGTAGACATATGTTGCTTTATGCCGTATTTCTGGAAGAATTCCGCCAAGTTTTTGCTTACAAACTGTGGGCCGTTGTCGGTGACGATGGACTGAGGGATGCCAAAGCGGCAAATGATGTTCTTCCAAATGAAGCGTTCTACGTCCATCTGAGTTGTTGTCGTCATGGGCTCTGCTTCTATCCACTTGGTGAAGTAGTCAGTTGCCACGATCATCATTCCCCTGCCCCCGGCCGCGGGCGGCATGGGTCCAACCAGGTCGATCGCCCATTGCATGAACGGCCAGGGGCTTGCTTGTGGATGGAGTTCGCTAGCAGGTAGGGCCGGTACAGGCTTGTAACGTTGGCAGCGGTCGCATTTTTGCACTAACTCCCGGGCATCTTGATGCATGGTTGGCCAATAGTAGCCTGCGTTGAGAGCTTTTTGCGCCAAAGATCGTCCTCCAGAATGGTTTCCACAGACGCCTTCATGGATTGAACTTAGGACCTTCAAATCATCGGGATGTGGCAAACATCGGTGGTGCGGTCCCGTGTAGGATCTTCGAATTAGAATGTCCTTCCACATGTAGTAGCGCGCTGCTTGGATTTGAAGTCTCCTTGACTCCAATCTTTCGTTGGGGAGCGTGCCGTTGACCAAGTAATCTATGATAGGGCTCTGCCAATTTGGAGTTGCACTAACCTGTGTCACCTCGGCTACTGGCTCGGATTCTATGCTCGGCTTATCTAGGTACTCCACCGGAATTGAACGCTTGAGCTGATGGTCGAGGGCGGAGCCTAGGCCGGCTAGCGCATCCGCATGGGCATTTTCCGCTCGTGGAACCTGGGTGAGCGTGTAGGTCTGAAATGTCTTCAGCTGCTCGCGTACCTTCTCCAGGTATTGTGCCATCCTTGGATGCTTCGCCATATATTCCCCCACGGTTTGGCTAGTAATCAGCTAAGAATCGGAATAGATTGCCAGCTTCTTCACTGCTAAGTCCTTTGCCATTCGGAGGCCTGCCAGTAGGGCCTCGTACTCTGCTTCATTGTTGGATGCTTTGAAGCCTAAAGTGATCGCCTGCTCGAGCAATGAGCCGTCGGGGGTGACGAGAACCACACCTGCTCCTGAGCCTTTGTGATTGGATGAGCCATCGACGTGCAGATGCCATATGTCGCCACTGAGGGAAGCGGGCGGTGCCAGAGTCTCGGTTGCTTTCGGGACATCGTCGGGCTCGTCTGCAGCGTTGCTTGGGCCAGGCGCGAACTCTGCTATGAAATCTGCCAAGGCTTGGGCCTTTATCGCCGTACAGGGTCGGAAGACTAAACCATACTGGCCTAGTTCAAGTGCCCACTTCATTACTCGTTGAGAAGCATCCGGACCATGCAGGATGGATCGTAGGGGATATTGAGTCATGACGATGACTGTATGAGCTTGAAAGTACGGTCTGAGTTTCCGAGCTGCCACAACTAGAGCCAAAATTAATTTTTTTGATCTTCGGATATCTTGTTTCCGCATCGAGGAGAGCTTTTGAAGTGTAGAACACCGGTAGTTGGGCCCCCAGCTCTTCTCGTATGAGGGCCAGAGCTCACTGCTGCTTCGGAGACTGCCAAGTAGATGTACAAGTCTTCGGCAGCTTCTGGCTTGGACAGTAATGGAGGCGATGTCAGATACTTCTTCAGGTCTTGGAAGGCTTTTTCGCATTCTTCATCCCATTTGTCACGTTGCGCCCTCTTGATGGTTTTGAAAAAAGGCTTGCATCTATCAGTGGATCGTGATAGGAAACGGTTGAGGGCGGCTGCTCGTCTGGTCAGGCTTTGGATCTCCTTCAAGGTTGTTGGAGACTTCATTTCCAGAATTGCTCGGATCTGCTTGGGATGCGCTTCGATTCCTCGTTGGGTGACTAAGTACCCTAGGAATCGGCCTGAGGATACCCCAAATGTACATTTGGCAGGATTGAGCTTCATCTTGTAGGCCCTAAGGATGCTAAATGTTTCCGCCAGATTGCGGATGTGGTCTGACCGCTGCTTGCCCTTCACCATGATGTCGTCGACGTAGACTTCCATGGTAATCCCGATCTACTTTTTGAACATCATATTCACTAACCTTTGGTAGGTTGCTCCTGCGTTTTTGAGGCCAAAAGGCATGACTTTGTAGCAGTACGTACCCCGCTCGATTACAAACGCGGTTTTCTCTTTGTCTGGTTCATGCATGGCTATTTGGTTGTAGCCAGAGTATGCGTCCAGGAAGCTGAGCAGCTGGTTTCCAGAAGTTGAGTCCACCAAAAGGTCGATTCGGGGGACCGGCTAAGGATCCTTCGGGCACGCCTTGTTGAGGTCGGTGTAATCTACGCAAACACTCCATTTGCCTTTTTCCTTCTTTGTGACTAGCACGACGTTTGCGAGCCATGCAGAGTGCGCCACCTCTTCTATGAATCCGGCCTCCAGCAGCTTGTTTATCTCGGCCTCGATGATTGCTACTCGTTTGGGCGCAAAGTACCTTCTCTTCTGGATTATCGGTCTAGCAGCGGGGTCAACATGTAACTTATGGCAAGCCACATTTGGGTCAATGCCGGGCATGTCGGAGGGCGACCATGCAAAAATGTCTCGGTTCTTCTGGAGAAAGGTAGTGAGTTCTTCTTTCTCGGCTGGGCTTAGGCGAGAGCCAATCCTAGCGGTTTTTTCCGGCTGCTGCGGATCGAGAATGATTTCTTCGGCGTCTTCTTCGGGTTTCCAGCCTGTCTCGTCTGTTTGAGTATCGCCTTCTCGATCCTCCTCCTGTAATTGCTATTTGGCAGCTTCGTCATTTCTTTGGACTTCGGTGACCTCCACGGGGGTGAAGGTTTTCTTACTTGATTCTTTCAGCATTTGCACGGTGCATCGTCGGGATGCGGCCTGGTCGGACTTTATTTCCCCTACTCCTCCTCCCGGGATGCGGAAGCGGATTTTTTGATACTTGACTGAAGTGACTGCATCTAGCTTGATCAACCAAGGCTTTCCAAGGATCCCGTTGTAGGGGGACGGGTCACTCACAATCGTGAATGTTTGCTTCGAGACTACCGGTGATGTCTTTACGTCAAGCGTGATTTGGCCGATTGCAGTTGAGGTGTGCCCATTGAATCCGGTGAGTACCTCTGCTCGCCGTGTTATCGTGCTCTCCAATCCCATCTTCTGGATGACCGAGAATTGAAGCAGACTGACCGCGCTTCCGTTGTCCACCATCATTCGGTCGACTATGGCATGGGATATTTGGACGGATACTACTAGGGCATCGTCGTGCGGTAAGTCAACGCCTTCTGCGTCCTGCTCAGTGAAGCCGATGATAGGTCCTGGTAGTGCGCCGGCTGCCTGGACTTGTGAGATTAATGTAGCCTGCTGGATCCTCCTCTTTTTCGAGCTGCTGGTGGCCCCCAGGTATTCGGATTCAGCAAAGATGCCATTAATTCGAATCGTCTTGGCTGGTGGCTCCTGCTCCCTTTCAGTGTTCCGTCTGGGCTGCGCAGTTGGCTTGTCCAGATACCTATCGACCTTGCCGTCCTTCGCAAGCTTCTCCAGATAACTCCTCCAGGTGTAGTAGTTTTCTGTGGTGTGGCCTGGCCCTCGATGGAACGCGCAGTATTTGGAGTGATCCAGCTTGGAAGCGTCTCCTATTAGCTGTTTCGGTGGTTTAAACCATGGCTCGTCCTTCACGTTGCGAAGGATTTGATGGATTGGGACTGAAAACTTCGAGTAATTCCTTGTCGTCGGGCCGTCTCTGGTTACGGGCCTATCCCTCCGCTTGGCCTCATGTCTGCTCTTATTGGGCTGCCTTCCGTCTTCCCTTCGTTGAGCTGTCACCAATTCTTTTTGCGGCTGCTCAGGCGCATTTTCTGCTCGTCGGGCCTCGTCCCAGAGTGCATGCTTTTCGGCCAGGGCGAAGGAGTCTGCTAGAGTCAGGTCTTCCTTCATGATCATCTCCCCAAACAGGGGGTGATTTACGGGGAGGCCCTTCTGGAAGGCTGCACTGGCTATCGAGTCGTCACATCCTACGATTTTTGCCTTCTCCGCCTTGAATCTCTTCACGTAGTCGCGAAGTGATTCCCTCGGGTTCTTCTTTACGTTGAACAGGTGATCGGATTTTTTCTTGATCGAGCGGTAAGACGAGTATTCTTTGGTGAAGACCAAGGAAAGATCGTCAAAGCTCGAGACGGATCGTGGTGGTAGGGTATGGAACCAATCTTACGCTTCGCCTTGCAAGGTGGTGGCGAATATTTTGCACATAAGGGCGTCATTGCTCCGGTAGAGGACCATGGCACTTCGGTAGTGCTTCAAGTGCCTTTCTGGGTCTCCATCTCCTTTGAATGAGGTGAAGTGCGGCATGCTGAACTTGCGCGGGGGTTCCGTATGCTCGATCTCGTCCGCGAAGGGGCTCCGGCTTATCTTGGTCATCTCCCGCCGCAATGCTTCATCGGTCGTGTCACCGCGTCGGAACTCGCGCAGCCGTTCGTTAAAAAGCTTCTCCACCTCTTCCTGGATTTGTCTCTGGTGGGGCAGCGGAGCTCTAAGCTGTCCTAAATCTCAGCCCCTCGGTCTAGGCTGCTCTTCCGGGCGCTCCACTTGTCGTTGCCTCGGCTGCCTAACCGGTGAGAGGTCTCTCCGTGGGCTGCCGGTGGAACTTGAAGCGGATTTAGCGATCGCTTGCCTTCGTGCGCCATGCGGCATCCTCCGAGGTGATGTGGAGTACGTTCCTTGCGGGCCTAAACGCGAATGAACGCTCTGCCTGGACGGTTGCTCGTGCGATCCTTCAATATGCGGCCCCAACCTCGATCGTATGCTTACTCGCGGGCCTAACCGAGAGTGCACGCTCCTCCTCGCGCTAAGACGGGAGTCCACGCTGTCTTTGGGGCCCAGCCGAGATTGCACATCGCCTGACTGCTCAGTCTGATTGATCGGCTGCTTGCCAGGACGTTGCCGGAAAGGTTCCTCTTCTGGGGCGCGTTGGATCTCTGTGCGCTGCAAGAGTTGATTCACCAGGGTTGTCTGCTGCGCTAGGGCGCTCGTCAACTCCATGACTTGCCGGGACAGGTTCTGCTCACCACTCAGATTGGATGAACTAGATAGGAAAACTCCTTCTCGAGCGGTGGACATGTGGATGATTCCGGGCACGACTCGGGCTGCTTGGGACACCACTGGGGCATGCAGGGCTGCGTGGGCAAGCGGGGCTGCGTGGGCAGGCGGGGCTGCGTTGGCATGCGGGGCTGCGTGGGCAGGCAGGGCTGCGTGGGCAGGCTGAGCTGCGTGGGCAGGCTGAGCTGCGTGGGCAGGCTTGGCTGCAGGAGCAAGCTGCTCAACGCGAGGTGGACGCGAGTGCGAGGCTTGGACAGCCGTAGTGGTACCATGGACCTTGCCGCGGGTGGTCACCGCGGTGGTTCCCATGGTGGAGCCTCGTGGTGGTGGCGCCATCTCCCCAAGAGTCACATTCAATCTCGTAGATCGCCGTGGTCCCACGCCTTGAATGTTTGAATTGTTGCTCATCGAATTTTCTAGATCTCTAACCATTATGTATTTTTCTTCTCTTTTCTTTTTTTATACGCTTTACCAAAGAACTTTTTACGAGTAAAAAATTCTAATAATAAAGATGTACGAAAGAATACAAACGGACTAGAGATTGAAGAAAAAACCTTTGTGTGCGAGAGTCTTTTTCGAGCGTAAACTTCTCTCAATGAAAGCACCAATTTGTGGATGCAAATTTTCTCCTCCTTGATCTTGGACGACTTTGCACCTACTATAAACACCTTAGGTTAAGGCCAAAAGCCTCACGCGCCCACGATGAATGGGGGGGGCTTTGGCCGAAGAACCTCCGATGCCAAAGTTAGAATTAGAGAGAAAAAGTGTTTAGAGTGTTTTTGCCCAAGGATTGGAATTCGCTTTTGTGAGAAAACGGGGTAGTATTTATAGGAAATGGGGGGTGGCCGGCCATGCTAGGGTTTTTGGTGTGAGATCTAGGATTAATTAGCCTATTTATTGGCTAATTAATCAAATAGGGAAAGGATTTATATTTATGAAGAAAGATAATAAGGGGTAATTGAATTGGTGGCTAAAAAAAGGAGGAAAAAAGAATGGAATGTGGGTAATAAAAAAGGGGAAGTGGCCGGCCCCCTTTGGAGAAGGGAGGACCGGCCATTTAGAGGATTTGTGGACTTTAGTGCTAAGTTAATTGGCCAATTAATGAGGAATATCCTCATTAATTTGCCAATTATCTCCATTTATGTGGGATAATTGGTGGATTTATGAGATAATTGCCTTAAATGTGGATGGATGAAATAATTCGGACCTTTTATGGGCGCTTTTGACTTGACCGATGATAATTACCGGCTGCTCGCACGTAGGATTTCTGGTGCTCCTCAAGGGCATTCTTGTCTTCTTAATCCGAAAGTCCACGTGTCGCCTTGTGATTATTTTTGACTCCACAGAATCCCATCTTTCAAACATCCTTGGAGCCCACGGCATGGAGAGTTGTCTCCTCCACCACATGCTCCTCGAACAGGTCATAATAGGGCTTCAAACGATGCCCATTCACCTTGAATTCTTGGCCGGTTTTCAAGCTTTGGACTTGGACTGCACCATGAGGAAAAACATTAGTAACAACAAAAGGTCCAATCCACTTAGAACATAGCTTACAGGGGAATAAACGTAGTCGAGAATCAAAAAGTAACACTCGCTGCCCTTTTGAGAATGTTTTGGTACGAAGCATCTTGCCATGGTAAGCCTTCGTCTTATCCTTGTAAATTTGGGCATTTTCGTACGCCTCATGCCTAATCTCCTCAAGTTCATTCAATTGGAGCTTTCTACGAACCCCAGCCGCATCTATGTCCATGTTGAAATTCTTCACAGCCCAATACGCCTTGTGTTCTAACTCGACGGGCAAATGACATGGCTTCCAATAAATGAGCCGAAAAGGTGACATGCCAAGGGGAGTTTTATAGGCCATTCGATATGCCCACAATGTATCGTCCAAGCGTAAGCTCCAATCTCTCCTTGATGGCCCCACGGTTTTCTCTAGGATTTGCTTGATCTCTCTATTTGACACCTCGGCTTGCCCATTGGTTTGAGGATGATAAGGTGTCGAAACCTTATGCGTAACGTTGTACTTCTTTAGCAAAGCCTCAATGGTTCGATTGCAAAAGTGGGAACCTCTATCACTGATTAGAACTCGGGGCATCCCAAACCTAGCAAAAATGTTAGTTTTCACAAAATCTGCAACCACCTAAGAATCGTTAGTACGGGTGGTTTTTGCTTCCACCCATTTTGAAACATAATCAACAGCTAGCAAGATATAAGTGAAACCAAAAGAAGGAGGGAAGGGACCCATAAAGTCAATACCCCAAACGTCATTTCCGCAACTTGGAAATGTTGCTGCGGCATTTGACCCTTGGCACCTATGTTGCCCGTTCTTTGACATCGATCACAGGTTAGACAAAAAGTTCTGGCATCTTTAAACAAAGTGGGCCAATAAAAACCACATTCAAGAACCTTTAAAGCTGTTCTTTGGGTGCCAAAATGCCCACCACAAGCATAAGTGTGACATAATTTTAAAATCGAATGAACTTCACCATCATGCACACACCTACGCAAAATCTGGTCAGAGCAATATTTCCACAAATAGGGATCATCCCACACATAAAAACATGCATCTTTTCTTAATTTATCACATTGGTGCTTGCTTAGAGTGCTCGGAACTTGTTTAGACACTAAGAAATTAACTAAATCGGCATACCATGGTTCACTTACCTCAATGGACAGCAGCTGCTCATAGGGGAAAGTTTCAGGGATAGGCACGGCATGGTCATCATGGAGCATTCGGCTTAGGTGGTCAGCCACCACATTCTCACTTCCTTTCTTATCTCGGATCTCGATGTCAAACTCTTGAAGAAGAAGCATCCAACGAATAAGCCTAGGTTTTGCTTCCTTCTTCGTTAACAAGTACTTCAAAGCGGCATGATCAGTATAAACAATCACTTTAGAGCCAATTAAATAGGAACGAAACTTATCTAAAGCAAAGACAACAGCAAGAAGTTCTTTTTCCGTTGTGGAGTAGTTCAATTGGGCATCGTTCAGGGTCCGAGAAGCATAGTATATAACGTGTGGCTGCTTGTCCTTTCTTTGTCCCAAAACAGCTCCAAGCGCATAGTCGGATGGATCGCACATAAGCTCGAACGGAAGGCTCCAATCGGGTGGCATGATGATGGGGGCCGAAGTAAGCTTCTCCTTGAGGGTTTTGAATGCCGCCTCACACTCTTGATTGAACTCAAAGGCCACTTCTTTTTGCAATAAACGGCACAAGGGTTGGGCAATTTTAGAGAAATCCTTGATAAATCGCCTATAGAATCCTGCATGGCCAAGAAAAGAACGAACCTCCCTCACCGAAGTGGGAGAGGGTAAGTGACGTACAAGATCTATTTTGGACTTATCAACTTCAATACCTTGTTCGGATATGATGTGCCCCAAAACTATACCTTGTTTCACCATAAAATGACACTTTTCCCAATTGAGAACAAGGTTAGTTTCAACGCATCGTTGCAAGATCAAGGTTAGATTATCCAAACAATGGTCAAAAGAATCCCCAAACACACTGAAATCATCCATAAATACCTCAATAATCTTTTCAACAAAGTCGGAGAATATACTTACCATACACCTTTGGAAAGTGGCAAGGGCGTTGCATAAACCGAATGGCATGCGACGATAAGCAAAAGTTCCAAAGGGACACGTGAAGGTGGTCTTTTCTTGGTCATCCGGGGCTATCACAATTTGGTTATATCCAGAATATCCATCAAGAAAACAATAAAAAGCATGACCGGCTAACCTTTCAAGCATTTGGTCGATGAATGGCAAAGGGAAGTGATCTTTCCTTGTTGTGGCGTTGAGTTTCCTATAGTCGATGCACACTCGCCATCCAGTTTGAATTCGTGTAGGCACAAGCTCGTTCTCATCATTCTTGACAACAGTAACTCCAGACTTCTTGGGAACGACTTGAGTTGGTGAAACCCAACGGCTATCGGGGATAGGGTAGATCACTCCACAATCTAAGAGCTTGATTATTTCCTTCTTCACAACTTCCATCATTGGAGGGTTGAGACGGGGTTGAGCCTCTCTAGATGGTTTAGCCCTCTCCTCAAGAAGTATGCGGTGCATGCAAGTGGTGGGGCTAATTCCTCTAATATCGGCCAAGGTCCACCCTATGGCTGTTTTGTACTCTCGTAACACCCTCACAAGCTTCTCTTCCTCTTGTGCCGTGAGACTTGAAGAAACAATGACGGGCAACGTCTCGTCTTGGCCCAAAAACACATACTTTAAATGGTCCGGCAACGGCTTAAGTTCAAGAGAAGGTGCCTGAATAACATAAGGTAACATTTTAGTAGAAACTGAACTTGAAATTAAGAGCAGAACCTTACCATATTGTTGTGGTAATGACTCAAGGGCAGCCACAACTTCTACAATTTCCTCATTGAGGGGCACGACATTGGAATCTAGGATGTGGCCGTGGGTTTGCAATGCTCCACTGTCTTGGTTTTTGAGTTCTATGCCCTTCGTAATGGTTGTTTCAAGGGCATCCTCGTTCAATTCCTCAAGATACGCCTACGCCAAAGAATCAATAACATCAATAGAGAAGCATGAATGATCATCAACGGGATATCTCATAGTTTCAGAAATATTAAAATCGATAACTTCCCCATCGAATTCCATCGTTAAAGTTCCTTTGAACACGTCGATCTTTGTTCGGGCAGTCTTCATGAAGGGTCTACCAAGGAGAATCGGCAGAGATGTGGAATGGGCTGAATCTTCCATGTCTAAAACGTAAAAATCAGCCGGGAAGATCAAATGGTTCACCTGCACTAAAACATCCTCCAATACTCCTTTTGGATAAGCGTTAGAACGATCAGCCAATTGTATAATCACACCATCCTTTTTCAATTCACCCAAGTTCATAGATGCATAAATAGAGTATGGCATGACATTTATAGATGCACCTAAGTCTAGCATTGCATGTTCAAACCGAGTAGTGCCAATCACACAAGGAATCGTAAAACTGCCCAGATCTTTGCATTTAGTGGGCAGTTTATGTTGAAAGACGGCTGAAACGTTTTCACTTACCTTAACTACCTCTTTGTTCGACATTCTTCTTTTGTTTGTGCACAGCTCCTTGAGAAACTTGGCATACTTCGGGATTTGTTTAATGGCATCAAGAAGCGGAATGTTTACTTGCACTTTCCGGAATGTTTCAAGAATGTCCTTCTCGTTCTCATCCTTCTTTGATTGCATGAACCTACGAGGAAAAGGAACATCGGGCAAGTTAGTATTAACTGAATTTGAAGCTATCTTACCTTGTTTGGTCGAGTTAGGATGGTTAGGTGCTTGCGGCAAAGGGTTTTTCACCCTTGCCGTGGGCATGCTAGTACTCCCCTCCTCTTCTTGCTGCTTGTCATCTTCTTTCTGGGCAGATTTGGGAGTGTCGGACTCAATTCCAACTTCTTTTCCACTACGCAAGGTGATGACTTTGGCAGATTCGAATCCTCCCTTCGGATTCACATTCGTTGTGCTTGGTAATTTACCTTGTTCTCTACTAAATTGCCCCATGAATTCAGCCATTTGTCCCACTTGTCTCTTCAATTCAGTCACCTCTCGGGCTTGATTTTGCACTTCTTTGGCGTAATTTTGCATGTCTTTGGCTTGATTTTCCTGTCTCTGCGCCAAATTCATTAGTAACTGAATAACTTGAGCATTATCAAAAGATGAACCTGAGTTATTTTGGGCAGGTTGTGGTTGAGGTTGTGGAGGTGCATAGGGCCGTGGAAACCCAGCGGGGTTTTGCCGAAATCCCCCTTGTTGTGATGGTTGTTGGGCATCTCTCCATTTCATATTAGGGTGGTCTCTCCATCCGGGGTTGTATGTGTTCGAGTATGGATCGTATTTGGTTTGGTTTTGGCCTTGGAATCCAATAGCATTGGCAGATTCCCACCCTCCATTCTCGATCAACTGAGGGCATGTCTCGGATGGGTGACCTTGGATGGAGCACATGCCACAAACTTGGTTTTCTTGTGGTTTTGATCCAATTACAGCCTGAGACACAAGAGCGGTAAGATTAGCTATTTGTGATTGAATTTTAGAAATTGTACTTACCTCATTCACACTTTGTGGCCGTGAGCTTCCCCTCTGCCCAACACCTTCATATTGTTGTGCGTTGAGTGCTCGGTTTGCAATAAGAGTCTTGGCAGCCACCGGAGTTTTGTCAACCAACGCACCACCTGCTGAGGCATCTAGCATTTGACGTTCAATGGGGAGGAGTCCTTCGTAGAAGTATTGAATAAACAGCTCCTCCTTCATTTGATGCTGTGGACATGAAGCTACAAGAGTTTTAAAACGTTCATAATAAGCTGGAAACGATTCACCTTCATTTTGTTGGATGCCACTAATCCGTTTCCTCAAGATAATGACTCTTGAAGTTGGGAAAAATTTCTCCAAGAATGCTCGTTTCATACTTTCCCGAGATGTAACCGTCCCAGGTGCTAGTTCATACAACCAATCTTTAGCCTTTTCCAAGAGAGAAAAGGGAAAGGCCTTCATCTTCAAGATACTGCCATCAACATTCACCGGGGTCATGCTCGAGCAAACAACTTCAAACTCCTTCAAATGCTTGTTAGGATCCTCCATGGACAGCCCATGGTACTTCGGAATGTGATGCAACAAGCTTGATTTCAACTCAAACTCTTCTGTCTTCCCTACTGCTGCCGTGCGGTATTGGATGCATAGGGGCATGGGATTGTCCACACCCGAGGCAGAAAGCTCTTTGATGGTTCTATTGTCCGCTGCCATGTCTAGGACCTCTTCCAAAATCTGTGCCGTGGGCTCTAATTCCTTCTCTCCTTCTTGCTCTTCAAGCTCAGGTTCAGGGCTAGGTGGATTAGATGCTTGCTGATTTCTTTGCCTTCTCAAAGTTCTCTCAAAATCGTCGTCAAAGTCTAAGATGTGCTCACGTACTGGTTGAGAACTTCGAGTCATAAACTAGTACCTGAAAACAAGAAAATAAAACAAGGTTAGAAACTAAAACGAAAATAGACAAAAAAAAGAAACAAAAAGAAACAACGGGGGATTAGCAAAGTTGCTAATCCCCGGCAACGGCGCCAAAATTTGATGTGATCAAAGTTAAGCACTCAAATTAAACCCTCTTGTTGTCAATTGTAGTAAGTATGCAAGTAGGGATCGTTCTGGACCGGGGATTAGGAGGGATTGCTAATCGACTCTAAAAACACAAAAACAAAGTTAAAAACGTTTGAAAAGGTTCACAAGACTCAAAACAAGTTAAAAACACTTAAAACGGCTTAAAAACACTTTTTGGACAGATTTAAAACACTAGGGATGGTTTTGGACGAAAATTGGTTTTAGGTTGACTCAAAACACTTGGAAACACAAGTAAAACAAACTTTGAAAACTTTTAAAAGAAAGTAAAAGGGGGGGTTTTGATTTGGACGAATTTGAAAGTAAAACAAAGACTTTGTAAAGTAAAACAAGTTCGAAAACGAATTTGAAAACTTTGATGGGTGATGGGCTAGCTAGAGGGTCCTTCTCCACACATTACACACTTGTACATAAATCGATCTCCAATTGCTTTTCAATGAACCATGAACCTCAACACCCCAGATTAACCGTACGTGCACAAATTAACCCTCAGATTTTCCTTATGTCATTGAGTTGGAAAAAGTGCATACAACAACCCAAATTATTCTCCAACAGTCCCCTACATGAGTGCATAGAAGAGATACAGTTAGAGATCATTAAGTTCCATGAAAATCATAAGTGTTGACAAGGCATTCGTAACTATGAGAGCATGATACGTTTGCCAAGAATCCAATTAACGCGATTGTGACAAGCAACCTTCACTACTTGTGAATATAAGTTCGTAATGATTAGGTGAAACTCCCTTATATTCTAGCATCAAATTCCTGCATGAAAACTAAGTATGCATCCTTAATCAACATACAAGAATAAGTTATGAATAAAATAGTTAATTGAATTGCATTCACGATTCATCAAATCACAATTGGAAGAAATCAATTCATATCTCAAGCATGTTCATGCCTTCGAACTCCCCCCTAGCTAAGTAGGGGTTTAGCCACTCATAGTCACAACAAAATCAGAGATTATTAAAGTAAACATTGAAATTAAGAACGAAGTACACCTAGAATGCTCCAATCTTCAAGCTTGAAACGTCCAAGGCTTCCTTCCTCTCCACCTTGCTGCGGCACAAAGGACTAAGGTTGGGTATGGATGTGTTTGGATGAAGGGATGGAAGTTTAGAGAGAGTGTGGGCTGCGGCAAGAAGGGTTTTGGGCTGATTGTGTGTGAATGAGTGAATGGTTGTGTGAATCCTCCATTGTGGTGCGGCATGGGGTAGTATTTATAGGACAAGGCTCCTCTTTAATTTAGGCAATCAATACTCACTCCAAAACTGAAAGGGAAATCGGAATTAAAAGTCAAAACCTAAGGGATTTGGGAAGTAACTTGCGGCAACAACAGAAAATTAAAGGAAAGAACTTCTCCTATGCGGCAAGGGTTGGAAATAAAGGGAAAGGTCCTTCAAGGCAAGGGGAAAGGGTTTCCTTGCTGTTTGAGGTCCTAAATTAACAGGGAAGGCTGATTCTTGTGCGCCAAGAAAGAAGGAAGAAGAGGAAAGTTGCTGCTTTGTCCTAGAAGGCAAGGGATTGTGTCTTTCTTGTGAAGCAAGGAAGGAAAGATGAAGGAAGAGTGCGGCAACCTTGTTGAGCAAGGAATTAGGAGTCCCAAATTGTCTAGGATTCCCTCCTTGTAAATGAAAGCTTGATAAAATAGGCTTAGGAAAGTCAAAGGTCAAAGTAAGGAAACTTTGACTTAGTCAACCCTTCTTCTTCTTGGATTCCTTTTCCTTCTTTGACTTGAATTAATTTTTCCTCTTCTCATAGTTGATTCCTAGCATGCCTTGGTCTTCAATTTCGTCCATCAACATTGCTCCAAGCATATGCTATCCAAAACATGCCCAAAAATGCTCCAAAAGGCTCCAAAACGCACTTTCTTGATACTTTACCCCTTGGGACCTACAAACATACGAAAATAGCTTAAAATACTAAATTAAATACGAATAATCAACATAAATGCACAAGAACAAGCTAACTAAATCGCATAAATATGCTCATATCAGTAATCACAAAGAAAAAATCAGTTTTTGTAACATGCTTGAAAGAAGGAACTCAAACTAACGTTGTACCCTGAGAGACTTGAGTCTAAACGTTGTTTGGAGAGTTATTAGTCTGTGATTTCTTGTTTTCTAAAGTCGTTGCATGATCTCATTATTCTTTCCTTGGTTGCTACTTAGAAGGCGTTTCATCATTTTAGTTCCAAATACTAGAACTCATACCCGTTTCATTCAAAGCATGACATTGATTTGCATAACACATAAACAAGATGAAGTTGTTTAGTTAAACCAAAGCCAAAAAGCCGTACCCCCTTGCATATGTGTTGTAGGTTTAACCCCGTTGAGCCTTAATTAGCCTATGTTCTTTGTTAACCCACATGTTCCCCACCTAGCCTAGAATAGGACCATCCATACCTTTGTTCTTGAAGCATAGTGGAGCATAACTTAGAGGGAATTTCTTTTGATGAACATGATGCAGAAAAACAAGTGTGGGGGAAGGGATTTTTGTGTAAAAAGTGTGCCAAAAGAAAGAAAAGAGCATGGGTTAGAAAAAAAGAAAAAAGAAAAGAAAATTCGAAGAAAAAAGAAAAGAAAAATAGAAAAAGTTGTGAAAAGAAAGAAAAAGAGTTGAAAAATAAGTGAGAATGAACTCACAAGTGTTGATTGTTGAAGAAAGGGTCCAAAAGTTTGAATCCGGCCCTAAGTGATGTATGAATCTTCCCTTGTGTTTAAAAGTTGATTTTTGCATTCAAAAGTGAATTCTAAGTTTTGATTTCATTACTTTGCTTGCTATTGCTTTAAGAACTTTTGTTTATCCCTAACCTTTCTTTGTTAACCAATACCCTTAGCCCCATTTCTCGACGGTAAGGATGACTAAAATCTATGTGAGTAATGATTTTTAACATGTCTTGTTCCATTGGAAATCCCTAAGGCAAATGTTGGAAGGTCTAGATTGTGTTTTGTTGTTTTGTTTTGCTCGAGGACTAGCAAAAGCTAAGTGTGGGGGAATTTGATAGGAGCATATTTATGAGACTTAGTTAGCTTGTTTTCTTGCATTTATGTTATTAGTTCCTCGTTAATTTAGTATTTTAAGCTATTTTCGTGTGTTTGTAGGTCCAAAGGGTTAAAGAGGCAAGAAAGTGCCTTTTGGTGCTTTTTGGAGCAGTTTTGGGCATGGAATGGATAGCACATGCATGGAGTGATGTGATAAAAGTTAAGCACACAAATTAAACCCTCTTGTTGACAATTGTAGTATAGATGCAAGTAGGGATCGTTCTAGACCGGGGATTAGGAGGGATTGCTAATCTACTTAAAACTGACTCGAAAACACAAAAACAAACATAAAAACACTTAACTAGACTCAAAGGGTTCAAAACAAACTAAAAAGACTCCAAACAGCTTAAAACAACCAAATAGACTCAAACTAGACACTAAAGGGTGATTTGAACGAAAATTTATTTTAACTTGACTCAAAACACTTAAAACCACAAGTTTAGACAGATTCTAACCTAACTGACACAATAAAGTAAAGGGGATTGAGTTTTGACGAATTTGAAATAAAACAAACAGATTGTAAACTTAAACAGATTTTGGCACGAAATTGGTGAATTGGATGGATGATAGGTTAGCTAGAGGGATCTTCTCCACACATGACACACTTGCATACAAATCAATGTCCAGTTGCTCGATAAACCATGAACCTCAATGCCCCAGATTAACCGTGATGCACTAATTAACCCTCAGATTTTCCTTAAGTCATTGAATTGGACGGACAACGCATCGACAACCAAATTATTCTTCACAAGTCCCCTACATGAACTGCATAATAGAGATACAAGCAAAGATCATTAAGCTTCGTGAAAATCATAAGCATTGACAAAGCACTCGTAACTATAAACTGCATGATACTTATGCCAGGAATTCACTTAACACGATTGTGACTAGCAACCTCCACTACTTATGAATATAAGTTCATAACGATTAGGTGAAATTCCCTTATATTCTAGCATCAAATTCATGCATGCAAACTAAGTATGCATCCTTAATCGACAAACAAGAATAAGTTATCAATCAAACAGTTAAGTAAATTGCATTCATGATTTATGAAATCATAACTGGAAGTAATCAATTCATACTGCAAATTTGTTCATGGCTATGAATTTCCCCCTAGCTAAAACGAGTTTAGCTCCTCATGTTCACAAAACAAAGATAATTGAACTTAAACATTGAAAACAAAAGATTGAGAACACCTAAAAACGTTTCAGCAATCCAACTTGAATAGCAAGCACGTCCAAGGATCCTCCTTCTTCTTCTTTGTTGCGGCACATGATGTGATAAAAGTTAAGCACTCAAATTAAACCCTCTTGTTGTCAATTGTAGTAAGTATGCAAGTAGGGATCGTTCTGGACCGGGGATTAGGAGGGATTGCTAATCGACTCTAAACTGACTCAAAAACACAAAAACAAAGTTAAAAACGTTTGAAAAGGTTCACAAGACTCAAAACGGCTTAAAACACTTAAAACGGCTTAAAAACACTTTGTGGACAGATTCTAGACACTAGGGATGGTTTTGGACGAAAATTGGTTTTTACTTGACTCAAAACACTTGGAAATACAAACAAAACAGGTTTTAAACACTTTAAAACAAGAAAGTAAAAGGGGGGTTTTAGTTTGGACGAATTTGAAAGTAAAACAAACTGATTGTAAAGTAAAACAAGTTCAAAAACGAATTTGAAAACTTTGATGGTTGATGGGCTAGCTAGAGGGTCCTTCTCCACACATGACAAACTTGTACATAAATTGATTTCCAATTGCTTTTCAATAAACCATGAACCTCAACACCCCAGATTAACTGTGAGTGCACTAATTAACCCTCAGATTTTCCTTATGCCATTGAATTGGATGAGTGCATACGACAACCCAAATTATTCTCCAACGGTCCCCCACATGAGTGCATAGAAGAGATACAGTTAGAGATCATTAAGTTCCATGAAAATCATAAGTGTTGACAAGGCATTCGTAACTATGAATGCGTGATACGTTTGCCAGGAATCCAATTAACGCGATTGTGACAAGCAACCTTCACTACTCATGAATATAAGTTCATAACGATTAGGTGAAACTCCCTTATATTCTAGCATCAAATTCAAGCATTCAAACTAAGCGGGCCCTCTTAATCGACATACAAGAACAAGTTATGAATAAAACAGTTAATTGAATTGCATTCACGAATTATCAAATCACAATTGGAAGAAATCAATTCATATCTCAAGCATGTACATGGCTTCGAATTTCCCCCTAGCTAAGTAGGGGTTTAGCCACTCATAGTCACAACAAAATCAGAGAATAATAAAGTAAACATTGAAAGTAAGAACGAATTACACCTAGAACGATCCAATCTTCAAGCTTGAAACGTCAAAGGCCTCCTTCTTCTCCACCTTGCTGTGGCACAAGTGTCTAAGGTTGTGTATGGATGTGTTTTGGATGAAAGGATGGAAGGATTGGTGCGGCAAAGGGTTTTAGATGGCTGAAAGTGTGTGAATGAATGAATGGATGAATGGATGATTCAATGTGGTGCGGCAAGGGGTGGTTTATATAGAGTTTGGGAATTTAAGGCTTGAGAATAAATTAGGTAACATAAATTAACCAAAACCTTAAGGGAAAAAGGACTTAAAGTCAGAAATCTAAGGGAAAAGGTAAGGGAATTGCGGCAAAGAGGAAAACAAAAGCGAAAGGTGCGGCTGGTACAAGGAAAAATATTTCCTTGCTGATTTTGGTTGAAATTAAAAAGGGAAAGATGAAACCTTGTGCGGCAAGGGTATATAGGTGAAGGGAAAGTGCGGCACTAACCTAAAGAGCAAGGGAATGTGTCTTGCTTGTGCAGCAAGGAAGGAAAGGTGAAGGAAGAGGTGCGGCTAAGTCCCAAATTGAAAGGGAGTGTAATTCCTTGCACGGCAAGGAAGGTTTGGCTGAAAGTTAGGTGCGGCTCCCTCTTTGTATGGGTCTTGACCTTCTAGAATTGGGTTTTAGGTATCCCAAAGTGTTTAGGATTCCCTCTTTGTGGATGAAGCCTTTATACATTAGGATTGGGAAAGTCAAAGGTCAAAGTAAGGAAACTTTGACTTAGTCAACCCTTCTTCTTCTTGGATTCCTTCTCCTTCTTTGACTTGAATTAATTTTTCTTCCTTTCTTTGGCTGATTCCTAGCATGCTTTGGCCTTCAATTTCGTCCATCTTCATTGTGAAGGAAAAATATTGTCCTAGCTAAGAACAAGTAAGAACATTTGAATACATATGCAAACTAATAACACTTTAAAGTAGGCATGCATTCAAAAACAATTCATAAAACCCATGACTTTCAAAGCCTAGCATATGGTGAACCAATAGACTCTTTAACAAACTTAAAGAGAAGAAAGGATTTAGAGATTCTTTACCCTTGAAGCTCATCCTTGATTACACAAGGGATTCACCCAAGTGGAGGGCCTTCAAGTCACCTCCTAGCTCCTTGGATATACCTTGTGATTTGTATGCTCCTTTGCTCCTTGAGGATGTGAGGAAAGGATCTCCAAAAGTACCAAAGATTTAGTACCTCTAAGTCTCCACACCAAAGATGTAGTGTAAAGATGAAATGGATGACTTAGAAGGATTTTTGATGCTAGTAAAACCCCCCAAGTTGGCCGGCCTCTATGGAGAAAATTGGAGACAATGTTTCTCTTCTTTTTCTCTTAGAAAAGCCTTTATGAAAATAAAGCTATAAAGTTGCTTTTATACTTCATTCTTAGGTGAGTGGCAAACTTGCAATAAAGCATAACCTACTACCCCTCACCCTTATGGCCGGCCCCCTTTTGGTATTGGGCTAATTGCCCATTTTGTTTTAGTTGTCATACAACTTAAACATAATGGGCCTTGTGGACCAAAACACTTTTGGGCCTTGAAACCCAAAACCAACTTAAAAGCCCAATACGAACATTTCGTATAATTAATTAACTAATTAATTAATCTTGACCATAATTCAATTAAACCTTTTAATTGCATATCCATCTCATTTTATTTCTTCACTTTCATCCTTACTCGGTGTACGATCCATTAGGTTCCAATTAGCGAGGCAATGGGCGATTGTTACTCTTAACGATCGATTGTGAATTGAAACAACATTTCAATTCTCCCTTTTGATTAGTGTTTGCTAATCTTCAGGGCTTCCACAAACCATGAGTGACACCTAGCAGCATTTCATGGTTACCCAAGCTAAGTAGAAGTGGTTGGAGAACCTATCCAGTTACAACTACAATGCAATACGGTCCTTCTCTAATACAATACTCTTTATCACATTGTTTGAGTGATAGTTTGTTTCATGTCTACTATCCAATGTGATACTTTTCTATATGATTCAATTTGAATATGATTTGGAACAAACTTCCTAAGTCATATTCATATGCTTTGGCCAAAGACTCTCGAATCATATCTTAGAGTATTCTCCTTCCACCATGGAAGGTTAGAGATCCCTTGTTGTGAATTCACATGTCTACATGATTAGATAGCTTGACCCCAACAATGTCGTGGACACTCACAATGGAATGCCTTTGACATGATCAAAGATCAAGGACCTAACCATTAGACATCAATGATGCCTCAGGTCAAAGGACTACTTTGCATATTGTAACTAACGAGTTCTTACATGACATGTATGTTCGAACTCTCGTTTGATCGTTGTTCAGTGTACTCGATTACCTTTCGAGCACCTATGTGTTTGTCTTAGTGTCTAACACCAAATGACTTGAGACTAGTCATACTCACGCTTGAGTAGACATAACACATACTAACCTTAAAGGACTGTCAATGCCCAATTGGCAATCCTATGGCTAGGAACGTTTTAGGAATGAACATAAGAGAAAGGTCTCGTTAATTTAACTTACTTAAATTACTTATCTCTTAGATCAAATACATTCCTTGGATTCCCTTATTGCTTAGACACATGATACAATAAATAGTGATTAACAATAAGCTTTGCCCTTTATTAAACATATAAAAGTTTAATACAATAAGTATTCCAAAAGCTATTACATCAAATGAGTGGCTTTGTGGGCATACTTCCAACACATTGCTCCAAGCATAAGCTATCCAAAACATGCCCAAAACTGCTCCAAAAGGCTCCAAAATGCACTTTCTTGATACTTCACCCCTTGGGACCTACAAACACACAAAAATGGCTTAACATACTAAATTAACTAAGAACAATCAACATAAATGCACGAAAACAAGCCAACTAAGTCGCGTAAATATGCTCCTATCAGCACAAGGGTGGAAGGGATGTATGAGATGTGTATTGAGGTCAGATATGTGAATTGGGGTGAATAGATGTGTAGAATGGTCAGGGGATTCTTGGAATGGTGCGGCAAGGCCTTATTTTTATAGGACTAGGGTGAGATACGGCTGGGATTAATTTAGGTAAGGTTTTTATTCCAAATCCTAAGGGAAAAAGGAAATTAAATTTCAAAATCCCAAGGGAAAGGGGAAAGGATATGCGGCAATGTGTAAAAGGGCAACGAGAGGGTTCCCTTGCACAGCAAGGAAGGATTCCTTGCTGATTTGGGCGCAGCTATGTCCTAGAGGGAATGGGAAATATGGTTCCTTTTGCGGCAAGGAAGGAAAACCTAAGGGAAGGGTGCGGCACCCTTTTAGACAGGGATTAGGACTTCTAGAAACATGTAATTAAGTGTCCTAGATTATTTAGGAGGCCTCTTTGTAGCTGGAACCTTGGTAAATTAGTATTAGGAAAGGTAAGGACAAAATAAGGTAAGTTTCACTAGTCATTCCTTCTTCTTGCTGGATTCCTTGTCCTCCCTTGACTTGAATTTACTTTCTTCCTCTCTTTGGCACATTCCTAGCTTGCTTTGGTCTTCAATTTCGTCCATCTACTTTGCTCCAAGCATGTGCTATCAATTCCATGCCCAAAACTGCTCCAAAAGGCACCAAAATGCACCTCCTTGCCACTTTAACCCTTTGAACCTACAAACACACGAAAATAGCTTAAAATACTAAATTAACTAGGAAATAACAACATAAATGCCAAGAAACAAGCTAGCTAAGTCGCATAAATATGCTCCTATCATGGAGCAAGGTGGATGGACGAAATTGAAGACCAAAAGAGGATAGGAATGTGCTAAAGAGATGAAGAAAATAAATTCAAGAAAAGGAAAACAAGAAAGCTCAGCAAGAAAGAAGGAATGTTAACCAAGTTTCCTTATTTTGTCCTTAAACCTTTCCTAATCCCTTTCCACCTAGGTTCCAGCTGCAAGGAGGCTTCCTAAATATGTTAGGACACTTAATTCCTGATTTTAGAAGACCTAATCCCACTCCAAGGAGGGAGCCGCACCTTTCTTTCCCAAAATCCTTCCTTGCCATGCAAGGAAGCCATTCCCTTGTCTTCTAGGAGCTGTCGCACCCTACATTCCCTTTCTCTCTTGGTTTCTGACATTTAATTACCTTTTCCTTGTAGAATTAGACATCAAATCTGTTTCCTAAATTATTTAGGTCGTGCCTCTCTCAGCCCTATAAAAATAAGTCTTTGCCACACACAATTTCGAAACCACCCTTCACCATAACTCACCTACATCTATCCACCACCACAATTCACCACACAAACCATCACCACACCCTTGTGCCGCAGCAAAGGAGAAGGAAGGAGACCCTTGGACGTGCTGCCATTCAAGCTTTGGATTGTTGGAACGTTTTTAGGTGTAATACATCATTTGTTTTCAATGTTTAAACTGACTCAAAAACACGAAAACAAACTTAAAAACACTTAACTAGACTCTAAAGACTGAAAACAAACTAAAAAGACTCAAAACAGCACAAAACAAACAAATTGACTCAAACTGGACACTAAGAAGATGTTTGGACGAATTCTAACTTTAACTTGACTCAAAATACTAAAAGACACAAGTTTGGACAGATTCTAACTAAGTTGACACAACAAAGTAAAGGGGGATTGGTTTTTGATGAATTTAAACTAAAAACAGACAGATTTAAAAACTAAACAAGATTGCACAAATTTGGGTGAATGAATGGGTGATAGGCTAGCTAGAGGGTCCTTCTCCACGCATGACACACTTGCATACAAATCGATTTCCCGTTGCTTTTCCAATAAACCATGAACCTCACCGCCCCAGATTAACCGTGAACAACACTAATTAATCCTCAGATTTTCCTTAAGTCATTGAATTGGATGGATAACGCATCGGCAATCAAATTATTCTTCAAAAGTTCCCTACATGATGATAGGAGCATATTTATGCGACTTAGTTAGCTTGTTTTCTTGCATTTTTGTAGTTAGTTATTACTTATTGATGTGATAAAAACTAACACACAAATTAAAACCCTATTAAGATAGTTGTAGTATGAATAAGTAGGAATCGTTCTAGGCCGGGGATTAACTAGGGCTGCTAATCAACACAAATATGACTCAAAAACACAAAACAAACACTAAGTAGACACTTATAACTCAAAACAGACTAAACAAACTCAAAACAGCATAAAACAATGAAATAGACACTAAACTGACTCTATAGAGTTATTTGGACGAATTTTAACTTTTACTTGACTCAAAACACTAAAATGGACAGATTGGGACTAGTTATAACTAATTAGACACAAACTAATAAAGGGAATTGGTTTTTGGACGAATTTAAACTAAATTAAACAGATTATAAAGACAGTGAATTAAGCACAAAATTGGGTGAATTGAATGATAAAAGGGCTAGCTAGAGGGTCTTTCTCCACACATGACACATATGCAACACAAATCAATTTCCAGTTATTACTTCTTCAAACCATGAATCTCAATGCCCTAGATTAACCGTGAATTGCACTAATTAACCTTCAGATTTTCCTAAGTTCATTGAATTGGACTCTGCGCCGACAACCAAATTATTGTTATCAAGTTCTCTACATGAACTGCATAATAGAAATACTATCAAAGATCATTAAGTTTTGTGAAAATCATAAGCATTGACAAAGCATTCGTAACTATGAACTGCATGATACTCCTGCTAGGAATTTACTTAACGCGATCGTGACCAGCGACCTCCACTACTTATGAATATAAGTTCATAACGATTGGGTGAAATTCCCTTATATTCTAGCATCAAATTCATGCATGCAAACTAAGTTGGCCACCTCAATCAACATACAAGAATAAGTTATGAATCAAACAGTTAAGCAAATTGCATTCATGATTTTCAAAATAATAACTGAAGGTAATCAATTCATGTCACATACATATTCATGGCTTTAAAATCGCCCTTAGCTAAAATAAACTTAGTTCCTCATGATTGTAAAAATTAACAACGAAAGCAACATGATTGTAATACTAAAATAAGGATAGAAGACACCCCTAACAACGCTCCAGCATTCCCAAGGATGGAGTGGCAGGCACAGCACTAGACTTCCCTCCTTCTCCTTCCCTTTGATGCGGCACACCTTGAAAACTCTCTCAAAATCTCTCATTTGCTCTTAGAATTCTCAAGTGTGTGTTGTGAATTATGGTGGTGGTGATGTGAATGAATGAAGGGTGCGGCACATGTATTTATAGGGTCAGGAGGGCACGGTTTGGCTGTGTTGGAAAGGGATTCATATGATACAAATTCAGGTGGGAAAAAGATTGCACAATCCACTCCAACCAAGGAGAGACTTGCGGTAGATTCTAGGACTTCTAGAAGGCAGATGCGGCATGGATTTAGGGGGATAGGATATGGCTTCTAGAAACAGGTTCTAGAGGTTCGAATGTAAGTGGGAATCCCTCTTTGTAGCTGAAAACAAGGTAGGTTAGGATTAAGATAAGGTAAGGATAAGATAAGGTTGTTTGGATAAGATAAGATAAGGTTTTGGATAATGTTTGAGATAATGCTCCATATTTCTTGCTCTTCTCTTATCTTCTTTGACTTGAACTTGTTTCTCCAGATTTGTAGCATGATCCTTGCCTCTTTTGACTTCAAATTCGTCCATCCACCTTGCTCCATAAGTAAGCTATCCATTCTTGGCCCAAAACTGCTCTAAAACACTCCAAATTGCACTTTCTTGACACTTTAGCACTTTGAACCTACAAACACACGAAAATAGCTTAAAACACTATAATTAATGTAAATCAACTAAGTAAATGCAAGAAAACAAGCTAACTAAGTCGCATAAATATGCTCCTATCACTTATTAGAGGGTTTTAAGTCATTTTCGTGTGTTTTCAGGTCTAGATGGCAAAGATAGCAAAAAGAGGCAATTTGGAGCATTTTAGAGTAGTTTTGGGCTTGGAATGGATAGCTTATGAAGGAAGCAAGGTGGATGGACAAAATTGAAGACCAAGAGAGGCTAGGAATGTGCAAAAGAGATGGAGAAGATAAAGTCAAGATAAGAAGATAAGAAGTCAGCAAGAAAGAAGGAGCATTATCCTTAACATTATCCAAAACCTTATCTTATCTTATCCAAACTACCTTATCTTATCCTAACCTTATCCTAATCTATCTTAAATCCAGCTGAAAGGAGGATCCCTAGATGCATTAGGACACCCAAAAACCTGGTTTCTAGAAGGCCTATTCCTAGATATGTGCTGCACCTTCTCCTTTTCCCCCTAGAAATCTGCCAAACGCCCAAGTCCTTTTCCTCTTTGGTTTGGCGCGTACTTATCCTTTTCCTTGACAACCTGGACGTGCCCCTAGCCATATAAATACCCACACAAGCCGCACCAATTGATTCAGAGCTTCAGAGACATATTTTTAGAGAGAAAACACAAGTGTCGCAGCAAAGGATAAGAATGAGTGCAATCTGCCATTGCTGGAGCATTCTTGGGTTGTTTCTATCCTTATTTTAGTTTAATGTTTGTTTTAATTTTGTTTTCAATTATGATGAACATTGATAGGAGCATATTTATGCAACTTAGTTAGCTTGTTTTCTTGCATTTTCGTAGTTAGTTATTACTTATTATAGTGTTTAAAGTCATTTTCGTGCAATTTCAGGTCCTAAAGGCAAAATATGCAAAAATAGCTAATTTGGAGTGTTTTGGAGCAATTTTGGGCTAAGAATGGATAGCTTATGATTCAAGCAAGTGGGATGGACGAATTTGAAGATTAGAAGGCAAGGAATCTGCTAAGAAGAAGGAAGAAACAAGTTCAAGTTCTAGAAGATAAGAGAAGAGCAAGAAATAAGGAACATTATCTAGAAACATTATCCAAATCCTTATCTTATCTTATCCTATCCTAACCTAATCCTATCCTACCTTATTTCCAGCTACAAAAAGGGATTCTTATCAGATTTTATCACCTAAATTCATGGTTCTAGAACCCTAAAAATCTGGTGCCTTATCTCCTTGTTCTAGAAACCATATCTCCTGATTTGAAGACCAATCTTTTTCCTACATGGAATCTGCTCGAATTTCACCCTTTCCTTGGTGGTTTGGGATGCCAAATCCTTCTCCAAAAACCCTTGAAACCGTGCCTTTCTCTCCCTATAAATACACATACCTGCTGTGCACTTAAAATCATCCACCCTTCACCATAATTCACCTACATCCATCCACCACCCCCATGAAGGAAAAATATTGTCCTAGCTAAGAACAAGTAAGAACATTTGAATACATATGCAAACTCATAACACTTTAAAGTAGGCATGCATTCAAAAACAATTCATAAAACCCATGACTTTCAAAGCCTAGCATATGGTGAACCAATAGACTCTTTAACAAACTTAAAGAGAAGAAAGGATTTAGAGATTCTTTACCCTTGAAGCTCATCCTTGATTACACAAGGGATTCACCCAAGTGGAGGGCCTTCAAGTCACCTCCTAGCTCCTTGGATCTACCTTGTGATTTGTATGCTCCTTTGCTCCTTGAGGATGTGAGGAAAGGATCTCCAAAAGTACCAAAGATTTAGTACCTCTAAGTCTCCACACCAAAGATGTAGTGTAAAGATGAAATGGATGACTTAGAAGGATTTTTGATGCTAGTAAAACCCCTAAGTTGGCCGGCCTCTATGGAGAAAATTGGAGACAATGTTTCTCTTCTTTTTCTCTTAGAAAAGCCTTAATGAAAATAAAGCTATAAAGTTGCTTTTATACTTCATTCTTAGGTGAGTGGCAAACTTGCAATAAAGCATAACCTACTACCCCTCACCCTTATGGCCGGCCCCCTTTTGGTATTGGGCTAATTGCCCATTTTGTTTTAGTTGTCATACAACTTAAACATAATGGACCTTGTGGACCAAAACACTTTTGGGCCTTGAAACCCAAAACCAACTTAAAAGCCCAATACGAACATTTCGTATAATTAATTAACTAATTAATTAATCTTGACCATAATTCAATTAAACCTTTTAATTGCATATCCATCTCATTTTATTTCTTCACTTTCATCCTTACTCGGTGTACGATCCATTAGGTTCCAATTAGCGAGGCAATGGGCGATTGTTACTCTTAACGATCGATTGTGAATTGAAACAACATTTCAATTCTCCCTTTTGATTAGTGTTTGCTAATCTTCAGGGCTTCCACAAACCATGAGTGACACCTAGCAGCATTTCATGGTTACCCAAGCTAAGTAGAAGTGGTTGGAGAACATATCCAGTTACAACTACAATGCAATACGGTCCTTCTCTAATACAATACTCTTTATCACATTGTTTGAGTGATAGTTTGTTTCATGTCTACTATCCAATGTGATACTTTTCTATATGATTCAATTTGAATATGATTTGGAACAAACTTCCTAAGTCATATTCATATGCTTTGGCCAAAGACTCTCGAATCATATCTTAGAGTATTCTCCTTCCACCATGGTGAAGGAAAAATATTGTCCTAGCTAAGAACAAGTAAGAACATTTGAATACATATGCAAACTAATAACACTTTAAAGTAGGCATGCATTCAAAAACAATTCATAAAACCCATGACTTTCAAAGCCTAGCATATGGTGAACCAATAGTCTCTTTAACAAACTTAAAGAGAAGAAAGGATTTAGAGATTCTTTACCCTTGAAGCTCATCCTTTATTACACAAGGGATTCACCCAAGTGGAGGGCCTTCAAGTCACCTCCTAACTCCTTGGATCTACCTTGTGATTTGTATGCTCCTTTGCTCCTTGAGGATGTGAGGAAAGGATCTCCAAAAGTACCAAAGATTTAGTACCTCTAAGTCTCCACACCAAAGATGTAGTGTGAAGATGAAATGGATGACTTAGAGAGATTTTTGATGCTAGTAAAACCCCCTAAGTTGGCCGGCCTCTATGGAGAAAAAATGGAGACAATGTTTCTCTTCTTTTTCTCTTAGAAAAGCCTTAATGAAAATAAAGCTATAAAGTTGCTTTTATACTTCATTCTTAGGTGAGTGGCAAACTTGCAATAAAGCATAACCTACTACCCCTCACCCTTATGGCCGGCCCCCTTTTGGTATTGGGCTAATTTCCCATTTTGTTTTAGTTGTCATACAACTTAAACATAATGGACCTTGTGGACCAAAACACTTTTGGGCCTTGAAACCCAAAACCAACTTAAAAGCCCAATACGAACATTTCGGATTATTAATTAACTAATTAATTAATCTTGACCATAATTCAATTAAACCTTTTAATTGCATATCCATCTCATTTTATTTCTTCACTTTCATCCTTACTCGGTGTACGATCCATTAGGTTCCAATTAGCGAGGCAATGGGCGATTGTTACTCTTAACGATCGATTGTGAATTGAAACAACATTTCAATTCTCCCTTTTGATTAGTGTTTGCTAATCTTCAGGGCTTCCACAAACCATGAGTGACACCTAGCAGCATTTCATGGTTACCCAAGCTAAGTAGAAGTGGTTGGAGAACCTATCCAGTTACAACTACAATGCAATACGGTCCTTCTCTAATACAATACTCTTTATCACATTGTTTGAGTGATAGTTTGTTTCATGTCTACTATCCAATGTGATACTTTTCTATATGATTCAATTTGAATATGATTTGGAACAAACTTCCTAAGTCATATTCATATGCTTTGGCCAAAGACTCTCGAATCATATCTTAGAGTATTCTCCTTCCACCATGGAAGGTTAGAGATCCCTTGTTGTGCATTCACATGTCTACATGATTAGATAGCTTGACCCCAACAATGCCGTGGACACTCACAATGGAATGCCTTTGACATGATCAAAGATCAAGGACC
The DNA here is from genome assembly GCA_036320875.1 of Cotoneaster glaucophyllus. Lineage (NCBI taxonomy): Eukaryota > Viridiplantae > Streptophyta > Magnoliopsida > Rosales > Rosaceae > Cotoneaster > Cotoneaster glaucophyllus. The sequence goes on from CM070059.1 coordinate 23,267,645, forward strand.
TAACCATTAGACATCAATGATGCCTCAGGTCAAAGGACTACTTTGCATATTGTAACTAACGAGTTCTTACATGACATGTATGTTCGAACTCTCGTTTGATCGTTGTTCAGTGTACTCGATTACCTTTCGAGCACCTATGTGTTTGTCTTAGTGTCTAACACCAAATGACTTGAGACTAGTCATACTCACGCTTGAGTAGACATAACACATACTAACCTTAAAGGACTGTCAATGCCCAATTGGCAATCCTATGGCTAGGAACGTTTTAGGAATGAACATAAGAGAAAGGTCTCGTTAATTTAACTTACTTAAATTACTTATCTCTTAGATCAAATACATTCCTTGGATTCCCTTATTGCTTAAACACATGATACAATAAATAGTGATTAACAATAAGCTTTGCCCTTTATTAAACATATAAAAGTTTAATACAATAAGTATTCCAAAAGCTATTACATCAAATGAGTGGCTTTGTGGGCATACTTCCAACACCCCAAACACCATCTGCTGCAGCAAGGAAGGAAGGAAAAGAAGATACTTGGAGCGTTTCTAGGTGTATTCTATCCTTAGTTTAATGTTTATTTTAATTTGGTTTTCAATTATGCGGAACTAAGTTTATTTTAGTTAGAGGTGAATTTGTGATAGAAGCATATTTATGCGACTTAGTTAGCTTGTTTTCATGCATTTATGTTGATTGTCCTTAGTTAATTTAGTACTTTAAGCTATTTTCGTGTGTTTGTAGGTCCAATGGGTTAAAGTAGCAAGAAAGTGCATTTTGGAGCAGTTTTGGGCATGTTTTGGATAGCATATGCATGGAGTCATGTGAATGGACGAAATTGAAGACTTGAAGAGGCTAGGATTATGTTTGAAGACTGAAGAATTAATTCAAGAAAGTCAAGGAGCTTTGAAAGAAGGAAAGAAATCAGCCAAGTTCCTTGTTTTGGCCTAAACCTTTCCTATTCTCAATCCACTTAAATTTCAGCAACAAACAAGTACCCTAACCATTCTAGGTACTTAATATATGTCTCTTGAAGACTTTAAACTTGCCCTAAACCTTTGCCGCACCCAACATACCCTTTCCCTTTTCCTTGCTGCAAGATACTTACCCTTTCTCCCCAAAATCAGCAACTAAATCTTCTTTCCCTTTCCTTAGAATCTTTGCCGCACTTCCCTTACCTTTTCTTTGGGATTTCTGCTTTTAATTCCCCTTTCCCTTAAAGTTTTGGAGTAAATGTGTTACCTAAATAAGTCCAAATCGTGCTCCTTCTTAACCCTATAAATAACACACCTTTGTCGCACCCTTTTATCATCCATTCATTCACATACACTCATCTAGCCACAAAGCATCCTTTGCCGCACCAATTCCTTCATCTTTTCAGCCAAAACACATCCATACACAACCTTAGACACTTGTGCCGCATCAAGGTGGAGAAGAAGAGGCCCTTTGACTTTTCAAGCTTGAAGATTGGATCGTTCTAGGTGTACTTCGTTCTTAAATTCAATGTTTACTTTATTATTCTCTGATTTTGTTGTTGCTATGAGTGGCTAAACCCCTACTTAGCTAGGGGGAAGTTCGAAGCCATGAACATGCTTGAGATATGAAATGATTTCTTCCAATTGTGATTTGATAAATCGTGAATGCAATTCAATTAACTGTTTTATTCATAACTTGTTCTTGTATGTCGATTAAGAGGGCCCGCTTAGTTTGCATGCTTGAATTTGATGCTAGAATATAAGGGAGTTTCACCTAATCGTTATGAACTTATATTCATGAGTAGTGAAGGTTGCTAGTCACAATCGCGTTAATTGAGTTCCTGGCAAACGTATCATGCATTCATAGTTACGAATGCCTTGTCAACGCTTATGATTTTCATTGAATGTAATGATCTCTAACTGTATCTCTTCTATGCATTCATGTAGGGGACCGTTGGAGAATAATTTGGGTTGTCGTATGCATCATCCAATTCAATAACATAAGGAAAATCTGAGGGTTAATTGTTGGAAATGTGCCCTACAACCAATCATATGATGATACTTTACGGACATTTCACATGTTAAACTAATCTAGTTTAATATAAAAGGCAAAGATTATTGTTTCAAGCTGTCTCATATAAATGTTATGTGCTTAAACGATAAGTCCAAGGAATATGCTATTAGGAGAATGTAATCTAAAGAAGTTAGATTCATGAGACCATTCTCTTTTGTATACATATCCTAAATGTTCCTGATCATAGGATTGCCAATTGGGCATTGACAGTCCGTTAAGATCAGTACGTGCTATGTCTTCTCTTAGGGAGAGTGACAGGTCTCGAGTCATTGGTGTGAATGACACCAAGACAAGCATGTAGGTGCTCGATAGAGAATGAGTCCACTGAACGCGATCAACGAGGAGTTCTCATATTCATGTCATATGAGAACTCATGGTTGGGATAATGCAAAGTAGTCATTTGACCTGAGGCATCACAGTTGTCTTGTGGTTAGGTCCTTGATCTTTGACTATGTCAAAGTCACTCCGTCAGAGGGTGTCCACGGCATAGTTGGGGTTAAGCCACTTAGCCATGGAGGCAAGTGAATGCGCAACAAGGGATCTCTAACCTTCAAACTGTTTGAGGGAGAATACTCTATGATATGATTGAGAATCTCTGGCCAGAGTATGAATGAGATTTAGGAAGTCGTTCCAAATCACATTCAAGGTAATCATATAAGTATATGAATCGCATTGGATAGTAGACATGAATAAACTATCAAACCAAACAATGTGGTCAAGAGTATTGTATTAGAGAAAGACCGTATTGCATTGTAATCCTAAACTGAATAGGTTCTCCACCTCTTCTGATTAGCTTGGGTAGCCATGATACACTGCTAGGTGTCACTCATGGTTTGTGGAAGCCCTAAAGATGTATAATCATTTAAGGGAGAATTGAAAGTATGTTTCAATTCACAATCGATCGTTAAGAGTAACAATTGCTCACTGCCTCGCTAAAAGGAACCTAATGGATCGCACACCGTGTAAGGTAATGATTGAAGGATATAATGAAGATGAGTAAGGACAATTAAATAGTTTAATTGTATGTGGCAAGGATTAATTAAAAGTTAATTAATCTAGAACGAAAGGTTCGTTTTAGGCCTTAAGTTAATTTTGGGTTTCGGGACACAAAAGGGTTTTGGTCCACAAGGCACATAAGGTTTAAGTTGTGTGACAACTAAAACAAAATGGGCAATTAACCCACTAACAATAGGGAGGCCGGCCATGATTAGAGAGGGAGTGGGTTTTGGACTTATTACAAGTTTGCCACTCCAATGAAGGGAGGTATAAATATGACTTTATAGCTTTTTCTTCATTAGGGTTTTCTTTGAGGAAAGATGAGAGTTTTTTTGCTCTCTCTTTCTCTCTAGGGAGGCCGGCCACCATGGGGGAGTTTACTAGCATCTAACTTCTCCATGGCCACTCATCTTCTTCCTCAACCATCCTTGGTGTCGAAACTTAGAGGTCTCCAACTTTGGTGACTTTTGGAGAAACCTATTCTTCCATCCATATCCAAGAAGGCATGGATCCAAGAAGCAAAGTTCTTCCACCTTCATCCATGGAGCCAAGGAGCAAGGTGACAAAGGAAGAAGGCCCTCACATGGGTGATTAACCTTTGCTAAGCAAAGAGGAATCAACAAAGGTATAAGACTTCTCAACTCACTTTGTTCTTGAGTTGAGTCTTGGTTCACCATTTCTACTAGGCTTTGAATTTCATGGGTAATGTTTTGTTTTGAGTGCATACAAGCATGATTCCGCCTTTAAATTGTTAATTGCATGCCATAGATGTTGCTCAAATGAACATGTTTTTCACAAATTTTCCTTCATTAATTAGTGCATCACGGTTAATCTGGGGTGTTGAGGTTCATGGTTTATTGAAAAGCAATTGGAAATAGATTCATGTACAAGTGTGTCATGTGTGGAGAAGGACCCTCTAGCTAGCCCGTCAACAATCAAAGTTTTCAAATTCGTTTTCAAATCTGTTTTACTTTACAAGATACTTGTTTTACTTTCAAATTCGTCCAAACCAAAACCCCCCTTTTACTTTCTTGTTTTAAAGTGTTTAAAATCTGTTTTGTTTGTGTTTCCAAGTGTTTTGAGTCAAGTAAAAACCAATTTTCGTCCAAAACCATCCCTAGTGTCTAGAATCTGTCCAAAAAGTGTTTTTAAGCAGTTTTGAGTATTTGTAACTTGTTTTGAGTCACTTGAGTCTTTTCAAATGTTTTTAACTTTGTTTTTGTGTTTTTGAGTCAGTTAAGAGTCGATTAGCAATCCCTCCTAATCCCCGGTCCAGAACGATCCCTACTTGCATACTTACTACAATTGACAACAAGAGGGTTTAATTTGAGTGCTTAACTTTTATCACATCAAATTTTGGCGCCGTTGCCGGGGATTAGCAACTTTGCTAATCCCCAGGTTTTTCCCCTTTGTTTCTTTTCGTGTCTTTTATTTTTATTTTCTGTTTTGTTTTGTTTATTTTGCTTTTGATATTTGATTTAGTTTTCTTTCTTTGATTTCAGGTACTAGAGAAGCAAGACATGGCAATTGCTAATATTCAAGCTCAAATAGCGAATCTTACTTCTCAATTGTCGCAGCACATCGAAAGGACCACAATGCAAAGTATCCCTACATTTGGTGCGTCCTATACGCGAGGATATGAAGCTGATCAACGAGATTGGAGCAATCATTCAAATTCTATGTGGTGGGAACCTCAACAAGTTCAACACGAAGCATATTGGCAGCCATATGAGGAGTTATATTCAGAGCCTATGCCTCCCCCGCAACAATTTTAACCAAAGTCAGGTTTGTTAATGGCTTGTGATCAAATTCTTGAACTAATTTCTTTAACGCAGGGCTCACAAAATCAAGCCAAGGAGGTTCAACAAGAAGAATATTGGCAGCCCTATGAGGAATTCTATGCAAAGCCTATGCATCCACCACAACCCTCCCTACAACAATTCCAAACAAATTTAGGTTCGTCAATGAATTATGATGAAATTCTTGATGTACTAACCTCTATGGGGCAAGGATTACAAAATCAAGCCAAGGAGTTGGGCGAATTGAAGAATCAAATGGGAGAGATTGTAGAATTTATGGGGCAAATTCAAGAACAAAGTGGCATGGAGGTTGGAGATGAACCCAAAACGTCCACAACATGCCAAAATATGAATGAACAACTGCTGTTTGAAGAAGAGGAGGAAGACAAGGCCACGGCAAGCTTGGAAGAAGCTTTGCCGCAGCCTTCCAAGGACCCTCCACCACCCAATTCAAGTAAGGTTTCAATTCTTTCTAACCTTATTCCACCAAATGTGCCTATTCCTTGCAGATTCAATGAAGAAGAGGGTGAGAAAGGCATCGTCGAAACCTTTCCAACGATTCAAGAGAAAGAGGTGGCTGGGGATTGTCTTGAATTAATCAAAGAGGATGTGCTTGCAACAACAATTCCTAATGAAGTTGAATTTTATGACACAGGACAAGTCACAACACTAAAACCACCCAATCTGGCCGAGCTCTCTAATCCTAAATCTTTTGAATGAGTGTTTGTTCTTGAGTTCGTGTCGAAGCACAAAGGTAATCCACCTCCCCGAATTTCAATTTCGTTTTATACTAACATGTTGTTAATGATTCAGGCACCCACTCTTGAGTTTAAACCGTTACCGGATCATTTCAACTATCATCTTCCATTCAAAGATAAAGGAGAGGTATCGTCCGGTTGGAAGACGTTAAAGCAAGCGCTTCTTGGGAGGCAACCCATGCATTCAACAAAGGAAGACCTAGGAATTACTCCACATCCAGATTTGCGTCCCTAAACCCTTCTCTTTCCTGTTCCTATTCTGCCATATTTATTGTGTTTGATTCGTTGTTTGTTTGTTTGCTTTTGTGTGAGTTTATGTCTGAAACATTGAGGACAATGTTTGATTTAAGTGTGGGGGGGGGGGGTAAACAAGTTGTTTTTGCATGAATTTCGTGGGTTTTATTCACCTATCACTTACAATGTTGTTTCTCAATGTTTTTATGTGTTTTTAGTGTGTTTTGAAGCATTTTAGTGTGTTTACTTTATTATTCTCTGATTTTGTTGTTGCTATGAGTGGCTAAACCCCTACTTAGCTAGGGGGAAGTTCGAAGCCATGAACATGCTTGAGATATGAATTGATTTCTTCCAATTGTGATTTGATAAATCGTGAATGCAATTCAATTAACTGTTTTATTCATAACTTGTTCTTGTATGTCGATTAAGAGGGCCCACTTAGTTTGCATGCTTGAATTTGATGCTATAATATAAGGGAGTTTCACCTAATCGTTATGAACTTATATTCATGAGTAGTGAAGGTTGCTAGTCACAATCGCGTTAATTGAGTTCCTGGCAAACGTATCATGCATTCATAGTTACGATTGCCTTGTCAACACTTATGATTTTCATTGAACGTAATGATCTCTAACTGTATCTCTTCTATGCATTCATGTAGGGGACCGTTGGAGAATAATTTGGGTTTTCGTATGCATCATCCAATTCAATGACATAAGGAAAATCTAAGGGTTAATTAGTGCATCACGGTTAATTTGGGGTGTTGAGGTTCATGGTTTATTGAAAAGCAATTGGAAATCGATTCATGTACAAGTGTGTCATGTGTGGAGAAGGACCCTCTAGCTAGGCCGTCAACCATCAAAGTTTTCAAATTCGTTTTCAAATCTGCTTTACTTTACAAGATACTTGTTTTACTTTCAAATTCGTCCAAACCAAAACCCCCCTTTTACTTTCTTGTTTTAAAGTGTTTAAAATCTGTTTTGTTTGTGTTTCCAAGTGTTTTGAGTCAAGTAAAAACCAATTTTCGTCCAAAACCATCCCTAGTGTCTAGATTCTGTCCAAAAAAGTGTTTTTAAGCAGTTTTGAGTATTTTTAACTTGTTTTGAGTCCCTTGAGTCTTTTCAAACGTTTTTAACTTTGTTTTTGTGTTTTTGAGTCAGTTTAGAGTCGATTAGCAATCCCTCCTAATCTCCGGTCCAGAACGATCCCTACTTGCATACTTACTACAATTGGCAACAAGATGGTTTAATTTGAGTGCTTAACTTTTATCACATCAATTTGAAGCCATGATTATATGTTTTATATGAATGGATTACATCCAGTTATTGTTTCTTGAGTCTTGAATGTGATTTGCTTAATTGAGTTATTAAAACTTGTTTGTGTATGTTGGTTGAGGGTTGACACTTAATTTGCATGCATGAACTTGATGCTAGAGTATAAGGGAGTTTCACCTAATCGTTATGAACTTATATTCACAAGTAGTAAAGGTTGCTAGTCACAATCATGTTAAGTCGAGTCCTAGGCAAGAGTCTCATGCTTTTCATAGTTACAATTGCCTTGTCAACACTTATGGTTTTCAAAGAACTTAATGACCTTTGATATGTTTTTCTATCATGCTTTTCATAGTTAGGAAACTTGATAAGGATAATTTGGTTGTAATGCGTCTCCATTCAATTCAATGAACTAAGGAAAATCTAATGGTTAATTTGTGCATTCATGGTTAACTTGGGGTGTTGTCATTCATAAGTCTTAAGGAATAATAACAGGTAATTGGTTCATATGCATATATCATGTGTGGAGAAGGATCCTTTAACTAGTCTTTCACCCTTTTCAAATCACCAAAATCGTTTTCTTTAAGTGTTTTATGCAAAGTTTATCTTTTAAGTTTTAAATTCGTCAAAAACAATGCCCCTTTCATTGAGTCTTGTTATTTGAGTCAAAATCTGTTTTCTTTTAGTCTTTTGAGTCAAGTTGTAGTTTATTTTCGTCCAAAATCATCCATAGAGTCAGTTTTGAGTCTTTTTGTTTAGTTTGTGTTGTTTTGAGTTAGTTTTGAGTCTATAGAGTCTAAATTAGTGTTTTTGAGTCTTGTTTGTGTTGATTAGTATCCCTAGTTAATCCCCGGCCTAGAACGATCCCTACTTGCATCATATACTACAATTGTCAAAAATAGGGTTTAATTTGCGTGTTAAGTAATTTTCACATCAAACATGAGGAGCTAAACTCGTTTTAGCTAGGGGCAAATTCAAAGCCATGAACATATATTGCATATGAGTTGATTACTTCCAGTTATTGTTTCATAAATCGTGAATGCAATTTGCTTAACTGTTTGATTGATAACTTATTCTTGTATGTGGGTTAAGGGTGCACACTTAGTTTGCATGCATGAATTTGATGCTAGAATATAAGGGAATTTCACATAATCGTTATGAACTTATATTTACAAGTAGTGGAGGTCACTAGTCATGATCGCGTTAAGTAAAATTCCAGGCAGGAGTATTATGCTGTTCATAGTTACGAATGCCTTGTCAATGCTTATGATTTTCACAGAACTTAATGATCTTTTATATGTATCTCTATCGTGCTGTTCTAATAGGGAGCTTGAGAAGAATAATTTGATTGCGATGCGATGTCCAATTCAATGAACTTAGGAAAATTTGATGGTTAATTAGTGCTGTTCACGGTTAACTTGGGGCATTGTCATTCATGGTTTATAGGAAGGATAACTGGAAATTGATTTGTATGCGTATGTGTCATGTGTGGAGAAGGACCCTCTAGCTAGCCTTTCACCCCCAAATCACCCCAATTTCGTACCCTTTACTTAGTGTCTTTAATTTGTTTTGTTTAGAGTTTTAAATTCGTCAGAACCCAATCCCCCCTTTAGTTTGTTGTGTCAACTTAGTTAGAATCTGTCCAAATTTGTGTCTTTTAGTGTTTTGAGTCAAGTCAAGTTAGAAATTCGTCCAAGTAACCCCTAGTGTCTAGTTTGAGTCAATTTGTTTGTTTTTGTGCTGTTTTGAGTCATTCTAGTTTGTTTTGAGTCCTTAGAGTCTAGTTTTCTGTTTTTGAGTCTAGTTTAGTACTTTTGAGTCTAATTTGAGTAGATTAGCAATCCCTCCTAATCCCCGGCCTAGAACGATCCCTACTTACATATATACTACAATTGTCAACAAGAGGGTTTAATTTGTGTGCTAAGCTTTTATCACATCACATGAACAGCATAATAGAGATACAATCAAAGATCATTACGTTCTATGAAAATCATAAGCATTGACAAAACACTCGTAACTATGAACAGCATGATACTTATACCAGGAATTTACTTAACACGATTGTGACTAGCAACCTCCACTACTTGTGAATATAAATTCGTAACGATTAGGTGAAACTCCCTTATATTCTAGCATCAAATTCATGCATGCAAACTAAGTATGCATCCTTAGTCAACATACAAGAATAAGTTATCAATCAAACAGTTAAGCAAATTGCATTCACAATTTATGAAATCACAACTGGATGTAATCAATTCATAGTGCAAATATGTTCATGGCTTTGAATTTCCCCTAGCTAAAACGAGTTTAGCTCCTCATGTTCGCAAAACAAAGAAAATTAAACTTAAACATTGAAAACAAAAGAATGATTACACCTAGAAATGTTCCAGCAATCCAAGGGTGAAATGGCAAGCACGTCTAAGGGTCGTCCTTCTTCTTCTTTGCTGTAGCACAAGGTCTGGGTGATGGTTGTAGGGATGAATTGTATGGAGGAATGGCTGAAAGTTTGAATTATGGTGAGTGGATGGGTGTAGGTGAATTATGGTGAGGGATGGGATGATGAATTGCTGCGGCACAGGGTTTTTATTTATAGGGAAGGGAAAGCCATGACTTTATTTAATTTGGAGACAGATTTTTACTCCAAATCCTAAGGAAAAGGGTAAGTAAAGTCAAAATCCCAGCGGGAAAGGGAAACATGGTGCGACAGGAAGTAAAAGGGCAAGGAAAAGGGATTTCCTGCAAGGGATGGGTGCGGCATTCCCTTGAGGACTGAGATAGGCTTCTAGAATCATGAAATTAATTGTCCTAATGTATTTAGGGATCCTCCTTGCAGCTGGAACCTAGGTGGATTAGGATTAGGAAAGGTTTAAGGACAAAATAAGGAAACTTTGGCTAACTTTCCTTCTTCTTGCTGGATTCCTTGTCCTCCTTTGTCTTGAATTTATTTTCTTCCTCTCTTTAGCACGTTCCTAGCTTCCTTTGGTCTTCAATTTTGTCCATCCACTTTGCTCCAAGCATGTGATATCCATTCCAAGCCCAAAACTGCTCCAAAAGGCACCAAAATGCATTTTCTTGCCTCTTTAACCCTTTGGACCTACAAACATACGAAAACAGCTTAAAATACTAAAATACCTAGAAATAAACTAAATAAATGCAAAGAAACAAGCTAACTAAGTTGCATAAATATGCTCCTATCAGGCCTTTGAAATATCCCAGGGGGTGGCTGTCGAAATCCTCCTTGTTGTTGAGGTTGTTGAGACTCCCTCCACTTTCTGTTTGGATGATCTCTCCAGCTCGGATTGTAGGTGTTGGCATAAGGATCATACTTGGGCTGATTTTGGCCTTAAAACCTAATGGCATTGGCACTTTCCCATCCCCCATTCTCTATCAATTGAGGGCATTTTTCAGATTCATGTCCTTGCATAGAGCACACGCCACACATTGTGTTTCCTTGCACTTTTGGTCCTTCAATAACTTGTGACACAAGAAGAGTGAGATAAGCCAATTGAGATTGAATTTTAGATATTGCACTTACGTAATTCACATGTTGCTGCTGTGGGGGCTCTCTTTGTCCAACCCCTTCGTATTGTTGTGCATTCAAGGCTCGGTTGGCAATTAGGGTCTTGATAGGAGCATATTTATGCGACTTAGTTAGCTTGTTTTCTTGCATTTTCGTAGTTAGTTATTACTTATTAGAGTGTTTTAAGTCATTTTCGTGTGTTTTCAGGTCTAGATGGCAAAGATAGCAAAAAGAGGGAGTTTTGGGCTTGGAATGGATAGCTTATGAAGGAAGCAAGGTGGATGGACGAAATTGAAGACCAAGGGAGGTTAGGAATGTGCAAAAGAGATGGAGATGATAAAGTCAAGATAAGAAGATAAGAAGTCAGCAAGAAAGAAGGAGCATTATCCTTAACATTATCCAAAACCTTATCTTAACATAATCCAAACTACCTTATCTTAACATAATCCAAACTACCTTATCTTATCTTAACCTTATCCTAATCTACCTTAAATCCAGCTGAAAGGAGGATCCCTACTTGCATCTTTACTACAATTGTCAACAAGAGGGTTTAATTTGTGTGCTAAGCTTTTATCACATCAGGTCTTGGCAGCAACAGGTGTTTTGTCAACCAAAGCTTCTCCTGCTGAGGCATCTAGCATTTGTCTTTCAATTGGAAGAAGTCCTTCATAGAAATATTGAATGAGAAGTGCTTCTTTCATTTGATGTTGAGGACATGATGCAACGAGAGTCTTGAAACGCTCATAATACGCTGGAAAAGATTCTCCTTGATTTTGTTGAATGCCACTAATCCTCTTCCTCAAAAGAATGACTCTTGACGTTGGAAAGAACTTCTTTAAGAATGCTCTCTTCATGTTTTCCCAAGAAGTGAGGGTTCCAGGTGCCAATTCGTACAACCAATCCTTAGCTTTTTCCAAAAGAGAGAATGGAAAAACTTTCATCTTCAATATGCTCCCATCGACATTGACTGGGGTCATGCTTGAACAAACCACTTCAAATTCCTTTAAGTGCTTGTTTGGATCCTCCATGGACAGCCAATGGTACTTTGGAATGTGATGTAACTGACTGGACTTCAATTCAAACTCCTCGGTCTTTCCTTGAGCTGCCGTGGGGTATTGAATGCATAGGGGCACGACATTGTCCACTCCCGAAGCTGAAAGTTCTTTAATTGTTCGATTGTCTGCGGCCATAACTTGTTCTTCCTCCAAGATCTGAGCCGTGACCTCTTCTTCCTCTTCTACTTCTTCTTCTTCAAGCTCGGGTTCAGGGCTAGGTGATGTGAAAATTAACTTGACACTCAAATTAAACCCTCTTGTTGTAGATTGTAGTATAGATGCAAGTAGGGATCGTTCTGGACCGGGGATTAGGAGGGCTTGCTAAAACCTCTAAACTGACTCTAAAACATAAAAACAAAGTTAAAAACGTAAGGAAAGACTCACAAGACTCAAAAGACTCAAAACGGGCTGAAAACACTCAAAACTGCCTAAAAACACTAATTGGGCAGTTTCTGACCTTAAACAAACTTTGGACGAAAATATGGTTTTGGTTTGACTCAAAACCACTCAAAACATAAACAAAACATATTTAGAACACTTTAGAACAAGAAAGTAAAAGGGGGGTTTTGGTTTTGACGAATTTGAAAGTAAAACAAACAGATTGTAACTAAAACAGATTTTGGACGAATTTGGGTAAAACTATGGATGATGGGTTAGCTAGGGGGTTCTTCTCCACATATGACACACTTGCACATAAATCAATTTTCAGTTGTTCTTTCGATAAATCATGAAACTCAACACCCCAGGTTAATTAGGTTCGCTTAAATTAACCTTCAAATTCTCCTTAAGTTATCGAATTGGATGGGAAAGCGCATACAACAATTCAAAGCATTCTTCAAAAGTCCTTTACATGAACAGCATAATAAAGATACGATCAAAGATCATTAAGCATCATGAGAACTATAAGTATTGACGAGGCATTCGTTACTATGATGAGCATGAAACTTTTGCCAAGAATTCATTTAACGCGATCGTTTATAAGCGACCTCCACTACTTGTGAATATAAGTTTGTAACTATTAGGTGAAACTCCCTTATACTCTAGCATCATATTCATGCATGAAAACTAAGCGTGCACTCTTAATAAACATACACGAATGAGTTATCAATCAAGCAGTTAAACAAATTGAATCCACAACTTATGAAATCACAACTGAACAGCAATCAATTCATAGTGCAAGCATAGCCATAGTTTCGAATTCCCCCCTAACTAAGAGGGGTTTAGTTCCTCATAATCACAAAGCAAAGATTAACAAGTTTATACATTGAAAACAAAAGAAAGAAAACACCTAAACGCTCCAGCGATCGAAGTTGAACAGCAAGCACGTCCAAGAACTTTCCTTCCCTTCCTTGATTGCGGCACAAGGTTTTGTGGTGGGTTTTGGGGGTTATGGATGGTGTAGAAGGATGGAATTGTGTTTAGGATGGATGTATGGTGTGGCAAGGGTTGATTGAGATCAGAAAATATGGAGAATGGTGAAGGAAGGGTGCGGCTGAGAGAGAGGATGAGTTTCTGACGAAATTGGGTGAATTTTTCTGGCGTGAATGGTAGTCAATGCATCCTCTGTGGCTGCAACAAGGAGGTTTATTTAAAGGAAATCAGGAAATAAAACCCTAGGTTGATTAGGTAATCAGAAATTAAGTCAAAAGCAGAAAGAAATAGGAAATCAAATCAGAAAATTAAGGGGAATTAGCTAATAGGTGCGGCAAGGCTTTAAAACATTTTAGGAATGTGTTTTAATTCAGAAAATAGGAAAGATTCACTCTCCCTTGCACGGCAAGGAAGAGGAAAGGCCAAGGGAGGTGCGGCTGGATGTTTGGAAAGGGGTTTATGTCCTAAAACTAAAGGAAAAGGGATTAGGAAAGTAGGAAACTAGGAAATAGGAAAGGGAAGGGGTTCCCTTGCACGGCAAGGGAAGGGGAAGGTAGGAACAAGTGCGGCAAAGGTCCAAAAGTGGTCTAGTGCCTTTGTTTTGTGTCCTAAAATGCATATAAGGCTTTCAAAGTTGCTGAAATTTAGAGACATTTAGGTTTAGGAAAGGTCAACCAAAATAGGAAACCCTAGGCTTAACTTTCCTACTTCAAGTAGGAATCCTTGTTGGAGTAGGAATCCTCTTGTGATTAGGAATCCTAACCCCTTCAAATCTTCAATTTCGTCCATTCCTTTGGCTCCAAGCATATGACATCCATTCCAAGCTCCATTTTGCTCCAAAAGGCTCCAAAATGCATCTTTTTGTATTCTTTGCCCTTAAAACCTGAAAACACATAAAACTAGCTTAAAAGATTACTTTAACTAAGGAAAAACAATGTAAATGCACAAGAACAAGCTAACTAAGGCGCATAAATATGCTCCTATCACTAGGTGGGTTAGATTCTTGCTGATTTCTCTTCCTTCTCAAAGTTCGTTCAAAATCGTCGCCAAAATCCAAAATGTGCTCACGAACAATTTGAGAACTTCGAGTCATAAACTAGTACCTAAAAACAAGAAAACAAAACAACATCAGAAACTAAAACAAAAACACACGAAAAAGAAACAAAGGGATTAGCAAAGTTGCTAATCCCCGACAACGATGCGAAAATTTTGATGTGATAAAAGCTTAACACTCAAATTAAACCCTCTTGTTGACAATTGTAGCATATGTATAAGTAGGGATCGTTCTAGGCCGGGGGTTAGGAGGGATTGCTAATCTACTTAAAACTGACTCAAAAACACAAAAGTAAACTTAAAAACATTTAACTAGACTTAAAAGACTCAAAACAAACTAAAAAGACTCAAAACAACACAAAAAAAGCAAATTGACACAAACTGGACACTAAGAAGTTATTTGGACGAATTTAGATTCAACTATGACTCAAAATATTTAAAGACACAAATTTGGACAGATTCTAACCTAATTGAAACAACAAAGTAAAGGGGATTGGGTTTTGGACGAAATTAAGGTAAAAATAAGCAAATTGTAAACTTAAACAAAGATAGCACAAAATTAGGGTGAATTGATGGGTGATTGGCTAGCTAGAGGGTCCTTCTCCACACATGCACATGAATCGATTCCCAGTTGCTTTTTCGATAAACCATGAACCTCAATGCACCAGATTAACCGTAAACTGCTCTAATTAACCCTTAGATTTTCCTTAAGTCATTGAATTGGACGGACAACGCATCGGCAACCAAATTATTCTTCCCAAGTTCCTTACATGAACTGCATAATAGAGATACAAGCAAAGATCATTAAGCTTTGTGAATATCATAAGCATTTACAAGGCATTCGTAACTATGAACTGCATGATACTCTTGCCAGGAATTTACTTAACACGATTGTGACTAGCAACCTCCACTACTTATGAATATAAGTTCATAACGATTAGGTGAAACTCCCTTATATTCTAGCATCAAATTCATGCATGCAAACTAAGTATGCATCCTTAATCAACAGACAAGAATAAGTTATCAATCAAGCAGTTAAGTAAATTGCATTCACTATTCATGAAATCACAACTGGAAGTAATCAATTCATATTGCAAATATGTTCATGCCTTTGAATTTCTCCCTAGCTAAAACTAGTTTAGCTCCTGATGTGATATGAATTAAGCACACAAATTAAACCCTCTTGTTGATAATTGTAGTATGGATAAGTAGGGATCGTTCTGGGCCGGGGATTAGGAGGGATTGCTAATCTACTCTAAACTAACTCAAAAACACAAAAATAAACTTCAAAACGCTTTACTGGACTTAAAAGACTCGAAACAAACTAAAAGGACTCAAAACAGCACAAAACAATCAAATAAACTCAAAACAGAAACTAAGAATGATTTTGGACGAAAATAGATTTTGACTTGACTCAAAACACTTAAAAACACAAGTTTGGACAGATTCTAACCTAATTGACACTTTAAAGTAAAGGGGATTGGGTTTTGACGAATTTAAACTAAAAATAAGCAGATTCTAGACACTAAACAAAGTTGCACGAATTTGGTGAATTTATGGATGATTGGCTAGCTAGAGGGTCCTTCTCCACACATGACACACTTGCATACAAATCGATTTCCAGTTGCTTTTTTGATAAACCATGAACCTCATGCCCCTGATTAACCGTGATGCACTAATTAACCCTCAGATTTTCCTAAAGTCATTGAATTGGACGGACAACGTATCGACAACCAAATTATTCTTCACAAGTCCCCTACATGAACTGCATAATAGAGATACAAGCAAAGATCATTAAGCTTCGTGAAAATCATAAGCATTGACAAAGCACTCGTAACTATGAACTGCATGATACGTATGCCAGGAATTCACTTAACACGATTGTGACTAGCAACCTCGACTACTTATGAATATAAGTTCATAACGATTAGGTGAAACTCCCTTATATTCTAGCATCAAATTCATGCATGCAAACTAAGTAGGCCTCCTTAATCAACATACAAGAATAAGTTATCAATCAAACAGTTAAGTAAATTGCATTCACGATTTATGAAATCACAAGTAGAAGTAATCAATTCATATCACAAATATATTCATGGCTTCAAAGCCTCCTCTAGCTAAAACAAGTTTAGCTTCTCATGTTCACAGCAAAACAAAGATAATTAAACTTAAACATAAACAATGAATAGAGTACACCTAGAAACGCTCCAACAATCCAACGTCTTGATTGGCAAGCATGTTCAAGGGTCTCCTTCCTTCTTCTTTGATGTGGAACAAGGGTGTTTGGTGGTGATTTGTGGTGAATTGTGGTGGTGGATGGTTGTAGGTGAGTTATGGTGTAGGATGGATTAGTGGGTTGTGAATTAGAGTGCGGCAGAGTGTGTTATTTATAGGGCAAGGAAGGGCCACAAATTTAATTAATTTTGGGACAGGTTTAATCTCCAAATCCACAAGGAAAAGGCAATTAAAAGTCAGAATCCAAGAGGAGAAAGGGAAAGGGAATGTGGATTCCTTGCAAGGCAAGGAAGGGAAATAGGAAGGTTTGGTGCGGCTCCTTGTTGTGGTTGGGATTAGGTCTTCTAAAACCTATATTTAAGTGTCCTAAATTATTTAGGAACCCTCTTTGTAGTTGAAACCATTGTGGATTAGGATTGAGAAAGTCAAAGGTCAAAATAAGAAAACTTTGACTTAGTCAATCCTTCTTCTTCTTGGATTCTTTTTCCGTCCTTGACTTGAATTTATTTTCTTCCTCTCTTTGGCAGATTCCGAGCTTGCTTTGGTCTTCAATTTCGTCCATCTACTTTGCTCCAAGCATATACTATCCATTCCATGCCCAAAACTGCTCCAAAAGGCACCAAAATGCACTTTCTTGCTACTTTAACCTTTGGGACCTACAAACACACAATAGCTTAAAATACTAAATTAACTAAGAATTAACAACATAAGTGCATGAAAACAAGCTAACTAAGTCACATAAATATGCTCCTATCAGCTCCTCATGTTCGCAGTTACACAAAGATAATTGAATTTAAACATTGGAAACAAAAGATGGAAAACACTTAAAAACGTTCCATCAATCCTAGCTTGAATGGCACACAAGGCTTGAAGTGTCTCTTTCTCCTTCTTCCTCGCAAAGCTGCGGTACAAGGTGTGGGTGATGGTTTGAGTGGTGATTTGTATGGAGGAATGGCTGAAAGTATGAATTATGGTGCGTGGATGTGAGGGATGGTGGGGATTAGGTTGAGGAATGTCCCAAAGGCTGTGGCAAGGTGCTTTATTTATAGGGAGAGGAAGGGCAAGGCCTAATTTAATTTAGTTAATAGATTTTACCCCCAAATCCATAAGGAAAAGGTAATTAAGTGTCAGAATCCCGAAGGAAAGGGGAAAGGATATGCGGCAACCTAGAAAGAAAAGGGGAATGTGATTTCCTTGCACGGCAAGGAAGGTGTCCTAGGAAGAAAGATGTGGCACCCTTTGTAACTGGGATTAGGTCTTCTAGAATCCTATATTTAGGTGTCCTAATGTATTTAGGAACCCTCTTTGCAGCTGGAACTTAGGTAAATTAGGATTAGGAAAGGTTTAAGGACAAAACAAGGAAGTTTGGCTGACTTTCCTCTTTCTTGTTGGATTCCTTGTCTTCCTTTGTCTTGAATTTATTTTCTTCCTCTCTTTAAAACATTCCTAGCCTCTTTAGGTCTTCAATTCCATCCATCCACCTTGCTTCATGCATGTGCTATCCATTCCATGCCCAAAACTGCTCCAAAAGGCACCAAAATGCACTTTCTTGCCACTTTAGCCCTTTGGACCTACAAACACACGAAAATAGCTTAAAATACTAAGATAACTAGAAATTAACTAAGTAAATGCCAAGAAACAAGCTAACTAAGTCGCATAAATATGCTCCTATCACTAGTTGCATCCTGCCCACAACACCAAATGAAGGAAGAGCTTCTAATTCAATATTTCTACGAATGACTTCTTCCAATTGAGAGACAAATGCTAGATGCCTCGGCAGGTCGTGCTTTGGTCGACAAAACACCAATTGATGCAAAGATCCTAATTGCAAATCGAGCCTTGAATGCACAACAATACGAAGGCATTGGACAAAGGGACCCCCACGGAAGCAACAAGTGAATGAGGTAAGTTCCATGGCTGAAATTCAATCTCAATTAGCTAACCTTACTCTTCTTGTGTCACAGGTTGTTGTAGGAAACAAAGTGCAAGGAACAAGTTTGTGTGACGTGTGCTCTATGCAAGGACACCCCTCAGATAAATGCCCTCAATTGATAGAGAATGGGGGATGGGAAAGTGCCAACGCAATTGGTTATCAAGGCCAAAATTAGCCCAAGTATGATCCATACTCCAACAATTACAATCCGGGCTGGAGAGATCATCCAAATATGAAGTGGACGGAGCTTTAACAAACTCAACAACAAGGAGGATTTAGACAGCCACCTCCCGGGATATTTCAAAGGCCATTCGCACCAACACAACCCCAACCACAATCTGCCCAACCAAAATCAGGTTCGTCCATGGATAATGATCAACTTGTTCAATTATTGACCACTTTGGCGTAGGGAGTACAAAATCAAACCCAAGCAATGCAAAATCAAGCCAAAAGGGTGGATGAATTGGAGAAGCAAATGGGGCAAATGGGGCAAATGGTGGAATTCATGGGCCAATTCAGAGAGCAAGGCAGATTGCCTAGTTCAACCGTTGTCAACCCGAAGGGAGGATTTGAAACCGCTACGGCCATTACGTTGAGAATTGGCAAGGAGGTGGGGACCAGCCCCAAAACATTCACACAAAGCCAAGAGGAGGACGACAAGCTGCTGCAACAAGAAGAAAAGGCCACAGCAAGGGATGCACAACCCTTGCCGCAACCTCCTAAGCCATCTATGCCGTCCAACTCCACTAAGGTAGGCCCAAATTCAATTCCTTTTAACGTTATTCCACCTAATGTGCCTTTCCCTCGCAGATTCATGCAAACTAGGACCGAAAAGGATGAAAAAGACATTCTGGAGACATTTAGGAAAGTGCACGTCAATATCCCACTCCTTGATGCTATAAAGTAAATCCCGAAGTACGCTAAGTTTTTGAAGAAGCTTTGTACGACAAGGAAACAGATTCGGAAGAAAGAGGTGGTACATGTAAGCGAGAATGTCTCTTCAATGTTGCCAAGGAAGCTGCCACCTAATTGCAAAGATCCAGGTAGTTTCACCATCCCGTGTGTAATTGTTAATACAAGGTTTGAACACGTTATGCTAGATTTAGGTGCATCAATTAATGTCATGCCATACTCCATTTATGCATTTATGAATCTAGGAGAGCTTAAAAATGATGGTGTTATTATTCAATTAGCCAATCGATCTAATGCATATCCGAAAGGAGTTTTGGAAGATGTTTTGGTGTAGGTAGACCATTTGATTTTTCCTGCAGATTTTTATGTGCTTGACATGGAGGACTCAGCCCACTCTCTATCATCACCAATCTTACTTGGACGACCTTTCATGAAAACAACCCACACCAAGATTGATGTGGCCAAGGGAGCATTAACTATGGAGTTTGGTGGTGATACAATTAACTTTAAAGTTTCTGAATCGGTTGAGCATACTAATGATGTTCATTCTTGTTTTGCCATTAATGTAATAAAAAATATAAGGCAGGACCGTTCAGCACCAATCAAGAAGGATGTATTTCAAACCACTAACGAAGAAGGAATTGGAGTGGATCAAAAGGATTGCACGGCCACAACCCTCAACCCACCAAATCTGGTCGAAAGCACCCCAAATCCATTTGTTCACAATGCCGCCACTTCGTCGCAGCATATAGGTAAGCCACCTACTCCAAATCCAATTCCCATTTCAATTAATAGGTGGTTCCCATCTTTGGTGCAGGTACCCAATCAAATTCCCGATGGTGGAAGAATTTACATGGACTTTAGGGCACACAACACACCAATCAGGAAGGATCACTACCCCCTTCCATTCATTGATCCAATGTACGAGAATTGTGAGGAGCATGTTGTGGAGGCAATACCCCTCCATGCCGTGGGCTCCAATGAAGCTTAAGAGGAGGTATCGTCCGGCTGGAAGACGTTAAAGCAAGCGCTTCTTGGGAGGCAACCCATGCGTTCAATAAAGAGACCATGGAAGC
The DNA here is from genome assembly GCA_036320875.1 of Cotoneaster glaucophyllus. Lineage (NCBI taxonomy): Eukaryota > Viridiplantae > Streptophyta > Magnoliopsida > Rosales > Rosaceae > Cotoneaster > Cotoneaster glaucophyllus. The sequence goes on from CM070059.1 coordinate 23,287,902, forward strand.
TTCGGCACTATAACCAGATTTGCGTTCCTAAACTCTACTCTTTATTGCTTTTACATTGCCATTATTGTCGTGTTTGTTAGTTGTGTTGTTTGCTTGCTTGCGTGTGAGTCTATGCTTAAAACATTGAGGACAATGTTTGGTTTAGGTGTGGGGTGATGTGAAAGAAACTAACACACAAATTAAACCCTCTTTTTGACAATTGTAGTATGGATAAGTAGGGATCGTTCTAGGCCGGGGATTAGGAGGGATTGCTAATCTACTCAAAACTGACTCAATAATACAAAACTAAACTTAAAAACACTTAACTAGACTCTAAAGACTCAAAACAAACTAAAAAGACTCAAACTAGACACTAAGGATGACTTTGGACGAAAATTGACTTTAACTTGACTCAAATCACTTAAAACCACAAGTTTGGATAGATTTTAACCTAATTGACACAATAAAGTAAAGGGGATTGGGTTTTGGACGAATTTAAAGTAAAATAAGTAAACTAAAGACTTAAACAGATTTTGGCACGAAATTGGTGAATTGGATGGATGATTGGCTAGCTAGAGAGTCCTTCTCCACACATGACACACTTGCATACAAATCGATTTCCAGTTGCTTTTTCGATAAACCATGAACCTCAATGGCCCAGATTAACCGTGATGCACTAATTAACCCTCAGATTTTCCTTAAGTCATTGAATTGGACGGACAACGCATCGACTATCAAATTATTCTTCACAAGTCCCCTACATGAACTGCATAATAGAGATACAAGCAAAGATCATTAAGCTTCGTGAAAATCATAAGCATTGACAAAGCAATCATAACTATGAACTGCATGATACTTATGCCAGGAATTCACTTAACGCGATTGTGACTAGCAACCTCCACTACTTATCAATATAAGTTCATAACAATTAGGTGAAACTCCCTTATATTCTAGCATCAAATTCATGCATGCAAACTAAGCGGGCCCTCTTAATCGACATACAAGAATAAGATATCAATCAAGCAGTTAAGTAAATTGCATTCACGATTTATGAAATCACAACTGGAAGTAATCAACTCATATTCATATATAATCATGGTTTCAAAGTCTCCTCTAGCTAAAACGAGTTTAGCTCCACATGTTCGCAAAACAAAGACAATTAAATTTAAACATTGAAAACAAAGGATGGATTACACCTAGAAACGCTCCAACAAACCAAAGCTTGAATGGCAGCATGTCCAAGGGTCTCCTTCCTTCTCCTTTGCTGCGGCACCAGGTTGTTTGTGTGAGGAATGTTCTGAATTATGGTGGTGGTTGGATGTAGGTGAGTTATGGTGAAGGATGGGTTGGTGGGTGGTGATCAGAATGGTGCGGCAAGATCATTTATTTATAGGGGAAGGTAGAGCACGGTTTGGAAGTAAATTGGGCAAGGTTTTTACTCCAAATCCCAAAGGAAAAGGGAAAGGGGGTTGCGGCAGCTCCAAGAAAGAAAGGGAAAGCCTTGCTTGTGCGGCAAGGAAGGTAAGTTGGAGGATTTGGTGCGGCAACCTTATGTGGTTGGGATTAGGTCTTCTAGAACCTATATTTAAGTGTCCTAAATTATTTAGGAGGCCAACTTGCAGCTGAAACCTTTGTGGATTTGTATTAGGAAAGTCAAAGGTCAAAATATGGAAACTTTGACTAGTCAATCCTTCTTCTTCTTGGATTCCATTTCCTTCCTTGACTTGAATTTATTTTCTTCCTCTCTTTAGCAAGTTCATAGCCTCTTTAGGTCTACAATTTCGTCCATCCACCTTGCTCCATGCATGTGATATCCATTCCATGCCCAAAATTGCTCCAAAAGGCACCAAAATGCACTTTCTTGCCTTGTTAACACTTTGAACCTACAAACACATGAAAATAGCTTAAAATACTAAATTAACTAGGAACTAACAACATAAATACACGAAAACAAGCTAACTAAGTCGCATAAATACGCTCCTATCAAATTCCCCCACACTTAGCTTTTGCTAGTCCTCGAGCAAAACGAAACAAACAAGACAAACAAAAGTAAACAAAGCACAATCTAGACCTTCCAACAGTTGCCTCAGGGATTTCCAAGCAACATGACATATTAAAAATCATTACTCACATAGACTTTAGTCATCCTCACCCTCGAGCACGTACTTAATCACAATCACCACTTACTAGCTCGCATTTAATCAATTAAAACAATGTTTTGGATGTAGTAACGTGCCTTAGAGAATTCACCCAATTCCTTACAAGATCTATTTTCACACAGATTTTCTGACTACACACCCTACACTAGGTATATGTGAGAAGATTGATGTAAACATGTAGACTAGCACTCACATATGTTTATAACAAAGAAAGCATTTTCTGGAATTATCACTCTAACATGTATATGATCTCATGAACGGAATGCTACTACTTGGATGCGAGAACCAGGGATACCATATGCTCATACCAATTCCAAACTCCACAAACTGAAACACACAACACTCAAGATAGAAGTTTAAGGGTTGTAACAGGGCTTGAGGGTGTTGGCTAACAAAGATGGGTAAGGATAAACAAACGTTCTTAAAGCAATAGCAAGCAAAGTAATGAAATTGACACTTAGAATTCAGTTTTGAATGCAAAAATCAACTTTTAAACACAAGGGAAGATTCATGCAATACTGAGGGCCGGATTCAAACTTTTGGACCCTTTCTTCAACAACCAATACTTTAAAGCTCATTTTCACTTATTTTTCAACTCTCTTTCTTTCTTTTCACAACTTTTTTTTTTCTTTTCTTTTTCTTTTCTACCCGTGCCCCTTTTTAACTTTGGCACACACACACATAAAAATCCCTTCCCCCACACTTGTTTTCTGCATAATGTCGATCAAAAGGAATTCCCTCTAAGTTATGCTCCACTATGCTTCAAGAACAAGGGTATGGATGGTCCTATTCTAGGCTTGGTGATAGAAGCATATTTATGTGACTTAATTAGCTTGTTTTCGTGCATTTATGTTGTTAGTTCTTAGTTAATTTCGTATTTTAAGCTATTTTCGTGTGTTTGTAGGTCCAGAGGCTGGAAGCGACAAGAAAGTGCATTTTGGTGCATTTTGGAGCAGTTTTGGGCATGGAATGGATAGCATATGCTTGGAGCAAAGTAGATGGACGAAATTGAAGACCAAAGCAAGCTAGGAATGTGCCAAAGAGAGGAAGAAAATAAATTCAAGTCAAGGAAGGAAAAGGAATCCAAGAAGAAGAAGGATTGACTAAGTCAAAGTTTCCTTATTTTGACCTTTGACTTTCCTAATCCTATTTTACAAAGGTTTTAGCTGCAAGGAGGATCCCTAAATGATCTAGGACACTTAATTACATATTTCTTTAAGTCCTAATCCAGCCACAAAAGGATGCCACACCAAATCCAGCTAGGCAACCTTCCTTGTCGTGCAAGGAGTCCATTTACATACCCTTCAAGTCATTACCGCAACTTCATTCCCTTTTTGTTTGGGGATTCTGACTTTTACTTACCTTTTCCCTTAGGATTTGGAATTAAAACCTTAGCTAAATTAATTCCAGCCGTGCTCCTTCCTTCCCCTATAAATAAAGAGCCCAGCCACACCCTTCTACATCATCCCTGACCATTCAACACATTCTTACACCATTCTACAAACATCCAGCCACTCCTTTACATAATTCACCACTCAAATCACCACCACAACCTTGTGCCGCAGCCTAGCAAGGAAGAAGGAGATGATGAGTAGCCTTGGATCGCACCTGCCATTTAAAGTGGATTGTTGGACGTTCTTAGGTGTAATCCATCCTTTGTTTTCAATGTTTAAATTTAATTATCTTTGTTTTGCTGTGAACATGAGAGGCTAAACTCGTTTTAGCTAGAGGAGACTTTGAAACCATGATTATATGTGCAATATGAGTTGATTAATTCCAGTTATAATTTCTTGAATCGTGAATGCAATTTACTTAACTGTTTGATTCAGAACTTATTCTTGTATGTAGATTAAGGTGGCCAACTTAGTTTGCATGCTTGAATTTGATGCTAGAATATAAGGGAGTTTCACATAATCGTTACAAACTTATATTTACAAGTAGTGAAGGTCGCTAGTCACTTTCGCGTTAAGTTAAATTCCTGGCATGAGTATCATGATGTCATAGTTACGAATGCCTTGTCAATGCTTATGATTTTCACAGAGCTTATGTTAGCCAAGTGGCGAAGAAGGGAGAGTGGGCCAACAAAACTGCAGCAATGGGCCCCGCTGCAAGAGAGCACTGACTGCTTATCAATGGCTTGGACATGTAGCGAACGGAGGGTCGTTGGATTTTCAATAGCCAAATGATCTGGACCGTTCAATTTCTAATAGTAAAAAAATAAAATGTTACCATTTGACATGTGGCATAAAGTTGTTTTAAGTTTAAATTCTGTTTTGTTTTACTTAAATTCGTCCAAAACCAATACCCCTTCACTTTGTCATCTTAATTAAGTTAGAACTTGTTTTATATTGTGTATTTGAGTGTTTTAAGTCAAAACCAATTCAATTTTCGTCCAAAATCATCCTTAGCTTCTGTTTTGAGTCAAATTGATTGTTTTGTGTTGTTTTGAGTCTTTTGAGTTTGTTTAAGTGTTTTTAAGTTTAATTTTGTATTTTGAGTCAGTTTAGAGTCGATTAGCAATCCCTCCTAATCCCCGGCCTAGAACGATCCCTACTTGCATCTATACTACAATTAACAACAAGAGGGCTTAATTTGTGCTTAACTTTTATCACATCACTTGGTAGGGAACATGTGGGTTAACAAAGAACATGGCTAAACAAGGCTCAACAGGGTTAAACCTAAACACATATGCACGGGGTAGGCTTTTTGGCTCTGGTTCACTAAACAACTTCATCTTGTTTGTGTGTTATGCAAATCAATGTTATGTTTTGAATGAAACGGGCATGAGTTCTAGTATTTGGAACTAAATGATGAAACGCCTTCTAAGTAGCAACCAAGCAAAGAATAATGAGATCATGCAACGACTTTAGAAAACAAGAAATCACAGATTAATAACTCTCCAAATAACATTTAGGCTCAAGTCTCTCAGGGTTGTAGCGTTAATTTGAGTTCTTTCCTTCAAGCATGTTACAAAAACTGATTTTTTTCTTTGTGATTACATGTGAATTCGTAAACGACAACTACAACCAAGCATAAACCAAAGAGTATATCAAACTTCCATCCATGTTTGTAACTTTCTTTAACAGTCATGCAATTAAAAACCAAATCCTCATCATTGTGTTGGAAGGTACCCTAAGACACAACAAACACACAAAAACGACTCTTCTTGTGGTTTTTCAAAACAATTTTGCGAATTTTTATCAAATTTTCGTATTTTGCTTTCAAAACACATTAAAACACTTCAAAACACACTAAAAACACTTAAAAACCGTGAGAAACAACATTAGAAGTGATAGGTGATAAAATCCCACGAAAATCATGCAAAAACAGCTTGTTTACCCCCCCCCCCCCCACACTTAAAACAAACATTGTCCTCAATGTTTCAAACATAGACTCACACATAAGCAAACAAACAAACAACAAACAAACAACAAACAAACACGATAAACATGGCAAAATAAATGCAGTAAAGAGAAGGGTTTAGGAACGCACATCTGGTTGTGGAGTGATTCCTAGGTCTTCCTTTTGGGAATGCATGGGTTGCCTCCCAAGAAATGCTTGGTTTACCATCTTCCAGCCGGACGATACCTCCTTTATCTTTGAATGGAAGATGATAGTTGAAATGATCTGGTAACGGTTTAAATTCAAGAGTAGGTGCCTGAAGTATTAACAACATGTTAGTATTAAACGAAATTGAAATTCGGGGAGGTGGCTTATCTGTGTGCTCCGACAAGAACTCAAGGACAAACACCACTTCGAAAGATTTAAGATTAGAGAGTTCGGCCAGATTGGATGTTTTTAGGGCAGTGACTTGTCCCGTGTCATAAAATCCAACTTCATTGGGAATTGTTGTCTCAAGTATATCTTCTTTGATGAATTCAAGACATTCCCCAACCACTTCTTCCTCTTGAATTGGGAATTGTTGTCTCACCCTCTTCTTCCTTGGATTTCATGAACCTGCAAGGAATAGAGACATTTGGTGGAATAAGGTTAGAAAGAATTGAATTTGGAACAACCTTACTTGAATTGGATGGTGTAGAGGGATGCGACAAGGGTGGTGGAGCAAGGGTAGGCTGCGGCAAGGGTGGTTCTTCCCTTGTCGTGGCCTTGTCATCCTCCTCTTCCTCTAACAGCAGCTGTTCATCCATGTTTTGGCTTGATTCGGACGTCTTGGGTTCATCTCCAACCTCCATGCCACTTTGTTCGTGAATTTGCCCCATGAATTCTACCATTTCTCCTAGTTGATTCTTTAATTCGCCCAACTTTTTGGCTTGATTTTGCATCTCTTTGGTTTGATTTTGTAATCCCTGCGTCAAAGAGGTTAGTAAATCAAGAATTTTATCATTATTCAAGGACATACCTGAATTCGATTGGAATTGTTGCGGGGGTTGCATAGGTCTTGAGTAGAACTCCTCATATGGCTGCTAATATCCTTCTTGTTGAGCCTCCTTGGCTTGAATTTGTGAGCCCTGTGTCAACTTCGTCCATCCACCTTGCTCCATGCATGTGCTATCCATTCCATGCCCAAAACTGCTCCAAAAGGCACCAAAATGCACTTTCTTGCCTTTTTAACACTTTGAACCTACAAACACACGAAAATAGCTTAAAATACTAAATTAACTAGGAACTAACAACATAACTGCACGAAAACAAGCTAACTAAGTCGCATAAATATGCCATGGGGGGGGGGGGTAAACAAAGTGTTTTTCATTGATTTTTGTGGGATTTTATCACCTATCACTTCTAAAGTTGTTACTCACTATTTTTAAGTGTTTTTATGATGTTTTTATGTGTCATTTAAGAAAAATACGAAAATTTGAAAAAAAAATCGAATAAATGTTTTGAAAAACCCCAAACGAGTTGTTTTTGTTTTATTGTTTGTGTCTTAGGGTACCTTCCAACGCAATGATGAGGATTTGGTTTTTAATTGGATAACTATTAAAGAAAGTTACAAACATGGATGGAAGTTTGATATGCTCTTTGGTTTATGCTTCGTTGTAGTTGTAACTTACAAATTCACATTTAATCACAAAAGAGAAAAAAAATAAGTTTTTGTAACATGCTTGAAGGAAGGAACTGAAACTAACGCTACAACCCTGAGAGACTTGAGCCTATGCTTTCTTTGGAGAGTTATTAATCTGTGATTCTTTGTTTTCTATAGTCGTTGCATGATCTCATTATTTCTTTGCTTGGTTGCTACTTAAAAGGTGTTTCATCATTATAGATCCAAATACTAGAACTCATGCCCGTTTCCTTCAAAGCATAAAATTGATTAGCATAACATATAATAAGTTGAAGTTGTTAGTTAAAACTAGAGCCAAAAAGCCTTACCCTTTGCATCATGTTTTATAGGCTTAACCCCGTTGAGCCTTGTTTAGCCTATTTTGTTGTTAGCTATGTTATCCATACCTAGCCTAGAATAGGATTATCCACACCCTCGTTCCTAAAGAATAGTAAGTATGACTTAGAGGGAATTCCTTTTGGTCGATATTATGCAGAAAAACAAGTGTGGGGGAAAGTTTTCGTTGGAAATCTATGAATTAGTATGATTTGTGTGCCAAAGAAAAGAGCTCGAGAAAAGAAAAGAAAAGAAAAAAGACAGAAAAATTCGTGGAAAAAGAAAAGAAAAGAAAAGTGTGTAGAAAAGAAAGGAAAAGAGTTGAAAAGTAGTGAAAATAAGCTCTAAGGGTTGATTGTTGAAGAAAGGGTCCAACTATGTAAAATCTGGCCTTAAATGTTGCATGAATCTTCCCCTTGTGTTTAAAGTTCATTTTTGCATTCAAAAGTGAATTCTAAGTTTCAATTTCATTACTTGCTTACTATCGCTTTAAGAACTTTTGTTTATTGATGTGATATAAATTAAGCACACAAATTAAACCCTCTTGTTGACAATTGTAGTATATGTATAAGTAGGGATCGTTCTAGGCCAGGGATTAGGAGGGATTGCTAATCTACTCTAAACTGACTCAAAAACACAAAAACAAACTTTAAAACACTTAACTAGACTCAAAAGACTCAAAACAAACTTAAAAGACTCAAAACAGCTTAAAACAACCAAAACAACACAAAACAATCAAAAAGACTCAAAACGAAAACTAAGAATGATTTTGGACAAAAATTGAATTGGTTTTGACTAAAATACTCAAAGACACACTTTAAAACAGATTCTAACCTAATTGACTAAACAAAGTAAAGGGGGATTGGTTTTGGATGAATTTAAATAAAAACAAAACAGATTTTAAACTTAAAACAACTTAAAACGAATTTGGGGAATGAACGGGTGATGGGCTAGCTAGAGGGTCCTTCTCCACACATGACATATATGCACATGAATTAATTTCCAGTTACTCTTTCATTGAACCATGAACGACAATGCCCCAGATTAACCATGTCATCACTAATTAACCCTTAGATTTTCCTTAAGTCATTGAATTGGACGGACAACGCATCGGCAACCAAATTATTCTTTCCAAATCCCTTACATGAACTGCACAATAGAGATACAAGCAAAGATCAATAAGCTCTGTGAAAATCATAAGCATTGACAAGGCATTCGTAACTATGACATCATGATACTCATGCCAGGAATTTAACTTAATGCGATCGTGACCAGCGACCTTCACTACTTGTGAATATAAGTTTGTAACGATTATGTGAAACTCCCTTATATTCTAGCATCAAATTCATGCATGCAAACTAAGTGTGCACCCTTAACCCACATACAAGAATAAGTTATGAATCAAAAAGTTAAGTAAATATATAATCAAAAAGTTCTTAATTATAACTAGAATTAACCAACTCATATTACATATATAATCATGGTTTCAAAGTCTCCTCTAGCTAAAACAAGTTTAGCCTGTCATGTTCACAGCAAAACAAAAAGAAAATAAATTAAACATTGAAAACAAAGGATGGATTACACCTAGAAACGCTCCAACAATCCAAAGCTTGAATGGCAGCACGTCCAAGGGTCTCCTTCCTTCTCCTTTGCTGCGGCACAAGGTTGTTTGTGTGAGGAATGGTCTGAATTATGGTGGTGGATGGATGTAGGTGAGTTATGGTGAAGGATGGGATGTAAAATTGTGTGCGACAAAGACTTATTTTTATAGGGCTGAGAGAGGCACGACCTAAATAAATTAGGAAACATATTTGATCTCTAATTCTACAAGGAAAAGGTAATTTAATGTCAGAATCCAAGAGAGAAAGGGAAAGGGAGTTGCGGCAAGATCCTAGGAAAGGGAATGTGGATGCCTTGCACAGCAAGGAAGGGATTTTGGGAAAGAAAGGTGCGGCACAAGGTAGGACAGGTTTAGACCTTCTAGAATAAGGTATTAAAGTGTCCTAATACATTTAGGGATCCTCCTTGCAGCTGGAACCTTGGTAAATTAGGATTAGGAAAGGTCAGGATAAAATAAGGTAAGTTTGACTAGTTTTTCCTTCTTCTTGCTGGATTCCTTGTCCTCTCTTGACTTGAATTTATTTTCTTCCCCTCTTTGGCAAATTCCTAGCTTGCTTTGGTCTTCAATTTCGTCCATCTACTTTGCTCCAAGCATGTGCTATCCATTCCATGCCCAAAACTGCTCCAAAAGGCACCAAAATGCACTTTCTTGCCACTTTAACCCTTTGGACCTGAAAACACACGAAAATAGCTTAAAATACTTAAATAACTAAGAACTAACTACATAAATGTCAAGAAACAAGCTAACTGAGTTCCATAAACATGCTTCTATCAAATTCCCCCACACTTAGCCTTTGCTAGTCCTCGAGCGAAACAAAACAAACAAAACAAAATCTAGACCTTCCAACATTTGCCTCAGGGATTTCCAATGGAACATGACATGTTAAAAATCATCACTCACATAGACTTTAGTCATCCTTACCCTCGAGAAAATACTTAATCGCAATCACCACTCACTAGTTCGTATTTAATCAATTCAAACAATGTTTTGAATGGAGTAACATGCCTTAGAGAATTCAATCAATTCCTTACAAGATACTCTCTATTTTCACACAGATTTTCTGACTACACTCCCTACACTAGGTATATGTGAAAAGATTGATGTAAACATGTAGACTAACACTCACATATGTTTATAACAAAGAAAGCATTTTCTGGAATCATTAATCTAACATGTGTATATATATGATTTCATGAACAGAATGCCACTACTTAGACGCGAGAACCAGGGACACCATATGCTCATACCAATTCCACACTCCACAAATTGAAACACACAACACTCAAGATTGAAGTCTAGGGTTGTAACGGGGCTGAAGGGTATTGGTTAACAAAGAGAGGTTAGGGATAAACAAAAGTTCTTAAAGCAATAGCAAGCAGAGTAATGAAATCAAAACTTATAATTCACTTTTGAATGCATGGAGAAAGGTGGATGGACAAATTTGGAGTTCAAAAGAGGCTAGGAATGTGCTAAAGATATGGAGAAATTAATTCAAGACAAAGAAGTTAAGGAGTCAGCAAGAAACAAGGAACATTATCCAAGCATTATCCAAAACCTTATCTTATCTTATCCTAACCTTATCCTAATCCTATTCTACCTAATTCTAGCTACAAAGGGAAGTTATTTTCATATTAGGACACCTAAATATTTGATTTCTAGAAGCCTAATCCTTTTCCTGAAAGGGAGCCACAACACCCTCTTTTCTAGAAGCCTAGAAATCTGATCCTTGTCCCTGTTAGGTTGTGTTGTGCAATCCCTTTCCAACACAACCTTTGGAGTGTCAAATCCTTCTCCAAAACTACCTTGGAGTCGTGCCCCTAGCCCTATAAATACATACCTGCCGCACCAATTGAAGGGGAGAGCTTAATAGAGAAAAAATCAGAGAAAGAACAGGTTGTGCCGCAGCTCAAGGAAGGAGAAGAAGAAAGCTTGGAGCCGTGCCTACCATTCAAGATGTTGGATTGTTGGAGCGTTTCTAGGTGTATTCTATCCTTAGTTTTTAGTACAATATTTATTTTAATTTGGTTTTCAGTTATGAGGAACTAATTTCATTATAGCTAGAGGTGAATTCGAAGCCATGAACATATATGTTTGATATGAATTGATTACCTTCGGTTATTATTTCATAAGTCGTGAATGCAATTTGCTTAACTGTTTGATTCAGAACTTATTCTTGTATGTTGATTAAGAGGGCCCGCTTAGTTTGCATGCATGAATTTGATGCTAGAATATAAGGGAGTTTCACCTAATCGTTATGAACTTATATTCATAAGTAGTGGAGGTTGCTAGTCACCATCGCGTTAAGTAAAATTCCTGGCAGGAGTATCATGTTGTTCATAGTTAGAATGACTTGTCAATCCTTATGATTTTCATAGAACTTAATGATCTTTGATATGTATCTCTATTATGCAGTTCATGTAGGGAACTTGATAAGAATAATTTGGTTGTCGGCGCAGAGTCCAATTAAATGAACTTAGGAAAATCTGATGGTTAATTAGTGCAGTTCACGGTTAACTTAGGGCATTGTCATTCATGATTTAGAGAAGTAATGACTGGAAATTGATTTGTGTTGCATATGTGTCATTTGTGGAGAAAGACCCTCTAGCTAGCCATTTACCCATTTAAATCACCAAATTCATGCTTAGTTTACTTTGTTTTTGCAATCTGTTTAGTTAAATTAAATTTTGTCCAAAATCCAATCCCCCTTTATATTTCATGTCATATTAGTTAGAGTCTGTCGAAACTTGGTTCTTTTTAGTGTTTTGAGTATGTTTAGAGTGTTTTGAGTCATAAGTGTCTAGTTTAGTGTTTTTAAGTTTAGTTTTGTGTGTTTTAAGTCATATTTGTGTAGATTAGCAGCCCTAGTTAATCCCCGGCCTAGAACGATCCCTACTTTCTTATATTACAGCTATCCTAATAGGGTTTTAATTTGTGTGCTAAGTTTTTATCACATCAAAATCCACAAGGAAAAGGCAATTAAATGTTAGAAACCCAAAGGAAGAGTGAAATAAGGGTGAGGCAAGAAGTAAAGGGAAAGAAGGATCTTTGCACGGCAAGGAAAAGGAATTTCCTGCAAAGGATAGGTGCGGCACAATGTAGGAATGAGGTTAAACCTTCTAGAATCAGGTTTTAAGTGTCCTAATGTATTTTAGGAATCCTCCTTGCAGCTGGAACTTAGGTGGCTTAGGATTAGGAAAGTTAAGGACTAAATAAGGTAAGTTTGGCTAACATTCCTTCTTTCTTGCTGAGTTTCCTTATCTTCCTTGTATTGAATTTATTTCCTTTATCGCTTTAGCATATTCCTAGCCTCTTTTGGTCTTCAATTTCGTCCATCCACTTTGCTCCATGCATGTGCTATCCATTCCAAGCCCAAAACTGCTCCAAAAGGCATCAAAATGCACTTTCTTGCCACTTTAGCCCTTTGGACCTACAAACACACGAAAATAGCTTAAAATACTAAAATAACTAAGAACTAAATACATAAATGTGAGAAAACAAGCTAACTAAGTCGCATAAATATGCTCCTATCACCAATATCCTTCTTGTTGAACTTGTTGAGGTTCCCACCACATAGAGTTTGAATGATCACTCCAATCTGAATTGTACATGTCTGAAAACAAGTTGTTCCTTGATTGATTATGTCCTTGATAACCCCAGGTATTGACACTCTCCCAGCCTCTTTGTGGACGTTGATTAGCTTGATATCCTTGCCTATAAGACACACCAAAGGTAGGAGCACTTTGCATTTTGGTCATTTCGATATACTGCAACGTAACAGAAGTAAGATTCGCTATTTGAACTTGAATATTAGCAATTGCCATGTCTTGCTTCTCTAGTACCTGAAATCAAAGAAATAAAACTAAATCAAATATCAAAAGAAAAATAAACAAAACAAAACTAAGTGATTAGCAATTTTACTAATCCCCGGCAACGGCGCCAAAAATTTGATGTGACATAAACTAGCACACAAACTTAACCCTCTTGTGACAATTGTAGTATATATGTAAGTAGGGATCGTTCTAGACCGAGGATTAGGAGGGATGCTAATCTACACAAATTAGACTCAAAAACACTAAACTAGACTCAAAAACAGCAAACTGGACTCTAATAACTCAAAACAAACTCGAATGACTCAAAACAGCACAAAACAAACAAACAGACTCAAAATAGACACTAAGGGGATGTTTGGACGAAATCTGGACTTAACTTGACTCAAAACACAAAAGGGGAACAGATCTAGACATGTTCTAACTAAGTAAACATGAAATATTAAAGGGGGGGGATTGGTTTTGACATATTTAAAGTAAAAATAAACAGATTTTAGACAAACAAACTAAAGGGTACGAATTTGGGGTGATTTTATGGGTGAAAGGCTAGCTAGAGGGTCCTTCTCCACACATGACACATATGCATATGAATCAATTTCCAGTTATTCTTCCTATAAACCATGAATGACAATGCCCCAAGTTAACCGTGAACAACACTAATTAACCATCAGATTTTCCTAAGTTCATTGAATTGGACTTAGCGTCGCAACAAAATTATTCAAATCAAGTTCCCTACACGAACAACATGACAGAGATACATATCAAAGATCATTACGTTATGTGAAAATCATTAGCATTGACAAGGCATTTGTAACTATGAACAACATGATACTCCTGCCAGGAATTTTACTTAACGCGATCGTGACTAGCGACCTCCACTACTTATAAATATAAGTTCATAACTATTAGGTGAAACTCCCTTATATTTTAGCATCAAATTCATGCATGCAAACTAAGTAGGCCTCCTTAATCAACATACAAGAATAAGTTCTGAATCAAACAGTTAAGCAAATTGCATTTACGATTTATGAAACAATAACTGGAGGTAATCAATTCATATGCAATATATGTTCATGGCTTCGAATTCACCTCTAGCTAAAACAAAATTAGTTCCTCATGACTGAAAACCAAATTAAAACAAACATTGAACTAAAAACTAAGGATAGAATACACCTAGAAATGCTCCAACAATCCAACGTCTTGAATGGTAGGCACGACTCCAAGCTTTTCCTTCATTCCTTCCTTCCTTGATGCGGCACTATGGTATTTCTGTCTAAAAATATGTCTTTGAAGCTCCCCTCTGAATGGTGCGGCATATGGCTGTATATATAGGGCAAGGGCACGAATTTGTAAAGCAAAAGGAGAGGCACACTCCAATCCATGAAGGAAAAGGACTAGGTGTGGCAGATTCCTAGGGGGAAAGGGTTAGCTCGTGCGGCACCTTTTAGGAAAAGGAATAGGAATTTATTTGCAGGATTTTAGGTGATTTAATGTAAATAGGACTCCCCCTTGTAGCTGGAATTAAGGTAGAATAGGATTAGGATAGGGTAGGATAAGATAAGATAAGTTTGGATAATGTTCCTTCTTTCTTGCTGATTCCTTATCTTCTTTATCTTGAATTAATTTCTCCAACTCTTTAGCACATTCCTAGCCTTTCTTGAACTTCAAATTCATCCATCCACCTTGCTCCACTGATGTGCTATCCATTCCAAGCCCAAAACTACTCTAAAATGCTCCAAATTGCCTTTTCTTTCCAACTTTGTCATTTGAACCCGAAAACACCCGAAAATAGCTTAAAACACTATAATAAGTAGAAATGAACTACATAAATGCAAGAAGACAAGCTAACTAAGTCGCATAAATATGCTCCTATCAATGCTCGAACAAACAACTTCAAATTCCTTCAAATATGATGCAGCAAGCTAGACTTCAATTCGAACTCATTGGTCTTGCCTTGAGCCGCCCTAGGATATTGAATGTATAGGGGTACGGTATTGTTCAATTTCGAGGCTGAAAGTTCCTTGATTGTTTGATTATCCACAGCCTTGGCTTATTTCTTCATCTTCCTCTTCTTCAAATTCGGATTCAGAACTAGGTGGACTAGGTTCTGGCTGCTTCCTCTTCCTTATCAAAGTTCATTCAAAATCGTCGTCAAACTCCAAGATATGTGCACACACAGGTTGAGAACTCCGAGTCATAAACTAGTACCTAAAACCAAGAAAACAAAACAAAAATCAAAACACAAAACAAAAACACACGAAAATAGACAAAGGGAGATTAGCAATTTTGCTAATCCCCCAGAACGGCCCCAAAGTTTGATGTGAAAAAAGCTTAGCACACAAATTAAACCATCTTCTGTGTAGTTGTAGTAAATATGTAAGTAGGGATCGTTCTAGGCCAGAGATTAGGAGGGACTGCTAATCTACTCAAATTAGACTCAAATAAACAAAACTAGACTTAAAAACACTTAACTAGACTCTAAAGACTCAAAATTGACTAAACAGACTCCAAATAAGCTACACTGACTCAAAACACACAAAACTAACTCTAAGGGTGATTTTGGACGAAATTGAAACTATTTTGACACAAGACACTAAAAGGAAACAGATTTGAATGAAAGCCAAGGTGAAACAAACACTTTGACAAGAAATATAAAGGGGGGGGGATTGGTTTTGACGAGTTTAAAGTAAAACAAACAAATTAAAGACTCTAAACAACTTTGGCACGAAATTAAGTGTTTTAAATGGCACACATGACACATACGCATACGAATCAATTTCTAGTTCCTATAAACCATGAATGACAATGCCCCAAGTTAACAGTGAACAACACTAATTAACCATCAGATTTTCCTAAGTTCATTGAATTGGACATCGTGTCGCAACCAAATTATTCTAATCAAGTTCCCTACACGAACAACATGATAGAGATACATATCAAAGATCATTAAGTTCTGTGAAAATCATAAGCATTGATAAGGCATTCGTAACTATGAACAGCATGATACTCCTGCCAGGAATTTTACTTAACGCGATCGTGACTAGCGACCTCCACTACTTGTAAATATAAGTTCATAACTATTAGGTGAAATTCCCTTATATTTTAGCATCAAATTCATGCATGCAAACTAAGTGTGCACCCTTAACCCACATGCAAGAATAAGTTCTGAATCAAACAGTTAAGCAAATTGTATTCACGATTTATGAAACAATAACTGGAAGTAATCAATTGATATGCAATATATGTTCATGGCTTTGAATTCGCCTCTAGCTAAAACGAGTTTAGCTCCTCATGTTCATCATAATTGAAAAGTGATGTGAAAATTAACTTGACACTCAAATTAAACCCTCTTGTTGTAGAATGTAGTATAGATGCAAGTAGAGATCGTTCTGGACCGGGGATTAGGAGGGCTTGCTAAAACCTCTAAACTGACTTAAAAACATAAAAACAAAGTTAAAAACGTTTGAAAAGACTCAAGGAACTCAAAACAAATGCAAAAGACTCAAAACAGCTTGAAAACACTCAAAACTGCCTAAGAACACTACTTAGGCAGTTTCTGACTCTAAACACACTTTGGACGAAATTAGGGGTTTGGTTTGACTCAAAAACACTTAAAACATCAACAAAACATATTTAGAACACTTTGAAACAAGAAAGTAAAAGGGGGGTTTTGATTTGGACGAATTTAAAAGAAAACAAACAGATTGTAAAACTAGGCAGATTTTAGAGAAAACAATGTTGAAAACGTTTTGGAACACAGATGGTTGATGGATTAGCTAGAGGTCCATTCTCCACACATGACACACTTGTACATGAATTGATTTCCAATTGCTTTTCAATAGATTATGAAGCCCAACACCCCAGATTAACCGTACGTGCACAAATTAACCCTCAGATTTTCCTTATGTTATTGAATTGGAAGAAGAGCATACAACAACCCAAGTTATTCTCCAACAGTCCCCTACATGAGTGCATAGAAGAGATACAGTTAGAGATCATTAAGTTCTATGAAAATCATAAGTGTTGACAAGGCATTCGTAACTATGAGAGCATGATACGTTTGCCAAGAATCCAATTAACGCGATTGTGACAAGCAACCTTCACTACTTGTGAATATAAACTTGTAACGATTAGGTGAAACTCATTTATATTCTAGCATCAAGTTCATGCATGAAAACTAAGTATGCATCCTTAATCAACATACAAGAACAAGTTATGAATAAAAACAGTTAATTGAATTGCATTCACAACTTAACGAATCACAATTGGAAGAAATCAATTCATATCTCAAGCATGTTCATGGCTTCAAACTTCCCCCTAGCCAATTAGGGGTTTAGCCACTCATAACTACAATAAAATCAGAGAATAAAGAAGTAGACATTGAAAACAAGAAGGAATTACACCTAGAAGTCTCCAATCTGCAACCTTGGATCACCAAAGTCTTCTTCTCCTCCACCTTGCTGCGGCACAAGGAACTTTGAATGGGTATGGATGTGTTTGGGAGTGTGTGGCTGCGGCACAATATGGAGAGTGGCTGGATGGTTGAATGGTGAATGAATGATTGAGAAAGAGTGCGGCTAGGGTGTGTATAAAAAGGCTTTTGGGTAACAAGGCTCAGAAATTAATTTAGGTTAGAGAATTAAATCCAAAACTTAGAGGAAATAGGGCCCAAAGTCAGAAACTTAAGGGAAAGAGAAGGGGAATTGCGGCAAGGCCTATAACTAAAGGGGAATGTGAATTAAAAGCAGAAAATAGGAAAGGGAGAGTCCCCTTGTGCGGCAAGGGTTAGAAATAAAAGGGAAAGGGTGCTATGTATGCGGCAAGGGAGAAGGGAAGTGCTTATTGCTGATTTTGGACCTAACTCAAAAGAGGAATGTAGACTTTGGTGCGGCAAAGGTGTATAGATGAAGGGGAAGGTGCGGCAAAGGTGTCCAAAAGTCTTTAGGGTCCTCTTTGTGGCTGGAACTTAGGGAGAATTTGGTTTAGGAAAGGTCAACAAAAATAGGAAACTCTGGCTTAACTTTCCTATTCCAAGTAGGAATCCTTGTGCAAGTAGGAATCCTTGTCCTTCTAGGACTCCTCATTTGAGTAGGAATCCTTGTCCTTCTAGGACTCCTCATTTGAGTAGGAATCATCTTTCAACTAGGAATCCCATTTCAATTAGGAATCCCATTTCATTTAGAAATCCTTCTTCATTTAGGAATCCTTCTTCATTTAGGACTCCTTCAACTTCAAGTCTTCAATTTCGTCCATTCCTTTTACTCCATACATATGTCCTTCATTCCAAGCTCCAATATGCTCCAAAAGGCTCCAAAATGCACCTTATTGCTTCATAGGCTCTTTAAACCTACAAACATACGAAACTAACTCAAAATACTAGAATAACTAAGAATTAACAACATAAATGCACGAAAACAAGCATACTAAGTCGCATAAATATGCTCTTATCAAAAACCAAATTAAAACAAACATTAAACTAAAATAAGGATAGAAACAACCCAAGAACGCTCTAGCAATGGCTGATTGCACTCCTTCGTCTCCTTTGCTGCGGCACTCTCTGAATTCTTTCTAAAGCGCTCTATCAAATTCTGACTGAAACATGCGGCATTGATGGTGCATTTATAGGGGAGTGGTGCGACACAAATCATGGAAGGAAATGGATTCACACGGCACAAGTCCCGGTAGGAAAAGGATGGCATAATCCAATTCAGGTGAGGAAAGGACTAGGTGCGGCAGGTTTGTAGGAAAATGTAATGCCTTCTAGAAACATGTTTTTAGGAATCCTAATATGAATATAACTCCCCCCTTGCAGATGGAATTAACGTATGGTAGGATTAGGATAAGGTTAGGATAAGATAAGGTTGTTTGGATAAGATAAGATAAGGTTTTGGATAATGTTAAGGATAATGCTCCTTGTTTCTTGCTGTCTTCTTATCTTCTTTGTTTTGAATTAATATCTTCATCTTTTTAGCACATTCCTAGCCTCTCTTGGTCTTCAAATTCGTCCATCCTCCTTGCTCCATGCATGTGATAGGAGCATATTTATGCGACTTAGTTAGCTTGTTTTCTTGCATTTACTTAGCTTAATTATGTTAATTATAGTGTTTAAAGTCATTTTCGTGCAATTTCAGGGCTTAATAACAAAGTGTGCAAAAAGAGCCAATTTGGAGTGATTTGGAGCTATTTTGGGTCAAGGATGGATAGCTTATGAGCCAAGCAAGAAGGATGGACGAATTTGGAGATTTAAAGACAAGGAATCAGCTAGGAAGAAGGAAGAAACAAGTTCAAGTTCTAAAAGATAAGAGAAGAGCAAGAAATAAGGAACATTATCTAGAAGCATTATCCATAACCTTATCTTATCTTGCCTTATCCTTACCTTATCTTATCCACCTTATTTTCAGCCAAAAAGGGGGGGTTTCTGATCAGATTTTATCACTTTAGGGATTCTAGAAGCCTAAAAATGTGCAAAACAACCCTTAAACCTCTCCTCCATTCATGCTGCACATCTCCTCAGATTTCCTACAAAGGTGGCGCCTAAATGACTCATTCTAGATGGCCCTAAGCTTATCCCTAAATCCCAGGCGCCCAACCCCTTCTAGATGCCTTTTTCTGCTAGGAAAACATGTCCTTTTCCTCCTTGGTTTATGATTAAGTTGGCCTAATTTCTGAGGGAGTTGGAGTCCAAGTTCTCTGCCTATTCTAAATCCAAAACCTTTGCACATTATAATTCCTAAATCCACCCTTGCTGTGGCTTGTAGTTTTCAGCCCTATAAATATCCAAGTGCCGCACCCTTTTCATTGACCACTCACCTCTCATTCAACATACATCTCTCAGATACACATTCATACACCCATCTAACCTCAGTGTGCCGCAATTGCAAGGAGGAAGGAAGGACTTAGTGCCGTGGCTGCCCATTGTTCTAGGTGTTGTCTTTCTTTTATCTCAATGTTTAATTCAAGTTATTTTTGTGTAATTGCAAACATGAGAGGCTAAATTTCTTATTAGTTGGGGGTGAATTTGAAGCCATGATTATATGCTATATATGAATTGATTACATCCAATTATTGTTTCTTAAGACTTGAATGTGATTTGCTTAACTGAGTTATTAAAACTTGTTTGTGTGTGTTAATTGGGAGTCAACACTTAATTTGCATGCATTAACTTCAAGCTAGAGTATAAGGGAATTTCACCTAATCGTTATAAACTTATATTCACAAGTAGTAAAGGTTGCTAGTCACAATCATGTTAAGTAAGTCCTAGGCAAGAGTTTCATGCATTCATAGTTATAATTGCCTTGTCAACACTTATGATTTTCAAAGAACGTAATGACCTTTGATATGTTTTCTATCATGCAATCATAGTTAGGGACTTGATAAGGATAATTTGGTTGTAATGCATGTTTCATTCAATTCAATGAGAAAAGGAAAATCTGATGGTTAATTTATGCTTACATGGTTAACTTGGAGTGTTGTCATTCATAGTCTAAAGGAATAATAATTGGAAATTGGTTCATGTGCATATATCATGTGTGGAGAAGGATCCTCTAACTAAACTCATCATCCATTCAATTCATCAAAATCGTTTTTCTTAAGTGTTTTAAACAAAGTTTTTGTTTTAAAGTTTAAATTCGTCCAAAACAATCCCCTTTTCATCTAATCTTGTTATTTGAGTCAAAACCTGTTTCTTTTAGTCTTTTGAGTCAAGTTTTACCTTATTTTCGTCAAAATCACTTCTTGGGTCTTAAATTGAGTCTTTTTGGTTGTTTTAAGTTGTTTTGAGTCTTTTAAACCTGTTTTGAGTCCCTTGAGTCTATTTAAACGTTTTCAAGTTTGTTTTTGTGTTTTTAAGTCTAATTTGTGTTGATTAGCATCCCTAGTTAATCCCCGGTCTAGAACGATCCCTACTTGCATCATATACTACAATTGTCAAAAATAGGGTTTAATTTGTGTGTCAAGTAATGTTCACATCAGCATGTGCTATCCATTTCAAGCCCAAAACTGCTCCAAAATGCCCCAAAATGCACTTTCTTGCCAACTTTGCCATTTGAACCTGAAAACACACGAAAATAGCTTAAAACACAATAATAAGTATAAACTAACTAAGTAAATGCAAGAAAACAAACTAACTAAGTCGCATAAATATGCTCCTATCAAGGAGGAGGAAGACTCAACCACAACAAGCTTAGAAGAAGCCTTATGGTAGCACCCAACCATCTCTAATCCTATTGCCACAGCTACCCTTGCTCCACCACCATCCCATTCTAGTAAGGTTGTTCCAAATTCAATTCTTTCTAACCCTAATCAACCAAATGTACCTTTTCCTCGCAGGTTTATGCAATCCAAGGAAGAAGAGAGTGAGAAATGCATCTGCGAAACCTTTCCAAAGGTGCAAAGTAATATCTCGATTCTTGGTACAATAAATCAAGTTCCAGAATGTGCTAAATTTTTTTAAAGAGCTTTGTACAACAAGAAGAAGGATTCAAGTGGCTGGGGAATATATAGAATTCGTCAAAGAGTTTTTGAGATAACCATCGCCAAAGAAGTTGGATTTTATAACACGGGACAAGTCACTGCCCTCACACCAAATATGGTCGAGAGCAACATTCCTGAAATTTTCGAAGTGGTGTTTGTCCTTGAATTCTTGTCAGAGCACATATGTAAGCCACCTCCTCAAATTTCAATTTCGTTTTCTACTAACATGTTGTCCAACTGGAAGACATCAAAGCAAGCGCTTCTTGGGAGGCAACCCATGTATTCAAATAAAGAGAAAATAGAATCTCCAGCTCTTGCAACCAGATTTGCTTTCTTTTACCATTCTCTTTATTGTTTTTACTTTGCCATGATTGTCTTATTTGCTAGTTATCTTTTATTGCGTTCTTGTCTAAGTTTATTTTTGAAACATTGAGGACAATGTTTAGTTTAAGTGTGGGGGGTAAACGTATTGCTTTTCATGACTTATGTTCGAAATTCACCACCTACCACTACTAATGTTGTTATTCACTGTTTTAAAGTGTTTTATTGTGTGTCATATAACAAAAATTTGAAAAAAATCAAAATTTTTTTGAGAAAATACCAAAAAGAGTTGTTTTTGTTGTTTGTTTGTTTCTTAGGGTACCTTTCAACACAATGATGAGGATTTCGTTTTTAATTGCATGGTTGTTAAAGAAAGTTACAAACATGGGTGGAAGTTTGATATCTCTTTGGTTAATGCTTAGTGATAAGAGCATATTTATGCGACTTAGTTAGCTTTGTTTTCTTGCATTTACTTAGCTAAATTATATTTATTTTAGTGTTTTAAGCTATTTTCGTGTGTTTGTAGGGTCAAATGGAAAAAGTAGCAAGAAAGTGCATTTCGGAGTGTTTTAGAGCAATTTTGGGCTTGGAATGGATAGCTTACTTGTGGAGCAAGGTGAATGGACGAATTTGAAGTACAAAAGAGGCTAGGAACATGCTACTAATCTGGAGAAACAAATTCAAGACAAAGAAGATAAAGAAAGAGCAAGAAACATGGAACATTATCCCAAACATTATCCAAAACCTTATCTTATCTTATCCAAACTACCTTATCTTATCCTAACCTTATCATAATCCTATTCTACCTAGTTTCCAGCTGCAAGGAGGACCTCTAATTACATTAGGACACCTCAGATTTTCCTAAGTTCATTGAATTGGACTCAGCGCCTCAACCAAATTATCCTAATCAAGTTCCCTACATGAACTGCATAATAGAGATACATATCAAAGATCATTAAGTTCTACGAAAATCATAAGCATTGACAAGGCATTTGTAACTATGAACTGCATGATACTCCTGCCAGGAATTTACTTAACGCGATCGTGACTAGCGACCTCCACTACTTGTAAATATAAGTTCATAACTATTAGGTGAAACTCCCTTATATTTTAGCATCAAATTCATGTATGCAAACTAAGTGTGCACCCTTAATCAACACACAAGAATAAGTTCTGAATCAAACAGTTAAGCAAATTGCATTCACGATTTATGAAACAATAACTGGAGGTAATCAATTCATATCAAATATATATGTTCATGGCTTTGAATTCACCTTTAGCTAAAACAAAATTAGTTCCTCATGTTCATAATAACTGAAAACCAAATTAAAATAAACATTGTACTAAAAACTAAGGATAGAATACATCTAGAAAAGCTTCGGCAATCCAAGGATCTTGAATGGCAGGTACGGCTCCAAGACTCTTCTTCTCCTTCCTTCCTTGTAGTTGTGGCACACTCTTGTGTTTTCTCCCTAAAGCTCTTGTGTGTGGTGGTGGTGTCCCTTATGCGACAGAATGTGTATGTATTTATAGGGCTAAGGCATGGCACAAAGGTAGCTTTGGAGAAGGATTTGGTACTCCAAACCAACAAGGGAAGGGACTTAGGGTACTCGGCATATTCCTAGGGAGAAAAGGTTGTGGCTTGTGCGGCAGATTGCAGGTTTCTAGAAGAAAGGATGCGGCACCCTTTTAGGAGAAGGATGTGGCTTCTAGAACCAAGTTTTTAGCTGATTTGATGTAAGTAGGAGTCCCTCTTGCAGCTGGAATTTAGGTAGAATAGGATTAGGATAAGGTTAGTTTGGATAATGTTTGGATAAGGTTTTGGATAATGTTCCTTTCTTTTAGCTGACTCCTTATCTTCTTTGTCTTGAATTAATTTCTCCATCTCTTTAGCACATTCCTAGCCTCTCTTGAACTTCAAAACGTCCATCCTACTTGCTCCAAGCATATGCTATCCATTCCAAGCCCAAAACAGCTCCAAAATGCTCCAAATAGCACTTTCTTGCCAACTTTCTCATTTGAACCTACAAACACACGAAAATAGCTTAAAACACTATAATAAGTAGAAACTAACTACGTAAATGCAAGGAAACAAGCTAACTAAGTTGTATAAATATGCTCCTATCAAATTCCCCCACACTTAGCTTTTGCTAGTCCTCGAGCAAAACAAAACAAACAAAAATTAACCTAGACCTTCCAACGTTCGCCTCAGGGATTTCAAATGCAACATGACATGTTAAAAATCACTACTCCCACAGATTTTAGCTATCCTTACCCTCGAGCTCATACTTAATCGCAGTCGCCACCCACTAGCTCGCATTTAATCAATTAAAAAAATGTTTTAAATGTAGTAACATGCCTTAGAGAATTTACTCAATTCCTCACTGGATATACTCTCTATTTTCTCACAGATTTTCTGACTACACTCCCTACACTAGGTATATGTGAGAAGATTGATGTAAACATGTAGACTAAATACTCACATATGTCATAATCAAATAAGGCACTTTCTGGAATTATTAATATATGTATATGATCTCATGAACGGAATGCCACTACTTAGACGCGAGAACCAGGGATACCATATGCTCGTACCAATTCCAACCTCCACATATTGAAACACACAACAATCAAGATAGAAGTCTAAGGGCTGTAATGGGGCTAAGGGTATTGGCTAACAAAGAAAGGTAATGATAAACAAAGGTTCTTAAAGTGATAGTAAGCAAAGTAATGAAATTGACACTTAGAATTCACTTTTGAATGCAGCACCCAACTTTAAACACAAAGGGAAGATTCATTCAACTCTTAGGGCCAGATTCAAACATTTGGACCCTTTCTTCAACAACCAATACTTGTGAGTTCATTCTCACTTATTTCTCAACTCTTTTTCTTTCTTTTCTACACACTTTTTCTTTCTTTTTCTACGATTTTTTTTTCCGTGCTCTTTCTCTTTGGCACAAAAAATATACTTCACATATTCTCAACGAAAAACCTCCCCCCACACTTGTTTTTTCGGCATAATGTCGATCAAAAGGAATTCCTTCTAAGTCATGCTCCACTATTTTTTAAGAACAAGGGTATGGGTAGTCCTATTCTAGGCTAGGTAGGGAAAATATGGGCTAACAAAGAAAATAGGCTAACTAAGGCTCAAAGGGGTTAAACCTACAATACATATGCAAGGGATAAGGCTTTTTGGCTCTGCTTTAACTAAACAACTTCATCTTGTTATTTGTTATGCAATCAATTCCATGCCTTGAATGAAACGGGTATGAGTTCTAATATTGGATCTATAACGATGAAAACGCATTCTAAGTAGCAACCAAGCAAAGAAATAATGAGATCATGCAACGACTTTAGAAAACAAGAACATCACAGATTAATAACTCTCCAAATAAAGCATAGGCTCAAGTCTCTCAGGGTTGTAGCGTTAATTTGAGTTCCTTCCTTCAAGCATGTTACAAAAACTGATTTTTTTTTTCCGTTTATGATTAGATGTGAATTCGTAAGTTACAACTACAATGAAACATAAACCAAAAGAGCATATCAAACTTCCATCCATGTTTGTAACTTTCTTTAACAGTTATGCAATTAAAAACCAAATCCTCATCATTGTGTTGGAAGGTACCCTAAGACACAAACAAACACACAAAAATGACTCTAAAATGACTCTTTTTGGGTCTTCCACCCGGACGAAACTTCCATTTATGCTTGAATAGGGCCCACGGCATGGAGGGTGTCATCCTCCACAACTTGCTCCTCGAAACGTCCATGCATTGGGTCTTTGAATGGAAGGGGATAGTGATCTTTCCTATTTTTGGTGTTTCGCTTCTTTAAGTCAATGTGAACTCTCCCACCACCTTGAATTTGATTAGGTACCTGCACCAGAGAAGGTAATGACCTATTAGTTGAAATGGGAATCAAAATTGGAATAGGTGGCTTACCTATGTACTGCGACGAAGTGGCAGCATTGTGAACAGATGCATATGGGGTGCTTTCGGCCAGATTTGGTGGGTTGAGGGTTGTGGCCGTGCAATCCTTGTGATTCACTCCAATTCCTTCTTCATTGGTGGTTCGAAATACATCCTTCTTGATTGGTGTTGAACGTTCCTGCCTTATATTTTTTATTACATCAATGGTAAAACAAGAACGAACATCATTAGTATGCTCAACGGATTCAGAAACGTTAAAGTTAATCATATCACCACCAAACTCCATAGTTAATGCTCCCTTGGCCACGCCAATCTTGGTGTGGGCTGTTTTCAAAGTCGTCTAAGTAAGATTGGTGATGGTGGAGAGTGGGATGAATCCTCCATGTCAAGCACATAAAAATCTGCAGGAAAAATCAAATGGTCTACCTGCACCAAAGCATCTTCCAAAACTCCTTTTGGATATGCATTAGATTGATCGGCTAATTGAATAATAACACCATCATTTTTAAGCTCTCCTAGATTCATAGATGCATAAACGGAATATGGCATGACATTAATTGATGCACCTAAATCTAGCATAGCATGTTCAAACCTTGTATTACCAATTACACACGGGACGGTGAAACTACCTGGATCATTGCATTTAGGTGGCAGCTTACATGGATCTTACATGTACCACCTCTTTCTCCCGAATCCGTTTCCTTGTCGTACAAAGCTTCTTCAAAAACTTAGCGTACTTCGGGATTTGCTTTATAGCATCAAGGAGTGGGATATTGATGTGCACCTTCCTAAACGTCTCCAGAATGTCTTTTTCGTCCTCTTCGGTCCTGGTTTGCACAAATCTACGATGAAAAGGCACATTGGGCGGAATAACGTTAGAAGTAACTAGGTTTGGGCTTACCTTAGTGGGATTAGACGGCATAGATAGCTCGGCCCTTTTTTCTTGTTGCAGCAGCTTGTCGTCCTCCTCTTGGCTCGTTTTGGACATTTTGGGGATGGTTCCTACCTCCTTGCCATTTCTCAACGTGATGACTTTGGCGATTTCGAATCCTCCCTTTGGGTTGATAACGGTTGAACTAGGCAATTTGCCTTGCTCTCTGAATTGGCCCATGAATTCTGCCATTTGCCCCATTTGCTTCTCCAATTTATCCACCTTGTTGGCTTGATTTTGCATTGCTTGGGTTTGATTTTGTACTCCCTGTGCTAAAGTGGTTAATAATTGAACAATTTGATCATTATCCATGGATGAACCTGATTTTAGTTGGGCAGATTGTGGTTGGGGTTGGGTTGGTGCGAATGGCCATTGAAATATCCTGGGAGGTGGCTGCCTAAATCCTCCTTGTTGTTGATGTTGTTAAGGCTCCCTCCACTTCATATTTGGATGATCTCTCCAGCCCGAATTGTAATTGTTGGAGTATGGATCATACTTGGGCTGATTTTGGTCTTGATAACCAATGGCGTAGGCACTTTCCCATCCCCCATTCTCTATCAATTGAGGGCATTTATCCGAGGGGTGTCCTTGCATAGAGCACACGCCACACACACTTGTTCCTTGCACTTTGTTTCCTTCAACAACCTGTGACACAAGAAGAGTAAGGTTAGCCAATTGAGATTGAATTTCGGCCATGAAACTTACCTCATTCACTTGTTGCTGCCGTGGGGGGTCCTTTTGTCCAATGCCTTCGTATTGTTGTGCATTCAAGCCTCGATTAGCGATTGGGATCTTTGCATCAATTGGTGTTTTGTCGACCAAAGCACCACCTGCAGAGGCATTTAGCATTTGTCTTTCTATTGGAAGAAGTCATTCGTAGAAATATTGAATTAGAAGCTCTTCCTTCATTTGGTGTTGTGGGCAGGATGCAACAAAGGCCTTAAAACGCTCATAATACGCCGGAAAGGATTCTCCTTGGCTTTGCTGAATTCCACTAATCTTCTTCCTTAAAAGAATGACTCTTGACGTTGGGAAGAATTTCTCCAAGAACGCTCTTTTCATGCTTTCCCAAGAAGTGACGGTTCCAGGTGCCGATTCAAATAACCAATCCTTAGGCTTTTCAAAAAGAGAGAATGGAAAGGCTTTCATCTTCAAAAATGTTGCCATCTACGTTGATTGGTGTCATACTCGAAAAAACAACTTCAAATTCTTTCAAGTGCTTGTTTGGATCTTCCACGGACAGCCCATGGTATTTTGGAATGTGGTGCAGCAAGCTAGACCTCAATTCGAACTCATCGGTCTTGCCCGCAGCTGCCCTAGGATATTGAATGCATAAGGGCACGATATTGTCTAGTCCCGAGGCTGAAAGTTCCTTGATTGTTCGATTATCCGCAGCCATGGCTTGTTCTTCCTCTTCCACTTCTTCTTCTTCAAATTTGGCTTCAGAACTACGTGGACTAGGTTATGGGTTCAAAATGGCCGTCAAACTCCAAGATATGTGTACGAACTGGTTAAGAGCTCCGAGTCATAAACTAGTACCTAAAACAAAGAAAACAAAACGACAGAACACAAGGTAAAGACACACGACACAAACAAGCGAGATTAGCAATTTTGCTAATCCCCGGCAACGGTGCCAAAATTTGATGTGATAAAAACTTAGCACACAAATTAAAACCCTATTAAGATAGCTGTAGTATAAGAAAGTACGGATCGTTCTAGGCCGGGGATTAAGCTAATCTACACAAATATAACTCAAAAACACAAAACAAACACTAACTAGACACTTATAACTCAAAACAAACTAAACAAACACAAAACAGCACAATACTAGCAAATTGACTCAAAACTGACTCTACACAATTATTTGGACGAATTTAAGACTATGAAAACTCAAAACACTAAAAAGAACCAAGTTTGGATAGATTCTAACTACTATGACACAAAATATAAAGGGGGATTGGGTTTTGAACAAATTTGAACTTAAACAAACAGATTGCAAAGACAAAGTAAATTAAGAACGAATTGAGTCAATTAAATGGGTAAAGAGCTAGCTAGAGGGTCCTTCTCCACACATGACACATATGCAACACAAATCAATTTCCAGTTATTATTTCTCTAAATCATGAATGACGATGCCCCAAGTTAACCGTGAACTGCACTAATTAACCATCAAATTTTCCTAAGTTCATTGAATTGGACTCTGCACCGACAACCAAATTATTCTTATCAAGTTCTCTACATGAACTGCATAATAGAAATACTATCAAAGATCATTAAGTTCTATGAAAATTATAAGCATTGACAAGGCTTTCGTAACTATGAGTGCATGATACTCCTGCCAGGAATTTTACTTAACGCGATCGTGACTAGCAACCTCCACTACTTATAAACATAAGTTCATAATGATTAGGTGAAACTTCCTTATATTCTAGCACCAAATTCATGCATGCAAACTAAGTGTGCGCCCTTAACCCACATACAAGAATAAGTTATGAATCAAACAGTTAACCAAATTGCATTCAAGATTTATGAAATAATAACTGAAGGTAATCAATTCATGTCACATATATGTTCATGGCTTTGAAATCGCCCCTAGCTAAAATAAATTTAGTTCCACATGTTCATGAAAATAAACAATGATGTTATATAAATTAAGCACACAAACTAAACCCTCTTGTTGACAATTGTAGTAAAGATGCAAGTAGGGATCGTTCTAGGCCGGGGATTAGGAGGGCTTGCTAATCTACTAACAACTGACTCAAAAACACACAAAGAAACTTAAAAACAGAAAACTAAGCTCTAAGACACTTAACTAGACTTATATGACTCAAAACAAGCTAAACAAACTCAAAACTGCACAAACAATCACAAAGACTCAAAACAGACACTAAAGGGTGATTTGGACGAATTTGGACTCAACTATGACTCAAAACACTTAAAGACACAAATTTGGACAGATTATAACCTAATTGACACAACAAAGTAAAGGGGGATTGGGTTTTAGAGTGAAATTAAGCTAAAACAAACAGAAACTAGAGACTAGACAGATTTGCACGAATTTGGGTGTTTTGGATGGGTGATGGGCTAGCTAGAGGGTCCTTCTCCACACATGATATATATGCACATGAATCGATTTCCAGTTACTCTTTCATTGAACTATGAATGACAATGTGCCAGATTAACCGTGTCATCACAAATTAACCCTCAGATTTTCCTAAATTCATTGAATTGGATGGACAACGCATCGGTAACCAAATTATTCTTCCCAAGTCCCCTACATGAACTGCATAATAGAGATACAAGCAAAGCTCATTAAGCTCTATGAAGATCATAAGCATTGACAAGGCATTCGTAACTATGACATCATGATATTCATGCCAGGAATTTAACTTAACACGATCGTGACCAGCGACCTTCACTACTTAAGAATATAAGTTCATAACGATTATGTGAAATTCCCTTATATTCTAGCGTCAAATTCATGCATGCAAACTAAGTTGGCCACCTTAATCAACACACAAGAATAAGTTCTGAATCAAATAGTTAAGCAAATTGCATTCACGATTTATGAAATAATAACTGAAGGTAATCAATTCAAATGCAATATATGTTCATGGCTTTGAAATCTCCCCTAGCTAAAACAAGTTTAGCCTTTCATGTTCACAGCAAAACAAAGAGAAAATAAATGAAACATCGAACTAACAAAAGATAGAATACACCTAGGAATGCTCCAACAATCCAACATCTTGAATGGCAGGCACGGTTACAAGGGACTTCTCTTCTTCTCCTTGTTGCGGCACACTGAGGAATGTGGTGGTTATTTGTGGTGGTGGATGGGTGTAGGTGAATTATGGTGAAAGCTAGATGGGTGGGTGGTGAATGATTTGTGCGGCAATATGATGTATTTATAGGGCTAGGAAGAGGCACGGTTCCAAGGTACCTTTGGAGAGAGATTTAGGACTCCAAATCCACAAAGAACAAGGTTAAATTCGAGCAGATTCCAGGAGGGATAAGGAATAGGTCTTGCAGCCAGTATTTGGCCTTCTAGAAGGGGTTAGGTGCTAGTCACAATCGCGTTAAGTAAATTCCTGGCATTAAGTATCATGCAGTTCATAGTTACGAGTGCTTTGTCAATGCTTATGATTTTCACAAAGCTTAATGATCTTTGCTTGTATCTCTATTATGCAGTTCATGTAGGGGACTTGTGAAGAATAATTTGGTTGTCGATGCGTTGTCCGTCCAATTCAATGACTTAAGGAAAATCTGAGGGTTAATTAGTGCATCACGGTTAATCTGGGGCATTGAGGTTCATGGTTTATCGAAAAAGCAACTGGAAATCGATTTATGTGCAAGTGTGTCATGTGTGGAGAAAGACCCTCTAGCTAGCCCATCAACCATCCAATTTCCCAAATTCGTTCTAAAATCTGTTTAAGTTTATAATCTTCTTGTTTTATTTCAAAATCGTCAAAACCCAATCCCCCCTTTACTTTATTGTGTCAATTAGGTTAGAATCTGTCCAAACTTGTGTTTTTAAGTGTTTTGAGTCAAGTTAAAATGAATTTTCGTCCAAAATCATTCCTAGTGTCCAGTTTGAGTCTTTTTGGTTGTTTAAAGCTGTTTTGAGTCCTTTGAGTCTATTTAAACGTTTTTAAGTTTGTTTTTATGTTTTTGAGTCAGTTTAGAGTAGATTAGCAATCCTTCCTAATCCCCGGTCCAGAACGATCCCTACTTGCGTCTTTACTACAATTGTCAAAAAGAGGGTTTAATTTGTGTGCTTAACTTTTATCACATCAAATTTTGGCGCCGTTGCCGGGGATTAGCAACTTTGCTAATCCCCCGTTGTTTCCCCTTTGTTTATTTTCGTGTCTTTTGTTTTTAGTTTCTGTTTTATTTTGTTTATTTTACTTTTGATATTTGATTTAGTTTTTTTTTTTTTGGATTTCAAGTACTAGAGAGACATGGCAATTGCTAATATTCAAGCTCAAATAGCGAATCTTACTTTTCAATTGTCACATCACATCGAAAGGACCTCAATGCAAAGTGTCCTTACATTTGGTACGTCTTATATGCAAGGATATCCAGTTAATCAACAAAGCTGGGAGAGTGTCAATACATGGGGTTATCAAGATCATAATCAATCAAGGCACAACTCGTTTTCCAACACGTACAATTCAGATTAGAGTGATCATTCAAACTCTATGTGGTGGGAACCTCAACAAGTTCAACACGAAGCAGATTGGTAGCCATATAAGGAGTTCTATTGTAGCCCTATGCAGCCTCCCCCGCAACAAATCCAACCAAACTCAGGTTCGTCAATAGATTATGATCAAATTCTTGATGTACTAACTTCTTTGACGCAGGGCTCACAAAATAAAGCCAGGGAGGCTCCACAAGAAGGATATTGGCAGCCATATGAGGAGTTCTATTCAATACATATGCAACCACCACAACCTTACCTGCAACAATTCCAAACAAATTTCATGTCGCCAATTAATTATGATGAAATTCTTGATGTTCTATGAGGCAGGGATTACAAAATCAAGCCAAGGAATTGGGCGAATTAAAGAGTCAAATGGGAGAGATCGCAGAATTCATGGGACAAATTCAAGAACACAGTGAACTCTCCAACTCTATTATTGAAAATTCAGCAAAAGATTTTGAAATCGCCCAAACTATCACCTTGGAAAGTGGCATGGAGGTTGGAGATGAACCCAAAACGTCTAAACCAAGCCCATACATGGATGAAAAGTTGTTGTTCGAGGAAGAGGAGGATGACAAGGCCACGACAAGCTTGGAAGAAGCCTTGCCGTAGCCTACCCTTGGTCCACCACCCTTGCCGCACCCCCCTAAGAGCCCTACGCCATCCAATTCAAGTAAGGTTGTTCCAAATTCAATTCTTTATGACCCTATTCCACCAAATGTCCCTATTCCTTGCAAGTTCATGCACTCCAAATAAGAAGAGGGTGAGGAAGGCATCTTCGAAACCTTAACATTCAAAAGAAAGAAGTGGCTGGGGAATGTCTAGAATTCGTCAAAGAGGATGTACTTGAGACAACATTTCCGGAAAAAGTTAGATTCTATGACACAGGACAAGTCACAACCATCACAATAAATCTGGCCAAATGCAACAGTTCCTCAATTTCTCCATGGTGCAGCAAGGATGTGTTTCCTAAAACTTTCGAAGTTGTGTTTGTTCTTGGGTTCTTGTTGGATCACACAGGTAAGCCACCTCCCCGAATTTCAATTTCGTTTAATACTAACATGTTGTTAATGATTCAGGCACCCACGTTAGAATTTAAACCATTACCGGATCATTTCAACTATCATCTTCCATTCAAAGATAAAGGAGGTATCGTCCGGCTGGAAGACGTTAAAGCAAGCGCTCCTTGGGAGGCAACCCATGCATCCAAATAAAGAAGACCGAGGAATGGCTCCACAACCAGATTTGCGTTCTTAAACCCTACTCTTTATTGTTTTTACTTTGCATATTTATCATGTTTGTTATGTGTGTTTGTTGTTTGTTTGTTTGCTTGTTGTGAGTTTATGTTTGAAACATTGAGGACAATGTTTGATTTAAGTGTGGGGGGGGGGGGGGTAAACAAGCTGTTTTTGCATGATTTTCGTGGGATTTTATCACCTATCACTTCTAATGTTGTTTCTCACAGTTTTTAATCGTTTTTAGTGTGTTTTGAAGTGTTTCAATGTGTTTTGAAAGAAAAATCCGAAAATTTGATAAAAATTCAAAAAATTGTTTTGAAAAACCTAAAAAGAGTTGTTTTTGTGGAGCATAGTGGAGCATAACTTAGAAGGAATTCCTTTTGATCAACATTATGCAGAAAAACAAGTGTGGGGGAAGGGTTTTCAAAGTGTGTGTTTTGTGTGTCATAAAAAAAGGGCACGGGTATGGTAAAGAAAAAGAAAAAATTCGGGAAAAAGAAAAGAAAAAAGAAAAGTTGTGAAAAGAATGAAAAAGAGTTGAAAAATAAGTAAAAATAAGCTCACAAGTGTTGGTTGTTGAAGAAAGGGTCCAAAAAAGTTGAATTCGGCCCTAAGTGCAATCTTCCCTTGTGTTTAAAAGTTGATTTTTGCATTCAAAAGTGAATTCTAAGTGTCAATTTCATTACTTTGCTTACTATTGCTTTAGGAACTTTTGTTTATCCTTACCCTTCTTTGTTAGCCAATACCCTTAAGCCCCGTTACAACCTTTAACTTCAATCTTTGGTGTTGTGTGTTTCAATTTGTGGAGTTTGGAATTGGTATGAGCATATGGTGTCCCTGGTTCTGCTGTCTAAGTAGTGACATTCCATTCATGAGATCATATTCATATTAGATTAATAATTCCAGAAAATGCTTTCTTGGTTATAAACATATGTGAGTGCTAGTCTACATGTTTACATCAATCTTCTCACATATACTTAGTGTAGGGTGTGTAGTCAGAAAATGTGTGTGAAAATAGAGAGTATCCGGTAAGGAATTGAGCAAATTCTCTAAGGCATGTTACTACATTCAAATCATTGTTTTAATTGATTAATTGTGAGCTAGTAAGTGGCGACTGTGATTAAGTATGTGCTCGAAGGAAAGGATGACTAAAGTCTATGTGAGTAATGATTTTTAATATGTCATGTTGCGTGGAAATCCCTGAGGCAAATGTTGGAAGGTTTAGATTGTGTTTTGTTTACTTTTGTTTGTCTTGTTTGTTTCGTTTTGTTCGAGGACTAGCAAAAGCTAAGTGTGGCGGAATTTGATAGGAGCATATTTATGCGACTTAGTTATCTTTTTTTCGTGCATTTATGTTGTTATTCCTTAGTTAATTTAGTATTTCAAGCCATTTTCGTGTGTTTGTAGGTCCAAAGGGTTAAAGTAGCAAGAAAGTGCATTTTGGTGCCTTTTGGAGCAGTTTTGGGCATGGAATGGGTAACATATGCTTGGAGCAAAGTGGATGGACGAAATTGAAGACCAAAGCAAGCTAGGAATCTGCCAAAGAGAGGAAGAAAATAAATTCAAGTCAAGGAAGGAAAAGGAATCCAAGAAGAAGAAGGATTGACTAAGTCAAAGTTTCCTTATTTTGACCTTTGACTTTCCTAATCCTAATTCACAAAGGTTTCAGCTACAAAGGGGAGTCCTAAATAATTTAGGACACTTAAATATAGGTTCTAGAAGACCTAATCCCAGCCACAACAAGGAGCCGCACCTAACCTTCCTTTTTCCCTTCCTTGCCTTGCAAGGAATCCACATTCCTCTTCTCCAAAACCTGCCGCAACTTTCCTTTGCCCTTTCCTCTTGGATTTTGATTTTATTTACCCTTTTTCCCTTAGGATTTGGAGTAAATACCTGTCTCCTAAATTAATAAGGTCTTGCCCTACCTTCCCCTATAAATATATGATCTTGCCGCACCATTCTAGACACCATTCCACCATCCATCCTTCACCCGAACTGACCTACATCCATCCACCACCACAATTCACCACAAATCACCATCAACCACTCTTGTGCCGCAGCAAAGGAGAAGGAAGGAGACCCTTGGACGTGCTGCCATTCAAGCTTTGGATTGTTGGAATGTTTCTAGGTGTAGTCCATCCTATGTTTTCAATGTTTAATTTATTTTCTCTTTGTTTTGCGAACATGAGGAGCTAAACTTGTTTTAGCTAGAGGAGAATTCAAAGCCATGATTATATTTGCAATATGAATTGATTACTACCAGTTGTGACTTCATAAATTGTGAATGCAATTTGCTTAACTGTTTGATTGATAACTTATTCTTGTATGTTGATTAAGGTGGCCAACTTAGTTTGCATGCTTGAATTTGATGCTAGAATATAGGGGAGTTTCACCTAATTGTTATGAACTTATATTCAAAAGTAGTGGAGGTTACTAGTCACAATCGCGTTAAGTAAATTCCTGGCATAAGTATCATGCAATTCATAGTTACGAGTGCTTTTTCAATGCTTATGATTTTCACGAAGCTTAATGATCTTTGCTTGTATCTTTATTATGCAGTTCATGTAGGGGACTTGTGAAGAATAATTTGGTTGTCGATGCGTTGTCCGTCCAAGTCAATGACTTAAGGAAAATCTGAGGGTTAATTAGTGTATCACGGTTAACCTGGGGCATTGAGGTTCATGGTTTATCGAAAAAGCAACTGGAAATCGATTTATGTGCAAGTGTGTCATGTGTGGAGAAAGACCCTCTAGCTAGCCCATAAATCATCCAATTTCCCAAATTCGTTATAAAATCTGTTTAAGTTTATAATCCCTCTTTGTAGCTGAAAACAAGGTAGGATAAGATTAGGATAAGGTAAGGATAAGATAAGGTTGTTTGGATAAGATAAGATAAGGTTTTGGATAATGTTTAAGATAATGTTCCATGTTTCTAGCTGTCTCCTTATCTTCTTTGTCTTGAATTTGTTTCTTCAGATTTGTAGCATGTTCCTAGCCTCTTTTGAACTCCAAATTCGTCCATCCACCTTGCTCCATAAGTAATCTATCCATTGCAAGCCCAAAACTGCTCCAAAACACTTCAAAATGCACTTTCTTGCTACTTTTACCATTTGAACCTACAAACACACGAAAATAGCTTAAAACACCATAATAAGTATAAACTAACTAAGAAAATGCAAGAAAACAAGCTAACTAAGTCGCACAAATATGCTCCTATCAGAAAACAAGTCGTTCCTTGATTGATTATAGCCTTGATAACCCCAGGTCTTGACATTCTCCCAACCTCATTGATCAGCTTGATATCCTTGCGTCTAGGACACATCAAATGTAGGGGCTCCATGCATTGTGATCCTTTCAATATATTGCGTCAACTGAGAAGTAAGATTTGCCATTTGAGCTTGAAGATTAGCAATTGCCATGTCTTGCTTCTCTAGTACCTAAAATCAAAGAAAGGAAACTAAATCAAATATGAAAAGTAAAATAAACAAAGAAAAATTGCTAATCCCTGGCAACGGCGCCAAAAATTTGATGTGATAAAAGCTTAGAACACAAATTAAACCCTCTTGTTGACTATTGTAGTATATATGTAAGTAGGGATCGTTCTAGGCCGGGGAGTAGGAGGGATTGCTAATCTACTCAAAACTGACTCATAAACATCTAGAACCTGATTTCTAGAAGGCACATTCCCTCTCCTAAATTTATACCGCACCTAGCCTTCTAGAAGCTATGTTTTCTGCCGCACAAAGGTTTCTTGTCCTCCTTGGTTTGTGACTTGTAATTAGCCTTGTTCCTTGTGGATTTGGAGTCCTAAATCCTTCTCCAAAGCTACCTTGGCATCTTGCCTCTTCTCAGCCCTATAAATACATCATATTGCCGCACAAATCAATTCACCACCCATCCATTCTCACCACATTCGACACACCCCATCTCACAGCCATAATTCACCACCACATCCTTCATTGTGCTGCAGCAAGGAGAAGAAGAGGAGTCCCTTGGAGCCGTGACCTGCCATTCAAGCTTGGATTGATGGAGCGTTTCTAGGTGTATTCTATCTTTTGTTAGTTCAATGTTTAATTTAAGTTATCTTTGTTTTGTTGCGAACATGAGGATCTAATTTCTTTTTAGCTAGAGGTGAATTCAAAGCCATGAACATATATTGCATATGAATTGATTACCTTCAGTTATTATTTCATAAATTGTGAATGCAATTTGCTTAACTGTTTGATTCAGAACTTATTCTTGTTTGTTGATTAAGAGGGCCCGCTTAGTTTGCATGCATGAATTTGATGCTAGAATATGAGGGAGTTTCACCTAATCGTTATGAACTTATATTCATAAGTGTTGGAGATATGCCCTAAAAGTCAATCTTTGGAAGAAACTTTTCAGGACAATGTCTGTATGTATAGATAACTCTAATACAGTAAAAGGCAAAGTCACTTATTGGGACTATCTCAATGAACGATATACGTCCAAAATTAGTGAGTCCATGGACAATGGATTGATGGAAGAAGTAATCTAAAGATGTTGGATTACAGAGACCTTCTTCACATAACCATAATGTCCAAAAGGTTCCTAGTCATAGGATTGTTAGAGGGACACTGACAATCCGGGTAGACTAGTACGTACTATGTCTGCTTCATTTGGAAGGATGGAAAGTCTCATGCCATTCGTGTAGTGACACTAAGACAAGTATGTAGGTGCTCATTAAGGGAATGAGTTCACTGAACACAATCAAACGAGAGTACTTGCATGGAGGTCTACTCACATGTCAAGCAAGTAACTCTACTGGTTGGAATAATGTAAGTAATCCTTTAACCTGAGACATCATAGTTGTCTTGGGGATACGTTGTTGATCATTTGATAATGAGACGTGACCACATCTCATCTTGGATGTGTTCTATGCATTGTTGGGGTCAGTGATTTATTCTCAGAGGCATGTGAATGATCAACAAGGGATCTCTAATCCTTGTTATGAGAGGATGAATACTCATAGATATGATTCGGGAATCTTCGGCCGAAGTATCGAGCGTAATGATGGAAAGCGTTCCTATACGACTCAATAGAATCATATAACTTGACATAATCACATTAGGGGTTTGACATTAAGTATCCATACCCTAGTAATGTGATTGTGAGTATTGTATTAGAGAAGGATCCAACTGAATAGGTTCTCCGTACAAATTCTACATTAGCTTGGGTAGCCATGATATATGATTAGATGTCACTCATGGCTTGTGGGTTCTTCTAGATAATTAAATAAGTAGTTATCAAAGAAGAAGAAGAATTAAAAGTAAGTTTTAATTCACTAAGTGATTGAATTAATACTAATCAATTGGATTGGTGCCAATCACCTCACTGCCTTGCTAATTAGAACCTAAAACGATTGTACACCGATACACTCTTGTGGTGAGATAACTAAAGGATGATGGAATTAATTAATTGGATTAATTAAGTGTTATGATTAATTAGAAAGTCTAAAGATATCATAGAAGCGATGAAAGATCGTTTAGGACTTAAAGAAAAGTTCGGGTTCATTTGGGCCCATTGGGCCCAAACCCATTGGGTCATTTTATTCAAACATAGGATGACTTGAATTGAAAAAGGCCCAAAGTCCAAACCCACAAAAGGAGGGCCGGCCATTGAGAGGAAAGTAGAGAGAGAATGAGTCAATTAGTTGACTCACTTCTTTGACATTTAAAAGGAAAGTTTAATAAAAAGTTCATTAGGGTTTTGTGTGTTCTTTTCAACCAAAAAGAGAAAACAACTCTCTCTCTCTCTTAACACACAAGGCCGGCCACCAAGAGAAGAATTAACTAATCATCTTTCTTCCTTTTGGTTATTCCATCATCCATCTCACTACACTAGTGGGTGTGGATCTTTAGAGGTCTTCTACCTTGGAGACTAAAGGAGAATCAAAGTAGATCCAAATCTATCAAGGTGGAGGAAGCAAGGAGGGAGGCTAGACTCAAGGAGTTCCAAGAACAAAGAGCTTGGAGGTGGTCCATCCTTGGTCTAAAGTCTAAATCAAGAGGTATAATACTCAACCTTCACTTTGTTCTTCAATATTTTATTTGATGCATCATTTATGAACCTATGCTTCTTGAAGGGGATTTGCATGACTATATCTTTGATAATATGTGATAATATGCTTCCGTTGCTTATGTATATAAATTTAGAATTGTATATGCATGCTAGTCACTAGAAATCCCAAATAAATCTCATTATTTCCCTTCAAGTGGTATCAAGAGCCAAAGGTTTATATTTGATGTGTCCTTTTGGATTTTATGCATATGGGTTTTGATTTTATGTTTGACATATTATTTTCTTCATTCAAAATATGTTTATCTTTTTGTTTTTCAAAGTGTTGAAAAATATGTTGCAAGAGTTGAAAAGATATGTATGCAAAAAGTGTTTTGGATGCATGAATGAAGAGTGAGTTTTTTGAACAAAATTTGGGGTTTTGGACCATAGGGGAGGGCACGGTTTTGGGGAGATTTTTTGGCTTGTGTTTGTGTTTTATTTTAAGTCACACACACACATTTTAAGCTAGAAAGTCAAGGCCTTGTCACTTTTGTCTTTTGGTTGAAAAGTCACCAAGAAAGTGCAAATCTTGAAATTGTTTTCATGGTTTTGTTCTTGGTGTTCATGGTTTTGTTCTTGTGTTCATACTTTGTTTTTTGAATTTGGGTGATAAACTTTCCATCCATCAATAGCTTTCACTAGACTGACTCCATCCTAGACTTGACTAGGAGGCCATACCCTAACCATACCTTTAAAGTCAACAAGTACAAAAGGTGACAAGGAAAAGCATGGGTTTTTACTTTCATTTGAATTAAAGGAAAAGGTTTGACATTTTCCCTCTCCCCAATACATAGGGCCGGCCTACCCCATGATGAGTCCTTTATGGGCTCTTTTGCAATTTTAAAAGTTGTTTATACTTTCTAGTATTTACGGTTTGACCCCTAACTTTCTATATTTGCATTTCGGCCCCACCTCTAAAGAGGTTAAATATTTTGATATTTTAATTTTGTTTGTAGTTTAAACTCATCATACAATCATGCCCATATGTACTAAATCTAATTGATTATGTTGCATTCCAATTTAATTATTTAATGTGATTAAGTAGTTAAAAAAAAAATGGTTGACTATGGACTAGTGCCTTAAACGATAATTGAGCTACGAGTTAGGCCGCTAAATTCAAATGGTTTGAACCTTGGGAATGTGTTTTAATTACTATTTCAATTGGACCACAACACGTTAGACGTTAATCTTTCTCTCCCTCTTAGTATATGTAATTTGTAGGAATTTGTACAAATCGGTTTGTAATTCTTATTACTTCTTTATCTCTTTCAATTAGTTGATTCCCTCTAGTACTAGACTAGAGTTTCTTTAACTATTGGTAAGAAGACATATTAAAAGGGGTTTTCATGAGATTAAAGAATTGTTGGGTCCAACGCCCTAATTAGCAATGAATGATTGTCTTTCGTTTCTAATGGCTCAATGAAAAATGTTTTAATTGGATTGAAAGCGCGTAATTAAAATGATACAATCTTCCCTAGATCTTATTCAACAATGTTGGCTCGTTGTTGAATCAACCTAATAAGTCCATAGTCATCCAAAGAGCCTAAGATAACTATAAAGTCCAAATTCAAAGGAATGCAAAAACCTCGGTAGTAGTAGTTACTTTCAATATTTGAAAAATTCGTTTTTGATATTGATTTGTTTTTTCTCAAAACAAATAGTGGGAGTATCATACGCTACTAAAATAAAATGAACTCAACTAGTAGTAATATATATCACCAATATTTTGAAAATTGTTTTGATATTTGATTTGTTTTGCAAAAACGAATAGTGGAGATATCATATGCTACTAATTTCATTTACTTTGGACTAGTAGTTGTAATAGGACACAATTTATTATAATGTGATTAAATAAATAAAATGATGAGACCTTAAAATCCCTCAACCAACAAACAATATTAAGTTGAAAGCGGAGAGGTGCTTTTGAACACTTCTTCGTGGCCTTCCACCATGGTAGGCTCCAATCGTTTATGACTCATACACCGCCTTCACCCTATCATGGGGAAGTTCAAAGTATGTGCTTATACTCAGGAGGAGTCTATTTCAAACATTTGATGAGGTGAAGGTAGGCAACGAGTGTGGCCGACATCGTATCATCGTGAGGTCATACTTGGACCCCTATCCAAACCGGCATGGTGGGTCAAAACTTAACTAAGAGAAATGGTGCCAACATCATATCATTGTGAGGCATTGTTCTCTAGAGGCCAACTAGATGGGTAATCACAAGAGGTTGTTGTGAATGGGTAACTCTACCCTCTCATTATTATTTTTGCTAGCCAACATCATATCATTGTGAGGTGGGCTTGGTAATAGTGAGTCTCCCATAACCCGCTAGGAGTTTTCTTTGAAATCTCCCGGATTCCATCTTGAGGGATATGGGATTTGCCAAAAATAGTGGGTGGTGTCACTCGGTTTAAAGACCCGAATCGTTTGACTTAATCAACAATCAAACTAATTAATTTTATTGTTATGTATTTAGATATGGTTGGAAGCACACTATCAAAGATACTCGACAAGCATTGCCTTGAGGGGCACAATTTCCCATCATGGTACCGTAATGTCAAGATTCTCCTAACCTTGGAGAAAATTGTATACGTACTAGACAAGGCTCCACCTCACATACCTCTCGGCCCTGAGGCCACTGAGGATGAGCGTGCTAAGTATGACAAGCACGTTCAGGATGATACACAAGCCAAGTGCTATCTGTTGGCTTCCATGAATGAGGAGCTACAGAGACAGCACGAGGGTATGGACAGTGCATCTTCCATCATACTCCATCTTATGGAGTTATATGGTGAAGGGACGCGCAACCGTCGCTTTAGCACTGTTAGTGAACTTGTGAAGACCAAAATGGTCAAGGGAGCCCCAGTGCATCAACATGTACTGAAGATGATTGGACTCATTGAACAATTGGAGAACCTAGGTACTCCACTTGACGGGGAACTGGCCCAGGACTTCATCTTGGCTTCTCTTTCTGATTCGTTCTCGCAGTTCGTTATGAACTACAACATGAACAAGATGGATAGCACTCTCTCTGAGTTACTAAACATGTTAGTAACCGCTGAGAAGACTATGAAGAAAGAGAACGTTGTGGGGACTGCTGCAGTAGCCTACAACAAGCCATCCACTTCCAAGGCTAAGCCGAAAGGCAAGGGCAAAGGAAAGGAGAAGAAGTCACCCACTCCTAAGGCACAATGAGGAGTGAAGAAAAAGAAGGCAAAGGAGCCCAAGGGGATCTGCCACCACTGTGGAAAGGACGGGCATTGGAAGAGGAATTGCAGGCTATACCTTGCATCTCTGAAGGACAAACCACAAGGTATGGTTTTTGTTCTTATCTTCAATTCTAATTGTTAGATCTTCTAATTTTTATATTTGATATAAAATGCTAATCACTTATGCAATTGTGTGTAGGTGAAGGAGCTAAGTAGAAGATGGACGAGCAAAGAAAGGATGGAGTGAAGAGTTCGGCCATTATTTTTTTTTTTGCTAACTACTTAGGAAGTTTGTTAGGCATTTAAAGATAGTCTTTAAACTTTCTTATTTTGCTAAGAACTTATTATGTGGCTTCATATGATGGAAGACCCACTTTTGGTGCCTATATAAAGGTATATAATTAGTCTCTAATGTAAGAGCTAATTCTTTTGTATAAAACATTATGAATGTTTAACTTATCATATCAATGTAATGTGATGAATGCCTTCTACTATTATTGTTCCTCAAAGTAGTGTTATGAATTGAATATTGTCTAGTTGTATTCTTGTTAAATACAAGAAATATATCACTTATATGTAATGTGATACCCAAGCTTTGGATCAATCAATTAAGGATAGATCTCACAAGTTGGCAATAGATGGATACAATAAATCTTTAGATTTGGTTCCAATTGCCTACATATGAGTTCTATATGAATTGAGAAAGTCTAGAGTTTCCTTTCTTGAAGAAAAGGATGATCACATTATAATGAAGTGAATAATACATAAGAGAAAACGTTTCTTATATATGGTTATCACCTACTTAACCACAATAACCAAGATCACTCTTGGTACAACTAGTAGTTTTTGAACAACTAATTGGACATTCTTAAATTGTTTTAAGAGATGTCAAATGTGTTAGTAGTAACCTAAACAAAGAATGAGTGTCTAAAATCTATAAAAGGTTTAAAGACCTTAGTCACTTAATAACAAGACATCAACTTAGTGAAGTTGAAACAAAAGCTTAAAGGGTTCTAAGCTACTCCAAAATGTCCTCTACCCGTATACTTTAGAATTATACACTTTGAATGTATAATGCGATTCCTCATTAAGGTCATGAGAAACAGTGGGAGGTGAGAAAAGGATATATAAACTTGAATATGATTGGTTTATAGTTGTCTAAAATCAATAGTAAAACACTATTATTAATGAGCTTGTAATTTTAATTGTTAAAGGTCTCAAGCCCTACAAAGCGTTAAAATTGTATGTTGTGTAACATTCTAAGAATAACCTATGAATGTTGGTTTCACCAACCTAGCATAAAATGGTTATATGTTGGGAGTTGTCTATCATTCTCTTTTATGAGAACAAGCTAAGAACAAAAGCAAATGGACAAGTTGATGAAAAAAAAGGGAATAGTTTCAAAATGAGTCACAACATATAATTTAACAACAAGACAATCCGATTTCGGCACCTCAAGTAACTATAATGCTCTAAGTAGTTTTAATAAAGAATTAAATCAACCACCTAGGAGGTATGGTTGAATTTCTGTATCCTTAGTAGGAGCCATGCTTCCACTAATGATTTGGATAATTCTTATATGACTACTTTAAAGGTCTTAGTATGACTAAAACTTGATGTATGGTGAATGACACCATATAATTTAAATGAATGGACTTAATAAAACAAGTCACACATTTCAAATGGGATTACTTGAGAAGGAATTCTTTTGTGTATGTTCATTTAAATAACTTGCGTTACTAGGATTGTTGATTGTCCCAAAACTGTTGAGACATCATCAATAAGCTAATGGATCTTAAAGATTGTCAATAGATCCAAGACAAGTTAATGGGAGCTATAAGCATTCAAATCAAGAAAATATAAGTGTTACGTTTTTCTTAAAGTTTCAAATGAATGCTTAGTTACAACAAAGGTCAGTGGGAGTGATGTCATGCTATTGAGCAACATGCTATTAGTGAAGTCTATTTGATAAACTTAATGAAAAATAGATGTTACTCAAAATGCCAAATTGTGACAAGGTCAATTTTGAAGTATAGACTTAAAATGGACTTAATGGTACAACAAGGTTGTCTCAAAATGTTATATAGGGAAATTGAATCTCAAACGTTGAAGATTTGAGAAAGTATTTCTACTCATGATAGAAAATTTGCTTTCATGACCCTTATAAAGAATATGCCACAAAATCACAAAAGGGACACAAGTATGGACTTGTAAGATGATATCCAAAAGAGAATAACCATCGAGGTTGTCACTTTAGATATTGCTATAGCCCAGGATCAGAACCGTAGCAACTGATAGAGTAATATTACCTTTGAGAAAGGAATGTCAGAGTGAGACTCTGGAAGCGTGCATTCACTTAGGTTATAAACCAAAGTGACAATAACTCATTTTAACAAATGGAACTTCATGGTGGGTGAAGTACTAATCATATGAAT
Organism: Cotoneaster glaucophyllus; assembly: GCA_036320875.1. Classification (NCBI taxonomy): domain Eukaryota; kingdom Viridiplantae; phylum Streptophyta; class Magnoliopsida; order Rosales; family Rosaceae; genus Cotoneaster; species Cotoneaster glaucophyllus. The sequence goes on from CM070059.1 coordinate 23,332,644, forward strand.
GTATTGATAGTATGGTACTACAATGGTCTCAAGGTTGGAGCAAAGTTTGTATAAAGTATACAAAAGGTATATATGTCGATATATATTAAAGTTTTAGAAACTGCTTCAACGGGTGTTTCGAATAGACAGGGTTCATTTGAACCAATGATTGAATCCAAACCATAAGGTCGATAGTAGGATACTGCGACGTAATGGGGCGATAGCTCAAGCCATGGAATCAAGGTCTCATCAAAGTATTTGAACACAAGAAAGAGACATCATCAAATGTTTTGCCAACATTTAATGGTTAAATCCTTTTAAGTTAAAAGGATTAATACATAACATAGTTAACCTACGAGCTCAAGATCACTCGACTAGCATCTATAAGATGCACTAGTAATTGACTTTAGTGCAAGTGGGAGATTGTTGGAGATATGCCCTGAAAGTCAATCTTTGGAAGAAACTTTTCAGGACAATGTCTGTATGTATAGATAACTCTAATACAGTAAAAGGCAAAGTCACTTATTGGGACTATCTCAATGAACGATATACGTCCAAAATTAGTGAGTCCATGGACAATGGATTGATGGAAGAAGTAATCTAAAGATGTTGGATTACAGAGACCTTCTTCACATAACCATAATGTCCAAAAGGTTCCTAGTCATAGGATTGTTAGAGGGACGCTGACAATCCGGGTAGACTAGTACGTACTATGTCTGCTTCATTTGGAAGGATGGAAAGTCTCATGCCATTCGTGTAGTGACACTAAGACAAGTATGTAGGTGCTCATTAAGGGAATGAGTTCACTGAACACAATCAAACGAGAGTACTTGCATGGAGGTCTACTCACATGTCAAGCAAGTAACTCTACTGGTTGGAATAATGTAAGTAATCCTTTGACCTGAGACATCATAGTTGTCTTGGGGATACGTTGCTGATCATTTGATAATGAGACGTGACCACATCTCATCTTGGATGTGTTCTATGCATTGTTGGGGTCGGTGATTTATTCTCAGAGGCATGTGAATGATCAACAAGGGATCTCTAATCCTTGTTATGAGAGGATGAATACTCATAGATATGATTCGGGAATCTTCGGCCGAAGTATCGAGCGTAATGATGGAAAGCGTTCCTATACGACTCAATAGAATCATATAACTTGACATAATCACATTAGGGGTTTGACATTAAGTATCCATACCCTAGTAATGTGATTGTGAGTATTGTATTAGAGAAGGATCGAATTACATTGTAATTCCAACTGAATAGGTTCTCCGTACAAATTCTACATTAGCTTGGGTAGCCATGATATATGATTAGATGTCACTCATGGCTTGTGGGTTTTTCTAGATAATTAAATAAGTAGTTATCAAAGAAGAAGAAGAATTAAAAGTAAGTTTTAATTCACTAAGTGATTGAATTAATACTAATCAATTGGATTGGTGCCAATCACCTCACTGCCTTGCTAATTAGAACCTAAAACGATTGTACACCGATACACTCTTGTGGTGAGATAACTAAAGGATGATGGAATTAATTAATTGGATTAATTAAGTGTTATGATTAATTAGAAAGTCTAAAGATATCATAGAAGCGATGAAAGATCGTTTAGGACTTAAAGAAAAGTTCGGGTTCATTTGGGCCCATTGGGCCCAAACCCATTGGGTCATTTTATTCAAACATAGGATGACTTGAATTGAAAAAGGCCCAAAGTCCAAACCCACAAAAGGAGGGCCGGCCATTGAGAGGAAAGTAGAGAGAGAATGAGTCAATTAGTTGACTCACTTCTTTGACATTTAAAAGGAAAGTTTAATAAAAAAGTTCATTAGGGTTTTGTGTGTTCTTTTCAACCAAAAAGAGAAAACAACTCTCTCTCTCTCTTAACACACAAGGCCGGCCACCAAGAGAAGAATTAACTAATCATCTTTCTTCCTTTTGGTTATTCCATCATCCATCTCACTACACTAGTGGGTGTGGATCTTTAGAGGTCTTCTACCTTGGAGACTAAAGGAGAATCAAAGTAGATCCAAATCTATCAAGGTGGAGGAAGCAAGGAGGGAGGCTAGACTCAAGGAGTTCCAAGAACAAAGAGCTTGGAGGTGGTCCATCCTTGGTCTAAAGTCTAGATCAAGAGGTATAATACTCAACCTTCACTTTGTTCTTCAATATTTTATTTGATGCATCATTTATGAACCTATGCTTCTTGAAGGGGATTTGCATGACTATATCTTTGATAATATGTGATAATATGCTTCCGTTGCTTATGTATATAAATTTAGAATTGTATATGCATGCTAGTCACTAGAAATCCCAAATAAATCTCATTATTTCCCTTCAATAAGTAGTGGAGGTTGCCAGTCACGATCGCGCTAAGTAAAATTCCTGGCAGGAGTATCATGCAGTTCATAGTTACGAATGCCTTATCAATGCTTATGATTTTCATAGAACGTAATGATCTTTGATATGTATCTCTATTATGCAGTTCATGTAGGGAACTTGATAAGAATAATTTGGTTGATGGCGCAACGTCCAATTTAATGAACTTAGGAGAATCTGATGGTTAATTAGTGCAGTTCACGATTAACTTGGGGCATTGTCATTCATGATTTAGAGAAATAATAATGGGAAATTGGTTTGTGTTGCTTATGTGTCTGATGTGATAAAAGCATAGCACACAAATTAAACCCTATTTTTGATAGTTGTAGTATGTGTAAGTAGGGATCGTTCTAGGCCGGGGATTAGGAGAGACTGCTAATCTACTCAAATTAGACTCTAAAACACTAAACTAGACTCCTATGACTCAAAACTGACTAGAATGACTCAAAATAGCACAAAACAATCAAAGAGACTCAAATCAGGTTCTTAGGGAAAATTTGGACGAATTCTACCCTAAAGAGACTCAAAACACTAAAAAGAACTAAGTTTGGAAAGATTCTAACTTATATGACACGAAATATAAAGGGGGATGGGTTTTGGACGAATTTAAACTTAAACAAACAAATTAAAGACTCTAAACTAAACTTGAACGAAATTGGGTAGTTTTATGGATGAATGGCTAGCTAGAGGGTCCTTCTCCACACATGACACATATGCATATGAATTGATTTCCAGTTATTATTTCTCTAAACTATGAATGACAATGCCCCAGATTAACCGAGAACTGCACTAATTAACCCTCAGATTTTCCTAAGTTCATTGAATTGGACATGCCATCAACCAAATTATTCTTATCAAGTTCCCTACATGAACTGCATAATAGAGATACATATCAAATATCATTAAGTTCTATGAAATTCATAAGCATTGACAAGGCATTCGTAACTATGACTGCATGATACTCCTGCTAGGAATTTTACTTAACGCGATCGTGACTAGGTTTAGGATAAGACAAGATAAGATAAGATAAGATAAGATAAGATAAGATTAGTTTGGATAAGATAAGATTAGTTTGGATAATGTTTGGATAAGATAAGGTTTGGATAAGGTATTGGATAATGTTTCCTTGTTTCTTGCTGATTCCTTATCTTCTTTGTCTTGAATTAATTTCTCCATATCTTTAGCACATTCCTAGCCTTTTTTTGTCTTCAAATTCGTCCATCCACCTTGCTTCATTCATAAGCTATCCATTCCAAGCTCAAAACTGCTCTAAAACACTCCAAAATGCACTTTCTTGCTACTTTTGCCATTTGAACCTACAAACACACGAAAATAGCTTAAACACTATAATTAATGTAATTTAGCTAAGTAAATGCAAGAAAACAAGCTAACTAAGTCGCATAAATATGCTCCTATCAGTGTCATGTGTGGAGAATGACCCTCTAGCTAGCCCTTTACCCATTTAAATCACCAAATTCGTGTTTAATTTACTTTATTTTTGCAATCTGTTTAGTTTAGTTAATTTCGTCCAAATCAATCCCCCCCTTTAATTGTGTTAGGTTAGCCTAGCTAGAACTTGTTCAAATCTGTCCATTTTAGTGTTTTGAGTAATACTAGTCTTAAATTCGTCCAAATATCTCCCTAGAGTCAGTTTTATGTCTGTTTGCTAGTATTGTGCTGTTTTGAGTCTGTTTAGTGTGTTTTGAGTTCTAAGTGTCTAGTTTAGTTTTGTGCTTTTGAGTCATATTTGTGTAGATTAGCAGCCCTAGTTAATCCCTGGCCTAGAACGATCCCTACTTTCTTGTACTACAACTATCTTAATAGGGTTTAATTTGTGTGCTAAGTTTTTATCACATCAAATTTTGGCGCCGTTGCCGGGGATTAGCAAAATTGCTAATCTCCCTTGTTTGTGTCGTGTGTTTTTACTTTGTGTTTTGATTTCGTTTTGTTTTCTTTGTTTTAGGTACTAGTTTATGACACGGAGCTCTCAACCAGTTCGTACACATATCTTGGAGTTTGACTGCAATTTTGAACGAACTTTGAGAAGGAAGATGATAGGAGCATATTTATGCGACTTAGCTAGCTTGTTTCTTGGCATTTATGTTGTTATTTCCTAGTTAATTTAGTATTTTAAGCTATTTTCGTGTGTTTGTAGGTCCAAAGGGTTAAAGTGGCAAGGAAGTGCGTTTTGGTACCTTTTGGAGCAGTTTTTGGCATGGAATGGATAGCACATGCTTGGAGCAAAGTAGATGGACGAAATTGAAGACCAAAGCAAGCTAGGAATGTGCCAAAGAGAGGAAGAAAATAAATTCAAGTCAAGGGAAGACAAGGAATCCAGCAAGACTACTAGTCAAACTAACCTTATTTTGTCCTTACCTTTCCTAATCCTTACCTTTCCCTGTCTAAGGAGGATGCCGCACACTTTCCTTCACTTTCCCTTCCTTCCCGCATAAGTATACACTTTCCCTATTTCTCTAGGCCTTGCCGCATATCACTTACCCTTTTCCCCTTGGAATTCTGATTTGTTACCCCTTTTCTTGGAGGATTTGGAGTCTTAAACATTGCCCAAAATTATTCCTGGCCGTGCCCTACCTCTCCCTGATAGAAGCATATTTATGTGACTTAGTATGCTTGTTCTCATGCATTTACGTTGTTATTTCTTAGTTATTTTAGTGTTTTGAGTTGAGTTCGTGTGTTTGTAGGTTAAAAGGGCCTATGAAGCAATAAGGTGCATTTTGGAGCCTTTTTGGAGCATAATGGAGTTAAAGGAATGAACGAAGTTGAAGAATTGAAGATGAAAGGATTCGTAATTGAAGAAGGATTCCTAATTGAAGAAGGATTCCTAATGGAAGAAGGATTCCTAATTGAAGAAGGATTCCTAATTGAAGAAGGATTCCTAAGTGAAATAGGATTCCTAGTTGAAAGATGATTCCTACTTGGAGTAGGAAAGTTAAGCCAGGGTTTCCTCTTTTGGTTTTGACCTTTCCTAATCTTAAAAGTCTCTAAGTTTCAGCACAAAATAAGACCTTTCCCACATCAAAGAACCCTTGCCGCACACATCCCTGCCCTCTCCCTTCCTTGCCGTGCAAGGAGGGAGGTTTCCCTTTCTTTGGAAGACCTTTCCCTTTCCCAAAAGCCTTTGCCGCACCCTTGGGGTCCCTTTTCTGTTTGGTTTTGGTCTTTTAAGTTAGGAATTGGATTGGGAAACCTAACTTAGGGTTTTTAAGGGCACATATATATATTTTCCTTCTGGTGCCGCAGCTATATAAACATTCTACCACCCCATTCACATACACATTCAGCCGCACCATCCATTCCATTGACAAAAACACTTCTCTGCCACAGCCACCATCACTCACCACCATCCAACCCTAGCCACTTCCTACTCTTGCCGCAGCCTTCCCCAACCCCTAACCATCTCTCCCACTTGAAATTCATCCAAACAGCCCAGAAAATCCCAAAGTTCTCTTAGTGCCGCAGCAAGGAAAGGAGGAGACTATTCTTGGATGCAAAGGCTTGAGCGTTGGAGCATTCTAGGTGTAGTTTGTTTTATGTTTATGTTCAATTTCTTATTCTCTGATTTTGTTGCAGCCATGAGTGGCTAAATCCCTAGTTAGCTAGGGGGAAGTTTGTAGCCATGAACATGTTTGTGAAATAAATCGATTGCTTTCAATTGTGATTTGATGAGTTTTTTAATGCAATTCAATTAACTATTTGATTGATAACTTATTTGTGTATGTTGATTAAGGATGCATACTTGGTTTTCATGCACAGATTTGATGCTAGATTATGAATGAGTTTCACCTAATCGTTACAAGTTCATAGTCACAAGTAGTGGAGGTTGCTTATAAACAATCGCGTTAATTGAATTCTTGACAAACGTATCATGCATTCATAGTTACGAATGTCTCGCCAACCCTTATGATTTTCATGGAACTTAATGATTTCTGAGTGTATCTCTATTATGCATTCATGTAGAGGACTTTTAGAGAATAATTTGGATTGTCGCATGCATTCATCCAATTCAATGATTCAAGGAAAATCTGAGGATTAATTTGTGCATCACGGTTAATTTGGGGTGTTGGGCTTCATAATTCATTGAAAAGCAATTGGAAATCGATTTATGTGCAAGTGTGTCATGTGTGAAAAAATGGACCTCTAGCTAATCCATAACCCATTTGAGTCCCAAAAACGTTCTTAAGTTGTTTTGCTCCAAATCTGCGTAGTTTTACATTCTGTTTGTTTTAGTTTCAAATTCGTCCAAATCAAACCCCCCATTTACTTTCTTGTTCTAAAGTGTCCTAAATATGTTTTGTTGATGTCTTGAGTGGTTTTGAGTCAAAACAAATCCATATTTTCGTCCAAAGTTCATTTAAGGTCAGAAACTGCCTAACTAGTGTTTTTAGGCAGTTTTGAGTGTTTTCAGCCCGTTTTGAGTCTTGTGAGTCTTTCCTTACGTTTTTAACTTTGTTTTTATGTTTTAGAGTCAGTTTAGAGGTTTTAGCAAGCCCTCCTAATCCCCGGTCCAGAACGATCCCTACTTGCATCTATACTACAATCTACAACAAGAGGGTTAATTTGAATGTCAAGCTAATTTTCACATCAAATTTTGGCGCCGTTGCTGGGGATTAGCAACTTTGCTAATCCCCCGTTGTTTCTTTTTGTTTATTTTCGTGTGTTTTAGTTGGTTACTGACTTTGGTTTATTTCTTGTTTTTAGGTACTAGTTTATGACTCGAAGTTCTCAACAGATTCGTGAGCATATCCTTGACTTTGACGACGATTTTGAGAGGACTTTGAGAAGAAGGAGGAATCAGCAAGCATCAAATCCTCCTAGCCCTGAACCTGAGCTTGAGGAGCAAGGAGTAGAGGAGGAGTTAATCCCCACGGCACAGATTTTTGAGGAAGTTCCAGCCATGGCAGCGGACAATCGAACCATCAAAGAGCTTTCTGCCTCGGGTGTGGACAATGCACTGCCTTTGTGCATCCAATACCCCACGGCTGCACAAGGGAAGACCGAGGAATTCGAGTTAAAATCAAGCTTGTTGCATCACATTCCAAAGTACCATGGGCTGTCCATGGAGCACCCGAACAAGCACTTGAAGGAATTTGAAGTAGTTTGCTCAAGCATGACCCCGGTGAATGTGGATGGCAGCATATTGAAGATGAAGGCCTTTCCATTTTCTCTTATGGACAAGGCCAAGGATTGGCTCTATGAACTAGCCCCGGGAACTGTCACATCGTGGGAGAGTACGAAACGAGCTTTCTTGGAGAAGTTTTTCCCTACTTCAAGAGTCATTCTCTTGAGGAAACGGATTAGTGGCATTGAACAAAACGAAGGTGAGACATTTCCCGCTTATTATGAACGTTTTAAAACCCTTGTTGCTTCTTGTCCACAACATCAAATGAAGGAGGAGCTGCTCATTCAATACTTCTACGAAGGACTCCTCCCCATTGAACGTCAAATGCTAGATGCCTCAGTGGGTGGTGCGTTGGTGGATAAGACCCCAGTGGCTGCCAAGACTCTTGTTGCCAACTGAGCACTCAATGCACAACAATATGAAGGTGTTGGACAAAGGAGCAACCCACGGCAACAAAGTGTGAATGAGGTAAGTGCTATTTCTGAAATTCAATCACAACTAGCTAATCTTACTTCTCTTGTTTCTCAGGTTGTGATTGGGCCAAAAACACAAGAACCCCAAGTGTGTGCCGTGTGCTCCATTCAAGGGCATCCATCCGACAAGTGCCCTCAATTAATCGAGAATGGGGGTTGGGAATCTGCCAATGCAATTGGATTCCAAGGTCAAAACCAAACCAAATACGATCCATACTCGAATACTTATAACCCCGGATGGAGAGACCACCCAAACTTCAAATGGAGAGAACCACAACAACCTGCTCAACAAGGAGGCTTTCGACAAAACCCTCCTGGATTCTACACTAAGCCGTATGCACCACAACAAGCCCCACAACCTTCGGCCTCATCTAAATCAGGTACGTCTTTGGGAAATGATCAAGCTATGCAATTATTAACTTCTATTTCGCAGGGGTTACACAAGCAAGACGATAGGATAGCAAACAATGAGAAGGAGATGATGGACATAAAGAAACAAATGGGGCAGATTTCTGAATTTCTTGGACAGATTAGAGAGCAAGGGAGACTTCCAAGTTCAACGAATGTGAATCCGAAGGGAGGATTCGAATCTGCCAAAGCCATTACGTTGCGTAGTGGAAAAGAAGTTGGAATTGAATCCGACATTCCCAAATCTGCCCAAGAAGAAGATGAAAAGTTGCAACAAGAAGAAGGAAGTGCAAGCACACCCACGGCAAGGGTGAAACAACCCTTGCCGCAAGCACCCATTGAGCCTAAATCGGCCAAGCAAGGTAATTTGGTTTCTAAGTCACTTAATTCAAACACTAATCTGCCCAATGTACCTTTCCCTCGCAGGTTCATGCAATCGAAAAAAGATGAGAGCGAGAAGGACATTCTTGAAACGTTCCGGAAGGTGCAAGTGAACATACCACTTCTTGATGCAATTAAACAAGTGCCTAAGTATGCTAAATTCCTCAAGGAGCTGTGCACTACTAAAAGAAGAATGGCAAACAAAGAGGTAGTGAAGGTAAGTGAGAATGTGTCCGCTGTTTTGCAACGTAAGTTACCCACTAAATGCAAAGACCCCGGTAGCTTTACGATTCCTTGTGTGATTGGAAATACGCGTTTTGAACATGCCATGCTTGACTTAGGTGCATCTATCAATGTCATGCCATATTTTATTTATGCATCTATGAATTTGGGCGAATTGAAAAATGATGGTGTTATTATACAATTGGCCGATCGTTCTAACGCTTATCCAAAAGGAGTTTTGGAAGATGTTCTTGTGCAGGTGAACCACTTAATTTTCCCGGCTGATTTCTATGTCTTAGACATGGAAGATTCGGCCCATTCTACCTCCTTGCCGATTCTCCTTGGTAGGCCATTCATGAAGACGGCCCGGACGAAGATTGGTGTGTTTAAGGGCACTCTAACAATGGAATTTGATGGGGAAGTGATTGATTTTAATATTTCTGAAACTATGAGATATCCCGTTGATGACCATTCTTGTTTTTCCATTGATGTTATTGATTCTTTGGCGCAGGCATACCTTGAAGAATTGAACGAGGACACACTTGAAACAATCATAACAAAGGCCGTAGAACTCAAAAACACGGAAGGGGATGACATGCATACCCACGGCCACAATGAGGAATTGTGTGCCGTGCCTCTCAAGGAGGGTTTGATTGAGACCGTGGCTGCCCTTGAGTCATTGCCTCGACATGTTGGTAAGTCTCCGAGCCTAAGTTCAATTTCAGTTTCTACTAACAAGTTGTTGCCTTCCGTTGTGCAGCCACCATCTCTTGAAATTAAGCCATTGCCGGACCATTTGAAATATGTTTTCTTGGGAGATGACGAGACGTTGCCCGTCATTGTGTCATCCACACTCACGGCACAAGAGGAGGGCAAGCTTTTAAGGGTGTTACGAGAGTACAAGACGGCTATAGGTTGGACCTTGGCCGACATTAAGGGGATTAGCCCCACCACTTGCATGCACCGAATACTTCTTGAGGAGGGGGCCAAACCATCTCGAGAGGCTCAACGCCGTCTCAACCCTCCTATGATGGAAGTAGTGAAGAAGGAGATAATCAAGCTCTTGGATTGTGGGGTGATCTATCCTATTTCTGATAGCCGTTGGGTCTCACCAACGCAAGTTGTTCCCAAGAAATCTGGAGTGACGGTTGTCAAGAATAAGGAGAATGAGCTTGTGCCTACATGAGTTCAAACTAGATGGCGAGTGTGTATTGATTATAGGAAGCTAAACGCCACAACAAGGAAGGATCACTTTCCTTTGCCATTCATCGACCAAATGCTTGAAAGGTTAGCCGGTCATGCTTTTTATTGTTTTCTTGATGGTTATTCCGGTTATAACCAAATTGTGATTGCTCCTGATGATCAAGAGAAAACTACTTTTACATGTCCTTTCGGAACTTTTGCTTATCGTCGCATGCCCTTTGGGTTATGCAACGCACCTGCCACATTCCAAAGGTGCATGGTAAGTATTTTCTCGGATTATGTTGAGAAAATTATTGAAGTATTTATGGATGACTTTAGTGTGTTTGGTGATTCCTTTGATAATTGTTTGGATAATCTGACTTTGATCTTGAAAAGATGTGTTGAAACTAACCTTGTCTTGAATTGGGAAAAATGTCATTTTATGGTTAAACAAGGTATAGTTTTGGGCCATATTGTTTCAGAAAGAGGAATTGAAGTAGATAAGTCTAAAATAGACCTTGTACGTCACTTACCCTCTTCTACTTCGGTTAGAGAGGTTCGTTCTTTTCTTGGCCATGCAGGGTTCTATAAGAGATTTATCAAGGATTTTTCCAAGATAGCACAACCCCTATGCCGTCTCCTCCAAAAGGAAGTGGCCTTCGAGTTCACAAAGGAGTGTGAAGCGGCATTCAAGCATCTCAAGGACATGCTTACCACGGCACCAATCATTGTGCCACCAGATTGGAGTCTCCCGTTCGAACTTATGTGTGATGCATCTGATTATGCATTAGGCGCTGTTTTGGGGCAAAGAAAAGACAAGCAGCCACATGTGATCTATTATGCCTCTCGGACGTTGAATGATGCCCAATTGAACTACTCCACTACGGAAAAAGAACTTCTTGCTGTTGTCTTTGCTTTAGATAAGTTTCGGTCTTATTTAATTGGAACTAAAGTGATTGTTTATTCTGATCATGCAGCTTTGAAGTACTTGCTTACGAAGAAGGAAGCAAAACCTAGGCTTATTCGTTGGATGCTTCTTCTTCAAGAGTTTGACATTGAAATCCGAGACAAGAAAGGAAGCGAGAATGTAGTGGCTGACCACCTAAGCCGTATGACACATGGTGAGGATGTTGAAGCCGTGCCTATCCATGAGGCTTTCCCCGATGAGCAGCTGCTGTCCATCGAGGTAAGTGAACCATGGTATGCCGATTTGGTTAATTACTTAGTGTCTAAACAACTTCCAAGCACTTTAAGCAAGCACCAATGTGATAAATTGAGAAAAGATGCACGATTCTATGTTTAGGATGACCCTTATTTGTGGAAGTATTATTCTGATCAGATTTTGCTTAGATGTGTGCATGATTGTGAATTTCATTCGATTTTAAAATTTTGTCACACTTATGCTTGTGGTGGACACTTTGGCACACAAAGAACGGCATTGAAGGTTCTTGAATGTGGATTTTATTGGCCCACTTTGTTTAAGGATGCTAGAACTTTTTGTTTAACTTGTGATCGTTGCCAAAGAACCGGAAATATAGGTACTAAGGATCAAATGCCGCAGCAACCACTCTCTTTTGTGGAAATTTTTGATGTTTGGGGTATTGATTTCATGGGTCCCTTTGCCCCATCTTTTGGTTTCACTTATATCTTGCTAGCTGTTGATTATGTTTCGAAATGGGTGGAAGCAAAAGCCACCCGTACTAACGATTCTAAGGTGGTTGCAGATTTTGTGAAAACTAACATTTTTGCTAGGTTTGGAATGCCTCGAGTTCTCATTAGTGATGGAGGTTCCCACTTCTGTAATCGTACCATTGAGGCTTTGCTCAAGAAGTACAACGTCACGCATAAGGTTTCAACACCTTACCATCCTCAAACTAATGGGCAAGCCGAGGTTTCAAATAGGGAGATCAAACAGATCCTAGAGAAGACCGTGGGGCCATCAAGGAGGGATTGGAGTTTGCGTTTAGATGATGCATTGTGGGCCTATCGTACGGCCTATAAAACTCCCCTGGGTATGTCACCTTTTCGGCTTATCTATGGTAAGCCATGTCATTTGCCCGTTGAGTTAGAGCATAAGGCCCATTGGGCCGTGAAGACCTTTAACATGGACATAGATGCGGCCGGGGTTCATAGAAAGCTCCAATTGAATGAACTCGAAGAGATCAGACACGAGGCTTATGAGAATGCTCGCATTTACAAGGACAAGACCAAGGCATATCATGATAAGATGCTTCGTACCAAGACATTCTCAAAGGGGCAGAAAGTGCTTCTCTTTGACTCTCGACTTCGGTTATTCCCCGGTAAGTTACGTTCTAAGTGGATTGGACCTTTTGTTGTTACTAATGTCTTTCCTTATGGTGCAGTCCAAGTCCAAAGCTTGAAAACCGGACATGAATTCAAGGTGAATGGGCATCGTTTGAAGCCCTATTATGACCTGTTTGAGGAGCATGTGGTGGAGGACATATCCCTCCATGCCGTGGGCTCCAATGGTGTTTGAAAGATGGAGTTCTTCGTCCGATTGCAAGACGTTAAAGCAAGCGCTTCGTGGGAGGCAACCCATGCCAATAAAGACACCTAGAATCGGCTCTACATCCAGATTTGCTTTCTTTCAACCCTTTTCCTTGCTGCCCTTATCTATCTATGTTTCTTTGGTTGTTGTTTGCTTGTCTTTGTGTGAATTTATGTTTGAAACATTGAGGACAATGTTTGATTTAAGTGTGGGGGGGGGGGGGGGGTAAACAATCTGTTTATGCATGATTTTCGTGGGTTTTATTCACCTATCACTTGCAATGTTGTTTCTCACTGTTTTTAGTGTGTTTTAAGCTATTTTAATGCATGTTGAAGTAAAAATCCGAAAATTTCTTAAAAAATTGAAAAAATTGTTTTGAAAAAGCCAAAAAGAGTTGTTTTGGTGTGTCTGTTTGTGTCTTACGGTACCTTCCAACACAATGATGAGGATTTGGTTTTTAATTGCATGACTGTTAAAGAGAGTTGTAAACATGGATGGAAGTTTGATATACCTTTGGTTTATGCTTGGTTGTGGTTATAGCTTATGAATTCACATGCAATCATAAAGAAAAAATCAGTAGTTGTAACATGCTTGAAGGAAAGAACTCAAACTAACGCTACAACCCTGAGAGACTTGAGCCTAAAACGTTCTTTGGAGTGTAATAATCTGTGCATTGTTGTTTTCTAAAATCGTTGCATGATCTCATTATTCTTTGCTTGGTTACTACTTAGAAGGCGTTTCATCATTTAGTTCCAAATGCTAGAACTCATATCCGTTTCATTCAAAGCATGATATTGATTTGCATAACACACGAGCAAGATGAAGTTGTGTAGAAAACCAAGAGCCAAACAGCCATTCCCGTGCATTGTGTTTAGGTTTAACCCCGTTGAGCCTCGTTTAGCCTATTTTCCTTCTTAACCCACATCATCCTCACCTAGCCTAGAATAGGACCATCCATACCCTTGTTCTTGAAGCATAGTCAAGTATGACTTAAAGGGAATTCCTTTTGAGTAATTGTTTGCAGAAAACAAGTGTGGGGGAAAGAATATGTGTGTGTGTGCCAAAATGCATGGGTAGAGAAAAAAAGAAAAGAAAAAGAAAAAAAAAAAATTCGTATGAAAAGAGAAGAGGAAAAGAAAAGTTGTGAAAAGAATGAAAAAGAGTTGAAAAAGATGAGAAAAAGAGTTCCAAAGTGTTGATTGTTGAAGAAAGGGTCCAAAAAGTTGAATTAGGCCCTAAATGTTGCATGAATCTTCCCTTGTGTTTAAAAGTTGATTTCTGCAATCTAAATTGAATTCTAAGTGTCAATTTCATTACTTTGCTTACTATTGCTTAAAGAACATTTGTTTATCCTTACCCTTCTTTGTTAGCCAATACCCTAGCCCCGTTACAACCCTTGACTTCAATCTTGAGTGTTGTGTGTTTCAATTTGTGGAGTTCGGGATTGATATGAGCATATGGTGTCACTGGTTCTCGCATCTAAGTAGTAGCATTCCATTCATGAGATCATATCTAAACATGCTTAATAACTCCAGAAAAGTGCTTTCTTTGCTATAAACATATGTGAGTATTCGTTTACCTATTACATCAATCTTCTCACATATACTAGTGTAGGGTGTGTAGTCAGAAATTCTGAGTGAAAATATGAGTGTATCTTGTAAGGAATTGAGCTAATTCTCTAAGGCATGTTACTACATTCAAATCGTTGTTTTAATTGGCTAAATGTGAACTAGTAAGTGGTGACTATGATTAAGTATGCGCTTAAGTGTAAAGATGACTAAAATCTGTGGGAATGATGATCTTTGACATGTCATGTGCGTTGGAAATCCCTCAGGCAAATGTTGGAAGGTTTAGAGTGTGTTTGTTTTGTTTTGTTTGTTTTGTTCTTTCGTTTTGCTCGAGGACTAGCAAAAGCTAAGTGTGGGGGAATTTGATAGAAGCATATTTATGCGACTTAGTATGCTTGTTCTCATGCATTTACGTTGTTATTTCTTAGTTATTTTAGTGTTTTGAGTTGAGTTCGTGTGTTTGTAGGTTAAAAGGGCCTATGAAGCAATAAGGTGCATTTTGGAGCCTTTTTGGAGCATAATGGAGTTAAAGGAATGAACGAAGTTGAAGACTTGAAGATGAAAGGATTCCTAATTGAAGAAGGATTCCTAATGGAAGAAGGATTCCTAATTGAAGAAGGATTCCTAATTGAAGAAGGATTCCTAAGTGAAATAGGATTCCTAGTTGAAAGATGATTCCTACTTGGAGTAGGAAAGTTAAGCCAGGGTTTCCTCTTTTGGTTTTGACCTTTCCTAATCTTAAAAGTCTCTAAGTTTCAGCACAAAATAAGACCTTTCCCACATCAAAGAACCCTTGCCGCACACATCCCTGCCCTCTCCCTTCCTTGCCGTGCAAGGAGGGAGGTTTCCCTTTCTTTGGAAGACCTTTCCCTTTCCCAAAAGCCTTTGCCGCACCCTTGGGGTCCCTTTTCTGTTTGGTTTTGGTCCTTTAAGTTAGGAATTGGATTGGGAAACCTAACTTAGGGGTTTTAAGGGCACATATATATATTTTCCTTCTGGTGCCGCAGCTATATACACATTCTACCACCCCATTCACATACACATTCAGCCGCACCATCCATTCCATTGACAAAAACACTTCTTTGCCGCAGCCACCATCACTCACCACCATCCACCCTAGCCACTTCCCACTCTTGCCGCAGCCTTCCCCAACCCCTAACCATCTCTCCCACTTGAAATTCATCCAAACAGCCCAGAAAATCCCAAAGTTCTCTTAGTGCCGCAGCAAGGAAAGGAGGAGACTATTCTTGGATGCAAAGGCTTGAGCGTTGGAGCATTCTAGGTGTAGTTTGTTTTATGTTTATGTTCAATTTCTTATTCTCTGATTTTGTTGTAGCCATGAGTGGCTAAATCCCTAGTTAGCTAGGGGGAAGTTTGTAGCCATGAACATGTTTGTGAAATAAATCGATTGCTTTCAGTTGTGATTTGATGAGTTTTTGAATGCAATTCAATTAACTATTTGATTGATAACTTATTTGTGTATGTTGATTAAGGATGCATACTTGGTTTTCATGCACAGATTTGATGCTAGATTATGAATGAGTTTCACCTAATCGTTACAAGTTCATAGTCACAAGTAGTGGAGGTTGCTTATAAACAATCGCGTTAATTGAATTCTTGACAAACGTATCATGCATTCATAGTTACGAATGTCTCGCCAACCCTTATGATTTTCATGGAACTTAATGATTTCTGAGTGTATCTCTATTATGCATTCATGTAGAGGACTTTTAGAGAATAATTTGGATTGTCGCATGCATTCATCCAATTCAATGATTCAAGGAAAATCTGAGGATTAATTTGTGCATCACGGTTAATTTGGGGTGTTGGGCTTCATAATTCATTGAAAAGCAATTGGAAATCGATTTATGTGCAAGTGTGTCATGTGTGAAAAAATGGACCTCTAGCTAATCCATAACCCATTTGAGTCCCAAAAACGTTCTTAAGTTGTTTTGCTCCAAATCTGCGTAGTTTTACATTCTGTTTGTTTTAGTTTCAAATTCGTCCAAATCAAACCCCCCATTTACTTTCTTGTTCTAAAGTGTTCTAAATATGTTTTGTTGATGTCTTGAGTGGTTTTGAGTCAAAACAAATCCATATTTTCGTCCAAAGTTCATTTAAGGTCAGAAACTGCCTAACTAGTGTTTTTAGGCAGTTTTGAGTGTTTTCAGCCCGTTTTGAGTCTTGTGAGTCTTTCCTTACGTTTTTAACTTTGTTTTTATGTTTTAGAGTCAGTTTAGAGGTTTTAGCAAGCCCTCCTAATCCCCGGTCCAGAACGATCCCTACTTGCATCTATACTACAATCTACAACAAGAGGGTTAATTTGAGTGTCAAGCTAATTTTCACATCACTCCGTATAAATATAAGTGTTTGCCGCACCATTCTAGACATCCATTCACTACTATACACACTTCCAGCCATTCTTCCATACAATTCAGCCCTCAAATCATCATTACAACCTTGTGCTGCAGCAAAGGAGAAGAAGGAGAAGCCTTGGACGTGCTTGTCATTCAAGTTAGATTGCTGGAACGTTCTTAGGTGTGTAATCTATCTTTTGTTTTCAATGTTTAAATTCAATTATCTTTGTTTTGCTGTAAACATGAGGAGCTAAACTCGTTTTAGCTAGGGGGAATTCAAAACCATGAACATATTTGCAATATGAATTGATTACTTCCAGTTGTAATTTCATAAATCGTGAATGCAATTTGCTTAACTGTTTGATTGAGAACTTATTCTTGTATGTTGATTAAGGATGCATACTTAGTTTGCATGCATGAATTTGATGCTAGAATATAAGGGAGTTTCACCTAATCGTTATGAACTTATATTCATAAGTAGTGGAGGTTGCTAGTCACAATCGCGTTAAGTAAATTCCTGGCATAAGTATCATGCTGTTCATAGTTTTGAGTGCCTTGTCAATGCTTATGATTTTCATAGAACGTAATGATCTTTGATTGTATCTCTGTTATGCTGTTCATGTAGGAAACTTTTGAAGAATAATTTGATTGCCGATACGTTATCCGTCCAATTCAATGACTTAAGGAAAATCTAAGGGTTAATTAGTGCTGTTCACGGTTAATCTGGGGCATTGGCGTTCATGGTTTATTGGAAAAGCAACTGGAAATGGGATTTGTATGCAAGTGTGTCATTGATGTGAAAATTAGCTTGACACTCAAATTAACCCTCTTGTTGTAGATTGTAGTATAGATGCAAGTAGGGATCGTTCTGGACCGGGGATTAGGAGGGCTTGTTAAAACCTCTAAACTGACTCTAAAACATAAAAACAAAGTTAAAAACGTAAGGAAAGACTCACAAGACTCAAAACAAGTTCAAAAGACTCAAAACGGGCTGAAAACACTCAAAACTGCCTAAAAACACTAGTTAGGCAGTTTCTGACCTTAAATGAACTTTGGACGAAAATATGATTTTGGTTTGACTCAAAACCACTCAAAACATCAACAAAACATATTTAAGACACTTTAGAACAAGAAAATAAATGGGGGGTTTTGATTTGGACGAATTTGAAACTAAAACAAACAGAATGTAAAACTAGGCAGATTCTAGAACAAACAATGTTAAAAACGTTTGGAACTCAGATGGTTGATGGATTAGCTAGAGGTCCGTTTTTTCACACATGACACACTTGCACATAAATCGATTTCCAATTGCTTTCCAATGAATTATGAAGCCGAACACCCCAGATTAACCGTACGTGCACAAATTAACCCTCAGATTTTCCTTATGTTATTGAATTGGAAGAAGAACATACAACAACCCAAGTTATTCTCCAAAGGTCCCCTACATGAGTGCATAATAGAGGTACAATCAGAGATCATTAAGTTCAATGAAGAATCATAAGTGTTGGCGAGGCATTCGTAACTATGAGTGCATGATACGTTTGCCAAGAATTCAATTAACGCGATTGTTTATAAGCAACCTCCACTACTTGTGAATATAAACTTGTAACGATTAGGTGAAACTCATTCATATTCTAGCATCAAATATGTGCATGAAAACTAAGTATGCATCCTTAATCAACAAACACAAATAAGTTATCAATCAAATAGTTAATTGAATTGCATTCACAAATCATCAAATCACAACTGAAAGCAATCGATTTATTTCACAAGCATGTTCATGGCTACAAACTTTCCCCTAGCCAAAGAGGGGTTTAGCCACTCATGGCTGGAACAAAATCAGAGAATAAGAAATTGAACATAAACATAAAACAAACTACACCTAGAATGCTCCAACGCTCAAGCCTTTGCATCCAAGAGTAGTCCTCTCCTTCTCCTTCTTCTTGCTGCCGCACAAGGTGTTTTGGGATTTTCTGGGCTGTTTGGATGAATTTCGAATGGGAGAGATGGTTAGGGTTTGGGGAAGGCTGCGGCAAGGAGAGGGAAGTGGCTGAGATGGATGTGTGAAGGTCAATGGGTGCGGCTAGGGTTGAATGGTGGTGTAGAGAGGTGGTGGAATGGCTGTGATGGATGGAATGTTTGGATGGTGAATGGAATCAATAGCTGTTGCGGCACTTAGGGAAAATATATATATGTTGACTTAAAAACCCTAAGTTACCCCAGACTTATGTTTCCTAACCCAATTCCTGATTTAAAAGGCCAAACAAAACAGAAAAGGACACAAGGGTGCGGCACAAGGCTTTAAGGAAAGGGAAAGGTTTCCAAAAGAAAGGGAAACCACCCTCCTTGCACGGCAATGAAGGGAAAGGGCAAGGATCTGTGCGGCAAGGGCTTTAGGGTGTTTAGAAGTTCTTATTTTGTGTTGGAACTTAGAGACTTTTAGGATTAGGAAAGGTCACAACCAAAATAGGTAGCCCTGGCTTAACTTTCCTACTCCAAGTAGGAATCCTTGTCCTTCTAGGAATCCTCATTTGAGTAGGAATCATCTTTCCACTAGGAATCCCATTTCACTTAGGAATCCTTCTTCGATTAGGAATCCTTCTTCGATTAGGAATCCTTTCATCTTCAAGTCTTCAACCTCGTTCATTCCTTTAACTCCATTATGCTCCAAAAGGCTCCAAAATGCACCTTATTGCTTCATAGGCCCTTTTAACCTACAAACACACGAAACTAACTCAAAACACTAAAATAACTAAGAAATAACAACGTAAATGCATGAGAACAAGCATACTAAGTCGCATAAATATGCTCCTATCAAATTCCCCCACACTTAGCTTTTGCTAGTCCTCGAGCAAAACGAAAGAACAAAACAAACAAAACATAACAAACACACTCTAGACCTTCCAACATTTACCTCAGGGATTTCCAACGCACATGACATGTCAAAGATCATCATTCCCACAGATTTTAGTCATCTTTTCACTTAAGCGCATACTTAATCATAGTCACCACTTACTAGTTCACATTTAACCAATTAAAACAACGATTTGAATGTAGTAACATGCCTTAGAGAATTAGCTCAATTCCTTACAAGATACTCTCTATTTTCACTCAAAATTTCTGACTACACACCCTACACTAAGTATATGTGAGAAGATTGATGTAATCATGAAAACGAACACTCACATATGATTATAGCAAAGAAAGCAATTTCTGGAGTATGTATAGATATGATCTCATGAATGGAATGCTACTACTTAGATGCGAGAACCAGTGACACCATATGCTCATACCAATCCCAAACTCCACAAATTGAAACACACAACACTCAAGATTGAAGTTAAGGGTTGTAACGGGGCTAGGGTGATTGGCTAACAAAGAATGGATATGGAAAACAAATGTTCTTTAAGCAATAGCAATCATAGTAGTTGAATTGAATTGAAGCTTAGAATTCACTTTAATGGCAGAAACTAATTGAAACACAAAGGGGAATGAATAACACAAATTAGGGCCAAATTGAACGTTTTGGACCCTTCCTTCAACAAACAACACTTGTGAGTACATTCTCACTTATTTTGAACCTCTTTTTTCTTTCTTTTTCACAACTTTTCTTTTTCTTTTCTTTTTCTCACTAATTTTTTTCTTCTTTTTATTCCCAACCCGTGCCCTTTGTTTCATGGCACACACACACACACAATTGGATTCCCCCACACTTGTTTTCTGCACAAAATTTACTCAAAAAGAATTCCCTCTAAGTCATGCTTTACTATGCTTCAAGAACAAGGGAATGGATGATCCTAATCTAGGCTAGGTGAGGATGATATGGGTTAACAAAGAAAATAGGCTAAACGAGGCTCAACGGGGTTAAACCTAAACACATTTTGCATGGAGGATGGCTGTTTGGTTCTTGGTTCACTACACAACTTCATCTTGATATGTGTTATGCAAATCAATGTCATGCTTTGAATGAAACGAATATGAGTTCTAGCATTTGGAACTAAATGATGAAACGCCTTCTAAGTAATAACCAATCAAAGAATAATGAGATCATGCAACGACTTTAGAAAACAAAATGCACAGATTATAAACACTCCAAAGAATGTTATAAGCTCAAGTCTCTCGGGGTTATAGCGTTAGTTTGAGTTCCTTCCTTCAAGCATGTTACAAAAACTAATTCTTTTCTTTGTGATTGCATATGAATTCATAAACGATAACCACAACCAAGCATGAACCAAAGAGCATATCAAACTTCAACCCATGTTTACAACTCTCTTTAACCGTCATGCAATTAGAAATCAAATCTCATCATTGTGTTGGAAGGTACCCTAAGACACAAACAACACACAAAAACAACTCTTTTTGGCTTTTTCAACACAAATTTTTCAAATTTTTA
Source organism: Cotoneaster glaucophyllus (assembly GCA_036320875.1). Taxonomy (NCBI): domain Eukaryota; kingdom Viridiplantae; phylum Streptophyta; class Magnoliopsida; order Rosales; family Rosaceae; genus Cotoneaster; species Cotoneaster glaucophyllus. The sequence continues at coordinate 23,353,632 of CM070059.1, forward strand.
CGAAATTTTCGGATTTTTTCTTCAACATGCATAAAAACAGCTTAAAACACACTAAAACACACAAAAACAGTGAGAAACAACATTGCAAGTGATAGGTGAATAAAACCCACGAAAATCATGCATAAACAGCTTGTTTACCCCCCCACACTTAATTCAAACATTGTCCTCAATGTTTTAAACAGAAACTAACATAAACATAAGCAAACAAACATCAAATAAACATAAATAACTAAGGGCAGCAAGGAAAATGGTGACAGAAAGCAAATCTGGGGTAAGAGCCGATTCTAGGTGTCTTTATTGGCATGGGTTGCCTCCCATGAAGCGCTTGCTTTAACGTCTTGCAGCCGGACGATGCTTCCATTCAAACTCCCTTGGTGCCCATGGGAAGGAGTGGTGCTGCCTCCAACACATTTTCTTCAACTTCCTCATATAATGGATCAACGAAAGGAAGGGGGTATTGAGCTTTGGTGATTGGGGCGTTGTGCATCCTAAAGTTCATGAGAATGCATGCGCCATCGGGAATCTGATAAGGTACCTGCACCAAAAAAGGAAACCACCTCTTAATTCTAATGGGAATTGGATTTGGATCGGATGGCTTACCTTTGGGATGTGACGAAGTGGCATCACTCTCAACTTTCTTCCCCATGGTTCCTACGGCCAGTTTGGGCATTTTTAGGGCAGTGGCTGCATGGTCTTTGTGCTCCACTCCCACTCCCTCGTCATTAAGGGTTCTTGATGCATCATTGGTGCTTGGTGCTAAACGTTCCTGCCCTTTAGTTTTTATCTTATCAATAACAAAGCAAGAGTGAATAGCATTAGAAGTCTCAACAGGTTTAGAAACATTAAACTTAATCTTATCGTTACCAAACTTCATAGATAACGTCCCCTTGGCCACATCAATCTTGGTTTGGGCGGTCTTCATGAAAGGTCTTCCAAGTAGAAGCGGCGTTGGGGAAGAATAGGCCGCATCCTCCATCTCTAGCACATAGAAGTCGGCCGGAAAGATCAAGTGGTCAACCTGCACAAGAACATCTTCCACAACTCCCTTTGGATATGCGTTAGAACGATCGGCTAATTGTATAATTACACCATCATTTTTCAATTAGCCTAATTTCATAGATGCATAGATAGAATATGGCATGACATTTATAGATGCACCCAAGTCAAGCATAGCATGTTCAAAACGCATATTTCCAATCACGCAAGGAATCGTAAAGCTACCGGGATCTTTGCATTTAGTGGGTAACTTACGTTGCAACATAGCGGACACATTTTCACTTACCTTCACTACCTCCTTGTTTGACATTTTCCTTTTGGTAGTGCACAGCTCCTTGAGGAATTTGGCATACCTTGGCACTTGTTTGATTGCGTCAAGAAGCGGTATGTTCACTTGCACCTTCCGGAATGTCTCAAGGATGTCCTTCTCGCTCTCATCCTTTCTCAATTGCATGAACCTGCGAGGGAAAGGTACATTGGGCAGATTAGGCTTTGAATTAAGTGAATTAGAGACTAAATTACCTTGTTTGGCCGAATGGGGCTGAATGGGTGCTTGCGGCAAGGGTTGCTTCACCCTTGCCGTGGGTGTGCTCAGTGCATCCTCATGTTGCAGCTGCTCTTCCTCTACTTTCTGGGCAGATTTGGGAGTTTGGGACTCATTCCCAACTTCTTTTCCACTCCGCAATGTGATTGCCTTAGCAGTTTCGAATCCGCCCTTCGGATTCACATTGGTTGAGCTTGGGAGTTTTCCTTGCTCTCTAAACTCCCCAAGAAACTCAGAAATCTGCCCCATTTGTTTCTTCATGTCCATCATCTCTTTCTCATTGTTTGCTATCCTATCGTCTTGCTTTTGTAACCCCTGCGAAATAGAAGTTAGTAATTGAATAGCTTGATCATTTCCTACGGACGTACCTGAGTGAGATGAGGCCGAAGGTTGTGGGGCTTGTTGTGGTGTATACGGCTTAGTGTAGAATCCAGGAGGATTTTGCCGAAAGCCTCCTTGTTGGGCAGGTTGTTGTGGTTCTCTCCATTTGAAGTTTGGGTGGTCTCTCCATCCGGGGTTATAAGTATTCGAGTACGGATCGTATTTGGTTTGGTTTTGACCTTGGAATCCAATTGCATTGGCAGATTCCCAACCACCATTCTCGATCAATTGAGGGCACTTGTCGGATGGATGCCCTTGAATGGAGCACACGGCACACACTTGGGGTTCTTGTGTTTTTGGTGCAATCACAACCTGAGAAACAAGAGAAATAAGATTAGCTAGTTGTGATTGAATTTCAGAAATGGCACTTACCTCATTCACACTTTGTTGCCGTGGGTTGCTCCTTTGTCCAACACCTTCATATTGTTGTGCATTGAGTGCTCGGTTGGCAATAAAAGTCTTGGCAGCCACTGGGGTCTTATCCACCAACGCACCACCCACTGAGGCATCTAGCATTTGACGTTCAATGGGGAGGAGTCCTTCGTAGAAGTATTGAATGAGCAGCTCCTCCTTCATTTGATGCTGTGGACAAGAAGCAACAAGGGTTTTAAAACGTTCATAATAAGCGGGAAATGTCTCACCTTCGTTTTGTTCAATGCCACTAATCTGTTTCCTCAAGAGAATGACTCTTGAAGTAGGGAAAAACTTCTCCAAGAAAGCTCGTTTCATACTCTCCCAAGATGTGACTGTTCCCGGGGCTAGTTCATAGAGCCAATCCTTGGCCTTGTCCATAAGAGAAAATGGAAAGGCCTTCATCTTCAATATGCTGCCATCCACATTCACCGGGGTCATGCTCGAGCAGACTACTTCAAATTCCTTCAAGTGCTTGTTCGGGTCCTCCATAGACAGCCCATGGTACTTTGGAATGTGATGCAACAAACTTGATTTTAACTCGAAATCCTCGGTCTTCCCTTGTGCAGCCGTGGGGTATTGGATGCACAAAGGCAGTGCATTGTCCACACCCAAGGCAGAGAGCTCCTTGATGGTTCGATTGTCTGCTGCCAATGGGGATGCTCGTGCACTTCCTCCACAACCTGTGCCGTGGGGATGTTCTCTCCCTCTTCTTCTTGGTCTTCGAACTCAGGGGTAGGACTAGGTGGATTAGATGCTTGCTGATTTCTCCTCCTTCTCAAAGTTCTCTCAAAATCGTCGTCAAAGTCAAAGATATTCTCACGAATAGTTTGAGAACTTCGAGTCATACACTAGTACCTGAAAAACAAAGAAAACAAACTAGAATCAGTAACTAACTAAAACACACGAAAATAAACAAAAAGAAACAACGGGGGATTAGCAAAGTTGCTAATCCCCGGCAACGGCGCCAAAATTTGATGTGAAAATTAGCTTGACACTCATATTAACCCTCTTGTTGTAGATTGTAGTATAGATGCAAGTAGGGATCGTTCTGGACCGGGGATTAGGAGGGCTTGTTAAAACCTCTAAACTGACTCTAAAACATAAAAACAAAGTTAAAAACGTAAGGAAAGACTTACAAGACTCAAAACAAGTTCAAAAGACTCAAAACGGGCTGAAAACACTCAAAACTGCCTAAAAACACTAGTTAGGCAGTTTCTGACCTTAAATGAACTTTGGACGAAAATATGATTTTGGTTTGACTCAAAACCACTCAAAACATCAACAAAACATATTTAAGACACTTTAGAACAAGAAAATAAATGGGGGGTTTTGATTTGGACGAATTTGAAACTAAAACAAACAGAATGTAAAACTAGGCAGATTCTAGAACAAACAATGTTAAAAACGTTTGGAACTCAGATGGTTGATGGACTAGCTAGAGGTCCGTTTTTTCACACATGACACACTTGCACATAAATCGATTTCCAATTGCTTTTCAATGAATTATGAAGCCCAACACCCCAGATTAACCGTACGTGCACAAATTAACCCTCAGATTTTCCTTATGTTATTGAATTGGAAGAAGAGCATACAACAACCCAAGTTATTCTCCAAAGGTCCCCTACATGAGTGCCTAATAGAGGTACAATCAGAGATCATTAAGTTCAATGAAAAATCATAAGTGTTGGCGAGGCATTCGTAACTATGAGTGCATGATACGTTTGCCAAGAATTCAATTAACGCGATTGTTTATAAGCAACCTCCACTACTTGTGAATATAAACTTGTAACGATTAGGTGAAACTCATTCATATTCTAGCATCAAATCTGTGCATGAAAACTAAGTATGCATCCTTAATCAACAAACACAAATAAGTTATCAATCAAATAGTTAATTGAATTGCATTCACAAATCATCAAATCACAACTGAAAGCAATCGATTTATTTCACAAGCATGTTCATGGCTACAAACTTTCCCCTAGCCAAAGAGGGGTTTAGCCACTCATGGCTGCAACAAAATCAGAGAATAAGAAATTGAACATAAACATAAAACAAACTACACCTAGAATGCTCCAACGCTCAAGCCTTTGCATCCAAGAGTAGTCTTCTCCTTCTCCTTCTTCTTGCTGCCGCACAAGGTGTTTTGGGATTTTCTGGGCTGTTTGGATGAATTTCGAATGGGAGAGATGGTTAGGGTTTGGGGAAGGCTGCGGCAAGGAGAGGGAAGTGGCTTAGATGGATGTGTGAAGGTCAATGGGTGCGGCTAGGGTTGAATGGTGGTGTAGAGAGGTGGTGGAATGGCTGTGATGGATGGAATGGTTGGATGGTGAATGGAATCAATAGCTGTTGCGGCACTTAGGGAAAATATATATATGTTGACTTAAAAACCCTAAGTTACCCCAGACTTATGTTTCCTAACCCAATTCCTGATTTAAAAGGCCAAACAAAACAGAAAAGGACACAAGGGTGCGGCACAAGGCTTTAAGGAAAGGGAAAGGTTTCCAAAAGAAAGGGAAACCACCCTCCTTGCACGGCAAGGAAGGGAAAGGGCAAGGATCTGTGCGGCAAGGGCTTTAGGGTGTTTAGAAGTTCTTATTTTGTGTTGGAACTTAGAGACTTTTAGGATTAGGAAAGGTCACAACCAAAATAGGTAACCCTGGCTTAACTTTCCTACTCCAAGTAGGAATCCTTGTCCTTCTAGGAATCCTCATTTGAGTAGGAATCATCTTTCCACTAGGAATCCCATTTCACTTAGGAATCCTTCTTCGATTAGGAATCCTTCTTCGATTAGGAATCCTTCTTCGATTATGAATCCTTCTACGATTAGGAATCCTTTCATCTTCAAGTCTTCAACCTCGTTCATTCCTTTAATTCCATTATGCTCCAAAAGGCTCCAAAATGCACCTTATTGCTTCATAGGCCCTTTTAACCTACAAACACACGAAACTAACTCAAAACACTAAAATAACTAAGAAATAACAACGTAAATGCATGAGAACAAGCATACTAAGTCGCATAAATATGCTCCTATCAGTCATGCGTGGAGAAGAACCCTCCAGCTAGCCAATCACCCATCCAATTCACTAATTTTGTCCCAAAATCTATTTAAGTGTTTGATTTACTTGTTTTTACTTTAAATTCGTCAAAACCCAATCCCCCTTTACTTTATTGCATCAATTAGGTTAGAACTTGTCCAAACTTGTCTTTTTAAGTGTTTTGAGTCAAGTTAAAATCAATTTTCGTCCAAATCACCCCTTAGTGTCTAGTTTGAGTCAATTTGATTGTTTTGTGCTGTTTTGAGTCTTTTTAGTTTGTTTTGAGTCATTTGAGTCTAGTTAAGTGTTTTCAAGCCTAGTTTTATGTTTTTGAGTCAGTTTTAAGTAGATTAGCAATTCCTCCTAATCTCCGGCCTAGAACGATCCCTACTTACATCTTTACTACAATTGTCAATAAGATGGTTTAATTTGTGTGCTAGTTTATATCACATCAAATTTTTGGCGCCGTTGCCGGGGATTAGCAACTTTGCTAATCCTTCGTTGTTTCTTTTTGTTTCTTTTTCGTGTGTTTTTGTTTTTGTTTCTGACTTTGTTTTGTTTCTTGTTTTTAGGTACTAGTTTATGACTCGACGTTCTCAACCTGTTCGTGAGCACATCTTTGACTTTGACGACGATTTTGAGCGGACTTTGAGAAGGAAGAGGAATCATTAAGAGTCTAATCCACCTAGCCCTGAACCTGAGCTTGAGGAAGAAGAAGCCATGGCTCAGGTGTTGGAGGAAGCACAAGACATGGCAGCGGACAATCGAACAATCAAGGAACTTTCCGCCTCGGGAGTGGACAATGCCGTGCCCCTATGCATCCAATACCCCACGGCAGCTTAAGGGAAGACTGAGGAGTTCGAATTGAAGTCCAGTTTGTTGCACCACATTTCAAAGTACCATGGGCTGTACATGGAGGATCCAAACAAGCACTTGAAGGAGTTCGAAGTTGTTTGTTCAAGCATGTCGATGGAAGCATATTGAAGATGAAAGCTTTTCCATTCTCTCTCTTGGAAAAAGGCTAAAGATTGGTTGTACGAATTGGCACCTGGGACCGTCACTTCATGGGAGAGCATGAAACGAGCATTCTTAGAGAAATTCTTTCCAACGTCAAGAGTCATTCTTTTGAGGAAGCGGATCAGTGGCATTCAACAAAATCAAGGAGAATCTTTTCCGGCGTACTATGAACGTTTCAAGACTCTAGTTGCATCCTACCCTCAACACCAAATGAAAGAAGAACTTCTCATTCAATATTTCTACGAAGGACTTCTTCCCATTGAACACCAAATGCTAGATGCCTTAGCGGGTGGTGCGTTGGTTCCCAAAACACCGGTTGCTGCCAAGACCTTAATTGCAAACCGAGCTTTGAATGCACAACAATATGAAGGTGTTGGACAAAGAGAGCCCCCACGGCAGCAACATGTCAGTGAGGTAAGTGCAATATCTGAAATTCAATCCCAATTAGCTAATCTCACTCTTCTTGTGTCATAGGTTGTTGAAAAACCCAAAGTGCAAGAAAACACAATCTATGGCGTGTGTTCCATGCAAGGACACCAATCTGAAACATGCCCTCAATTGATAGAAAATTATGGCTGGGAAAGTGCTAATGCAATTGGAGTCCAAGGCCAAAATCAGCCCAAATACGATCCATATGCCAACACATACAATCCGGGCTGGAGAGATCATCGGAACATGAAATGGAGAGAGCCTTAACAACCTCAACAAGGAGGATTTCGGCCACCACCCCCCTGGGATGTTTCAAAGGCCCTACGCACCAATACCACCTCAACCACCTTCGGCCCAAACCAATTCAGGTTCGTCCATGGATAATGATCAAGTTATTCAATTACTAACCACTTTGGCGCAGGGGCAGCAAAATCAAACCAAAGAAATGCACAATTACGCCAAAGAGGTGCAAACTCAAGCCAAAGAGGTGAATGAATTGAAGAAACAAATGGGGCAAATGGCGGTGTTCATGGGCCAATTCAGAGAGCAAGGCAGATTGCCTAGTTCAACCGTCCCGAATGGAGGATTTGAATCTACAAAAGCCATCACGTTGAAAAGTGGAAAAGAAGTGGGAACTGACCCAAAACCATCCAAATCAAGCCAATAAGAGGACGAGAAGCTCCAATTTGAAGAAGAGGAACAAGCCAAGGCCACGATAATGATTGAGCAATCCTTGCCGCAACCCCCTAAACTCCCTAATCCGTCCACTTCAGGTAAGTTAGGTCCAATTCCCGTCAATTCTAACCCTATGCCACCCAATGTACCTTTCCCTCGCAGATTCATGCAATCAAAGAAGGACGAGAGTGACAAAGACATTCTTGAAACATTCAGAAAGGTGCAAGTCAATATCCCACTTCTTGATGCAATCAAACAAGTCCCAAAGTATGCCAAATTCTTGAAGGAACTATGCACAACAAGGAAGAGATTTTTGAACAAAGAGGTGGTAAGGGTAGGTGAGAATGTTTCAGCCGTTTTGCAACGAAAACTGCCCCCTAAATGCAAAGATCCCGGTAGTTTTACAATTCCTTGTGTTATTGGCAATACTAGATTTGAACATGCCATGCTAGACTTAGGTGCATCAATATATGTCATGCCTTATTCTATTTATGCATATATGAACTTAAGAGAATTGAAAAATGATGGAATGATTATTCAATTGGCCGGAAAGATTAAGTGATTAACCTGCACCAAAACATCTACCAAAACTCCTTTTGGATATGCATTAAAACGATCGGCCAATTGAATAATCATTCCATCATTTTTCAGTTCTCCTAAGTTCATAGATGCATAAATAGAATAAGGCATGACATTTATTGATGCACCTAAGTCTAGCATGGCATGTTCAAACCTAGTATTGCCAATAACACAAGAGATTGTAAAACTACCGGGATCTTTGCATTTAGGGGGCAGTTTTCGTTGCAAAACGGCTGAAACATTCTCACCTACCCTTACCACCTCCTTGTTCGCAACTCTCTTTCTTGTTGTGCACAGCTCCTTCAAGAATTTGGCATACTTCGAGACTTGTTTGATTGCATCAAGGAGCGGGATATTGACTTGTACCTTTCTAAATGTCTCAAGAATGTCCTTGTCACTCTCGTCCTTCTTTGATTGCATGAATCTGCGATGGAAAGGTACATTGGTTGGAATAGGGTTATAGATAATGGAAATTGGACCCATCTTACATATGTTGGATGGATTAGGGGGTTTAGGGGGCTGTGGAAAGGATTGCTCAATCCTTGCAGTGGCATTGTCTTGCTCCTCCTCCTCCTCGAATTGCAGCTTTTCGTCCTTCTTTTGACTTGATTTGGTTGGTTTGGGATCAGTTCCAACTTCTTTTCCACTTCTCAGCGTGATGGCCTTGGCAGATTCGAATCCTCATTTTGGATTCACAATGGTCGAACTTGGTAACTTGCCTTGTTCTCGAAACTGCCCCATGAACTCAGCAACTTGCCCCATTTGTTTCTTCAATTCATCCACATCCTTAGCTTGATTTTGTACTCCCTGCGTCAAAGAGGTGAGTAATTGAATAACTTTATCATTATCAAGAGACGAACCTGAATTAGTTTGGGCAGATTGTGGTTGGGATTGCATTGGTGTGTAGGGCCTTTGAAACATCCCAGGGGGTGGTGCCCGAAATCCTCCTTGTTGAGGTTGTTCAGGCTCCCTCCATTTCATGTTTGGATGATCTCTCCAGCCCGGATTGTATGTGTTGGCATATGGATCGTATTTTGGTTGATTTTGGCCTTGAAATCCAATTGCGTTAGCACTCTCCCATCCACCATTTTCTATCAACTGAGGACACGTTTCAGATTGGTGGCCTTGCATGGAACACATGCCACAAATTGTGTTTTCTTGCACTTTGGGTTTTTCAACAACCTGTGACACAAGAAGAGTGAGATTAGCCAATTGAGATTGAATTTCAGATATTGCACTTACCTCATTGACATGTTGCTGCCGTGGGGCCTTCCTTTGCCCAGCTCCTTCGTATTGTTGTGCGTTCAAGGCTCGGTTTGCAATTAAGGTCTTGGCAGCAATCGGTGTCTTGTCAACCAACGCACCACCCGCTGAAGCATCTAGCATTTGTCGCTTAATTGGAAGAAGTCCTTCGTAGAAATATTGAATGAGAAGCTCTTCTTGCATTTGGTGTTGAGGGCAAGATGCAACGAGAGTCTTAAAACACTCATAATATGTCGGAAAGGATTCTCCTTGATTTTGTTGAATGCCACTGATCCGCTTCCTTAAAAGAATGACTCTTGACGTTGGAAAGAACTTCTCTAAGAATGCTCGTTTCATGCTCTCCCAAGAAGTGACGGTCCCAGGTGCCAATTCGTACAACCAATCTTCAGCCTTTTTCCAAAAGAGAGAATCGAAAAGCTTTCATCTTCAATATGCTTTCATCGACATTGATTGGGGTCATGCTTGAACAAACAACTTCGAACTCCTTCAAGTGCTTGTTTGGATCCTCCATGGACAGCCCATGGTACTTTGGAATGTGATGCAAAAAACTAGACTTCAACTCGAACTCCTCAGTCTTTCCTTGAGCTGCCGTGGGGTATTGGACGCATATGGGCACGTCATTGTCCACTCCCGAAGCGGAAAGTTCCTTGATTGTTCGATTGTCCGCTGCCATGACTTGTGCTTCCTCCAACACCTGAGCCGTGGCTTCTTCTTCCTCTTCTACTTCTTCTTCTTCAAGCTCAGGTTCAGGGCTAGGTGGATTTGATTCTTGCTGATTCCTCCGCCTTCTCAAAGTCCGTTCAAAATCGTTGTCAAAGTCAAAGATGTGCTCACGAATAGGTTGAGAACTTCGAGTCATAAACTAGTACCTAAAAACAAGAAACAAAACAGAGTTAGAAACTAAAATAAAAACATACAAAACCGAAACAAAAAGAAACAACGGGGATTAGCTAAGTTGCTAATCCTCGGCAACGGCGCCAAAATTTTATGTGATAGAAGTTAGGCACACAAATTAAACCCTCTTGTTGACAATTATAGTATAGATGCAAGTAGGGATGGTTCTATACCGGGGATTAGGAGGGATTGCTAATCTACTTAAAACTGACTCAAAAACACAAAAACAAACTTAGAAACACTTAACTAGACTCAAAGGACTCAAAACAAACTAAAAAGACTCAAAACAGCACAAAACAATCAAATTGACTCAAACTAGACACTAAAGGGTGATTTGGACGAAAATTGATTTTAACTTGACTCAAAAAACTTAAAAACACAAGTTTAGACAGATTATAACCTAATTGACACAATAAAGTAAAGGGGGATTGGGTAATTTGAGGTAAAACAAACAGATTGTAAACTTAAACAGATTTTGGCACGAAATTGGTGAATTGGATGGATGATAGGCTAGCTAGAGGGTTCTTCTCCACACATGACACACTTGCATACCAATCGATTTCCAGTTGCTTTTTCAATAAACCATGAACCTCAACGCCCCAGATTAACCGTGAACAGCACTAATTAACCCTCAGATTTTCCTTAAGTCATTGAATTGGATGGATAATGATAGGAGCATATTTATGCGACTTAGTTGGCTTGTTTTCTTGCATTTACTTAGCTAAATTATGTTAATTATAGTGTTTTAAGCTATTTTCGTGTGTTTTCAGGTTCAAATGGCTAAAGTGGCAAGAAAGTGCAATAGGAGTGTTTTAGAGCAGTTTTGGGCCAAGAATGGATAGCTTACTTATGGAGCAAGGTGGATGGACGAATTTGAAGTCAAAAGAGGCAAGGATCATGCTACAAATCTAGAGAAACAAGTTCAAGTCAAAGAAGATAAGAGAAGAGCAAGAAATATGGAGCATTATCTCAAACATTATCCAAAACCTTATCGTATCTTATCCAAACAACCTTATCTTAATCCTAACCCACCTTGTTTTCAGCTGCAAAGAAGGGTTCCTATCTACATTAGATCATCTAGAACTTATTTCTAGAATCTCAATCCTCCTCTTACATTCATGCCGCACCCTCTCTTCTATAATGCTTAAAATCAGGCGCCTAGAACCCTTTCTAGAAGCCTTATCTGCCCGCAGTGTTTATCCCTTATTCAAGTGGATTTTGCAATCCTTTTTTCACCAGAATTTGCATCAAACGAATCCCTTTCCTTTGAAAAGTTGTGCCGCATCCTCTCCCTATAAATCGAAGATAGATCTTGTGCGCTACTTACCCTCTCCTACTTCGGTGAGAGAGGTTCGTTCGTTTCTTAGACATGCAGGATTCTATAGGCGATTCATCAAGGATTTTTCAAAGATTTCTCAACCCCTATGTCAACTTCTACAAAAGGATGTGCCATTCAAGTTTGACGAGGAGTGTGAGAAGGCCTTCAAACACCTCAAGGAAAGGCTAACTTCGGCCCCCATCATAGTGCCACCCGATTGGAGTCTTCCTTTTGAGCTTATGTGCGATGCATCGGATTATGCAATAGGGGCTGTTTTGGGACAAAAGAAAGACAAGCAGCCGCATGTCATCTACTATGCGTCTCTGACCTTGAACGACGCTCAATTGAATTACTCCACCACTAAAAAAGAACTTCTTGCTGTTATGTTTGCTTTAGATAAATTTCGTTCTTATTTACTTGGATCTAAAGTTATAATTTACTGTGATCATGCAACTTTGAAGTACTTACTCACGAAGAAAGAAGCCAAGCCTAGGCTAATTCGTTGGATGCTTCTTCTCCAAGAGTTTGACGTGGAAATCCGAGACAAGTAATGAAGTGAGAACATAGTGGCTGACCATCTAAGTCGTTTGGTGCATGATGAGGACCCATTACCCATCCCTGAGACATTCCCGGACGAGCAGCTACTGTCCATTGAGGTAAGTGAGCCATGGTATGCCGATATTGTCAATTATTTGGTGTCTAAACAAATTCCCAACACCATGAACACGCACCAATGTAACAAATTGAAGAATGATGCACAATTTTATGTGTGGGATGACCCCTATTTGTGGAAATATTACCCTGATCAAATCCTTCGTAAGTGTGTGCATGAATCTGAATTTAATTCAATTTTAACTTTCTGTCATACTTATGCATGTGGAGGTCATTTTGGCACCCAAAGGACAGCACTTAAGGTTCTAGAATGTGGATTTTATTGGCCTACTATATTTAAGGATGCAAGAACTTTTTGTATTACATGTGATCGTTGCCAAAGGACAGGAAATATAGGTGCAAGGGACCAAATACCGCAGAACCCAATATTCAACATGGAGATTTTTGATATTGAAGGGAAATAATGAGATTGATTTGGGATTTCTAGTGACTAGCATGCATATACAATTCTAAATTTATATACATAAGCAACGGAAGCATTTTATCACATATTATCAAAGCTATAGTCATGCAAATCCCCTTCAAGAAGCATAGGTTCATAAATGATGCATCAAACCAAATATTGAAGAACAAAGTGAAGGTGGAGTTTTATACCTCTTGATCTAGACTTTAGATCAAGGATGGACCACCTCCAAGCTCTTTGTTCTTGGAACTCCTTGAGTCTAGCCTCCCTCCTTGCTTCCTCCACCTTGATAGATTTGTATCTTCTTTGATTCTCCTTTAGTCTCCAATGTAGAAGACCTCTAAAGATCCACACCCACTAGTGTAGTGAAATGGATGTTGGAATAACCAAAAGGAAGAAAAGATGATTAGTTAATTTCTCCTCTTCGTGGCCGGCCTTGTGTGTTTAGAGAGAGAGAGAGAGAGTTGTTTTCCCTTTTGTTGAAAAGAACACACAAAACCCTAATCCACTTTTTCATTAAACTTTCTTTATAAATGTCAAAGAAGTGAGTCAACAAATTGACTCCTTCTCTCTCTTCTTTCTTACCAATGGCCGGCCCCTATGGTGTGGGTTTGGACTTTGGGCTTTTATCATTTCAAGTCATCCTATGTTTGAATAAAAAGACCTAATGGGTTTGGGCCCAATGGGCCCGAATGAACCCGAACTTTTCTTTAAGTCCTAAACGATCTTTCATCGCTTCTATGATATCTTTAGACTTTCTAATTAATCATAACACTTAATTAATCCAATTAATTAATTCCATCATCCTTTAGTTGTCTCACCACAAGAGTGTATCGGTGTACAATCGTTTTAGGTTCTAATTAACAAGGCAGTGAGGTGATTGGTACCAATCCAGTTGATTAGTATTAATTCAATCACTTAATGAATTAAAACTTACTTTTAATTCTCCTTCTTCTTTGATAACTACTTATTTAATTATCTAGAAGAACCCACAAGCCATGAGTGACATCTAATCATATATCATGGCTACCCAAGCTAATGTAGAATATGTTCGGAGAACCTATTCAGTTGGAATTACAATGTAATTCGATCCTTCTCTAACACAATACTCACAATCACATTACTAGGGTATGGATACTTAATGTCAAACCCCTAATGTGATTATGTCAAGTTATATGATTCTATTGAGTCGTATAGGAACTCTTTCAATCATTACGCAAGATACTTCTGAAGGAAAAAAATATTGTCCTAGCTAAGAACAAGTAAGAACATTTGAATACATATGCAAACTAATAACACTTTAAAGTAGGCATGCATTCAAAAACAATTCATAAAACCCATGACTTTCAAAGCCTAGCATATGGTGAACCAATAGACTCTTTAACAAACTTAAAGAGAAGAAAGGATTTAGAGATTCTTTACCCTTGAAGCTCATCCTTGATTACACAAGGGATTCACCCAAGTGGAGGGCCTTCAAGTTACCTCCTAACTCCTTGGATCTACCTTGTGATTTGTATGCTCCTTTGCTCCTTGAGGATGTGAGGAAAGGATCTCCAAAAGTACCAAAGATTTAGTACCTCTAAGTCTCCACACCAAAGATGTAGTGTGAAGATGAAATGGATGACTTAGAGAGATTTTTGATGCTAGTAAAACCCCCTAAGTTGGCCGGCCTCTATGGAGAAAATTGGAGACAATGTTTCTCTTCTTTTTCTCTTAGAAAAGCCTTAATGAAAATAAAGCTATAAAGTTGCTTTTATACTTCATTCTTAGGTGAGTGGCAAACTTGCAATAAAGCATAACCTACTACCCCTCACCCTTATGGCCGGCCCCCTTTTGGTATTGGGCTAATTTCCCATTTTGTTTTAGTTGTCATACAACTTAAACATAATGGACCTTGTGGACCAAAACACTTTTGGGCCTTGAAACCCAAAACCAACTTAAAAGCCCAATACGAACATTTCGTATTATTAATTAACTAATTAATTAATCTTGACCATAATTCAATTAAACCTTTTAATTGCATATCCATCTCATTTTATTTCTTCACTTTCATCCTTACTCGGTGTACGATCCATTAGGTTCCAATTAGCGAGGCAATGGGCGATTGTTACTCTTAACGATCGATTGTGAATTGAAACAACATTTCAATTCTCCCTTTTGATTAGTGTTTGCTAATCTTCAGGGCTTCCACAAACCATGAGTGACACCTAGCAGCATTTCATGGTTACCCAAGCTAAGTAGAAGTGGTTGGAGAACCTATCCAGTTACAACTACAATGCAATACGGTCCTTCTCTAATACAATACTCTTTATCACATTGTTTGAGTGATAGTTTGTTTCATGTCTACTATCCAATGTGATACTTTTCTATATGATTCAATTTGAATATGATTTGGAACAAACTTCCTAAGTCATATTCATATGCTTTGGCCAAAGACTCTCGAATCATATCTTAGAGTATTCTCCTTCCACCATGGAAGGTTAGAGATCCCTTGTTGTGCATTCACATGTCTACATGATTAGATAGCTTGACCCCAACAATGCCGTGGACACTCACAATGGAATGCCTTTGACATGATCAAAGATCAAGGACCTAACCATTAGACATCAATGATGCCTCAGGTCAAAGGACTACTTTGCATATTGTAACTAACGAGTTCTTACATGACATGTATGTTCGAACTCTCGTTTGATCGTTGTTCAGTGTACTCGATTACCTTTCGAGCACCTATGTGTTTGTCTTAGTGTCTAACACCAAATGACTTGAGACTAGTCATACTCACGCTTGAGTAGACATAACACATACTAACCTTAACGGACTGTCAATGCCCAATTGGCAATCCTATGGCTAGGAACGTTTTAGGAATGAACATAAGAGAAAGGTCTCGTTAATTTAACTTACTTAAATTACTTATCTCTTAGATCAAATACATTCCTTGGATTCCCTTATTGCTTAAACACATGATACAATAAATAGTGATTAACAATAAGCTTTGCCCTTTATTAAACATATAAAAGTTTAATACAATAAGTATTCCAAAAGCTATTACATCAAATGAGTGGCTTTGTGGGCATACTTCCAACAACTTCGGCCGAAGATTCCCGAATCATATCTTAGAGTATTCATCCTCTCATAACGAGGATTAGAGATCCCTTGTTGATCATTCACATGCCTCTGAGAATAAATCACTGACCCCAACAATGCATATAACACATCCAAGATGAGATGTGGTCACATCTCATTATTAAATGATCAGCAACGTATCCCCAAGACAACTATGATGTCTCAGGTCAAAGGATTACTTACATTATTCCAACCAGTAGAGTTACTTGCTTGACATGTGAGTAGACCTCCATGCAAGTACTCTCATTTGATTGTATTCAGTGAACTCATTCCCTTAATGAGCACCTACATACTTGTCTTAGTGTCACTACACGAATGGCATGAGACTTTCCATCCTTGCAAATGAAGCTGACATAGTATGTACTAGTCTATCCGGATTGTCAGCGTCCCTCTAACAATCCTATGACTAGGAACCTTTTGGACACTATGGTTATGTGAAGAAGGTCTCTGTAATCCAACATCTTTAGATTACTTCTTCCATCAATCCATTGTCCATGGACTCACTAATTTTGGACGTATATCGTTCATTGAGATAGTCCTAATAAGTGACTTTGCCTTTTACTGTATTAGAGTTATCTATACATACAGACATTGTCCTAAAAAGTTTCTTCCAAAGATTGACTTTCAGGGCATACCTCCAACAATCTCCCACTTGCACTAAAGTCAATCACTAGTGCATCTTATAGATGCTAGTCGAGTGATCTTGAGCTCGTAGGTTAACTATGTTATGTATTAATCCTTTTAACTTAAAACGGATTTACCTATTAAATGTTTGGCAAAACATTTGATGTTGTCTCTTTCTTGTGTTCAAATACTTTGATGAGACCTTGATTCCATGGCTTGAGCTATCGCCCCATTACGTCACAGTATCCTACTAATGACCTTATGGTTTGGATTCAATCATTGGTTCAAATGAACCCTGTCTATTCGAAACACCTGTTGAAGCAGTTTCTAAAACTTTAATATATATCGCCATATATTTCGTTTGTATACTTTATACAAACTTTGCTCCAACTTGAAGACCATTGTAGTACCGTACTAACAATTCATTCATATGATTAGTACTTCATCCACCATGAAGTTCCATTTGTTAAAATGGGTTATTGTCACTTTGGTTTATAACCTAAGTGAATGCACGCTTCCAGAGTCTCACTCTGTTATTCCTTTCTCAAAGGTAATATTACTCTATCAGTTGCTATGGTTCTGATCCTGGGCTATAGCAATATCTAAAGTGACAACCTCGATGGTTATTCTCCTTTGGATATCATCTTACAAGTCCATACTTGTGTCCCTTTTGTGATTTTGTGGCATACTCTTTATAAGGGTCATGAAAGTTATTTTCTATCATGAGTAGAAATACTTTCTTAAATCTTCAACGTTTGAGATTCAATTTCCCTATATAACATTTTTGAGACAACCTTGTTGTATCATCAAGTCCATTTTAAGTCTATACTTCAAAATTGACCTTGTCACAATTTGGCATTTTGAGTAACATCTATTTTTCATTAAGTCTATCAAATAGACTTCACTAATAACATGTTGCTCAATAGTATGACATCACTCCCACTGACCTTGTTGTAACTAAGCATTCATTCGAAACTTTAAGAAAAACGTAACACTTGTATTTTCTTGATTTGAATGCATATAGCTCCCACTAACTTGTCTTGGATCTATTGACAATCTTTAAGATCCATTAGGATATTGATGATGTCTCAACAGTTTTGGGACAATCAACAACCCTAGTAACACAAGTTCTTTAAATGAACATACACAAAAGAATTCCTTCTCAAGTAATCCCATTTGAAATGTGTGATTTGTTATAAGTCCATTCATTTAAATTATATGGTGTCATACACCATACTTGAAGTTTAGTCATACTAAGACCTTTAAAGTAGTCATATAAGAATTATCCAAATCATTAGTGGAAGCATGGCTCCTACTAAGGATACAGAAATTCAACCATACCTCCTAGGTGGTTGATTTAATTCTTTATTAAAACTACATAGAGCATTATAGTTACTTGAGGTGCCAAAATCGGATTGTCTTGTTGGTAAACTATATGTTGTGACTCATTTTGAAACTATTCCCTTTTGTTTCATCAACTTGTCCATTTGCTTTGTTCTTAGCTTGTTCTCATAAAAGAGAATGATAGACAACTCCCAACATATAACCATTTTATGCTAGGTTGGTGAAACCAACATTCATAGGTTATTCTTAGAATGTTACACAACATAGAATTTTAACGTTTTGAAGAGCTTGAGACCTTTAACAATTAAAATTACAAGCTCATTAACAATAGTGTCGCACTATTAATTTTAGACAACTATAAACCAATCATATTCAGGTTTATATCCTTTTCTCACCTCCCACTGTTTCTCATGACCTTAATGAGAAATCGCATTATACATTCAAAGTGTATAATTATAAAGTATACGGGTAGAGGACATTTTGGAGTAGCTCAAAACCTTTTAAGTTTATTGTTTCAACTCCACTAAGTTGATGTCTTGTTATTAAGTGACTAAGGTCTTTAAACCTTTTATAGATCTTAGACACTCATTCTTTATTTTGGTTACTACTAACACATTTGACATTTCTTAAGACAATTTAAGAATGTCCAATTAGTTGTTCAAAACTACTAGTTGTACCAAGAGTGATCTTGGTTATTGTGGTTAAGTAGGTGATAACCATATATAAGAAACGTTTTTCTTATGTATTATTCACTTCATTATAATGTGATCATCTTTTTCTTCAAGAAAGGAAACTCTAGACTTTCTCAATTCATATAGAACTCATATGTAGGCAATTGGAACCAAATCTAAAGATTCATTGTATCCATCTATGGCCAACTTGTGAGATCTATTCTTAATTGATGGATCCAAAGCTTGGGTATCATATTACATATAAGTGATACATTTCTTGTATCTTAACTAGAATACAACAAGACAATATTCAATTCATAACACTACTTTGAGGAACATTAATAGTAGAAGGCATTCATCACATTACATTGATATGATAAGTTAAACATTCATAATGTTTTATACAAAAGAATTAGCTCTTACATTAGAGACTAATTATATACCTTCATATAGGCACCAAAAGTGGGTCTTCCATCATATGAAGCCACATAATAAGTTCTTAGCAAAATAAGAAAGTTTAAAGACTATCTTTAAATGCCTAACAAACTTCCTAAGTAGTTAGCAAAAAATAATGGCCGAACTCTTCACTCCATCCTTTCTTTGCTCGTCCATCTTCTACTTAGCTCCTTCACCTACACACAATTGCATAAGTGATTAGCATTTTATATCAAATATAAAGATTAGAAGATCTAACAATTAGAATTGAAGATAAGAACAAAAACCATACATTGTGGTTTATCCTTCAGAGATGCAAGGTATAGCCTGCAATTCCTCTTCCAATGCCCGTCCTTTCCACAGTGGTGGCAGGTCCCCTTGGGCTCCTTTGCCTTCTTTTTCTTCACTCCTCCTTGTGCCTTAGGAGTGGGTGACTTCTTCTCCTTTCCTTTGCCCTTGCCTTTCGGCTTAGCTTTGGAAGTGGATGGCTTGTTGTAGGCTACTGCAGCAGTCCCCACAACGTTCTCTTTCTTCATAGTCTTCTCAGCGGTTACTAACATGTTTAGTAACTCAGAGAGAGTGCTATCCATCTTGTTCATGTTGTATTTCATAACGAACTACGAGAACGAATCAGAAAGAGAAGCCAAGATGAAGTCCTGGGCCAATTCCCCGTCAAGTGGAGTACCTAGGTTCTCCAATTGTTCAATGAGTCCAATCATCTTCAGTACATGTTGATGCATTGGGGCTCCCTTGACCATTTTGGTCTTCACAAGTTCACTAACAGTGCTAAAGCGACGGTTGCGCGTCCCTTCACCATATAACTCTGTAAGATGGAGTATGATGGAAGATGCACTGTCCATACCCTCGTGCTGTCTCTGTAGCTCCTCATTCATGGAAGCCAACAGATAGCACTTGGCTTGTGTATCATCCTCAACGTGCTTGTCATACTTAGCACGCTCATCCTCAGTGGCCTCAGGGCCGAGAGGTATGTGAGGTGGAGCCTTGTCTAGTACGTATACAATTTTCTCCAAGGTTAGGAGAATCTTGACATTACGGTACCATGATGGGAAATTGTGCCCCTCAAGGCAATGCTTGTCGAGTATCTTTGATAGTGTGCTTCCAACCATATCTAAATACATAACAATAAAATAATTAGTTTGATTGTTGATTAAGTCAAACGATTCGGGTCTTTAAACCGAATGACACCACCCACTATTTTTGGCAAATCCCATATCCCTCAAGATGGAATCCGGGAGATTTCAAAGAAAGCTCCTAGCGGGTTATGGGAGACTCACTATTACCAAGCCCACCTCACAATGATATGATGTTGGCTAGCAAAAATAATAATGAGAGGGTAGAGTTACCCATTCACAACAACCTCTTGTGATTACCCATCTAGTTGGCCTCTAGAGAACAATGCCTCACAATGATATGATGTTGGCACCATTTCTCTTAGTTAAGTTTTGACCCACCATGCCGGTTTGGATAGGGGTCCAAGTATGACCTCACGATGATACGATGTCGGCCACACTCGTTGCCTACCTTCACCACATCAAATGTTTGAAATAGACTCCTCCTGAGTATAAGCACATACTTTGAACTTCCCCATGATAGGGTGAAGGCGGTGTATGAGTCATAAACGATTGGAGCCTACCATGGTGGAAGGCCACGAAGAAGTGTTCAAAAGCACCTCTCCGCTTTCAACTTAATATTGTTTGTTGGTTGAAGGATTTTAAGGTCTCATCATTTTATTTATTTAATCACATTATAATAAATTGTGTCCTATTACAACTACTAGTCCAAAGTAAATGAAATTAGTAGCACATGATATCTCCACTATTCGTTTTTGCAAAACAAATCAATATCAAAACAATTTTCAAAATATTGGTGATATATATTACTACTAATTGAGTTCATTTTATTTTAGTAGCGTATGATACTCCCACTATTTGTTTTGAGAAAAACAAATCAATATCAAAAACGAATTTTTTCAAATATTGAAAGTAACTACTACTACCGAGGTTTTTGCATTCCTTTGAATTTGGACTTTATAGTTATCTTAGGCTCTTTGGATGACTATGGACTTATTAGGTTGATTCAACAACGAGCCAACATTGTTGAATAAGATCTAGGGAAGATTGTATCGTTTTAATTACGCGCTTTCAATCCAATTAAAACATTTTTCATTGAGCCATTAGAAACGAAAGACAATCATTCATTGCTAATTAGGGCGTTGGACCCAACAATTCTTTAATCTCATGAAAACCCCTTTTAATATGTCTTCTTACCAATAGTTAAAGAAACTCTAGTCTAGTACTAGAGGGAATCAACTAATTGAAAGAGATAAAGAAGTAATAAGAATTACAAACCGATTTGTACAAATTCCTACAAATTACATATACTAAGAGGGAGAGAAAGATTAACGTCTAACGTGTTGTGGTCCAATTGAAATAGTAATTAAAACACATTCCCAAGGTTCAAACCATTTGAATTTAGCGGCCTAACTCGTAGCTCAATTATCGTTTAAGGCACAAGTCCATAGTCAACCATTTTTCTAACTACTTAATCACATTAAATAATTAAATTGGAATGCAACATAATCAATTAGATTTAGTACATATGGGCATAATTGTATGATGAGTTTAAACTACAAACAAAATTAAAAATATCAAAATATTTAACCTCTAAAGAGGTGGGGCCGAAATGCAAATATAGAAAGTTAGGGGTCAAACCGTAAATACTCAAAAGTATAAACAACTTTTAAAATTGCAAAAGAGCCCATAAAGGACTCATCATTAGGTAGGCCGGCTATGTGATGGGGAGAGGGAAAATGTCAAACTTTTTCCTTTAAATTCAAATGAAAGTAAGAACCCATACTTTTCCTTGTCACCTTTTGTACTTGTTGACTTTAAAGGTATGGTTAGGGTATGGCCTCCTAGTCTTGTCTAGGATGGAGTAAATCTAGGGAAAGCTATTGACGGAAAGTTTATCACCCAAATTCAAAAAACATAGTATGAACATAAGAACAAAACCATGAACACCAAGAACAAAACCATGAAAACAATTTCAAGATTTGCACTTTCTTGGTGACTTTTCAACCAAAAAACAAAAGTGACAAGGCCTTGACTTTCTAGCTTAAAAAAGTGTGTGTGTGACTTAAAATAAAACACAAACTCAAGCCAAAAAATCTCCCCAAAACCGTGCCCTCCCCTATGGTTCAAAAACACCAAATTTTGTTCAAAAAAACTCACTCTTCATTCATGCATCCAAAACACTTTTTGCATACATATCTATTCAACTCTTGAAACACATTTTTCAACACTTGAAAAACAAAAAGATAAACATATTTTGAATGAAGAAATAATATGTCAAACATGAAATCAAAACCCATATGCATAAAATCCAAAAGGACACATCAAATATAAACCTTTGGCTCTTGATACCACTTGAAGGGAAATAATGAGATTTATTTGGGATTTCTAGTGACTAGCATGCATATACAATTCTAAATTTATATACATAAGCAACGGAAGCATTTTATCACATATTATCAAAGCTATAGTCATGCAAATCCCCTTCAAGAAGCATAGGTTCATAAATGATGCATCAAACCAAATATTGAAGAACAAAGTGAAGGTTGAGTTTTATACCTCTTGATCTAGACTTTAGACCAAGGATGGACCACCTCCAAGCTCTTTGTTCTTGGAACTCCTTGAGTGTAGCCTCCCTCCTTGCTTCCTCCACCTTGATAGATTTGTATCTTCTTTGATTCTCCTTTAGTCTCCAAGGTAGAAGACCTCTAAAGATCCACACCCACTAGTGTAGTGAAATGGATGTTGGAATAACCAAAAGGAAGAAAAGATGATTAGTTAATTTCTCCTCTTGGTGGCCGGCCTTGTGTGTTTAGAGAGAGAGAGAGAGAGAGTTGTTTTCCCTTTTGTTGAAAAGAACACACAAAACCCTAATCCACTTTTTCATTAAACTTTCTTTACAAATGTCAAAGAAGTGAGTCAACAAATTGACTCCTTCTCTCTCTTCTTTCTTACCAATGGCCGGCCCCTATGGTGTGGGTTTGGACTTTGGGCTTTTATCATTTCAAGTCATCCTATGTTTGAATAAAAAGACCCAATGGGTTTGGGCCCAATGGGCCTGAATGAACCCGAACTTTTCTTTAAGTCCTAAACGATCTTTCATCGCTTCTATGATATCTTTAGACTTTCTAATTAATCATAACACTTAATTAATCCAATTAATTAATTCCATCATCCTTTAGTTGTCTCACCACAAGAGCGTATCGGTGTACAATCGTTTTAGGTTCTAATTAACAAGGCAGTGAGGTGATTGGTACCAATCCAGTTGATTAGTATTAATTCAATCACTTAGTAAATTAAAACTTACTTTTAATTCTCCTTCTTCTTTGATAACTACTTATTTAATTATCTAGAAGAACCCACAAGCCATGAGTGACATCTAATCATATATCATGGCTACCCAAGCTAATGTAGAATAAGTTCGGAGAACCTATTCAGTAATAATTACAATGTAATTCGATCCTTCTCTAATACAATACTCACAATCACATTACTAGGGTATGGATATTTAATGTCAAACCCCTAATGTGATTATGTCAAGTTATATGATTCTATTGAGTCGTATAGGAACTCTTTCCATCATTACGCTCGATACTTCGGCCGAAGATTCCCGAATCATATCTTAGAGTATTCATCCTCTCATAACGAGGATTAGAGATCCCTTGTTGATCATTCACATGCCTCTGAGAATAAATCACTGACCCCAACAATGCATAGAACACATCCAAGATGAGATGTGGTCACGTCTCATTATCAAATGATCAGCAACGTATCCCCAAGACAACTATGATGTCTCAGGTCAAAGGATTACTTACATTATTCCAACCAGTAGAGTTACTTGCTTGACATGTGAGTAGACCTCCATGCAAGTACTCTCGTTTGATTGTATTCAGTGAACTCATTCCCTTAATGAGCACCTACATACTTGTCTTAGTGTCACTACACGAATGGCATGAGACTTTTCATCCTTCCAAATGAAGCAGACATAGTATGTACTAGTCTATCCGGATTGTCAGCGTCCCTCTAACAATCCTATGACTAGGAACCTTTTGGACACTATGGTTATGTGAAGAAGGTCTCTGTAATCCAACATCTTTAGATTACTTCTTCCATCAATCCATTGTCCATGGACTCACTAATTTTGGACGTATATCATTCATTGAGATAGTCTTAATAAGTGACTTTGCCTTTTACTGTATTAGAGTTATCTATACATACAGACATTGTCTTGAAAAGTTTCTTCCAAAGATTGACTTTCAGGGCATACCTCCAACAGATATTTGGGGCATAGATTTCATGGGTCCTTTTCCTTCTTCTCATGGTTTCAATTATATTTTACTTGTGGTCGATTATGTTTCGAAATGGGTGGAAGCAAAAGCCACCCGTACTAATGATTCTAAAGTGGTTACAGATTTTGTCAAAACTAACATTTTCTCTAGATTTGGGATGCCAAGGGTGTTCATAAGTGATGGAGGTTCCCACTTCTGCAATCGGCCCATTGAGGTGCTGCTAAAGAAGTACAATGTCACGCATAAGGTTTCGACACCTTATTACCCGCAAACAAGTGGCCAAGCCGAAGTTTCTAACCGAGAAATCAACAAATCTTGGAGAAGACAGTGGGACCAACTAGGAAAGATTGGAGCTTGCGTTTGAATGATGCATTGTGGGCGTATCGTAGCCTATAAAACACCAATTGGGATGTCTCCATTTCGGCTCATCTATGGCAAACCGTGCCACCTCCTCGTGGAATTGGAGCACAAAGCACATTGGGCAATCAACACGTTCAATATGGACATAGGTGCGGCTGGACTTCATATGGAGCTTCAATTGAATGAGCTTGAGGAGATTAGGAACGAGGCTTATGAGAACGCTCTGATTTACAAGGAGAAAATGAAGGTGTTCCATGACAAGATGATTCGCGGCAAAACATTCTCAATAGGGCAGAAAGTGTTACTTTTCAACTCTCGCATTCGATTGTTTCCTGGTAAGTTGCGTTCTAAATGGATTGGTCCTTTTGTTATTACTAATGTCTTTCCTCATGGTGCAGTCCAAATTCAAAGTTTAAAGACAGGACATGAGTTCAAAGTGAATGGACACCGCTTGAAGATTTACTACGAGAGTTTTGAGGAGCAAGTTGTGGAGGATGAAAACCTCCAACCCGTGGGCCCTATTCCAGCATAAATGGAAGAGTCGTCCGGCTGGAAGACGTTAAAGCAAGCGCTTCTTGGGAGGCAACCCATGCGTACAATAAAGAGACCTTGAAAGCTTCGGCACTATAACCAGGTGTTTGTGTTCCTAAACCCTACTCTTTATTGCTTTTACTTTGCCATATCTGCCATGTTAGTTAGTTGTGTTGTTTGCTTGCGTGTGAGTCTATGCTTGAAACATTGAGGACAATGTTTGATTTAAGTGTGGGGGGTAAACAAAGCTGTTTTTGCATGATTTTCGTGGGATTTTATCACCTATCACTTCCAAGGTTGTTACTCACTGTTTTTAAGTGTTTTTATGGTGTTTTGAAGTGTTTTTATGTGTCCTTTAAGAAAAATCCGAAATTTTTTGAAAAAAAATAGAAAAATGTTTTGAAAAACCCAAAAAGAGTCGTTTTAGAGTTGTTTTTTGTGTTTTTGTTTGTGTCTTAGGGTACCTTCCAACACAATGATGAGGATTTGGTTTTTAATTGCATAACTGTTAAAGAAAGTTACAAACATGAATGGAAGTTTGATATGTTCTTTGGTTTATGCTTAGTTGTAATTGTAACTTATGAATTCACATTTAATCACAAAAGAAGAAAAAAAATCAGTTTTTGTAACATGCTTGAAGGAAGAAACTCAAACTAACGCTACAACCCTGAGAGACTTGAGCCTATGCTTTATTTGGAGAGTTATTAATCTGTGATTCTTTGTTTTCTAAAGTCGTTGCATGGTCTCATTGTTCTTTGATTGGTTGCTACTTAGAAGGCGTTTCATCATTATAGTTCCAAATACTAGAACTCATGCCCATTTCATTCAAAGCATAAAAATTGATTAGCATAACATATAACAAGATGAATTTGTTAGTTAAAACTAGAGCCAAAAAGCCTTACCCATTGCATTATGATTTGTAGGTTTAACCCCATTGAGCCTTGTTTAGCCTATGTTGTTGTTAGCCTATGATATCCATACCTAGCCTGGAATAGGACTACCCATACCCTTGTTCTTAAAGAATAGTAAGTATGACTTAGAAGGAATTCCTTTTGATCACCATTATGCAAAAAAACAAGTGTGGGGGAAAGTTTTCGGTGGAAATCTATGAATGAGTATGATTTATGTGACAAAGAAAAAGAGCTCGAAAAAGAAAGAAAAAAAAAAGAAGAAAATTCGTGGAAAAAGAAAAAGAAAAAGAAAAGTGTGTAGAAAAGAAAGAAAAAGTGTGAAAAGAAGTGAAAATGAGCTCTAATTGTTGATTGTTGAAGAAAGGGTCCAAATATGTGATATCTAGCCCTAATGTTGCATGAATCTTCCCCTTGTGTTTAAAGTTAGTTTCTGCCATCAAGAGTGAATTCTAAGTGTCAATTTCATTAATTGCTTACTATCGCTTTAAGAATGTTTGTTTATCTTTACCTTTCTTTGTTAGCCAATACCCCTAGCCCCGTTACAACCCTATACTTCTATCTTGAGTGTTATGTCTTTCAATATGTGGAGGTTGGAATTGGTACGAGCATATGGTATCCTTGGTTCTTTCGTCTAAGTAGTGGCATTCCGTTCATGAGATCATATACATGTTAGATTAATAATTTCAGAAAGTACCATCTTTGTTATAAACATATGTGAGAGCTAGTCTACATGTTTACATCAATCTTCTCACATATACCTAGTGTAGGGAGTGTAGTCAGAAAATCTGTGTGAAAATAAGAGAGTATCCGGTGAGGAATTGAGTGAATTCTCTAAGGCATGTTACTACATTCAAAACATTGTTTTTAATTGATTAAATGCGAGCTAGTGAGTGGCGACTGTGATTAAGTATGTGCTCGAGAGTAAGGATAACAAAGATCTGTGGGAGTGGTGATCTTTAATATGTTATGTACCATTGGAAATCCCTGAGGCGAACGTTGGAGGTTTAGGTTATGTTTTGTTTGTTTGTTTTGCTCGAGGACTAGCAAAAGCTAAGTGTGGGAGAATTTGATAGGAGCATATTTATGCGACTTAGTTGGCTTGTTTTCTTGCATTTACTTAGCTAAATTATGTTAATTATAGTGTTTTAAGCTATTTTCGTGTGTTTTCAGGTTCAAATGGCTAAAGTGGCAAGAAAGTGCAATTTGGAGTGTTTTAGAGCAGTTTTGGGCCAAGAATGGATAGCTTACTTATGGAGCAAGGTGGATGGACGAATTTGAAGTCAAAAGAGGCAAGGATCATGCTACAAATCTGGAGAAACAAGTTCAAGTCAAAGAAGATAAGAGAAGAGCAAGAAATATGGAGCATTATCTCAAACATTATCCAAAACCTTATCTTATCCTTACCTTATCTTAATCCTAACCCACCTTGTTTTCAACTGCAAAGAAGAGTTCCTATCTACATTAGATCATCTAGAACTTATTTCTAGAATCTCAATCCTCCTCCTACATTCATGCCGCACCCTCTCTTCTAGAATGCTTAAAATCAGGCGTCTAGAACCCTTTCTAGAAGCCTTATCTGCCGTAGGGTTTATCCTTTATTCAAGTGGATTTTGCAATCCTTTTCTCACCAGAATTTGCATCAAACGAATCCCTTTCCTTTACAAAGTTGTGCCGCATCCTCTCTCTATAAATACCTGTCGCAGCCTTCATTCATTCACACCACAATTTACAACACACACTTGAGAATTCTGATAGCAATTGAGAGATTTTGGGAGAGTTTTCAAGGTGTGCCGCAGCAAAGGGAAGGAGAAGAAGGAGAATATGTGCCGTGCCTGCCATTCCATCCTTGGGATTGCTGAAGCGTCTCTGGGTTTCTTCTATCCTTGTTTTAGTTTTATAATTATGTTGCTTTCATTGTTTGTTTTTACAATCATGTGGAACTAAGTTTATTTTAGCTAGGGGCGATTTCAAAACCATGAATATGTATGTGACATGAATTGATTACCTTCAGTTATTATTTCGTAAACCATGAATACAATTTGCTTAATTGTTTGATTCATAACTTATTCTTGTATGTTGATTGAGGTGGCCAACTTAGTTTGCATGCATGAATTTGATGCTAGAATATAAGGGAATTTCACCTAATCGTTATGAACTTATATTCACAAGTAGTGGAGGTCGCTGGTCACGATCGTGTTAAGTAAATTCCTAGCAGGAGTATTGTGGATGCAAATTTTCTCCTCTTCGATCTTGGACGATTTTGCACCTACAAAACAACTAGCACCTTAGGTTAAGGCCAAATAGCCTCACGCACCCACGATGAATGGGGGGGGGGAGCTTTGCCCGAAGAACCTCTGATGCCAAAGTTAGAATTTTAGAGAGAAAAAGTGTTTAGAGTATTTTGGATTTTTTGCAAGAGGAATGGACTTTGAATTGGTTACCTCTTTTTGGAGCATTTTTGGCTTTGTTGAAAGATGATTGTCTGCTGCTCGCACGTAGAAATCTTGATGTACCTCAGGGGTAGTTTGGTCCTTTTTTGCTTAAATGTCCATGTGTCGCCTTGTGATTATCTTTGGCTCCACAAATGCCCCCACACCTGTTGGGCTGCTTGCAGAAAAGGGCAACATGTGTAGAGATTTTCTTGCTTTAGGAAACTTTGAATTGCTTCCTATTTTGTTGTTGATTCTCTCTTTTAATAGGAGATTAAATTCCTTCTAGGAAAAGGAAATAAATTTCCCCAAAGCTTATTTAAGTCCACCTTAAGTGGATTATTAAATCAACCTTTAGAGAGAAATTTATTCAACCTTGCAATAAAGAAAGATAGCTTAGAGGATATTTGTTCCCCCTCCTCTAGCAATCTTCTTCGTCTCGCCCGTGCAAAGGATCGCTTTTCGTTGCTTCTAGGTAAGAAAAAATTAATTTTCTTGTCTTCTTGATTTTCTTGAATCTTTGGGTCTTGAATCTAGGGGACTTGTGGTTGGATGTTTTGGAAAACCTCGGCATGGCAATGCCACAGAAATTTTTTTTTTCATTGTTTGTTGAAGCAAGCCAGGCCGTGGGGCCTGGCGAGTTGGCTGGGTCCTGCGGCCTTCATCACTTTCTTCTTTTTTTTTCTTTTTTTTTTGGGTCGAGAGGCCTGCTGCTTCTTTTTTTTTTTTTTGAGGTTGACTGGGCTCGGGCCCGTGTCTGGAGAAGAAAGTGGGGCATCCGCACCTTTTTTGTTGGATTGGGCTATCAAGCCCCTTAGAGCCGAGAAAGGTAAATGGGGAGCCAGCACGGGCTGGGCTCCTTGACCTTCACTATTATTTTTTTTTTTGAATTGCCGAGAGCTGCTTTTTCCCTTTTTTTTTTTCTTTTTTTTTTCTTGCAACCCTCTAATGAATCTTTCTCGTGCTTTTGTAGAATTTTCTCTAGCATGTCTTCCTCAAGCCACAAGAATGAAGACGGTGTGTGATAGGAGCATATTTATGCAACTTAGTATGCTTGTTTTCGTGCGTTTACGTTATTAATTCTTAGTTATTCTAGTATTTTGAGTTAGTTTCGTGTGTTTGTAGGTTTAAAGGGCCTATGAAGCATTTTGGAGCCTTTTGGAGCATAATGGAGCTTGGAATGAAGGACATATGTATGGAGCTATGTGGGTGGACGAAATTGAAGATCAAATGAGCCTAGGAGTGAAGGAAGAGTTAAGAATTGGAAACCAAGTTTCCATTCTTGAGAGTTTCTATTCTTGAAGGTTCCCAATTGTGCAAGTTTCCATTTGTGAAGGTTTCCATTTTTGGGGTTTCCAAATTATGTTTGGTTGCCTAAATTACATGTTCTAGAAGCCTTAGACATGCCCTAAAATCCCAGCCGCAAGTCAACCCTATTCTCCCTTTATTTCTGATTTCCCAATTTCAGTTACCTTTTCTTAGGGGATTTGGGGATTAAAAATCTGATTGCCTAGAATTAAATAGGGGATTTGGAATTACTTTTCTGATTCCCTTAGCCTATTTCTAACCCTAGCCGCATGTCCCTTTCTTATTCTCTCCAAAATCTGCATCAAATCTCCTTTCCCTTTCCTTAGAATATCTGCCGCACCACCCTTACCTTTTCTTTGGGGATTTCTGATTTTAATTCCTTTTTCCCTTAAGGTTTTGGAGTAAATGTTGTTACCTAAATAAGTCCAAACCGTGCTAAACCCTAGCCCTATAAATAAAGAGCCTTGCCGCACCCTTTAGGATCCATTCACTCACCATCCTTCACCATAACCTACCTACATCCATTCACTCACCATCCTTCACCATAACCTACCTACATCCATTCACTGACCACAATTCACCACAAATCACCACCAAACACCCTTGTGCCGCAGCAAAGAGGAAGGAAGGAGACCCTTGGACGTGCTTGCCATTCAAGACGTTGGATTGTTAGAGCGTTTCTAGGTGTACTCTATTCTTTGTTTATGTTTAAGTTTAATTATCTTTGCTTTGCTGTGAGTATGAGTGGCTAAAACCCTAATTGGCTAGGGGGAAGTTCGAAGCCATGAACAAGCTTGAGATATGAATTGATTTCTTCCAATTGTGATTTAATAAGTTGTGATTGCAATTCAATTAACTGTTTTATTCATAACTTGTTCTTGTATGTTGATTAAGGAGGCCTACTTAGTTTGCATGCTTGAACTTGATGCTAGAATATAAATGAGTTTCACCTAATCGTTACAAGTTTATATTCATGAGTAGTGAAGGTTGCTTGTCACAATCGCGTTAATTGGATTCTTGACAAACGTATCATGCATTCATAGTTACGAATGTCTCGCCAACACTTATGATTTTCATGGAACTTAATGATTTCTGATTGTATCTCTATTATGCATTCATGTGGAGGACTTTTGGAGAATAATTTGGGTTGTCGCATGCATCATCCAATTCAATGACATAAGGAAAATCTGAGGGTTAATTTGTGCATCACGGTTAATCTGGGGTGTTGGGCTTCATAATTTATCGAAAAGCAATTGGAAATCGATTTGTATACAAGTGTGTCATGTGTGGATAATGAACCTCTAGCCAATCCATCAACCATCTGAGTTCCAAACGTTTTTAAGTTGTTTTACTCCAAATCTGCCAGTTTTACATTCTTGTTTGTTTTAGTTTTAAATTCGTCCAAATCAAAACCCCCCATTTACTTTCTTGTTCTAAAGTGTCTTAAATATGTTTTGTTGATGTTTTGAGTGGTTTTGAGTCAAACCAAAACCATATTTTCGTCCAAAGTGTGTTTAAGGTCAGAAACTGCCCAATTAGTGTTTTTAGGCAGTTTTGAGTGTTTTCAGCCCGTTTTGAGTCTTTTGAACTTGTTTTGAGTCTTGTGAGTCTTTCCTTACGTTTTTAACTTTGTTTTTATGTTTTAGAGTCAGTTTAGAGGTTTTAGCAAGCCCTCCTAATCCCCGGTCCAGAACGATCCCTACTTGCATCTATACTACAATCTACAACAAGAGGGTTTAATTTGAGTGCTTAACTTTCATCACATCAAATTTTGGCGCCGTTGCCGGGGATTAGCAACTTTGCTAATCCCCCGTTGTTTTCTTTTTGTTTCTTTTCGTGTCTTTTGTTTTTATTTTCTGTTTTGTTTTGTTTATTTTACTTTTGATTTAGTTTTCTTTCTTTGATTTCAGGTACTAGAGAAGCAAGACATGGCAATTGCTAATATTCAAGCGCAAATAGCGAATCTTACTTCTTTGTTGTCGTAGCACATCGAAAGGACTTCAATGCAAAGTCTCTACATTTGATTGGCATGATCATTCAAACTCTATGTGGTGGGAACCTCAACAAGTTCAACACGAAGCATATTGGCAGCCATATGACGAGTTTTATTCTAGCCCTATGCAGCCTCCCCCGCTACAGATCCAACCAAACTCAGGTTCGTCAATAGATTGTAATCAAATTCTTGATGTACTAACCTCTTTGGCACAGGTACAGGAAAATCAAACCAAAGAATTACAAAATCAAGCCAAGGAGTTGGGCGAATTGAAAATTCAACTTGGAGAAATCGTAGAATTCATGGGCCAAATCCAAGAACAAAGTGGCATGGAGGTTGGAGATGAACCCAAGACATCTGAATCGAGCCAAATAATGGATGAACAGCTGCTGTTTGAGGAAGAAGAGGAAGACACAGCCACGGCAAGGGAAAAACCACCCTTGCCGCAGCCCCCTAAGCCCTCTATGCCGTCCACTACAACCAAGGTGAGTCCAAATTCAATCCTTTCTGACCCCATTCCACTAAATGTGCAATTCCCTTGCAGATTTATGCAATCCAATGAAGAAGAGGGTGAGAAAGGCATCTTCGAAACCTTTCAAATGATTCAAGAGAAAGAAGTGGCTGGGGAATGTCTAGAATTTGTCAAAGAAGGAATTGGAATGGATCACAAAGCCACTGCCCTAAAAATATTCAATTTGGCCGAATGTACAATTCCTAGAACTTTTGAAGTGGTGTTTGTCCTTGAGTTTTCGTCGGACCATACAGGTAAGCCACCTCCCCGAATTTCAATTTCATTTTATACTAACAAGTTGTTAATGATTCAGGCACCTACTCTTGAGTTTAAACCGTTACCAGATCATTTCAACTACCATCCTCCATTCAAGGATAAAAGAGAAGTATCGTCCGGCTGCACGACGTTAAAGCAAGCGCTTCTTGGGAGGCAACCCATGCAATCAACAAAGGAAGACCGAGAAAGCACTCCATTTCCAGATTTGCGTCCCTAAACCCTTCTCTTTGTTGTTTCTATTCTGCCATGCTTATTGTGTTTTGTTTGTTTTTGTGTGAGTCTATGTTTGAAACATTGAGGACAATGTTTGATTTAAGTGTGGGGGGGTAAACAATCTGTTTATGCATGAATTTCGTGGGTTTTATTCACCTATCACTTGCAATGTTGTTTCTCACTATTTTTATGTGTTTTAGTGTGTTTTGAGCTGTTTTTATGCATGTTGAAGTAAAAATCCGAAAATTTCATAAAAATTTGAAAAATTGTTTTGAAAAAGACAAAAAGATTTGTTTTTGTGTGTTTGTTTGTGTCTTAGGGTACCTTCCAACACAATGATGAGGATTTGGTTTTTAATTGCATGACTATTAAGGAAAATTGTAAACATGGATGGAAGTTTGATATACCTTTGGTTTATGCTTGGTTGTCGTTGTTGTTTATGAATTCACATTTGATTACAAAAGAAAAAAAATCAGTTTTTGTAACATGCTTGAAGGAAAGAACCCAAATTAACGCTACAACCCTGTGAGACTTGAGCCCAACACGTTCTTTGGAGTGTAATAATCTGTGCATTGTTGTTTCCTAAAGTCGTTGCATGATCTCATTATTCTTTGCTTGGTTACTACTTAGAAGACGTTTCATCATTTAGTTCCAAATGCTAGAACTCATATTCGTTTCATTCAAAGCATGATATTGATTTGCATAACACACGAACAAGATGAAGTTGTGTAGAAAACCAAGAGCCAAACAGCCATCCCCGTGCATTGTGTTTAGGTCTAACCCCGTTGAGCCTCGTTTAGCCTATTTTCTTTCTTAACCCACATGATCCTCACCTAGCCTAGAATAGGACCATCCATACCCTTGTTCTTCAAGCATAGTAAAGCATGACTTAGAGGAATTCCTTTTGAGTAGTTGTGTGCAGAAAACAAGTGTGGGGGAAAGAATCTGTGTGTGTGTGCCAAAGTGTACGGGTAGAGAGAAAAGGAAAGAAGAAATTTCGTATGAAAAAGAAAAGAGAAAAGAAAAAGTGTGAAAAGAATGAAAAAGAGTTGAAAAATATGAGAAAAAGAGTTCCAAAGTGTTGATTGTTGAAGAAAGGGTCCAAAAAGTTGAATTAGGCCCTAAATGTTGAATGAATCTTCCCTTGTGTTTAAAAGTTGATTTCTGCATTCTAAAATGAATTTGAAGTGCCAATTTCATTATTTTGCTTACTATTGCTTGAAGAACGTTTGTTTATCCTTACCTTTCTTTGTTAACCAATACCCTAGCCCCGTTACAACCCTTAACTTCGGTCTTGAGTGTTGTGTATTTCAATTTGTGGAGTTTGGAATTGGTATGAGCATATGGTGTCACTGGTTCTCGCATCTAAGTAGTAGCATTCTATTCATGAGATCATATCTATACATGCTTAAAATGCTTTCTTTGCTATAAACATATGTGAGTGTTCGTTTACATTTTTACATCAATCTTCTCACATATAACTAGTGTAGGGTGTGTAGTCAGAAAATCTGTGTGAAAAAGAGTGTATCTTGTAAGGAATTGGGTGAATTCTGTAAGGCATGTTACTACATTCAAATCATTGTTTTAATTGATTAAATGTGAACTAGTAAGTGGTGACTATGATTAAGTATGCGCTCAAGTGTAAGGATGATTAAAATCTATGTGAATGATGATCTTTGACTTGTCATGTGCGTTGGAAATCCCTGAGGCAAACGTTGGAAGGTTTAAAGTATGTTTTGTTTACTTTGTTTGTTTTGTTTGTTTCGTTTTGCTCGAGGACTAGCAAAAGCTAAGTGTGGGGGAATTTGATAGGAGCATATTTATGCAACTTAGTATGCTTGTTTTCGTGCGTTTACGTTATTAATTCTTAGTTATTCTAGTATTTTGAGTTAGTTTCGTGTGTTTGTAGGTTTAAAGGGCCTATGAAGCATTTTGGAGACTTTTGGAGCATAATGGAGCTTGGAATGAAGGACATATGTATGGAGCTATGTGGGTGGACGAAATTGAAGATCAAATGAGCCTAGGAGTGAAGGAAGAGTCAAGAATTGGAAACCAAGTTTCCATTCTTGAGAGTTTCTATTCTTGAAGGTTCCCAATTGTGCAAGTTTCCATTTGTGAAGGTTTCCATTTTTGGGGTTTCCAAATTATGTTTGGTTGCCTAAATTACATGTTCTAGAAGCCTTAGACATGCCCTAAAATCCCAGCCGCAAGTCAACCCTATTCTCCCTTTATTTCTGATTTCCCAATTTCAGTTACCTTTTCTTAGGGGATTTGGGGATTAAAAATCTGATTGCCTAGAATTAAATAGGGGATTTGGAATTACTTTTCTGATTCCCTTAGCCTATTTCTAACCCTAGCCGCATGTCCCTTTCTTATTCTCTCCAAAATCTGCATCAAATCTCCTTTCCCTTTCCTTAGAATATCTGCCGCACCACCCTTACCTTTTCTTTGGGGATTTCTGATTTTAATTCCTTTTTCCCTTAAGGTTTTGGAGTAAATGTTGTTACCTAAATAAGTCCAAACCGTGCTAAACCCTAGCCCTATAAATAAAGAGCCTTCCCGCACCCTTTAGGATCCATTCACTCACCATCCTTCACCATAACCTACCTACATCCATTCACTCACCATCCTTCACCATAACCTACCTACATCCATTCACTCACCATCCTTCACCATAACCTACCTACATCCATTCACTGACCACAATTCACCACAAATCACCACCAAACACCCTTGTGCCGCAGCAAAAAGGAAGGAAGGAGACCCTTGGACGTGCTTGCCATTCAAGACGTTGGATTGTTAGAGCGTTTCTAGGTGTACTCTATTCTTTGTTTATGTTTAAGTTTAATTATCTTTGCTTTGCTGTGAGTATGAGTGGCTAAAACCCTAATTGGCTAGAGGGAAGTTCGAAGCCATGAACAAGCTTGAGATATGAATTGATTTCTTCCAATTGTGATTTAATAAGTTGTGATTGCAATTCAATTAACTGTTTTATTCATAACTTGTTCTTGTATGTTGATTAAGGAGGCCTACTTAGTTTGCATGCTTGAACTTGATGCTAGAATATAAATGAGTTTCACCTAATCGTTACAAGTTTATATTCATGAGTAGTGAAGGTTGCTTGTCACAATCGCGTTAATTGGATTCTTGACAAACGTATCATGCATTCATAGTTACGAATGTCTCGCCAACACTTATGATTTTCATGGAACTTAATGATTTCTGATTGTATCTCTATTATGCATTCATGTGGAGGACTTTTGGAGAATAATTTGGGTTGTCGCATGCATCATCCAATTCAATGACATAAGGAAAATCTGAGGGTTAATTTGTGCATCACGGTTAATCTGGGGTGTTGGGCTTCATAATTTATCGAAAAGCAATTGGAAATCGATTTGTATACAAGTGTGTCATGTGTGGATAATAAACCTCTAGCCAATCCATCAACCATCTGAGTTCCAAACGTTTTTAAGTTGTTTTACTCCAAATCTGCCAGTTTTACATTCTTGTTTGTTTTAGTTTTAAATTTGTCCAAATCAAAACCCCCCATTTACTTTCTTGTTCTAAAGTGTCTTAAATATGTTTTGTTGATGTTTTGAGTGGTTTTGAGTCAAACCAAAACCATATTTTCGTCCAAAGTGTGTTTAAGGTCAGAAACTGCCCAATTAGTGTTTTTAGGCAGTTTTGAGTGTTTTCAGCCCGTTTTGAGTCTTTTGAACTTGTTTTGAGTCTTGTGAGTCTTTCCTTACGTTTTTAACTTTGTTTTTATGTTTTAGAGTCAGTTTAGAGGTTTTAGCAAGCCCTCCTAATCCCCGGTCCAGAACGATCCCTACTTGCATCTATACTACAATCTACAACAAGAGGGTTTAATTTGAGTGCTTAACTTTCATCACATCAGTGTGCCACCATTGTACCGTCAAGGCAGGTCTTTGAGCAAGGTTGGCTACTTCAAGGCTGCTCACTTCAAGATCAGTTCTGATGATTTCTTTAGAGAGTTCCTTGAGACATATTGGCATGCCCTTCCATCGGAAGTGCGTGTGAAGCGGGTTAAAGATGGTAGCAGCCGTGAGCCATGTGACGGGGCTCGGAGAGCCATCAAATTCCACCCCTACTATTTTGTGTTAGGGTTTACTTTTCCCATGCCGCGCTTCTTCCAAGAAGTGCTCTGCTTCATGAAATGTGCGCCTGCCCAATGTTCCCCGAATGCGATTCGAGTGATGGTGGGGTTCCACAATTTGAGCCAATTCTTTGACATGGGACTAACCACCAATGAATTTTGGTATTTCTTTGACCTAGGTCGTATTGATGGAGTTGGGCAGCTGCGGTCTCGTCATAGGCTTTTTGACAACTCGAGTAAGGGAGATCATGATTAGGCCAAGGAGACTTTGGAGATAAGTGGTGAGTGGGAGTCTGATCATTCTCCTGAGCTGTGTGTGCCGACGATTTTTATATCCGGTAAGCAGGCTGCTTTAAATTTTTTTTTTTTTTGCTGCTTGAGTTTTACTCAAAACTGCTTTTCAATTTTCTGGTTGTTTTCCGCTGCCTTTGTAGATTCAGAATTTGGCTCAACTCCCAAGGTTTCCCCGGACATGAAGAAAGTGCATGTTGCTCTGGGTATCCCCTCTGAGTATCGTGAGTGGCGCTGGCTGCTAAGTCCTCTTCGTAGGGAGAAAGATGGATTGCCCCCAAATGAAGAGATAAAACGAATCAAAACAGTAGCATTAGCTCGTCCTATCACTGTAGTAGAGCTTGCTGCCAATGATAGCGGAAGAAAGAAGCACTCCCCGCCTGTTCAAGAGATGCCTGCTGAAAGGAAACCAAGGATCATTCGCGGGGGTTTATCAACTGCTCAGGAGGTGTTTGACGAGAAAAGGCCGAAGACTTCTTCTGCTTCTCGCGAGAGTTCATCAGCTGCTCCCAAGCTCGTGATTGACTTGACTTCCTCCAAGAACGAGAAAAAAGAGACTGCCGAATCTGTGCCAATAATGCCTGCTGTTCCGAAAGCTGCTAGTTCGATTGCTGATAGGATTGCTTAACGTAGAGGTTCATCAGTGCCTCCAGTGCCGAAGTTTGTGCTAAAGCGTCCACTTGGGGTTAAATCTGATTCTTCTTCGGAAAGGCTTGCTACTATGAAGAGTGGCAAGACACCTTCGCCTGTTAAAGTGGCGCCAAAACTTGTCCATTCTGGTGCTGAAACCAAGTTGCCTTCTGCGAAGAGAGAGACTGTTTGTGCCAGTGGTCGTGATAAATCCGCCAAGACTAATTCTAAGGAAGCTGCTGAGATTTGTGCGCTTTTGAAACCAGACCTTCTTGAGGATATGGACGCGTGTGCCAAATTTGTTAACAGCGTCAAATGGATTATTGGTCCAGGCTCTTTTGTGAAACACACGTCTGAGTACAGGAAGGCTGCTCTGCTGACCATGATGCAAAAAACAGCGATCTTGGCAGCTGAATCCATGGTTCTTGATCAAGAGGATACCAAGGCTGCCAAGGAGGTGGCAAGGTCTATGGCTGCCGAAGCTTATTCCTCGGCCGAGAAAGTTAAAAAATTGGAATCTGAACTTGCTGCTTTGAAGGGGTCTAATATCTCTGCCCCCACTTCTCTGCAACTTGAGACCGCTCGCCAAGAGATCACAGATTTGAAGGCTAGGCTTGACGCGACTCAAGTAAAATATGAAAGTGCAGAGAAGGAGATTGAACATTACATACCTCAGATTTCGCTCCACTGCTTATGCAAAATATGAGGAACTGATTGCTGTTTATAACCAAGTGATACACTTCAAGAAAGTTTTGACAAGCTTGAGCCTCAAGTGTTGGAACTTCAAGGTGCTTTAAAGATCAATGATAATCTGAGGGAAGAAATGGAGGAAATGCAGAGGGTTCGCGCTCGTCTGCTTGAGGAAGTTGAGCAGTTGAAGGGTGAGAAAGCTGGGTTTGAGGCTTCG
The DNA here is from genome assembly GCA_036320875.1 of Cotoneaster glaucophyllus. Taxonomy (NCBI): domain Eukaryota; kingdom Viridiplantae; phylum Streptophyta; class Magnoliopsida; order Rosales; family Rosaceae; genus Cotoneaster; species Cotoneaster glaucophyllus. The sequence goes on from CM070059.1 coordinate 23,392,306, forward strand.
CTGACTCAAAATCAATCTGATTTCTACAAACTTGGTTATGTAGATCATCTCTTTGGACGACCGTCTGATTTTGAGTTTTCTGAAAAAGACTTCGAGACCTTCTCTATTTTTCCAGAAGATTTGTTCGCCTTTACTTTCGAGTCTTCTATCGGTGAAATAGTTAGAGATAAGGGTGCCCAAGGTGAGGCAGCTGGGAGTGAAGCGCCAGATGGTATCACTGCTGGGGATGTCGTGGCTGCTGAAGGTGTGACGACTAAGCAGTCGTCGAGTGGCCAAGCTGCTGAAGAGTAGTCTTCTAAGTAGCCTTTAGGATTTATTTTTCCTTGTTGCTTTTGTTTTGCTTGAACTCTTTCAGTCTTTGCTAGTTGTTTATCAATTTTGCCAAATTTTTTTATAAACTTGTTTCCTTCGCTTTTCACCATCTTTGCTTCTTTTGTTCATGCTCTAACCTTTAGACTTTATAGACTAGTGGCAGGCGTGCTACTTTTTTATAAGCAGACAGGCCGCGTAGCCTATGCAGCCGTAGGTGTCGGGGTAGAACTTTGCAAAGTTGCTAGCCATAGGGTCGGCAGCTGGACGCCTTACTTACAGAAGCAGACGAGTTCGCGTGACCACTGGGCTGTTTAACCTTGGCTTTCTCCAATTCCGTAGGTTGCGTAGCAAGTTTCACAACACTTTAGGATTTGGTGTAAGTCGTTCTGCTCTTGGCAGATGTGAAGTTTATCGACTACGTAGCATGTCGGTAGTGGATAAAACTTTGTATAAGCGTGCTAACTTGTTTAACCTTTCACAAAAATGTGCAGTTGTTAAAGTCTAGCGTGGCTTTACTGCTCGAAGGGCAAGCCGTAGGCAGTCTTCTAGAAATCGTAGGCTACCTTAGTGCACTCGGTAGCAACTTTAGATTCCCAAGGCAGCCGTCCATCGGATGTACTGCACAATGTGCCCCCTCCGTTTCTAGTGCCCGGTTCTCTGCGGATTAGGCCAAGGGACCAAAAATCCTTAAATTAGCTAAGCCTTGAAAAAGACCATTGTGGCTACTTTTAGGAATCCCGGCGCAAGCCATTGCGCATCTAGTTATACTAGGGCAGCCAGGCTCATCCACGTCTGGATATTCGGAGTGTAGATTTTATCCTCCTGCTTTGGAGAGCATGGTTGATCCATTGGGGGATGCAATTCATGCAGTGAGTCCCTAAGAAGGGCGCGATCTTCCTTTGAAGTGCAAGAAATGACAAATTGTTACAATTAAATCAAATTGTAAAAAAGTTCCTTATTGAAAAACTAGTGAACAAATAACTTAATTGTAAACGATTGCATAACAACTGGATAGTCCTCGGCTCGTGAGGTGGTGCCCGTTGAACTGCTTGAGTCTTCGGGTCTTGATATAGTTGGAGATCACACATGGTACTTTCTCAAGTTGTAGGCGTTCCATTGCTTTTCGATCTGCTTGTCGTTCATAGTAGCGAGGGTATAGCTTCCCTTACCGCCTACTCTGCTGATCTTGTAAGGCCCTTCCCAAATAGGGTCCATCTTCTTTGATCCCTCTCTGGGAGCAGTGATGAAAGCCTTTCTCAGGATTAAATCTCCGGGTTGAAATTGCCGGATTTTGGCCCTTTTGTTGTAACTAGAGAGGAGCTGTTGCTGATAGGTTGCGATGCGGGTTATGGTCTGCTCGTGCCTCTCCTCTGCTAAATCCAAATCTGTGGCCATCTCTCTTTTGTTATGCTCGACGTCTAGTAGTAGGGTGCTAATGCTTGGCACAATGATGTTGGGAGGAATGATCGCCTCCGAACCAAATGCCAAGGAGAAAGGGGTTTCTCCGGTTGCTCGCCTTTTGGTGGTGCGATATGCCCATAGACATCTGGGGAGTTCATCTGGCCACCTTCCCTTTTTGTCGGTAAGGGATTTTTTGAGGCAGTCGAGGATCGTTTTGTTAGAAGCTTCGGCATGCCCATTGCCTTGCGGATACCTTGGTATGGACATATGCTGCTTTATGCCATATTTTTGGAAGACTCTTGCCAAATCTTTGCCCACAAATTGCGGGCCGTTATCGGTGACGATGGACTGAGGGATGCCAAAGCGGCAAATGATGTTCCTCCATATAAAACGCTTTATGTCCGTTTGAGTTGTTGTTGTCATGGGTTCCGCTTCTACCCATTTGGTGAAGTAATCAGTTGCTACGATCATCATGCCTCTGCCCCTAGTAGTGGGCGTCATAGGCCGTACCAGGTCAATTGCCCACTTCATGAACGGCCAAGGACTCGTCTGTGGGTGTAATTCGCTAGCAGGCAGTGCTGGTACAGGCTTGTAACGTTGGCAGCGGTCGCATTTTTGTACTAACTTCTTAGCATCTTGATGCATGGTAGGCCAATAGAAGCCTGCATTAAGAGCCTTTTGCGCTAAAGATCGACCTCCAGAATGATTTCCACAAACGCCTTCATGGATTGAACTTAGGACCTTCAAGTCATCAGGAGGTGCCAAACAACGGAGATGTGGTCCGGTGTAGGATCTTCGAACTAGAATGCCATTCCACATATAATAGCGTGCCGCCTTGGTTTGGAGTTTTCTAGACTCCAATCTTTCTGCGGGGAGTGTACTGTTGACCAAGTAATCTATAATAGAACTTTGCCAATTTGAAGTTACACTAACCTGTAACACTTCGACTACTGGCTCTGTCTCTATGCTCGGCTTATCTAGGTATTCCACCGGAATAGAGCGTTTGAGCTGGTGATCGAGGACGGAGCCTAAACCGGCTAGCGCATATGCGTGGGCATTTTCCGTCCGTGGAACTTGAGTGAGAGTGTAAGTCTGAAATGCCTCAAGCTGCTTGCGTACTTTCTCTAGATATTGCACCATCCTTGGATGTTTTTCTATGTATTCCCCAGTGGCTTGGCTAGTAATTAGCTGAGAATCAGAATAAATCGCAAGCTTCTTCACTACTAAGTCTTTTGCCATTCGGAGGCCTGCCAGTAAGGCTTCGTACTCTGCTTCATTGTTGGATGCCTTGAAGCCTAAAGTGATCGCCTGCTCAAGCATCGAGCCATCTGGGGTAATGAGAACCACGCCTGCTCCCGAACCTTTATAATTAGATGCGCCATCGACATGCAAATGCCAAATATCTCCATTGAGGGAAGCAGACGAAGCTAAGGTCTCGGCTGCTTTTAGGACATTGTTGGGCTTCTCTGATGCGTTGCTTAGGCCGGGTGCAAATTCTGCTATAAAATCTGCTAAAGCTTGGGCCTTTATCGCCGTACGGGGTCGGAAAACTAAACCATATTGGCCTAGTTCAAGTGCCCACTTCATCACTCGTTGAGAAGCATCCGAACCATGCAAGATGGATCGTAGAGGATATTGAGTCATGACAATAACTGTATGAGCTTGAAAGTACGGTCTAAGTTTCTGAGCAGCCACAACTAGAGCCAAAATTAGTTTTTTGATTTTCAGATATCTTGTTTCCGCATTGAGAAGAGCTTTAGAAGTGTAGAATACCGGTAGCTGGGCCCCCAGCTCTTCTCGTATGAGGGCAGAGCTCACTGCTACGTCGGAGACTGCCAGGTAGATGTATAAATCCTCCGCAGCTTCCAGTTTAGATAGTAATGGAGGTGATGTGAGATACTTCTTTAGGTCTTGGAAAGCTTTTTCACATTCTTCATCCCATTCATCACGTTGCGCCCTCTTAATGGCTTTGAAGAAAGGTTTGCATCGATCGGTAGACCGTGAGAGGAAACGGTTGAGGGCGGCTGCTCGTCCAGTCAAGCTTTGGATTTCTTTCAAGGTTGTGGGAGACTTCATTTCTAGAATTGCTCTGATTTGCTTAGGATGCGCTTCAATCCCTTGTTGGGTGACTAAGTACCCTAGGAATCGGCCTGAAGATACTCCAAATGTGCATTTGGTAGGGTTGAGCTTCATTCTGTATTTTCTAAGGATGTTGAATGTTTCCTCCAAGTTACGAATATGGTCCGACCGCTGCTTGCCTTTTACCATGATGTCGTCGACATAGACTTCCATGGTTACCCCAATTTTCTTCTTGAACATCATATTTACTAACCTTGGGTAAGTTGCTCCTGCGTTCTTGAGGCCAAAAGGCATGACCTTGTAGCAATAGGTACCTCGTTTGATCACAAACGCGGTTTTTTCCTTGTTGGGCTCGTACATGGCTATTTAGTTGATGTGAAAATTACTTAACACGCAAATTAAACCCTATTGTTGACAATTGTAGTATAGATGTAAATAGGGATCGTTCTAGGCCGGGGATTAACTAGGGATGCTAACCAACATAAACACGACTCAAAAACACTAATTTAGACTCTTTAGACTCAAAACACTTAAAACAACAACAAACAATCAAAAAGACTCAATTTAAGACCCAACAAGTGATTTTGACGAAAATAAACTCAAACTTGACTCAAAAGACTCAAAGAAAACAGATTTGGACTCAACTAACAAGATTAAATGAAAGGGGGATTGGTTTGGACGAAATTAAATTAAAACAACCAGATTAAAGACTCTAAACAAAGGTAAAACGAATTTGGGTGATTTAAATGGATGATGGACTAGCTAGGGAACCCTTCTCCACACATGATACATATGCAACACAAATCAACTTCCAGTTATTATCTTTCTAAATTATGAATGACAACGCCCCAGATTAACCGTGAATTGCACTAATTAACCTTCAGATTTTCCTAAGTTCATTGAATTAGATAGAATACGTATCCAACCAAATTATCCTTATTGATGATAGCATACTCAAAGGTCATTAAGTTCGTTGAAAACCATAAGCATTGACGAGGAAAATATGACAACATATATGTTTTCCCATAATTTAACTTAACACGATTGTGACTAGCAACCTTTACTACTTATGAATACAAGTTCATTATATGCAATTCCCTTATATTCTAGCATCAAATTCATGCATGCAAACTAAGTGTGCACCCTTAACCCACATACAAGAATAAGTTTTGAATCAAACAGTTAAGCAAATTACATTCATAACTTATGAAATAATAACTGGATAACCAATTCATGTCACATATATAATCATGGCTTTGAAATCGCCCCTAGCTAAAGTAAACTTAGTTCCTGATGATTGTAAAAATTAACAATGAAAGCAACATGATTGTAAAACTAAAATAAGGATAGAAACAACCTAAGAATGCTCCAACAATGGCAGATTGCACTCCTTCCTCTCCTTTGCTGCGGCACTTGTGTTTTCTCTCTAAAAATATGTCTCTGAAGCTCCCCCTTTGAATGGTGCGGCCAGGGTATGTATTTATAGGGCTTGAGCACAGCCCAGGTTGTCAAGGAAAAGGATTTCACACCCCAAACCAAAGAGGAAAAGGACTTGGGCGTTTGGCAGATTTCGAAGGGGAAAAGGAGAAGGTGCAGCACATATCTAGGGATAAGCCTTCTAGAAACCAGGTTTTTAGGTGTCCTAATATGAAAATAACTCCCCCTTGCAGCTGGAATTAAGGTAGAATAGGATTAGGATAAGGTAGGATAAGATAGGGTTAGTTTGGATAATGTTTGGATAAGATAAGGTTGGATAAGGTTTTGGATAATGTTCCTTCTTTCTTGCTGATTCCTTATCTTCTTATCTTGACTTTATTTTCTCCATCTTTTTAGCTGATTCCTAGCCTCTTTTAATCTTCAAATTCGTCCATCCTTCTTGCTTGAATCATAAGCTATCCATCCTTGGCCCAAAATAGCTCTAGAATGCTCCAAATTGGCTCTTTTTGCACACTTTGTCATTAAGCCCTGAAATTGCACGAAAATGGCTTAAAACACTATAATTAACATAATTAAACTAAGTAAATGCAAGAAAACAAGCTAACTAAGTCGCATAAATATGCTCCTATCATTAGTTGTAGCGAAAGTATGCGTCTAAGAAACTGAGCAGCTGGTTTCCAGAAGTTGAATCTACCAAAAGATCGATTCGAGGGACTGGATAAGGATCTTTTGGGCATGCCTTGTTGAGGTTGGTATAATCTACGCAAACCCTCCACTTGCCCTTCTCTTTCTTCATAACTAGCACAACGTTGGCGAGCCATGCCGAGTGTGCTACCTCTTCTATGAATCCGGCCTCCAATAGCTTGTCTATTTCGGCCTCGATAATCGCTACTCGTTGGGGCGCAAAATGCCTTCTTTTTTGGATCACCAGTTTAACAGCGGGGTCAACATGTAACTTGTGGCAAGCCACATTTGGGTCTATGCCGGGCATGTCGGATGGCGTCCATGCGAAGATGTCTCGAATCTTTCTAAAGAAGGTAGCGAGTTCTTCCTTCTCGGCTGAGCTTAGACGGGAGCCAATTCTGGCCATCTTTTTCAGCTGCTGCGGATCGAGAATGATCTCTTCGGCGTCTTCCTCAGGTTTCCATCCTATCTCGTCTGTTTGAGCGTCATCTTCTCGATCCACTTGCTGTAATTTTTATTTGGTAGCTTCATCATCTTTTTGGATTTCAGTGACCTCCACGAGAGTAAAGGTCTTCTTTTTTTATTCTTTCAACATTTGCATAGTGCATCGTCGGGATACAGCCTGGTCAGACTTAATTTCTCCAACTCCTCATCCCGGGATACATAATCGGATTTTTTGGTACTTGACGGAAGTGACGGCATCTAACTTGATTAACCAAGGTCTCCCAAGGATCCCATTGTAGGGGGATGGGTCACTTATGATCGTGAATGTTTGCTTTGAGACAACTAGCGGTGTTTTCACGTCAAGTGTGATTTGGCCGATAGCAGTTGAGGTGTGTCCATTGAATCCGGTAAGTACCTCTGCTCGGCGTATCATTTTTCTTTCCAGGCCCATTTTTTGGATGACTGAGAGTTGAAGTAGATTGACTGCACTTCCATTGTCAACCATCATTCGGTCGACTATGGCATGGGCTATTTGGACTGATATCACTAGTGCGTCGTCATGTGGGAAATCTACACCTTCTGCGTCTTGTTGGGTGAAGCCAATAATGGGTCCAGGTTGTGTACGGGCTGCTTAGACTTGTGAGATCAGTAAGGCTTGCTGGATCTTCCTTTTCTTGGAGTTATTAGTGGGCCCCAAGTGCTCGGATTCGGCAAAGATGCCATTGATCAAAATTGTCTTGGTTGGTGGCTCCTCATCATCATCGGCATTCCTTCTCGACTGTGCAATTGGCTTGTCCAAATATTTATCAACCTTGCCTTCTTTCACAAGCTTTTCTATATAACTCTTCCAAGTGTAGCAGTTGTCAGTAGTGTGGCCTGGACCTCGGTGGAATGCACAATATTTGGTATGGTCTAACTTGGAAGTATCTCCTTTTGATTGTTTCGGCAACTTGAACCATGGCTCGTTTTTTACGTCGCGAAGGATTTGATGGATAGGAACTGAGAACTTTGAGTAATTCTTGGTTATAGGGCCTTCTTTAGTTGTTGGCCTATCCCTCCGCTTGGCCTCTTGTCTGCTCTTGCTGGGCCGTTTTCCATCTTCCTTTCCTTGAGCTGCTACTAATTCTTTTTTAGGCTGCTCAGGTGCCTTTTCTGCCCGCCGAGCCTCGTCCCAAAGAGCATGTTTCTCTGCTAGGGCGAAGGAATCTGCTAGAGTCAAGTCTTCTTTCATGATCATTTCTCCAAATAGAGGATGATCTACTGGGATGCCTTTTTGAAAGGCTGCACTAGCTATTGAGTCATCGCATCCAACGATCTTCGCCTTCTCTGCTTTAAACCTCTTTACGTAGTCGCAGAGCGACTCCTTTGGGTTTTTCTTCACGTTGAACAAGTGATCGGATTTTTTCTTGATCGAGCGGTAAGATGAGTATTCTTTGGTGAAAACCAAGGAAAGATCATCAAAATTCTGAATGGATTGTGGTGGCAGGGTGTGGAACCAATCTTGCATTTCGCCTTGCAAGGTAGTGGCGAATATTTTGCACATGAGAGCGTCATTATTCCGGTAAAGGACCATCGCGCTTCGGTAGTGCTTCAAGTGCCTTTCTGGATCTCCATCTCCTTTGAAGGACGTGAAGTGCGGCATGCTAAACTTACATGGAGGCTCCGTTTGCTCGATCGCATCCGTGAAAGGTGACCTGCTTATATTGGTCATATCCCGTCGTAATGTTTCATCGGCCACTTTATTGCGTTGGAACTCAAGCATTCGTTCATTAAAAAGTCTTTCCACCTCCTCTTGAATTTGCCTTTGTTGGGGTAACGGAGCCCTCTGCTGCCTCAAGTCTTGGCTTACCGGTCTAGGCTGCTTAACTGGCGAAGGATTTCTTCGTAGGCTGCTTGTTGATGTGGAAGATACTCCTTGCGGGCCTAATCGCGAATGAATGCTTTGCCTAGGAGGCTGCTCACGTGGTTCATCAAAGCGTGGCCCCAACCTTGAACGTATACTCGCCTGTGGGCCTAATCGAGAATGCACACTCCTCCGCGCGCTAAGATGGGAGTTTACGCTACCTCAGGGGCCCAATCAGGATTGTACACCGCCCGACTGCTCGGTCTGGTTGATCGGCTGCTTGCCAGGACGTTGCCGGAAAGGTTCCTCGTTTGCCCTTGTCCTACTTCGGGGCACCTTCTCTGGGGCACGGTGGATCTCGGTGCGTTGCAAGAGCTGATTCACCAAGGTTGTTTGTTGTGCTAGGGCACTCGTCAACTCCATGACTTGTCGGGACAAGTGCTGCTCGCCACTCAAATTAGAAGAGCTTGGAAGGAATATACCCCCTTGAGCAGTAGAAGGGTGATTGAATCCGGGCATGAGGTTTGAGTTGGGAAGTGTCAAATCCGTGAAGAAAGGTTGTGAAATCACCCCCGGCTCGACGGTTGGTCCAGGTAGTTGAAATGGTCTCGAGCCGACTGGGGCTGCTTGGGAAACCATTGGAGCAGGCTGGGCCGCAAGAGTAGGCTGGGCTACAGGGGTAGGCTTGGTCACGGGAGCAGGCTGCTCAATACGTGATGCACGCGAATTTGAGGCTCTGGACGTGACTTTTGCTGCGTGGGCCTTGTGTGGTATGGCTTGGACTTGCCTTGGTGACACGATTTGGGCCATAGTAGTGGTACCATGGACCTCGCCGCGGGTGGTCACCGCGGTGGTTGCCATGGTGGAGCCTCGTGGTAGTGGTGCCGTTCCCCCTAGAACCACATTCAATCTCGTTGCTCGCCGCGGTCCCATTTCTTGAATGTTTGAATTGTCACTTGTGGAATTTTCTAGATTTCTAGCTGATGTGATAAAAGTTAAGCACACAAATTAAACCCTCTTGTTGTAGATTGTAGTATAGATGCAAGTAGGGATCGTTCTGGACCGGGGATTAGGAGGGCTTGCTAAAACCTCTAAACTGACTCTAAAACATAAAAACAAGGTTAAAAACGTAAGGAAAGACTCACAAGACTCAAAACAAGTTCAAAAGACTCAAAATGGGCTGAAAACACTCAAAACTGCCTAAAAACACTAGTTAGGCAGTTTCTGACCTTAAATGAACTTTGCACGAAAATATGGATTTGTTTTGACTCAAAACCACTTAAAACATCAACACAACATATTTAAGACACTTTAGAACTAGAAAGTAAATGGGGGGGGTTTTGATTTGGACGAATTTAAAACTAAAACAAACAAGAATGTAAAACTGGCAGATTTGAAGTAAAACAACTTAAAAACGTTTTTGGGACTCAGATGGGTTATGGATTGGCTAGAGGTTCATTCTCCACACATGACACACTTGTATACAAATCGATTTCCAATTGCTTTTCGATAAATTATGAAGCCCAACACCCCAGATTAACCGTGATGCACAAATTAACCCTCAGATTTTCCTTATGTCATTGAATTGGATGATGCATGCGACAACCCAAATTATTCTCCAAAAGTCCTCCACATGAATGCATAATAGAGATACAATCAGAAATCATTAAGTTCCATGAAAATCATAAGTGTTAGCGAGACATTCGTAACTATGAATGCATGATACGTTTGTCAAGAATTCAATTAACGCGATTGTGACAAGCAACCTTCACTACTCATGAATATAAACTTGTAACGATTAGGTGAAACTCATTTATATTCTAGCATCAAGTTCAAGCATGCAAACTAAGTAGGCCTCCTTAATCAACATACAAGAACAAGTTATGAATAAAACAGTTAATTGAATTGCAGTCACAACTTATTAAATCACAATTGGAAGAAATCAATTCATATCTCAAGCATGTTCATGGCTTCAAACTTCCCCCTAACTAATTAGGGGTTTAGCCACTCATGACTACAACAAAATCAGAGAATAAAGAAGTAGACATTGAAAAGAAGAACGAATTACACCTAGAGTCTTCAATCTGCAATCTTTGGAACTCCAAAGCTCTCTTCTTCTCCACCTTGCTGCGGCACCAATGGCTAAGGGTCAGGATGGATGTGTTTGTGAGTGAATGGGCTGAATGGTGGATGGAATGGGGTGGTGAGTGAATTTAGATTGTGTTTTGGGGTCAAAGATGGTGGTGGATGGATGTAGGTAGGTTATGGTGAAGGATGGGTGCTGGAATGGTGCATAAAGGGTGCAGCAAGGGGTGTTATTTATAGGGTAAAGAGGGAGCACGAATTAGACTTATTTAGGAAACACATTTACTCCAAAACTTTAAGGGAAAAGGGAATTAAAATCAGAAATTAAAAGGAAAGAGGGAAGGGAGGTGCGGCCAGATTTAAGCAAAAAGGGAATGTGATTTTGTGGCAGATTTGTAGGAAAAAGAAAGGGAAAGAAGATTGGGTTACTGATTTTTGGAAGAATAGGAAAGGGAATGTAAGATATGTTTCAGATTTTGGAGAGAAAAGGGTAAGGAGGTGCGGCAAGGATTTTGGGCAAGTCTAAAGTCATTTAGGGTCAGATATTAATTGTCCCAAATTGACTAGGAACCTTAATTATGGCTGAAACTTAATGAATTTGAGAATAGGAAAGGTTTAGGCCAAAACAAGGAACTTGGCTGATTTCTTTCCTTCTTTCAAAGCTCCTTGACTTTCTTGAATTAATTCTTCAATCTTCAAACACAATCTTAGCCTCTTCAAATCTTCAATTTCGTCCATTCCCTTTGCCCCAAGCATCAGCTATCAAACTTGGCCCAAAACTGCTCCAAAAGGCTCCAAAATGCACTTTCTTGCAACTTTAACCCTTTGGACCTACAAACACACGAAAATGACTTAAAACACTAAATTAAATGGAAACTAACTACTAAAACGTCAAGAAACAAGCAAGCTAAATCACATAAATATGCTCATATCACTAGCCATTGTATATTTTTCTTTTCTTTCTTTTTTTTTATACGTTTTATCAAAGAACTTTTACAAATAAAAAATTCTAATAATAAAAACGTATGAAAAATACAAATGGACTAGAAATTAGAGAAAAAACCTTTTTATGCGAGAGTCTTTTTTTAGCGTGGATTCTTCGCTCTCACTGAAAGCACCAATTTGTGGATGCAAATTTTCTCCTCTTCGATCTTGGACGATTTTGCACATACAAAACAACTAGGACCTTAGGTTAAGGCCAAATAGCCTCACGCGCCCACGATGAATGGGGGGGCTTTGGCCGAAGAACCTCCGATGCCAAAGTTAGAATTTTAGAGAGAAAAAGTGTTTAGAGTATTTTGGATTTTTTGCAAGAGGAATGGACTTTGAATTGGTTACCTCTTTTTGGAGCATTTTTGACTTTGTTGAAAGATGATTGTCTGCTGCTCGAGCGCAGAAATCCTGATGTACCTCAGGGGTAGTTTGGTCCTTTTTTGCTAAAATATCCATGTGCCTTGTGATTATCTTTGGCTCCACAAGTATCATGCAGTTCATAGTTACGAATGCTTTGTCAATGCTTATGATTTTCACAGAACTTAATGATCTTTGATAGTATTTCTATTATGCAGTTCATGTAGAGAACTTGATAAGAATAATTTGGTTGTCGGCGCAGAGTCCAATTCAATGAACTTAGAAAAATCTGAAGGTTAATTAGTGCAGTTCACGGTTAATCTGGGGCATTGAGATTCATGGTTTGAAGAAGTAATAACTGGAAATTGATTTGTGTTGCATATGTGTCATGTGTGGAGAAAGACCCTCTAGCTAGCCCTTTTATCATTCAATTCACCCAATTTTGTACTTAATTCACTTTGTCTTTACAATCTGTTTGTTTAAGTTTAAACTCGTCCAAAATCAATCCCCCCTTTATATTTCGTGTCATAGTAGTTAAAATCTGTCCAAACGTAGTTCTTTTAAGTGTTTTGAGTCTTGTTAATCTTAATTTCGTCCAAATAATCCCCTAAGGTCAGTTTAGTGTTTATTTGAGTGTTTTGTGCTGTTTTGAGTCTGTTTAGCCTGTTTTGAGTCATAAGTGCCTAGTTTGACGTTTTTAGGTTTAGTTTTGTGTTTTTGAGTTATATTTGTGTTGATTAGCATCCCTAGTTAATCCTCAGTCTAGAACGATCCCTACTTATTCATACTACAACTATCTTAATAGGGTTTTAATTTGTGTGTTAAGCTTTTATCACATCAAATTTTGGCGCCGTTGCCAGGGATTAGTAAAATTGCTAATCTCCCTTGTTTGTGTCGTGTGTTTTTACTTAGTATTATGATTTTGTTTTGTTTGTTTTCCTTGTTTAGGTACTAGTTTATGACTCGAAGTTCTCAACCAGTTCATGCACATATCTTTGAGTTTGATGACGATTTTGAACAAACTTTTAGAAGAAAGAGGAAGAACCCAGAACCTAGTCCACCTAGTTTTGAGGCCGAATCTGAAAAAGAAGTGGTGGAAGAGGAAGAACAAGTCATGGCTGAGGACAATCGAACCATCAAAGAACTTTCGGCCTCGGGATTGGACAATGTCGTGCCCTTATGCATTCAATATCCTAGGGCAGCTGCGGGCAAGACCGATGAGTTCGAATTGAAGTCTAGCTTGCTACACCACATTCCCAAGTTCCATGGGCTGTCCATGGAGGATCCAAACAAGCATTTGAAAGAATTTGAAGTGGTTTGTTCGGGTATGACCCCAGTCAATGTCGATGGAAGCATATTGAAGATGAAAGCTTTTCCATTCTCTCTCTTGGAAAAAGCTAAAGATTGGTTGTACGAATTGGCACCTGGGACCGTCACTTCATGGGAAAGCATGAAACGCGCATTCTTAGAAAAGTTCTTTCCAACATCAAGAGTCATTCTTTTGAGGAAGCGGATTAGTGGGATCCAACAAAATCAAGGAGAATCCTTTCCGGCATATTATGAACGTTTCAAGACTCGCGTTGCATCCTGCCTTAACACCAAATGAAAGAAGAACTTCTCATTCAATACTTCTACGAAGGACTTCTTCCAATTGAGAGATAAATGCTAGATGCCTCAGCGGGTGGTGCATTAGTTGACAAAACACCGGTTGATGCCAAGACTTTAATTGCAAACCGAGCCTTAAATGCACAACAATATGAAGGGAGGCCCCACGGCAGCAACATGTGAATGAGGTAAGTGCAATATCTGAAATACAATCTCAATTGGCTAATCTCACTCTTCTTTTGTCGCACGTTGTTGAAAAACCCAAGGTGCAAGAAAATACAATCTGTGGAGTGTGTTCCATGCAAGGGCACCAATCTGAAAAGTGCCCTCAATTGATCGAGAATAAAGGATGGGAAAGTGCAAATGCCATTGGATATCAAGGCCAAAATCAGCCAAATACGATCCATATGCTAATAACACATTAAAAAAGAATTCTCAATATATCACATGCATATTTGGTGTCAAAAGTACACTATTTTTCGATTTGGAGCGTATGTACACTGTTTTAAGCATTCGTGGGATAAAACAAGAGTGCGTTTGACACGTTTTCGAACTTAAACATATAAATACACATAATATGCTAATAAGAAATTAAAAATGAATTCTCAATAGATCAAATGCATATTTGGTGTCAAAAGTACACTATTTTTAGATTTGGAGCGTATTTGCACTGTTTTAAGGATTCGTGGGATCAAACGACCGTGCGTTTGACACGCTTTGGAACTTAAACATATAAATACACATAATATGCTAATAAGACATTAAAAATGAATTCTCAATAGATCAAATGCATATTTGGTGTCAAAAGTACACTATTTTTCGATTTGGAGCGTATTTGTACTGTTTAAAGCATTCGTGGGATAAAACGAGCGTGCGTGTGACACGGTTTGGAACTTAAACATATAAATACACATAATATGCTAATAAGACATTAAAAAAGAATTCTCAATAGATCAAATGCATATTTGGTGTCAATACACTATTTTTCGATTTGGAGCGTATTTACACTGTTTTCAGCATTAGTGGGATAAAACGAGCGTGCGTTTGACACGCTTTCGAACTTAATCATATAAATACAAATAATATGCTAATTAGACATTAAAAATGAACTCTCAATAGATCAAATGCAAATTTGATGTCAAAAGTACACTATTTTTAGATTTGGAGCGTATGTACACTGTTTTAAGCATTCGTGGGATAAAACACGAGTGAGTTGGACACGTTTTCGAACTTAAACATATAAATACACATAATATGCTAATAAGAAATTTAAAATGAATTCTCATTAGATCAAATGCATATTTGGTGTCAAAAGTACACTATTTTTAGATTTGGAGCGTATTTACTCTGTTTTAAGCATTCGTAGGATAAAACGAGCGTGCGTTTGACACGCTTTGGAACTTAAACATATAAATACACATAATATGCTAGTAAAACATTAAAAATGAGTTCTCAAAGGATCAACTGCATATTTGGTGTCAAAAGTACATTATTTTTCGATTTGGAGGGTATTTACACTGTTTTAAGCATTCCTGGGATAAAACGAGCGTGCGTGTGACACGCTTTGGAACTTAAACATATAAATACACATAATATGCTAGTTAAACATTAAAAATGAGTTGTCCAAGAATCAAATGCTTCTTTGGCGTCAAAAGTACACTATTTTTCCATTTGGAGAGTATTTGCACGGTTTTAAGCATTCGCGGGATAAAACGAGCGTGCGTGTGACACGCTTTGGAACTTAAACATATAAATACACATAATATGCTAATAAGACATTAAAAAAAGAATTCTCTATAGATCAAATGCATATTTGGTGTCAAAAGTACACTATTTTTCGATTTGGAGCGTATTTACACTGTTTTAAGCATTCGTGGGATAAAACGAGCGTGCGTTTGGCACGCTTTCGAACTTAAACATATAAATACAAATAATATGCTAATTAGACATTAAAAATTAATTCTCAATAGTGCAAATTTGGTGTCAAAAGTACACTATTTTTAGATTTGGAGCGTATTTGCACTGTTTTAAGCTTTCGTGGGATAAAACGAGCGTGCGTTTGACACGCTTTGGAACTTAAACATATAAATACACATAATATGCTAGTAAAAATTAAAAACAAGTTGTCAAAGGGTCAAATGCATATTTGGTGTCAAAAGTACACTATTTTTCGATTTGGAGCGTATTTGCACTGTCTTAAGGATTCGTGGGATCAAACGACCGTGCGTTTGACACGCTTTGGAACTTAAACCTATAAATACACATAATATGCTAATAAGACATTAAAAATGAATTCTCAATAGATCAAATGCATATTTGGTGTCAAAAGTACACTATTTTTCGATTTGGAGCGTATTTGTACTGTTTAAAGCATTCGTGGGACAAAACGAGGGTGCGTGTGACACGCTTTGGAACTTAAACATATAAATACACATAATATGCTAGTTAAACATTAAAAATGCGTTGTCAAAGGAACAAATGCTTATTTGGCGTCAAAAGTACACTATTTTTAGATTTGGAGAGTATTTGCACTGTTTTAAGCATTCATGGGATAAAACGAGCGTGCGTGTGACACGCTTTGGAACGTAAACATATAAATACACATAATATGCAAATAAGACATTAAAAAAGAATTCTCAATCGATCAAATGCATATTTGGTGTCAAAAGTACACTATTTTTCGATTTGGAGCGTATTTACATTGTTTTAAGCATTCGTTGGATAAAACGAGCGTGCGTTTGAGACGCTTTCGAACTTAAACATATAAATACAAATAATATGCCAATAAGACATTAAAAATTAATTCTCAAAGGATCAAATGCATATTTGGTGTCAAAAGTACACTATTTTTAGATTTGGAGCGTATTTGCACTGTTTTAAGCTTTCGTGGGATAAAACAAGCGTGCGTTTGACACGCTTTGGAACTTAAACATGTAAATACACATAATATGCTAGCAAAACATTAAAAATGAGTTGTCAAAGGATCAAATGCATATTTGGTGTCAAAAGTACACTATTTTTCGATTTGGAGCGTATTTGCACTGTTTTAAGGATTCGTGGGATAAAACAAACGTGCGTGTGACACGCTTTGGAACTTAAACGTATAAATACACATAATATGCTAGTTAAACATTAAAAATGAGTTGTCAAAGGATCAAATGGTTATTTGGCGTCAAAAGTACACTATTTTTCGATTTGGAGAGTATTTGCACTGTTTTAAGCATTCATGGGATAAAACGAGCGTGCGTGTGACACGCTTTGGAACGTAAACATATAAATACACATAATATGCAAATAAGACATTAAAAAGGAATTCTCAATAGATCAAATGCATATTTGGTGTAAAAAGTACGCTATTTGAGCTTGAATATTAGCAATTGCCATGTCTTGCTTCTCTAGTACCTGAAATCAAAGAAAGAAAACTAAATCAAATATCAAAAGTAAAATAAACAAAACAAAACAGAAAATAAAAACAAAAGACACGAAAAGAAACAAAGGGGAAAAATCGGGGGATTAGCAAAGTTGCTAATCCCCGGCAACGGCGCCAAAATTTGATGTGATAAAAGTTAAGCACTCAAATTAAACCCTCTTGTTGTCAATTGTAGTAAGTATGCAAGTAAGGATCGTTCTGGACCGGGGACTAGGAGGGATTGCTAATCGACTCTAAACTGAGTTAAAAACAAAGTTAAAAACGTTTGAAAAGGTTCACAAGACTCAAAACAAGTTAAAAACACTTAAAACTGCTTAAAAACACTTTTTGGACAGAATCTAAACACTAGGGATGGTTTTGGACGAAAATTGGTTTTGGTTTGACTCAAAACACTTAAAAATACAAACAAAACAGATTTGAAATACTTTGAAACAAGAAAGTAAAAGGGGGGTTTTGATTTGGACGAATTTGAAGTAAAACAAAGAATTTGTAAAGTAAAACAGATTTGAAAACGAATTTGACAACTTTGATGGGTGATGGGCTAGCTAGAGGGTCCTTCTCCACACATGATACATTGTACATAAATCGATCTCCAATTGCTTTTCAATGAACCATGAACCTCAACACCCCAGATTAACCGTGAGTGCAACCCACATATTTTCCTTATGTCATTGAATTGGATGAGTGCATACGACAACCCAAATTATTCTGCAACGGTCCCCTACATGAGTGCATAGAAGAGATACAGTTAGAGATCATTAAGTTCCATGAAAATCATAACTGTTGACAAGGCATTCGTAACTATGAATGCATGATACGTTTGCTAGGAATCCAATTAACGCGATTGTGACAAGCAACCTTCACTACTTGTGAATATAAGTTCATAACGATTAGGTGAAACTCCCTTATATTCTAGCATCAAATTCCTGCATGAAAACTAAGTATGCATCCTTAATCAACATACAAGAACAAGTTATGAATAAAACAGTTAATTGAATTGCATTCACGATTCATCAAATCACAATTGGAAGAAATCAATTCATATCTCAAGCATGTTCATGGCTTCGAATTTCCCCCTAGCTAAGTAGGGGTTTAGCCACTCATAGTCACAACAAAATCAGATAATAATAAAGTAAACATTGAAAGTAAGAACGAAGTACACCTAGAACGATCCAATCTTCAAGCTTGAACCGTCAAAGGCCTCCTTCTTCTCCACCTTGCTGCGGCACAAGTGTCTAAGGTTGTGTATGGATGTGTTTTGGATGGAAGGATGGAAGTTTAGGGAGTGAATGGGCTGCGGCAAGAAGTGTGGGATGGCTGAAAGTGTTTGAGTGAATGAATGGATGAGTGAATGATGTAGAATGGTGCGGCAAGATGGTTTTATTTATAGGGGAAGGAAGGAGCACGGTTTGGGATTAATTTAGGTAACATAATTATTCCAAAACTTAAGGGAATAAGGGAATTGAATGACAAAATCCTAGAAAGAGTGGGCAAGGATATGCGGCAAGGCTTAAAGGGTATGTGAATGGACTCCTTGCACCGCAAGGAAGATCCCCTAGCTGATTTAGGCGCGGCATAGCTTAGAAGAAAGGGAAGGTTTCTTTACTTGTGCGGCAAGGGACTTTAAGTGCAAGGAAATGTGATTTGCGGCAAGGAAAAAGGGAAACCTAAGAGACTTTGGTGCGGCATCCTTTTATGGCTGAGATTAAGTCTTCTCAAATCAGGAATTAAGTGTCCCAAATTATTTAGGAAGCTTCTTTGTGGCTGAAATGTCACATCCCGGCCCGGGGTCCACCACCTCCCGGGCCCGCTCCACCACCGTAGCACGATATTGTCCGCTTTGGGCCCCGACTACGCCCTCACGGTTTTGTTTCTGGGAACTCACACGAGAACTTCCCAGTGGGTCACCCATCACGGGAGTGCTCTCGCGCGCTACTCGCTTAACTTCGGAGTTCCTACGGAACCCGAAGCCAGTGAGCTCCCAAAAGGCCTCGCGCTAGGTAGGGATGGGAATATACATATAAGGATCACTCCCCTGGGCGATGTGGGATCTCACAATCCACCCCCCTTAGGGGCCCGACGTCCTCGTCGGCACACCACGGCCAGGGTTAGGCTCTGATACCAAATTGTCACATCCCGGCCCGGGAAGTGATCCGCCCCGGGCCGGGATGTGACAATTAACTGACACACCCCGACCGAGATCGAGGCATGCTGGCCGTCACGTGAAGGTGACGTAGCCATGTGCACAGTGCGGAAGCATTAGAATAAGAAGAAATACGAATAAATAAAAACCAAATAAGTGTGATTACACATTCAGAGCATATAGCCTAAGTGCAGTCAAGCAATTTAACTAATACCCAAAGGTGGTCCTACATTTGTGATGGTCTGCCAGAACCTCCGTTGTATCCTCGTGAGCCACCAACAAAGTTATCTAATACCTGGAGGGGCGAAAAACAAAAGCGTGAGTGGGCAAAAACAAATCTTTCAAAAACCTTTTCAAAACTAACTTTCTAACCCCTCGCCGTAAAACCTGTATACTTTCCCAGAAAAATAATAGTATATACATATACTCAACTCATCTGAAAATCAACATGCTAATATGATTCGAAACATAAAAATGCTAACAAGTCATTAATATGCCATCGAATCCAAATGTATGCCAAACCATACCAACGAATCAAGCACCTGCCAACCTATGCCAATGAATCAAACATATGCTATATCACACCATCAATTCATGAGTATGCCAACCAATCCAACATATGCCAAACTAAGCCAACGAATCAAGCATATGTCTTATCATAACATCAAATGAAGTAAACTCATCATCGATAATATCATGTCCACCGTGTGATCAGCACGACTGGAAATATAGCTCATAATCAATCTCATCATCTCAACCTATCCTGCACACATGTCGAACCCACTCAAGGTGGTCTATACGACAAGACTGGGTGTAATCTACTACGCTCTAGTGCTACAATCACGTGAATCCTGCGCTAATCGCGGGTCACCTACGAGTCGAACCTACCTATTGTGGTCTATACGACAGGACTGGCACCTAACTTGGATCCAAGGCGAGCGTGCGGTGCGGAGAGGTGAACAACACGTGAAAGACTGTGCCCTGGCCCTGGGCGGGAGCACTAACACCGGGGGTGCAGGTTTATGAGCTATCGATGCATCTCAACATCTCGTCAATCTCGTTATCTCAACATTTATTTAAACACTCAGAGGCTTACCTGAACTTACCTTAGCGTCCACAGCACCAACAATCATGCGCATACAATTTCATGATGCATAGGCACTCCATAATGCATAATAATATCATGATGCACACTTATTTCATCATGCATACTCAAGAAATATAACAAAGGTATGATGGCATGGCATTTCATTTCATAAACCATTTCACATGTTTTCTGGGAAAACTCAATGTATAAGGTATATACGGAAAACAAAAGCCCACTCACCTAGAGTCCGCGCTACGGCTCCCTAACGTGAACATCGAGGCGTCCCAAAACGTTCGGCGCCTAAAACAATTACCAAACTACAACTTAGAACTCTTAACCATAGAATATGTAATTCACGTAAAACATATCCTCAAGGATATTCTAGAATCATTCAAGACCCTTAATCAAAAG
This sequence comes from Cotoneaster glaucophyllus, assembly GCA_036320875.1. Classification (NCBI taxonomy): domain Eukaryota; kingdom Viridiplantae; phylum Streptophyta; class Magnoliopsida; order Rosales; family Rosaceae; genus Cotoneaster; species Cotoneaster glaucophyllus. Next base: position 23,412,617 of record CM070059.1, read on the forward strand.
TCAACCGTCGATCAGCGATCGACGGTAGGGTCCACTGCCCCACGTACTTGATCCGGAAGATCCGTAACTCCGATCTCTGATCCGTAACTTCTCAAGATGCACATTAACCTTCTAGAACAACATACTACAATTTCGTTACGATCCGACGGTTGGATCTCCGCCAATTGCCAAAACCGAGTGGCGGTTAACCTTTTATTTTATGAACTTACAAATCCAATTTGGGAAGATCTGTCCATCAGATTCCCAATCCGTAAGTTCCTACATTCTTCAAATATTACGTACTAACATGTATCAAAGTTTGGTGACGATCCGACGGTTGGATCGTCGATTCATATTTTCACCTAACCATGAATCGTAACGAACTTAAGTTCAATTACTCAAATTACGTCCAACAATTATCAAAACTGATCCTAGAGCATTAATCACAGCCTAAGAATAACATTGGCGGCCCACTGGCCACGTGCCGCCGCACGGGCCGCCGTGAGTGGCGGTCGGCCGCCCCGACTCACCGGAAAATCCAACTATTTTTAAAAATTCTCAAAAATTGCAGAATTGAAGATCTAGAAGAGAGGAACAACTTTCATACCTTCGGCCAAGTCCAATTTGGCTTGGAAATGCTCCAATTTCACCAAAACCGTGAAGAACCCTAGAATTGGGTGTTTTCAATTCGACCTCCAAAACCACTTCGATGCTCCAACTAATGCTTGGGCTTTGTTCCAGGTCCTAAGGGAATGCTAATGGTGTTAGCAATTGAAAGAAATTGATTCAAAAATAAGAGAATCGACGACACAAAGCCACCGCACCCTTTTGTGCGTTATTCCTAATTTCAACACCAAATCTCTCCAAATTTTGGATGGAATGGGTAGAGGGAAGATCATAGAAGGTTTTCCAAGATATGGTTTGATGTAACTCACCGGAAAAATGATGCAATTTTGACGGAAATGGATGAAGAACACCGGTCGGATCCGCGCGGGTCACGGGTATCCAACCCGTTTTTGACCTTCATCCCACGCGTCTCACCCTCTCTCCTTTCCTCCTTTCCTCTATTCCGATTAGCTGGCCTCTTCCTTCCTCCACTCTGATTCCTCTGACCTCTCTCTCTCTCCTGTTCCGATTGGCAGCCATTCCCATTCTTCTTCCTTTCTGTTTTCACCAGTCACACACGCACATACGCACACAACTTCCTTTCTTTTTAATTTCCTTCCTTTCCCATCTGAGCCATCCATTTGAATTTCCTTTAATCTGGGCCATCCAAATGGCACACCTGATTTTTATAATAACATTCATAAAATGTCCAAACTTCAAACTTTAATATCTTTTTCGTTATAACTCCAAATCACGAACCGCTTGCGCCCACGCGTCCGTAGCGACGAGTACTACGAGGTTATGCCAAGAAAACAAATCTTAGATGGCACAATGGAACAATTAACCTCGAACAATGCACGTGCCTCAAAGGGCATTTTTGTAAAATCCTTTATAACAATTTAAAAACTCTTAAAATCAGGGACGGGCTGTCACAATCTACCCCCCTTATAGAAATTTCGTCCTCGAAATTCAAACAACAAAATACATCACTGATACTCATAAAACAAACGAGGATACATATCTCTCATCTGATCCTCAGTCTCCCAAGTAGCTTTTTTTTTTTCCACTGAATGGTTCCTCCACAGAACCTTTACCATACGAATGGTCTCGTTTCTCAACACTTTGTCCTTCCAATTCAAAATTGTCATTGGTTCTTCATCATAGGACAAATCTGAACTAATTTCAAGCTGTTGAAGAGGTATCACATGTGAAGGGTCTGGAACATAATATCGAAGCATAGAGACATGAAACACATTATGCACTCTGACGAATTCTGAAGGCAACTCAAGCCTATAAGCAACCTTACCAACTTGCTCGATAGCCTGGTACAATCCGATGTACCTAGGGCTTAACTTACTCTTCTTCCCGAATCTTACAACACCTTTCCAAGACGATAACTTTAAGAATACCCAAACTAACGTCAAACACTCTATCAGTAGCATATCTATCAGCAAGGCTATTCTGTCGATCCTGGGCCGCTTTCATATTAGCTTTAATCACTTGAACATTCTGAGTAATCTCCTCTACTATCTCAAGGCCCACTAATGGTCTTTCACCAACCTTAGACCAACACAAGGGTATACGACAAGCTTTCCCATAAAGTGTCTCAAATGGTGCCATCCCGATGTTAAAATGATAGATGTTAATATAGGCAACTCCATCAATCCAACTTAGCTTGCCAATCATCACTAAACTGAAGTACCAAAGCTCTCAGCATATCCTCTAAAGTCTGAATGGTTCTCTCTGACTGACCATCTGTTTGAGGATGATAAGCTGTGCTGACTTAGTAAGCCGATCAACAATTACCCAAACATCATCACACCCGTTCCCTGTACGAGGAAGCTTGTACACAAAATCCATAGTGATATTTCCCATTTCCACTGTGGAACGGAATGTGGCTGCATCAACTCAAAAGGTTCTTTCTTTCTGCTTTGACTTGCTGACAACTGATACACCTACTCACATATTCAGCAATTTCCTTTTTTCTATCTGGCCAACAATAAAGTGGTCAAATGGTATGATACATTTTAGTACTTCCAGGATGCGTTGCATAAGCTGAACAGTGTGCTTCGTCCAAAATTACTTTCTTTAATTCCATATCATTCGTCACATACATCCCGTTCTCTTGCATAAGCATGCCATTTGATTCATAACTCTGAGGTCTTTCTTTTCTTTTCCATCGTTCCTTGCCTCAATTAATTCTTGGGTCTCTTCATCATCCATCAAATTTTCAAGCACATAACTCACTAAATTTTGTCTAACTTGAAAATTGACAAGTAAGACTTCCTCTTTAACTTCCACTTCTAACTGCACTCCAGTGGATCGTAAATCATCAAGAAGAAGAATATGACAATTATAACTGGCATGAAGTCTAGCTGAAGTCTTCCTACTAATTGCATCAGCTACCACATTTACACAATCATCCTGGTCGTGCAATCATAAACACTAAGCAACTTCACTCCACCTTTGCTGACAAAGCTTAAGATCCCTCTGAGTAAACAGATACTGGAACTCTTATGATTCGTAAGAATCTTACACTTTTCCCCATAAAGGTAAAACAATCATAGAGAAATCCGTAACAAACCGTCGATAGTAACCTGCTAGACCAAAGAAACTCCGTACCTCAGCGACGATTCGTGGTTGTTCCCAATTCTCCACAGTTGTTACTTTTTTGAGGGTCTACTTGAATTCCTTGTGCCGATGTAACATGTCCCAGAAATGTCACTTAATTTAACCAAAATTGACATTTGCTAACTTAGCATACAACCGAAGTTCCCTCAATCTTTGCAACATCAATTTAAGATGTCTAGCATGCCCTGCTCTAGTCTTACAGTATACCAGAATATCGTCAATGAAAACAATAACAGACCTGTCTAGATATCACTGGAATACTTGATTCATCAAATCCAATAAGTAGCAGGCGCACTTATTAACCCGAATGACATCACCAAGGATTCATAATGACCATAATAAATCCTGAAAACAATCTTAGGGACATCCTCACTTCAAATCTTCAATTTGTAATAACCCGACCTCAAGTCAAACTTGTAGAACACACAGAAACCTCAAAGTTGATTAAATCAATCATCAATATGCGGCAATGAATAACGGTTTTTAATCGTTACCCAATTCAATTGCCTATAATCAGTGCATAACTTTAAAGTCCCATCTTTCTATCTCACAACCAACACTCGAGCTTCCTCAAGGCGACATACTAGGTTGAATCAAATCCTTATCAACCAATTCTTGCAACTAGATTTTTTTTTTTTTTTTTTTTTTTTTTTTTTTAATTCTCTTATCTCCACATGAGCCATTCTATATGAAGTCAAAGATACATGACCTGTACCTGGCAACAAATCAATGGTAAACTCCACCTCTCTAACAGATGGTATCCCGGGCAAATCATCAAGAACACATCGGGAAAATGTCTAACCACGTTTACCTCTTCCAAACTGCCCAGAACAACATCAAAATCTACCATATCTAACGGAATAAGATTCGCTAGCATAACTATATCTTCCACTAACACTGGACACTCTGAATAAACATAATAACAACATAAAATAACCTACCTGCTTACTTGCTTAACGAATCCAACGAATAAGTTATTGATATTACGGTCTGCAGCCCGCAAAATCGATAACTCACTGTTGTCTCGATAAGTAAGTAACAATTCCCGAGGGTACAACCTTTCTAGAAAAGTGCAACTTCTAAATATGCTAACTCCACACTACTAGGAAACACAACGCGTCCTCTAGGATCTAAACAATGAGGTTGAGTCAACTGGCAATTGTATTCTGGCCTGTTGTCATCCTTCTAGGCCTCTAATAGAATGAACACCTCGGTTCTGCGCATTACGCTTCTGACCTAATTGATTGCGCTGCCTCAACGACACTTTCCGAAATGTCGATTATTGTACTTATGGCATAAAGATGCGCCCAAACCACATGACCCACCAAGGTCTCTCTGTCTCTGAAATCTTAGGCCTCCACTAAATATGTTACTTTTCATCTGGCCCGTGGCATTAAAACTTCTGCTAGAAGAACTAGAACTAGCTTCACTTCTTTTGAAGCTTTAAATCTTGCGAGGCTGTTAAGATGACTAACCTTTACCTTTGTCGTCTTTCCTTTGATTCACATTCTTTTCCTCTTCTTCTTTACTCGCACTGGGCATATTTTCTTCAATCCTCGACAAATCTCGTAAAACTCTTAGTAAGAAGCATAATGGGTAGTGGTCGCCATAGAACACCACTTTTGCTTAGTACCCAACTTAAAACAACAAAGTGTCTCAACCGGATTAGCAGCAACATTCTGATGATAGTGAGACAAGTCAGTAAACCTTATATACTACTCATTCGCCATCACCTTTCCTTGTCTCAAGTTTGTAACTCTTGCTTCTTATTCTTAATATATACCGAAGGAATAAATCTTTTCTTAAACAATTCTTTAAACAACTTCCAATTTGCTTTTTCCTCCGGCTAGTAATCATAACTTTCCTGATCCCACCAGGATGCAGGTTCTCTTCCAAAAACCAAATAGTGGCCTCGATCCACCTTTCCAAAAGAACATTTCCTTGACTTCTCATCACACAAGAGACTTTTCAACATGATTGAGCAATTGATGTGCTCCCTCAGGTCCATCATTTTCCATAGAATGATTCAGCTTCAACTTATAAACAGTCTCAAGAGAAGTCCTTTGGGGAGAACAGATAATAAACTGAATCATAATAACAATAGCTTCCCCTAACTGAGCTATATCAGGAAAACTAGGTTTATCTGAACAACGTGGCTCTCTACGAGACGGCATCGTTCTGACAGAAGACATCACAATGATTGAATTACTCGCAAAATATGCAGGACTGCGTAACCTAGGCTCTGATACCAAACTGACACACCCCGACCGAGATCGAGGCATGCTGGCCGTCACGTGAAGGTGACGTAGCCATGTGCACAGTGCGGAAGCATTAGAATAAGAAGAAATACGAATAAATAAAAACCAAATAAGTGTGATTACACATTCAGAGCATATAGCCTAAGTGCAGTCAAGCAATTTAACTAATACCCAAAGGTGGTCCTACATTTGTGATGGTCTGCCAGAACCTCCGTTGTATCCTCGTGAGCCACCAACAAAGTTATCTAATACCTGGAGGGGCGAAAAACAAAAGCGTGAGTGGGCAAAAACAAATCTTTCAAAAACCTTTTCAAAACTAACTTTCTAACCCCTCGCCGTAAAACCTGTATACTTTCCCAGAAAAATAATAGTATATACATATACTCAACTCATCTGAAAATCAACATGCTAATATGATTCGAAACATAAAAATGCTAACAAGTCATTAATATGCCATCGAATCCAAATGTATGCCAAACCATACCAACGAATCAAGCACCTGCCAAACTATGCCAATGAATCAAACATATGCTATATCACACCATCAATTCATGAGTATGCCAACCAATCCAACATATGCCAAACTAAGCCAACGAATCAAGCATATGTCTTATCATAACATCAAATGAAGTAAACTCATCATCGATAATATCATGTCCACCGTGTGATCAGCACGACTGGAAATATAGCTCATAATCAATCTCATCATCTCAACCTATCCTGCACACATGTCGAACCCACTCAAGGTGGTCTATACGACAAGACTGGGTGTAATCTACTACGCTCTAGTGCTACAATCACGTGAATCCTGCGCTAATCGCGGGTCACCTACGAGTCGAACCCACCTATTGTGGTCTATACGACAGGACTGGCACCTAACTTGGATCCAAGGCGAGCGTGCGGTGCGGAGAGGTGAACAACACGTGAAAGACTGTGCCCTGGCCCTGGGCGGGAGCACTAACACCGGGGGTGCAGGTTTATGAGCTATCAATGCATCTCAACATCTCGTCAATCTCGTTATCTCAACATTTATTTAAACACTCAGAGGCTTACCTGAACTTACCTTAGCGTCCACAGCACCAACAATCATGCGCATACAATTTCATGATGCATAGGCACTCCATAATGCATAATAATATCATGATGCACACTTATTTGGTTTTTATTTATTCGTATTTCTTCTTATTCTAATGCTTCCGCACTGTGCACATGGCTACGTCACCTTCACGTGACGGCCAGCATGCCTCGATCTCGGTCGGGGTGTGTCATGAAACCTTTGTAGCTTAGGATTAGGAAACTTTGACTTGGTCAACCCTTCTTCTTCTTGGATTCCTTTTCCTACCTTGACTTGAATTAATTTTTCTTCCTTTCCTTGGCTGATTCCTAGCATGCTTTGGTCTTCAATTTCGTCCATCTACATTGCTCCAAGCATATGCTATCCAAAACATGCCCAAAACTGCTCCAAAAGGCTCCAAAATGCACTTTCTTGGTACTTTACCCCCTGGAACCTATAAACACACGAAAATGGCTTAAAATACTAAATTAACTAACAATTAACATAAATGCACGAAAACAAGCTAACTAAGTCGTATAAATATGCTTCTATCATAAAACGAGCGTGCGTGTGACACGCTTTGGAACTTAAAGATATAAATACACATAATATGCTAGTTAAACATTAAAAATGAGTTTTCAAAGGATCAAATGCTTAATTGGCGTCAAAAGTACACTATTTTTCGATTTAGAGAGTATTTGCACTGTTTTAAGCATTCTTGGGATAAAACGAGCGTGCGTGTGACACACTTTGGAACTTAAACATATGAAAACACATAATATGCTAATAAGACATTAAAAAAGAATTTTCAATAGATCAAATGCATATTTGGTGTCAAAAGTACACTATTTTTTTATTTGGAGCGTATTTACACTGTTTTAAGCATTCGTGGGATAAAACGAGCGTGCGTTTGACATGCTTTCGAACTTAAACATATAAATACAAATAATATGCTAATAAGACATTAAAAATGAATTCTGAACAGATCAAATGCATATTGGGTGTCAAAAGCACACTATTTTTCGATTTGGAGCGTATTTGCACTGTTTTAAGGATTCGTGGGATAAAACAAGCGTGCGTGTGACACGCTTCGGAACTTAAACATAAAAATACACATAATATGCTAGTTAAACATTAAAAATGAGTTGTCAAAGGATCAAATGGTTATTTGGCATCAAAAGTACACTATTTTTCGATTTGGAGTGTATTTGCACTGTTTTAAGCTTTCGTGGGATAAAACGAGCGTACGTGTGACACGCTTTGGAACTTAAACATGTAAATACACATAATATACTAATAAGACATTAAAAAGGAATTCTCAATAGATCAAATGGTTATTTGGCGTCAAAAGTACACTATTTTTCGATTTGGAGCGTATTTGCATTGTTTTAAGGATTTGTGGGATAAAACAAGCGTGTGTGTGACACGCTTTGGAACTTAAACATATAAATACACATAATATGCTAATAAGACATTAAAAAAAAATTCTCAATAGATCAACTGCATATTTGGTTTCAAAAGTACACTATTTTTCGATTTGGAGCGTATTTGCACTATTTTAAGCTTTCGTGGGATAAAACGAGCGTGCGTGTGACACGCTTTGGAACTTAAGCATATAAATACACATAATACGCTAATAAGACATTAAAAAAGAATTCTCAATAGATCAAATGCATATTTGGTGTCAAAAGTACACTATTTTTCAATTTGGAGCGTATTTGCACTGTTTTAAGCTTTCGTGGGATAAAACGAGCGTGCTTTTGACACGCTTTGGAACTTCAACATATAAATACACATAATATGCAAGTAAAACATTAAAAATGAGTTGTCAAAGGATCAAATGCATATTTGGTGTCCAAAGTACACTATTTTTCGATTTGGAGCGTATTTGCACTGTTTTAAGCAGTCCTGGGATAAAACGAGCGTGCGTTTGACACGCTTTCGAACTTAAACATATAAATACAAATAATATGATAATAAGACAATAAAAATGAATTCTGAACAAATCAAATGCATATTTGGTGTCAAAAGTACACTATTTTTAGATTTGGAGCATATTTGCACTTTTTAAGCTTTCGTGGGATAAAACGAGCGTGCGTTTGACACGCTTTGGAACTTAAACATATAAATGCACATAATATGCTTGTAAAACATTAAAAACGAGTTCTCAAAGGATCAAATGCATATTTGGTGTCCAAAGTACACTATTTTTCGATTTGGAGCGTATTTGCACTGTCTTAAGGATTCTTGGGATCAAACGACCGTGCGTTTGGCACGCTTTGGAACTTAAACCGATATATACACATAATATGCTAATAACACATTAAAGATGAATTCTCAATAGATCAAATGCATATTTGGTGTCAAAAGTACACTATTTTTCGATTTGGAGCGTATTTGTACTGTTTAAAGCATTCGTGGGATAAAACGAGCGTGCGTGTGACACGCTTTGGAACTTAAACATATAAATACACATAATTTGCTAGTTAAACATTAACAATGAGTTTTCAAAGGATCAAATGCTTATTTGGCGTCAAAAGTACACTATTTTTCGATTTGGAGCGTATTTGCACTGTTTTAAGCATTCGTGGGATAAAACGAGCGTGCGTGTGACACACTTTGGAACTTAAACATATAAATACACATAATATGCTAATAAGACATTAAAAAAGAATTCTCAATAGATCAAATGCAAATTTGGCATCAAAAGTACACTATTTTTCGATTTGGAGCGTATTTGCACTGTTTTAAGGATTTGTGGGATAAAACAAGCGTGTGTGTGACACGCTTTGGAACGTAAACATATAAATACACATAATATGCTACTCAAACATTAAAAATGAGTTGTCAAAGGATCAAATGGTTATTTGGCGTCAAAAGTACACTATTTTTTGATTTGGAGAGTATTTGCACTGTTTTAAGCATTCGTGGGATAAAACGAGCGTGCGTGTGACACACTTTGGAACTTAAACATATAAATACACATAATATGCTAATAAGACATTAAAAAAGAATTCTCAATAGATCAAATGCAAATTTGGCATCAAAAGTACACTATTTTTCGATTTGGAGCGTAGTTGCACTGTTTTAAGGATTTGTGGGATAAAACAAGCGTGTGTGTGACACGCTTTGGAACGTAAACATATAAATAGACATAATATGCTACTCAAACATTAAAAATGAGTTGTCAAAGGAACAAATGGTTATTTGGCGTCAAAAGTACACTATTTTTCAATTTGGAGCGTATTTGCACTGTTTTAATCTTTCGTGGGATAAAACGAGCGTGCGTGTGACACGCTTTGGAACTTAAACATATAAATACACATAATATGCTAATAAGACATTAAAAAAGAATTCTCACTAGATCAAATGCATATTTGGTGTCAAAAGTACACTATTTTTTTATTTAGACCGTATTTACACTGTTTAAAACATTCGTGGGATAAAACGAGCATGCGTTTGACACACTTTGGAACTTAAACATATAAATACACATAATATGCTAATAAGACATTAAAAATGAATTCTGGACAGATCAAATGCATATTTGGTGTCAAAAGTACACTATTTTTATATTTGGAGCGCATTTGTACTGTTTTAATCTTTCGTGGGATAAAACGAGCGTGCGTTTGACACGCTTTGGAACTTAAACATATAAATACAAATAATATGCTAGTAGAACATTGAAAATGAGTTGTCAAAGGATAAAATGCATATTTGGTGTAAAAAAAAACACTATTTTTCGATTTGGAGCGTATTTGCACTGTTTTAAGTATTCGTGGGATAAAACAAGCGTGCGTGTGACACGCTTTGGAACTTAAACATATAAATACACATAATATGCTAGTAAAACATTAAAAACGAGTTGTCAAAGGATCAAATGCATATTTGGTGTCAAAGGTACACTATTTTTTTATTTGGAGCGTATTTGCACTGTCTTAAGGATTCGTGGGATCAAACGACCGTGCGTTTGACACGCTTTGGAACTTAAACTTATAAATACACATAATATGCTAATAAGACATTAAAAATGAATTCTTAATAGATCAATGCATATTTGGTGTCAAAAGTACTCTATTTTTCGATTTGGGGTGTATTTGGACTGTTTTAAGCATTCGTGGGAAAAAACAAGTGTGCGTGTGACACGCTTTGGAACTTAAACATATAAATAAACATAATATGCTAGTTAAACATTAAAAATGAGTTGTCAAAGGATCAAATGGTTGTTTGGCGTCAAAAGTACACTATTTTTCGATTTGGAGCGTATTTGCACTGTTTTAAGGTTTCGTGGGATAAAACGAGCGTCCGTGTGACACGCTTTGGAACTTAAACATATAAATACACATAATATGCTAATAAGACATTAAAAAACAATTCTCAATAGATCAAATGCATATTTGGTGTCAAAAGTACACTATTTTTCGATTTGGAGCGTATTTACACTGTTTTAAGCATTCTGGGATAAAACGAGTGTGCGTTTGACACGCTTTCGAACTTAAACATATAAATACAAATAATATGCGAATAAGACATTAAAAATGAATTCTGAACAGATCAAAAGCATATTTGGTGTCAAAAGTACACTATTTTTGGATTTGGAGCGTATTTGCACTGTTTTAATCTTTCGTGGGATAAAACGAGCGTGCGTTTGACACGCTTTGGAGTGTTGAGCTGGGGTGTTGAGCTGTGCATCACGGTTAATCTGGGGTGTTGAGCTGCATAATTTATTGAAAAGCAATTGGGAATCGATTCATGTACAAGTGTGTCATGTGTGGAGAATGGACCTCTAGCTAATCCATCAACCATCAAAGTTTTCAAATTCGTTTTACAATCTGCCGAGGTTTACATTCTGTTTTGTTTTGTTTTAAATTCGTCAAAACCAAAACCCTCCTTTTGCTTTCTTGTTCCCAAGTGTTTAAAATCTGTTTTGTGTGTGTCTTTAAGTACCTTGAGTCAAGCCAAAACCCTATTTTCGTCCAAAGTAGTGTTTAGAGTCAGAAACTGCCCAATTTGTGTTTTTAGGCAGTTTTGAGTGTTTTCAACCCATTTTGAGTCTTTTGAGTTTGTTTTGAGTTCTTTGAGTCTATTGATATGAGCATATTTATGCGAATTAGTAGGCTTGTTCTCGTGCATTTATGTTAGTTATTTGTATTTAATTTAGTATTTTAAGCTATTTTCGTATGTTTGTAGGTCCCAAGGGGTAAAGTATCAAGAAAGTGCATTTTGGAGCCTTTTTGAGCTGTTTTGGGCATGGAATGGATAGCTTATGAATGGAGCAAGGTGGATGGACGAAATTGAAGATCAAAAGAGCCTAGAAGGATGTTAGAAGTCAGTTTGGAAGCATAAAAGACACAAAATCAGCATCTCCTACAAAAGTGGCGTTTTGTCCCCTTTGTGTTCCCTCCTTGTCTCCTTTGGTGCAACAATTCCCCTTGCCATGTTTCCCTATCCTTAAACCAAGTAAGCCACATTCCCTTTCAGTTTTGGACCCAAATTAGCAAGGAAAACATATTTCCCTGTCCTTGCCGCAAAAACATACCACTTTCCTTTAATTTTCTATGCTGCCGCAAGTCCTAGCCCTTTCCCCTTAGGTTTTGATTTTAAATCCTATTTCCCTTCAGGTTTTGGTTTAGTTTTGTTGCCTAAAATCATTCCAAAACGTGCCTTAACCTCTCCCCTATAAATACTACCCCATGCCGCACCACAAATCATCATTCACTCAACAATTCAATCATTCACACACTTTCAGCCCAAAATCTCCCTTTGCCGCAGCCCTCACTCTCTCTAGACTCACATCCCTTCATCCAAACACATCCATACCCATCTTAGACTCTTTGTGCCGCAGCAAGGTGGAGAGGAAGGAGCCTTGGACGTTTCAAGCTTTCAGATTGGAGCATTCTAGGTGTACTTCGTTCTTAATTTCAATGTTTACTTCATTATTCTTTAATCTTGTTGTGACTATGAGTGGCTAAGCCCCCTACTTAGCTAGGGGGAATTCGAAGCCATGAACATGCTTGAGATATGAATTGATTTCTTCCAATTGTGGCTTGATGAATCGTGAATGCAATTCAATTAACTGTTTTATTCATAACTTGTTCTTGTATGTTGATTGAGGATGCATACTTAGTTTTCATGCAGGAATTTGATGCTAGAATGTAAGGGAGTTTCACCTAATCGTTATGAACTTACATTCATAAGTAGTGAAGGTTGCTTGTCACAATCGCGTTAATTGGATTCCTGGCAAACGTATCATGCATCATAGTTACGAATGCCTTGTCAACACTTATGATTTTCATGGAACTTAATGATCTCTAATTGTATCTCTTCTTTGCATCATGTAGGGAACCGTTGGAGAATAATTTGGGTTGTCGTATGCATCATCCAATTCAATGACATAAGGAAAATCTGAGGGTTAATTAGTGCATCACGGTTAATCTGGGGTGTTGAGGTTCTTGGTTCATTGAAAAGCAATTGGAGATCGATTTATGTACAAGTGTGTCATGTGTGGAGAAGGACCCTCTAGCTAGCCCATCAATCATCAAAGTTTTCAAAATCGTTTTCAAACTTGTTTACTTTACAAAGTCTTTGTTTTATTTTCAAATTCGTCCAACTCAAAACCCCCCATTTACTTACTTGTTTTTAAGTGTCTAAAACCTGTTTTCTTTGTGTTTTCAAGAGTTTTGAGTCAACCTAATCTTAATTTTCGTCCAAAATCTTTCTTAGTATTTTAAACCTGTCCATAAAGTGTTTTTAAGCCGTTTAAAGTGTTTTTAACTTGTTTTGAGTCTTGTAAACCTTTCCAAACGTTTTTAACTTTGTTTTTGTGTCGATTAGCAATCCCTCCTAATCCCCGGTCCAGAACGATCCCTACTTGCATACTTACTACAATTGACAACAAGAGGGTTTAATTTGAGTGCTTAACTTTTATCACATCAAATTTTGGCGCCGTTGCCGGGGATTAGCAACTTTGCTAATCCCCCGTTGTTTCTTTTTGTTTCTTTTTCGTTTGTTTTTGTTTTAAGTTTCTGACCTTGTTTTATTTTGTTTTGTTGTTTGTAGGTACTAGTTTATGACTCGAAGTTCTCAACCAGTACGTGAGCACATCTTAGACTTTGACGACGATTTTGAGAGAACTTTGAGAAGGCAAAGAAATCAGCAAGCATCTAATCCACCTAGCCCTGAACCTGAGCTTGAAGAGCAAGAAGTAGAGAAGGAATTAGAGCCCACGGCACAGATTTTGGAAGAAGTCCTAGCCATGGCAGCGGAGAATCGAACCATCAAAGAGCTTTCTGCCTCGGGTGTGGACAATCCCATGCCCCTATGTATCCAATACCCCACGGCAGCTGAAGGGAAAACAAAGGAGTTTGAATTGAAATCAAGCTTGTTGCATCACATTCCGAAGTACCATGGGCTGTCCATGGAGGATCCTAACAAGCATCTAAAGGAGTTTGAAGTTGTTTGCTCGAGCATGACTCCCGTTAACGTTGATGGCAGCATCTTGAAGATGAAGGCTTTTCCCTTTTCGCTCTTAGAGAAGGCTAAAGATTGGTTGTATGAACTAGCACCCGGAACGGTTACATCTTGGGAAAGTATGAAACGAGCGTTCTTAGAGAAGTTTTTCCCAACTTCCAGAGTCATTCTCTTGAGGAAACGGATTAGTGGCATCGAACAAAATGAAGGTGAATCGTTTCCTGCTTATTATGATCGTTTTAAAACTCTTGTTGCTTCATGTCCACAACACCAAATGAAGGAGGAGCTGCTCATTCAATACTTCTACGAAGGACTCCTCCCCATTGAACGTCAAATGCTAGATGCCTCAGCGGGTGGTGCGTTGGTGGATAAGACCCCGGTGGCTGCCAAGACTCTTATTGCCAACCGAGCACTCAATGCACAACAATATGAAGGTGTTGGACAAAGAAGCAATCCACGGCAACAAACTGTGAATGAGGTAAGTGCCATTTCTGAAATTCAATCACAATTAGCTAATCTCACTTCTCTTGTTTCTCAGGTTATGATTGCACCAAAAACACAAGAACCCCAAGTGTGTGCCGTGTGCTCCATTCAAGGGCATCCATCCGACAAGTGCCCTCAATTGATCGAGAATGGTGGTTGGGAATCTGCCAATGCAATTGGATTCCAAGGTCAAAACCAAACCAAGCACGATCCGTACTCGAATACTTATAACCCCGGATGGAGAGACCACCCAAACTTCAAATGGAGAGAACCACAACAACCTGCCCAACAAGGAGGCTTTCGGCAAAACCCTCCTGGATTCTACACTAAGCCGTATGCACCACAACAAGCCCCACAACCTTCGGCCTCATCTCAATCAGGTACGTCTTTGGGAAATGATCAAGCTATGCAATTATTAACTTCTATTTCGCAGGGGTTACAAAAGCAAGACGATAGGATAGCAAACAATGAAAAGGAGATGATGGACATGAAGAAACAAATGGGGCAGATTTCTGAGTTTCTTGGACAGTTTAGAGAGCAAGGGAAACTCCCTAGTTCAACGAATGTGAATCCGAAAGGAGGGTTCGAATCTGCCAAAGCCATCACCCTAAGAAGTGGAAAAGAAGTTGGAATCAAGTCCGACACTCCCAAATCTGCCCAAAAAGAAGATGACAAGCTACAAGAAGAAGAGGGGAGTACTAGCATGCCCACGGCAAGGGTGGCAAACCCTTTGCCGCAAGCACCCACCAATCCTCTTAATTCAGCCAAACAAGGTAAAATAGCTTCAAGTTCAGTTACTACTAACATACCCGATGTTCCTTTTCCTCGTAGGTTCATGCAATCAAAGAAGGATGAGAACGAGAAGGACATTCTTGAAACATTCCGGAAAGTACAAGTAAACATTCCTCTCCTTGAGGCCATTAAACAAATCCCGAAGTATGCCAAGTTTCTCAAGGAGCTGTGCACAAACAAAAGAAGAATGACGAACAAAGAGGTAGTTAAGGTAAGTGAAAACGTTTCAGCTGTCTTGCAACGTAAACTGCCCACTAAATGCAAAGATCCGGGCAGTTTTACGATTCCTTGTGTGATTGGCACTACTCGGTTCGAACATGCAATGCTAGACTTAGGTGCATCTATAAATGTCATGCCATACTCTATTTATGCATCTATGAACTTGGGAGAATTGAAACAAGATGGTGTGATTATACAATTAGCCGATCGTTCTAACGCCTATCCGAAAGGAGTATTGGAAGATGTTTTAGTGCAGGTGAACCATTTGATTTTCCCGGCTTATTTTTACGTATTAGACATGGAAGATTCAGCCCATTCTACCTCCCTACCAATTCTCCTTGGTAGGCCATTCATGAAGACGGCCCGGACGAAGATTGATGTGTTTAAGGGCACTCTGACAATGGAATTTGATGGGGAAGTGATTGATTTTAATATTTCTGAAACTATGAGATATCCCGTTGATGATCATTCTTGCTTCTCTATTGATGTTATTGATTCTTTGGCGCAGGTATATCTTGAAGAATTAAACGAGGATGCCCTTGAAATAACCATTACGAAGGGCATAGAACTAAAAAACCAAGAAAGGGGAGATTTGCAAACTCACGGCCACACCATGGACACCATTGCCGTGCCCTTCACTGAAGAAGTTGTAGAAGTGGTGGTTGCCCTTGAGTCACTACCACATCAATATGGTAAGGTTCCACTCTCAATCTCAAGTTCAGTTTCTACTAAAATGTTGCCTTCTGTCATTCAGGCACCTACTCTTGAACTTAAGCCGTTGCCGGACCATTTAAAGTATGTGTTTTTGGGCCAAGACAAGACGTTGCCCGTCATCATCTCTTCATCACTCACGACCCAAGAAGAAGACAAGTTGGTGAGGGTGCTTCGAGAGTTCAAAACTGCCATTGGGTGGACATTGGCCGATATTAAGGGAATTAGCCCCACCACTTGCATGCATCGCATACTTCTTGAGGAGGGGGCTAAACCATCTAGAGAGGCTCAACGCCGTCTCAACCCTCCAATGATGGAAGTTGTGAAGAAGGAAATAATCAAGCTTTTAGACTGTGGAGTGATCTATCCTATCTCCGATAGCCGTTGGGTTTCACCAATTCAAGTCGTTCCTAAGAAGTCTGGAGTCACAGTTGTCAAGAATGATGAGAACGAGCTTGTGCCTACACGAATTCAAACTGGATGGCGAGTGTGCATCGACTATAGGAAGCTCAACGCCACAACAAGAAAAGATCACTTCCCTTTGCCATTCATCGATCAAATGCTTGAAAGGTTAGCCGGTCATTCTTTTTATTGCTTTCTTGATGGATATTCTGGATATAACCAAATTGTGATAGCCCCGGATGACCAAGAAAAGACCACCTTCACGTGCCCCTTTGGAACTTTTGCTTATCGGCGCATGCCATTCGGTTTATGCAATGCACCCGCCACTTTCCAAAGGTGTATGGTAAGTATCTTCTCCGATTTTGTTGAAAAGATTATTGAAGTTTTTATGGATGATTTTAGTGTGTTTGGAGATTCTTTTGATAATTGTTTGGATAATTTGACCTTGATCTTGTAACGATGCGTTGAAACTAACCTTGTTCTCAATTGGGAAAAATGTCATTTTATGGTGAGACAAGGTATAGTTTTGGGGCACATCATTTCCGAACAAGGTATTGAAGTTGATAAGTCCAAAATAGATCTTGTACGTCACTTACCCTCTCCCACTTCGGTGAGGGAAGTTCGTTCTTTTCTTGGCCATGCAGGATTTTATAGGCGATTTATCAAAGATTTCTCTAAAATTGCCCAACCTTTGTGCCGATTGTTGCAAAAAGAAGTGACCTTTGAGTTCAATCAAGAGTGTGAGACGGCTTTCAAAACCCTCAAAGAGAAGCTTACTTCGGCCCCCATCATCATGCCACCCGATTGGAGCCTTCCGTTCGAGCTTATGTGCGATGCATCCGATTATGCGCTTGGAGCTGTTTTGGGACAAAGAAAGGACAAGCAGCCGCATGTTATATACTATGCTTCTCGGACCTTGAACGATGCCCAATTGAATTACTCCACAACGGAAAAAGAACTTCTTGCTATTGTCTTTGCCTTAGATAAGTTTCGTTCCTATTTAATTGGCACTAAAGTGATTGTTTACTCTGATCATGCAGCTTTGAAATACTTGCTAACGAAGAAGGAAGCAAAACCTAGACTTATTCGTTGGATGCTTCTTCTACAAGAGTTTGACATCGAGATCCGAGACAAGAAAGGAAGTGAGAATGTGGTGGCTGACCACCTAAGCCGAATGCTCCAAAATCCCAATGCCGTGCCTATCCCTGAGCATTTCCCTGATGAGCAGCTGCTGTCCATTGAGGTAAGTGAGCCATGGTATGCCGATTTGGTTAATTTCTTAGTGTCTAAACAAGTTCCAAGCACTCTAAGCAAGCACCAAAGTGATAAATTAAAAAAGGATGCACGTTTTTATGTGTGGGATGATCCCTATTTGTGGAAATATTGCTCTGACCAGATTTTGCGTAGGTGTGTGCACGATGGTGAAGTTCATTCGATTTTAAAATTCTGTCACACTTATGCTTGTGGGGGCCATTTTGGAACCCAAAGAACGGCTTTAAAGGTTCTTGAATGTGGTTTTTATTGGCCCACTTTGTTTAAAGATGCTAGAACTTTTTGTCTAACCTGTGATCGATGTCAAAGAACGGGAAATATAGGTGCCAAGGACCAAATGCCGCAGCAACCTCTCTTCTTTGTGGAAATTTTCGACGTTTGGGGTATTGATTTCATGGGTCCCTTCCCTCCCTCTTTTGGTTTCACTTATATCTTGCTAGCTGTTGATTATGTTTCAAAATGGGTGGAAGCAAAGGCCACCCGTACTAACGATTCTAAGGTGGTTGCAGATTTTGTGAAAACTAACATTTTTGCTAGGTTTGGGATGCCCCGAGTTCTAATCAGTGACGGAGGTTCCCACTTTTGCAACCGGACCATTGAGGCTTTGCTAAAGAAGTATAACGTTACGCATAAGGTTTCAACACCTTATCATCCTCAAACAAATGGGCAAGCCGAGGTTTCAAATAGGGAGATCAAGCAAATCCTAGAGAAAACCGTGGGGCCTTCAAGGAGAGATTGGAGCTTACGCTTGGATGATGCATTATGGGCATATCGAACGGCCTACAAGACTCCCCTTGGCATGTCACCTTTTCGGCTCATTTATGGGAAACCATGTCATTTGCCCGTCGAGCTAGAACACAAGGCGCATTGGGCTGTGAAGACTTTCAACATGGACATAGATGCGGCTGGAGTTCATAGAAAGCTCCAATTGAATGAACTCGAGGAGATTAGGCACGAAGCATACGAGAATGCTCAAATTTACAAGGACAAGACGAAGGCTTACCATGACAAGATGCTTCGTACCAAAACATTCTCAAAAGGGCAGCGAGTGTTACTTTTTGATTCTAGACTTCGTTTATTCCCCGGTAAGCTACGTTCTAAGTGGATTGGACCTTTTGTTGTTACTAATGTTTTTCCTTATGGTGCAGTCCAAATCCAAAGCTTGAAAACCGGCCAAGAATTCAAGGTGAATGGGCATCGTTTGAAGCCCTACTATGACTTGTTCGAGGAGCATGTGGTGGAGGAGACAACTCTCCATGCCGTGGGCTCTAAGGATGCTTGAAAGATGGAGTTCTTCGTCCGGCTGCAAGACGTTAAAGCAAGCGCTTCTTGGGAGGCAACCCATGCATTTAAAGAGCTTTTGGATGCTCCCCGCATTATAACCAGGTGTTTATGTTCCTAAACTCTATTCTTTGTTAATTTTACTTTACAATGCATCTTTATTTGCTGTTTGTTTGCTTGTTTTTGTGTGAGTTTTCGTATGCAACATTGAGGACAATGTTTGGTTTAAGTGTGGGGGTGTAAACAAGCTGTTTTTACATGATTTTCGTGGGTTTTATTCACCTATCACTTAAAATGTTGTTTTTCACTGTTTTTATGTGTTTTTAGTGTGTTTTAAAGCATTTTAATATGTTTTGTTTTAAAAATCCGAAAATTTCATAAAAAAATTTGAAAAATTGTTTTGAAAAAGCCAAAAAGATTTGTTTTTGTGTGTTTGTTTGCGTTTTAGGGTACCTTCCAACCCAATGATGAGGATTCGGTTTTTAATTGCATGATTGTTAAGGAAAGTTGTGAACATGGATGGAAGTTTGATATACCTTTGGTTTATGCTTGGTTTTCGTTGTTGTTTATGAATTCACATTTGATTACAAAGAAAAAAAAAAAAAAAATCAGTTTTTGTAACGTGCTTGAAGGAAGGAACCCAAATTAACGCTACAACCCTGTGAGACTTGAGCCTAAACGTTCTTTGGAGAGTTAAAAATCTGTGCATTTGTTGTTTTCTAAAGTCGTTGCATGATCTCATTATTCTTTGCTTGGTTACTACTTAGAAGGCGTTTCATCATTTAGTTCCAAATACTAGAACTCATATCCGTTTCATTCAAAGCATGGTATTGAGTGCATGACACATAAACAAGATGAAGTTGTATAGTAAACCAAGAGCCAAATAGCCATCCCCCGTGCAAATATGTTTAGGATTACCCCCGTTGAGCCATGTTTAGCCTATTTCTTTGTTAACCCACATCATCCTCACCAAGCCTAGAATAGGACCATCCATATCCTTGTTCTTGAAGCGTAGTAAAGCATGATTTAAAGGGAATTCGTTTTGAGTAATTGTTTGCAGAAAACAAGTGTGGGGGAAGAGATTTTTGGTGTTTTTGAGTACAAGAAAGAAGAAAAAAATTCGTATAAAAAGAAAAGAGAAAAAGAAAAGTTGTGAAAAGAATGAAAAAGAGTTGAAAAATATGTGAAAAAGAGTCCTAAAGTGTTGATTATTGAAGAAAGGGTCCAAAAAGATGAATTAGGCCCTAAGTGTTGCATAAATCTTCCCTTGTGTTTAAAAGTTGATTTCTGCATTCTAAAATGAATTCCAGGTGTCAATTTCATTACTATGCTTGCTATTGCCTAAAGAACGTTTGTTTATCCTTACCTTTCCTTGTTAGCCAACACCCTTAAGCCCCGTTACAACCCTTGACTTCAATCTTGAGTGTTGTGTGTTCAATTTGTGGAGTTTGGAATTGGTATGAGCATATGGTGTCCCTGGTTCTCGCGTCTAAGTAGTAGCATTCCATTCATGAGATCATATTTAAAACATGCTTAATAACTCCAGAAAATGCTTTCTTTGTCATAAACATATGTGAGTCTTCGTTTTCATTTTTACATCAATCTTCTCACATATAACTAGTGTAGGGTGTGTAGTCAGAAAATCTGTGTGAAAAAGAGTGTATCTTGTAAGGAATTGGGTGAATTCTCTAAGGCATGTTACTACATTCAAATCATTGTTTTAATTGATTAAATGCGAGCTAATAAGTGATGACTGTGATTAAGTATGCGCTCGAGCGTAAGGATGACTAAAATCTATGTGAATGATGATCTTTGATATGTCATGTGTGTTGGAAATCCCTGAGGAAAACGTTGGAAGGTTTAGATTGTGTTTTGTTTTGTTTACTTTATTTTGTTTTGTTTTGTTTCGTTTTGCTCGAGGACTAGCAAAAGCTAAGTGTGGGGGAATTTGATATGAGCATATTTATGCGAATTAGTAGGCTTGTTCTCGTGCATTTATGTTAGTTATTTGTATTTAATTTAGTATTTTAAGCTATTTTCGTATGTTTGTAGGTCCCAAGGGGTAAAGTATCAAGAAAGTGCATTTTGGAGCCTTTTTGAGCTGTTTTGGGCATAGAATGGATAGCTTATGAATGGAGCAAGGTGGATGGACGAAATTGAAGATCAAAAGAGCCTAGAAGGATGTTAGAAGTCAGTTTGGAAGCATAAAAGACACAAAATCAGCATCTCCTACAAAAGTGGCGTTTTGTCCCCTTTGTGTTCCCTCCTTGTCTCCTTTGGTGCAACAATTCCCCTTGCCATGTTTCCCTATCCTTAAACCAAGTAAGCCACATTCCCTTTCAGTTTTGGACCCAAATTAGCAAGGAAAACATATTTCCCTGTCCTTGCCGCAAAAACATACCACTTTCCTTTAATTTTCTATGCTGCCGCAAGTCCTAGCCCTTTCCCCTTAGGTTTTGATTTTAAATCCTATTTCCCTTCAGGTTTTGGTTTAGTTTTGTTGCCTAAAATCATTCCAAAACGTGCCTTAAGCTCTCCCCTATAAATACTACCCCATGCCGCACCACAAATCATCATTCACTCAACAATTCAATCATTCACACACTTTCAGCCCAAAATCTCCCTTTGCCGCAGCCCTCACTCTCTCTAGACTCACATCCCTTCATCCAAACACATCCATACCCATCTTAGACTCTTTGTGCCGCAGCAAGGTGGAGAGGAAGGAGCCTTGGACGTTTCAAGCTTTCAGATTGGAGCATTCTAGGTGTACTTCGTTCTTAATTTCAATGTTTACTTCATTATTCTTTAATCTTGTTGTGACTATGAGTGGCTAAGCCCCCTACTTAGCTAGGGGGGAATTCGAAGCCATGAACATGCTTGAGATATGAATTGATTTCTTCCAATTGTGGCTTGATGAATCGTGAATGCAATTCAATTAACTGTTTTATTCATAACTTGTTCTTGTATGTTGATTGAGGATGCATACTTAGTTTTCATGCAGGAATTTGATGCTAGAATGTAAGGGAGTTTCACCTAATCGTTATGAACTTACATTCATAAGTAGTGAAGGTTGCTTGTCACAATCGCGTTAATTGGATTCCTGGCAAACGTATCATGCATCATAGTTACGAATGCCTTGTCAACACTTATGATTTTCATGGAACTTAATGATCTCTAATTGTATCTCTTCTATGCATCATGTAGGGAACCGTTGGAGAATAATTTGGGTTGTCGTATGCATCATCCAATTCAATGACATAAGGAAAATCTGAGGGTTAATTAGTGCATCACGGTTAATCTGGGGTGTTGAGGTTCTTGGTTCATTGAAAAGCAATTGGAGATCGATTTATGTACAAGTGTGTCATGTGTGGAGAAGGACCCTCTAGCTAGCCCATCAATCATCAAAGTTTTCAAAATCGTTTTCAAACTTGTTTACTTTACAAAGTCTTTGTTTTATTTTCAAATTCGTCCAACTCAAAACCCCCCATTTACTTACTTGTTTTTAAGTGTCTAAAACCTGTTTTCTTTGTGTTTTCAAGAGTTTTGAGTCAACCTAATCTTAATTTTCGTCCAAAATCTTTCTTAGTATTTTAAACCTGTCCATAAAGTGTTTTTAAGCCGTTTAAAGTGTTTTTAACTTGTTTTGAGTCTTGTAAACCTTTCCAAACGTTTTTAACTTTGTTTTTGTGTCGATTAGCAATCCCTCCTAATCCCCGGTCCAGAACGATCCCTACTTGCATACTTACTACAATTGACAACAAGAGGGTTTAATTTGAGTGCTTAACTTTTATCACATCAAATTTTGGCGCCGTTGCCGGGGATTAGCAACTTTGCTAATCCCCCGTTGTTTCTTTTTGTTTCTTTTTCGTTTGTTTTTGTTTTAAGTTTCTGACCTTGTTTTATTTTGTTTTGTTGTTTGTAGGTACTAGTTTATGACTCGAAGTTCTCAACCAGTACGTGAGCACATCTTAGACTTTGACGACGATTTTGAGAGAACTTTGAGAAGGCAAAGAAATCAGCAAGCATCTAATCCACCTAGCCCTGAACCTGAGCTTGAAGAGCAAGAAGTAGAGAAGGAATTAGAGCCCACGGCACAGATTTTGGAAGAAGTCCTAGCCATGGCAGCGGAGAATCGAACCATCAAAGAGCTTTCTGCCTCGGGTGTGGACAATCCCATGCCCCTATGTATCCAATACCCCACGGCAGCTGAAGGGAAAACAGAGGAGTTTGAATTGAAATCAAGCTTGTTGCATCACATTCCGAAGTACCATGGGCTGTCCATGGAGGATCCTAACAAGCATCTAAAGGAGTTTGAAGTTGTTTGCTCGAGCATGACTCCCGTTAACGTTGATGGCAGCATCTTGAAGATGAAGGCTTTTCCCTTTTCGCTCTTAGAGAAGGCTAAAGATTGGTTGTATGAACTAGCACCCGGAACGGTTACATCTTGGGAAAGTATGAAACGAGCGTTCTTAGAGAAGTTTTTCCCAACTTCCAGAGTCATTCTCTTGAGGAAACGGATTAGTGGCATCGAACAAAATGAAGGTGAATCGTTTCCTGCTTATTATGATCGTTTTAAAACTCTTGTTGCTTCATGTCCACAACACCAAATGAAGGAGGAGCTGCTCATTCAATACTTCTACGAAGGACTCCTCCCCATTGAACGTCAAATGCTAGATGCCTCAGCGGGTGGTGCGTTGGTGGATAAGACCCCGGTGGCTGCCAAGACTCCTATTGCCAACCGAGCACTCAATGCACAACAATATGAAGGTGTTGGACAAAGAAGCAATCCACGGCAACAAAGTGTGAATGGGGTAAGTGCCATTTCTGAAATTCAATCACAATTAGCTAATCTTACTTCTCTTGTTTCTCAGGTTATGATTGCACCAAAAACACAAGAACCCCAAGTGTGTGCCGTGTGCTCCATTCAAGGGCATCCATCCGACAAGTGCCCTCAATTGATCGAGAATGGTGGTTGGGAATCTGCCAATGCAATTGGATTCCAAGGTCAAAACCAAACCAAGCACGATCCGTACTCGAATACTTATAACCCCGGATGGAGAGACCACCCAAACTTCAAATGGAGAGAACCACAACAACCTGCCCAACAAGGAGGCTTTCGGCAAAACCCTCCTGGATTCTACACTAAGCCGTATGCACCACAACAAGCCCCACAACCTTCGGCCTCATCTCAATCAGGTACGTCTTTGGGAAATGATCAAGCTATGCAATTATTAACTTCTATTTCGCAGGGGTTACAAAAGCAAGACGATAGGATAGCAAACAATGAAAAGGAGATGATGGACATGAAGAAACAAATGGGGCAGATTTCTGAGTTTCTTGGACAGTTTAGAGAGCAAGGGAAACTCCCTAGTTCAACGAATGTGAATCCGAAAGGAGGGTTCGAATCTGCCAAAGCCATCACCCTAAGAAGTGGAAAAGAAGTTGGAATCAAGTCCGACACTCCCAAATCTGCCCAAAAAGAAGATGACAAGCTACAAGAAGAAGAGGGGAGTACTAGCATGCCCACGGCAAGGGTGGCAAACCCTTTGCCGCAAGCACCCACCAATCCTCTTAATTCAGCCAAACAAGGTAAAATAGCTTCAAGTTCAGTTACTACTAACATACCCGATGTTCTTTTTCCTCGTAGGTTCATGCAATCAAAGAAGGATGAGAACGAGAAGGACATTCTTGAAACATTCCGGAAAGTACAAGTAAACATTCCTCTCCTTGAGGCCATTAAACAAATCCCGAAGTATGCCAAGTTTCTCAAGGAGCTGTGCACAAACAAAAGAAGAATGACGAACAAAGAGGTAGTTAAGGTAAGTGAAAACGTTTCAGCTGTCTTGCAACGTAAACTGCCCACTAAATGCAAAGATCCGGGCAGTTTTACGATTCCTTGTGTGATTGGCACTACTCGGTTCGAACATGCAATGCTAGACTTAGGTGCATCTATAAATGTCATGCCATACTCTATTTATGCATCTATGAACTTGGGAGAATTGAAACAAGATGGTGTGATTATACAATTAGCCGATCGTTCTAACGCCTATCCGAAAGGAGTATTGGAAGATGTTTTAGTGCAGGTGAACCATTTGATTTTCCCGGCTTATTTTTACGTATTAGACATGGAAGATTCAGCCCATTCTACCTCCCTACCAATTCTCCTTGGTAGGCCATTCATGAAGACGGCCCGGACGAAGATTGATGTGTTTAAGGGCACTCTGACAATGGAATTTGATGGGGAAGTGATTGATTTTAATATTTCTGAAACTATGAGATATCCCGTTGATGATCATTCTTGCTTCTCTATTGATGTTATTGATTCTTTGGCGCAGGTATATCTTGAAGAATTAAACGAGGATGCCCTTGAAATAACCATTACGAAGGGCATAGAACTAAAAAACCAAGAAAGGGGAGATTTGCAAACTCACGGCCACACCATGGACACCATTGCCGTGCCCTTCACTGAAGAAGTTGTAGAAGTGGTGGTTGCCCTTGAGTCACTACCACATCAATATGGTAAGGTTCCACTCTCAATCTCAAGTTCAGTTTCTACTAAAATGTTGCCTTCTGTCATTCAGGCACCTACTCTTGAACTTAAGCCGTTGCCGGACCATTTAAAGTATGTGTTTTTGGGCCAAGACAAGACGTTGCCCGTCATCATCTCTTCATCACTCACGACCCAAGAAGAAGACAAGTTGGTGAGGGTGCTTCGAGAGTTCAAAACTGCCATTGGGTGGACATTGGCCGATATTAAGGGAATTAGCCCCACCACTTGCATGCATCGCATACTTCTTGAGGAGGGGGCTAAACCATCTAGAGAGGCTCAACGCCGTCTCAACCCTCCAATGATGGAAGTTGTGAAGAAGGAAATAATCAAGCTTTTAGACTGTGGAGTGATCTATCCTATCTCCGATAGCCGTTGGGTTTCACCAATTCAAGTCGTTCCTAAGAAGTCTGGAGTCACAGTTGTCAAGAATGATGAGAACGAGCTTGTGCCTACACGAATTCAAACTGGATGGCGAGTGTGCATCGACTATAGGAAGCTCAACGCCACAACAAGAAAAGATCACTTCCCTTTGCCATTCATCGATCAAATGCTTGAAAGGTTAGCCGGTCATTCTTTTTATTGCTTTCTTGATGGATATTCTGGATATAACCAAATTGTGATAGCCCCGGATGACCAAGAAAAGACCACCTTCACGTGCCCCTTTGGAACTTTTGCTTATCGGCGCATGCCATTCGGTTTATGCAATGCACCCGCCACTTTCCAAAGGTGTATGGTAAGTATCTTCTCCGATTTTGTTGAAAAGATTATTGAAGTTTTTATGGATGATTTTAGTGTGTTTGGAGATTCTTTTGATAATTGTTTGGATAATTTGACCTTGATCTTGTAACGATGCGTTGAAACTAACCTTGTTCTCAATTGGGAAAAATGTCATTTTATGGTGAGACAAGGTATAGTTTTGGGGCACATCATTTCCGAACAAGGTATTGAAGTTGATAAGTCCAAAATAGATCTTGTACGTCACTTACCCTCTCCCACTTCGGTGAGGGAAGTTCGTTCTTTTCTTGGCCATGCAGGATTTTATAGGCGATTTATCAAAGATTTCTCTAAAATTGCCCAACCTTTGTGCCGATTGTTGCAAAAAGAAGTGACCTTTGAGTTCAATCAAGAGTGTGAGACGGCTTTCAAAACCCTCAAAGAGAAGCTTACTTCGGCCCCCATCATCATGCCACCCGATTGGAGCCTTCCGTTCGAGCTTATGTGCGATGCATCCGATTATGCGCTTGGAGCTGTTTTGGGACAAAGAAAGGACAAGCAGCCGCATGTTATATACTATGCTTCTCGGACCTTGAACGATGCCCAATTGAATTACTCCACAACGGAAAAAGAACTTCTTGCTATTGTCTTTGCCTTAGATAAGTTTCGTTCCTATTTAATTGGCACTAAAGTGATTGTTTACTCTGATCATGCAGCTTTGAAATACTTGCTAACGAAGAAGGAAGCAAAACCTAGACTTATTCGTTGGATGCTTCTTCTACAAGAGTTTGACATCGAGATCCGAGACAAGAAAGGAAGTGAGAATGTGGTGGCTGACCACCTAAGCCGAATGCTCCAAAATCCCAATGCCGTGCCTATCCCTGAGCATTTCCCTGATGAGCAGCTGCTGTCCATTGAGGTAAGTGAGCCATGGTATGCCGATTTGGTTAATTTCTTAGTGTCTAAACAAGTTCCAAGCACTCTAAGCAAGCACCAAAGTGATAAATTAAAAAAGGATGCACGTTTTTATGTGTGGGATGATCCCTATTTGTGGAAATATTGCTCTGACCAGATTTTGCGTAGGTGTGTGCACGATGGTGAAGTTCATTCGATTTTAAAATTCTGTCACACTTATGCTTGTGGGGGCCATTTTGGAACCCAAAGAACGGCTTTAAAGGTTCTTGAATGTGGTTTTTATTGGCCCACTTTGTTTAAAGATGCTAGAACTTTTTGTCTAACCTGTGATCGATGTCAAAGAACGGGAAATATAGGTGCCAAGGACCAAATGCCGCAGCAACCTCTCTTCTTTGTGGAAATTTTCGACGTTTGGGGTATTGATTTCATGGGTCCCTTCCCTCCCTCTTTTGGTTTCACTTATATCTTGCTAGCTGTTGATTATGTTTCAAAATGGGTGGAAGCAAAGGCCACCCGTACTAACGATTCTAAGGTGGTTGCAGATTTTGTGAAAACTAACATTTTTGCTAGGTTTGGGATGCCCCGAGTTCTAATCAGTGACGGAGGTTCCCACTTTTGCAACCGGACCATTGAGGCTTTGCTAAAGAAGTATAACGTTACGCATAAGGTTTCAACACCTTATCATCCTCAAACAAATGGGCAAGCCGAGGTTTCAAATAGGGAGATCAAGCAAATCCTAGAGAAAACCGTGGGGCCTTCAAGGAGAGATTGGAGCTTACGCTTGGATGATGCATTATGGGCATATCGAACGGCCTACAAGACTCCCCTTGGCATGTCACCTTTTCGGCTCATTTATGGGAAACCATGTCATTTGCCCGTCGAGCTAGAACACAAGGCGCATTGGGCTGTGAAGACTTTCAACATGGACATAGATGCGGCTGGAGTTCATAGAAAGCTCCAATTGAATGAACTCGAGGAGATTAGGCACGAAGCATACGAGAATGCTCAAATTTACAAGGACAAGACGAAGGCTTACCATGACAAGATGCTTCGTACCAAAACATTCTCAAAAGGGCAGCGAGTGTTACTTTTTGATTCTAGACTTCGTTTATTCCCCGGTAAGCTACGTTCTAAGTGGATTGGACCTTTTGTTGTTACTAATGTTTTTCCTTATGGTGCAGTCCAAATCCAAAGCTTGAAAACCGGCCAAGAATTCAAGGTGAATGGGCATCGTTTGAAGCCCTACTATGACTTGTTCGAGGAGCATGTGGTGGAGGAGACAACTCTCCATGCCGTGGGCTCTAAGGATGCTTGAAAGATGGAGTTCTTCGTCCGGCTGCAAGACGTTAAAGCAAGCGCTTCTTGGGAGGCAACCCATGCATTTAAAGAGCTTTTGGATGCTCCCCGCATTATAACCAGGTGTTTATGTTCCTAAACTCTATTCTTTGTTAATTTTACTTTACAATGCATCTTTATTTGCTGTTTGTTTGCTTGTTTTTGTGTGAGTTTTCGTATGCAACATTGAGGACAATGTTTGGTTTAAGTGTGGGGGTGTAAACAAGCTGTTTTTACATGATTTTCGTGGGTTTTATTCACCTATCACTTAAAATGTTGTTTTTCACTGTTTTTATGTGTTTTTAGTGTGTTTTAAAGCATTTTAATATGTTTTGTTTTAAAAATCCGAAAATTTCATAAAAAAATTTGAAAAATTGTTTTGAAAAAGCCAAAAAGATTTGTTTTTGTGTGTTTGTTTGCGTTTTAGGGTACCTTCCAACCCAATGATGAGGATTCGGTTTTTAATTGCATGATTGTTAAGGAAAGTTGTGAACATGGATGGAAGTTTGATATACCTTTGGTTTATGCTTGGTTTTCGTTGTTGTTTATGAATTCACATTTGATTACAAAGAAAAAAAAGAAAAAAAATCAGTTTTTGTAACGTGCTTGAAGGAAGGAACCCAAATTAACGCTACAACCCTGTGAGACTTGAGCCTAAACGTTCTTTGGAGAGTTAAAAATCTGTGCATTTGTTGTTTTCTAAAGTCGTTGCATGATCTCATTATTCTTTGCTTGGTTACTACTTAGAAGGCGTTTCATCATTTAGTTCCAAATACTAGAACTCATATCCGTTTCATTCAAAGCATGGTATTGAGTGCATGACACATAAACAAGATGAAGTTGTATAGTAAACCAAGAGCCAAATAGCCATCCCCCGTGCAAATATGTTTAGGATTACCCCCGTTGAGCCATGTTTAGCCTATTTCTTTGTTAACCCACATCATCCTCACCAAGCCTAGAATAGGACCATCCATATCCTTGTTCTTGAAGCGTAGTAAAGCATGATTTAAAGGGAATTCGTTTTGAGTAATTGTTTGCAGAAAACAAGTGTGGGGGAAGAGATTTTTGGTGTTTTTGAGTACAAGAAAGAAGAAAAAAATTCGTATAAAAAGAAAAGAGAAAAAGAAAAGTTGTGAAAAGAATGAAAAAGAGTTGAAAAATATGTGAAAAAGAGTCCTAAAGTGTTGATTATTGAAGAAAGGGTCCAAAAAGATGAATTAGGCCCTAAGTGTTGCATAAATCTTCCCTTGTGTTTAAAAGTTGATTTCTGCATTCTAAAATGAATTCCAGGTGTCAATTTCATTACTATGCTTGCTATTGCCTAAAGAACGTTTGTTTATCCTTACCTTTCCTTGTTAGCCAACACCCTTAAGCCCCGTTACAACCCTTGACTTCAATCTTGAGTGTTGTGTGTTCAATTTGTGGAGTTTGGAATTGGTATGAGCATATGGTGTCCCTGGTTCTCGCGTCTAAGTAGTAGCATTCCATTCATGAGATCATATTTAAAACATGCTTAATAACTCCAGAAAATGCTTTCTTTGTCATAAACATATGTGAGTCTTCGTTTTCATTTTTACATCAATCTTCTCACATATAACTAGTGTAGGGTGTGTAGTCAGAAAATCTGTGTGAAAAAGAGTGTATCTTGTAAGGAATTGGGTGAATTCTCTAAGGCATGTTACTACATTCAAATCATTGTTTTAATTGATTAAATGCGAGCTAATAAGTGATGACTGTGATTAAGTATGCGCTCGAGCGTAAGGATGACTAAAATCTATGTGAATGATGATCTTTGATATGTCATGTGTGTTGGAAATCCCTGAGGAAAACGTTGGAAGGTTTAGATTGTGTTTTGTTTTGTTTACTTTATTTTGTT
This sequence comes from Cotoneaster glaucophyllus, assembly GCA_036320875.1. NCBI lineage: Eukaryota > Viridiplantae > Streptophyta > Magnoliopsida > Rosales > Rosaceae > Cotoneaster > Cotoneaster glaucophyllus. The sequence continues at coordinate 23,443,165 of CM070059.1, forward strand.
TTGTTTTGTTTCGTTTTGCTCGAGGACTAGCAAAAGCTAAGTGTAGGGGAATTTGATATGAGCATATTTATGCGAATTAGTAGGCTTGTTCTCGTGCATTTATGTTAGTTATTTGTATTTAATTTAGTATTTTAAGCTATTTTCGTATGTTTGTAGGTCCCAAGGGGTAAAGTATCAAGAAAGTGCATTTTGGAGCCTTTTTGAGCTGTTTTGGGCATGGAATGGATAGCTTATGAATGGAGCAAGGTGGATGGACGAAATTGAAGATCAAAAGAGCCTAGAAGGATGTTAGAAGTCAGTTTGGAAGCATAAAAGACACAAAATCAGCATCTCCTACAAAAGTGGCGTTTTGTCCCCTTTGTGTTCCCTCCTTGTCTCCTTTGGTGCAACAATTCCCCTTGCCATGTTTCCCTATCCTTAAACCAAGTAAGCCACATTCCCTTTCAGTTTTGGACCCAAATTAGCAAGGAAAACATATTTCCCTGTCCTTGCCGCAAAAACATACCACTTTCCTTTAATTTTCTATGCTGCCGCAAGTCCTAGCCCTTTCCCCTTAGGTTTTGATTTTAAATCCTATTTCCCTTCAGGTTTTGGTTTAGTTTTGTTGCCTAAAATCATTCCAAAACGTGCCTTAACCTCTCCCCTATAAATACTACCCCATGCCGCACCACAAATCATCATTCACTCAACAATTCAATCATTCACACACTTTCAGCCCAAAATCTCCCTTTGCCGCAGCCCTCACTCTCTCTAGACTCACATCCCTTCATCCAAACACATCCATACCCATCTTAGACTCTTTGTGCCACAGCAAGGTGGAGAGGAAGGAGCCTTGGACGTTTCAAGCTTTCAGATTGGAGCATTCTAGGTGTACTTCGTTCTTAATTTCAATGTTTACTTCATTATTCTTTAATCTTGTTGTGACTATGAGTGGCTAAGCCCCCTACTTAGCTAGGGGGGAATTCGAAGCCATGAACATGCTTGAGATATGAATTGATTTCTTCCAATTGTGGCTTGATGAATCGTGAATGCAATTCAATTAACTGTTTTATTCATAACTTGTTCTTGTATGTTGATTGAGGATGCATACTTAGTTTTCATGCAGGAATTTGATGCTAGAATGTAAGGGAGTTTCACCTAATCGTTATGAACTTACATTCATAAGTAGTGAAGGTTGCTTGTCACAATCGCGTTAATTGGATTCCTGGCAAACGTATCATGCATCATAGTTACGAATGCCTTGTCAACACTTATGATTTTCATGGAACTTAATGATCTCTAATTGTATCTCTTCTATGCATCATGTAGGGAACCGTTGGAGAATAATTTGGGTTGTCGTATGCATCATCCAATTCAATGACATAAGGAAAATCTGAGGGTTAATTAGTGCATCACGGTTAATCTGGGGTGTTGAGGTTCTTGGTTCATTGAAAAGCAATTGGAGATCGATTTATGTACAAGTGTGTCATGTGTGGAGAAGGACCCTCTAGCTAGCCCATCAATCATCAAAGTTTTCAAAATCGTTTTCAAACTTGTTTACTTTACAAAGTCTTTGTTTTATTTTCAAATTCGTCCAACTCAAAACCCCCCATTTACTTACTTGTTTTTAAGTGTCTAAAACCTGTTTTCTTTGTGTTTTCAAGAGTTTTGAGTCAACCTAATCTTAATTTTCGTCCAAAATCTTTCTTAGTATTTTAAACCTGTCCATAAAGTGTTTTTAAGCCGTTTAAAGTGTTTTTAACTTGTTTTGAGTCTTGTAAACCTTTCCAAACGTTTTTAACTTTGTTTTTGTGTCGATTAGCAATCCCTCCTAATCCCCGGTCCAGAACGATCCCTACTTGCATACTTACTACAATTGACAACAAGAGGGTTTAATTTGAGTGCTTAACTTTTATCACATCAAATTTTGGCGCCGTTGCCGGGGATTAGCAACTTTGCTAATCCCCCGGTTTTCCCCCTTGTTTCTTTTCGTATCTTTTGTTTTTATTTTCTGTTTTGTTTTGTTTTACTTTTGATATTTGATTTAGTTTTCTTTCTTTGATTTCAGGTACTAGAGAAGTAAGACATGGCAATTACTAGAGAAGTGCCCCTGCATATGGTGTGCAAGGATATCAAGTCCATGAATGTCCACAAAGAGGTTGGGAGAATGTCGATACATGGGGTTATCAAAGCCCTAATCAATCGAGAAACGACGTGTTTTCTAACACGTACAATTCAGATTGGATTGATCAGTCAAATTCTATGTGGTGGGAACCTCAACAAGTTCAACACGAAGCATATTGGCAGCCATATGAGGAGTTCTATTAAGAGCCTATGCCTCCCCCGCAACAATTTCAACCAAATTCAGGTTCGTCAATAGATTATAATCACATTTTTTATGAACTAATTTCTCTGGCGCAGGGCTCTCAAAATCAAGCCAAGGAGGCTCAACACGATGGATATTGGCAACCATATGAGGAATTCTATGCAAAGCCTATGCAGCCACCTCAATCTTCCATGCAACATTGCCAAACAAACTCAGGTTCGTCAATGGATTATGATCACATTCTTGATGTACTAACCACTTTAGCGCAGAGACAGGAAAATCAAACCAAAGAATTGCACAACTACACCAAAGAAGTGCAAAATCAAGCCCGGGAGTTGGGCGAATTGAAGAATCAAATGGGAGAGATCGTAGAATTCATGGAACAAATTCAAGAACAAAGTTGCATGGAGGTTGGAGATGAGCCCACGACGTCCAAACCAAGTCAAAACATGGATGAACAGTGGCTGCTTGAGGAAGAGGAAGATGACAAGACCACGGAAAGCTGGGAACCACCCTTGCCGCGGCCTATCCTTGATCCACCACCCTTGTTGCAACCTTCCACGGATCCCACACCACCCACGTTAGATAAGATAGTTCCATATTCAATACTTTCTGACCCCGTTACACCAAATGTGCCTATTCCTTGCAGATTCAATGAAAAAGAGGGTAAGGAAGGCATCTTCGAAACCTTTCCAAACATTCAAGAGAAAGAGGTGGTTAGGGATTATCTTGAATTAATCAAAGAGGATGTGCTTGCAACAATAATTCCCAATGAGGTTGAATTTTATGACACGGGACAAGTCACAACACTACAAACACCCAATTTGGCCGAAATCGTCCGGCTGGAGGACGTTAAAGCAAGCGCTTCTTGGGAGGCAACCCATGCATTCAACAAATGAAGACTTAGGGATCGCTCCACATCCAGATTTGCGTTCCTAAACCCTTCTCTTTACTGCATTTATCTGCCATGCTTATTGTGTTTTATTTGCTGTTTGTTTGTTTTCTTTTGTGTGAATTTATGTTTGAAACATTGAGGACAATGTTTGATTTAAGTGTGGGGGGGGGTAAACAAGTTGTTTTTGCATGATTTTCGTGGGATTTATTCACCTATCACTCACAATGTTGTTTTTCAATGTTTTTATGTGTTTTTAGTGTGTTTTTGAAGCATTTTAGTGTGTTTTGACATAAAAATCCGAAAATTTCATAAAAATTTGAAAAATTCTTTTGAAAAACCCAAAAAGAGTTGTTTTTGTGTGTTTGTTTGTGTCTTAGGGTACCTTCCAACACAATGATGAGGATTTGGTTTTTAATTGCATGACTATTAAGGAAAGTTGTAAACATGGATGGAAGTTTGATATACCTTTGGTTTATGCTTGGTTGTCGTTGTCGTTTATGAATTCACATTTGATTACAAAGAAAAAAATCAGTTTTTGTAACATGCTTGAAGGAAGGAACTCAAATTAACACTACAACCCTGTGAGAGTTGAGCCTAAACGTTCTTTGGAGAGTTAAAAATCTGTGTATTTATTGTTTTCTAAAGTCGTTGCATGATCTCATTATTCTTTGCTTGGTTACTACTTAGAAGGCGTTTCATCATTTAGTTCCAAATACTAGAACTCATATCTGTTTCATTCAAAGCATGATATTGATTTGCATAACACACGAACAAGATGAAGTTGTGTAGAAAACCAAGAGCCAAACAGCCATCCCCGTGCATTGTGTTTAGGTTTAACCCCGTTGAGCCTCGTTTAGCCTATTTTCTTTGTTAACCCATATCATCCTCACCTAGCCTAGAATAGGACCATCCATACCCTTTTCTTGAAGCATAGTAAAGCATGACTTAGAGGGAATTCCTTTTGAGTAATTGTTGCAGAAAACAAGTGTGGGGGAAAGAATCTTTGTGTGTGTGCCAAAGTGCACAGGTAGAGACTAAAGAAAAGAAAAAAAATCGTATGGAAAAGAAAAGAAAAAAAGAAAAGTGGTGAAAAGAATGAAAAAGAGTTGAAAAATATGTGAAAAAGAGTTCTAAAGTGTTGATTGTTGAAGAAAGGGTCCAAAAAGTTGAATTAGGCCCTAAGTGTTGCAAGAATCTTCCCTTGTGTTTAAAAGTTGATTGCTGCATTCTAAAATGAATTCTAAGTGTCAATTTCATTACTTTGCTTACTATTGCTTAAAGAACGTTTGTTTATCCTTACCCTTCTTTGTTAGCCAATATCCTAACCCCGTTACAACCTTTGACTTCGATCTTGGGTGTTGTGTGTTTCAATTTGTGGAGTTTGGAATGAAGGAAAAATTTTGTCCTAGCTAAGAACATGTGAGAACATTTGAACACATATGCAAACTAATAACACTTTAAAGTAGGCATGCATTCAAAAACAATTCTAAAACCCATGACTTTCAAAGCCTAGTGAATGGTGAACCAAGAGACTCTTCAACAATATTAAAGAGAAGGAGGGTTTTTGAGATTCATTACCCTTGAAGCTCATCCTTGTTTACACAAGGGATTCACCCAAGTGGAGGCCTTCAAGTCACCTCCTAGCTCCTTGAATCTTCCTTGTGATTTCTTCCTTTTGATTGCTCCTTTTGCTCCTTGAAGATGTAAGGAAAGGATCTCCAAAAGTACCAAAGATTTGGTACCTCTAAGTCTCCACACCAAGGATGTAGTGTGAAGAGAAGATGGATGACTTAGAGAGATTTTGATGCTAGTGAAAACTCTCTCTAAGGGCCGGCCTCTCTATGAGAAAAGGAGAGAAAATCTTTCTCTTCTTTGCCTCAAGAAAACCCTAATGAGGTTATGGCTATAAAGTTGCCTTTATACCACCTCACATGTGAGTGGCACACTTGTAATTAACCCAAGTTGGGCACCACTCACCCTAGGCCGGTTTTGGCTTTGTTTTTGGGTTAATTTCCATTTAGTTTTAGTTGTCACACAACCTAAACTCAATGGGCCTTTTGGACCAAAAACCCTTTTGGGCCCCGAAACCCAAAACCAACTTAAAAGCCCAATACGAACCTTTCGTAAGATTAATTAACTAATTAATTAATCTTGACCATTCTCAATTAAACTATTTAATTGCTTATCCATCTCATTTATGTTTCTTCACTTTCATCCTTACTCGGTGTACGATCCATTAGGTTCCAATTAGCGAGGCAGTGGGCGATTGTTACTCTTAACGATCGATTGCGAATTGAAACTACATTTCAATTCTCCCTTTGATGAAGATTAGTGTTAGCTAATCCTCAGGGCTTCCACAAACCATGAGTGACACCTAGCAGTATGTCATGGCTACCCAAGCTAAGTAGAAGTGGTTGGAGAACCTATCCAGTTACAATTACAATGCAATACGGTCCTTCTCTAATACAATACTCTTGATCACATTGTTTAAGTGATAGTTTATTTCATGTCTACTATCCAATGTGATACTTCTCTATATGATTCATTTGAATATGACTTGAAACATATTTCCTAAGTCATATTCGTATGCTTTGGCCAAAGACTCCTGAATCATATCTCAGAGTATTCTCCTTCCACCTTGGAAGGTTAGAGATCCCTTGTTGTGCATTCATATGCCTACATGACTAGATAGCTTGACCCCAACAATGCCGTGGACACTCTCGATGGAATGCCTTTGACATGATCAAAGATCAAGGACCTAACCATTAGACATCTATGATGCCTCAGGTCAAAGGACTATTTTGCATATTGCAACTTACGAGTTCTTACATGACATGTATGTTCGAGCTCTCTTTTGATCGTTGTTCAGTGTACTCGATTACCTTTCGAGCACCTATGTGTTTGTCTCAGTGTCCAACACTAAATGACTTGAGACTAGTCATACTCACGCTTGAGTTAACATAACACATACTAACCTTAGCGGATTGTCAATACCCAATTGGCAATCCTATGGCTAGGAACGTTTTAGGAATGAACATAAGAGAAAGGTCTCGTTAATCTAACTTACTTAGATCACTTCTCTCTTAGACTAAATACATTCCTTGGATTCCCTTATTGCTTAAACATATAATCCAATAAATAATGATTAACAATAAGCTTTGCCCTTCATTAAACAATATAATAGTTTAACACAATAAGTATTCCAAAAGCTATTACATCAAATGAGTGGCTTTGTGGGCATACTTCCAACATGGAATTGGTATGAGCATATGGTGTCACTGGTTCTCGCATCTAAGTAGTAGCATTCCATTCATGAGATCATATCTATACATGCTTAATAACTCCAGAAAATGCTTTCTTTGCTATAAACATATGTGAGTATTCGTTTTCATGTTTACATCAATCTTCTCACATATACTTAGTGTAGGGTGTGTAGTTAGAAAATCTGAGTGAAAATAGAGAGTATCTTGTAAGGAATTGGGTGAATTCTCTAAGGCATGTTACTACGTTCAAACATTGTTTTAATTGGTTAAATGTGAACTAGTAAGTGGTGACTATGATTAAGTATGTGCTCAGGTGTAAGGATGACTAAAATCTATGTGAATGATGATCTTTGACATGTCATGTGCGTTGGAAATCCCTGAGGCAAATGCTGGAAGGTTTAGAGTGTGTTTTGTTTACTTTGTTTTGTTTTGTTCTTTTGTTTTGCTCGAGGACTAGCAAAAGCTAAGTGTGGGGGAATTTGATAGGAGCATATTTATGCGACTTAGTATGCTTGTTTTCATGCATTTACGTTGTTAATTCTTAGTTATTTTAGTATTTTGAGTTAGTTTCGTGTGTTTGTAGGTTTAAAGGGCCTATGAAGCAATAAGGCGCATTTTGGAGTCTTTTGGAGCATAATGGAGCTTGGAATGAAGGACATATGTATGGAGCAAAAGGAATGGACGAAATTGAAGACTTGAAGATGAGAGGAGTCCTAATTGAAGAAGGATTCCTAATTGAAATAGGATTTTTAGTTGAAAAATGATTCCTACTCAAATGAGGATTCCTAGAAGGACAAGGATTCCTACTTACAAAAGGATTCCTATTTGAAATAGGAAAGTTAAGCCAAGGTTTCCTATTTTGGTTGACCTTTCCTAAACCAAAATCTCCCTAAGTTCCAGCTACAAAGAAGGACTACCAAGCACATTAGGACAATCAACAATGGTTCCTTGCACTTTCAAACCCCTTGCCGCACCATCTTCTTCACTTTCCCTTCCTTGTCGTGCAAGGAAGGTGGTTCCCCTTTCATTTTGGGACCTTTCCCTTTTCATTCTAGCCTTGCCGTGCCCTTTTCCTACCCCAAAACCCTTTGCCGCAAGTTTTAGACCTTTCCTCTTTAAACTTTCCTACTTCCCTTTATATTTAGGTCCTTGCCGCACCCTTATGTGCCTTTTTCTGATGTATTTAGCCTTTTAATTTGGGAATTGAGTCAGAAAACCTAAGTCTTACATAACTTAGAGTTTTTCAGCCCTCATATATATATTCCCACTCCTTGCCGCAACCATCTATCACCCCTTTCACCCATCATCATCCAGCCACAACCTATTCAACCCTTAACCATCCATCTCTTCATCGAACCACATCCATATTCACCCTTAGTTCCTTGTGCCACAGCAAGGTGGAGAAGAAGAAGATCTTGGTGTTCCAAGCTTGCATATTGGAGCCTTCTAGGTGTAATTCATTCTTGTTCTCAATGTCTACTTTCTTATTCTCTAACTGTGTTGTAGTTATGAGTGGCTAAACCCCTAATTAGCTAGGGGGAAGTTTGAAGCCATGAACATGCTTGAGATATGAATTGATTCCATCCAATTGTGATTTGATAAGTTGTGAATGCAATTCAATTAACTGTTTTATTCATAACTTGTTCTTGTATGTTGATTAAGGTGGCCAACTTAGTTTGCATGCTTGAATTTGATGCTAGAATATAAGGGAATGTCACCTAATCGTTATGAACTTGTATTCATGAGTAGTGAAGGTTGCTAGTCACAATCGCGTTAATTGAATTCTTGGCAAACGTAGCATGCATTCATAGTTACGAATGTCTCATCAACACTTATGATTTTCATTGAACGTAATGATCTCTGATTGTATCTCTATTATGCATTCATGTAGGGGACCTTTGGAGAATGATTTGAGTTGTCGCATGCATTCATCCAATTCAATGAGTAAAGGAAAATCTGAGGGTTAATTTGTGCATCACGGTTAATCTGGGGTGTTGAGCTTCATAATTTATTGAAAAGCAATTGGAAATCGATTCATGTACAAGTGTGTCATGTGTGGAGAATGGACCTCTACCTAATCCATCAACCATCAAAGTTTTCAAATTAGTTTTACAATCTGCCTAGTTTTACATTCTGTTTTGTTTTGTTTTAAATTCGTCAAAACCAAAACCCCGCTTTTGCTTTCTTGTTCCCAAGTGTTTAAAATCTGTTTTGTGTGTGTCTTTAAGTACCTTGAGTCAAGCCAAAACCCTATTTTCGTCCAAAGTAGTGTTTAGAGTCAAAAACTGCCCAATTTGTGTTTTTACGCAGTTTTGAGTGTTTTCAACCCGTTTTGAGTCTTTTGAGTTTGTTTTGAGTTCTTTGAGTCTATTCAAGTGTTTTTAACTTTGTTTTTATGTTTCTGAGTCAGTTTAGAGGTTATTAGCAAGCCCTCCTAATCCCCGGTCCAGAACGATCCCTACTTGTATCTATACTACAATCTACAACAAGAGGGTTTAATTTGAGTGCTTAACTTTTATCACATCACACGCTTTGGAACTTAAACATATAAATACACATAATATGCTTTTGACACGCTTTGGAACTTAAACATATAAATACACATAATATGCCAATAAGACATTAAAAAAGAATTCTCAATAGATCAAATGCATATTTGGTGTCAAAAGTACGCTATTTTTCGATTTGGAGCGTATTTGCACTGTTTTAAGGATTTGTGGGATAAAACAAGTGTGTGTGTGACACGCTTTGGAACTTAAACATATAAATACACATAATATGCTAGTTAAACATTAAAAATGAGTTGTCAAAGGATCAAATGGTTATTTGCCGTCAAAAGTACACTATTTTTCGATTTGGAGTGTATTTGCACTGTTTTAATCTTTCGTGGGATAAAACGAGCGTGCGTGTGACACGCTTTGGAACTTAAACATATAAATACACATAATATGCTAATAAGACATTAAAAAAGAATTCTCACTAGATCAAATGCATATTTGGTGTCAAAAGTACACTATTTTTTGATTTAGAGCGTATTTACACTGTTTTAAGCATTCGTGGGATAAAACGAGCGTGCGTTTGACACGCTGGGGAACTTAAACATATAAATACACATAATAAGCTAATAAGACATTAAAAATGAATTATGAACAGATCAAATGCATATTTGGTGTCCAAAGTAAACTATTTTTCGATTTGGAGCGTATTTGCACTGTCTTGAGGATTCTTGGGATCAAACGACCGTGCGTTTGACACGCTTTGGAACTTAATCCTATAAATACACATAATATGCTAATAACACATTAAAATTGAATTCTCAATAGATCAAATGCATATTTGGTGTCAAAAGTACACTATTTTTCGATTTGGAGCGTATTTGTACTATTTAAAGCATTCGTGGGACAAAACGAGCGTGCGTGTGACACGCTTTGGAACTTAAACATATAAATACACATAATATGCTAGTTAAACATTAACAATGAGTTTTCAAAGGATCAAATGCTTATTTGGCGTCAAAAGTACACTATTTTTCGATTTGGAGAGTATTTGCACTGTTTTAAGCATTCGTGGGATAAAACGAGCGTGCGTGTGACACACTTTGGAACTTAAACATATAAATACACATAATATGCTAATAAGACATTAAAAAATAATTCTCAATAGATCAAATGCATATTTGGTGTCAAAAGTACACTATTTTTCGATTTGGAGCGTATTTGTACCGTTTAAAGCATTCGTGGGACAAAACGAGCGTGCGTGTGACACGCTTTGGAACTTAAACATATAAATACACATAATATGCTAGTTTTGGAACTTACGTTCAATGAAAATCGATTCGTTTGATCATTACGTTCAAAGATCATTACGTTCATTGAACGTAATGATCTTTGATTGTATCTTTATTATGATGTCATGTAGGGAACTTTCGAAGAATGCTTTGGGTTTTCGAATGATGTCATCCAATCCAATAACACAAGGAAAATCTGAGGGTTAATTAGTGATGTCACGGTTAATCTGGGGCATTGTCGTTTATGATTCAATGAAGGAGTAACTGGAAATCGATTCGTTTGCATACATATCATGTGTGGAGAAAGAGCCTCTAGCTAGCCCATCATCCATCCAACTTCCCAAAAACGTTTTCAAACTTGTTTTACTTTAAAATCTGTTTTCAACTTGTTTTACTTTTAAATTCGTTCAAACAAACCCCCCCCCCCCCTTTTACTTCCTTGTTTCAAAGTGTTTTAAACTTGTTTTATTTGTGTTTTTAAGTGTTTTGAGTCAAGCCAAAACTTTATTTTCGTCCAAAGTTGTGTTTAGAGTCAGAAACTGCCTAGTTTGTGTTTTTAGGCAGTTTTTAGTGTTTTCAACCTATTTTGAGTCTTGTGAACTTGTTTTAAGTATTTTAAACCTATCCAAACGTTTTTAAGTTTATTTTTTAGTCTTTGAGTCAGTTTTAAATCGATTGGCAATCCCTCCTAATCCCCGGCCTAGAACGATCCCTACTTGCATCTATACTACAATTCACACCAAGAGGGTTTAATTTGTGTGCTTAACTTTTATCACATCAATTAACCGTGTCAATCACTAATTAACCCTCAGATTCTCCTATTTTCATTGAATTGGACGGACAACTCATCTACAACCAAATTATTCTCATCAATTTCCCTACATGGCATCATAATAGAGACACAATCAGAGATCATTAAGTTCATTGAGAATCATAAGCATTGACGAGGCATTCATAACTATGACATCATGTTACTCACACCAAGAATTGAACTTAACACGATTGATCCAGCAACCTTTACTACTTTTGAACATAAGTTTGTAACGATTATGTGAAACTCACTTATATCCTAGCATCAAATTTATGCATGCAAACTAAGTTGGCCACCTTAATCAACATACACAAATAAGTTCTAATTCAAACAGTTAAGCCAATTGCATTCATAATTCAAGAATCTGTAACTGAAACTTATCAATTCATAACGCACATAAAATCATGGTTTCAAAATAGCCACTAGCTAAAAACGAGTTTAGCCTCTCATAATTACAGCAAGAACAAGAGAAATTAAATTAAACATCGAAAGCACAAGGTAGAATACACCTAAGAACGCCCAGCGATCAGATTGGGTGCAAGCACGCTCCAAGGTTGTTTCTCCTCTCCTTCTTCCTTGCTAGGCTGCGGCACAAGTGGCTGGTGGTGTGCATGGATGTGTGAAGGTGGTGTGGATAGGTGGTGGGTGCGGCAAAGGGTAGTGGAAGGTGTATGGAATGGCTGGAATTGAAGGGAATTGCGGCAGATGTGTTTAGAGGTGAATTGTGCTTCTGGGATGGTGTGAATGAGTGCGGCAAGAATTATGTATATATAGAGGGGAGTAGGGCACGGCTGAGAGGGTTCCTAAGTCAGTTTAGGAGTAGGAAATCCCATACTTGTGCGGCAAGAAAGAGAATTACAAGGGAAAAGGTGCGGCTGAATGAAGAGCTTCTAGAAACAAGGCCTAGGCACCATGTTTTTAGGGAATGTGCAGCACATGCTTTAAATCAGGTATTAGCATACTTTTAGGCTTCTAGAACCCCCAAATTTAGGTGATAAGATCAGATATGGACCCCCTTATTTGGCTAAAAATATGTAAAGATAAGATAAGGCAAGGATAAGATAAGATAAGGTGATAATGTTGGAGATAATGTTCCTTATTTCTTGCTTTTATCTTATCTTCTTGAACTTGAAATTTAATTCTCCATCTTTCTTGGCTGATTCCAAGCCTTCCAATCTTCAATTTCGTCCATCCTCAAGCCTCCATGTTTGCACTATCCAATCTTGGCCCAAAAATGCTCTAGAATGCTCCAAAATGCTTCTTTTTGCCACTTTGACACTTAGAACCTGAAATTGGACGAAAATAACTTTAAACACTATAATTAACATAGTTTAGCTAATTAAATGCAAGAAAACAAGCTAACTAAGTCGCATAAATATGCTCCTATCAGTTTGACACGCTTTCGAACTTAAACATATAAATACAAATAATATGGTAATAAGACATTAAAAATGAATTCTCAACAGATCAAATGCATATTTGGTGTCAAAAGTACACTATTTTTAGATTTTGAGCGTATTTGCACTGTTTTAAGCTTTCGTGGGATCAAACGAGCGTGCGTTTGACACGCTTTGGAACTTAAACATATAAATACACATAATATGCTAGTAAAACATTAAAAATGAGTTGTCAAAGGATCAAATGCATATTTGGTGTCAAAAGTACACTATTTTTCGATTTAGAGCGTATTTGCACTGTTTTAAGGATTTGTGGGATAAAACAAGCGTGCGTGTGACACGCTTTGGAACTTAAACATATAAATACACATAATATGCTAGTTAAACATTAAAAATGAGTTGTCAAAGGATCAAATGGTTATTTGGCGTCAAAAGTACAATACTTTTTTATTTGGATCGTATTTGCACTGTTTTAATCTTTCGTGGGATAAAACGAGCGTGCGTGTGACACGCTTTGGAACTTAAACATATAAATACACATAATATGCTTATAAGACATTAAAAAAGAATTCTCACTAGATCAAATGCATATTTGGTGTCAAAAGTACACTATTTTTATATTTCGAGCGTATTTATACTGTTTTAAGCATTCTTGGGATAAAACGAGCGTGCGTTTGACACGCTTTGGAACTTAATCATATAAATACACATAATATGCTAGTAAAACATTAAAAATGTGTTGTCAAAGGATCAAATGCATATTTGGTGTCAAAAGTACACTATTTTTCGATTTGGAGCGTATTTGCACTGTTTTAAGGATTCGTGGGATAAAACGAGCGTGCGTGTGACACGCTTTGGAACTTAAACCTATAAATACACATAATATGCTAATAAGACATTAAAAATGAATTCTTAATAGATCAAATGCATATTTGGTGTCAAAAGTACTCTATTTTTCGATTTGGGGTGTATTTGAACTGTTTTAAGCATTCGTGGGAAAAAACAAGTGTGCGTGTGACACGCTTTGGAACTTAAACATATAAATACACATAATATGCTAGTTAAACATTAAAAATGAGTTGTCAAAGGATCAAATGCTTATTTGGCGTCAAAAGTGCACTATTTTTCGATTTGGAGCGTATTTGCACTATTTTAAGGTTTCGTGGGATAAAACGAGCGTCCGTGTGACACGCTTTGGAACTTAAACATATAAATACACATAATATGCTAATAAGACATTAAAAATAATTCTCAATAGATCAAATGCATATTTGGTGTCAAAAGTACACTATTTTTCGATTTGGAGCGTATTTGCACTGTTTAAAGGATTTGTGGGATAAAACAAGCGTGTGTGTGACACGCTTTGGAACTTAAACATACAAATACACATAATATGCTAGTTAAACATTAAAAATGAGTTTTCAAAGGATCAAATGGTTATTTGGCGTCAAAAGTACACTATTTTTTGATTTGGAGCGTATTTGCATTGTTTTAATCTTTCGTGGGATAAAACGAGCGTGCGTGTGACACGCTTTGGAACTTAAACATATAAAAACACATAATATGCTTATAAGACATTAAAAAAGAATTCTCACTAGATCAAATGCATATTTGGTGTCAAAAGTACACTATTTTTATATTTCGAGCGTATTTATACTGTTTTAAGCATTCTTGGGATAAAACGAGCGTGCGTTTGACACGCTTTGGAACTTAAACATATAAATACACATAATATGCTAGTAAAACATTAAAAACGAGTTGTCAAAGGATCAAATGCATATTTGGTGTCAAAAGTACACTATTTTTCGATTTGGAGCGTATTTGCACTGTCTTAAGGATTCGTGGGATCTAACGACCGTGCGTTTGACACGCTTTGGAACTTAAACCTATAAATACACATAATATGCTAATAAGACATTAAAAACGAATTCTTAATAGAGCAAATGCATATTTGGTGTCAAAAGTACTCTATTTTTCGATTTGGGGTGTATTTGAACTGTTTTAAGCATTCGTGGGATAAAACAAGTGTGCGTGTGACACGCTTTGGAACTTAAACATATAAATACACATAATATGCTAGTTAAACATTAAAAATGAGTTGTCAAAGCATCAATTGCTTGTTTGGCGTCAAAAGTGCACTATTTTTCGATTTGGAGCGTATTTGCACTATTTTAAGGTTTCGTGGGATAAAACGAGCGTCCGTGTGACACGCTTTGGAACTTAAACATATAAATACACATAATATGCTAATAAGACATTAAAAAGAATTCACAATAGATCAAATGCATATTTGGTGTCAAAAGTACACTATTTTTCGATTTGGAGCGTATTTGCACTGTTTTAAGGATTTGTGGGATAAAACAAGCGTGTGTGTGACACGCTTTGGAACTTAAACATATAAATACACATAATATGCTAGTTAAACATTAAAAATGAGTTTTCAAAGGATCAAATGGTTATTTGGCGTCAAAAGTACACTATTTTTCGATTTGGAGCGTATTTGCACTGTTTTAATCTTTCGTGGGATAAAACGAGCGTGCGTGTGACACGCTTTGGAACTTAAACATATAAATACACATAATATGCTAATAAGACATTAAAAAAGAATTCTCACTAGATCAAATGCATATTTGGTGTCAAAAGTACACTATTTTTCGATTTAGAGCGTATTTACACTGTTTTAAGCATTCGTGGGATAAAACGAGGGTGCGTTTGACACGCTGTGGAACTTAAACATATAAATACACATAATAAGCTAATAAGACATTAAAAATGAATTCTGAACAGATCAAATGCATATTTGGTGTCAAAACTACACTATTTTTAGATTTGGAGCGTATTTGCACTGTTTTAATCTTTCGTGGGATAAAACGAGCGTGCGTTTGACACGCTTTGGAACTTAAACATATAAATACAAATAATATGCTAGTAAAACATTAAAAATGAGTTGTCAAAGGATCAAATGCATATTTGGTGTCAAAAAAACCGTATTTTTCGATTTGGAGCGTATTTGCATCGGATGTATGTGCCAAATGATGTAGATTTAAAGAAGGAAATCCTTGATGAGGCACACATTTCGGCATATGCGATGCATCCAGGAAGTACGAAGATGTATCATACCATTAGACCGTTCTATTATTGGCCGGGCATGAAAAGGGAAATTGCAGAGTATGTGAGCAGATGTGCAATTTGCCAACAGGTTAAAGCAGAAAGGAAAAAGCCATTTGGGTTGATGCAACCGCTTTCCATTCCTCAGTGGAAGTGGGAACATATCACTATGGACTTCGTGTATAAGCTTCCACGTACACGAAATGGTTTTGATGGCATTTGGGTGATAGTAGATCGGCTTACCAAGTCTGCACACTTCATTCCAGTAAGAGAAGATTATTCCTTGAATAGGTTGGCTAGATTGTACATATCGAATATTGTGAAGTACCATGGGATCCCAGTGAGTATTATTTCGGACAGGGACCCGAGATTCACTTCTAAATTTTGGGTTGCATTTCAGAAAGCTCTTGACACGAGTTTGCGTTATAGTACGGCTTATCATCCTCAAACAGACGGACAATCTGAGAGGACGATTCAAACATTGGAGGATATGTTGAGATGTTCAGTGTTACAGTTTGGTGACTCTTGGCATGATCGTTTGGATTTGATGGAGTTTGCCTACAATAACAGTTTTCACTCGAGTATTGGGATGGCACCATTTGAGGCACTGTATGGTAGAGCTTGCCGTACACCTGTGTGTTGGTCAGAGGTTGGTGAACGAGTTTTGGTAGGTCCTGAGATAGTAGAGGAGACTACTCAGAATATTCAAGCAATCAAAGCTAACATGAAAGCAGCCCAAGATCGTCAAAAGAGCTTAGCAGACAGGCATGCCACTGATCGAGTTTATAAAGTGGATGATTGGGTATTCTTGAAGTTGTCGCCTTGGAAAGGTGTTGTTCGGTTTGGAAAGAAAGGAAAGCTGAGTCCTAGGTATATTGGACCTTATCGGATTACTGAAAGAGTTGGTGAAGTGGCTTATAGGCTTGAGTTGCCTCCAGAGTTATCCAGGGTGCACGATGTATTTCATGTATCGATGCTTCGGCATTATGTCTCAGATCCTTCTCATGTGATACCTCCTCAACCATTGGAAATCAATCCGGACTTGACTTATGATGAGGAGCCAGTGACTATTTTAGATTGGAAGGAAAAGGTTCTGAGGAATAAGACCGTACAACTGGTAAAAGTTCTATGGAGAAACCATTCGGTGGAAGAGGCTACATGGGAAACAGAGGAGCGGATGAGAGAGATGTATCCCAGGTTGTTCTATGGATAGTAGAGGATGTGTTGGATTTGGAAATTTCGAGGACGAAATTTTCATAAGATGGGGAGATTGTGACAGTCCGTCCCAGGCGAGGATGTGAAATGACTAAAATGTCCTTGGACGTTGAGGTAAGTTTATATTTTATGAGTTAATATGGGTGTGTGACAAAGTGGAATTTAATTATTTCTAAGTTTTAGAAATGCTTAGGACTAATTAAGGGTGTTTTGGTTATAAGGTTTTGTGTATGTGGACAAAATTGACCCACACACACACTCACTCCCTCACCTCTCTCCCGTGCCCTCTCTCTTCCTCACGCACTCTCCCTCTCCTCTCTTTGGTACGGCCAAAGGCCAAAAACCCTTGCAACTTCGTGGATCGAAGCTCTAAAGGTAATATTCGAACTCATCTCAAGTCCCTGAGTTCAAATATATAGTTTTTGGAACGTAAAACCTTCGATTTCACGTTGAACTCGCGATGTTACTATTCATGCACTGTTCATGCAAATTTTTATACGTGATTTTTATGGATTTCTGGGTTCATAGTAAGCTTGTGGAGGTCCTAAGGAGTCTAGGAGTGGTTCGTTTGGAAGTTTTGGACGTCGGGATAACTAGATCGAAGGTGGTGAAGTGGCCGGACTATCGAGGCTTTTCCGGCCAATTTCCGACATCTTTGGAACTTTTGGTAAGTACGAATGTGTTCTACGTGTTGAGGGCTTCGTTTTGATATAAAATGCATGAAAAATGGTTGAGAAATGAATAAGTTATGGACCTTGAAAATTCCCAGATTTTTCCGGCGAAAAACACCATTTCCGGTGTTCTTCTTCAGTTTTCCGGCGGGTGCGCGTGGGGGGCGCGTGGACCCGAGCCTTATCAGGCGCGTGGGGGCGCGTGCTACAGTAAAAAAATTACAAAAAATACCACGACGCTCGTGAGGTCGTGTAGATCATTGTGGTATATTCATATGCCCAATTTGAGCAATGTATGAGAAGTTATTTCCTTAGTTCCATCTATGTGCTTAAAATAATGTTTGTACAGTTAATTCTCATATAGGCGAGACTTATCCGGAGGACGAGCGTAGCCAGGCTAGGCACGGGGGCTACGACCCTTCGACTTATCAGTGAGTGGGCTTTTGTTTTCAGTATATATGTATATATGAAAATGGTTTTCCCAGAAACTTAATTAAAGTTTTATGCCATTTGAAATGCCATGCAAAATATACTCATTATTCATGCATATGTTATATGATTGGTAAGTGATATGGTAAGACGCCGAGGCCGTCAGGTATGAGTATGACGATTATGATATATTGATGAGATGTGATATATGATGAGATTATGCACCAGGTGTTAGTGCCGGCCGAGAGTGGCCTAGCTTTCACGTGATTGTTCACCTAATTGCACCACACGCTCACTTGGATCCAAGATAGGTGCCAGCCTGTCGTACAGACCACCTTAAATGGTTCCGACTCGGAGGTGACACATGTTGTACACATAGCTTTCACGTGAATGTCGCACTGAGCGTTCTTATACACCTAGCCTGTCGTACAGACCACTATAGGTGGTTCCGACTTGAGTGCACTTATATATAGATGAGATATAGATGAGATATTGATGAGATGATGGATATTGCGTATGATATAACTCACTTGCATCATTGATTTCATTTGGAGTTATTTGGCATGGCAAACTTACTTCAAAGCTTACTTTGAAACTGTTTTGAGATGTGTTGAGACTATATTGGCATAAAACTTGATTTAGATTGAGATTTGAGATATTGGCATATCGTGGTTCACTCTGGTGACCATGAGTTGTGATATATATACATATGCTATTTTCTGGGACATATTATACAGGTTTTACGGCGAGGGGATAGAAATGATATTTGAAAGAGTTTTGTAAAACCTTTATTTTTGCCCACTCACGCGTTTTGTTTTTCGCCCCTCCAGGTATTAAGTAGAATCTAGCTGGTGGCTTACGAGGATTCAGCGGAGGTTCTGACAGTTCTGCTTAAATGTAGGACCCACCTTCGGGTGTTGTAATTTAGTTTGTGTCCTACTTGACTGCACCTAGACTTATGCTCTGAATATGTGTATTACACTTAAACTCCCTCTCTTTAGCATACTTCTTGGATAGAACTGCTAGTAGTTAAGTTTTAAATTCTTAGTGATTTTCTTATTACAACAGCTTCCGCTTTGCACATATGGTTACGTCACGCTCACGTGACGGCCAGCATGCCCTGATTCTCCTCCCAGCCGTGCCTACCTCTCCCCTATATATACATACAGCAGCCGCACAAATCAAACCACCATTCACAATCCCAAAATCACTCCCACACATTCCTGCCACAACCCTTCATAATTCAGCCATTCCATACACTTCCATACCCCCTTGCCGCATCCACCACCCATCCACACCACCTTCATACATCCATATACACCCACAGCCACTTGTGCCGCACCATAGCAAGGAGGAAGGAGAGGAGAAACAACCTTGGAGCGTGCTTGCACCCAATTTGATTGCTGGGCGTTCTAGGTGTTTTCTACCTTATGCTTTCGATGTTTAATTTAATTTCTCTTGTTCTTGCTGTAATTATGAGAGGCTAAACTCGTTTTTAGCTAGAGGCTACTTTGAAACCATGATTTTATGTGCGTTATGAGTTAATAAGTTTCAGTTACAGATTCTTGAGTTATGAATGCAATTGGCTTAACTGTTTGAATTAGAACTTATTTGTGTTTGTTGGTTAAGGGTCGACACTTAATTTGCATGCATGAATTTGATGCTAGGATATAAGTGTGTTTCACATAATCGTTACAAACTTATGTTCAAAAGTAGTAAAGGTTGCTGGATCAATCGTGTTAAGTTCAATTCTTGGTGTGAGTAACATGATGTCATAGTTATGAATGCCTCGTCAATGCTTATGACTCTCAATGAACGTAATGATCTCTGATTGTGTCTCTATTATGATGCCATGTAGGGAAATTGATGAGAATAATTTGGTTGTAGATGAGTTGTCCGTCCAATTCAATGAAATTAGGAGAATCTGAGGGTTAATTAGTGATTGACACGGTTAATCTGGGGCATTGTCATTCGTAAATCAATGAAAACGTAACTGGAAGTTGATTCATATGCATATAATTCATGTGTGGATAAGGAAACCTCTAGCTAGTTCACCATCCATCCCTAAAACCCAAATTCGTCCAAATCTGTCTAGTTTAGTGTTTCTGTTTGTTTTAGCTTTAATTCACTCCAAAATCAATCCCCCTTCACTTGTTTGAGTCTAATTAGTTAAAATCTGTCTTAGTTTAAATTCTCGTGTGTTTTGAGTCAAGTTTAATTCAATTTTCGTCCAAAGTTGTGTCTAGTGTCTAGAATCTGTCCAACTGGTGTTTTTAAGCAGTTTTGAGTATTTTTAGCTTGTTTTGAGTCTTGTGAACCTGTTTTGAGTCCCTTAAGTCTATTTAAACGTTTTTAACTTTGTTTTTGTGTTTTTGAGTCAGTTTAGAGTTGATTAGCAATCTCTCCTAATCCCCGGTCCAGAACGATCCCTACTTATACATATACTACAATTGATAAAAAGAGGGTTTAATTTGTGTGCTTAACTATAATCCACATCAAATTTTGGCGCCGTTGCCGGGGATTAGCAACTTTGCTAGTCCCCTGGTTTTTCCCCTTTGTTTCTTTTCGTATCTTTTGTTTTTAGTTTCTGTTTTGTTTTATTTTACTTTTTATATTTGATTTAGTTTTCTTTCTTTGATTTCAGGTACTAGAGAAGTAAGACATGGCAATTGCTAATATTCAAGCTCAAATAGCGAATCTTACTTCTCTATTGTCACAGCACATCGAAAGGACAACAATGCAAAGTGCCCCTGGATATGGTGTGCAAGGAGATCGAGCCCATGAACGTCCACATAGAGGTTGGGAGAATGTCGATACCTGGGGTTATCAAAGCCCTAATCAATCAAGAAACGACTTGTTTTCCAACACGTACAATTCAGATTGGGTTGATCATTCAAATTCTATGTGGTGGGAACCTCAACAAGGTCAACACGAAGCATATTGGCAGCCCTATGAGGAGTTCTATTCAGCGCCTATGTCTCCCCCGCAACAATTCCAACCAAACTCAGGTTCGTCAATAAATTGTACTCAAATTCTTGACGAACTAATTTCTTTGATGCAGGGCTCACAAACTCAAGCCAAGGAGACTCCACAAAAAGGTTATTGGCAGCCATATAAGGAGTTCTATTCAAGACCGATGCAGCCACCACAAATCCAACCAAATTCAGGTTCGTCCATGGATAATGATCAAACTATTCAATTACTAACTTCTTTGGCGCAGAAAGTACAAAATCAAAACCAAAGATTAGAAAATAGAGCCAAGGAGTTGGGCGAATTGAAGAATCAAATGGGAAAGATCGTAGAATTCATAGGGCAAATTCAAGCACAAAGTGAACTCTCCAGCTCAACGTCCAAACCAAGCCAAGAGGAGGACGAGCAGTTGCTACTTGAAGAAGAGGAGGAAGACAATGCCACGACAAGCTTGGAAGAAGTCTTGCCGCAGCCCTTTAAGGCTCCTCCACCATCCAATTCAGGTAATGTAGTTCCAGATTCAATTCTTTCTGACCCCGTTCCGCCAAATATCCCTATTCCTTGCAGGTTCATGCAATCCAAGGAAGAAGAAGGTGAGGAAGGTACCTTCGAAACCTTTCCAAAGAGTCAAGAGAAAGAAGTGGATAGGGAATGTCTAGAGTTCGTCAAAGAAGGAATTGGAGTGGATAACAAGGGACATGCTTCTACCCTAAAAATACCCAATCTGGCCGAATGTACAATTCCTAGAACTTTTGAAGTGGTGTTTGTCCTTGAGTTTTCGTCGGACCATACAGGTAAGCCACCTCCCCGAATTTCAATTTTGTTTTATACTAACATATTGTTGATGATTCAGGCACCCACTCTTGAATTCAAACCAATGCCGGTTCATTTCAACTATCATCTTCCATTCAAAGAAAAAAAAGAAATCGTCCGGCTGTAAGACGTTAAAGCAAGCGCTTCTTGGGAGGCAACCCATGCTTTTGAATAACGAACACCAAGGAACAACCGGCTCAAACCCAGATTTGCGTTCCTAACTCTACTCCTTATTGCATTTACTTTGCCATATTAGTGTCATGTTAGTTAGTGTGTTATTTGCTGTGTGTTTTGTGTGTGCTATGTTTGAAACATTGAGGACAATGTTTGATTTAAGTGTGGGGGGGTAAACAAGCTGTTTTTGCATAAATTTCGTGGGATTTTATCACCTATCACTTCCAATGTTGTTTTTCACTGTTTTTAAGTGTTTTTATTGTGTTTTGAAGCATTTTAGTGTGTCTTGAGATAAAAATCCGAAAATCTCATAAAAATTTAAAAAATTGTTTTGAAAAACCCAAAAAGAGTCGTTTTTGTGTGTTTGTTTGTGTTTTAGGGTACCTTCCAACACAATGATGAGGATTCGGTTTTTAATTGCATGACTGTTAAAGAGAGTTGTAAACATGGATGGAAGTCTGATTTACTGTTTGGTTTATGCTTGATTGTGGTTATAATTCATGAATTTATGTCTAATCAAAAAGGAAAAAAATCAGTTTTCGTAACATGCTTGAAGGAAGAAACTCAAACTAACACTACAACCCTGAGAGACTTGAGCCTAAAATGTTCTTTGGAGAGTTTATAATCTGTGCATTCATTGTTTTCTAAAGTCGTTGCATGATCTCATTATTCTTTGCTTGGTTGCTACTTAGACGGCGTTTCATCATATAGTTCCAAATACTAGAACTCATATCCGTTTCATTCAAAGCATGAAATTGAATTGCATAACACATAAACAAGATGAAGTTGTGTAGTGAACTAGAGCCAAAAAGCCTTACCCCTGTGCATTATGTTTTGTAGGATTAACCCCGTTGAGCCTGGTTTAGCCTATGTTCTTTGTTAACCCACATCAACCTTACCTAGCCTAGAATAGGACCATCCTTACCCTTGTTCTTAAGGCATAGTGAAGCATGACCTAGAGTGAATTCCCTTGGTTCATTATTGGGCAGCAAATAAGTGGGGGAAGGGTTACAAGTATATGAGTGTGCCAAGGTATAAAAAGGGGCACGGGTTAGAAAAGAAAAAAAAAAGAAGAAGAAAAATTTGTGAGAAAAAGAAAAGTATGTGAAAAAGTGTGAAAAGTGTTCAAAATAAGTGAGAATAAGCTCACAAGTGTTGATTGTTGAAGAAAGGGTCCAAAAAGTTGAAATCGGCCCTAAATATTGTATGATTATTCCCCCAGTATGTCAAAGTTTGTGGCTGCATTCAAAAGGGAGTTCTAAGTGTCATATTCATTACTTTGCTTGCTATTGCTTTAAGAACGTTTGTTTTCCTTACCTTTCTTTGTTAGCCAATCACCTTAGCCCCGTTACAACCCTTAACTTCAATCTTGGGTGTTGTGTGATCAATAATGTGGAGTTTGGGATTGGTATGAGCATATGGTATCCCTGGTTCTCGCGTCTAAGTAGTAGCATTCCATTCATGAGATCATATCTATACATGCTTTATAACTCCACAAATTGCTTTCTTTGCTATAAGCATATGTGAGTGTTCGTTTTCATATTTACATCAATCTTCTCACATATACCTAGTGTAGGGTGTGTAGTTAGAAAATCTGAGTGAAAATAAGAGTGAAACCGTAAGGAATTGAGTGAATTCTCTAAGGCATGTTACTACGTTCAAAACGTTGTTTTAATTGGTTAAATGTGAGCTAATGAATGGTGACTATGTTTAAGTATGTGCTCGAGGGTGGGGATGACTAAAATCTATGGTTGTGATGATCTTTAATATGTCATGTGCGTTCGAAATCCCTGAGACAAACGTTGGAAGGCTTAGATTGTGTTTTGTTTGTTTCGTTTTGCTCGAGGACTAGCAAAAGCTAAGTGTGGGGGAATTTGATAGGAGCATATTTATGCGACTTAGTTAGCTTGTTTTCTTGCATTTAGTTAGCTAAACTATGTTAATTATAGTGTTTAAAGTTATT
This sequence comes from Cotoneaster glaucophyllus, assembly GCA_036320875.1. Lineage (NCBI taxonomy): Eukaryota > Viridiplantae > Streptophyta > Magnoliopsida > Rosales > Rosaceae > Cotoneaster > Cotoneaster glaucophyllus. The sequence goes on from CM070059.1 coordinate 23,466,966, forward strand.
TTCGTCCAATTTCAGGTCCTAAGTGTCAAAGTGACAAAAAGAAGCAATTTGGAGCATTCTAGAGCATTTTTGGGCCAAGATTGGATAGTGCAAACATGGAGGCTTGAGGATGGACGAATTTGAAGAAAGGAATGCTTGGAATCAGCCAAGAAAGATGGAGAATTAAATTCAAGTTCAGAAAGATAAGATAGAAGCAAGAAATATGGAACATTATCTCTAACCTTATCACCTTATCCTATCTTATCCTTGCCTTATCTTATCTTTCCATATTTTTAGCCAAATAAGGGGTCCATATCTGATTCTTATCACCTAAAATTAGGGATTCTAGAAGCCTAAAAACGTGCTAATCTGAATTAGAGCATGTGCTGCACATTCCCTATATTTCTGGCACCTGGACCTCATTCTAGAAGGCCAATCTGATTGTGCAGCACCCTTATCCCCTTTTTCCTTGGGTTTCCTACTCCAAAACCTATGCTAATTCTCCTCCTAGCCGTGCCTACCTCTCCCCTATATATACATACAGCAGCCGCACAAATCAAACCACCATTCACAATCCCAAAATCACTCCCACACATTCCTGCCACAACCCTTCATAATTCAGCCATTCCATACACTTCCATACCCCTTTGCCGCATCCACCACCCATCCACACCACCTTCATACATCCATATACACCCACAGCCACTTGTGCCGCACCATAGCAAGGAGGAAGGAGAGGAGAAACAACCTTGGAGCGTGCTTGCACCCAATCTGATTGCTGGGCGTTCTAGGTGTTTTCTACCTTATGCTTTCGATGTTTAATTTAATTTCTCTTGTTCTTGCTGTAATTATGAGAGGCTAAACTCGTTTTTAGCTAGAGGCTACTTTGAAACCATGATTTTATGTGCGTTATGAGTTAATAAGTTTCAGTTACAGATTCTTGAGTTATGAATGCAATTGGCTTAACTGTTTGAATTAGAACTTATTTGTGTTTGTTGGTTAAGGGTCGACACTTAATTTGAATGCATGAATTTGATGCTAGGATATAAGTGAGTTTCACATAATCGTTACAAACTTATGTTCAAAAGTAGTAAAGGTTGCTGGATCAATCGTGTTAAGTTCAATTCTTGGTGTGAGTAACATGATGTCATAGTTATGAATGCCTCTCAATGCTTATGATTCTCAATGAACGTAATGATCTCTGATTGTGTCTCTATTATGATGCCATGTAGGGAAATTGATGAGAATAATTTGGTTGTACATGAGTTGTCCGTCCAATTCAATGAAATTAGGAGAATCTGAGGGTTAATTAGTGATTGACACGGTTAATCTGGGGCATTGTCATTCGTAAATCAATGAAAACATAACTGGAAGTTGATTCATATGCATATAATTCATGTGTGGATAAGGAAACCTCTAGCTAGTTCACCATCCATCCCTAAAACCCAAATTCGTCCAAATCTGTCTAGTTTAGTGTTTCTGTTTGTTTTAGCTTTAATTCACTCTAAAATCAATCCCCCTTCACTTGTTTGAGTCTAATTAGTTAAAATCTGTCTTAGTTTAAATTCTCGTGTGTTTTGAGTCAAGTTTAATTCAATTTTCGTCCAAGTTGTGTCTAGTGTCTAGAATCTGTCCAACTGGTGTTTTTAAGCAGTTTTGAGTATTTTTAGCTTGTTTTGAGTTTGTGAACCTTTTGAGTCCCTTAAGTCTATTTAAACGTTTTTAACTTTGTTTTTGTGTTTTTGAGTCAGTTTAGAGTTGATTAGCAATCCCTCCTAATCCCGGTCCAGAACGATACCTACTTATACATATACTACAATTGATAAAAAGAGGGTTTAATTTGTGTGCTTAACTATAATCCACATCAAATTTTGGCGCCCGTTGCCGGGGATTAGCAACTTTGCTAATCCCCGGTTTTTCCCCTTTGTTTCTTTTTCGTATCTTTTGTTTTTGTTTCTGTTTGTTTTATTTACTTTTTATATTTGATTAGTTTTCTTTCTTTGATTTCAGGTACTAGAGAAGTAAGACATGGCAATTGCTAATATTCAAGCTCAAATAGCGAATCTTACTTCTCTTGTCACAGCACATCGAAAGGACCACAATGCAAAGTGCCCCTGGATATGGTGTGCAAGGAGATCGAGCCATGAACGTCCACATAGAGGTTGGGAGAATGTCGATACCTGGGGTTATCAAAGCCCTAATCAATCGAGAAACGACTTGTTTTCCAACACGTACAATTGTGAATGTGTGTAAGGTTATGTGAATTGTGAATGAATGGTGTGGCAAGAGGTGTATATATAGGGCAAGGAAGGAGCACGGTTTGGGATGATTTTAGGCAATGTTTAGGACTCCAAATCCTCCAAGAAAAGGTAAGAAATCAGAATTAAAAGGAGGAAAGGAAAGGTGATGTGCGGGCAGGAACAAAAAGGAAAGGGAAAGGTGATTTAGTTGCTGATTTTGGGGAATTTTTGGATTAGGAAAAGTCAAAACCAAAATAGGAAACCTAGGCTT